>OZ038532.1:8445702-9741536 GCA_964036665.1 Gordius sp. MW1
ATTATTTGTACTTATTTTATATATAGCTTATCCAAACTATATAAGATAGCTGAATACAAATTCAACATTTATGTGTTGTAGATGTATTTAGAATAACTATGGAACAATATAGTTGCATTGTTATATCTACTTCAACCATTTTCACATCCCATAATTGTATTAAAAAAAATATATTATAATCTTTATAGATTGTGCCTCTGGTCGTCCTCAGTTTGCTCCTGCCTTGCCTCCCACCATTTTTACATCCCATAGTCTGTGCTTTCATTATATTCTTCTTCTTCATGGTTTTAAGGCCGTTTTCCAGGATCTCCTGGGTTGGCCTGTTTTCCCCTAATCCATTTCCTCCATTTTATCCGATCATGAGAATCGTGTTTTGTCAGGCCCATTTTTTCCATGTCGTTAGCGAGAACAGAGGCCCATGTTGATTTTGGCCTCCCGCGCTGTTTCTTTCCAGATACCTCCAAGGAAGTACATCTCTTCACCCAGTCGTCGTCATTCTTCCGCTCCACATGTCCAAACCATCTTAGCCTGTTTTTCCGGATAACCTCGTTGATTGGCTCGATCCCGATTCTTTCTCTGAGTTTATTGCTTGTCATTCTTTCCCGTAGCGACACGCTTGACATCCACCTTATCATACGCATTTCTGTGCTTTCCAATTTGACTTTATGTATCGACATTAAAGGCCACGTTTCACTTCCATATACAAGACAACTTCTAATACATGCCGCGTAGACTTTACCCTTTAAAGTTAGTGAAACACCTTTTCCGGTCAAAAGAGGGGCCATCTCTCTAAACTTCTTCCAGGCTTGTCGTATCCTTGCTGTAACTACCGAGTCAACATTCCCATCTGCACTTAAAGAGTCCCCGAGGTAGGTAAGGTGTCAACTTTTCCTAGCGTCTCCCCATTACCGATGTTAAAGTCGGTTATGGCATTATCCGGTAGGGGTCCTGTCACGCAAGGCTTGCAGCTAAACGTACGACTTGCCAATAAGAGACTTCCTTTCACACCGCTACATTTTTTGTGGACCCATCCTAGGCATTTTGTATATTGTATAGAGTTGCTAGCGACTCCTTTGTAACATACGCTACAGGGCCAGGCGCAAGTTGTCTCGGCGCTCTTCATCCTTTTCCCGCCAAACATCACCTTTGTTTTTCCCATGTTAAGTTTTAAGCCCTTTTCCTCCATTCTGTTTTTCCATTTTAGTATCTTTGTAGAGATATCAGCCTCACTCTCAGCCATTATCAAGAGATCATCGGCGTATATAATCCCATGGGAGTCCCTCTCGCAGTTGTTTTGTCACCACCTCCATTATGAGTATGAAAAGTAGAGGGCTTAAAACGAAACCTTGGTGTAGCCCAACCTTCACTTCAAAGCTTTCGCTATCGCCTTCATGGGTCCTCACTGCCGTTTGAGATTCGTCATACATAACCATCACAGCCGTAACCAGCCATTCTTCCACCCCTGTTTTTCTAAAAGCCCATTTTACAACTTCCCGCGGCACACGGTCGAACGCTTTCTCTAGGTCTACGAAGGCGTAGGATAGTCTTTTACCTTCTTGGTGCTTTTCTTGCATCTGTCGTACTATAAAGATGGCATCGGTGGTCCCTATCCCTGGTTAAAATCCGAACTGGATTGCGTCGATGTCGTTTGTTCCCGGATTCTTTTCTCAAGCACCCTCTCGATGACTTTCATAGTTTAGTCGAGGAGCTTAATAGCCCGATATGATCCGCAGTCAAGTGGGTCACCTTTTCCTTTATATATTGGTAAAAGAACGCTCTTTTTCCAGTCGCAAGGTATAGTCCCTTCCTGAATTATGGCATTACACAGCTGTGTAAGCCAAACGACTCCCAAATGTCCAGAAGCTTTTACCATTTCCGCCACTATTCCTGTTGGGCCTGCCGCGCATGCTGAATTTCAGTCCCAATCCAACAGCAGGGTCTCTCCACTTTATCGCAAACGACGTCATTGTCCCAGGTATTCTCTTCGTTTAAGAGTCGCTTCATGTAGTCTTTCCAAACCTTTTTGATTCCATCGCCATGGGAGATGATGTTACCCGCCGGAGTTTTAAGGCATTTAATCGCCACGACATCAAGTCTTTCTTTCGCCATTTGTTTAGCTACACGAAACATGTTTTTCTTCCCTTCCTCTGAGTCAAGGCGTCCAGCAAACTCGCATCTTTTTGTTTCCTTTTTCTAGCGACGGTCCTTCTTGCAATTCCTTTAGCCTCTTGATAGATAACCTTATCGCACCTTTGTTGGGATTCATGCCAGACATAGCAACGCCTTTTATCTTCAATAGCTTTCGCCGCCTCAGAGTTCCACCACCAAGTTTCCTTATGTCTTGGGGGCCCCTTTGTCCAACCACAGACGCGCGATGTTGTGTCAAGCCAAGCATTCATAGCCGTCCATTGGTCATTTACGTTCTTCGCCATCGCGACTGAGGTTCCATCAAGTGCTTCGGCAAAGTCCCTCTTTTAAGTATCATCTTTCAAGCACCACACCATGAGTCTCGGGATATAGCGTTTCTTTGGATTTATAAGCCCCTTCTTTACGAGATCCCCAACAATAAGACGGTGTTGTGTCACGCATTCTTCCCCGGGGACAACCTTGACGTTTTTCACCATACATCTGTCTTATTTTTTGACCATCAAATAATCGACAATACTTTTGAGGGTACCCGATTCATAGGTTATAAGCTTCCTGTCTTCTTTCTTGAAGAAAGTATTGCATATTACCATCTTAGTAGCGTCCCAAAAATCCAGAATGCGTTCCCCCTCCGTGCTCCTGGTTCCATAGCTGTGACCACCATGAACCCCTTCATAACCATCGATATTCGCGCCAACATGTCCGTTTAGATCCCCGCTTATTATAATAGATTCTTGAAGGTGGGAAGTAATTTCCATCAGACAATCCCAGAAAATGTCTTTCTCTTCATCGCTTCTTCCTATTTGAGGAGCGTAAATATTCATAATTTACGTTGTGCAATTTGTAAACTCTATTTTCTGATGTTTTGTTAATATTAAAAAGGATTGTCTTATTTTGCAATAAAGTTTTTAACCTATGTGATTGTGTCCAATATATGTTATTGCTGATAATTTTCATCTCTTAATGTTATAAATTATTACAGTCTGTAAATTATAAGTAGAGCTGTTTAGTAACAAGTTATTGGAACTATTTCATTTTTAAATGTAACAAACAAAAATAACTTTAATTTTATGGTTGATATAAAAACAATATATTAAATAAGGTAGGAACTATAAATTTAGAAAATTTGGCTGGAAATCATTTGTAATATAAATTATAAAAGTTTAATTCCATCCAATAAAAGCCTATACTAGATATAAATAGATTAAATGAATTATGATCCCCTAAATTTATACTGAGATTATTATTACTTTACATGTTAGACAAGAGAAGATTGCCTCATGGGGATGGGGTGAGTTTTCAAAATTTTATGACAAATAATAGTGTTAAACATAAAAATTTTAAGCTTATATACATTAGTGGCGCCGGCAGGTTCATCTAAGTAAGGGGGGGGGGGGCTTGCCAGTAATCATGTTTATAGGTTTTTGCAAAATTTGGACTTATAATTTTTTATTAAACATATTTTGAACAATAATGGATGTGCTAAAGTAATGAATGTGAACTAACAGAGTTAATAATATTTAACCATGAGGACCTATTTATTTTATGGTATATGGAGGTAATATATATTGATATCACCTCAAAGTATAATTATAAAATGAATATGAGATTTATATGATGTATAATAATAGAACATTTAAATGTATTAGGTTAAGGTGGCATGATCTTATTTGCAAGTATAGTTGTTAAATTGCTAAGTAGCTTAAACTAAAAAACGCGAGCACGAACACTAGCTGGGTAATATGCTAGTTTAACACAATAAGTGCTAGCTGCTCGGTGCAATAGTTTTAACAGTAGCACGTAAAAATGCCCGAGAGGTTAGTCGAAGCAGCCAAATCTTTGTCCCCGTACTTGTCCATTTAATGTTGAAATGTAGGGCTATAAGAGCGTGTAGTCCATATTTGGTGGTAAACGTTCCAATCAGGTCTTCCATTATTGGAGAATTGGATCCACCCTTTTTTAGTACGTAATGGGCTGTGGCCGAGTCGGTTATAATTTTTGGGTAGATGTGGCCTTCTTCTCTTGCTATAGCGTATCCGTAGCAGGCCGCAAGTGTCTCCGTTAGCGTGATATGGCCTTCTCCTGGCCATTTCCACCCGATCTTGTCAGCTGCTCCTTGGAAGGTGATGGATGAAAGTGTTTCTCCCCATGCTATTCCTATATGGGAGTTTGAGGCGTCAACTGCGATGGTTGTAGTGAAGTCTTTGTAGAGTGGCATCGTGTCCCCAATTGCTGCCATTATTGCCAGAAGTTTGGTGGTTGCTGTTATTCGGTGGAACCCAGGTGCGTTAGGGTTTGTAAGTGCGTAGAAGGGGGCGAATAATTTCGTCATCCCGGCGAAGTTGTAGTAGAAGTAGTTATGCGCTCCCAGCGCTTCTAGGAGTACTAATGGGTCAGGAGCATCCCTGTCTTCCATACACATGTACAAAATATCAGCTGCTAGTTTGAGACGAGTTATGGTGTTAGGTAGGATCCTAACGGATCCTACATCGAGCTTGAGTAACATTCCCAGGTACTCTATATGTTGTGCGGGTAGGATGGATGTTTTGGATACGTTAATCGTCAGGCCCCAGTCTCTGGCCATCTCCGCCAGCTCTTCTAGGTCCAGTTGGACGTTATCGTAGTCTTCACTGAAAATCAGTATATCATCCAGATATACGTTGTAGCTTGAACGTGTTATGGCCTTCTTAGGTCGGCTACGATCATTTGTAACAAAGGCGAAAAAGAGGCCCCCATTGGTAATACGTTATAGTGGAAGAGCTTGCGCTTCCACCCATATCCCACGTATTTCTTGGTTGTTGTGTGTATCGGTATGGAGAAAAATGCTGTTTTGAGGTCTAGTTTTGCGGCCCATTTGGCTTTAGACAGTTGTTTGGCCGTGAGTGGTATTGTAGATAGTTTTAACGGGTGCGGCCTGAAGTTCTTGGATGCTTCCGCCAGGTCCGTTATTACTCTTGCATCCCCATTTGTTTTAGCTATAAAAAAAGTAGCTGATTGGATTGCTAGTGCTTTCGTGTGGGACGTGACTCCGACTCTCTCTAGTTCCGTAAAATATGCCGGCGCTCCCTTTGATATTCACTTGTTTTTAGGAGGGCAGAATAGCCCTTTGTTGGCCCTTATGCGTTCTTTATCCAGCGGTATTCTATATCCTTCGAAAGCGACCTTTAGTGTGAATTTGGACATGAACGGATTGGGTCTTAGCCTTGTTTTTCGTACGTCAAGGCGTCCGGTTGGAACCGAGTTGACGTTAGTTTTGCCCCAGTTGAAAAGCAATTTATGTGCTTTCATGACCTCGCATAAAGATGACGAGCCAGCATCCCCGCCGAGGGATGTTTCATCCTGGTTTCCACTTCACGGGGGCGCTCGGTATTGATTGGCTGCTCCGGTGAGGATGGTGGAGTTGGTGGATGAGGGGCCTCGACGGGCGGAACCTCGGTAGACGGGGAGAATATGATACGGCGGGTCTCTCTTAAAAAAGAAAGTATGCTTTTTAACCAGGTGGGGGACCTTTTCTCCGCGTTACATGATGGGAGCGGTAAGCCCGAGGGCCCGACTTCCCAATTGTTTGTGATTGCAAGTAGGCGCTTCCTAACGCTGGGCAGGGGCCGCGCCCTTCTTGAAGTTGCGGCTCTTCGTGCCGCCTCCTCCCCTGCCAGCGCTCGGAAAAAACTGCTTCTTGGCCTGTCTAGACACCTCCACGTCGGATCTTCATTTCTTTAAGCCAGGACGCATCCGTTCTGGTGGCGGTTGCCCAATTGAAACGGCTGGCTAGGCATAATGTCTTGAGTTGATCGTCCACTGCTATCAGAGCCTCAATGGGCATGTTGGGTGTCATCAATCTGGCCGTATGTAGGGCATATTTCGCCTCGTGCTTGTCTCTTTTGGCGACACGCGCCTCCGGGTCCGACGTTAGGTCCTCCAGCCCCTTTATATGTAGTTGAATGTCGTCCCATACCGACTGGGACGTTCGAGGAGGCTCCGGGGCTGGTAGGATTTGGACTGTCGCTGGCATCGAGCCGGATGCTTGGGAAGCCCCCGGCACTGAAGTGGGACTTCCTGCATTTATCGACATTTTTTCTAAAAGCTGCACCATAGATTCGTTTGTTCTGCGTGCTAGGGCATTCTCCGCCATCATGATTTCTTGATTTTTTGTTAGTCTTTCAAGAATTTCTTCCATTTTGGTGTTTCCTGTTAAAGTTATGTCCGATGGTGGTGTAACGTCTCCTCTTGGTGGTCTTTCAAAGTTCAAGTTACGTACTGCGCTATCAGGATATCTAGGTGATCGGATTGTCCTTGGAGTTGTTTCCGACTGAGATCTAGTGATGGGCATATAATATATAATTTAGCAAAGAAAAAGGTGGACCAATAATTTAAAGGAGGTTACAGTGGTAAAAAAGAGGGGAAAGCGTAAGGAAGTTGTGGAGGGCAGTAAGTGATCGGGGAGAAATCCGAAGACAGCAAATCTGTCTTCGGATTCCCCCGGTTACGCAATTGTTTCGCCGGGGGCGTTTATTGTTTCAAAACTAAAAACTACTCATATACTATTTCAAAAAGCGCGCGTATGTGATTATAATATATGTTTATGTGAATGGCGAATTTAAAGGAGGTTACAGTGGTAAAAAAGAGGGGAAAGCGTAAGGAAGTTGTGGAGGGCAGTAATTGATCGGGGAGAAACGAACGAATAAGCCCTCCAGCAATGGCGTGCCTTTTATAGGAAAAAGTCACGTGATGGGTTATTGTTAGGTTCTTTTCCTGGGCTTTCCTAAATTTCTCCATTCCAAAATTCTAAGTCGATCTCATCTTCTTGTGTTTCTTCTGATACGTATTGCATTAAGTTCTCGGTGTTTGTTGGTCGGGGATACCAGGTCCTGGACGGGACGTCTACCGGGTTTGTCCCCGTACTTGTTCATTTAATGTTGAAATGTAGGGCTATAAGAGCGTGTAGTCCATATTTGGTGGTAAACGTTCCAATCAGGTCTTCCATTATTGGAGAATTGGATCCACCCTTTTTTAGTACGTAATAGGCTGTGGCCGAGTCGGTTATAATTTTTGGGTAGATGTGGCCTTCTTCTCTTGCTATAGCGTATCCGTAGCAGGCCGCAAGTGTCTCCGTTAGCGTGATATGGCCTTCTCCTGGCCATTTCCACCCGATCTTGTCAGCTGCTCCTTGGAAGGTGATGGATGAAAGTGTTTCTCCCCATGCTATTCCTATATGGGAGTTTGAGGCGTCAACTGCGATGGTTGTAGTGAAGTCTTTGTAGAGTGGCATCGTGTCCCCAATTGCTGCCATTATTGCCATAAGTTTGGTGGTTGCTGTTATTCGGTTGAACCCAGGTGCGTTAGGGTTTGTAAGTGCGTAGAAGGGGGCGAATAATTTCGTCATCCCGGCGAAGTTGTAGTAGAAGTAGTTAAGCGCTCCCAGCGCTTCTAGGAGTACTAATGGGTCAGGAGCATCCCTGTCTTCCATACACATGTACAAAATATCAGCTGCTAGTTTGAGACGAGTTATGGTGTTAGGTAGGATCCTAACGGATCCTACAATGAGCTTGAGTAACATTCCCAGGTACTCTATATGTTGTGCGGGTAGGATGGATGTTTTGGATACGTTAATCGTCAGGCCCCAGTCTCTGGCCATCTCCGCCAGCTCTTCTAGGTCCAGTTGGACGTTATCGGAGTCTTCACTGAAAATCAGTATATCATCCAGATATACGTTGTAGCTTGAACGTGTTATGGCCTTCTTAGCTAGGTCGGCTACGATCATTTGTAACAGAAAAGGCGAAAAAGAGGCCCCCATTGGTAATACGTTATAGTGGAAGAGCTTGCGCTTCCACCCATATCCCACGTATTTCTTGGTTGTTGTGTGTATCGGTATGGAGAAAAATACTGCTTTGAGGTCTACTTTTGCGGCCCATTTGGCTTTAGACAAACTTGAACAGCTGTTCTGCCAAATTGAAATGGGAACCCCGCATATTCCCGAAACCGCACAATCCCGAAACTACGATAAGGCTATGGCTACGATTTGAAATTACCATATGATATTTTTCAATTGGTTTCATTTTAACATTTATATATGAAATCATGATAGAATGAAATTTCACAAGTAACCTTACTAAGAAAAATAAATTATTTCTAGGTTCGAAAATATGAAATCATTAGTTGAAGTTGTTGGAATCATTATTTTAAAAATGATAGAATGACATCTCACAAGTAACCTTACTAAGAAAAATAAATTATTTCTAGGTTAGAAAATATGAAATCATTAGTTGAAGTTGTTGGAATCATTAAGCTTAGAAAACTATTATATTAAATATATATTTAGCTTATGTTTATTTAGTTAAAACTATAAGATAATTGATATTATCTTTATTGGATGTAATAAATAAATGTAATAAGTGCAAATTTTCTCATAGGATAATTTTCTTCTTTTCTGATCTGTTTCTTAGATTTGATACTTAATTCATGTTTGGTCATGCATCTACGCATCATTATTGTTAGAATCTATTTATAAATTTAATAGTTAATAGTAACTAACAGTTAATGTCTATGATAATCAATCATGTGACATTACTAACATCTCACAAGTAATCTTATATAGGGTTAGGGTTATATTATATGAAAAAAGAGTTAATGTAAATTCTGTTATATCATTGACAAACTTTATAAAGCTAATAAGCTTAGAAAACTATTTAAACATATATTTAGCTTATGTATATAGACTTAATTAGAACTATAATACAATTGATATTATCTTTATTGGATGTAATAAATAAATGTAATCAAGCTTTAAGTGCAAATTTTCTCATAGGATAATTTTCTTCTTTTCTGATCTGTTTCTTAGATTTGATACTTAATTCATGTTTGGTCATGCATCTACGCATCATTATTGTTAGAATCTATTTACAATAAATTTAATAGTTAATAGTAACTAACAGTTAATGTCTATGATAAATCAAGTGACATTACTTGGTATTATATATCATCCACTGAGTTTAATAAAATTGCACCTTAGGGTTAGGGTTAGACATATCTTACTTTCTTGATTTTCTATGATATTTTCTATAACCATAACACTTTGTTTTTTCATTCAAAGCTAAATTTGTATTAAAAAACTTTTAAGTTTCTTACTTTGGAGATTTTGTTTTTGTATACAATTTTGGGAATATTCTGATGTTATCAGAAAATTATTATATCTATGGACAGCTCTTCCTGGGCATTTACATATACTGTAGTGCCTGCAATTACAGTATACTTGTCCCATCTTACCTGCTCTGATCTTGATATAGTCAAACTTTTTGAAAGTGACTATATCATTTTTTCTTTAGATTTTTTAAAACCTATAACAATATGTGTATACTTGCATAATAAAGCTTACTTATATTCTCTTTGTTATCTTGATTTGCATAGTTAAAGAGTTTTCCAAATTTTCCATATGTGAAAATGGCGGAAAAACGTAGTTCGCAATTCGGGATTCTGCGTTTTCGGGATTATGCGGGGGAACCACTTTATTTTAGCACTATTATAAGTTTAAAGATTAATATGCTTTAAATAACAATATAACTTTTCAATATTTTCCAACTTATCTACATCACATTTATCCCCTCATCCTTATTCCCTAGCAAGACTAATATAGAAGCATATACAGAAGCAATGCGAGAATTTAAAACACTATTATACATTTCTATATCTCTTGCAATTTACATATTCACAATTACAAAACTTTACACAGCCATGTAACTGAGAGATTAATCTAATATAATGTTTTCATGCTTTCTTTACAACCAAGTTTGTGGAATAACCAAGACAGACACCTAACATTCTTTTGGAAAGACATTCTTTTATAATTGGCCAAAAATCTAAAGGTGGATATTTCTTATATTTGGTGCATACAAATATCACCTCATTACAAATTCACCCACACCTATACGTTCAATTCCAGAAACTTCAACCTTCTAATTTATATGGCCAAAGTTCACATAGTATTATTCTTAGTAAATATTTATTTACAATTACTTTTTCTTTACCTGTACCCATAATTAAAGTATAACCCATGGGTATATTATTAATCATGTTTATAATAAACAAGGTTCTCTACAAATTCAGCAACACGTACTTTTATCCCTAATTATATATCTACACAAATAATTAAAGCAATTTTACTAATGATATCACTAATTATTCCTTACTACATACCATCTTTCCAACATACTTAATAACTCAGAATCTTACAATAAATCATCAGTGTAGACCTGAATGTATTTTTTTTTGTCTGAGATAAAATTATAATACATATTAAATGGTCCTTTTAAAAGCTCTATGCCCCTTGTGTTCCAGAAATATCTCATTAAACAAAAAGAATTGTTTTTAACAACATGGCCCTGTTAAAAATAAATGCCCCTCCTCAGGTAAGCTCGCTCCCCCAAACACTATATGATTGGATGATAATATTAATTTCAGCCCTTCTGGTGCAGATATTCCTAATCTAATACCTCATCAATCCTACTATACCACAAATGAAAAAAATGACATGACATGGAGCAGAGCCTTTTTATCTCAGGCATTCCCACCAACTATATCCAGAATTCCAAGGGGGCCCGAACATGCATGCAACAATTTTTAATAAACTTACTTAACAATATTATTTCTCTCCCTCAGAACCCATCCTATTGGGAGAAATTATTTAAATTCTCTTTTTACATTTTCCATTCCTCAAGACAAGGAAGCAAATATCACTCATAATATTAAACAATCAGTTTTAAATTTTGACAGTCAAAACAGCCCTCCTGCATATAACATGGATAGAAAGGAATCCCAAATATTAACCCCCAAACAAAAAGCAAATATAATCTCTAGGAAAATTCACTCATTCAACATCAAGAGTGCAATGAGATACCTTGAAGAAGACAATTCATTTTTGAGTCCTTCACAAAAATCATATGAAGAAATGGTTCTCAAGCATCCCCAGAGTCTATCGTCAACTTACCTATCGCCCTCGCAACCTTCAGATATTGCTTTTAAGTCATCAGACATTCGAGATGCCATCTTATCCTTTCCTATGGATTCTGCAGGTGGTCTCGACGGCATAAAACCAATTTTTTTAAAAGATCTTATAACAATTGATAATAATAACTCCTCCATCTTACTAGACTTACTCACCAAATTTTGTAACCTTTTAGTCAATGGGAGTATACCTAAAGAAATAACACCCATAGTCTTTGGAGCTAAGCTTTTAGCTATAAAGGCCGACAATTCAGCCAGCCTATCGCTATCGGCGGTGTCTTTCGAAGAATTATTTCTAAATTAATTTGTTCGGCGATCAAACCCATATTGTCCCCTACTTTAATTCCGCATCAACTAGGTTTTGGGGCAAAGGAGGGTGCGAGATAGCTACCCATGCCGCACGCTTAGCCCTGGAACACCTCCCTCTGGGTGACTCCTTTATAAAACTGGATTTTAAAAATGCTTTCAATAGCATTCGCCGCACAGCCTTCATTAACGATTTTATCAAGATATTTCCCCAATACACCAACTACATCATTTCAAGTTACGGATGTCCTTCGATTTTGAAATTTGGAGAATTCTTTCTTGAATCCGCAGAAGGGATCCAACAAGGTGACCCCCTAGGCCCCCCTTTATTCTGCTTGGCTATAAATCACCTAATTAACGAAATTCACAAACATTGTAAACTCACCCTCAATGTCTGGTATTTAGATGACGCCACTCTTGTTGGCACCCCTGACAACCTAGTCCAAGCACTAGATGTAATACATGCTTTTTTCCCCACATTAAACTTATGTTTAAATGCCTCTAAAAGTGAAATATATTCTGACTTGGATAATATTCACCCAAAGTTTTTTGACTTTGCCAAAATTAATAAAGACAATATGTATGTTTTAGGCGCACCTATCGGGGGCCCTGAGTGGATATAATTTACCATTTTGTATAGGCGAATTTGCGAAGCTTTATATTTATATGCTCCATTTGAGAATCTATAAAATCAGCTAAAAAGCAGATGCGATTGGCTTGCGGCCAATACGTAAAACTTTCATATCAATTACTAGATTATTAGAATTGGCTGTGTTTTTAATAACTAAATCTGGTGTATATATAAAATACGTATAAAAATAGAAATTTTTTTAATCTTTAACTGATCTTATAGTATTCCCCTGTATTTTCTGAGTATAATTTTTAACTTATAAAATGAGAATTAAGATCGCTTTAATAAATATAAACACATTAATGATGCAAGGAAATCAGCAGCAAATGCTCGTTTTTGCCAGGAAATATAAGTTAAACGTGCTTTGTCTACAACAAACGCGCATTCCACTTTCTAGAACTGATACATATCCAGATTTCAAACTCTACCGCGCTGGGCGTGCCGAAAATCCAGCAACAGGGGTCTCCACACTGATTAGCAAGCGTCTCGTCGTTTCGAGTGAACTCGGTTAGTGAAGAGCTCTAATTCTCAATCTAAAAGTGGGTTTACGCGAAATTCAATTATAAATGTCTACGTCCCAACTACTTCATATAAGCTACAAATAATAAAAGAATTTTTTGATGTTATCACAACGACAACAAAAGCTTTGAGTTCAAGGTCGGTGCCAATTATAATAGGACATCTTAACTCTTCCGTTGCCCGTACGGATCGAGATGATGCCAACTTGATTGGCCAGAACTCGTTAGACATTAACAACAGAAATGGAATTTTTTTAAAAAAATGGTGTAAAGAGCACAGATGGCGAATTGCTTCCACTTTTTCTCTACTTCCCAAGTATCAGTTGACTACCTTTCGGGGTAATAACAACATACACCCAAGTCAAATTGATTATTTGCTTTGTAGAACACGTCATTTTAAAGTTGTTAAAAATTTTCGGGTAATTTTAGACCCCATTACAGAAAACGCAGATCACTGTGCAATCTCCGCAGAGATTGTCATAAAAGCGGCCACTCTTCATGTACCATTAGGTAGAAGCCAAATAGTAAGACCAAAAGGTACGACATGCGATCTCGATCATAAAGTAAAAAATGCAGATTTTTCCGAGCTCACGATTAACGAACATAGTCTTAAAATTATTAAAGATCTTTGCAAATCCATCTAAACAGCAAAATCGTATTAGGACAAAAACATGGTTTTCGCAACAGACACTGAATCTTCTGAAGACAAGGAAGAACATATTTCTCTGCGAAAATAATTTTTCTTTCAAATATTCATGCTTATCCGCTCTCAGTAAACGTATCAAGTCAAGTATTCGACAGGATAAGATAGTATTCATCAATTCTAGGGTCGACGGCAGAAACAGCAGCACGTTCGAATAACAGCCATCGCTTGTTTAATATAATTAACAGTCTTAAATATAATACGTTCACAAAGCGCGCATATTATAGCATACAATCAACCAGTGGTTCAAATAATTCGTTGGAGCAGACTTAAGCTTGGGAACATCACTTTCCTTCCATTCTATCCCCCCGCCCATTGGTCCTAGTCTTGGACATTTATAAAGAGTTCATCAAGAATTTTAAAGGACCTCCACCACTCCCGATTAATATTCTTCCACCATCCATATCAGAAATTATTATTGCCATAAAATCGCTCAAATCACATAAAGCGGCTGATTTAGCAGGGATGACGGCGGAGGCTCTTAAAGCGGACGCCCACATGTCCGGAAAACTTCTTTACCATCTTTTCTACAAAATTTGGGAAAAAGAGGAGTTGCCAGATTCCTGGTCATTGGGACGTCTTATTAAATTATTTAAAAAAGGAGACACCTCGGACCTGAATAATTGTGGAGTGGCAATAATAAGCTTGGAGTCAAAACTTTTTATTAAGGTGTTATACAATAGGTTGTACAGTCAGGTCGACGCTTCCCTCAGGCACACCAGGCGGGGTTTAGGAGGTGCCGCACAACTACGGAACATGTTGTCACACTTAGAAATATAATAGATATTTCTAGTATTAGCAAAACTCCCCTTGTTCTCTTGGATTTAGCTAAAGCTTTTGACTCTATCCAACATCTATATATATGGGAGTCATTATGTTTATTGGGAATACCCAAGAAGATAATCAGAATGATCTTTCTCATATATGAAGACATGAAGGTAGTTGTTTCTCACCTTCATCATCTATCTGACCCAATTTTGGTCACGACGGGAGTCACACAAGGTTGCCCATTATCTCCCCTTCTTTTTATTATAACAATGGATTTAATAATGAAAAAATCAACATTTACCTCAGATGGCATTGAGTTAAACGGTACTATGTCATCATCGCTGCTATTTGCCGATGACATATGTATGGTGACAACCTCTATACAGAAGGCACAATCCATGGTGGATAAATTCTCCATTCAGGCCAAACAGCTGGACTATTTATCAATGCCGATAAGTGCGCCATGATTACACTAAACGTTCCCTCAAGTGAAGAGTTATTTATCAACAATAATCCAATTATTGTATCTCAAAACTTCGATACTTGGGAGTGGACCTCACACCAGACATCTATGCCGAAGCCGATGTGGATTCGAAACTGCAAAGGACTCTTGTCAAATTTTACTCTTGTTATGCTATATGGTGATCTCGTCAGTTAACGCTTCCTACACGTCTCAGAATCTTCAAAGTAATGATACTTCCAGTTCTTCTATATGGTTGTGAATCTTGGTCACTAAAAGAACCTAAACTGAGGAAAATCCAAGTTAACGTAAACAAAATGCTGCGTATTATTTGTACAATTTTCTATCCAAACACAATTACAAATGATAATCTTTGGACACAGTGCAAAATTCCTCCAATAAAGAATATTATTTCAACGAGGAAGTGGGTTTTTTTAGCTCATCGGGTTAGAAGGGGAGGCACTAACTACTGTTTGTCTTCTCTGTTTTGGCGTCCTCCTACATTAAGGGGTCGATCATGCAATGGTAGTTGGCTTTACAAAGTATTCCGTGATATGCAAGCTTTGGACAAGGACTGGACCTCATTACAAATTATTATGCAGGACAGAAAATCATGGAAAGATTTCTTAGATACCCATATTTCTCGACTTCCTCGCTAAGTTGGGTCCATTTTAATCTACTGTTTATGATCAATGGTCATTAACACGCGTCTAAAAGTACATTATAATATTATGAATATATACACTGCATAATAACCAAACTTATTACAGGAGGCCTTATGCGCCATTTGGCTAAGAGAGGGCTCAACCTTAGATTGCACTTACTAAGCTCTTGGGCGTCTTCGGGGCATAAATACATACATACATACATACATACATACATACGTTTTATTACTAACCTATGCCAACAATCTGCTTGTCATGGCCTAATGCAAAGAAAGAATTTGATGCTATTTTAAATGTAATTTATAGCCACTAATATTACTCGAACAAACATATTATTTTCAAAAAAATTATAAGCCAATAATGCAATTGTGCATATGAGAAACAAAAAACACTTTCATATCAATTAATAATCTATGCCAACGATTTGCTAGTCATTCCCCCCCCTCTGCCCCCTCACTGCCTACGCTACACCCATGATCACTCCACTTCAATACAACTCACTTCAACCTCGCTCCGCTATTCCAGATTTTTCCATTTGGTCACTACATTTGCGTTTACAACTTATTCTACCATTATCACATTACATTTAGATATTCCATTCAAATACACTCATCTGGGTATTCCAATACAATCAACACACTAACTATTTATCCAACCTACTAATAAACTTCGCGACATCTTTACTTTTATCACCTCGCTCATATTCAATTTCGCTGTTTATAAATTTTTGTCCTTTTTGTTTGTTTTAACTAAAAATAAAGAAATCATAAATCGATAACCTTACCTAAGCCAATAATGCAATTGTTCGTGGCAAAAGCGTCTAGATGAATATCAAGTTAAGTTAAAAAATCTAGCCCCTTTTTACAAACAATCTCCTTTAAATCTGTTGATAGACAGCGTAAAGCCATTTGGTTCTGATCACATCGGTATTCGGTACATAGGCATTTTTCCGAGAACGCAGATTCCGAAACTACAATAATGCTATTGCTACGATTTTACCACTCACATATGTTTTTTATCATCCTAATTAAAGAAGCCAGTAGGCCAAAACGCTATTTTAAATATGTTGGGTAGGGCATCCCATTTTTGCAACACTTTTAAAACCAAGGGCAACCATTGACTAGTATTTCTTTAGTTTCTGCCGCAACACAAACATCGTTGATAATAATCACCCCTCTTTACCTCCCAATGGTGCAATGTTTTGTGGAAGATAACGATAGTTCTATAAGTCGGTTGATCTTATATAAAACCTTGTTTTTCTAAATATTATCGTGTCCCGCTTACCCTTTGCCGCTTCTAAGCTTTCAGTTGATCTAACTTCAAAAGATTAATCACTGTAAAGTTTATTTGATAAATCTCTATGGGGGGGGGATAAGCTAATTAGTTATGTGTGACGCGGTGTTCACTACACAGTCCCCATCTTTCTTAACTAGCACCAAAAAGCTCACCATACAGGAAATTTAATTTGTTCTATAGTTCATCGTTGACTCCTTTGTAATTTGACTTCTCCTTATTGCATGCTAGAAGAACCCATCTTGGTGGGATATAAAGAGACGTTGATTTAAGTATGATTGGCACCTCCACCTCGATGGTCCTTATCGCTTTAAGCTCCTTTATCAAGGCACCTTTGGTATCGTTATTCTCGTCCGCCAGGTAATTCACTATAAACCGCTCCGCCGCTACTCTCTAAATCCAGTACACGTATAGCCACACTTGATCCTCACTTTGAAATCGATGTCGATCAAGGGTGGGCCCTTTGCATCAAAGAAAGAAGCGGCAAGCTTTTCTTTGTAATAGCCAGTCTACCTTAATATGAAGTTTGGCGAAAATTTTGAGTTCTTTGTTTTAGTAACTAACAAGGCATGATTTTAATTGGCTGAGGTGACTGTTCCTTCCGTAGCCCTACAGGCATCGCGGACACATGGAACCCATGTCACAAACGAATTGCACATAAAGATTACATATACTGATCAATCTTATAAACCTGGGTATTCAGCTTTGCCTAGTAAATCCTGATAAGTACGGCTCTACCGTATATGAGTCCTCGTCCGCGCACTGTATCGCTCGGAGTCTTTGTGTGATGGTGTCAATGCATTCCGCCTCATCAACTATAACACTTGCCCGATCATTCATGTCTGCATTAACAAAATAAGTTGGAACAACCAGCGCCCCTATAAAATTACATCTTTAGGCCTGCTACCTAGCCTATGAGCCAATCAGTGGTTTAGACCTCGTACCGTATTTTAGCAAATTATATTTAAAATCACCTTAAAGTAAGCTTCTAGGAATAATCTTTACAAGACCTGCTTGGTGTTTCTACAATAGATTTGTGGGATTTTGTTAAATGATATCTTCCTAACCTTGTTGAAAATATCCATTAAGATTAATATTAATCGTAAGTTTTTATGTTTAATGGATTATTAAAAGTTATTTTATTAATGTGATTTAAATATTTACTCAAAACTTATATGTGTAGCATAAGTTTGAGTATTTAATTAATATATAGTGTCTCCACGATTTACAGAACCAGTTTTTACAATACTCAGTATATTACCATTCGATTCAAAATTTATATTATTTACACCTTTTTAAAGCCTTTAAAACCAGGAACAAAAACATAAATTAGCACTAATCTTTTATTTTTTAATCGATAGTAATTTATTTCCAAATAATTAAGTATGTTGTATGCTAAAATACAATAAATTAATGAGCTGGCATCGAGCCATGGATTGAGATTGTATTAGATTTTACAAATTCCATGGTGATTTTCTGCTTGATGTAGAAAAATTCTTTGGTATCATGTGTGATGGAGGTTATAAATTTTGATATTTGCTTAAGGAATAGGCTGCCCTCGGGACATAAATTACTTAGGGTCGGCTACTACTGATACAAAAATAATATTGCTCAGGTGTTTTTAAATTATTATCTCAATCATACACAACCCTGCTAATCATAAGAATTGGGAAAGCCTCTTTACCCTCAGTTTTCACACTCTAGCCATCCCCAACCCTGCTACAAAGCACCTCTCAAAAGACATTAAAGCATCAATTTTGGAATTTGATCTCCTTAATTCCTTGAAACCACCCTTGAAGCACAACCATCACCCACACACTCTAGCCATCCCCAACCCTGCTACAAAGCACCTCTCAAAAGACATTAAAGCATCAATTTTGGAATTTGATCTCCTTAATCCCTTGAAACCACCCTTGAAGCACAACCATCACCCAGTTGACAACAAAGCTAAAAAGATAGCCAACAAAATCAACAACATGAAAATCAGTTCAGCTCTTAAAATCCTGGAATCTGATGACTCAATAACGCCAATTACCAATACCACCTTCGACCTCCTCCAGCAAAAACACCCCGAAGGTCATCCATTACCGCCTAACCTGCTAAACGTCTCAGATATTCCCCTCATGGACTTCACTATCCAGGAGTAGCCGAAGCTCTTATGTCTTTCAAAAAAGATTTGGCCGGGGGCCTCGATGGTAAACGACCAATATACCTTCAAGACCTCATCAAACCTCAACTTAGCGGCTCATATGCTCTCCTAGCCAACTTAACCAGCCTTTGTAACATAATAAGGCGGGGACATTTTCCTTCTGAAATAGTTCCTCTCTTATTTGGTGAAAAACTGATTGCTTTTAAAAAACCAGATGGTTCGATCCGACCCATTGTTGTTGGATCAGTCCTCCGGCGCATGGTTTCCAAAATAATAACGTCTCGAATCCGTTCATCTTTAACGGCTTCTCTCCTCCCAAAACCAACTTGGTTTTGGCGTGAGGAGGATGCGAGGCTGCTTCCCATATAGCTCAAACATTTCTTGAGTTTTCCTTACCAAATGACCTCCTGGTGAAACTCGATTTAAAAACGCTTTTAACAGCGTGAACCGAGCCGCCCTAAATGAACCGTTCATACTACAGTTTCCGGAATTCCATCAGTTTCTGTTAAATAGCTATGGGAACCCAACGTATCCATTCTTTGGGGACCAAATAATCAAATCATCCCAAGGGATCCAACAAGGAGATCCTTTGGGTTCGGCCCTCTTCTGTTTGGCATTCAAACCATCATCGATAAACTCTCCTTTCTAGGAGCTTTCTCATGTAATTTATGGTACCTTGATGACGGATTCTTGGTCGGCCCAGCCGAAGTCGTCCGGAAAATTCCCCAGATCATCAATGGCTACGCAGACATTATATCACTCAGCCTTAACACAGCGAAATGTGAGATCTTCACCAAAGATCTCACAATCGACAAACTCTCCCTCCCATTTCCAGTCATATCAAGAGATGACTTTCATTACTTAGGCGCTCCCATTGGAGGCGTCAAAACAACTGAAACATTCTTAGAGCATTTCTTCGACTTCATTGACTCCATATCCCACACCCTGGAGCGTCTCACTCCCCACCATGCTTTCTTTTTCCTTAAAAACTTCCTCCCTATACCCAAAATTAACTATGCATTACGCGCTTCGCCCGTCTTCCTAACCGTTAACCTACTCCACGCGATGGAAAAAAAAATCCAATTGCTAATTGAAAGGTGCCTAAACCTTAAATTTAGCCCTCTCCAATGGCTCCAAGCCATCCTTTTCTCCAGGAGTGGTGGTATAGGCATCCGACCCCCCCCCCCCCCCATTTACTTTCACTAGCAGGGTTTATCAAGCAAATTACTCAAACCCAAGACCCGCACCTCGACAGCACTCTTCAGGCGTGGGAAGACCTCAAACTTGATTCCGCAACTCACCCAACTGGAACCACCCCCAAAAAAATGGGATTTACCACTGATAGCACGTTCCGTAGCTTACCTATCTTCGAACAACCTATCTTTGGGAAATCTCCACCTCAATTGGGCATCCTCCGGGGGTTACAAATGGCTCGAGGCCCTACCAAGCCAAAAACTAGGGTTACACTTGTCGGGCGAGGAACTTCGAATAGCTGGGGGTTCGCCTCGGCTGCGACATTGTGTCCCCATTCAACTGCGACCTTTGTCGCCAACCCGTTCTAGCAAACTGCCATCATCCTCTTCACTGCCAATACAGCAATGGGCGGCATCCCCCCATGCCACAATAAATAAAATAATCGGACAAATTTTGAAGAAAGCCGGCTTTCCCAATTCAATGGAACCCACTGGCCTAAGTTCCACTGACGTTAAAAGACCCGACGGTGAAACAATCATCCCGTGGGCTCGTGGCCTAAACGCCTGCTGGGACTTCACTACAGTGGATATTGCCAAATCTAACGCCTCTCCTGACCTCCTCTCTCTCTACTGAGAGAAAGAAAGTAGAAAAATACAAACACCTGAGCAATATTATTTTTATACCAGTAGTAGCCATGACCCTCGGTAATTTAGGTCCCGAGGGCAGCCAATTCCTTCAGCAAATATCAAAATTTATAACCTCCATCACACGCGATCCCAAAGAGTTTTTCTACAACAAGCAGAAAATCACCATGGAAATTGTAAAATCTAATACAATCTCAATTCATGGCTCTATGCCAGCTCCTTAATTTATATATTTTAGCATCCAACATACTTAATTATTTGGAAATAAACTACTATCGATTAAAAAACATAAATTAGGTTATGCGATTATCATTCCTAAAGAAGCAGTATGAATTACAACTAAGATTCAACTTAATGAAAATATAAATAAAGACCCGATCTCAACCACATTTGTTTAAATATTCTGGTCTGTTTTGTTATGGCACTTTGGTCTAAAATACATTGTGTTTTCTTAAGTCAACCAATAGTTTGATTTTTCGCTCCTGAAATGACTGTTCAGGGAATTAATTTTTATCAACTTTTAAGTTGCTAGTAAATTATTAGCATATCAATTTTAAATATGTAAAAGTTTTAATCGATTGCCTTTAAATTTTTTAAACTTTATGCCAACGCCACCAAATGACTATAGCGCTTTATTCATGTATCGGTTGCGCTTTATTAAGTTTAATTTTGTTAGATGCCACATAAATTAGTTGTGATTGTTTATATTTTGGTTCCGCGGTTAAGCTAGGCAGTTAGGTTACCTTTTTAAATCTCCTTATCCTTAACCGATTTTGGTTAATTAAACGGCTCTAAAATATATATTGCTTTCATGAATATTATTTAAAATTTAGTTATTTATTAAACTATATTTTGGCATATCTCAAACAAAATTAGATAAGCGTTGCTATACCCCTATGCAACGCCTAAAAATTTGAGCATGTTTATTTATTTGCAACTTTATTAAAACTTTTTGATTTACGAGGAAAAAAGAGCAGCTCTTGTCACCGCCCATTAAATCGTCGTGCTGAACATTTTTTAAATAGATTGCCAATGTGTTACCTGCCCCAGCTAGATACTTCTCAATGCTCACAATCTAAGGACGAGATAAAATAATAATGAGGATTAATAAATTTCGAATCCGCAATATCTCTTACCTGCGGATGCATATCTGATTTCCGTGTTATGGAGCATCTGCTTTGCCTGGGCAAAATTTACTTAAACGGCTTTGAAGTTCGATCAAAAAAGATAAAATTTGATAAACATAAATTGGATGGTTGGACTTTAAGAATAATCACAAATTAATAGGGACATGCTTTTAGGTGATTCTTAATAAGAATTTTATAAACTGCTGCACGTAAACCTGCTATAAATTAATTTGTTTAGATAAATATATCATTGGAACGTATTATATAGTTGATTTTTAACGCTCAAACCTTCTTAAATACTTCTTTTTAAGTAAAATACATTACATAAGAAAAGATGAGCAAAACTTAAATAAGACGTGGCCTAGTTATTAACCCAGGTTTTTTGTACATTTGCACAATTTTAGTATTAATAAAATCAAAAAACATTAATTTATAATAAAAATTATAACTTCATTACAAAAATACATATAGGCAATAGCAATAAAAAATTTATTAGTGAACATGAATGTTTTTTGGCTATATTCTTAAGCAAAATTTTCAGGTAACTTTTAAATTTTGCATATATTTGTAAAAAATATAATGGTCGGGGCTAGTCGTAGTCAGAAGTGTAGTCCTTCATTTAAATTATGTTGAGATTTTACAAGAAATAAATATCAAACAGGGGATCTTTGAAATGATAAAAAAACGTTTTTATAGATGCAAAGATTGCCATTTGATTAATTTTTATTGCATAAATTGCATCTATATAAAATGATCATTTCTTATAATAAAAAATAATGACTTAAGTTCTCCAAAAAATACCACACAAGTTTTATGACAAAAAAATCTGGTTTATGATTATCAAATCCGTTTATCTGATTCCTGACTTCTTAAACCTATATATATCTATATATATAAACTCGGGCCTTCGGCCATCGTGGGAAGGGGAGTAGGGGAAGGGGAAGGGGAGGGGGGGGGCGACTCATCTATACTCCGTATAAACGTAGCATATTTGCTATGCAATTTATGGGCGAGAAAGGTAGGAAGGGGCGAGAATGCCTATAGGGGGGTATTAAATGCAAAATAATTAGTTATAGACCCTTGTAGGGGAGGGCATAAGGTAATTATCAATGTTAACCAATTCAAAAACGAAAAAAAAATTCGATTTATTTGGCCAATGGTCATTTTTTCCATTGGTCAGTAGCCTGCGGACGATCAAAAAGTCATATTATCAATGATATTAACAAGAACAACATACTAATTTAATTTTAAAAAAAATAAAAATTTTGCCCCTCCCAAGCTTGAACCTGGGACATCCAGGTCACCCTGTTTACAAGCCGTGCGCTATAACCCATCACACCATGCTGGTATTAAAATAAATGAAGTTATTATATTATTTATCTAGATAATGAAATAATAAAGTTCTGTTTTATGTTTAAAAAATCAGTATTTTTCATCGGTCAGTAGCCAGCGGACGGTCAAAAAGTCAAATTATCAATGGTATTAACAAGAACATAATATTAATTTAATTTTAAAGAAAAAAAACTAAAATAAAAATTCTTTTTAGTTTTAAAAAAGGGCAAATTCTGAAACTTCCCTCCCGATTCGCTCGAAACTTTACCCGTAGGTGCCCAGGGCGGCCAGGGGTAAAATAGCCTTTTCAGATTCCTAAAATACCTTTTCGTTTTAAAAATATCGGACATTTCCCGGCCACACGTGCGGTGTAATATCTATAACACGTAGAAAATTTTACTAATTATATAAACTTACGCGCGCCATCTAAAGTACAATTCGTGTTCTAATAGTTTAATAGTAGATTGAATTTAATTAGAAAGAACGGGCTATGATTATACCTTTGAAGGAGGTTTCGAATTTTGTGTTAGTTTCTATCAATATATTGTATCGTAAATTAGAATCTAATACCTATATTTTTTTAACTATTACTTTTTAGGTTTTCTATGAAATCACAATCTAATTAAATGAAATATATTAACCCAATAAAAAAATATGTATGCATTTATAAGGTTAAAAACATATATTACATAGTTGCCTGTCTGTTAGACCATCTATAATAAATTTTTAGGTTATATATAAAATTTGGCCAATGGTCATTTTTTTTCATTGGTCAGTACCAACAGATACTCTATAAGTCAATGATAGCCAAAAAAAACGGAAAAAAAATTTTTGATGCTCACTTTGGCTAATGGTCATTTTTTCCATTGGTCAACAGCCAGCGGACGGCCAAAAAGTCATATTAACAATGGTATTAACAGGAACAATCATAAGAGTCAAAAAAAACGGAAAAAAAATTTCGATTTACAATTTGGCCAATGGTCATTTTTTTCTATTGGTCAGCAGCCAGGACACGGTAAAAGTGGATATAAACTCATAAGAGTCAAAAAAACAAAAAAAAAATTTCGAATCACATTTTGGCCAATGGTCATTTTTTTCCATTGGTCAGCAGCCAGGACACGGTAAAAGTGGATATAAATTCATAATAGTCAAAAAAAAACGAAAAAAAAATTTTCGAATCACATTTTGGCCAATGGTCATTTTTTCCATTGGTCAGCAGCCAACGGACGGCCAAAAAGTCACAATAGCAATGGTAGTAACAGGAACAATCATAATAGTAAAAAAAACGAATAAAATAATTTCGATACACATTTTGGCCAATGGTCATTTTTTTCCATTGGTCAGCAGCCAACGGAGGGCCAAAAAGTCACAATAGCAATGGTAGTAACAGGAACAATCATAATAGTCAAAAAAAAACGAAAAAAATAATTTCGATACACATTTTGGCCAATGGTCATTTTTTTCATTGGTCGGTAGCCAGCGGACGGCCGAAAGGTCACATTATCAATGGTTTTTAACAAGAACAATTAATTAATTTAATTTAAAAAATAAATAAAAAAATTTGCCCTCTCCGGGATTCGAACCCACATTAGTAAAGGCATAGGGTTTGGTAAGGGGCACAGGGACCCATATCAGTAAAGGCATAGGCTTTGGTAAGGGGCACAGGGACCCATTTCAGTAGAGGCGTAGGCCATTGTAGGAAAGGGCATAGGGTAATTATCAATGTTAACCTAATCAAAGACGAAAAAATACCATAAATTGCATATAGCAATTAAAAATTTCGCTTTATTTGGCCAATGGTCATTTTTTTCATTGGTCAGTAGCCATCGGAAAAAATTCATATTATCAATGGTATTAACAATAACAAAATATTAATTTAATTTAAAAAAATTAAAAAAATAATTCGTCCTCTCCCTGGCTTGAACCCGGGATATCCAGGTCACAAAGCTGGCGCCAATAACTTGGTGGACGACGGACGACGGACGACGCACCAAAAACGAGCCCATAAATTGCATAGCAATTAATAATGGTGCTACAAAATACTGTTCTTCTAATCAGGGCTATAAATACCTTAAATATATGTGGTGAGTAGTTACAAATCTCTGGTTGCAATAGAAACTGCTTATTTATAGTAAAAAAATTTAAGCATTTTAACCATATTCAAGCAACTTTTTAATACTCAATAATGATAAAACTTGAAAATTCTTCTTGTGCATCAATTAATTAAGTTTATACTCAGGCACGGCTTTAATATTTGACTTCTTAGAATTTTAAATATTTACACCACATCTCGTTTTTAACATTAATTCTACATTATTCAGAAATAAAGAAATTTGTAAAATGGTTTATCAACTACCAAATAACAAACATATCACGTAAGGCAACTTAATAAATGAACTGTTAAGTTTTGACGTTTCCTGTATATAAATTCATATTCTACATGGTTAGGACAGGATATTCTTGTAGCAATTGTATTTGGAATGTCAAAATTGGTGGAAAATTGAAGCTATTTTGGTATAGTTTGAATGACTGTAAATTTTAAATAGATAATGTTAATCATTTTTATTGACAAAATCAATTTATCTATACAACCACATATTTTAGCACAGACAAATACAAAACTTTTAACGATTTGCCATTCAGGGTTATGCATCCTGATTTATTAATGCCGTCTTCAATAACATTTATAAAAGGCACAAATTGAAGGTTAAAAAAAATTTTATCATTCAAAAATACAACAGACTTAAACTAGCCCACATCTGGTCTCAACAGAATGCTAAGTTTGTTCTTTATATCAATTCAAATTTTATTTTGCATCACAAATAATATTATTACAATCTTCTTTTGCCCTTTGCTAACGACAAGAGTTTGCATTGAAAATATTTTAATTACAATCGCCAAATTAGGCCTTAACCCTTACCCAAAAAAATATTTTAAAGAAAATTCGGCATTCTCAATGTCTATCTCAGGCCTTGCAGGAGCGTAGCCAAGGGGGAGGAAAGCGTTTCCTTCCCCTTCTCTGTTTCAGGTAAAATTTAATTTTGTGTAAAGAGTATTTGGAAATTAGCTAAAACTTGTTTTTTTTTATCTAAACATCGTTCATGTAGCTGTACTAAAAATTGTCAAGTGTGACTGTATAATTTTGCTTATTAACAACTTGAGAATTTTTTCAGATCAAGCCCATATAATTTTTCTTTGGTGTCCGCCATGACGAAACTTTTAGTCAACATGTCTTTTATTTTTGCCAGTTGAATAACTTGCATAAGGTCCATGTCCTTTTAAGGTATAAAAGCGATATCAAATGCTTTGATTGCTGAAGAGAAGAAATTTTTCAAAGCTGGTTAAATAGCGCCTTGAAGTTTCGCATATATTATACGCGAAGTTTATTTTCGTTACATTATAAATAAAAGTGTCGAAAATTTTTTTGCATTTTTCGTCCCCTTGAAATCTTGGCTACGCGCCTGCAGCCTTGGAAGAGTTTCGTCAGAGAGGCTTTTTCCTAATGAAATTTTGGGTTCGGCTTTTACAAATCGAGCTACACTTAAGTCTGTTAACCAAGACCAACCCTAGGCCAGAATTCTTTAATAATAAATTAACTGCAAATGAGGAGTGCGCCTATTAAGCATAACTCTACTCTCAAGTCATTTTTTGATTTTTATAAGATATAAATATTATAATACAAAAATGGCAATAATAGAAGTAAATTATATTTAAATACTATTCACTTTAAACGTTAAATGATATAATTTAATTTGAAATAATTCAATTACGAGATTAAATAGGTTGTGACTAAGGGCCTGAAGGGCGGCCCGTGGCCCGACTTAGCTTCGGAATGGGGTCGGGCCTAATGAGTCAGTCCAACTCAGAACCCGGACCAAAACAAGCCCAAGCCAATAGACAGTTTAAATGTAATCTTTTTTAGTTGACTTAAAGGAAGTAGAAGGTTTGTATAAGGTTTAAGATTTAGATTTTTAAACACCACTACCATAGATGCATATAAGCATAATCGAAACTTATTTATCTCATAAAAAAAATAATGTAAAATTAAACGCAAAATGAAAATATTCAATGTCCTTATTTTTTACTAATAACACTAGTCAACAAATAATGGCCTTGTATAATCAACGGAGAAACGGTCAACATATTCTGATAGAGTTATTTGTGGTGAACACAAATATGTTTTTCGTTTTTTCCTATACGTCAAGTTTTTGAAATATTTTGAGTTGCGAAAATGACCGTTTTTGGCCGTTTTTGACGCTCTATAGGGCGAAATTAAAAAAATTTTAAACCTCTAAGTGGTAGAACCAACTTAGGGTAAAACATTAAGAAATGGTTTTTTCCCTATTTTTATTACTTTTTCATATATATCAAAAATGCAATTAATCCCTATGCGAAGTTGCGGCATCCTTTGAGCCTCCCTCCCTTTCTATTTAGTTGGGTAATATGCTTATATAACGCTCGTGCATGTGAATGATTGATGGTGTGTGGTGTGTATAGAGTCTCTACAATTGATAGTAGAGAAGAGAACAACAAAGTCATTTTTCTTCCACCCGAACCCGACCCAAAATTTTTAAAATTTTTAACCCGGACCCGACTCGATTTGAAAGTATTTTAAATTTTTGAACCCGAACCCGACCTGACCCGAAAGCATTTTAAAATTTTTATCCCGAACCCGACGCGGCCCGACCCGAAAGTGTTGAAAAAATTTAACCGTATCCCTTCCGAACGTTTTTCAAATTTTGTTATCCAACGCTAGAGAAAGAAAAATTGCGGTGTGCATGGGCGTAGTCAGGGGGTGGCACGGAGGGGCAGCTGCCCCCTCTAAATTTAAAAATCTTAGATATTTTATCAAATTATGGCTAAAATTAAAAAATGGTCATTTTGCCCCTCCCTTAATCATTATTTCCCTCTCTAATTTCAATTTCCTGGCTACTCCCATGAGGGTGTTAAAAATTTAATCAACAAGTTAAAGTGCGATTTATGAAACTAATTAATTCCACAGATTTTGATTACTAAATTTATTTTCAAGATTTATTATAGATATATATATATATATATGATAGCATACAGTATCAGGTCATATTCAATTTGAAGTATAGAGTTTTGCAAATGAATTATTTAATAAATTTAAACGTAGTCTTATTTGTTTTATGAATATATTAAGTAGTTTAAATGAATAATAAACTATCACTTCACACTATTTAAATACAATTTAAAAATATTATTCTGTTGATATATTTTACCTTTCACGAGTTAAATTTAAATTTCCGTTCAAATTAAAACAGAGATAAAAAAACAAAAGGATTTTAAAACTTAATGAATGATCTTCAATTATAAATTAAAAAATATTATAAATAATTAAATTTTTTTAAAGATATGTCCCGTGCAATGTAAGGTTGATAACCCTTGACCCGAAATTTTATATCCAACCCGACCCGACCCGAAAGCATATTAAAATTTTTAACCCGAACCCGACCCGACCCGAAAGCATTTAAAAAATTTTAACCCGATCCCGACCCGACCTGAAGACATTTCAAATAAAAGCTTGTCTTCTCAAAACTCATTAATATATTAGCAAAAACATAGGTATGGCCTTCCTGGGCAGTATTTGAGGCTATCAAGAGGTTTATTATTTTTATTTTAGCCTCAACTTTAAACAATTCTGATCCAGAGTGAGCATGAGATTTAGCGAAAATTTATGACAAAATAGGCATAAGTAGAAAACATTTAATGCAGAATTTAGGAAACTATTCTCTATTTAAACAGAACATTGATGTAACGAATGAGTTTGTTTTTAATAGTGTTGTAAATTCGGCTGGGTTTTGTTTGGTCGATCTTTGGTTTTAGTCGACTAAACATATGTAGACCAATGGTTTTTTTTCCAAACCTTTGATCTATTTATGCGACTAAGAAAAACAGATCAAAAAATCTTTGGTTTGTTGATGTTTAGCCCCCAAGGTCGACCAAACCAAACCCAGCCGTTTTTACAACACTAGTCTTTAATATGGCCATATGACTATCTTGTAGAGCAACTCGTCATATTTGATTTCCACCAAACATATCCAACTGTATTATCTGAAACAGTGGCGTAGCTAGCCTTTGGGGGGGGGGGCGAGCTTTGATTTCACATGAACCATGAGCTCAGCCGGGGGGAAGAGGCAAGGGGGTGGCCGCCCCCACCCTTAAATAACAAAAAAAAATTTCGATACAAAAACGTTTAAAAATTAAAAAAACTTATGTTGCACCCCCCCCCCCCCCCTATTGACCTTAAAACATTTTCGCCTCCTTCCTAATCCAAAACCCGGCTACCCCCATCGGTCAAACGCAATTGAATATTTTTTCCCTCATAAATGTTGGTCAAATTTTAAAATCCGCTATTACTTTGTGTATTTTTTTAACATCACACTAGTATGTCTCAGATCCCTCATGTTTATAGGGCATAAAAAAAATAAAATTTATTCAGAAATAAAACAAAATAATGTAGTTGAAACGATTGTATCAAGACAATATAAAAAATTTCATATAGTATAGTATTTGTAAAAATGAATTGTAAGCGCACAAAGTGGAACGGAGATATTGACAAGAAAACTTTGATATTACAACAAATAATACAAATAGTAAAAAAATTATTCAACCAAGTTTTTATAAAAATGTTGTATTGCCACAACCCCAAAAAATCTAGGCCCTGCTTAAAACAAATCTTAATTTTACATATGCAATATTGGCAGCATTTTCAGGCAGCATTTATATCGGGAAAACAATGATAACATTTAAAAGGCTTTTAAAATTAGATCCTCAAAAGGCGAAATCCATATATATATAAAAGTAACTCCGTTTTCTATGTTCTCTAATAAGTCCTAAAGTTCTCGACCGATTGCCACCAAATTTGGCCAGATTATTTCCTTAGCATCCTAGATGGTTTATATATACTTTTTATAGACCTGCGACAGCTGGAACCCTGTTTTCTGGTAATGCTTATCGCCATCTAGCGGATACAATGTTTTTATAGTTTTTTTGGTTATGGTGCTACTTATTCCCTTAAAAAGCTTTTCCACTCCACGATTGCTTTGTCATTTGTGTCTCAATTTTTTTTACTAAACTACGACCTTTTTTTGACAATATAAAGGCCTGTGACATATAAATATTCTCGATACTCTAAAACATCACCATTATCTCAAATAAAAATAACGCGCGCTTTTGCAAACATTCTCACATTTTGTACTTTTTTCGTATTCTTACGAAGTTTGGTTATTAATAATACAAGTACAATTAATGTAGACTAGTGTTGTAAAAACGGCTGGCTAGTTTTTCCCAGCGTGCTGCCAAGCTTGGTAATTGGTGTATAAATTACGTCTAACCCTTTAAGTGTTGTGAATTTTTTTGGTTCACCCTTGGCGTTTGGCTCTTTTGTAAAAACCCCAAAGTGGGTTTGGGTGAAAATTTTTGGTCGACCTTTGGCGCTTGGCATTTTTGTTAAAAAACACCCAAAGGTGTTGGGTTAATTATTTTCGTCGACCTTTGGCGTTTTTACAAAAAACACCCTTGGCGTTTAGGTGAATTATTTTGGTAACCTTTCGTGATTACGCGCGAATTGCGAATTAATTCGCACGAAAATAACAAATGTATTAATTAAATAGGAGACGTTCATAGTAAAACCGCAGACGATTAAATTCGCCCGTGGCAAAAAGCCAACGAAAATAAGATACAAATTATTTCGTACTTGTCGCGCGATGTTGAAGAAATTGAATTGGTGAGTTTATCTATATATATAAAAATGTACGTTTTCTTTGTCCTCTAATAACTCCTAAAGTTCTCGTGCCACCAAATTTGGCCAGATCATTGCCGTAGCATCCTAGATGGCTTATATATACTTTTTATTTACCTAAGTAATAAGACGGTCAAGTTTTTTTGTTTTATACGTCTTGACACTTAATAAAGACGTCATACAGGATACTGTAAAATGCAACAATGTAAGACGTCATATGACGTCATCTGTAAAATGCACAATGTAAATATAAAATTGATTTAATTTATCGACAAAATACCTCCTAAAGACATCGATTGTTTAATTTATGCAGAAATTCTACTTTTATACCTAAATGCGTCGCAAGAGATCAACGATAGGGCGTCGTACATGAACTGCAAATAGAAAGCATCAAGTACGTACTCTGAGACTTGATGAGTCCCCACTGCTTTCGCACTCGCATTCTTCTGCTTCAATAATAGAGGCTTCCCAACCAACTGAACAAGCCAATTCAGCGAGTTTGCTTGAGCCACTTACATTTAATCAACAATTACGCTCATTCAGCCTCGTTGCATTTTCATGCAACTCTTCTCATATTGAAAGTTTGCGTCGCCATGTTCTAATTGGCGCTATGAACGGTCCTTACTGCAATGCTCTAAAATTTGCTGGAGAAACGAACGGCATGTGTTGCGCGTTGGAGAACCCCCAGAGCCATTATTTTCTCTGCTTGTTGGTTATACTGCGGATTCTAAACATTTCTTATCTAACATGAGGAAATACAACTCCTGCTTCCAAATGACGTCGTTTGGCGCAGATATTATTACAACTCAATTCGTGCCAACTTTTAAAGTAAAAGGCCAAATTTACCACAGGCTCCTTCCAATACCAGATAGGTAACATAAATTCTTACAAATGTACTTTATCAGGGATAATGAGTGAATTAAATGTACGCCTTGGAATTTCTACTGGTGTAAAAAGGTCTATCGTTTTACAACTTCACGCTTCTTCACGCAATTTAGTGCGTTTGTTCAAAACCTCACTCGACTTGATGCCATCAGATCATAGGATTATTCATGCTGACAAAACTCCCGCGGGACAACATGTGAGAAGATTTAATGCTCCTACTATAAACGAAGTCGCAATTGTTATTGTTGTGGATTAATTTCAATCAAAAGATATTGTCCTGCATAGGAGAAACGCTACTCCGGACACTCATCGATGCTATGACCCCTTTCAATATCCAGTTATATTTTGGGATGGTGCTGACGGATATCACTTCAACGTTAAGATGTGGCTGGAAGATACATAAGCAGCAACGAAGCGATATGGCGTATTTCATCCTTTCGTATTCATGAACGTAGTCCTGTTGTGGTTCACTTAGCAGTGCATCTAGAAAATGGGCAACGCGTTCCTGCTGTGGTTCACTTAGGAGTACATCTAGAAAATGGGCAACGCGTTTATTTTACTAATACAAATGTAAAACAAGTAGCATTAAAAAATCCCCCAGATACAACGTTAACAGCTTTCTTCAAGCTATGTCACCTTGATGATTTTGCGCAAACATTGCTATATTCCGAGGTGCCTATGTATTACACGTGGAATTCGCGCACCAGATCCTTTGAACGTCGTAAACGCCCCCGGGCATATACCAAGCTAATGTGATAGGCCGTCTATACACTGTTCCCCCCCAATCAAGATGAATGTTTCCTACTTCGCATGCTTTTAGTTAACGTTCACGGTCCACCGTGTTTCCAGCAGTTAAAAGTGGTCAACGGCGTTGCACATACCACTTTCCGCAGTGCATGCCAAGCTATGCATTTATTAGAGCACTCATTGGGATGAGTGCATTAAGGACGCGTGGCATACTTCACATCCTAAACAAATTCGTGCATTGTTTATTATATTAACCTCCTGCTCTCCGTCATGTCCTACCCAGGATCAAATGCTACAACTCTATAACGAAACTTTAATCATTCTTGAAGATTTATGCTTGCAAATAGGAAACAAGGCTTTGAATAGAGATGGCGGTATAGGACAATTTCCCGGGAAAATTGGGAAATTTCCCGGGAAAAATGGAAAATTCCCACGGGAAATTTACTTGGGAAATTTAAAATTTTTCTATAATTTTCCTGATAGCTCATTATATGTGATATATTATTTATTATGTTTTTCCAAGGTGATTCTAATATGCCTCGAGGCTATTTTTTTAATTAATATTGGTGCTTAAATCATCTGGATCCTTTATAATATTATATTCAATTAAGTAATTATATTTACATATCATGTTTCGTTAATAATTAATACAAATATATTGAAAATAGAACAACTATAGCTAAAATACAAACTTCTTCAAAGGTGAGTTTACAAAATATCTACTAATATCTTACTAATGTTTATAGTTAAAGAAACAAACATCTTTATTGTTAAAAAACAAACATCTCAAAAAGGTAAATATTACAAATTGTCTACTATTATCATACTAAGGTTTATAATTAAAAAACAAACATCTTGAAAATACCAAATAGCCTACTAAAAGTATAGCTTTTAAAAAAACAAATATCTAAAAAAGGTAATTTTACAAAAACTTAACTATTATCTTTATAAAAGTATTTAGTTAAAAAAACAAACAAGGTAAATTTACAAAATATCTACTATTATCTTACTAAGGTTTATAATTAAAAAACAAACATCTATAAAATATCAAATAGCTTACTAAAAGTATAGTCTTTGAAAAAACAAACATCTCAAAAAGGTAATTTTACAAAAACTTTACTATCATCTTTATAAAAGTATTTAGTTAAAAAAACAAACATCTCAAAAAGGTAAATTTACAAAATTTGTACTAATATTTTAAAGAACTATGCCAAAAAAGCACTCTGACATATGGACACACTTTTTAAAAATCATTGCCCCAAATAAAAGATGCATTGTGATTTGTAAATATGGTAATATAATTTCCCTAATTCAACCAAAATGACTGTACATATATCAAAATGCACTAAATACAACAATTTAGAACAGTAGTCTCTTCAGAAACCACAGCAGATATTTCAAGTGTTGTAACTGTAAGCACAGAAAACTAGCTTGAAAGATGACAAAACAATACCTTTATCAACTAACATCATTACCAAATTTTTTGATAAGATGGCTCCAGATGATCAAAAAAAAATTGGATGAATCATTATCTTTAGCATTATATATGTCTATCTGCCCTTTCAAAATGTTGGACAATATGCATTGGAGAAATTTTTTAAAACTATTAAGGCCATCTTTCAAAATCCCATATTAATAATCAGTGCGACTTTATTAAATCATCATTATGAAAAAGTTAGTGAACTTGTCACTATGAAGTTGGCTCAATCTTCAAATATGACCTTAGTGAGTGACGGCTGGACTAATTTTAATTTTAATCTTTTTATATACATAAATAACATAAACTTTTTAGATTCACTTAATATATAATCTAATCGTTTTTAAATTTTTTAATAAATCTTTTTGAAATCGATGTTAAATGTGTTGTTTTAAGTGTTTGTGTCTTTTTTTTGCTTTGTTCATTCACCCTACATAGTTCTATTTCAAAATTTCCCATAATTTCCCCTATTTTCCCATAAATTTCCTTATTTTCCCATTATTTTCCCTTGGGGAAAATATGACATCTCTATTTCCAATGTGATTCTAATATGCTTTGAGGCTATTTAGTTCTATTTCAAAATTTCCCTTATTTTCCCATAATTTCCCTTATTTTCCCATAAATTCCCTTATTTTCACTATTTTCCCTTGGAAATTTCCCAAAGGCTTGCATTTGGGAAAATATGACATCTCTAGCTTTGAATCATTTGGGTATGCCTGTACCAACTAGATCTGCTGCTGATACATTTGATGTAGACTACATCGTGAACAAAATTACAACCAAAGTGATCTTTTATCTTATGTGCGTTCCAAAGCTAACGACGCAACAAAAAGCCATTTACGATAAGATTTTGCTTGCTGTTAACAAAAATTATGGAGAAGTCTTCTTCTTAGTTGCTCCTGGAGGTACTGGTAAAACTTTCCTACTGACATTGCTCCTGGCAACTATTCGTTCTCCAAATGATGTAGCCGTGGCTCTAGCGTCTTCCGAAATAGCTGCTACATTGCTACCCGGTGGAAAAACTGCTCATTCCGCATTAAAATTGCCTTTAAACGTTCATTACAGTGAAACTCCAATGTACAACATTTCCAGAACATCTAGAATGGGTAAAGTATTACAGAAGTGCAAACTTATCGTGGGGATGAATGCACAATGGCTCATAAAAAATCGCTTGAAGCTCTTATAAGGTCTTTGCAAGATTTACGAGGAAACTGCAAACCTTTTGGTAACACAACAATTAATAGTATAGCTTGCAGGAGATTTCAAGCAAACTTTACCGGTGCTCCCTCGATCCACCCCTGCGGACGAAAAATGCTTGCCTTGTATAAGATTAAATTTCTACATTTTATTATTTATAACCCAAAACAAAATTAATTCAAGTGAATAATATTTAGTAAAAACATCGTGTTTACATCCACTGCGAGGTGAGTGGTAAAATAATAAGGTTAAGATATATGAATAGTGAGGGTTGTGAATGCTCGAATATTAAAGGTTAGGTTGTATGAATAGGTAAAGGTTACGTTTTTGCATAGGTAACTATAGCCTAAAATATTCTATTTGGCCTTATGTCAAAAAGTTACATCTAACTACTAATATGAGGGTATCATTACAATATGATCCTGCAGGTGAGATATTCTCCCATCAATTGCTAGAAATTGGGAACGGAACGATGCCCGTTGATGTATGTTCAGGACGGATTTTTTTTTCCTATTAACTTCTGCAATTTTGTTCCGTCAAAAAGTGCTTTAATTGAAAAAGTGTTTCCAAATTTTAACATGATCGACTTTGGCTTCGCCAAAGGGCTATTCTCGCCCCCAAGAATATAGACGTGCACGACTTAACAATCTCATTCTGTCAAACATTCAGATTTAATTATTTACAAGTCGGTTGACAGTGTTGTTGTTGCTGATGACGCTGTTAATTATCCAATCGAATTTTTAAATTCACTTTATCTTCCAGGAATACCACCTCACATTTTGCATTTGAAAATTGGCGTCCCGATTATCATGTGATGCGCAATATCAATCAGCCCAAACTTTGCAATGGCACACGTCTCGCTGTGAAACGCTTAATGTGCAACTTTATTGAAGCCACAATTTTGACTGGACCATTCACTGGAGAAGATGTCCTGGAATTCTTTGATTCCGACAGATTTACCCTTTGAATTTAAAAGATTGCAATTTCCCTTGAAACTTGCATTTGCTATAACCGTAAACAAGTCGCAAAGACAATCTTTAGAAATTAGTGGTATAGTTTTAGAAACAGATTGCTTTTCACATGGTCAACTATATGTTGCGTGTTCTCGCGTTGGTAACCCACAAAATCTTTTTAACTACACAAATAATAAAATGCCAAAAAATATTGTCTACCCTTAAGCATTATAAAAACAATGTGTTAATCAAGTTTGACTCTAGGAGGTTAGTCAACGCAGTCGCTTAATCAAGTAAAATTGCGTTAAATTTATTTATAGCGTATATACCTTATATATTTTAGCATCTGTCACTCAATCCTACGACCGTCTTTGTCACGCTTAACAATTATTACAAAAGAAGAATACGGAGTTTATGATTTAAAAAAATAGAAGGCTATATTATGTAAAATATATCATATAGTTTTATAATAGGAAAAGGTATATTTATAAAGGATTGAATAGATTTACAGCCGTTCTAAATATTTATTTGGTATTTTTTATTTTCATAGGTCAAAAAGTGCTATGTTAAACTCTCTTACAGATTAATTTGTACTAATTATTTAGCTAATAAGGGATTATGCCAAAGCAACGCTTGGCCGGGCACAGCTAGTATATAATATAAGTGCAGTATCATTTATATATGATAAATTTCACAGCTAGCCCAAAAATATTTAGTCTCAAGTAATAAGATATCTTTAAAATGCTAATAAGATTAGGTGAAGATATTGTAGATGGAAGAATCTCAGAGACAATATGAAAGATTTAAATAAGGCTAAAAATCTTAAAAGTGGAAGTGGTTTAACCACTTAATATTAGCCTTATTTTACTGTGATGGACTTTTTAAGACCTAGCTTAGAACCTAGGAGTCAATGGTCTCTTGATGACTCAATATTGTATGGCCAAGATCTATCATTTAACACAGATAGCATGTATTCTGAGGCTTTAACTAGTAACAAGAAAAATGGTAAATTTACTTATATTAATTAATATTCATGTAGAACCTCCAAAAATAGGTAAGAAAAGGGAAAAAAGCTCAGATAACACCTGAGGATGAATATTTACATTGTAAATATTTTTATGTTATATTTATTACATACAATGAATAAAATAAATATGATAGGAATAAGTGTTGTAAATATAAAAGATTCAGAATCTGAATTTCATATATAGCAAATTGAATTTTTATTATATATAAAAATCTAAAATAGTTACTTTAAAACCATTTAAGACATTTTCCATTCTAAAATATTATTATCAAAAAAATTACAAAATAATTGGGCAATACATTTAGCTTCAAGAGTGGAATTTTTCAAAGATTGTGGGTGAAAAAATCATTGATCTTTTTTCTTTTGATCCTTTAAAAGATCCCAGGAAACATAAGACATTTCTTTATCAATAATCATGTTGTGTAAAATTACACATGTTTTTATTATTGAATCAGTTGTGTAGGTTTTAGTATCCATTGGTCTACCAAATATCCCCATTTAGAGGTGAGTGTATCGGGAAGTAAATATCAAATTATAAAGTAATAAATACTTTATATATCCAATAAAAGTCAAAAGTTTGCGAGAAAAGTAAGTAGTAAAGAAGTGTTCACGTCTTTATATAATCGCGAATTAATTGAAATACATTAAATCAATCAACACTTAGTAGTAAATCCGCGAGCTATATGTGATAAGTCAATTAACGTCGCGAAGTAGTAAGGTAATGTAAATTCAATTAAGTTTCGAGTAGACTTAAGTAATATGCCGCGAGCAATCAATTAAATAATAGTAATGGATGCAACAAGTGTACCAAATGCACACTCAACAAGCCTTCTAGCTCTAGAAAGCCTATAATGAAAGTGTGTAATAGAATCAGTGCCCAAAAGGCTTTATGATATAAGTTTTTAATGGATAGGCATCATCTGCCACAAACACATTGGGAACTAGGATATTTAAGTTTCGCAACTTCTTGGGGGGACGAATAGGTAATACACCCTTTTCCAATTTTTTAAATAAATTAGAGTTAAAAAATATACCTCCATCTGATTTACTCCCTTAACTAACAACATCAATAACTATAACTCTTAACCTAGCATCAACTAAATGAAAACATATACCTTGCTCATCCTAAAATAATTGAAAAATCTCATTAGATAGATCACTAATTTAGGAAAGGTAGAGTAATATTCACTTTTTTACCATATTTACATTATGACATTTTTTTTCTTAGCATAATATTAATATAAGCATTTTAACGTTAGGTATTAAACCATGTTAAAAGCGAATTAAATCGCACGCATTATGAACAACGATCGTTTGCGAATTGCTTAAACATTTTCGCGAATCAAAATTCGCTTCGCTTTTTTTCGCTTTGCGCGTCATCACGAACGCCCCGTAGTTTGGTTTTGATCGTTTTGGGTTTTACATTTATTTATTTAATATTCATAATTATACTCATTTTAATTATTTATCCATAAAAGCTAATCAATATTTTTTCAATCATATATTAATCGAAAAATGGTGATAAAAAAATTAAAAATATGTAATTAGAACTTTGCCCTCCCCCCTTTTTTATCCTCAATCTTTACCGGGGGGGGGGGGGGGTGATTTGCCCCCTCCCCCTTTTTCTCATCCGGGGGGGGGGTATGTGATTTGCCCCTCCCCCTTTTTAACCTCTTTCTCAACCAGGGGCCCATTTTTTACCCTCGGCGCCCACGCCGCCCCCCTTCCCCTAGCTACGCCTCTGATCTGAAAATTTAGATTCATTTGTTTAGAAAAATACTATCTATTAGAAAATAGTCTTGCTACAACGGGGATAAAGCCATTCTCTTAAATTAGTCCTAGCCCTCCTCAATTTGAGTGCCACAAATAATTTTTTAAAACGTACCCTGCTTGGCTAAATTCTACCCTGCTCAGTTCTTTTGAGTCGGTTTCACACGCTTTCGCAAATTATATATTGCGTTAGATTAAATTAAAATATATATGGAATATGTCAAGTTAACAACTATAACAAAAATGTTTTTAAGCATGCAATTTTTAGGCGTAGCCAGGATTGCCTCAAGGGGGTGCTAAAAAAAAGTTGACAATATTAAACAAAATTTTATGAAGCTTATCTACAGTAGTGGCGGAGACAGGACTATCCAAGCAAATGGGGGAGGGGAGAGGGGGGGGTAAATTGTTAAAGGGTTTCGATTAGAGGAGACCGGGGCCCATAAAAAATTAAAGCGCCCTAGACAAAAATGTTTAAACTATTTTAAGGAAATTTTTTCTTAAATATGTTTTTTAGTCATATATTCTATGTCATCACACTATAAAAATCCATATTTTTATTTCCAGATAGGTTCGAAAAAAACGCATTTTATAGAAATCAAAAAATGCCCTGGGCTACATGTCCCATAAGCGGGGCTATAATACCCTTAATAATTTTTTTGTTACTTTATTTATAAAAACATTCAAATAAAGTTATAAAATAGCAAAAATATCACATATAATTATTGTATACATTGTTTTTATGATTAAAACACAAAAAATATCATGATTGCAAAAAATTCGATGGGCTCTAATTGAGCAACCTTTGCATGTAAATCCATCTTCACGCTGATGTTAAATTTCTAGTCTTTGCAATCTTTATTTTCTATTATTTTCCTAGCAACTTCGGTTTTTTTATATATTTTTTCTAAAGGAAATGAGTGGGTGGAATGAGGATTTTAAGAACTTAACCATAAATTCATTTAATATATGAAAACTTATAAATTTGGAGGGGTGGGCAGCTGCCCCTCCCCCCTGCCTAACCCATTTTTTTCTTCAGAATAATGCCCGATTCGTTTTGCACTTATTAAATTGCACTATCTTTAAAATATCAATGAATAAAGGGTAATTATAGCCCCGGTCTCAATAGCCCATGGTTAAAATATTTATTTGGGGGTTATTATGACAGAGTTATTTACTACTAAACTGTTTATTCTTAGCAATTTATTATACATAAATTCACATTCTTTCACCTAAAACTTGTTTGGGTTCAAAAAAACTGATAGTTAAAAAGTTATTAACGAAAAACATAAATTAAAAAAGGAGCTTTAGCCGGGAAAAACCTTCTTTTAATTGCTATGCAATTTATGGGCTCGCTTTTGATTTTGTTAACCGATGTCTTGTCACGCTTTTGTTTACTTTTTAGATAAGAAGGGGAATTGCTCTAAATGATATGCAGAAGAGGTGCCCCACCCCTCATCTCTATTTCCCTCGCTGTGTTAGAATAGTATTAGTAATACACACGCGTGTATCCTCCCCACATCATCTCTCTCTCTCGTTATCGATTTTAATTGTTTTTAATTAAAACGAGATACGTGCGGGAATCGAACCCAGTATCTATTGAACCTAAGTCAGACGTTTAATCCACTGAAATATGAGACCTGAAAATAATTTGGGATAATATCACTTATATATTATAGCTAACATTTATTTTTTTTTAATATTTTGGGAACTATTTGAAACGGTGTATAAAAAAAGTTGAAAATGTAAGTATATTTTAAATCCAATATTATATATTTATTCTTTAAAAAATTGCAATTTGATAATAAACAAAGATAAATTAATTACTATGCAATTTATGTGCTCATTTTTGTTGTCCGTTCGCTAATGTCTATGCTATCAAGTTATATTCACCAGCTTCCTGACGTGTAGGTTCGTCTTCAAGACCCGGAGATTTAATCATAACCAGACTACCTAATAACCTGAATCTAGATAGATTGGCCTAATTTCTGAACACCCCTGAAATTAATAGGCACAGATTATATTAGAAATTTACTTACAAATACATTTTATTACCAATTAATCTTTGACACCCATTAGTTAAAAAAACCAAAGTATGACCTTTTCTCCTAAAAAAGAATTAGTAATAAATAATTCAATTGGTTAACATCGCTAATTACCCTATGCCCTCCCCTACAAGGGTCTACGCCTCTACTGATATGGGTTCCTGTGCCCCTACAAAATCCTATGCCTCTCTTGATGTGGGTTCGAATCCCGGAGAGGGCAATTTTTTTTTAATTAAATGGAAAATTTGTATAAATAATTAATTAATCATTAGGTATTTAATAACCCACTATAGGCATTCTCGCCCCTTCCCACCTTTCTCGCCCATAAATTGCATAGCAAATATGATACATTTATACGAAGTATAGATGAGTCGTCCCCCCTTCCCTTCCCCTCTCCCTTCTCCCCCTTCCCACGAGGGCCTAAGACACGAGTTTTCTCTCTAACTTTTTCCCCGGATAATTTTTTCTAAAAAAATTATGACAAAATGCGCCTCTATAAAGTATATTTTGTAATAAGTTTGACTGGTTAAAAATTAATACCACGGAAATATTGGAGAAGGTATGTAGAGCCCCGAGACACATAGCCCCGGTCTCCCCTACACAGAAACTAATTAAAATTATATATATTGTATCTATGATTGGTTTTTGGTAAAAAATGCATTAATAATATCTTCAGGGACACAATTGCAAAGATATCCTCCCAATTTCTCTGTTTGAACTAATTAGGGCCATTGTTTGAACTAAACACTGGATCTTTTAAGCATAATTTGCTCACTAGTACCAAAAAATTGTCCCACCTCGGGACCGTTAAAATCAAATTATAAGCCCGAGTTCGCCCCGCTGATTTTTTGCAAAGCACAGGCCCAGCCTACACCCTCCCAAAAAAATTCTTATATATTGTGCGACTTTTTAAACATTTTACGTCAATACCAAATCAATCCTTTATTTATACATTGAAAATGTTCAATAATTCATATTAAATATATCAAACTCAAACAGGTTTTTTTCTTTCAACAAGTAACGCGCCTTTAAATTTTCATTAGTAGTACTTGGGCTGCATAAAACCATTTATGAGAATAAAACTCTATGCAAGGTTAATTTTATATAACTGAATATACCTATTTTAGTTAATTTCACGATCCCCTTATTATATTATAAAAAATCTAAGACTCCGCTTATTAAAAAATACGCCCTTCGGGCGTAACTGGGGGCTTCGCCACCAGACCCCCGGGAAAAGGGGAGAAGGGAAGGGGGGAAGGGAAGGGAAGGGGGGACGACTCATCTATTCTCCGTATAAATGTAGCATATTTGCTATGCAATTTATGGGCGAGAAAGGTGGGAAGGGGCGAAAATGCCTATAGGGGGTATAAAATGCAAAATAATAGTTAATTATTTATACAAATTTTCCATTTAATTAAAAAAATAAATTGCTTTCTCCGGGATTCGAACCCACATCAGTAGAGGCATAAGCCTTTGTAGGGGCACAGGGACCCATATCAATAGAGGCATAGGGTAATTATCAATGTTAACCAATTCAAAAACGAAAAAAAAATTCAATTTATTTGGCCAAAATGGTATCAACATGACAACAACACGCACTTAATTCCTTGTGTTGAAGAGAAGAGAGGGCGCCGTCAAGTCTGGGGAATTTTGTCAATGTGAAAGATAGGGATATTTAATTTTGTATATAATTTAAAAAGTAAAAGTGCTAGGATAAAAAAAAATTCTTAATACATTTATCTCCCATATATTTACGAATTAAGTCTGTTAAATAAAATTTTTACCGACTAAATTGCAAGTTATTGACGTTTGAAAAACGCTAAAATCGCGTTTTTGGCAACTTTGACAACGAATATTTAAAAAACTTGACGTATAGAGAAAAAACTAAAAACATATTTGTGTTCACCGTAAAAAACTCTACCAACAAGCCCATTATTTGTTGACCAGTGTTTTTCATTTAAAAAATTTAAACAGGAATTAAAAAAGTTATAGTTTCTTCAAGTTTCCTTTATAAAGTATCACAGATTTTTAATGGCGAAAAAGCAAAGAAGCCAAATAACGTTAATAAAAATATTGTAACATTAGATAAGATTTTAAAAAGTTAAATTGGCATATATGGTTTTATGTACAATATTCCAACTAGGGGTTGAGAGATGATCTCTCTCCCTTTCTTCATCTCCTCCACTCCCGCCTTTTAGCGGTGGGCGGATAAGAGGGTAAGATAGGGGTAGGGGTTTAACCTTGGCATAGCGCCATTGAAAAAAAAAATCAATATAAAATATACTTCACAACTACTCCACTACTATAATAAAATTGAAATATATGGTAAGCAAGGGTTGGCATCAATTCTCTTAATCGCTATCCCGCATTTATTATTAATAAGATATGTTAATTTTAATATCTACCCATGATTTTACATTGCCAATTAATTTATAATCTAGATTATTTAACGTTGAATTGATAGATATTTAAAAATATAGCCGGTTAACGTGTATTTATACACCGTTTCAAATAGTTCCCAAAATAACTAATATTTGTGGTCCAATATAAAAAATATGATTATTAAATCCTTAAATTCGGATGTTTGCAAAATGTAATATAGGCAAGGCAAGGGTTAGGGTTAGATTTAGTGTTTGCATCTAGTTGCGTATTACATTAGTTTTTATGGCCTTTAGTGATTATGGGTCCGAATCGTGAAATGCAGTAAATTAATAAATTGGGTAAATCACTAAGTTTAAAAACGGGTATATGTGCCAAAATTCAAAAATATTTAAAATTAGGCGTGTAACAAACATTATATTATAAAACATTACAATGTTAAGATTTTGCAGAATTGTTGGGAGAAATTTTTTGTTGAATTTGAACAATTTTTAATTAAAAAAATCAGAACAAAATTTTAACAGCAATAGAAGATTTTAATATACATGATATTATTAATATAAGTATATAAAAGTGAGATAATCGTTAAATATCATTGATTAAGCCTTTAATAAGTGTAGGGACACAGGGACCCATATCAGTAAAGGCATAGGGTTCTGTAGGGGGGGGTGGGGCACAGGGTAATTATCAATGTTAACAAATTCAAAAACAAAAATTAAAATTTCGATTCACAATTTAGTCAATGGTCATTTTTTTCCAATGGGCAGTTCCAACAGATGGTCTATAAATCATGTTAGCCAATAAAAACGAAAAAAAATATTTTGATGCACATTTTGGCCAATGGTCATTTCCATTGGTCAGCAGTTAGGACACGGTAAAAGTGGATATAAATTCATAAGAGTCAAAAAAATACGAAAAAAAAATTTTCGAACCACATTTTGGCCAATGGTCATTTTTTTCCATTGGTCCGCAGCCAGGGCAGGGTAAAAGTGGTTATAAATTCATAATAGTCAAAAAAAAGAAAAAATAATTTTCGAATCACATTTTGGCCAATGGTCATTTTTTTCCATTGGTCAGCATCCAACGGACGGCCAAAAAGCCATATTATCAATGGTATTAACAAGAACGATCATAATAGTAAAAAAAAATGAAAAAATAATTTTCGAATCACATTTTGGCCAATGGTCATTTTTTCCATTGGTCAGCAGCCAGCGGACGGCCAAAAAGCCATATTATCAATGGTAGTAACAAGAACAATCATAAGAATCAAAAAAAATGGAAAAAAATAATTTCGATTCACATTTTGGCCAATGGTCATTTTATTCCATTTGTCAGCAGCCAACGGACGGCCAAAAATTCTTATTATCAATGGTATTAACAAGAAAAACAATATATTAATTTAAGAAAAAAATAAAAAAAATTTGGCCTCCCCGGGATTCGAACCCACATCAGGAGAGGCATAGGCCCTTGTAGTGGAGGGCATAGGGTAATTATCAATGTTAACCTATTCAAAAACGAAAAAAAATTTCGATTTATTTGGTCAATGGTCATTTTTTTCATTGGTCAGCACCCAACGGACGGCCAAAACGTCTTATTATCAATGGTAGTAACATGAACAATCATAATAGTCGGAAAAAAACGAAAAAATATACTTGGATTCACATTTTGGCCAATGGTCATTTTTTCCATCGGTCAGCAGCCAACGGACGGCCAAAAAGTCTTATTATCAATGGTAGTAACAAGATCAATCATAATAGTCGAAAAAAACGAAAAAATAAACTTGGATTCACATTTTGGCCAATAGTCATTTTTTCCATTGGTCAGCAGCCAACGGACGGCCAAAAAGTCATAATAGCAATGGTAGTAACAGGAACAATCATAATAGGCGAAAAAAAAGAAAAAAAACTTGGATTCACATTTTGGCCAATGGTCATTTTTTTTATTGGTCAGCACCCAACGGACGGCCAAAAAGTCATAATAGCAATGGTAGTAGCAGGAACAATCATAATAGTCAAAAAAAACCCGGGATTCGAACCCAAAATCTGGTTAACTAAACAAAAATTAAAAGTAAACAAAACAAGAAACTCGGTGCGTGACATCCACGTTCGGTGCCCACGCCGCGCACGCCGAATAGCGCACGCCGAATAGCAAGACAAAACAAAATGGAAAGTGAGCCCATAAATTGCATAGCAATTAAAAATCGCACGTTCTGAATAATTAACGAACGAATATTAATATGGATTATATAATATTGTTAATTTTAATAATAATAAAAATTAATTAACATCATAAAAAACACCATTTTTTATATATTAAAATAAAACGTTTTGCCGCTAAAGCAAGGCCCGTCCCGAGCTCGATTTATTACCATAACGTTAGTCCAAGCCCGGCCCGCTTTTAACAAAAAGTTCATCCATGCACGGTTTTGGCGGTGCCAGCTGGATTTGCTTTAGTAAAGTTAATTACATCATGAAATGAAAACTTTAATTTTTAGTTAAATTTTCACATCATTTTCTACTGTAGAATTAGCACGCATAATTTCTAAAAATTAGAAGAAATTAGATTTCGAAATGTGTTTAAAAATGAAGCATGCATGAATGAAATGTTCAAAACGCTTTATAAAATTATCATTTAGATTTAATATTAATTAGTGGTATTTTCTTATTATACTCTTCTCTAGTAATATACCCGCAAACTCTATAAACAAGGAACTAATGAAGTTAGGTACCCATGTTAAATACTTAAAAAAATAAAATTATTAATTCCCTTTATTAAAATTTGGCTTGTATTAGCATATTCCTCGTTTATTTTAGAGGTTCAGATAGTTTGTTAATGAAATAATCAAGAATTAAACTTCTTCCTAGAAAACACGCACTCGGGAGAGTAAGTTTTTATATAAGTAGTGTTAGAATTTGACGATTTAATATAAAATTAAATATCAAATTAATTAAGATTATTTATTATTAGCTTTTATATGCGCAACACTAACAAGATTCCTATTAATATCATTGATTTTTTCCGTATATTTTGAAAAAAAAATTCAATTCCCCCCCCCCCGTCTCTGCGCTACTGCATGCAATGATCCTAACTTCATATCTGACTCTGTAGATGATAAATTGTTTATAAATAAAAAGAAATTTCTGGCATTGTATTAATTATGATAGAAAATTTTTTTAATTAAATTTTTGAAATAATTATTTGGTCATATTGCTTGTTATATAATACCCGTAACAAATTTTTGTTAATAAATAGTGCATAATGGGAATTTTATGAGTGTACAACAGCATTTTTACTTGTGCCTTGAATCCTATAATCTCTTCGTGGCCTGTTAGATTATGATAGTAAAGTGTGCATGAAATAAAGTTTATTGCAATAGAGCCTATAATAAACAAATATCAAAATGAAAAATGTTTCCCTTAAAAACCTAATTACCAACTTAGATGTATCTCAAACCTAAATTTCTTACTAATTATGGATCTTATATGGATGTTAATGACGAAGTATGTGTGTCATTTACTTGTGACTAATCATAGGTTTTTAGAGCTAAGAAGAATTTTACCAAAAAAATATAAAACTGAAATCTACAACAAAGTAAATTTATGATAGACTCAGGTAAGATATAGGTAAGATAACAAAATTAGATAGTATTTTATATACCACATTATCTACAATATGATACAAAGCGACAATAGTATAGATAAAGGCAGGCGACCTATAAGCAACCGCATAGATTATTGTTCAAATCTAGAAATACATCAGAGCCCTTTAATGTTGAAGTCAATTGATCCTTGCGAAAAAAGGGCTTTATCAAATGCAACTTAAGGCAATTCACAGTCAAAAACATCAAAATCTTGATCTAATCTATTTATCCTATCAAGAGCGCACATATCACGATTTTAATGTCAAGTAGGATGAGATAAGTTAAATTAAAAGATATGCATCATTAATTGGTCGTATAATCGTTTTTCAAATAAAGGTACGGAGCGGTTAGGCTTTGAGGTAGGGAATGTAATACATAAATAAACAGAATGTTTTAACCATGGCAAAAAGGTTTGATCCTTTAATTTAATAATGACATATTACTTATTTGTATTATTTTTTAGTAAATTAGATAAAATTTACCTTTTTTGGTTCTCCTGCCTCATAGATTAGATGATAGCCCATGTTCATTAGATAAAGTATTTTTTGAACAAGGCTCATATTTTGAAAAATAACAATATGTTTTTCAATCTTTCGTAAGCTATTTACTTTAAATTCTTCTATAATGTCTATATCCCATTTTAAAGATACTGTATGATTCGTATATGAATTCTTTTCCATTACCAAATATCTAACCATATAACAAATTAAACCTAACTTTAAGCTTCAAATGTAATAATACCGCTAGCTGGAAATTTTGGAAAATAAAATCTGGGAATAGATCATTATTAAAAGTAAATGTGGGCTGGGGGTACACTCTTTAGAAACAACCCTGTTTTTTATAATGAATTTTTAAATCTTTTTTAAAATATAAGTGTTGCGGCAATTAAACAAACTACGTAGACATCTTATAATACTTAGTAAGTCCTTCAGTTTCAGGGGTCTGGATAAAGGCATCAAAATTGTTTTTCTTCGTAATATACTTGCAAATAGACTGTGGCTTTGTTTCTGAATTAAAAAGATATGTGAAAGCATAATCAATGAATTTACCTGTACGCTTTCTTTTGCAATCATATACAAACTTTGCTTTACCAGGAATGCTTGTAATTTTCGAATTGTTTACGCTTATAGATGTTAATAATTAAAGGGTTGGACCAGAAAAAGTCTCGTCTGAGGAGACATATTGAAATAAACCTCTGTAAATTTTATTCCATGTTTTTTATCGCCGTGTAACACAATCTATGATTAATATGAAATGTCAAGAATAACTGTATAAATGATTGGTAGCATAAAATTTTGCCTTAACTGTTCAATTTAATATTGAAATTTATTATGCCACTTAATTAACAAATATAAACCAATGTATACCCTTTTAAGATTTGTCTCATTAAGAGGTTTGAAATGGCTGGTGGTTACGCATTTTTTATGTTGATTTCGGAGAGTTCTATTCAACATTTTTTTTAATTTATCGATCCCACACATTTTAAGACCATTCAAATGATCAGGGTGCATATTTAAAATGAACTAGATAACAAAGAGGTTTTTATTAATAACTAAACGGTAGATTAGTTAGCACCCAAAAATATAATGAAGGTGTAATTATAACAAAAATTTATTGATAAACTTCTATATTAGTTAGCTCTATATAAATCAGTTGAGCAATTTTGCATTTTTAATAAATTACTAAATGTATCAATGAGAATAATAATGGTACCTATCATTGGCGTAGCCAGGTTTTGGATTAGGGGGGGGGGGGGGTGGCAAAACGTTTAAAAGTTCAATTAGGGAGTGGCAAAACATAAATTTTTCCAATGTAAGAACCCTTAAAATTAAAAAAAATATGTTTTGCCCCTCCCTAATTGAGTTTTTAAACGTTTTGCCCCCCCCCGCCCCACCCCAAGCCCTCCCCCCTGGCTACGCCCATAGTACTTATAAATCATATTTATAGCGTTAGAGTAATTAATTTATCAATCAAATCAACATGCCTTAAATTTTGAGTTTAAATAAACATTGTATAGGTTGATATCACGTATCATTAAGAAATGATGTTGGGTTCTATCTGAATGATTTGTAATTTTCTTTGGCATATTTAAAATGATCTTGGTTCCCCTTTTATGGTAGCACCTAAACCGTAATGGTAAGTTTGATCTAGTTTGATTAAAAAAACAATTAATTAAAAATTAAATATTTTATTCAATTATTTGCCATTTAACTTTTATATTCTACCCAAACCCTCATTTTACTTTATTTTTTTAGTAATTTAATTTTCCACATTATATTTTGTTTGCAATCCGAAATATCCAATACCCTTTCCCCCTACTTATCATCAATACATTAATATCATGTGTTAATGCAAATCACATATAAAGTAATAATAATCAATAATAACTATATAAAACACTAAAGAATCATATTTACTCGTTGATTCTAGTTAGTTCGTTCAAACGATAGTAACCATCACGATTCCGGCAAAGTTCTAATAAAACGACATGCACTGTAAGCTTTTAAATATTATATGAACAGTTTTCTATTTGATATTTCTTAAGGCAAAATAATTTACACTTAATTGTTTTTAGCCGCTGAATGTCTAGTTAACTAGCTAAGTAGTGGTGGTCAATAGGCTATATAAGGAGGATCTTGAGATTATTCACAATACGACACCAAAGGTTTGTTAAAGCTAAAATTCTAATGCATTATAGGGATTACAATTTTGAATTAAAGAATTTTAAAATTAATGCCTATATTACAGTTCAGTTATCATATTAAAAATTTTTTTAGATAAATATTAATAACATTCTTGAATGTTATCAGTGAAATAAAAAGTGTACTTGAATTGAAGGGTTGACACTTATTTTAAAATACAATAAAATCAACAAATTGTCAGGCTTTAATAACCTTTTCAAAGGTTTCTAGGATTGCCAGTAATGAGTAGAAGCATATTTAAAAGATTATTGGTGGTTTTATATTAATATTGTAAACACTTTATGATTTATATCACTAAAATTAATGAATTGAAAAGCCGCGCTTTTAAATATCTAAAATGTTAAGGTTTAAGTTTATTTTAAACATTTATCATAAAATAACAGTCTTCTTATGCCCCCAATTTAAAGGCATTAAAACGTTAACCCCGGTTGAACTAGTAAAAATTGCTAAAAAGTAAAATGTGGTTCTGAAAATGTTGTTTAAATATCATAAGTAATTGGTGGGATTGGGATTGCCAACATTTGTTCAAATTTTATTAGATTTTCAGGCCCAAGCCGGGCCTTAGAAAAATAAATTATGCTGGTTTTTTACCTCAACCCAAATATAAACTCAACGTCAATTAATATAGACTAATATAAAAACATTTAAATTTTTTGATTTTAATTAAAAAAATTAAATTAAAAATTATATTATATTAAAGCTATCTTTCTAGAATTTTCGGCGACTATCTAATGACTTCTTTATAGTCTACTTTTTCCTTCACCAATTTCTGTAAACACTCATCAAACACAACTCTTCTTCTTTATTTATTTGATCCCACAGTCGTGGGGTTTGTTTTAATTAGTTTTTTCCATCTTGACCGGGTGAGTGCCATATCTTGATTAATCTCCTTTGTTTTCATAACTTTATCGACTTGCCCTTTCCAAGTGACACTGGGTCGCTCTCTTCCTCTCTTGCCCGGTACCTCCATGTCCAGTACTTTTTGAATTACGTCATTCGTGTCCCTTCTTAGTATATGCCCATACCACCTTAGCCAATTTTCTTAATCATGTCCGCCATAGGTTGAATCTCCATTTTTGTCATAGCAGGTCATTCGTCGGTCGAGCTTAATGTATCCCAAGCTCCACCGTATCACTCTCATCTCTGTGGCTTGTAAGAGCTTACCTTCCGTGGTGTTTAATGCCCATGTTTTACTTCCATAGAGTAACACCGGTCCTAGGATAGATTTGTAAGCTTTGCTCTTAAACCATATTGGCATTTTTTTGTCGCACATTACACCGGATATACTTCGCCATTTATGCCATCCTATTTGGATCCGAGCATTGACTTCCGTCGCGCAACCTCTCTCTTGATGTAGCATCGAGCCGAGGTATGTAAACCTGTCTACTTTTGGGTACTTCAGATGGTCATCCAGCGAAGGGCTGTCTATACCGTTAATTTCCATGTATACCGTTTTTCGATCGTTGAGCTTTAAATCATATCCAGCTAAGCGCTTTGACCACTATCGAATACTTTCTCCCTTGTTTCCTCGCATAGTACTATATCATAGGCATATAGCATGCACCATGGCGATGGCTTTTGAATGTCCCTCGTTATCGTGTCTATAATTATATTAATTAAAAAGGGACTTAAAGCAGTTCCTTGATGTAATACAATTTTAACCCGAAAAGATTTAGAGTCTCCAACTGTCGTCCTAACGCAAGAGTTTGAGGCTTCATAAATATTTTGATATTTTGTTTTCTCAGGCATCACCTTATTAAATCGCGGGAGACCGTGTCATAAGCTTTCTCCAAGTCAATTAAGACCATATGTAGATCTTTCCTCTTTTCACCATACTTATCCATCGTTTTTTTTGACTCTTATGATTGTTCTTGTTACTATCATTAATAATAAGACTTTTTGTCCGTCCGCTGACTGCTGACCAATGAAAAAAATGACCATTGGCCAAAATGTGAATCCGAGTTTATTTTTTCGTTTTTTTTGACTATTATGATTGTTCCTGTTACTACCATTGCTATTATGACTTTTTGGCCGTCCGCTGGCTCCTGACCGATGGAAAAAAGGACCATTGGCCAAAATGTGAATCGAAATTATTTTGTTCGTCTTTTTTTCAAATTAATATATTGTTTTTGTTAATACCATTGATATATGGCTTTTTAGCCGTCCGCTGGCTGCTGACCAATGGAAAAAAATCACCATTGGCCAAAGTGTGAATCAAAAATTTTTTTTTGTTTTTTTCGACTCGTATTTATTTATAAACCGTCTCTTGGTACTGACCATTGGCCAAAGTGTGATTCAAAATTTTTTTTTCTCGTTTTTTTTTGGTTCGGATGTATTTATAGACCGTCTTTTGGTACTGACCAATAAAAAAAAAATTACCATTGGCCAAAGTGAGATTTTATTAATTTAATAAGTTTTTGTTTAATCGAACTGACAAAAAATTTACCCCCCCCCCCCCTTTCCCCTTTAATTAGATATTTATTTTGGGGTAATTTTTCCTGCTGACCCGACAAGAAAAAAGGGTGTGTTTTGGGGCAAAAGTTAGATAAATTCGCTCCTGGTTCGGGTTTAAATTTTGTGTTTGCAACCCTTTGGAAACAAGATGTTTAAAAGCATGGTATAATAAGTTATTGATTGAGAGATTTAATCTTATGAAAACAGTTATTTTTAAATATCTTTTTGGTTTTAGCTAACCTTTACTAAGCTTTACTATATCAGTCCTCTTTATTAATACAACTTTTTTTATTCAATCTAAAGCTTAATATTATTTATTTTGCCGATATGACATTATTAGTTTACTTTCAATCGCGTCATCACAGGCACAGTATTTATTGGTTTTTTCCTCCTCACTTTCTAATATAATAATTCTAGCAGAGAGGGAAATCAGTGGGAAAAGTAAATTCTTAAAATCGATAATTTTAATCAAAAGATACCCTCCCCCCCCCTCCCTATTTTATATGCCAAGGTTAAACTACATTTTATTACCCTACCCCTATCTTACCCCCTTATCCGCCCACCGCTGACTTGGCATTATTGATATTCCCCCCTCTATCTTGTATTGTGATCTAAACATCAACAATTTAGAAATAAAAATCAGTCAGTGCCACCCCGACACACGCAGGCACAGTATTTATTGGTTTTTTCCTCCTCACTTTCTATAATGTAATATCTTCAAATTTTGATAGCATAATACTTTAACTTTAATCAGTAAATTAGTATACTATTTTGGTTACTTCATCAGGTGTTTATAGATTACATCCACAATTAGTATGACCCCCAAAATCACCCCTACTTCATGACGTCATATAGGGTTACTGTAAAATGCTACAATTCAAATAATCTTTCATATATAAAATGGGCCTAGCCAGCATAGGAATTGAGAGGGGCAAAAATGATTATGAGACAGGTAAAATAATATTTTTTGATAATTTAAAACTTCAAAGAGTTTTTGGATTTATAGGGGGCAGCCGCCCCTCCTTCACCCACTTAATAAAATATCAAACATTATGTGAATGCGTTTAAATGATTTTTTGGTTTATAAAATTATTAATTCAAAGAAGACGAAAATACTTTTTTTCTCGTTTTTTAATTAAATTTAAGTTTCTCTACACATTATCAAGGATAGTTAAAATTACCTAAACTCATTTCTTTTCGTGATTTAAAATTTTCCAAATTCACTTCAATACTTTAGAGGGCCCTTAAATCCAAATTATTTAAGAGTCTTATTAAAAAATGTAAAAAGCCAGCAAATTAAATTATACTAGGAATAGCCTAATGGGCTTAGCCAAGGGCGGAGGGCACTCCCCTCTAAATCCAATGTGCAATTTATGGGCTCACTTTCCTTTTCCGATGTCTTGTCACGCACCGAATGTCTTGCACCGAATGTCTTGTCACGCTTTTCGTCGTGTTTACCACTGAAACCGCTTGAAAGTAGGTTCGATACCTCCCCCCCCCCCATCTCCCCCCTGGTGAGAAAGAGGATAGAAAATAAGGTGGGGGGGGCAAATCACCCCCCTCCCCCCTGATGAGAAAGAGAGTAAAAAATAAAGGGGGGGGGGGCAAATCACCCCCCTTGCCCCTGATGAGAAAGAGAGTAAAAAATAAGGGGGAGGGCAAAATAACCCCCCCCCATCTCCCCCCGGGTGAGAAAGAGGGTAGAAAATAAGATGGGGGGGGGCAAATTACCCCCTCCCCCCTAGTGAGAAAGAGGGTAAAAAATAATATAATTCTATTTAACTTAATATTTAATACAACACAATTAGCATCTACCTTACAAAATGTTATTAAGATGAATATAATTATATCAATTTAAATGTATTAGTTATATATCTCTAATTCAAATATGGGATAATTGACGTTCAAATTTAAAAACGCTATGGTATAACAATGGGATCGTCAAAAGTAACAATGCATTTTCCCAATCCCCACCCAATCCCCTGCTAGTAAAAAAAGACGTGATAAACGTCAAACTCATTATTTCGTGTGCTTAACCAATAACAAATCGTATTTGACGTTCGCTATTTTACACATTTCTGTACGCTACACCGGCCCGAAATATTAAATTTGCCTGTTAGGCCCGAAATTTCGCGATCTCAAATTCATTCACCCACTATTAAAAATAAGCATTTAATTAATGGCTTATTGAATAAAACAAATATAGCAATATTTTATTATCCCGGACAAAATCTAATTTCCTATTAATTGCTATGCAATTTATGGGCTCGTTTTTTGTTGTCCGTCCGTCCGTCCGTTACCCTCCTATCTATTTGCATTGGGTATATTAGGTTATCGATTTTTTAAATTAATGCATGAGAAAGAGGTGCCCCACCCCTCATCTCTCTCTCCCTCGCTGTGTTATTTTTTAAATTAATGCATAAGAGGTGCCCCACCCCTCATCTCTATCTCCCTCGGTGTGTTATATATAAGATTTGTTAAATTATCTATTATATAATAAACATAGATAAAAGTTGTTTACTTTTAATGCTATGCAATTTAACTAGTTGTATAATAAACATAAATAAAAGTTGTTTACTTTTTAATTGCTATGCAATTTAACTAGTTTTGGGGTTAGAATCCCGGAGTTTTTTTGACTCTTATGATTGTTCTTGTTACTATCATTGATAATAAGAATTTTTGGCCGTCCGCTCGCTGCTGACCAATGAAAAAAATGACCATTGGCCAAAATGTGAATCGAAATTATTTTTTTCGTTTTTTTTGACTATTATGATTGTTCCTGTTTCTACCATTGCTATTATGACTTTTTGGCCGACCGCTGGCTGCTGACCAATGTTATATAATAAACATAAATAAAGGTTGTTTACTTTTAATTGCTATGCAATTTAACTAGTTTTTGGGTTAGAATCCTGGAGTTTTTTTTGACTATTATGATTGTTCCTGTTACTACCATTGCTATTATGACTTTTTGGCCGTCCGCTGGCTCCTGACCGATGGAAAAAATGACCATTGGCCAAAATGTGAATCGAAATTATTTTTTTCGTTTTTTTTGACTATTATGATTGTTCCTGTTCCTACCATTGCTATTATGACTTTTTGGCCGTCCGCTGGCTGCTGACCAATGGAATAAAATGACCATTGGCCAAAATGTGATTCGAAATTTTTTGTTTTTGTTTTTTTTACTCTTATGAATTTATATCCACTTTTACCGTGTCCTGGCTGCTGACCAATGGAAAAAAATGACCATTGGCCAAAATGTGATTCGAAATTTTTTGTTTTTGTTTTTTTTACTCTTATGAATTTATATCCACTTTTACCGTGTGCTGGCTGCTGACCAATGGAAAAAAAATGACCATTGGCCAAAGTGAGCATCAAAATTTTTTTTCCGTTTTTTTGGCTATCATTGACTTATAGAGTATCTGTTGGTACTGACCAATAGAGAAAAAGTGACCATTGGCCAAATTTTTGATTTTTTTAATTAAAAATTGTTCAAATTCAACAAAAAATTTCTCCCAACAATTCTGCAAATTCTTAACATTGTGTTGGTTTATAATATAATGTTTGTTAGACCCATAATTACTAAAGGCCATAAAAACTAATGTAATACGCAACTAGATGCAAACACTAAATCTAACCCTAACCCTTGCCTATATTACATTTTGCCTATATTACATTTTGCCTATAATGGAAAATTTGTATAAATAATTAATTTATCATTAGGCATTTAATACCCCCCTATAGGCATTCTCGCCCCTTCCCACCTTTCTCGCCCATAAATTGCATAGCAAATATGATACATTTATACGAAGTACAGATGAGTCGTCCCCCCTTCCCTTCTCCCCCTTCCCACGAGGGCCGAAGGCCCGAGTTTATTATTTAAAAGTCGAATAATTTCTCGAAATGAAACTTTTGATCTTTAATTTTAATCCTAATAGGTCAAAAAAAGTGAGTATTAGGTCTTTCTAAAAAATTTGGTTAGATCTTTGAAATATTAGTAGCACTGGCAAAACCGCTCTAGTCACAATATTTTATTAGATTAATTGATAACGCATGACAAACATGTTAGAACGTTTAAAAATCATATAATAGCAAAATATTAATTGAATGCAGCCGATTCCAAGAATATTTATGTAGCAATGTTTTAATTAAGTTTAAAGTATACATATTTTATAAATAATCTTACAATAAACAAAATTTTACTCCCCTTTTGGATTAACCCGTTTATGCCCTACCCTATAAATAAACTTTTTAATGAACAAAATTAGTTCAATTAGTCAATCTGTGCTCTTAGAACTTTCTTTTTTCATAACAAAAACAATAATTTATCAATAGAATTTAAATTTAATTTATGATTTAAAGCAAGGTAAGAAAGGTATATAAATTTATTATGCTTAGCGATAGCAGGAAGCTTTGTTAAACCAAATAAGATTTGTTAAAAAAATTTAACACTTGCATGCATTGTGTCAATTTGAGCATGACGCTTTTGTGATATGTATAGACGGCACATGTGAATTACGAACATTGAAAGGGCTACATAAATATAAATATAGGGATAGGGACTTGATGGAAATAGAGTGGTTCGGGCAAAAATTATAAAAATAACTTGGGGACGGATGGCGAAATCAAGTTACTTAACTCTTTTAGCATTTTAAACAATCAAATAAAAAAGTAACAAAATAATACACTATCTAAAAAATTTCAAGCCCGAATTGCCCGAATCCTATCATCGTGCCCGCCCGGGCCCGCCTGAAAATAAAAATTTAGGTTTGCCCGGCCCGACCCGGCCCGTAGGTTCGGACAGCGGGCCGGGCAATATAGTCTCTGATCATTATATTCGAGAAGGAAACGAACGTTATATTGAGGGTAATATAGCTTAATTCGAAACCGAACATATTGTTATTCAGAGAAAGCAACGCCGATTAACGAAAGACAAAAAATAAAAAAACAAATAACGCCCCACGACCAACACAGAACTTAAATATAAATATCATTAGTAATTAATAAACGATTACGTGATCTTATTCACGTCAATAACCCTCAAAAATTATCATCCAAATAAACTCCATTATATTTCTATTTTAGTCTCCATAAATTCGCACATCTTAAATTATGGTAAACATGAGGGAGAAAAATTATGATTAAAATTAGCAAAATTCAAAAAAAATTAACTAAATTAAAAGAATAAATTGCAAGACTTGTGAATACAATTATCAAGTAAGGAATGAAAAATTTCTTTTATCTCTCTCTGTATAAACAAAAGTTAAAACTTGCAATTTTGAAAAGAAGTTCTGTATAATAAAAATTAGTTGTAGTCACGATTTAAATTATGGGGGAGCATGGGCGTACGCAGGGGGTGGGAGGCGGCTGCCCCCCCCCCTAATTTACGAAAAAAAAATTTCAATGCAAAAAGATTAAAAAATTAAAAAAAAATTATGTTTTGCCCCCCTCTAAATGAACTTTTAAACGATTTGCCCCCCCCCCCCTAATTCAAAACCTGGGTACGCCCATGTGGGGAGTGTTGAGACAAAATTATGATCTTTTGAAATTAAGATCATATATTTGTTAAAATATATAAGAATTTTAGGATTAAGCCATGGCTACGCGCATGTAATAAGAAATGTATTAACATAAAAAATTTTATCAGAATTACAGGCATATAATTTAGTTAAAAGAAAGGATTGTCGATTAATAATGTGTTAAGCAAATTTAAACTAAAATAACCTTAAATGACGTAAGATAAAACTAACGTGACTAGGCCCACACACCTCTTACATTTAGATAAACAAAATTACAACATGAAACAAATCAGTTTGTTGAGTTTTAATTTTGGGCATGCGTAAACATTTTCATGTAAAAAAATTTAACAATACAATTAAATCAAAGTTACTTTTAACATGGACTTTAAAGAGTTGTTCATCGTGTGTTTTGGTCGATTTTTTCATGCCTGCGTCATATTAAATGAATTATATTGTATCTTGATATCGATGAATTATTTTACAGGTGCCAAAAAGTGTTAGTAACATGTTGTACAATTAATAATTTGGGCTCTTCTTTATCGTGTTGGAAATCCCACAGACGTGGGGTAAGTTTTCAGCAGCCTCTTCCATCTGAGTCGCGTAAATGCCATGCCAATTTCCATTTGTTTGACGTCCATATCCTTTTTGACAAGTCGTTTCCAGGTGGCACGTGGTCTGCCCCTTCCTCTTCTTCCAGGCACGTCCATCTCCAGCGTTCGCCGTGTGACATCGTCCTCTTCTCTTCGTAATACATGGCCGTACCACCGCAGTCGATTTTCTCTTAAGAAGTCCTTCGTCGCTTGTATACCCATCTTTGTCATCAAGGATTCGTTCGTCTTGCGATCCAGCTTGGTGTAGCCTAAGCTCCATCGCACCATTCTCATTTCCGTGACTTGCAAAAGTTTCTCCTCCGCGGTGGTTACAGCCCATGTTTCGCTCCCGTAAAGCAAGACCGGTCGCACGATGGTTTTGTACGCCTTGCTTTTCAACCAAATTGGTATCTTTTTGTCACACATGACACCGGAGATGCTGCGCCACTTGAGCCATGCTTTCTTGATCCGAGAATGGACTTCGGCGGTACATCCTCCCTCTTGATGTAATAGCGAGCCAAGATATGTGAACTTATCAACCTCCGTGTACATTGGACCGCCATTTTTGTGCATTTGCGGACTACCGCCCATCGTTTGCATGTAAACCGTTTTCTTCTCGCTGACCTTTAACCCGAATTCCGAAAAACGTTCTGACCATTTTTTCGCCTGATGAAAAACCCCTTCTCTTGTTTCATCGCATAGGACAATATCATCGGCATATAGCATAGTCCAAGGGGCTGGCTTGTGCAAGTCCTTTGTTATTGTATCCATAATTAGATTAAACAAGAATGGGCTTAACGCTGACCCTTGATGTAGTCCAATCATTATTCGGAAGGGTTTCGTTTCTCCTACGGTAGTCCTAACAGATGCAACCGCGCCATTATACATTTCCTTGATAAGTCGAACATATCCTTCGGGTATATTTCTGGCTCTAAGGGACCACCATATTAAGTCTCTCGGAACCGTATCGTAGGCCTTTTCCAAATCGATGAAGACCATGTGTAAGTTCTTTCTTATGTCGCCATATTTTTCCATCGTCTGCTTCAACGCAAAGATTGGATCCATCGTTGATTTACCGGCCACGAATCCAAACTGATTGGGCGAGAGACAAACTTCGTCATTGAGCCTTTTCACTATCACCCTTTCTAGTAGTTTTAGTGAGTGGCAGGTCAACTTGATACCTCTAAAGTTGCCACATTCCTGCGCGTCTCCTTTGCCTTTGTATATGGGTATGATAGTACTTTCCCTCCATTGGTCAGGGATACGACTCTCATACAGCATAGCGTTAAATAGGCCTGTCATTATGTCGATTCCTTCTCCTTTGCACCCAAGCCAAGCTTCGATCGGTAAATCATCGGGACCTAGCGCTTTCCCTTTCCGCATCTTCGTTAGTTGCGCTCCTACTTCATAAGCCTGGAATGGTAAAACCAAGTTGGAGTTCGGTCCCACCCTCTCTAGCGGTCTTCTATCATTCGTTTTGTTCATCATATTTTGGAAATAGTCTTTCCATCTTTTGATGACTTCCTTCGGTTTGCACAACGTTCGTCCCTCTTCGCTTTTAATGACTTTCAGTGTCCCGACATCTCGACTTTTTTTCTCCCTAATCTTTGCGAGTTTATGCATGACTATGTCGCCGCCCTTCGTATCGAGCTTGTTTGCCATCTCGGTGTAAGCCTTGTTCTTCGCTATCGCAACCGCCGTCTTAGCTTTGCGTTTCGCTTCACGATATGCCACGTAGTCTTCTCCTATCTTCGTTTTGTACCATCGTAGGTACCACGCCTTCTTTTCTTCTATAGCCCCTTTGACCGAGTCATTCCACCACCATAGTTCACGCTTGTGCGCTCTGCCGCCCTTAGTTCGTCCCAGGATTTGAAAGGCCGTTTCCTTTAGAACATTTGCAACGGTGGCCCACCTTTTGTTAATGTCGCCCCCCAAGCCTGCAACCTTCAAGAGCGGAGTTGCTCGAGCGTGAAACATTTCATTTGCACGATCATCCTTGAGCTTTTCGTACTTTGTCCTTGGTGTGTAGACTTTTCTCCTCTCGGGAAAAATCTTTCGTGCTATATCGAGGACAACTGGCCGATGTTGTTTGGCGATTTCTTCCCCCGGTATAACCTTGCAATCTTTGACTTGCCACAAATTTTTGCGCTTCACTAGGATGTAGTCGACCTGTGTAAGGTGATCCCCACTGCTGTACGTTGCTAGATGTTCGGTACGCTTCTGAAAGAAGGTATTCACAATGGCCATATCGTAAGCTTGCGCCATCTGTAGTAACTTCTCTCCCTCTTTGTTCTTCACCCCATAGCCATGCCCGCCGTGATTTCGTTCGTACACGCCCCTTTCTTTCCCAACGTGCCCATTAAAGTCTGCTCCGATGATGAGATTCTCGTCAGGCTTCACGTAGCGTATTTCGTTTTCGAGCTTCTCATAGAATTCGTCCTTCTCAATTTCGGAACATCCAACCTGGGGCGAATACGCACAGATAACATTGACAAGGCCGCCTTGATCCGCCAGCTTTATGCACATCAATCTATCCGAGCATCGTTTGACTTCGACTACCTTGTCCTTATAGGAATCGCTAAGCACTATACCGACCCCGTTCTTCCGTGATGGGGAACCCGAGTAGTATAGCTTGTAACCATCTCCTAGCTCCCTGGCTTTTGTTCCATGCCATCGCGTTTCTTGTAGGCACGCTATGTGTATCCTTCGCCTTTTTAGCATCTGCGCAACCTCGATGCTCTTCCCCGTCAGCGTACCCACATTCCAGCTGGCCACTCTTGTCCGTTTGACAACTAGATTCCTTAACCGCCTTCGTTGTGAGTGAGGCGGTAACCCTTGTATACTTTTCACATTGCACGGGCGGATGATGCAATGCGCGTCGTTTGGGGAGGACGCCCTAGCATTCTGGTAAATTTTCGTATTTGAAGCTGCCATGTTGTTTGGAGTTGCTTTTTACAGCCGGCTTCCGACCTGACGCCAACCCTCCACTTTTTTCACACGGACTTGGGACCGTCGTTGGTAGTGTTACAATTAATAATTTGGGCTAATTTTTATAAATATTCTATTAGGCAGAAAACCTTGTAAGTCCTTGTATTTTGAACTAAGCCACTATATGTCATAAAATATTACAATTATAAATAATAAATCACAAAATCACATTTATACTTATTTGATTATTATGTTTAATTCGAAAAATCAACTAATAATACGCTTACAGGTTGAAATCCAGATGAATGAACCAAGAATAACGTACAATCTGATCATGAAAAATAATTGCTTTAAGCAGAATATTCCAAAATAGGATAACTTTAGCACAAACGTTTGTTTACGTAATTTCCCTTAAACAAGTAAAGAAAATATTATATTTTCGCTTTGCCAAATAATAGTAAATTGTGAATAAAAATTTTAAATTCTTGAAGATTATGATATGATATATTTTTAAAGTAAAAATTCGGGAGTAAATTGAAACTTTTCGATAATGATAACAAAATTGTATTTTATTTTAGGCATATGTCTTTTTAATGTAATTATGCCTGGGCGTAGCCAGGGAGGAATCAATTTGCCATCTCCCCTGACCCCTCCCCAAATATAAACAAATATAATATTAAAACTTTACATTTTAAAATTATTATTATTATGCCACACCTCTCTTATAAACATTATGCCATCCCTCCCTCCCCCCCACCCCCAACAAACACTGCTATGCCCTAAATAAAAGCTGAAAATAAAAATACAAATAATAAACTTATTTTAAATATTTTATATAGTTGCTTTATAACTTGATAGGGGGGGGGGGTACCTGTGTGAAGAAAGAAGTCGTTTGAAATTTTTGATGAACAATCCTTCTTAACAACCATTTATTCTTTACAATCTCTAATAAATGTTGCTGTCCACCATTTACGACAAAAAAAACGATAACCGCGCTAGAGTAAGGACCGGTTTTTCAAAACCTTACAATTAGAAACGAGCCGGATTCGGAAGGGCATTTAATGATACTCACGATCCCCTAGGATCGACAGAGCAACGTAAATGCTGTATTCAGGATTATTAGTATTCTTCATTTCTATTCCCATCGTACCCCCCTCAAAAATTTCAAATAGATTTTTCCTAAGACAATCGATCGCCATTGCCATCGCTAAATCTAATTTTTATTCCCTAAGCGATTCAATGTCCATTTTTAAAGAAGATGAAGAAACGGATAATGCCTTTTAATCATTTTATTCGTAATTATTTTTGTTCTTATATCGTTTTTAATGTCATTATATATTTAATACTTTTTCATAATAAAGCATTATAACTAAAGGGGGGCTCGGATAGGAATACCAAACTCAAAAAAGTTTTCCCCGAATTTTATGGAAAAACTTAACAATATTTATATGACCCTTGTTGTGTCGCATTCATAGAAATACCTGATTACTTTAAATAATTTGTGCAAAGATAAAGTGCGTGCTTTAAAATGAAGAATCTAATTCATAATTTTTTCTTATAAAAACTCCCGTTTTCTAAAAATGGCGCAGGATAGTAGCCAAATTTATTAATCAAGGTAATTATTAAATTAATCTTTTTGAGTGTTCAACATGCTTATCAAAACTTTAAAAATCCATGCTATTAGAAATTGAGAGAGTCAATCTTAAGAGAGAAGAGTATAATAATGAAATCTAAAATTAGTCAAAAAGAATTTTAATTTTGCAAAGTGTTTTCAGCTATTAATTCATGCAAACTGCATTTAGATCAGATTCGTTTTGAATTTTCTGCCCGAACCTGGCCCGATTTAATTTTTTAACTTCATTGCCCGCCGAGGCCCGCCTAAACCCATCTAAGTGTCCGCCCGGGCCCGCCCGAATGGTTAAAGCTGCCCGAATTGCCAGGCCCGAAATATGAAATTTGTTCGTTAGGCCAGAATTTATGCGATCCCAAACCTAGGTAAGATTTGTTTAAATTTTTCTGCCCCAATGCGGCCAGGTCCAAATTTAGAAATTAGAAATATAAATAGCGTTGATTATGCAATAAAGAAGGCGAAGAGCACAATGGGGAAGCTTTGATAACACTTCGTAGGTCGGGTGGGGTCATAATGACCCCAAGCCGTTTAAAAATGTTGTACAAAATAAACTAGTTTATATTACAATTTACTTTTTTCAGTAGCTTAACAAAATTTACCTTAGAATATATCTTCAAAATTTGGCTAGTTTTTATCTATTGAGTGTTTTAGATGCCCGGGGTCTTCCACGACCCCACCTTCCATAAAATGAAATAAAAATTCAACATTTTTTTGTTTGAAATATATTATTAAAACCCATTATTGTAAACGCATTTGTGAAGAAATTTTTTGTGTACATATCTTTTTATTTAAAATATTCAAATCTTAAACTCTGATTTTAACGTATAATAATATTTCCTCGTTGTATTTCAAAGTGCTTATTTGCCTGATTCCTGCATTTTTTGTTTTTTTAAGAGAACAAATTATTGTGCTCAGTACTTAATTCAATTTTTGCTCAGTAGAATATTCAAATGCTCAGTAGAATAAACAAATGCTCAGTAGAATAATTAAATACTCAGTAAATAATTTAATGTTCAGTTATTTAATTATTTGTTCAGTAATAAATTTATTTGTTCAGTTTTTTTATTCAAATCTTGCTCAGTTATTTTTTTATTTATGCAAAGTAACTACGAACTAGTTTTCAAGCAAAATTCTCGAGCCAGATTCGAACACGAAATATCTAAGTAAGAGTCTTGCGTGTTACCCATGGAGTCAAAGTGCTCCGCTGAAAAATGTTTTATTTTGTTTATATGTTAATTAAAATAAATTTTATTTCATTAACTAGGGGAGACCGGGGCCTAAATAGCCATAAAAAATTAAACCACTTTAAAAAAAACTAATGAAGATTTTTATAATTTTTTTATTGGTATACATTTTTATAGTCTATTTCTATTATAGAAAATAAAATTGAGAAAAAAAGCTTATAAATTTTTTATAAATTGAGTTTAAAAAAATCAAAAATCCTAGAAATTTCAAAAGTGCCCGGGGTTAGTTATAGCTATGTTCAGGGGATAGATTAACCCTGACGTTTTGACTTCTTAATAGTGTGTGCTAACTCAAATCCATAAAAACATTGTTACATTATAAAAAACATAGAAAAGTATTATATTTATGTGATAAAAATAAAATAAGGGTCAAGATGACAATCTGACTCAAGTATACTTAAAAGACAGATTCTGCAATGTAAAAAAAACTTTTAGTAGATTTTTAATATGTAATTAGAGTCTATTTCTATTCTAAATTACACTAAGTTGAATTATAAACAAGATTTTTGTTTTTCTAATTTTGTCATTTGTAAGGCCCAATGAAAAATGGCTATAACTAGCCCCTCTCCGACTAGCCCGACCCCTATTTTTATGAACAATTAATAATTCAACATGTTATATTACGAATAAAAATTTAATCATTAGGCGGGTTTTATATAAAAAATATCCCCTTATAAGATAAAACTTAAATTAGTCCAAAATATAAAGCCAAAAAAATTTTATGTGCAAAATAGAAAATTTCCAAAAAATCGTTTTTCTTATAAAAACGTTAAATTTTATTTTTTCCAAACAAAAATTTTTTACTTATACCTTATAAAAACATACACATATGGTTTAAATTTTAATCATATATCATTATTATTTTTAAAAATAATTACAAAGATAATAGTAACCCCGGGCTACGACTAGCCCCGGTTTCCTTTCCTATTTGGCGCTCATTTTAAAATCAATTCCTCGGAAGCTACATTCTCTGGTTATCAAACTCTGGAATCTTATGAATCTGACAGCGAAGAAGTTGTTGTAGATAAAAACAGAATCGATTGCCACGTAAACGCACCAATATTATTTGGAAGAAGATTGGCACCTATGAAAATGCAGAAGAAGCTAAAACTTTTGTGGATAAAGCCTAGTGCTATTGGTACAAAAATAACATTTAGGAAGGTATGAAAGTTTATTACAGGTAAAATATTTATACCTTATATAATGATTTTTAATTTTTAAGGTGTAACAAAGCCAAATACAGAGGTCTGCAATATGCCGCAAGATTGTAGAAGGCCTAAATCAATAATTTATAATCTAAACAAAATGGTTTACAAAATTTCAATGTCCCAACTTAGAAATACACTAACAGCGTTAAGAAAGGAAAATTACGGTTGATCAATAATTAGTTTAGGAGAGTTATAACAATGGCTAATTGATCATTCCTTAATACGCTCAGATGAAGATGAACCCTATATAGTTTCTTATATGGTGTCCTATGAAGAATGTACTTTTAAATTTTTTATGTTAACAAAGAGGTATTTTATCATTTTTCATCTGTTAGTTTTAGGCTTTTGGGGAATAGTGAACTTTCAGATATATTGCATGCTGATGCCACCTATAAAATCACTTTGCACGTCTTTCCACTTTTAATAATTGGTACCACTGATTATGATTGCCATTTTCATTTTTTGGGAATGTCTCTCTGTACAAACGAAAGGAAAGAAGAATTCATATTTCTTTTTAACAGTTTAATTCTTGGGCTGAAGTCTTTAGATAATGCAACTCCTAAATGTGATGTTTTAGTTACTGAAGGAAGAAAGCGAGGCAGACTCTTAAAGGCTAAATCAGCCTTTATCGTTCAGTAATGGTAAGTTTAGATTATTTAACATAGATTATATAAAAATTTTAGATTTTGAAATGTAAGTTGTCTCCAGCAAAATTTGTTTATTTTTTATTTTAAATTTAATTATTATTATTAATCTGTATTTGTAAATATTTGTGATTATATCCAAATAAAAATTTTATATTTTCCCTTTATAAAGTTGAAGATTGATAAATCTCAACAAAATTTGCAAAAAATTACATTATAAACATGTAAAATTTAAGAAGGAGAAAGCATAGCATTTAGAATTGGAATTATAGGTCATTACTTTTTATAGCTTTTTTAACTTGCCATTTATTTATTTGAATGGAGAGAAGGGAGGACTTAAAGGGAAAAAATTCAAGACACTAAGATACCTTATAACCTTTAAAAATTTAACAATCAGTCCAATCTATTTAATTTAGCCAAAATAAACTATTTCAATTTCCACACACTCAGTTTAACTTTTTTTTACAAAATATTAGTGCTAAATAGATTAAGATTGAGTATTATTTATTAAAATTACTGAGCATTTTTTTGACTGAGCATTTTGGATTTATAACTGAGCAATATTAAGATTATTTACTGAGCATTTTGGATTTATAACTGAGCAATATTATGATTATTTACTCAGCATTTTCATTTATAACTGAGCAATATTAAGATTATTTACTGAGCATTTTTGAATTTTTTACTGAGCACTTTAATAAAATACTGAGCATATTTTACTGAGCATTTTTGATTTTTTTACTGAGCATTTAAATAACATCCTTTTTTAATAAGTCTAATATTGAAAAGTACAGTTTTTTTATAGTTCTTCGTCTGAAGATGATATATGAACATAACAGTTATAACATTTTCTCAAGTAGTTCTTGATGATTCTATGATTACATATACATCATGAGTAGTCATGAATCTGAGAGTGAGTTAACAGGAGATTAAGATGAAGAAGAGTTAATTGATATGCCTAACAAAATTAGTTACCTTTATAGGAAATAACTTATAAGCTTTTATTATATGATATATTTCAAAGGAAAAGACAATACTAAGTGGCACAAAAATTGTCCTAATAAAGTTAGAACGAAATAGAATTGTGTATTTCATTTACGTGAAAAAGCCATATTGGGCAACCAAAACTCCTCTTGATTGTTTTAAATTACTTATTACAGATGAAATAATTAAGAGTATAGTGAAATTTAGCAAATTTATGACTATATAAATATATGTAGAAAATGTATATGTAACTATTTTTATAGCCTCCTAAAATTTCTTATATAATATTTTCATTTAAATATTTTTCATTAATTTTGATCTTTTATTATGAATCTATATGAAAATTTTTATAAAATAACATTTAAATTTATAATAATATGAGTTGAGACCAATAGTAACTTTTTTTGCCTTATAAAATTAAAAGCCAAAAATTGCTTATGTTTGAACATCTCATTTTTTTTGTTTTTGGGTTATTTTTTACCAAATTTTTCACATTTATAGTTTCAACCTTCTGTTATATAATCTTATTGATTAAACCATAAAATAAAGTATTTTTTTTTGGTATGAGCCAAAATAGTCATTAGGGGAAAAATTTTGGGGGTTGCTCTAATTATGAGTAAAAAACTAAAACCACTTGATCAATTAGCCAAATTTATATATTAATGAACGTATAAGAGTTGAAATAATAGGCTTGCAAATTTTGACAAGTTTATATTATAAAATATCTAAGTTATAGCTATTTAAATTTTGGGGCAATTATGACCCCAAATACCATCCGTGTTAGCATTTTTTACACAACCTACAAAGTGTTTAACCAATTCAAAAAAATTAAATGAATTTGAAATAAATTTAACACTTATGTGTGCATACATAGTGTGAAAATGGCATGACGCCTTTGTTTTAAGTCTAGACGACACATGTATATTGCTAGTGGCGTAGCTAGCCTTTTTGCCTTGGGGGAGGGGGGGGGGGCTGACCTGGTCAAGCCAGGGGGGTGGGACAAAAAATTTTAAATACCAAAACTATTAAAAGTTTAAAAAAAAATATGTTTTGCCCTCCCCTTTAATCCAAAACCTGGATACGACCATGGGTCAAACGCAAATGAAAAAATTTTTTCTCATAAACGTTTGACAAACTTAAAATTTCGCTACTACTTTATGTATTTTTTCTAATAAAATTACTCTGGTATGTCTTAGACCCGCATGTTTCTAGGGCATAAAATAAATAAAATTTATTCATAAATAAAAGTAGTGATGGTGAAATAGCGTTTGATAGGCGCTAAAGCTATAGCACATAGTCACACAAGGCGCTAGAGCTATAACACATAGTAACTTAAGGCGCTAGAGCTTTAGCGTGGCGCTAACATTGTTATAAAATTTATAGGCTAAATTACATAATTATGCGCACATGTTGTTTAAACTAAGTTTTCAGGTTATTTAATTTAAACTTAGGGCTATAAATAAGTGATCAAAACTAAGTATGAGAGACGCAGGCATATAAAAAAAGAATCTGGTCTGACGATACATTTATATATTCAAAAAATCTTTAGTTAAAAAATAACTATTTCTAATCGATCTACAAACAAAAATTTTAAATCTATTATTTCTCATTAATTAATTTTAATTTTTATATTTTAAGCGTTTTAAATATTTTACCAGAGTTCTAAAGATTATAATTCAACTTAAAAACGTCATAGTTTCCAAGTGAATCTATTATAAAACTTATAAGTATACATAATTATAAATTATTACCAACTAGGCATACTATTTTAATTTCAGTATATTTTGTGAAATTAATACTGGCTCATTAATTTTCCCGGGTGGACGTTATTATAATGTGTTCTAATGTTATTGACGGAAGTTTTAAGGCTAAATGTTCTGAGGCATTCGATGGATTTTTTTTATTTTTCTTGCGGTTAAAATATAGACTTTTATAGCTTTGGGGGCAAAAATCAGTGGCAAATATGGCCCTTTGAGGTTTTTGAAAATATTACCTGAGTTTGTTATGTTATTAATATGATGACAATATCATCATCATCAAATTGCATACACACGGCACCGGAAACACCTACAATGCTTACGTGACATATTGCAATGTCAAGTGAGACATGCAATTAGCCCTTTTGATAATTTTGATTATGTGATAACCTCCCCCCCCCCAACCCTCATTTGTATAAGTTTGTATGTGAAAAATCAAGTAGCTCGTCATGCAGATGGGGTTAATGACGACTTTATTAATTGCACAATATTGTTTAAATTATTTAAAATTCTACCTTTAAAATTTAGTAAGCATTTGGTAAATATGAGACGATATCAATAACATATTGCACAAACACGGCAACGGAAACACCCACAAACCCGATAAATCAAGCAAGCTGGAGAGCTAAAATTAATGCCTTATAAATCCAGTTTCACCTTTTATAATTTCGTTAGTTTAAGTGCAATCTTTGCAAGAAAATCGTGGGGGGACGCGTGAATAAAAATTATAATAAGGGCTTGATTTTTCGATTAAGGGAATGGAAATCAAAGTTAAAAAATATTATTAAAAAAGTGAGTTGCAGTTTTATACGGAGGTGCAAAATTAAACTTTTTAAATATTTAACTTATTTATAGCCCTGAGCTTATTAATTAAATAACCTGGATACTTATTTCAAACCACATGTGCGCATAATAATGCAATTTAACCTATAAATTTATAAAAATGTTAGCGCCACGGTATAGATCCAGCGCCTCCAAATGATTATGTGCTATAGCTCTAACGCCTTATGTGACTATGTGCTATAGCTCAAGCGCCTTAAGTGACTATGTGCTATAGCTCTAGCGCCTTATGTGACTAGCGCTATAGCTTTAGCGCCTCCAAGTGACTATGTGCTATAGCTTATAGCGTCTTATGTGACCAGCGCTATTGCTTATAGCGCATCTAAGCGACTAGGCTATGTAGGGAGGAGGCGCTAAGTGTGCTAGTGCTAAGCGTTTCACCATCACTAAATAAAACAAAGTAATGTAGTTTAAACAATATAGAAAATTTCACTTGATATTTAAGTATTTGTATAAATGAATTGTAAGGGCACAAAGTGCAACTGAAATATTGACAAGAAATTGTTGGCATGTTAAAAATAATACAAATAGTAAAAAACTATACAACAAAGTTTTTATAAAATATTTTATTGCCACAACCCCAAAAAATCTTGGCCATAGATATAACAATTTTGATTTTACATATGCAATATTGGCAGCACTATCTGGCAGCATTTATATCAGGAAAACAATGAGAACATTTAAAAGCCTTTTTTAATTTTAGATCCTCAAATGCAAAATTATAACATAAAATATAAAAAAGATTAATCATAAAATTAAATTTGTTCGAAAATGAGTATTTAGAAGATATTGTCCCTGGTGATATTATAGATAGATTTGCACAACCCCTCCCCCCCCCCCCCTTTTACACCACCTAAAAATTAAAATGAACTAAAAAATTGAACGGCTAAATAAACCTCAAAAAAATTCTGTCAAAATTAAATGAATCAAAATTTTGTTTAATAATTTTAGATGAAATTAGAGATGTGAGATGCACAGAACAACTTAGCGTTTAAGACAAACATAATGAATTTTTTTTAGGATTCTTATCCCTAAAAGTTTTGATGCGTAAACAATTGTATTCAGGAATTGGTTAATTAATTTATCAAACTTATGATGGGATATCACTAATAAAGGGGGAAAAATGGTGTACAAACTTTTTTTTGGAAAACTATTGGCTTTATATGTACATGTGGTACATAAATATGTGCAAGATATGTTAAACAATAAGCATGTGAGATGGACAATAAATTGAATCCAGGATGGAATTTTGGTAAATTTAATAATATTTTAATATATTTTGAAAGTGTTAAAAAGTTTAAAACAAGTTTAAAAGCCCAGATATTTTTCATTAAAAATTAAAATTAGTCTTTTAATAGTAGTTCATTCCGCCTTTTACTCGATGTTGCAAACGAATTTATAATATCATCCGAGGGAATAACATTTATAAAGTCATGTTCCAAGCTCAATAAAGCGAAGGAAGAGAACCTATCTTGTCCAGTTGTGGAACGAAGATAAGTTTTAATCCGTTTTAGCAATGAGAACGATCTTTCGCATGAACATGAAATTATTGGGATAGTTAAAATTATTTTAATCAAAATAATAAAATTTGGAAACACTGTTGAGGGTAAAATTTTAATAAATGAAAAAACATTGCAATTTATTCTATTCGAAGGTAAAGAATTTATATATTACATAATTTTTTGCCATTATTATTTCAGCATCTTGCAGTTTTAATTCATAATGGTTAATTACTTCTACTAAAAGAGATTTATCGCAAAAAAAGGGGATGAAGAGTTTAAACTTCTAATGACTTATATAAATTACAAATAATTCCCGAAAATCTTATGTTTATTGCTATTATTCTATCGATGATAGGATAATATAATATAAATCAATTTTGAAACAACTAATGAATTGGTAGATTTAAAAGTGTATAAAGTGTCCTAATTTTTTGATTTTATACGTTTAGATGGTAATAATGAAATAGAGAAATTTAAAGCTAAATCTTTCGCCTTATTATAAAGAATGGAATTATGTCGACTTAATAATTTTATAAAATTTGCATCCTTTATAGTCTTATACAGCATCTTTATTTGTAATAATATAATTTAAAGTTTTATTCAAAAACAAATAATTAATAATCAACAAGTTGTTTCTTCATTAAAAGAATATTAAAAAATTACTTAAGGGGCCCAAGAAATTTGGCTTGATGGGGGGCATGGGCCCCGGTTTTCGCTCTTGGGGGGCCCGGGTCCTTTGGCCCCCACCTAGCTACGCTACTGCAACCATTTACTAGTATTTCGTCAGTTTCTGCCGCAACCAATACATCGTTACCTCCCAATATCTGGTGCAATGCTTTGTGGAAGATAACGATTGTTCTATATGTCGGTCAGGTTGGTCCTATATAAAACCTTGTTTTTCAAAATCATATCGTGTTCAGCTTAACCTTTGCCGCATCTAAGCTTTCATTTGATCTAACTTCAAAAATTTAATAAGCACTGTAGAGTTTATTTGATAAATCTCTATTTTAAATAGAGGTAGGGAGATCTTAAGCAAGTTAGTTATTTGTGAAGCGGTGTTCACTACACAGTCCCCATCTTTCTTAACTAGCACCAAAAAGCTCACAATACAGGAAATTTGATTTGTTCTATAGTGCATTTTTGACTCCTTTGTAATTTGTCTTCTCCTTATTGTATGCTAGCAGCACCTATCTTAGAGGGATAAAAAGAGACGTAGTTTTAAGTATGATTGGCAACTCCACCTCGATGGCCCTTATCGCTTTAAGCTCCTTTATCAAGGCACCTTTGGTATCAATATTTTTGTCCGCCACGTAATTTACCATTCCGCCGCTACTCTCTAATTCCAGTCCACGTATAGCCACACTAGATCCTCAGTTTGAAATCGATGTCGATCAAGAGTGAACCCTTTGCATCTATGAGATAGAAGTGGCAAGCATTTCTTTGTAATAGCCAGTCGGACCTTAATATAAACTTTGCGAAAATTTTAAGTTCTTTGTCCAGTAACCAACCGAAGAAGGCATGGCTTCAGTTGGCTGCGGTAACTTTTCCTTCCCTGGAGCTGCAGGCATCACGGACACATGAAACCCATGTCACAAACGAATTGCACATAATGATTACATATATTGATCAAAGTGGGTATTCAGCTTTGTCTAGTAAATCCTGATAAGTACGACTCTACTATATGAGTCCTCGTCCGCGCACTCGGAGTCTTTGTGTGATTGGTTTTAATGCAATCCGTCTCATCACCTATAACACTTGCCCGATTAATGTCCTACATTACCAAAATAAGTAGGAACATCCAACGGTCCTTTAAAATTACATCTTTAAGCCTGTTACCTAGTCTATGAGCCAATTGGTGATTTACACCACGATTACCGTACTTTAGCAAATTATATTTAAAATCACCTTAGAGTAAGCTTCAGGTAATATTGTTTTCAAGACCTGCTTCATGTTTTTTACAATAGATTTGTAAGATTTTGTTAAATGATCTTCCATCATCTTGTTGAAATTATACATTAAGATTATATAAATCGTATGTATTTATGTTTAATGTATTATTAAAAGTTATTTTATTAATGTGATTTGAATATTCACTTAAAACTTATATGTGTAGCATAAGGTTGAGTATTTAATTAATACATAGTGTCTCCAAGATTTACAGAACCAGTTTTTATAATACTCAGTATATTACCATTCGATTCAAAATTTATATTATTTACACCTTTTCAAGGCCTTTAAAACCAGTAACAAAAACATAACTTATCAAGGTTATACGATTATCATTCCTAAAGAAGCAGTATGAATTACAACTAAGATTCAACTGAATGAAAATATAAATAAAGACCCGATCTCAACCACATTTGTTTAAATATTCTGGTCTGTTTTGTTATGGCACTATGGTCTAAAATACTTTGTGTTTTCTTAATTCAACCAATAGTTTGATTTTTCGCTCCTGAAATGACTGTTCAGGGAATTAATTTTTATCAAATTGTAAGTTGCTAGTAAATTATTAGCTTATCAATTTTAAATATGTAAAAAATTTTAATCGATTGCCTTTAAATTTTTTAAACTTTGTGTCTGCCACCAAATGACTATAGCGCTTTATTCATGTATCGGTTGCGCTTCGTTTATATTTTGCTTCCGCGGTTAGGTTACCTTTTTAAGTCTCCTTAACCGATTTTGGATTTAATTAAACGGCTCCAAAATAACAATTATATTTCTTTCACGAATATTATTTAAAATTTAGTTATTTATTAAACTTTGGCATACCTCAAACAAAATTAGATAAGCATTGCTATACTCCTATGCAATTCCTGGATATTTGCGCATGTTAGATTATAACTTTATTAAATCTTTTTGATTATAGTTAACGAGGAAAAAAGAGCAGCTTTTATCACCGCATTTTATAAATAGAATCGCCAATGTGTTAACTGCCCCAGCTAGATACTTCTCAATGCTAACAATCTAAGGACGCGCCGTAAATATTAATAAGGATTAATAAAATTCGAATCCGCATTATCTCTTACCTGCGGATGCACATCTGATTTCCCTGTTTGGGAGCAGCTGCTTCGGAATGGGCAAAACTTTACTTAAATTGCTTTAAAGTTCGATCAAAAAAGATAAAAATTGATAAACATAAATTGGATGGTTGGACTTTAAGAATAATCACAAATTAATTGGGACATGCTTTTAGGTGATTTTTAATAAGAATTTTATAAACTGCTGCACGTAAACCTAATATGTTCAGATAAATATAACATTGGAACGTATTATAGTTGATTTTTATCGCTCAAACATTCTTAAATATCTCTTTTTAATTAAAATACATTACATAAGAAAAGATGAGCAAAACTTAGGGAAGATGGGGCCTAGTTATTAACCCAGGTTTTTTGTACATTTGCACAATTTTTAATATTAATAAAATCAATAAACATTAATCCTTAAGTCATTTGTGTATTTATAATAAAAATTATAACTTCATTAAAAAATACATATAGGCAAGTAATAAAAAATTTATTAGTGGACCTCAATGTTTTTTAGCTATATTCTTAAGCAAGTTTTTCAAGGAACTTTTAAATTTGCATATATTTGTAAATAATATAATTGTGGCGAGCTGCATCGTTCATATATGTATATTCGCGTCGTTTATTATGTAACTTCTATATTCCTGGTGCTAAACCAGCTGTTTAATTCATTACTTACTTCCTTCGTCAATATTCACCAATTCAATATTCACCAATTCAAATATTCACCAATTCAATATTCACCAATTCAAATATTCACCAATTCAAATATTCACCAATTATCATCTCTATATTATTCGTGTTCATATTTCATTTAATTAAAACAATTCTTAAGCAATGACTGGACAGCGTCCCAAAATAATGGTCGAGGCTAGTCGTAGTCAGAAGTCAAGTCCTTCATTTAAATTATGTTGAGATTTTACAAGAGATAAATATCAAATAGGGGATTTGAAATGATAAAAAAACGTTTTTATAGATGCAAAGATTGCCATTTGATTAATTTTTATTGCACAAATTGCATCTATATAAAATGATCATTTCTTATAATAAAATAATGGTGCTACAAAATACTGTTCTTCTAATCAGGGCTATAAATACCTTAAATATATGTGGCGAGAAGTTACAAATCTCTGGTTGCAATAGAAACTGCTTATTTATAGTAAAAAAATTTAAGCATTTTAACCATATTCAAGCAACTTTTTAATACTCAATAATGATAAAACTTGAAAATTCTTCTTGTGCATCAATTAATTAAGTTTATACTCAGGCAAGGCTTTAATATTTGACTTCTTAGAATTTTAAATATTTACACCACATCTCGTTTTTAACATTAATTCTAAATTATTCAGAAATAAAGAAATTTTTAAAATGGTTTATCAACTACCAAATAACAAATATATCACGTAAGGCAACTTAATAAATGAACTGTTAAGTTTTGACGTTTCCTATATATAAATTCATATTCTACATGGTTAGGACAGGATATTCTTGTCGCAATTGTATTTGGAATGTCAAAATTGGAAGAAAATCGAATTGTGCTATTTTGGTATAGTTTGAATGACTGTATATTTTAAATAGATAATGTTAATCATTTTTATTGACAAAATTAATTTATCTATACAACCACATATTTTAGCACAGACAATAAAACAAAACTTATAACGATTTGCCATTCAGGTTTATGCATCCTGATTTATTAATGCCGTCTTCAATAACATTTTAAAAAGGCACAAACTGAAGGTTAAAAAAAATTTTATCATTCAAAAATACAACAGACTTGAACTAGCCCACATCTGGTCTCAACAGAATGCTAAGTTTGTTCTTTATATCAATTGAAACTTAATTCAAATTTTATTTTGCATCCATCACAAATAATATTATTACAATCTTCTTTTGCCCTTTGCTAACGACAAGAGTTTGCATTGAAAATATTTTAATTACAATCGTCAAATTAGGCCTTAACGCTGACCCAAAAGAATGTTATAAAGGGAATTCGGCATTCTCAATGTCTATCTCAGCCTTGCAGGAGAGTAGCCAAGGGGGAGGAAAGCGTTTTCTTCCCCTTGTCTGTTTCAGGTAAAATTTAATTTGTGTAAAAAGTATTTGGAAATTAGCTACATCTTGTTTTTTATCTAAACACCGTTCATGTAGCAGTACTAAAAAATGTCAAGTAAACAGATTGAGTGACTGTATAATTTTGCTTATTAAAACTTGAGAATTTTTTCAGATCAAGCCTATATAATTTTTCTTTGGTGTCCGCCATTAAAAATTTGACGAAACTTTTAATCAACATGTCTTTTATTTTTGCCAGTTGAATAACTTGCATGTCCATGTCCTTTAAGGTATAAAAGCGATATTAAATGCCTTGATTGCTGAAGAGAAGAGATTTTTCCAAAGCTGGTTATATAGCGCCTTGAAGTTTCGCACATATTATAGGCGAAGTTTATTTTCGTTACATTAAAAATAAAAATGTCAAAAAGTTTTTTGCATTTTTCCTCCCCCTTGAAATCCTAGCTACGCGTCAGCAGCCTTGGAAGAGTTCGTCAGAGCGGCTTTTTCCTAAAGAAATTTTGGGTTCGACTTAAACAAAGTCTTACAAAGCGAGCTACACTTAAGTCTGTTAACCAAGACCAATTCTAGACCAGAATTCTTTAATAATAAATTAACTGCAAATGAGGAGTGCGCCTATTAAGCATAACTCTACTCTCAAGTCATTTTTTGATTTTTATAAGATATAAATATTATAATACTAAAAAGGGCAATAATAGAAGTAAATTATATTTAAATACTATTTACTTTAAACGTTAAATGATATAATTTAATTTTAAATAATTCAATTACGAGATTAAATAGGTTGTGAATAATGCCCTGACGGGCGGCCCGTGGCCCGACTTAGCTTCGGAATCGGGTCGGGCCTATTAAGGCAGCCCAACTCAGAGCCCGGACCAAAACAAGCCCAAGCCAATAGACAGTTTAAAAATAATCTTTTTTAGTTGACTTAAAAGAAGTAGAAGGTGTATAAGGTTGGTTTAGATTTTCAAGCACCACTACCATAGATGCATATAAGCATAATCGAAACTTAGTTATCTTATAAAAAAATAATGTAAAATTAGACCCAAAATGTAAATATTCAATGTCCTTATTTTTTACTAATAACACTAGTCAACAAATAATGGCCTTGTATAATCAACAGGGAAACGGTCAACATATTCTGATAGAGTTATTTGTGGTGAACACAAATTTTCGCTTTTTTCCTGTACGTCAAGTTTTTGAAATATTTTGATTCAAAGTTGCGAAAATGACCGTTTTTGGCCCTTTTTGACGCTCTATACGGCGAAATAAATTTTTTTTTAAACCTCTAAGTGGTAGAACCAACTTAGGGTAAGACATTAAGAAATGATTTTTTCCCTGTTTTTATTACTTTTTCATATATATCAAAAATGCAATTAGTCCCTATGCGAAGTTGCGATCCTTTAAGCCTCCCTCCCTCTCTATTTTGTTGGGTAATATGCTTATAAAACGCACCTTTAGTGCATGTGAATGATTGATGGTGTGTGGTGTGTATAGAGTTTCTACAATTGATAGTAGAGAGTAGAGAACTGCAAATTCATTTTTCTTCAACCCGAACCCGACCCGACCCGAAATTTTTTTAAAATTTTTAACCCGGACCCGACCCGATCCAAAAGCATTTTAAATTTTTTAACCCGAACCCGACCCGACCCAAAAGCATTTTAAATTTTTCAACCCGAACCCGACCCGACCCGAAAGCATTTTAAAATTTTTATCCCGAACCCGACACGGCCAGAAAGTGTTCAAAAAAATTTAACCGAATCCCTTCCGAACGTTTAAATTTTAATATCCAACGCTAGAGTAAGAAAAATTGCGATGTGCATGGGCCTAGCCAGGGGGTGGCAGGGAGGGGCAGCTGCCCCCTCTAAATTTAAAAAATCTTTATTTTATCAAATTATGGCTAAAATTAAAAAACTGGTCATTTTGCCCCTCCCTTAATCATTATTTCCCCCCTCTAATTTTAATTTACTGGCTACTCCCATGAGGGTCTTTAAAATTTAATCAACAAGTTAAAGTGCGATTTATGAAACTAATAATTCCACAGATTTTGATTACTAAATTTATTTTCAAGATTTATTATAGATATATATATATATATATGAATGATAGCATACAGTATCAGGTCATATTTAATTCGAAGTATGGAGTTTGCAAATGAATCATTTAATAAATTTAAATGTAATCTTATTTGTTTTATTAATATATATTAGGTAGTTTGAAATGAATAATAAACTATCACTTCACACCATTTAAATACAATTTAAAAATATTATTTTGTTGATATATTTTACCTTTCACGCATCAAATTTAAATTTGCGTTCAAATTAAAACAGATTTAAAAAAAACAAAAGGATTTTAAATAAACTTAATGAATGATCTTCAATTATAAAAAAATATTAAAATAATAGCATTTTGTATTCTGCAATGTAAGGTTCATAACCCTTGACCCGACACTTTAAATCCAACCCAACCATTAAAATTTTTAACCCGAACCCGACCCGACCCGAAAGCATTTTTTCAACCTGATCCCGACCCGAAGACATCGGGTCACCCGTGCCGTTCTCTAGTAGAGAGGGAGGGTGAGAGGCGTATTAGTGTAGTAGTAAAATCTCGTATTACGCCACTACTCTTACACACCACATACCATCAATCATTCACATGCACTTAAGTATATACCCAATTAGATAGAGAGAGAGAGAGGCTCAAAGGATGCCGCAATTTCGCATAGGGACTAATTGCATTTTTGATATATATGAAAAAGTAATAAAAATAGAGGATAAAATTATTTCTTAATGTTTTACCTTAAGTTTGGTTCTACCAATTTAAGTTTAAAATCTTTTTTTAGCTATTCAATTTCGCTCTATAGAGCATCAAAAAGGGCCAAAAACGGTCATTTTCGCAACTTTGAATCAAAATATTTCAAAAACTTGACGTATAGAAAAAAAATTAAAAACGTACTTGTGTTCACCCCAAACAACTCTATCAGAATATGTTGTTCGTTTCCCGGTTGATTTTTTTTGTAGACCTGTGTAATTTTGAAGTAACTCAGTATTAAATAAAAGCTTGTCTTCTCAAACCTCATTAATATATTAGCAAAAACATGGGTATGGCCTTCCTGGGCAGTATTTCAGGCTATCAAGAGGTTTATTTTTTTTATTTTAGCCTCAACTTTAAACAGTTCTGATCCAGAGTGAGCATGAGATTTAGCGAAAATTTATGACAAAATAGGCATAAGATGAAAACATTTAATGCAGAATTTAGGAAACAGAACATTCATGTAACGAATGAGTTTGTTTTTAATAGTGTTGTAAAAACAGCTGGGTTTTGTTTGGTCGATCTTTGGTTTTAGTCGACTAAACATATGTAGACCAATGGGTTTTTTTCCAAACCTTTGATCTATATATGCGACTAAGAAAAACAGATCAAAAAATCTTTGATTTGTTGATGTTTAGTCCCAAAGGTCGACCAAACCAAACCCAGCCGTTTTTACAACACTAGTTTTTAATATGGCCATATGACTATGTTGTAGAGCAAATCGTCATATTTGATTTCCACCAAACATATCCAACTGTATTATCTGAAACAGTGGCGTAGCTAGCCTTTGGGGGGGGGGGCGAGCTTTGATATTTCACATAAACCATGAGCTTAGCCGGGGGGAAGGGGCAAGGGGGCGGCCGCCCCCACCCTAAATAACAAAAAAAAAATTCAACACAAAAACTTTTAAAAATAAAAAAAACTTATGTTGCCCCCCCCCCTATTGAACTTAAAACATTTTTGCCTCCCCCCTAATCCAAAACCTAGCTACCCCCATCGGTCAAGCGCAATTGAAAATTTTTCCCTCATAAATGATGGTCAAATTTAAAATTCCGCTATTACTTTGTGTATTTTTTTACATCAAACTAGTATGTCTCAGATCCCTCGTGTTTATAGGGCATAAAATATATAAAATTTATTCAGAAATAAAACAAAATAATGTAGTTGAAACGATCGTATCAAGACAATATAAAAAATTTCATATAGTATAGTATTTGTAAAAAGGGATTGTAAGCGCACAAAATGGAACGGAGATATTGGCAAGAAAACTTTGATATTACAACAAATAATACAAATAGTAAAAAAATTATTCAACAAAGTTTTTATAAAAATTTTGTATTGCTACAACCCTCAAAAAATCTAGGCCCTACATAAAACATATCTTAATTTTACATATGCAATATTGGCAGCATTTTCAGGCAGCATTTATATCGAGAAAACAATGACAACATTTTAAAGGCTGATAAAATTAGATCCTCAAAAGGCAATCTATGTAACTACGTTTTCTATGTGATTCTGAAAATGCTTACCGCCATCTAGCGGATGAGAGATACAATGTTTTTTAGTTTTTATGGTTATGGTGCTACTTATTCCATTAAAAAGCTTTTCCACTCAACGATTGCTTTGTCATTTGTGTCTCAATTTTATTACTAAACTACGACCGTTTTTTGCCAATATATAGGCCTGTGACATATAAATTTTTCTATACTCTAAAACATCACCATTTTCTTAAATAAAAAAACGCGCGCTTTTGCAAACATTCTCAGATTTTGTACTTTTAATATTATAAGTACAAAAATATTACTTTAACATTAAGATCATTAATGTAGACTAGTGTTGTAAAAACGGCTGGCTGGTTTTTTTCAGCGTGCTGCCAAGCTTGGTAATTGGTGTATAAATTACGTCTAACCCTTTAAGTGTTATGATTTTTTTTGGTTCACCCTTGGCGTTTGGCGCTTTTGTAAAAACCCCAAAGTGTTTGGATGAAAATTTTTGGTCGACCTTTGGCGCTTGGCGTTTTTGTTAAAAACACCCAAAGGTGTTGAGTGAATTATTCTGGTCGACCTTTGGCGTTTTTACAAAAAACACCCTTGGCGTTAGGTGAATTATTTAAGTAACCTTTCGTGATGACGCGCGAATTGCGAATTAATTCGCACGAAAATAACAAATGTATTAATTAAATAGGAGGCGTTGATAGTAAAACCGCAGACGATTAAATTCGCCCGCGGCAATAAGCCAACGAAAATAAGATACAAATCATTTTGTATTTGTCGCGCGATGTTGAAGAAATTGAATTGGTGAGTTTATCTATATATATAAAAATGTAACTCCGTTTTCTTTGTCCTCTAATAACTCCTAAAGTTCTCGTGCCACCAAATTTCTCCAGATCATTGCCGTAGCATCCTAGATGGCTTATATATGATTTTTATCAACCTAAGTAATAAGACGCTCAGGTTTTTTTGTTTTATACGTTTTGACACTTAATAAAACGTCATACAGGATACTGTAAAATACAACAATGTAAGACGTCATATGACGTCATCTGTAAAATGCACAATGTAAATAATCTTTCATATATAAAATTGAATTAGTTCATCGACAAAATACCTCCTAAAGACATCGATAGTTTAATTTATGCAGAAATTCTACTTTTATACCTAAATGCGTCGCAAGAGATCAACGATAGGGCGTCTTACACACTGCAAATAGAAAGCATCAAGTACGTACTCTGAGACTTGATGAGTGCCCACTGCTTTCGCACTCGCATTCTTCTGCTTCAATAACAGAGGCTTCTCAACCAACTGAACAAGCCAATCTACAAAATTCAGCGAGTTTGCTTGAGCCACTTACATTTAACAATTACGCTTATTCAGCCGCGTTGCATTTTCCTGCAACTCTTCTCAAATTGAAAGTTTGCGTCGTCATGTTCTAATTGGCGCTATGAACGTTGTATGTCCTTACTGCAATGCTCTAAAATTTGCTGGAGAAACGAACGGCATGTGTTGCGCGTTGGAGAACCCCCAGAGCCATTATTTTCTCTGCTTGCTGGTTATACTGCGGATTCTAAACATTCTTATCTAACATGAGGAAATACAACTCCTGCTTCCAAATGACATCGTTTGGCGCAGATATTATTACAACTCAATTCATGCCAACCTTTAAAGTAAAAGGCCAAATTTACCACAAAGTGGGGTCCCTCCTTCCAATACCAGATAGGCAACATAAGTTCTTACAAATGTACTATATCGGGGATAATGAGATTGAATTAAATGTACGCCTTGGAATTTCTACTGGTGTAAAAAGGTCTATCGTTTTACAACTTCAGGCGCTTCTTCACGCTAAAAACAATTTAGTGCGTTTGAAATCTCACTCGACATGATGCCATCAGATCACAGGATTGTTATTCATGCTAACAAAACTCCCGCGGGACAACATGTGAGAAGATTTAATGCTCCTACTATACACGAAGTCGCAATTGTTATTGTTGTGGATTAATTTCAATCAAGAGATATTGTACTGCATAGGAGAAACGCTACTTTGACACACGTTGCGGACACTCATCGATGCTATGACCCCCATCAATATCCAGTTATATTTTCTGATGGTGCTGACGGATATCACTTCAACGTTAAGATGTGGCTGGAAGATACATAAGCAGCAACGAAGCAAAATGGCGTATTTTATCCTTTCCTATTCATGAACGTAGTCCTGCTGTGGTTCACTTAGCAGTACATCTAGAAAATGGGCAACGCTTTCCTGCTGTGGTTCACTTAGGAGTACATCTAGAAAATGGGCAAAGCGTTTTATTTAAAAATGCAAATGTAAAACAAATAGCATTAAATCCCCCAGATACAACGTTAACAGCTTTCTTCAAGCTATGTCACCTTGTTGATTTTGCGAAAATATTGCTATATTCCGAAGTGCCTATGTATTACACGTGGAATTCGCGCACCAGATCCTTTGTACGTCGTACACGCGGAAAGCCAGTCCCCGGACGGCCATATACCAAGCTAATGTGATAGGCCGTCTATACACTGTTCCCCCAATCAAGATGAATGTATCTTTCTTCGCATGCTTTTAGTTAACGTTCACGGTCCAACGTGTTTTCAGCAGTTAAAAGTGGTCAACAGCGTTGCACATACCACTTTCCGCAGTGCATGCCAAGCTATGCATTTATTAGAGCACGATAATCATTGGGATGAATGCATTAAGGACGCGTGCAATACTTCACAATCCTAAACAAATTCGTGCATTGTTTACTATTAAATTAACCTCCTGCTCTCCGTCATGTCCTACCAGGATCAAATGCTACAACACTATAACGAAACTTTAATCATTCTTGAAGATTTATGCTTACAAATAGGAAACAAGGCTTTGAATCAATTGGGTACGCATGTACCAACTAGATCTCCTTCTGATACATTTGATGTAGACCTACATCGTGAACAAAATTACAACCAAAATGATCTTATATCTTATGTGCAATTTAATGTTCCAAAGCTAACGACGCAACAAAAAGCCGTTTACGATAAGATTTTGCTTGCTGTTAACAAAAATTATGGAGAAGTCTTCTTCTTAGATGCTCCTGGAGGTACTGGTAAAACTTTCCTACTGACATTGCTCCTGGCATTCGTTCTCAAAATGATGTAGCCGTGGCTCTAGCGTCTTCCGAAATAGCTGTACATTGCTACCCGGTGGAAAAACTGCTCATTCCGCATTAAAATTGCCTTTAAACGTTCATTACAGTGAAACTCCAATGTACAACATTTCCAGAAATCTGGAATGGGTAAAGTATTACAGAAGTGCAAACTTATCGTGTGGGATGAATGCACAATGGCTCATAAAAAGTCGCTTGAAGCTCTTATAAGGTCTTTGCAAGATTTACGAGTAAACTGCAAACCTTTTGGTAACACAAAAATTAATAGTATTGCTTGCAGGAGATTTCAGGCAAACTTTACCGGTGCTCCCTCGATCCACCCCTGCGGACGAAATCAATGCTTGCCTAAAATATTCTATTTAACCTTATGTCAAAAAGTTACATCTAACTACTAATATTAGGGTATTATTACAAAATGATCCTGCAGGTGAGATATTCTCCCATCAATTGCTAGAAATTGGGAACGGAACCATGCCCGTTGATGTATGTTCAGGACGGATTTTTTTTCCTATCAACTTCTGATCAAGTAAGGAAACGGAAAATCTTGGATTAGACCACACTGGGACAGGAGAACGGGTGGCCGCAAAGGATATCATCAGAAAGGGCGGGAGCAAGTGCTATAAGGGAAATGCAAAACCAGTCAGGAACGCCCAGAGAAGAACCTAGAAGGGAACAAACTCAAAAACAGTCAGGAACGCCTAAAGAAGAACCTAGATACCCGCAGCGTAGTCGGAAACCGCCAGCATTCCTTAAGGATTTTGTCTGTGAAAAGGGGGGGAACTGTAGAGAGGTAATTGGAGTGCGAAGTGCCTCAGGGGATATGTTATTTACCGATGTGTTGTCAATCAAATTATCGTTAATTGGTTATATGCGGAATGTATTATATACGTTGGATATACACGTTTTTACTCACTTTTCTATTATTGTCGAAACCTGTCTGTAGTAAATAAAGATCCCCAACTCCAATAGTGGCGACGTAAAGGATAAGCTTACGCGGGAATGCAGAAATTTTATTACACAATTTGAGCTATTCCTAGGGAGCAATAAGACGGAGACAGATTAGCAAAAAACAGCTCTATTATTAACCAGCCTTGATGGGGAGACATTCCAATTAATACTAGAGGATTATAGACCTCAGGAGTTGACAGGAATTACATATGAAGAAGCTAAAAATCGGTTAAAAAAATTATTCCAAAGGAATTCATGCGCGAGGGCAAAGAGGTATGAATTCTCAAAGGTCCGACAAGGCCAGGGAGAGACGATAGACACGTACGCTAATAGACTCAAGGCCGGAGCTAACAGCTGCAACTTCGGAAACAAAGAATTGCAGAACAGAATCGTCGACCAATTCATTATAGGATTGCGCGATAGAAGCTTACAGGCGAGACTGTTGGCAGAAAATGACATCAAATGGGACCGCCTACGCGAGCTGGCGTTAACGGCCGAGACGATACACGGGGGGTTAAGCAATTTGCAAGACGGGTCCATAGAGGCGTGGAGCGTAGTGGCAGGACGAGAAGCGTGGCCTGGGCCGGTCCGAATTCCCAGGTTAAAACATGCTTTAGATGTGTTAACTGTAGATATATATATTAATAACGAATAATTCCAATGCATCTTCGATACCGGCGCCACGGTATCGATAATACCGGCGCGAAGATGGACGAAGGAGATCCCACGGAACAAAGAGCCCGTCCCGACGGTGTACGCGTACGGCCACGAGGAAATAAAGATTGTAGCCAAGGTGCAAGCTGATGTCCGAATGGGGGACATGAGAAAACAGCTGTTGTTATTGATAGCAGACGTAGCTGGGCCGCCGTTGTGTGGAATCGATTGGATCCAAAAATTTGAGCCCGAAATTTGGCGACGAATTCGTTGGAACTCCAGAGCTGCGGCGGAACGGTTCGCGGTAAATTACGTAGAAAGACCGAAGGATTCCAAGTCCGCGATCCGGCACGTGATAAAGCAATGGGAGGGCCAGCTAAACAAATTTTCAAAAGCAGTCAAGGGAATAACGGTAGAAGTACCGTTAAAAGAGGGCATAGATCCCGTATTTATCCCCGCACGAAGGGTGCCGATGGCGTGGAAGAAAGAAGTAGAAGAAGAGCTGGACAAATGGGTCAGAGACGGGGTGATAGAACCGATCGATTTCTCAAGATGAGCCAGTCCAGTGGTACCCGTGAAAAAAAAGCGATGGGACTCTTCGATTATGTATTGATTACCGGTTTACTATAAACAAATACGCTCAAGGAATTTGTACCCCTTACCCAAAATCGACGATTTGTTAAATAAACTCGATAACGCGTGTTGTTTTACTAAGCTGGACCTAACGAAAGCGTACTTACAACTCGAATTAGGTCCAGAAGCCTGCCAACGATTGATCTCCACGCACAAGGGCCTATTTAAAGTTAACCGAACTTTTGGCTTAAATTGCGCCGCGGCGATTTTCCAAAAAACAATGGATCAGATATTAGGAGGCATGGAGGGGGTAGCGGTATACATTGATGATATACTAATCGCGGGGGAAACGGAAGAAATCCACAACGAGCGGTTACTCAAAGTACTAGAAATGTAACAAAAATGGGGTTTCGTGCCAAACATTTCCAAGAGCATCTTGTGGGCGAAGGAAGTAACATTTTTGGGATATGTAATAAGTAACAAGGGAATTCAAATCAACGACAATAAAGCTGAACTGGTCAAGCAGTGGAAAAATTTAACAAACAAAAATGAAATAAAATCGTTCCTGGGGTTAACAGCATATTTTTCAAAGTTTATTAAGGACTACGACAAAATCGTGCACCCGATTGAAAAGTACCACTGGGGTGGAGAACAACAAGACGCATTCGAAGCCATCATGTCCGCGCTTACTAAAGCCCCCCTACTGGCATACTTTAATGGAAATTGGGAGATTGGCCTGGTCGTAGACGCCTCTGGTACAGGGTTAGGGGCCATCTTACAGCAACGAACCAGGTGAGAATTGGAGAGTGGTGGCCTATGCTTCAGGAGCGTTAAACGATAGCGAAAGCCGGTATTCGACGATCGAACGAGAGGCCCTTGCGGTGGTTTATGGACTAAAAAAGTTCAATGAATATATACAAGGACGAAGCGTTACAATCATGACGGATCATAGACCCCTAGTATATATATTCGATCAGAGCAAAAGGGGCAAGGAACAATGGTCACCACGTCTTACTAGGTGGGCGCTCGCGTCGAAATTTAACCCAACTTAAAGTCGTGTCCACCAATAAAAGGTATTGTTTCGAATTGAAATAAAAAAAAAATCGAGATGCACCCTGTCCCAAACGTTTCGAGCCCGAGGTGACCTAGCTTGTTTATTAGGCTTGGGCATATTCACATTTTTACAACATGCAGGGCATTTACACCCATACATGCAAATCTCGCTGCCCATTTTAGGCCACCAAACATAGTTAGGCGCCATTGCCTTCATTTTAGACGCGCCACTATATCCAGCATGCAACAATTTTAACACCTGCGGTCGCAATGCCCGTGGAATAGCTATGCGCTCGCATCGTAGTACCACCTCGTTATTAAGATTGAGTTTTACGCCACGATACCACTTAGCAACCTCTTCAAATGCTGCTTGACGTCAGATGGAAAGGCTTGAGTCACGACATTTTAATAAATAACTTTCGCCTTCCCTTTCCTCCTTAGGTACAGTTTCATTGCTCTCACCTAAGCGCGACAATGTGTCTGTTACATAATTCGTTGCGCCCTTTATCTCCAATCTTACAAATTGCCTAAAAAATGACCATTTTGTAACCTAAGGCTTAGTTTTATTGTCCCTATTCACCGGCATTACAACGCATATTGACCACACTGCGGTGTACATGCAACTTTCATGCATAACGTTACGTACCACAGCGTCGTTTTGTTCCCCTGCCATATTCCGATTATCAAGCAGGTAACGACAATTATCCGGAACCACAATAGCATCCCACAGCACCGGAATTAAATAAAAATATTTTGCCAACGGGAGTGCGACACGGAAAAGCGGACGCATTATGTAATAACCTGTACATCCAAATGCCGTCTTCTTCACCTTCTCATTTTCAACCATTTTTTTGAGTATATATTATTTGTATTTTCAATTTGTTCTCCTCTCGTAGTATAAAACACGCAATTTTTAAAAACAAGGAACTTAAAGAAAGTTTTAATAAGCATGTTAACCGCTTAGAAAAATTGAATTATTAATTACCTTAGCATCTTCCTCTTCTATTTTAAAAGTTAAGACAGTTTTTTAGAGAAACAATCAAGAATCAACTTTCTCTTCATTTAAAAACGCCCACTGGGACAAAATTTTTTGCATACTTAGTCTTAGAATTAGTTGATTTTCATCGAAAATTGAATCTCAACTTAATTAAGGTAACTAATTATTTCTATCAATGTAACACTAATTATTGAATTTTTATATAATTATAAAAATAATCTACCCCCCCCTTCCATAGGCCATTGACCGACTCAGAGAAAAATGACTGTAAGATGATTTAGATTGTATGGTCATTTGGAGAGGCCAGGAGGAAAGTCATTTGGCAAGTGCAAGTCGAAGGTAAGCAAAACAAAGGACTTAAAAAGGTATGAGATAAAGCTAAGCTGGATGTGTAGGTATAAGTGGAGAAACTACTTGAATGAGCTAACCACCAAGTGTGGCAAATAGCACTGGGAATAACATTAATTGCTATGCAATTTATGGATTCACTTTTGGTTGTCCGTCCTTCCGTCCGTCCTGTTTTCTCTCCAACTTGTTAATTTTTTTTTATAATTACTACGGAAATTTATATGACTATGGACTTATGCGTCTAAAAAAGTCGCATCTAGACTAGCTACTGTTCACTGGTTGGCTTAAATTGTTTCGACCTTGTCCCAACCCAAATTCCAACCTTTAGCCTCATTTAACACAAAATCTGGACCACTAGGCAAAAAACAAAAAACATATTTTGTTCAGCCTAAAATTCTCTATCAGAATTATTTAACAGATCACGAAATCCAATTACAAAGTACACATTTGTAGACCTGTAAACTTTCACACAGTATTTTCACGCTTCATTCATGCATACTTCATTTTTTAGAATATTTTAAAATATTTTATTTAGTGACTGAGTATGTAAATTCCACAGTAGAGATTGATGATCCAATTCAACTAAGATTGGCAATCCTCATAGATTAAACTCTAGTTTTAAGTGATCATGCCATAGACAACTTTGTTAAATCAAATATAATTTGCATTGGCAAAGTTAAAATGATAAAGTTCCGGCCTGCTAAAAAAATTATAGGCCGGGGTTTAAGTAACCAAACGGGCATAAGCCGGGCCTAGCTATAACTAGGCCCGACTTCGGCCAGCCAAACTATTTAAATAATATTTGTATTTTTGTATTTTAATGTATAAGAAATGGTGTATTTTTTATCTCGTTTTAATTTTTATAATTATTAATTTTTACAATAATGATTTAATCAAAATTAATTTTTTCCATCATTTATTCGTAAAACTTGTTTGTTTTAATTTGTGGAAATAATAAGGTTAAAAATTAATAAAACTAAGTAATTTTTGTTAAATAATATAAACTTTGCATAAAGTTTTTAATTATGTTTGAGATGAATGGATTTTATGCAACTACAGGTGCCACTAATGAAAGTGAAACGGCGGGTCGCTTGTTGGAAGAAATAAAAACCCGTGTAGTATTGATTATATCAAACATGTTTACTTAACAATTTTAACGTAAAAATAAATGATTGTTTTAAAACGGAATATTTGCATTTAAATAGCAGCAAAATAAAAACACTTTTTTTAAGAAGGATCCAGGCTACGTGCTTTGTAAAAAAATTAGCAGGTTGGGCTCGGACCTATAATTTAATCGCGGGCCCGGATTTTTAAAGTTTTCGGACTGATGGGCCAATTAAGCTTAAAGGGCTTGTGCATATCTTTAGTTCAAATAATGGCCCTGGTTAGCCTATTCAGAAAAATGAAAGGAGCCTGTTGCAAACTGTCCTTTGAAGAAAGGCTACAGGCGAAATTGGGTCGCACTCAACTAATTTAAATTTTAATGCTTTTTCTAAGTACACCATAATACTGAATAAGTTAGGTCTAAATAGGCCCCATCGTTCTTAAACTCCTTAAAATATTTACATTTATTATAAACTAAGTATTTACCGTTTTACGAAATGAGTTCAATATTTAAACTATTAACACGTTTTATTAAACTTCTATAAACATATATAATGAACGGTAAAAAACAAAACAAAAACAATGTAAACAATAAATATTGGGTGATTTTAACATCTGGGGAATCGATATTTAATTTAAAAAGTGGACTAGTAGTAGGATTTAATTTGGGGATAAATACATTTGATAATAATAACACATCTTATTGTAATAATGCATAAAGTTTGATTTTATATTATTTGATATTCATATTGGAGTTTATATAGGACATATAATTTAGTAAGTTTATTTGTTGACAACAATTTAGGAAAAACTTTATAGACTCGGATTAGTTTTGCTTACAAGCCTAACACCTTTTTCCCTAATGCAAAAAAGGTGTTTTTTACTGAAGGATCTAGGAAAAGTGAAATGAATACACTTAGGGCGTTGTTACCGTACTTTGTTATGTAAGCAATATTTTGCATCCACAATTCAGTTTTAGTCTCAAACACATCTGCCCATGGCTGGTATATAAACATATAAACTGCCATAGGTAAAGTATTCAGTATAAAATATACATTGTGTACCATCATGAGTATAGTTATTCGAAATTCTTGTTTTCTCATTCCGTAAGGCAAACTCAAAACTTTTGTGTCATTTTTCTTGACCTTGACTTCAGTCGCGCATGGTGCCATGTTATAAGAAATTTGTTCGATTGGCGCTGTTTCTATGCAATTTACTTTAGTAGGCTGACGCCAAAGAGAATTTTTGGATGGCCCGACACTTATTTTATTTTTTAGGCAATCATTCCCTAATTTAACACTTACTCGTGTGACTTTAGTGCTTGTCCTAAATTTCTGAAGTGACTTTGTCATAACTATGGATAAATGCCCTTTGATCGTTAATCTTTTAGATTTTTTTTCGCACGTTTGTTTTGTTCTCTGATGTCTGCGTTGTGAGATTTTTACGCAACAATAAATGATAATAATATTTGCGATAGAAGATATTATAAACGGGATTACAGCCATGAGTACGTTCGTCAATTTACGATATGTGGCAAACCACCACGTGAGAGGAACGTGAACATAAATTGTTCTTGTCTTTTTAACTTTTGAAACATTGATGAAAAGGAAATTAGAACTGTTCTTGCTAATCAAAACTTTCGCAAACATATATGGTATGGTAAAGTTCAAAGCAGAGATGTTTTTAAAGAGCTTACAATAATCGATTGAGGATGTTTTTGGCAAAGAATCCAGGGGAGCTGCCCCGAAACCCCAAGCATAGGGAACAACCAGAGCAAAGCTCACCAAAAAGCTCCCGATCAATATGTACCTAATCAAAGAGTTTGTAACGTTGTTTTTGTATGTATGGGGCATCATTAAGGCCCAGAGTCTATCTAAAGAAATCATGATTCTGATTATGTTACTAAAGTGGGTAAAAAGATCCATTAAAGGAAAGCCTATTTTAAGGGCGTATACGACAAACCACCAGTTTTTGCGGCACGTCACATTGCAGCTCATGTAAACCGACGGGGTAATAATTAAATTTAAGCATACTAAACAATCTGAGATGGTGAGCGTTCTTATGTAGTAATAAATGTTTGTTTTGGGACTTGATCGTTTTCTAACAGTATTCCAATTTAACGGAGGTGCATTAGGCTGGGTAGTATGCAATTCTCTGCTTCTTCTAACAGTACGGGTAGAAGGATCTGAAGTAGCAACTTGGTGATGCTTAGAAAAACACCAAAGATGAAGTATATTTCCTATGATTCCTAACCCGATTACAATGGGCATGATGAATCCATAAGTAATGTGAATTGTGTAAAGCACGTATTCTTCGCTTAGGAATGTTTTGCAAGTCATAATTAACAATTAGCCTTACCTAGGAATTTTCAAAGTGTCATGCTTGTAGAAAAAAAAGCATTTATATATATAAAGTTCAAGGTCATCCTATTAATTTAAAATTTTGGTTTGTCCATTAAGAAATTAATGTTAAGCTTTTTAATAATCACATTCATTGACAAAAGTGTCTTCCTAACGCAATCCATTGTGAATTTTTAATTAAATTAGTTAAAGGTTTCTAATAATATTTTATAATTTCAATTTTATTCGCTTTTATCTAGATTAGATCTTTTGTTCAATTTTAAATAACACACTTTTTGAGGGAAACCATTCAATTTTAAAATTAATGCATTGATCTCCGTTAATCTTGCGTGTAGCTTAGATTGTAAAATTGTCTGTAATATGTTTGAAAAATGTGCAAAATAGATTAAATCGAAATCGCGCGAACTTTGTAATAATGTGTCTTTTGAGTGTGGTTAAATCATTAAACAGGTTACATTAAAGTTACCTCATTAATGGCAATTTAGTTGGCTATATATGGAATAACATGGGCGTACTCAGGGGGGGGGGGCTGCCCCCCCCCAAATTAAAAAAAAAATTCAATACAAAAACCCTTTAAAATTAAAATGTTTTGCCCCCCCCCCTAATTAGCCAGAGGGGGGCAGCCGGACCCCCTGCCCCCCCCCCCTTAGGGGAGTTACTTTTTTTTTTGCTCGCCGGAAAATTTTTGGATAGTCCATCAAGGACCTTTTTTATTTTTTTTATTTTTTTTTGGTCGCAGGAAAATTTTTGAATAGTGAAGGACTTTTTTATTTTTATTTTTTTTTTGGTTGCAGGAACATTTATGGTTAGTCAAGCAAAAAAAATTTGTTAAAAATAATCTGCCCCGCCCCCTAATTCAAAACCTGGGTACGCCCATGTGGAATAAGTAGGTAGGCGTTTAGTTCTAAATATAATATAAAAATCTAATTTGGCTAGTTGTAAGTTTCTTTGAAGATTAAAAAGTACCGTTAGAGCAAAGAATACAATAATTTTTTGTATACCATTTAATAAATTTATTTAATGAAAAAAAATAGTTATATCAAAGGTCTGGACGCTTTATCCAAACAAATTTTATTTAAAAAATAGTATAACCTTATTCATATGACAATTTTATTATACCATACGTATCATATAACCCTAGAGTGTTGATGATTTATTTAAACTCGACATTTGGTGACACTTTAAGGTACTGCCTAAAGTAAAACGAAATAGATATCTTAACTAGACGTGCTTTCCATTTATTTTAATACTCACCTATCTGTTTTTCATTTAAACCTCGAACAAAAGTATGTCCATATTCCTTGTTTGTTTGGATTTAGTATTTCATATGGCGGACAGGCAAATAAGTTTTCGAGCGTCCCGGGTAAGTACAAAGCGGCGGGTCAGGCTAGGCTGATTTGGATATGGTCCTAAACTAGCTATGCAATTTATAGGCTCGTTTTTGGTTGTCCCTCCGTCTTGGTTAACTTGCAATTTTTCAATATTGCTGTGTTACGACTACGAGTTAATAGCTGTGGATTTATGCTTTTGTATAAGTTTTTATTCTGCTTTCGCAAATAGACTAGCTACTGATTGGCTTTAATTTTATCTACCTCGCCCAAGTCCATATTTAATTATTGTTTATGGGTCCGACTTATTAACTTTATACAATTTCCTTTTGACATTTTGTCTAAGTTGTAGCTTTATAGCGGATAAATGCCTATCTGGCTAAATAATTACCTGCAATTTGCTTAAATTTAATTTTTCTGACACGGCCAGAGGCCAATTACTGCTTTATGTATTACATTTGGCAACTTGTCTAGGTTGCTGATTTACAAAGTTGCGAAACTGATCAAACAATTCCTTTAAAATTAATGATGACCGTTGCTTACTTCAAAGGCCAAAATCCAATTTTATCTTAGTTGTTGTTGTATATGGCCAATTAATTTTGGAAGTAATCTAATTAGTGGTGGGAATAATGTTTAAAGTAATTAGTGATGTGAATAAATGGGTGAGAAACTATTTATCGTCTGCGGGAGATTCCTAATTAATGGTTTGTTTAAGGCACTAATTAAAAGCAAACGAATATGTAAAAGGCATGCCTCGTGCTAATGGAGATGTGCAGTACATCGACCTGTCGTAAGGTTAAGGGCATCCCACAGGCAAATTGAGAAGTGCAGCACATCGACAGGGTTTATAAGGCTGGATTTTTCCCTGCAATAATCATATTTTTTCCCCTACTTAGAACTCGTTCGTCCTGCTACAACTATCTCCGAAAACCCAGACCGCCTCTAACTCAATATATTTATTAGTCCTTAGACATCACCCAAGCTCGCCTATTTTTCGCACTTATATTTCAACCGCCCACAAATACTTGATATTGTTTAACACTTACATTTATATCCAAGATATTGTTGTCCTACCCATTTGATTAATTATAACTCGCATTCGTCCATTGGATAGATATAAAGATATATTAGATCTTGTCAATAAACCTTTATCAAAATCTAAATCGAACTAGTCAGCTACTAAATTGGTAGCACGATTACGAAATTGGTAGCAGGAGGCTGAAAATTTAAACCCACGACTAGAGGCGAGGACCCAAATTTTCATTAAAGATCTCTACCTTCAATCCCGATCCACTGACTCGAGGCACTAAACGTTCGATTTTTCGTACAAAAAAAAGGACCACGTAAGTTTCTTAATCTTTTTATTAATAAAAAAATCTTTATTTATAATCATTATCTTAATATTAATATTTATAATTAGTTTATACAGTACCTCCTTTAGATGGACCTTAATTAAATTGTTGGTGTCGACGCTATAAATTTAAATTCTTTATTATTGATTAGTCACTTATCTTATTTTTATTATCATGTTTGTACCAAAAACTTCGTTTAATTTTATTAATTTTGTTATAAGCGAAAAGATGTTTTTCATTTTTAATACTGATAATAGTTGTAATCATAATGTTAATTAAAATGCACCGCGTAGAACAAGTTTACAGGGTTAAGACCTCGGTGCCTTGCTTTAATTGTAATAGGATGGGGCATATCAGGCCTAATTGTAGATTGTTTAACAATTTTCAAAATAACACAGCTCAATATAGACAACGCTCGTGCGACCCATATAGGCGACGGGATGGCAACGTTCATGTATATAACGATATTTAGGATAATAATAATAATTTTGGTGTCAGGGCCACGCAGGAAAATTCTTTTAATCCTGGATCGCGTAACTTTAATTGACGCTCGATTGGCGCTGACAACACTAATATTGTTTATACTAATTTTTTATTCTTAACAAACCCTGGTAACTTATTCAAATAATGAGGTAGGTTCCTATCAGATTCCGGGGCCTCAATCTCCGTAATGAGTAAATGTAATTTTTTAAAATTCTAACCCTTTAAAAATATTAATTAATGTCATGTTTTAGTAATACAATTAGACGGTTCGAATATTACAATTTTAGGGGGTACTAAAATTCGAGTATGTGCAGGCGAGGAAGTTTTGGAATTAGAGTTATGTATTATCGATAAAAAAATAGATAATTATATGGGTTGGAATTGGATAAAATGAATTGGTCCTCTAGTTAATTGGTGGGACATTTGTAAAAATTATACGTGTAATAGTGATAGAAATATGAATATCAATTGTTTAACTGATGGCCATGGAACACCCGTTTCAAGGTAGCATCTATAAACGAGCATAAATCCTTAGTTGTAATTAATAAGGCAATAGACTAAGTAAATAAGCCAGCCTCGGTTTCAGGGGCAAGGGTTTTCGTTAATTGTGATAGTCAGTACGTTGGAAAACTGTGGCATTATGACATTGATAAAATTAAAGCGAAATTTTTCGTGAAGAACTAGGTTGTTTGAATGATAACATTTTTCGATAAAAATTAACTCAGATGCAATTCCTCGATTTTGTCCGGCCCGTCGAATACCATTTATGTTGTTTGATAACGTCAATAACGTTATAGATAGTTGGTTAAAAGATAATATTATCGAGCCAATAGAGTATTCTGAGTGGGCCACTCCGTCAGTTCCAGTTAAGAAAAATGACGGTAGTATACGGGTGTGGGCTGATTACAGAATTATTTTCAAACATGCGATAGATGTTAAATACCCCCTACCCAGAATAGAAACGGTTTTAGCTAATTTAAAAGGTTCTAAATTCTTTTCAAAATTAGATCTTAGGAATGCTTACCTTCAGTTAAGTGTCGATGATAAGACGTCATAAAATTTTAACAATAAACATCGATAGAGGTTTGTTTGCTTTTAAACGATTACCTTTTGGTTTAAGTGTGTCTGCGCCAATTTTTCAACGAGCGATGGCTTCTATTTTTAATAATTTAGATGGCATATTTTCTATTTAGATGACATTTTATTAACGGGTTCAACGCAGGCCGAGCATGACTTACGATTAATAAATGTTTTAACATTAATTAAAAATAAAAATTTAGGCGTGTCAGCGCATAAATGCATTTTTGGTGTAACTGATTACTTATTTAGGACATATAATATCCGATGGCTGGGTAAAACCTAATGTGATTAAAATTAAAGGTATTAAAAGTATTCAAAGGCCTAATAATAATAACTAGGGCCTTCGGCCCTGGTGGGAAGGGGAGGGGGGAAGGGAAGGCGGGGAAGGGAAGGGGGGAGGGAGGTGCAGGAGGGAAGGGGAACGAAATTCATCTAAACTCCGTATAAACGTAGCATATTTGCTATGCAATTTATGGGCGAGAAAGGTGGGTAGGGGCGAGAATGTTTATGGGGGGGGGGGGGGGGGAGGGGTATAAATGCAAAATGATTAGTTAATTATTTATACAAATATTTAAAAAGTTAAATTTTTGTAAAACCTGCTATAAAATACTAATTAATACTTTATTATTTATTGAGGAAATGTTTCCAATCAGATCTTAGCCATTGGTCATTTTTTCCATTACTTTGGCCAGTGATAATTTTTTCTAATGGTTAGCAGACAGCCATATAATTACCCTATAATTATAATCTAGAAAATCGAATCGATTTTAATCCACTTTGGCCACTGGTTATTTTTTCCATTGGTCAGTAATCAGCAGACTGCCAAATACTGGCCAATAATTAAGCTGGAGAAAAAATTTGACCTTAATCTCACTTTGGCCAGTGGTCACTATTTTTATTGGTCAGTAGCCAGCAAACGGCTTAATAGCCTAAATATAGAAAAAAAATTTGCTACACTTTGGCCAATGGTCATTTTTTCATTGGTTAGTAGCCAGGACACGGTCAAAAGGATATAAATACATAAAAGACGAAAAAAAACACAAAAAAATTTCGATTCACAATTTAGCTAATCATTTTATTTATTGGTCAGCGGCCAGCGGACGGCCAAATAGTCATATATTAACAAGAACAATATATTAGTTTAAAAAAATCAAAGAAAATCCCCTCTCCGGGATTCGAACCCACATTAGTATAAGCATAGGCTTTTGTAGGGGAAGGGGGACACAGGGACCCATATTAGTAGAGGCATAGGCCCTTCTAGGGGAGGGCATAGGGTAATTATCAATGTTAACCTAATATTCTTCTTCTTCTTTATCAATTCGTAGGTCCCACATTCGTAGGGTTTTTTATCAGTTTCTTCCAACTAAATCGTGTTAGAGCGATATTGGGATCGATCTTCTTATTGAGCACTACTTTGTCCACTTGTCCTTTCCAGGTACCACGAGGTCGACCTCTTCCTCTTTTTCCCTGCACTTATAAGTCTAGTACTATTCGATTGACGTCACTCGCATTTCTTCTCAAGATATGCCCATACCATCTTAGCCGATTTTCGTTAATATAGTCGGCTATTGGCTGAATACCCATTTTTTCTCTAAGACTTTCATTCGTCATATGGTCCAACTTTGTGTATCCCAAGCTCCAGCGTATCATTCTCATTTCCGTCGCTTTTAATAGTTTTTCTTGGGTCGCGTTCAAGGCCCATGTTTCACTTCCGTAGAGTAACACCGGTCTTACGATAGATTTGTAAGCTTTACTCTTCAACCATATTGGCATCTTCTTGTCACACATTACACCGGATACGCTACGCCATTTTAACCATCCCTTCTGAATTCTTGCATTAACTTCTTTCGCGCAACCTCCCTCTTGATGTAGCATCGAGCCGAGGTACGTAAACTTGTCAACTCTTGGGAATTTCAATTGTTCATTCATCGATTGTGTGCCTTCTGCGTTCATCTCCATGTATACCGTCTATCGGTCATTGACTTTGAGCCCATATCTAGCCAAACGTTTCGACCACTTATCGGCTTCTTCAATTACGATATCCTTCTTTTCCTCGCATAATACTATATCATCGGCATATATCATACACCAAGGGGATGGCTTCTGTAAGTCCCTCGTTATCGTGTCTATAATAACGTTAAATAGAAACGGACTTAGGGCAGAACCTTGGTGTAAACCAATATTGACCTGAAAGGGCTTAGACTGTCCAACTGTCGTTCGAACGCACGATGTTGAGGCTTCATAGATATTTTTGATTAGCCGTACATATGCATCCGAGATGCTCTGTCTTCTCAAGCACCACCAAATCAATTCGCGGGGAACCGTGTCATATGCTTTCTTCAAGTCAATGAAGACCATGTGTAGATTCCTTCTTTTCCCTCCATACTTGTCCATAACTTGTCTTAGCGCAAAGATCGGGTCGATTGTGGATTTACCGGCCACAAAACCAAATTGGGTAGTCGATATGTCCACCTCCGTCTTCAACCTTGCTACTAAGATTCTTTCCATCAGTTTCAAGGATTGGCATGTCAGCTTGATGCCTCTGTAATTACCACAATCTTGAGGGTCTCCTTTCCCTTTGAATATGGGTATGATCGTGCTTTGTCTCCATTGATCAGGGATGCGTTCTTCGGCCAATATCTTGTTGAATAACTTCGTCATAGTCGTGATTCCTTCTTCCCTGCACCCTACCAACGCTTCCAACGGAGTTCCGTCTGGTCCGTTAGCTTTTCCTTTTTGCATCTTTTTCATTTGTACCCTAACTTCTTCTTCCTGAAATAGTTCGACCATATTCATGTTAGGCTAGGGGTTCTTTGTCATTTGCAACTTTCATGAGCTCGTTGAAATATCCTTTCCACCTTTCCAACACCTCCTTTGGCTTAAATAATGTGTGACCTTCTGAATTTTTGATTACTTTAAGTACCCCGACGTCACGACCTTTCTTCTCCCTTATCTTGGCCAATTTGTACATAAGCTTGTCACCCCCTCTTTGATCGAGTTTGTTGGATATCTCTGTGTACGCCGTATTTTTCGCTATGGCAACCGCCTTCTTCGCAGAACTTTTTGCCTCCTTATAATCTTGATAATTCTCCGAATTTTTTGATACATGCCATCGCTTATATAGCGCTTTCTTGGTTTCGATGATGTTTCTAACGGATTGGTCCCACCACCATAGTTCTCTATTCAGCGCTTTGCCCCCTTTGGTCTGCCCTAACACCTGAATGGCCGTTTCTTTTAGATGAGCGGTGATCATTGTCCAGTTGTCGTTCACGTTCCGTTCCAGAGCCTTGGCATTAAACAGCGTAGAGGCTTTCTGATGGTATTTTTCGTTTGTTGTCGTATCCTTAAGCCTTTCGTACCTAATTCGGGGCTCATAAACTTTTCTCCTTTCGGAAAATATTCTTCTTTCAAGATTCATGACCAGTGGCCGATGTTGCCTGGCGATTTCTTCTCCCGATATTACTTTGCAGTCCTTAATCGTCCTTAAATCTCTTCGTCGTATAAGCAGATAATCAATTTGACTAAACCGCTTCCCACTTCTGTACGTCACGATATGTTCTTCACGTTTCTGAAAATAAGTGTTAACGATCGCCATGTCATATGCTTGGGAAACTTGTAGAAGTTATCTCCTTCCTTGTTCTTCATGCCATGCCCATGCCCTCCATGATTTCTTTCGTAATTTTGACGATCTTTTCCCACGTGGGCGTTGAAGTCTGCCCCAATAATTAGCCTTTCCTCCTGTCGTATTCCTTGTATTTCTTTTTCCAATGATTCGAAGGTGTCTTTTTCGGATACCAAACCCCCAATTTGTGGTGCGTAGCCACAAATAACGGTTAGGAGGCCACCTTGATCTTCGATCTTAACCCACATCAACCTATCTGAGCATCTTTTGACTTCAACAACCTTGTCCTTGAAGAATTCGCTGAGAACGATACCGACCCCGTTTCGACCTGTTGGTGACCAGCTGTAAAATAGCTTGTAACCCTCTCCTAGCTCTCGTGCCTTTGTTCCGTTCCATCTCGTTTCCTGTAGGCAAGCGATGTGTATCTTTCTTCTTTTGAGTATCTGTGCGACCTCAATGCTTTTCCCCGTCAGCGTGCCCACGTTCCAGCTTGCTACCCCTAATTTGTCCACAACTAGATTCCCCAACCGCCTTCGTTGAGAGTCAGGCGGTAACCCTTGTAAATTTTTCGCATTGCACGGGCGGATGATGCACTGGTCGTGTGAAGAGGACGCCCTAGCTTTCTTTTGTTACACTTTATTATTAGAAACTGTCATAATTTGGAAAAGGTTTTTTACAGCCGGTTTCCCACCTGACGCCAACCCTCCACTTTTTGCGCACGGACTTGGGACCGTCGTTGGTGTTAATGTTAACCTAATATACCAATTCAAAAAACGAAAAAAGAAATTTCGATTCACATTTTGGCCAATGGTCATTTTTTTCGTTGGTCAGTAGCCAGGAAACGGTCAAAAAATCATATTATCAATGGTATTAACAAGAACAATATATATTAAAAAATAATTTGCCCTCTACGGGTATCAAACTAGCAATTAAGTATGTTGGACGGACGGACAACAAAAAACGAGCCCATAAATTGCATAGCAATTAAAAAGGAGTTGTCTTCGATTTTAGGGCTTATGAATTATTATAGCAGATTTATTGATAACTACACCAAGTATTGTGGTCCCCTATATTATATTAATTAACTAAAGATAATGTTTTATTTAAATGGGAAGATAGAAAAGGTCAATGTTAATTTTTTGAAAAATAATTTGTTAAAAGACTCCACCTTAAAATGTTTTGATCCGAGTAAAGAGCACATCTTAAATGTTGATGCATCTAAGGCTACGTCTTACCCCGCGTTCGTGATGACACGCGAATTGTAAATTAATTCGCACGAAAATAACAAATGTATTAATTAAATAGAAGGCGTTCATAGTGAAATCGCAGACAATTATTTTCGCACGCGAACAAAATAAGATACAACTCATTTTGTATTTTTCGCGCGATGGGGAAAAAATTGAAATTGCATAATTATGATCTGATCAATGATATTCGGGATATACCAATGATATATGATAAATTCCATGATGAATATAAGGATATTAAAAAAAAAGAATGAAGAATTTGAGAAACTAGCCCAAAAATACTTGGTCTCAAGTAATAATATAACTTTAAAATGCTAATTAGTTTAGGTGAAGATATAAAAGTAAGATGGAAGAATCTTAGAGACACATATATGAAAGAGTTGAATAAGGCAAAAAATCTTAAAAGTGGAAGTGGTTTGACTACATATTATTGGCCTTATTTTACTGTGATGGACTTTTTAAGACCTACCTTAGAACCTAGGAGTCAATGGTCTAGTCTAGATAACTCAATAATGTATGGAGAAGATCTATCCATTAACCCTGATAGCATGTATTCAGATGCTTCTACTAGTAACAAGGAGAATGGTAAATTGATATTATATTAATTAATATTCTTCTAGAACCTCCAACTCCAAATATTGAAAAGAAAAGTGCAGAAAACAGTTTTTTGGAGAAAACCAGAACCAGCTGTCCTAGCTGTAGTTAAGGAAACGTTGAACAAAAGATCTGACAAGGGTAGAGAAAAATTGTCTAAACAAATTATTTTTCAATGCCTAAACTTTATATCTGATGATAAATAACAATGTAGATATTTATATATTTTATTATATTTGTAACATATGTACAACCAATAAAATAAATATGATATGTACAAGATTTAGATATAGCAAATTGAATATATATTACTGAGCTATCTTTTCAAAATCTTCTAAAGATGGAGATTTCAAACGTATGTGTTGAAAAATAAAGGATATTGCATTACATGTTTCAATCAAAATATAATGCATAGTTGATATTCCTATCTTATGTGAATAGCTTATTGATGGATAAGAATTTCCACAAGCCAAATATCTAAATTAAGATGTGTTAAAAAATTGATAATGCTTACCTGATAGTTATCATTAATTTTTTTTCAGGTGAAATGGAATATGCAGTTTCTTCTCTGTGATTTTATCTTGGTAGTTATTTTTTCTAATATATAATAAAAAGATTCCTAAAAACTAATGAAAACTAATTCATTTATACCTTGCTCATCCTAAAATAATTGAAAAATTTCACTGGACAGTTCACTAATTTAGGAAAAGTAGTGTAATATTAATTTTCTTTTACACTATTTACATTGATCTTATTGACCCTTTTTTCATAGCATAATATAAATATAAGTATTTTAACGTTAGGTGTGAAACCGTTTTAAGCGAATTAAATCGCACGCAACATGAACAACGATCGCCTGCGAATTGCTTAAACAATTTCGCGAAACAAAATTCGCTTCGCTTTTTTTCGCTTCGCGCGTCATCACGAACGCGGGGTAATACGCGCTAGCTACAACTTCAAGCCCGCAATTTTTTTTCTGTCCAAAACGCGCTTCACGTTTCATGGATACAATTTTTTTAATCATTTTACATGTTTAGGATTGTCAAGTTTAGAAAATAAATATACATTATCAACTTAATATATTGTTATTAATGTTTAGGATTGTCAAGTTTAGAAAATAAATATACATTTTATTGTCTACAATATCAACTTAATATATTGTTATTAATGTTTAGGATTGTCAAGTTTAGAAAATAAATATACATTATCAACTTAATATATTGTTATTAATGTTTAGGATTGTCAAGTTTAGAAAATAAATATACATTTTATTGTCTACAATATCAACTTAATATATTGTTATTAATGTTTAGGATTGTCAAGTTTAGAAAATAAATATACATTATCAACTTAATATATTGTTATTAATGTTTAGGATTGTCAAGTTTAGAAAATAAATATACATTTTATTGTCTACACTACAATATCAACTTAATATATTGTTATTAATGTTTAGGATTGTCAAGTTTAGAAAATAAATATACATTATCAACTTAATATATTGTTATTAATGTTTAGGATTGTCAAGTTTAGAAAATAAATATACATTTTATTGTCATTGTTATTAATGTTTAGGATTGTCAAGTTTAGAATAAATATACATTATCAACTTAATATATTAGATTAATGTTTAGGATTGTCAAGTTTAGAAAATAAATATACATTATCAACTTAATATATTGTTATTAATGTATAGGATTGTCAAGTTTGGAAAATAAATATACATTATCAACTTAATATATTAGCTTAATGTTTAGGATTGTCAAGTTTAGAAAATAAATATACATTTTATTGTCTACAATATCAACTTAATATATTGTTATTAATGTTTAGGATTGTCAAATTTAGTAAATAAATATAATTAAGCTTATACTTCAAAATACACATATCATTTTATTAGTATTCAATATAAAATAAATTATAAACATCAATTAATTTTCAAATAAAGTAGAACATTTAGTTTAAACAAAAATTTATTAGCCTACCAGACTTAAAGTGTGAATTTATTAGCATTTTATCCAAAAGATTTAGTATACTTAAAAATCCTATAAAAACAAAGCTTAAAAAGGCTGAAAAGATAGTTCAGGGTATTTGTTCACTACAAAATATACTGATAATAAAGCTTTGCCTATATATGATTATGAGATTAACAATACATAACAGTTGAAAATATCTTTCAACCCAACAGAGAGATATGAGATATTTGTACAAATTCCAATAATTTAAATACTTTATTCATATATAAATACAAATTTTGTAAAAGATTTATTAATTAAAATTTATTGGGATCAGATAAGGCTTTAAAATCTTGAAGAGAATCAAGGAATGTCTTTTCCAGATCCTGAGAAGTTCTTTGCTTCTCTGCCTCTATGTCTATTTTCTTCAGAGTCATTTAGTTTTGCAATAATCCACTTTTAAAGTTAGTATTTTAATTGATATTAGTTACCAGCTAAGTTGCATTATGTGGCCATCAAACCCCAGGCTTATTCCATTCAATTATTCATATGGAGCTTTTCATGTGCCTTTCCACACTTCTTAATAATGTTTTTACTTGATCTTGTTCTTGTCTATCTATCTAAACATATTAGGTCAGAGTAATAGCTTACTCAATAGCTTGTAGCTTGTTGATCGCGGTTGAGTTGATACGGCAAAATTACAAAAACGACGTCACGTTCGTATTAAGACGGGTCTATGTTTTAACATGCATTCGCTTTTTCAAGCTAGCTACAAAAGCGCGTATTAAGACGCACCCTAATCATAGACTAAAATACCATAGCCTGCCGAACAGCTGATAATTCAGAAGTAACTATATAAATCGCCATGCTTGTGGAAATTTTGATTCCAGTCGAAAAGACAAAGCTGTAAAAGGCAAAGTAAATGTACGTATCACACTATATATTAAAAATATCATATTATTTTATTAAGTATGAACAATAAAACTATTAAAAAGGTATACCTTTATATTTTATTGTTATATTAGTTAAAATAAATATAATAAATTTGCTATGTGTACTATTGTATATAATTATTTAAGTTAACATTATAGATTATTGTTGAAATCGCAAAAACACGTTCATAATATTACGATATTCTATCATGCTATAGTTTATGAAGTAATAGTAGGTTATCTTGTTCCATTCCTAAGTTAAAAAAGGTAAGAGGAGCCTTTTAATGTAAAGCACAATGTCATGGAAAAAAGTGGTGGAAGCCAACTTTTTTCACTAAGCATTGATTAATAGATTGCTCACTAGACTACTCTGCCTTATAAAAGCACGTCTGCTATTTATAAAACAAATAAATTTTAACATTTTTATTATTTTAAGACTAAATATACATAATATAATTTAAAAGCATTATTTAATTAGAAATTGTTAGAAGCTAATCGCACAATCTTAGGAAATAGTTTTAAAAATTACTTGAATAAAACAATTGATAAACCTTCACTAGCAAATCCTTTTTTTACATTCATAATTTTTTTTATTGTGAAATATATTTCCTAATAATATATAAATTTAGAAAAAAAAATTTGAATGAATAATATTGTTAATTGAAACTACAAATTAGCATAAATAAAATGTTATTGATTTAAAATAAAATATCTTTAGTTAATTTATGCAAATACATTTTAAAGTTTTATTTGAAACATTAAAATTCAAGGTATTTGACTATAACATTGGATTTATATACAAGAATCACACCTGTTTAACATATCTAATGGTCAATTGTCCACCCCTACCTTCTATATTAACTCATTCCAATCAGCTAAACTTAGATCTTTTCTCTTTCTCACTTACTCTTTAAGTTAGCTAATATACTCCTTTAAATTGCATATTTTAAATAACAATGACATTATGTTCAAAACAACTACCTTAAGGCTATAAAATTATTAATGGCACATTAAATTTATACATGGTTTTTAACAGTATTAAATAGAAAAGTTTAATTAACAATAAAATATAAAAAATGGGCAAAATCATTATTCATGTTAATTTGCCATCTTTATTTTCTGACTTAAGAGCCAAGTATGGGTTTAAACGACAATACTGATTTTGATTAAAAACAATAAACATTTGGTCAAAAATTTATTATATTAATTTTCACAAGGCTCTTTATTAATGAATCAAATAAGTTATGCTAAAATTAATCATTTCATATTTTCTGTTCCTGTAACAGACTTATTTTCCTTGATTAATATGTACCATATTAATATTCATCATTTTTTGTAGGGCTCATAGTTGCTAATAAAACAATGAGTATTTACAAAATATAAAATAAGTTACAATGGTCTGTTCCTTGTACGCTGTGGCAAGCATCTAACATAAGTTGTGCATCTTTTAGTTAGAGAACTTTAAAGATGTTTTTAAACATTCAAAAAAATAACTTTGGGGCATATGCATACTGGCTGGCACAGATATATTAGAGGCACAAACATCGCCTCACACAATCAATATAAATCTAATATAAAGTTACATAAGGGAGTATATATCTGGGATTGCACAGGTATATTAGAGGTAAAAACATCACCTAATACAGCAATCAATATAATTATGACATAAAGTTACTTGACAACATTCTACTATTTTTGAGCATTAATCTAAAATTAACAATAGGACTACAAAGATTTATAATGTGATTAAATTGACAAAAAATTACTTTGAATATTTGACCAATGTGCATAATATTTACTTGGAATAAATGAGATATATGAGGTGAAATGGGATGCCAAGATTGAACTATTAGCATATTCACTTGTTTGATGTGGTATTTGTATTTACAACTATAAAATTTAAACCAATGTGCATAATATTTACTTGAAATGGATGAGATATATGAGGTGGAATGAAATGCCAAGATTGAACTATTAGCATATTAACGAATATTAGAGATGTCATTCAATATACTTTGATGTGGTATATTGAGATGCTCTTTGGTCACCAAAAATGAATTTGCATATTTTATAGCCCTCCCAGGACATTTTTTATTTCTACAACGCAGGTAAATTTGAGAATTTTTTCCTGTTTTATATTTGGTGTAATGATAATTATTAAAACTATAAATAGGTTGATTTTTTGAGTTAACATGTTATTCGGAAATTAAAAATTTGAAGTTGGCGCTAAATATCGACAAATTTGGTGATCTTCTTGGTGATCTTAAGATCACCATTTGCCTTTAAAAACTTTGCCTTTACAAACGAAACGGGAAATTTTAACTGCGTAAAGAACTAAACGTAATATATTTCGTTCTATTTTACTACATTTTTTTTAAATTTATAAATTAAGTTACTAAATCATAAAAAAACATTTAGTAAAGAAAAAATATAATTAAGGAAAGAGAAAACACCATTGTTTTTGAATTTGAATAATCTTTTAAGAAAAAATGAATATTTTACGATTTAGAATGATAAAGAGAAATATAAATATAGCGCCTTCTATAATATATTTTATTTAAAGTATTAATTGAATATGAAAGATACAACTTTACATAAAACGATACCGGGCATCATGCAAGATTTAAAAAATAAAAATATTTTAATAAATTAACTAATTGTCAATAAATATCCTTTAAAAACAATGGTTTTATAAAATTTTTGCCTAATGTTAGTTTTAAATTCTTGGTTTAAAATATTGCAAAAATATGAAGTAAAATTTTGCTATACATATTAATTATTAATTTAACCAATAATTGTAAATAATTCCATGAGCCTAATTCCTGATCAACAATGTGATTAATTAAAGATAAAAAAATGTTAGATCTAAGTGTGTTTTTAGTATGGAAGTGAGAGGAGTATCACCAAAATAATTTGTAATTTTAATTATTTTATTTCTTAGAGTTTTCACAGTTTTTTTAATGCTTTATAATCATGTCCCTTCTCTTTTCTTTCTTAAACTCATTGCATATGAATGATCTTTCATTACTAAAAAATTTTAAAAATTATAAGACCTAGTATTTAATGTATTGCACATTATCTTGGGGAAGATACTGAACATCTAAATATATAAATTTATTATATGTTTATATATTATAACGATATTATACAGTATATAAATAACAGGGAAAAAATATAATAATGTAACCTTTTTTAAATATGATAATGTAAATTTTTTTCCTATAGCTGTTTGTCACATTTAGTTGTCAGCTCCCTCAAGTAGGTTCTCCATGTATTCCTGCACTTACACCAGCTTAACATTAGCTCGTACCTTCTAAAGTCCTTATCTATTTTATGCTTCCAAGTCAGTTTAGGCCTCCCTCTCTTCTTGATATGATTTGCCAAGTGACTTTCCTCCCAACAGAAAAAAATTATGATAATGTATCTAATTATTTACTTGCTGTGAGGGAAATTTGTTAAATCTGTTAATCCTTATGACTGATCTTGTTCAATTTAATTCAAATTTAAAAATTACTTACAATAAATTTTGGGATGGCTCAGTATTTCCTTGATCAAGAGACTGATCTAGTTTAATCAAGCACAGTATTTTCTTTAAGGTACAATTTAAACTTCTATTTTTATTAAAATCCTGGGGTCGAAAGTGGTTACTGCAGATACTTGAATGTTTTTTAAATTTAAATTTAGGGCCCATCAATTTAATCTATTTAGACAATAACTCTGGATTTTTGGAAATCTAAAAATATACATAAATTCATTTATAATTACTTGTGAAATGAAAGCCTTTTGCTATTTTCTTTGTTAAGGTAAGATATGGAGTTCTTTACTGAGCAAGACCTCATATTCCAACAAATTTTTTTTTTAATTTTTTTATGTTATTAATTTATTTAAAAAAAATATTAAAAATTTCATTTTTGATGAAATTTAGCATATATTTTAGGATATCAATTTTACCTTAATTTCAAGAATTTCCACTTGGGCGACTTCTTAGGTTACTTTCTGATGTTAATGTAAAAAAAGGTTCGGGTATAAGCGTCCGACACTTTTGAGACCGGTTTTCACACATATTCATACGCATGTAATATGTACAATTAAAACAAAATAAGTTATATCAAAATGTATAATATCTATTTTATAAATAAATACATATTATCAAATAAATAACTGAATATAACCCTAACCCTGGCCTATATATTACATTTTACATATATTACATTTTGCGCAGAGTTATTTTACCTCTCATTGTGATTGGGTTATCTTAGAAAGTGTCGGACGGATGCCTAAAAACCGTAAAAAAACAGCTGTTCGGCAGTCTATGGTATTATTAGTCTATGACCCTAACACGAGTATAGGAGGAGCTTTATGTCAGGTCGAGGATGGAATTAAACATCCTGTAATTTATTTTTCGCGTAAACTTAAAAGAGCGGAACGCAATTACTCTGTAATTAAAAAAGAAGCGCTTGCTATAACATTTGGTTTAAAACGATGAAGAGAATATTTAAAAGGCAAGACCTTTACCGTTTTTACCGATCACAAGCCTTTAATTAATTTTTACCAAAAGATTAATACTGAATATTTGATGTCCCCACGTTTGCAAAGGTGGTTTTTAATACTTGGTAATGTTTCTTAAACATTAAAATATCGTAAAGGTAAAAATAATTGCTTAGCAGACGTTTTGTCGCGTAGTGGTAATAACGAGATAGTTGACAACGGTATGGACACGCAAACTAAAGAGCATTACGTAATGTATTAAAAATTGTTGAGTTTAACACTATAGTTAAGAGCTCAGAGACTGACCCGGATTTTATTAAAATAAAAGATATTTTATTGGGTAATGAGGATAGTCAGTCGGTACCTTTAGCTTTTAAACATGTGCTTAATGAGCTTTATTTGGAGGATAACGTAATTGAACGAGACGAAAAAGTTGTCATACCTACCGAGCTACGTTAGGATGTTTTAAAGGTACTTCACGAAGGGCATACAGGTATTACAAAGATGAAAGACATGGCTAGAAGGTATGTCTGTTGGCCTAAGATAACGAAAGATATTGAAAGACAGGTTTGACAATGTGAATGATGCAAGGCAAAGACGGCCATGCCTCGCAGAGACAAAGCGGCGAGATGGACACGTCCTAGAGAACCATGGGATCGCATACACATTGATTTTTTCGAACTTGATAAAAACGCTATATTTTAATTATAGATGCTTTTTTGGGTTGGACTGAATTTAAAAATGTTTTTAATATCTTTACCCTAGTAACGCTAAATTTTTTAAAAGATATAATTAGTTGGTATGGTTAAGGTGCCTAGTAACCGATAACGGCAGATCATTTACTAGCGCGGAGTTCAATATATTTTGTGAAAAATGGAAAATAAGACATGTATTAACACCACCATATCATCCATGTTCTAATGGACAGGTTGAGAGATATGTAGGTATAGTTAAAAAATGGATTAGGTTATCACAGACTGGTAAGAATGGTACCTGGCTCTATAGATTATATCATAACATGTCACTAAGGTATTCAGATCGTTTACCAATAGGCGAAGAGTTTCTTGAACGTAAATTAAGATATTACCTGATTATGATCTTCGCCTTTTTGAAAATAGGTGTCAACCATCGCCATGTCATTTGCTTGGATACTTGGAGAAATTTTTCCACTTCTTTGTTCTGCAGACCATGCCCATAGCCTCCATGATTGCGTTCATACCCGAGGCGATCTTTCCCTACATGAGCGTTGAAATCTGCCCCAATAATTAGCCTTTCTTCCTGTCCTATTCCTTATATTTTTTTTTCCAATGAATCGAAGAATATGTCTTTCTCGATTCCGGACACCCAATTTGGGTAGCATACGCGCACATAACGGTTAGGAGGCCCCCTTGATTTGCAATCTTCACCCACATTAGCCTGTCGGAACAACGCTTGACTTCCACCACCTTGTCCTTGAACGATTCGCTTAGAACGATACCGACCCCGTTTTTACGATTTGGTGACCCACTGTAGAAAAGCTTGTATCCTTCTCCTAATTCCAGAGCTTTCGTTCCGTTTCACCTCATCTCTTGTAGGCAAGCGATGTGTATCTTTCTTCTTTTTAGCATTTGTGCGACCTCGATGCTCTTCCCCGTCAACGTTCCCACATTCCAGCACGTTGTTCGCATTCTTTCAACAACTATAACCGCCTTCGTTGTGAGTTGGGCAGTAACCCTAGTGTATTTTTCACATTGCACGGGCGGGGTATGCAGTGCGCGTCGTTTGTGGAGGACGCCCTAGCCTTTTCTTGTCTTGCTTGAACTATCATAATTTTGAAATTGGTTTTATAGCCGGTTTCCGACCTGACGCCAACCCTCCACTATTTGCACACGGACTTGGGATCGTCGTAGGTAGTGTTGCATTATATAGAAGATGATAATTATAATCTATTAGAGGTAAGCGAATACTAAAATTCAGGGGCATTGCCCCTGGTGGGGGGCGTAATGTTTAGGGCGCAGCCCCATCACCCCTTGAGGGCCTGACTTGGACCCCGTTTTTACGCCTTGGGATATATGCCTAATTGTTGGCTAGTGTTCTTACAAAACTCACATACTCCGTATAGACATGGCACATTTGTTATGCAATTTATGGGAGAGAAGGTGGGAAGGGTCGTGAATGCCTATGAAATGGGAGGGGGCAATCGTCAAACTTTAAGCAGGGAGTCAGAGAAATATATACATTTTAGCCTATTAGTTGGCCGCCCACACCAATAAAACTTTACACAGAAAAGTTACAAAAAATTAAGAATTAAGTGAGGCCAGAAAAAAGGACAAAATGGTTGATCATTGGTCGAGGAACGGTCATTATTTATTATCATCTGAAAGATTTATTTTTTGCAAGGAAATTATAGATTTAAAGCTAAGATACCATAAATTTCGAAACCTGCAATAAAATTGGAATTTCACCTTTGGCCGGGGTCAGGCAAATAAGATGTAATTAACGGTCAGCATTAATTTGCAGGGAATTATTTAGCCAGTTTCGCCATCATCCGTTTTAAAGCTACAAACCAGACAAATTGGCAAAAAACTAAATATAAAGGTAATCAGTTGGGCCTATAGACTATAATGGGTATTGGGCTCGGGCGAGGTCGAAAAAATTAAAGCTAACTAGCTGTCATTATTATTTATTTCCAGCCAAAAAAATTATTATTCATATATTTGAAGTTAAAATACTATAAATATCAAAATGACACTTTTCGTAATCGTGCTACCAATTTAGTAATCGTGCTACCAATTTAGCAGCTGACAAGTTCGATATAGATTTTGATACAGGTTTATTGACAAGATCCAATATATCTTTATTTCTATCCAATGGACAAATGCCAGTTATAATAATATTTAATCAAATGGGTAGGACAACAATATCTTGGATATAAATGTAAGCGTTAAACGATATCAAGTATCTGTGGGCGGTAAAAATATAAGTGCGAAAAATAAGCGAGCTTGGGTGATGTCTAAGGGCTAATGTATATATTGAGTTAGGGGCGGTCTGGGTTTTGGAGATAGTTGCAGCAGGACGAACGAGTTCTAAGTAGGAAAAAAAATATGATTATTGCAGGGTAAAAATCCAGCCTTATAAACCCTGTCGATGTACTACACTTCCCAATTTGCCTGAGGGATGCCCTTAACCTTACGACAGGTCGATGTACTGCACATCTCCATTAGCATGAGGCATGCCTTTTACATATTCGTCTGCTTCTAATTAGTGCCTTAAACAAACCATTAATTAGGAATCTCCCGCAGACGATAAATAGTTTCTCACCCATTTATTCACATCACTAATTACTTTAAACATTATTCCCACCACTAAATAGATTACTTCCAAAACTAATTTATGTGCTAGGGGGGTGGGGTCAAACACTATAATTAGAATCGTATAATAAAGGAAAAAACCTCATTATCACTAAAAACATTTTAACCCATTCTAAATTCTATGTCGGAACTTGAGAGAAATATTTGTGAGAGTCAAGCGGATACTAATTCGTTGTTAGAGGTAATGCGTATTACATAAATGTTTTTTATTAAACCCTCCAAAGTACTTAATTTAATATCACCTTTAGATTTAGAAATTTAGGTAATTCAATAGTTTCATTTAAAAAAAGTTCCTGCTTGAAAATTTTTAGGTTTTCCCCCAATATTTTTGAAAATGGAAATGTTTTGGGTTACATATGCCCCATAAGATGCCTGAAAGTCTTTTTTAATGTTTTCACAATTATTTTATTGCTTTTTTTAAAAATTATGGGCTTAATACGAGGTGTAGAAATTCTTGTTAATTTTAAAAAATTGATTTTATGGGTTTAGTATTGCATATGTTAAACTATAAATTGATTTTTTGCATAAATCTAAAAGCGTCTTTAACGTTCCTTTGGTTATCGTTCTATAATAAATTTTCATTGAAAATTTTGAATAAACCTGAAATTTTATTATAAAAACATGGATTAAAACATCGGCGTAGTCATCATTAGAGGCGTAATGATTTATAGAAGGGCAAAATAATTTTAATAAATTTCAAATTTTATCCGTTGTAATCTTGCTAAAATTATATAATAAACTAGCTGTGCCCGGCCAAGCGTTGCTTTGGCTCAGTCCTTAAGTGGTTAAATAAGTATAACCTATTGTCGTATCCGTAACGACGAACCCTAAATACCTCACCCCACCCCCTATTTGCCCCTGCCTTAGTAGTCCTTTAAGTAGTGATGGAAAAGTTAAGTATTGATTAATGGGTGTATTTAAAGTTGGGGAATACCTGGGATTGAATAAGGCCTTTCTTAATTAGGTATTATCAATATATCTAATGAGGGGAATGCTCTAGATGGGGTAGATGTCAAAAGTAAAAGAAGGGAATGTTTTAGTAGGGGAAAATGTTAAAATTAATGGGCGCAGTTAAGGTTGGGAATGTTCCACGTAGGTGGACCAGTAAGATCAACGTACTGGGAAATAAGTTGGAGGAATAGTGTAGCATAGGTGTATAGAAGATGAGAATGCGTAACGTTATTAATATTAAGATTAATGGTCTAGGAAATAAGTTGGGAGTTTGAAATGAGGCCGCGGTTGGTTAAAGTATGTCAATAAACTCTAGGGAGAATAAATCCCAATAAAGATATCCTGTTTAAATTAATTATTATTTCTCCCAAAAAAAGCTACCTCAACGTTCTCCCGATTTATGGTGAAGTTTTTCCACAACTAATTCTACTGCTCACATTTTCTTTCCACTGTTTAATTTTCCTCTTCTCTTATTCTAGGCCTCGAACCCCTACGAAAGTCCTTCCCCTTCTAAAACTCCCAACGACATTATCCCGATATTTTGTCCACGCCGTCTGAATAATATAATAACCCCTGAACCTTTACCCGTGGAGTGTATTACGGATTGATATTATCTGAGACGCTGTTATATCGATACAATTGAATATCGAATAAATTATTGTCTATTATTATCGATTCGGAAATAAACGGAATTTAATCCTTGTCTAAACTTCCCCCCGAATATAACCGAGGTTTTGCAAATATAACACTAACACCCCAAACCCTGACGTTACAAAAGCCCCTGAGCATAACCCTTAGACACGACCTTCCTTCTCCTTATACAGGACATAACAGTTAACCAACAACTTCTCTTTCTTTCATTCCTTGATCTTTTCAAAATACAACACCTATTAATAAGACTTATCTAAAATGGGGTCATATATGAAATAATTTATAATGCGAAAGGTCCAAATACTAATGCAAATAAATATCCAAAATATTCATTTAAGAGCGATATAAAATATTTATTAATAATAATTGCGAGGGCCGTGTATCATATTTTTCGTAACAATTTGGTACAAATCGTTATCTAAGTTGGGGTCGGGAATATCAGCAGATATTAAAGCGTCGATTTCCTTTGGCGTAATCTTGCTATATAGCCATATGAATATATGGGCATGAGGCAAACCTCTCTTTTGCCATTCGACTGAATACATCCAGCAACGCACAGACCCAAATACCTCATGCTTAACAATGAGGTTAATCATTGATTTAAGTTTTTGCCGGAAAACACGGGCGGTAATGTCATGCCTATCGAGAGGTAATTGACCAGGAAACAAAAGGTCTTTTATGTCGTCCCACGCTGGGTTGCATGTAAAAGTTATAAATAGGTCCGGACGACCGTATTTACGAACATACGCAATTGAATCTTAAGCGTATTCATGCATATGGCGTGGACTTCCTGTATAAGATGAAGGCGAAATGGTTAATCTCCCAACGTTAATGGTATTAGAGTCGTTACGAACTGCATCTCGCAAATGTCTGATCTAAGCGGATGTATAGCAAACGCTTCGATTCAATTTTGAAATACATATCCACGATGTATTGGTGGAATAATTGCCGCCATTTTAAAATAAAATTGTCCCCGTCCGCTCGAATTATTATTCTGTATGAATAATAGTTCATAGCGCTGCATTTTGAGTTTGTAGGTTCGCCATTGATTGGATTTATCATCCTAACGTTAAAGTGATATCCGTTAGCACCCCAAAATATAATTGGATATTGAAGGGGGTCATAGCAGCGATGAGTGTCAGCAACTTGTGTCAAAGCATTTTTTTTCCTATGATGCACAATGTCTCTAGGTTGAAATTGATCCCCAACTATAACAATGGCGACTTCATGTATAGTTGGGGTATTAAATCTTCTCCCATGTTCTCCCGGAGGAGTTTTGTCAGCATGAATGACTATTTTGTGGGTATCTGAAGGCATTATGTCCAATGCAATTTTGAACAAACGCACTAAATTATTATTAGCATGAAGCAGCAACTGAAGTTGTGAAACGATGGATCCTTTTTAACCGCTAAAAATGTCGAGGCGTGCACCTAATTCTATCTCATCATCTCCGATAAAATATAGTTGTAGGAATGTTGCCCTTCTGGCAATGGAAGGAGGGAGCCGGCTTTATGATAAATTTGGCCTTTTACCTTGAATGTAGGCATGAATTGTGTGGTTACAACATCAGCGCCAAACGACGTCATTTGGAAACAGGAGTTGTATTTCCTGATGTTAGATAGAAAAGTTTAGAATCAGTTGTATAACCAGCCAGCAATGTTTGTAATGGCTCAGGCATTCTGCAAGGTGAGGCAGTTTAACTTTTCCGGCTGCGCAACACATTCCAGTGGTTTCTCCAGCAAATTTCAAGGCATTGCAATGAGGACACACAATAGACAAAGTACCAATGAGAACATGGCGACGTAGACTTTCAATATTAGATGGGTAAGAAAATGCTAGGCGGTTGCCTGCGGGTAATGACTGAGCACGTGCGGGTGGCTGAGGCGTTGTAGACTGTTGTAGTTTATCTTCAAGCCCAAGAGTACGCACTCTACGCATTCGATTCGCATTTCGTGTCCTCCGTCCAATCGATTTTCTCTTGTGGCGCATGAAATTACTAAAGTGGATATACAAAGAAAAAGAAATTTAAAAATGTATACAGGTCTGTGGGCAAAAATATGATTTATAATGATATATCTCTAACCTGCTAATCCAACTTCGGGTGGATTTGAGAATGGATAAGGATTGTTGTCAGTAAAGCTCTAAAAACACAAATGTAATTTTCAAATTTGCATTAGAGTAACCTCTTGTTTCACAGGGATATAAGAAATTTGAGAATGTTATTTGATGATTATAACCAATCTTCACAGGGATAAAAATTTAAGTTATAAGAATTGCTGTCAGTAAAGCTCTAAAAACACAAACGGAATTTTCTAATTTGCATTAGAGTTACCTCTTGTTTCACAGGGATATAAGAAATTTGAGAATGTTATTTGTTGATTATAATCAATCTTCACAGGGATAAATTTTTTAAGTTATAAGAATTGTTGTCAGTTAAGCTCTAAAAACACAAACGTAATTTTCAAATTTGCATTAGAGTTACCTCTTGTTTCACATGAAGTTATAAGAATTGTTGTCAGTTAAGCTCTAAAAACACAAACGTAATTTTCAAATTTGCATTAGAGTTACCTCTTGTTTCACATGGATATAAGAATTGCTAAGGATTGTTGGCAGTGAATCAAATTTGCATTAGTGAGAATGTTATTCGATGATTATAACCAATCTTCAAGGATTGTTGTCAATAAAGCTCTAAAAACACAAATGTAATTTTCAAGTTTGCATTAGAGTTACCTCATGTTTCACAGGGATATAAGAAATTTGAGAATGTTATTTGATGATTATTACCAATCTTCACAGGGATAAAAATTCAAGTTATAAGAATTGAATAGGATTGTTGTCAATAAAGCTCTAAAAACACAAATGTAATTTTCAAATTTGTATTAGTAAGGATTGTTGACAGTGAAGCTCTAAAAACAATTATAAAATTAAGAATTTAAAATTTGAAAATGGTTTATAATGATTATAACCAATATCCGGTTTAGAAACAGGAAATGTGATTCTTAATGCGCGCTTTGATTATTATAACAATATTTTCACGTCAAACGTTTAGATACGTAAACCTTTAACAGAGCACGTGTCTTTTTATATTATAAAATTTTTGATATTTTACGGTTTTTAATTATTTAGTTGTAACAGATATATATATAATGTAAAAAATAACCCAAAGGTGAATAAAAATAGTGAAATATTTGACAAAAGATTAGTAGAAAAACAGTTAAAACCATGAGCACAACTCTAACATAAAATTATAATCTAGATAAGCGTTGTAGCTGACGTCCGCTAGATGGCGCCAACCAAATTAAAAACATGGTTCCCGCTGTTGTAGTGTTATAAAAAGTGTTTACAAACCATCTACAGTTCTAAGGCAATAATCTAGCCAAATTTGGTGGCAATCGGTTGTGAACATCAAAAGTTATTAGCGCACAAAAAAACGGGACTTAGATTTTTATATATATAGATAGACTGAGTCGTCATTTAATAGTATGTGTGGATCGAGACCAACTTCTATATAAAAAACCAAATCCAATGTACTCAAATCAAAAGAATAGGCAATCAAAAAAAGGATGAACATCAACAATCACATAAGGAATTGCTATAGATGTGGTAAGTCACATGCAATGTCCAGCATTTTTGAAAGAATGTTCCATATGTTATCATAGAGGACACTTTGCAAAAATGTGCAAAACCTCAAACAAAGTAAACCAGATTATTAATACACTTGGAAAAATTCATGACTTAAATAATGTAACTCACCATAAGCCATACATCCATGTGAGGATAAATTAGAAAATACGTAAACCTTTAACAGAGCACGTGTCATTTTATATTATAAAATTTTTGATGTTTTACGATTTTTAATTATTTAGTTGTAACAGATATATATATAATGTAAAAAATAACCCAAAGGTGAATAAAAATAGTGAAATATGTGACAAAATATTAGTAGAAAAACAGTTAAAACCATGAGCACAACTCTAACATAAAATTATAATCTAGATAAGTGTTATAGCTGACGTCCGCTAGATGGCGCCAACCAAATTAAAAAACATGGTTCCCGCTGTTGTAGTGTTATAAAAAGTGTTTACAAACCATCTACAATTCTAAGGCAATAATCTGGCCAAATTTGGTGGCAATCGGTTGTGAACATCAAAAGTTATTAGCGCACAAAAAAACGGGACTTAGATTTTTATATATATAGATAGACTGAGTCGCCATTTAATAGTATGTGTGGATCGAGACCAACTTCTAGTATATTTTGTATCTACCCCGAAGAAGTCCCGCAAAAAATGCGTGAAATGTCCAAAATATTTTAGCGCAAAAACTTCCTTAAGTATAATATTTGTCGCAATTTAATTAAATAAATTTTTAATTATCAATCCCAATATGAGTTTATATATATAAATTTGCTAGGTAATATCAAAGAACATTTTGAAAAGCACTATGGGAAAATCGTTCTTTTGAATAATAATTTTTTAAGTAACAAACCTCTAACCAAAGATCAAAATTTATCAATAAATCAAAAAATCTTAAATTTCTTAATTAACGATAACTTATCCATAAAGGTCTTTGAAAGTCCTAATTTTTCGGACCTGCTACTACACATAAATGCCAATATTTTATATCTGGTCAAAAAATACTGCAAAAAAAGAATTAAGCCGTTCTTTTTCAGACAAGCAGGCAAAAGTTAAACTCATTTTAAACAACCTGAATTTATCCATCACTACGGATGTTTGGAGGTCCATAAATAACCGTTCATATGTAGCCATTACTGCACACTTCATAGATGAACATTGGAAACCTATTTCGATACTTCTCGATATTTTCGAGATTAGTCATCCTCACACTGCTATTTATTTATACAATCAAATGAAAAGTGTCCTGGGAAATTATAATATACTCCAAAATATAATTTCCATCACCACTGACAACGCAGCAAACGAAATCGCTGCTGTAGACCTGATGATAAAATACATGAAAGAAAGAAATATCTAAATTTACCACCATCGATGTGCGTGCCACATTATAAACCTTGTGGTAAAAGAGGGATTATCGGCTATTGAGGGGCCACTTGAAAAAATGTACCATGTGGTCCGGGTAATTCAAAAATCCTCTCTTTTGAGTGAGGAGTATCACAATATTACAAAGTGTCATATACCCCAACCTAACAACACGCGCTGGAACTCTACCTACATAATGTTAGCTGCAGCGAATAAAGTATATTATATACATACATTTAATGATTTTTATAGAATATAGTGTGTATGAATACAATTATCGATAAAAATGTAAATAATCGGGACTTGGTTTTTTCAAACGATGAAATTGGTATGCTAAAGGAAGTAGAATATCTTCTAAAACCCTTCTTCGAAGATACCGAAGAGATGTCCTCGCAAAAAACCAATACTGTTGGATCAGTGTTACTTTACTTTGAAAATATGATTGAAGAGTTACTGAGTAGGCAATAGTAATACAGAACGATTTAATTCAAACAGCCACCGATAGAATGATCACGAAGCTGAATAGTTACATCGGACATGTAGCCAACTTTGAAAATTTCGCATCTTCTTTCTTGGATCCAAAGATCAAGAATGTACTTATGCCAGAGACTTTACAATTAGAAGATCACCACTTGAAATTAAAAACTATTTTTAAATCCGATTACGAAAAAGGCCAGGTGGTTCCGGATAACTCAAAAATCTCAAAACTTGATAGGATTGTTATCAAAAAAACGTAATATAAACTGATTTATTATACCTATGTTCAATTATTTAGATACGATAATAATATGATATTCGATGAACTCTCGGAATACTCGCAAAAGGCTCGAATATGAATTCGTGGTGATCCCTGCGTGGTGGGCCATCCATGCCGTTGAATCCAAATCTAAGTAGAATGGCTAGATCTTTTCTATGTCAACAAGCATCCTCCGTTGCTGTCGAAAGAGTTTTTTCGAAAGCCGGGGATATTGTTACAAAGAAGAGATCTAGATTTTCTTCAGGAACTTTACGTTATATATTATGTCTTAATGTTAAATATTTAAATGATTTGTATATAAAAAAATCATAATATTTTTTTTAAATAATAACCAAAACCTATTTTTTCTTTATTTAAAATTGTAAATATTTAATTTGATGCATCTTGAAAAAGGAAAATATTTAAAATAAAATACCACATTTATTCTTAAATTTATCGCATAAAAAAAGAGATTCTTTTTAGGTTAACCTGAGGTCAACCTGGGGTTTCAGGTTGGGTGTAAAATTGACCTAAAGGTTTTTCTGGTTAATTTTCGGGATTAACCTCAGGTTAAGGTTCGGCTGAACCTGAATCCTCAGGTTGCCTGATCAAAACCAAGGTTTTGATCATCACTATAATGGGTGCCGCAGATGGCACTGTATGCCAATGGGCGCGGGACGGAGCATAGGGACGTCACAAGCAGGTGACGTACCTCAGGCTACTCCCGAGGTAACTCAGAGGGCTGATGAGTCAGCACCATCAAGTAATAATGTGTCATTGCAGAGTGCGACGGAAGCCCTGCAGCTTTCCCTTGGCCCTAAGTAGGAGGTGCCGGAAAAGGTAAAAGGGGAAGGTGTTGCATATGGCCAATTAATTTTGGAATTAATCTATTTAGTGGTGGGAATAATGTTTAAAGTAATTAGTGATGTGAATAAATGGGTGAGAAACTATTTATCGTCTGCGGGAGATTCCTAATTAATGGTTTGTTTAAGGCACTAATTAGAAGCAGACGAATATGTAAAAGGCATGCCTCATGCTAATGGAGAGTGCAGTACACCGACCTGTCGTAAGGTTAAGGGCATCCCTCAGGCAAATTGGGAAGTGTAATACATCGACAGGGTTTATAAGGCTGGATTTTTACCCTGCAATAATCATATTTTATTTCCTACTTAGAACTCGTTCGTCCTGCTGCAACTATCTCCAAAAACCCAGACCGCCCCTAACTCAATATATACATTAGTCCTTAGACATCACCCAAGCTCGCTTATTTTTCGCACTTATATTTTAACCGCGCACTGATACTTGATATCGTTTAACGCTTACATTTATATTCAAGATATTGTTGTCCTACCCATTTGATTAAATATTATTATAACTCGCATTTGTCCATTGGATAGATATAAAGATATATTGGATCTTGTCAATAAACCTGTATCAAAATCTATATCGACTTGTTAGCTGCTAAATTGGTAGCACGATTACTAAATTGGTAGCACGATTACGAAAAGTGTCATTTTGATATTTATAGTATTTTAACTTCAAATATATAAATAATAATTTTTTTGGCTGGAAATAAATAATAATGACAGCTAGTTAGCTTTAATTTTTTCGACCTCGAGCCAAATATCCATTATTGTCTATCGGCCCAACTGATTACCTTAATATTTAATTTTTTGCCAATTTGTCTGGTTTGTAGATTTAAAACGGAAGATAGTGAAACTGGCTAAATAATTCCCTGCAAATTAATGCTGACCGTTAATTACATCTTATTTGCCTGACCCCGGCCAAAGGTGAAATTCCAATTTTATTGCAGGTTTCGAAATTTATGGTATCTTAGCTTTAAATCTATAATTTCCTTGCAAAAAATAAATTTTTCGGATGATAATAAATAATGACCGTTTCTCGACCAATGATCAACCATTTTGTCCTTTTTTCTGGCCTCACTTAATTCTTAATTTTTTGTAACTTTTCTGTGTGAAGTTTTATTGGTGTGGGCGGCCAACTAATAGGCTAAAATGTATATATTTCTCTGACTCCCTGCTTAAAGTTTGACGATTGCCCCCTCCCCTTTCATAGGCATTCACGACCCTTCCCACCTTCTCTCCCATAAATTCCATAACAAATGTGCCATGTCTTTACGGAGTATGTGAGTTTTGTAAGAACACTAGCCAACAATTAGGCATATATCCCAAGGCGTAAAAACGGGGTCCAAGTCAGGCCCTCAAGGGGTGATGGGGCTGCGCCCTAAACATTACGCCCCCCACCAGGGGCAATGCCCCTGAATTTTAGTATTCGCTTACCTCTAATAGATTATAATTATCATCTTCTATATAATGCAACCTACCTACGACGGTCCCAAGTCCGTGTGCAAATAGTGGAGGGTTGGCGTCAGGTCGGAAACCGGCTATAAAACCAATTTCAAAATTATGATAGTTTCAAGCAAGACAAGAAAAGGCTAGGGCGTCCTCCACAAACGACGCGCACTGCATACCCCGCCCTTGCAATGTGAAAAATACATAGGGCTACTGCCCAACTCACAACGAAGGCGGTTATAGTTGTTGAAAGAATGAGAACAACGTGCTGGAATGTGGGAACGTTGACGGGGAAGAGCATCGAGGTCGCACAAATGCTAAAAAGAAGAAAGATACACATCGCTTGCCTACAAGAGACGAGGTGAAACGGAACGAAAGCTCGGGAATTAGGAGAAGGATACAAGCTTTTCTAAGTGGGTCACCAAATCGTAAAAACGGGGTCGGTATCGTTCTAAGCGAATCGTTCAAGGACAAGGTGGTGGAAGTCAAGCGTTGTTCCGACAGGCTAATGTGGGTGAAGATTGCAAATCAAGGGGGCCTCGTTATGTGCGCGTATGCTACCCAAATTGGGTGTCCGGAATCAGAGAAAGACATATTCTTCGATTCATTGGAAAAAAAATATAAGGAATAGGACAGGAAGAAAGGCTAATTATTGGGGCAGATTTCAACGCTCATGTAGGGAGAGATCACCTCGGGTTTGAACGCAATCATGGAGGCTATGGGCATGGTCTGCAGAACAAAGAAGTGGATAAATTTCTCCAAGTATCCCAAGCAAATGACATGGCGATGGTTGATACCTATTTTCAAAAAGGCGAAGATCATGTTGTGACTTATAGAAGTGGGAAGCATTGCAGTCAAATTGACTATTAGTTTATAAGGCGAAAGGACTTATGGAGCATCAAGGATTGCAAAGTAATACCGGGAGAAGAAATCGCCAAGCAACATCGTCCCTTTGTTATGGATCTTGACAGAAGAGTATTTCCCGAAAGAAGAAAGGTATATGAACCTCAAATTCGATACGAAAGAATAAAGGATACGTCGACGAACAAAGAATACCATCAAAAAGCCTCTTCACTCTTGGGTGCAAGGAAGTTGCAAAGGAACGTAGACGACGATTGGGAGACGCTATCTAACGACATTAAGGGAACAGCGATTTGTGTTCTAGGACAGACCAAAGGAGGCAAAGCTATGAATAGGGAACAATGGTGGTGGGATCAATCGGTTAGGGAATTCATCGAAAGAAAGAAAAATCTATATAGAGGGTAGCATAAATCAAAAAAGTCGAAGGAGTATAAAAAAAATAGGTACGCAAAGAGGGCCGCAAACCTCCTACACCGAGATGGCAAACAAACTGGATCATAAAGTGGGCGATAGGCTTATGTACAAATTGGCCAAGATAAGGGAGAAGAAAAGTCGCGATGTCGGATTTTTTAAAATAATCAAAAACTAAAAGGGTCAAACCTTATTCAAGTTGAAAGAAGTGATGGAAAGGTGGAAAGAGTATTTTAAGAAACTTATGAATATTGCAAATGGCAAGGATTCCCTCCCCAACATTGAGCTAAATATAAGTATAATCGAACTCTTTCAGGAGGATGATGTTAGGTTAGGACACAGATGAACAAGATGCAAAAAGGAAAAGCAAATGGCCCAGATGGAATACCTAATTCCTCGGATGTCGTGAAGAAGGAGTCACCACCATGTGCCTGAGAAAACAAAATATCCCTGACGCATATATACGGCTTATGAAAATATTTATGAAGCCTCAAACTCTTGAGTTAGGACGACAGTTGGAGACTCTAAATCTTTTCGGGTTAAAATTGGATTACATCAAGGTTCTGCTTTAAGTCCATAATTATAGACACGATAACGAGGGACATTCAAAAGCCATAGCCATGGTGTATGCTATATGCCGATGATATATTACTATGCAAGGAAACAAGGGAGAAAGTATTCGAAGAAGCCAAAAGTGGTCAAAGCGCCTAGCTGGATATGGTTTAAGGGTCAACGAGCGAAAAACGGTATACATGGAAATGAACGGTGCAAGCACCCCATCGCTGGATGACCATCTAAAGTACCCAAAAGTAGACAGATTTATATACCTCGGCTCGATTCTACATCAAGAGGGAGGTTGCGGAACGGAAGTAATGCCCGGATCCAAAAAGGATGACTAAAATGGCGAAGTATATCCGCTGTAATGTGCGACAAGAAAATGCCAATATGGTTGAAGAGCAAAGCTTACAAATAGATCGTAAGACCGGTGTTACTCTATGGAAGTGAAACATGGGCATTAAACACCACTGAAAAAAAGCTATTACAAGCCGCAGAGATGAGAATGATACGGTGGAGCTCGGGGTATACTAAGCTCGAATATATGACGAATGACTTTTTCATGACAAAAATGGGTATTCAACCTATGGCGGACATGATTAACGAAAATCGGCAAAGGTGGTATGGTCATATACTAATAGAGACACGGATGACGTAAATCGAAAAGTACTTGAAATGGAGTTACCGGGCAAGAGAGGAAGAGGACGACCCAGTGTCACTTGGAAAGGGCAAGTCAATAAAGTTATGAAAACGAAAAAGATTAGTCAAGATATGGCACTCCCGGTCAAGATGGAAGAAACTTATCAAAACAAACCCCACGAATGTGGGAACAAATAACTGATAAAGAAGAAGAAGATCTTATATATAAAAATGAAACTATGTATGTGTGTGTGTATGTATGCCGCCACCAATTTTGGAGAACTACCGGACCGATTTGGCTCAAAATTTTATAGTTTATTACTGGAACTCCGGAGCGTGTTTTAAGATATTTCCCAGCCAAATCGGTCGATTAGTTTTCGAGATATTTTGTTTTATGCGTTTTGACGTTGTATCGAACGTCATTCAAACGCCCTGCCCTCATCACGTACTGCTGCGTATCTTATCTATCGTGTAGGTAGTGTGATAAATGCAGTAGGCATGTGTTGCGGAAAATGAAAACTTTATACGCACTTTGAAACATATCAAAGCCATTTTTTGCTTATTAATTGCTATGCAATTTATGGGCTCGTTTTTTGGTTGTCCGTCGTCCGTTGTCTACCCTCCCTATCTATTTGCATTGGGTATTAACGATTTTTTAAATTAATGCATGAGAAAGAGGTGCCCCACCCCTCATCTCTATCTCCCTCGCTGTGTTATTTCTTAAATTAATGCATATGAGGTGCCCTGTAATATCATAGATTTATACTTTGTATTTATATATACGTTTAAGTTCGTTGTTCCTAGTGGGAATATATATACGGTTTTTTCATCATCACATGTTTTAGTTGATTTTGCATATTAATAAAAAGCTTCAGCGATTTCTGAGTAGTTGATATACTACATTGTAGTTAAGAAGACTACATTTTGGCGCGGTACTACATTTATTCTTTGGCCATGGACATAATTCCTTGCTACAATGGCACAGATAAGATTGATTCTTATATATTTACCATTGAAAATATTTTTAGAGCCAGGAATATTGAAAATTTGGATAAGAAAGCCACCACGCTGATATTGGCGTATATGGGCCTATCTCACATCGAGAAGATAAGAACTTTTCTATACCCAAAGGATATTACTAAACTAAAATACAATGAATTCATTCAAATCATCAGAAAGGTATTTACTGTAAAAAATACCATTTTTCAAAATAGATTAATGTTTATTCGTTGCCTAAAAAATGATGGAGAGTCAATAAAAGATTATGCCACAAAATTGAAACAAATTGCAGAAGAATGTGACTTTTCTATACAACTTAATGAAAGGTTGAGGGATCAATTTTTGCATGGAATACAGAATAAAACTTTTGAAATGGAAGTTAGAACAAGATGGCCAGATGCAGTTGATCCCGAAGGAAATGCAATTACGTTTGAAGATTTGTATAAAATTGCTGAAGCAATGGAATTAGCAAGAAATGAAGTAGTAACTCATGAAATAGATGTAATATATCAAAAGTCTAAGCCAAAATTTAGACATGTCACCTCAAAGAAATTTCTCCACCAAGGATCAACATCTACTAAAAGATGTGAGAGATGTGGAAAGGTGCATGAAGTTAACAAGTGCCCAGCATTTAATAAAGAGTGCTACAAATGCCACAGAAGGGGACACTTTGCAAGATTTTGTCATACAGGATCTGTCAATATGATAAATACTTTACACGTAAAAAATTATACAAGTTTGGGGATGAAGAAACCCTATATCAAGGTTTGTATCAACCAAAAACTATGCAAGATGCTTTTCGACACAGGAGCAGCAGTCTCAATTATAAACCAAGAAATTTATAATTTGATTCAGAATCCAACTATTGAAGAATGCCCAAAATTAAGATCTTTTGGATACCATCCAATACCAATCTTAGGAAAAACTAAAGTTACAGTTCAACTTGGTCTAAAAGTTTTGACATTACCTGTAGTGGTTACAACAGCAAACGAAGGGGCAATTTTTGGCCTTGACTGGATAAAAGCGTTTGACCTTGACCTGCCGGGTGAGGTTTCAATAAACAAAATACAACAGGAATTAGATTCCCTATTACTTACTCGGTATCCAACTATATTTAGCGATGGCCCCGGAGTTATTAAGAATTATAAAGTCAAAATATTTTTAAAAGATGAAAGCCAGCCAATATCATTTCAACCCCGAAGGGTACCGTTTCCGTTAAGGAAAAAAGTAGAATTGGAATTAAAAAGGTTGGAGGACGAAAACATTATTGAACGAGTGGACCCATCTTTAAGTGAAGTTAAATGGATCACACCAACGGTAAATGTTGTTAAAGGGAATGGTTCTATTCGAATCTGTGGGGATTTCAGAGTTACTTTGAACCCCTACCTTAGTACCAATGATCATATGCTGCCAGCATTTGATGATCTAATTACAAAAATAGCTGGTGGTGAGAAATATACAGTGATAGATCTACGCGACGCGTATTTACAAATGATGGTAGATGAAGAGAGGAGACAATTGTTAACAATTGCTACGCATGTTGGTCATTTTAGGTACAAACGTTTGCCATTTGGTTTAGCGACGGCACCAAATCTTTTTCAACGATATATGGAAAACTTATTAAAGGGAATTCCGCACACTGGGGTACTGTTAGATGATATTATAGTCACGGGGTTAAATCAAGATGACCATTTGAAAAATCTAAACGAGGTCCTAACAAGAATACAAAATGCTGGGCTGAAAGCAAAAAAGGAAAAAGTCAAATTTTTCCAAAACTCAGTTATCTATCTAGGACATAAAATTGATTCGACAGGTATCCACCCTACAGAAGAACGCATTGAGTCAATTAAGAATTTCAATACCAGAAAATAAAAAGGAGCTACGCTCATTTTTAGGTCTTGTAAATTATCAGGAACGGTTTATTCCTCGATTCGAAAAATGTGCTCCACTACATGCCTTAACTGGTTCTACCATAATGTGGAGATGGACAATACAGGAACAAAAAATTTTTTGATGAAGTTAAGTTGATGCTTTCATCTACTGACACCTTAGTACCGTATAGTACAACGTTACCAGTTAATCTTGCAGTTGATGCGTCCGAGACAGGTGTAGGCGCCGTGATATCTCATGTTTTTCCCGACAAATCTGAAAGACCCATAGCTTATGCTTCTAGAACGTTGAGCCAATCAGAAAAACATTATTCGACGATTGACCGTGAAGCTAGAGCCATAATTTTTGGAGTTGAGAAATTTAATCAGTATCTCAGAGGACGAAAATTTACGTTAACAACGGACCACAAACCGTTAGAAAGAATTTTCGGTTGTAAAAAGGATCTACCCAAAATCGTTAATAACAGGCTGGTACGGTGGGCTTTACTATTAAATTCATATCAATATGAAATTAAATATCGTATGGGTAAAAACAACAAATGTGCAGATGCTCTGTCTAGATTGACTACTCACGAAGATGGTGACGATGCAAATATAAACAATATTGGGTTATTAATGATAGAGGACTTAACACTGAATAGAGAAATGATTAAAAATGCAATAAAGACAGATCGTAGTTGTCTAGAATTAATTCGTGCTATTGAGCGCAATTGGCGCATTGACATGTCCAAATTTCAGTTAGATATAAAAGGATATTTCAATAAACGTGAAGAGATTTCATACGAAAGTGGACTACTATTTCTAGGAAATAGGTTGATCATTCCGAAATCTTTACAGAATTTGGTTCTTCGGATTATACATCAAGGACATCCTGGAATTACTGGGATGCGAAATGTTTGTCGCTATTATGTTTATTGGCCGAGAATGGATGAAGACATTGACAGACATGTAAAATCATGCGAAGGATGTCAAGAAGTGCGACCTCCAGAAAAGCAGGTACCGCTCTATCCATGGAATTTACCTGATCGTGTGTGGGACCGTGTGCACATTGATATAGCTGGTCCAATAGAAGGAAAATGGTGGTTAGTATTAGTAGACTCATTCTCAAAATGGATTGAGGTAGCAACGGTAACTTCGACAACAACATCGGCCGTAATCAATCATCTACGGAATTGGTTCTGTAGATCTGGAATTCCGACGCAGATTGTGTCAGACAATGGACCACAATTAGCTGGACAAGAATTTTTCAAATTCTGTGTTTCAAATAATATTACTCACATAAAATCGACTCCATATCATCCTAAAACCAATGGGCAGGCCGAAAGGATGATAAGGACGTTAAAAACAAGATATTATGCGGCGAGAAAACAGACTTGGAACAAAGAACTTTGTCTCCAACAGGTCTTGATAAGTTACAGAAACTCTCCTCAAGCGACGACGGGAAAAACCATCCGAATTATTTTTAGGAAGGAGATTACAAACCGCACTAGATTTAATAAACCCGGATTTAAGAAACGTAATAAGGGAGAAGATATGGAAGCAGAAAACATATCACGATCAAAATGTACGTTTTAGGGAATTTGATGTTGGAGATCCAGTATGGATTCGCAACGAAATTAAGCCGGGATGGTACAAAGGTATTATTGTAGAACGGAAGGGCCACTATTCGTATAATGTCCGGACAGACGGTGGAATCAAAAGAAAACATGCTGATCAAATGAAGTTTAGGCTGCGATCACAGTTTATGCCAAGTTTAGAGACTGCGACAACAGGTTTGGAACAAAACATAGAAGGAGTTGAAAGTCCCCCTATATTGCGACGTTTAACAAGAATATCAAAACCACCGGTACGATTCCACGATGAATTTAACTTTTAAAATAGGGAGAAATGTAATATCATAGATTTATACTTTGTATTTATACATACGTTTAAGTTCGTTGTTCCTAGTGGGAATATATATACGGTTTTTTCATCATCACATGTTTTAGTTGATTTTGCATATTAATAAAAAGCTTCAGCGATTTCTGAGTAGTTGATATACTACATTGTAGTTAAGAATACTACCCAGCCAAATCGGTCGAGTAGTTTTCGAGATATTTTGTTTTATGCGTTTTGACGTTGTATTCATTCAAACGCCCTGCCCTCATCACGTACTGCTGCGTATCTTATCTATCGTGTAGGTAGTGTGATAAATGCAGTAGGCATGTGTTGCGGAAAATGAAAACTTTATACGCACTTTGAAACATATCAAAGCCATTTTTTGCTTATTAATTGCTATGCAATTTATGGGCTCGTTTTTTGGTTGTCCGTCGTCCGTTGTCTACCCTCCCTATCTATTTGCATTGGGTATATTAGGTTAACGATTTTTTAAATTAATGCATGAGAAAGAGGTGCCCCACCCCTCATCTCTATCTCCCTCGCTGTGTTATTTCTTAAATTAATGCATATGAGGTGCCCCACCCCTCATCTCTATCTCCCTCGGTGTGTTATATATAAGATTTGTTAAATTATCTATTATATAATAAACATAAATAAAAGTTGTTTACTTTTAATTGCTATGCAATTTAACTAGTTTTTTAGTTAAAATCCCGGAGTTTTTTTTGACTCTTATGATTGTTCTTGTTACTATCATTGATAATAAGAATTTTTGGCCGTCCGCTCCTGACCGATGGAAAAAATGACCATTCGTCAAAATGTGAATCGAAACTATTTTTTTCGTTTTTTTTGACTATTATGATTGTTCCTGGTCCTACCATTGCTCTTATGACTTTTTGGCCGTCCGCTGGCTGCTGACCAATGTTATATAATAAACATAAATAAAAGTTGTTTACTTTTAATTGCTATGCAATTTAACTAGTTTTTGGGTTAGAATCCCGGAGTTTTTTTTTGACTCTTATGATTGTTCTTGTTACTATCATTGATAATAAGAATTTTTGGCCGTCCGCTGGCTCCTGACCGATGGAAAAAATGACCATTGGCCAAAATGTGATTCGAAAATTTTTTTTCTTTTTTTTTTTGACTATTATGATTGGTCCTGTTTCTACCATTGCTATTATGACTTTTTGGCCGTCCGCTGGTTGCTGACCAATGGAATAAAATGACCATTGGCCAAAATGTGATTCGAAAATTTTTTTTTCGTTTTTTTTTTGACTATTATGAATTTATATCCACTTTTACCGTGTCCTGGCTGCTGACCAATGGAATAAAATGACCATTGGCCAAAATGTGATTCGAAAATTTTTTTTTCGTTTTTTTTACTCTTATGAATTTATATCCATTTTTACCGTGTGCTGGCTGCTGACCGATGGAAAAAAATGACCATTGGCCAAAGTGAGCATCAAATTTTTTTTTCCGTTTTTTTGGCTATCTTTGACTTATAGAGTATCTGCTGGTACTGACCAATGGAGAAAAAATGACCATTAGCCAAATTTTTGATTTTTTTAATTAAAAATTGTTCAAATTCAACAAAAAATTTCTCCCAACAATTCTGCAAATTCTTAACATTGTGATGTTTTATAATATAATGTTTGTTAGACCCATAATCACTAAAGGCCATAAAAACTAATGTAATACGCAACTAGATGCAAACACTAAATTTAACCCTAACCCTTGCCTATATTACATTTTGCCTATATTAAATTTTGCCTATAAATGGAAAATTTGTATAAATAATTAATTAATCATTAGGCATTTAATACCCCCTTATAGGGATTCTCGCCCCTTTCCACCTTTCTCGCCCATAAATTGCATAGCAAATATGATACATTTATACGGAGTATAGATGAGTCAGTCGTCCCCCCTTCCCTTCCCCTCCTCCCCTTCCCCTCCTCCCCTTCCCCTTCCCTTCTCCCCCTTCCCACGAGGGCCGAAGGCCTGAGTTTTTTTCTTCACGTCAATTATTTTTATTATTATGGACAGTCGTGTCCCCCCCCCCCCTCCTGCGTGGCTAAATAAATTAAAAAATCTAATTTTCATTTTTTACACGTTAAATAAGAAGAAAAATGAAAATACTTTTAACAAAGTGCCAATAAATGTTGATATATCCATGGGCGTACCCAGGTTTTGAATTAGGGGAGGGGGGCAGATTAAAAAAAAGGTCTTGACTACCCAAAAATTTTCCTGAGAGCAAAAAAAAATAAAAAAAGGTCTCGGCTATCCAAAAATTTTCCAGCGACCGTAATTTAAATTTCATTTTACCAAAATAATTTATATTTATGTGTAAATTCGCTAATATGCATCGGTATTATTTTGAGTTAAGTTCAAATAGGGGGGGGGGGGGGGGGGGGGGGTAGCCGCGCCCCCTGCCCTCGCCTTGCTAATTAAGGGGGGGGGGGGGGTAAAACATAATTTTTTTAATTTTTAAGGGTTTTTGTATTGAAATCCTTCTTTTTTTAAATTAGGAAGGGGGCAGCCGCGCCCCATGCTTCCCCCTGGCTAATTAGGGGGGGGGCAGCCTCCCCCCTGGCTACGCCCATGATTATAATATTGTTTCTTAATTACATAAAAATAAAAAAAATTGCTTGAAGGGCCAGGGGGCCAAAGATTTTTCCTTGGGGGGGGGGGGGGCCATGGAGCCAGGTTTTCTCTCTTGGGTGGGCCTTGGACCCTCTTTAACTATTTGTTTAAAAATTTTTTCATAATAAACACTTACCAATTATATTTGATATATTCCTAATCTATTGAAATTTATCTATATGCCACCCCCCCTAATTAGCCAGGGGGCAGAGAGCGCGGCTGCCCCCCTCCCTAATTAAAAAAAGGATCAAATTTTAATACAAATACCCTTAAAAATTAAAAAAAATATATATTTTGCCCCCCCCCCTAATTTAAATTACGGTCGCATGAAAATTTTTGGATAGTCAAGCAAAATTTTTTAATAATCTGTTCCCCCCCCCCCCCCTAATTTAAAGGGTACGCCCATGATATATATTCTGCTAATACACCCGGGTAAATGGCAAAACAACGTTTGATTTTTCGTTAAATAAACTATATGCGCATCCGTATCCGCCTTTTGTTTATATTTTATCATATAGACCAGGCGCGATATTTTTTTTTTGATTATAGGTAAATATGACTTAAAAAAATTTGCTTCATAAAAATTTAAATTCGAACATTATTGAGGTAAAATTTTGTGTTTTATACATTCTTAAAAATATGAATTATTTGTTATTTTTCGTTAAATAAACTATATGCTTATCCGTATCCGCCTTTTGTTTATATTTTATCATAAAGGCCAGGCGCGATATTTTTTTTTGATTATAGGTAAATTTGACTTAAAAAAATTTGCTTCGTGAAATTTTAAATTCGAACATTATTGAGGTAAAATTTTGTGTTTTTAACCACCTTTAAAAATATAAATTATTGTTATTTTTCGTATAGTTGAGTTTTTAAAAAAAAACTTTGGTAGTTTTAAATTTTCTTATTTAAATTTTTTAATTTTTTTTAAATTTTTTTTAATATGGCAAAACAACGTTTGCCGGGTCAGCAAGTCTTCTATATAATGCAATCATGAGGTTTGTTGTGATAAGTTTTTTCTATCTTAATGAAGTAAGCGCGATGTCTAACACATTATTTAGCATTAACAAAATTTACCAAAAATACATTTGCAAAAAGATTTTTTCATGAAAATTTTTAATTAATTTTTTTTTGTGGTTTGCAGGGGTAGGCAGGTAGGGACACTTGTCTTCCACCTCCCAAAAAAATTCAAAAACCTTTTAATATTAAATTAGTTAAAATCAATAAAATCATCATTTTGTCCTTTTATAAGTCCTAGCTCCGCCCATTTAAAGTCATAAACAAAAACACTAATAAATATCTATCTTTTTTTTATAATTTTACTTTATAATATAGAATATGTTGTAATAACGTAAGCTAATATAAAAACAAAGCTGACCAACCAACGATGTCAAATGGCAAAAGAAATCGTTTACAATTTATAATATATGAAAATTGTATTCAGTAGACTGACTTGACATAAAACACGTGCAAAGGCGTACCGCGTGAGGTGTGTAAAAGATTAATCCCGCACGGGGAAGAATCAAGAGCAAGAGTAAAGTTGGATATGCATAAAAATATGGTGTTAGTCGAAGTAGTACCATTGGTTACTACAGATTAATGGCGTTAGGGGTATGTTTTTGCAAATAAATTATAATATAGGTAGCTTAAAGAGAGTGTTTTATTACAAAATGATCAAAAATATGGGGGATATTAAGATCGGTAAAAGAGGATTGATCAAACGCATTTGAGTTAAAGGCGTTATTAATGGCACGAGTGGTAAGGCAGAAAAAGAGTTAGCGGACGGTTTAACTTTCACGGATTCACGGTGGAGGAGCCTGATACTATTGAAACTTTCCGCGGTTTCCAAGCTACTGCCAGCCATCCCTTTCCAATAGGTTTCACAAGAAATTGGGTGAAGGTTGCAAATAAAGTGGGCTCGACGGTGAAATATGCGTGTTAGATTGGTGGTAGATGGTCTTTGACATAAGGACATTGCGCTGAGGACAATGTTTGTAACAGCAGATGCTAACCCCGAATTATGCGTAATGGCGCTTCGTGTGGCACACGAAATAGAATTTGGCGGCGCTGGTATGCATGGAGTCCCCAAACTAGACGGGCTAGCGCTGCATGTGGTAACTGATTACCTGAACGTCGATGGGTTGGGTCGTGAGCGCGAACTGGTTGAATTTTCACCATGTGGCGCTATAGCCGGCCTAAAAATTTCAAACATAGTAAAGCCGCCAATAAGCACGAACACGATGTTCTACCGGGTCGATGGGTCAGGGTTGGAAAATGCCCCTTTAGGGTGTCGCTTATGCTGGTGAGTCGGTGTGCAAAATTTGGGGTGGATAAAAATTTCGGGGGCCAGGAAGTGCTCGTAACCCACGTCATTTTTGACGCGTGTTTAATGACGTGTTGGTGCCTGGAGAAACAATCGTCCAAATTGAGGCTGCGAACAGAGACCAGATTGCCCGGCCCGCTGCCCGACCCGGGGCCGGTCAACTGTCTGAAATTTTACCTTTCGGGTGGGCCCGGGCGGGCACGTTTTACTTTTTAAGCGGGCCCGGGCGGGCACGCTTTGATAAGATTCGGGCAATTCGGGCATAATTAAATTATTGTAGGGCTAGGGTAGGGTGTGACTTTTTATATAAAATGGAGTATTTTTGAAAATTTCTAGCTAGATTGAATTGCCCTACACAGCTTCACCTTTAACACTTCAGAGGTCGGGTGGGGTTATAATGACTCCAAGCCTTTTAAAAATGCTGTGCAAAATAAATTCGTTTTCTATGATTATAGGCATAAAATTAAAACCACTTGATTAAATAGACAAATTAATATATTAACAAATTTTTACAAGTTTATATTATAAAATATCTAAGTTATAGCTATTAGTTTGGGGTAATTAATACCCCAAATACCATCCGTGTTAACATTTTTGACCCAACCTCTGAAGTTTTAACCAAACCACACTTATAGTAATATGAAAGATGCGTATTTTTTATCCTTCCCGGTCCCGTGGGCTCAACACAACACAATTTGATTGATTTGAAATGCTATTTAAAATTCTATTTTTTCAGTGTGCTTTATTAAGGGCCGGGCATTCTTCTGATTCTGATCTCTGTCTGTACCCTTTATTTAACCATTGTTGAGAGTATCGCATTTTTAATGAATTTGTTGAATATTTACTTTACTATTACTATTACTTTTACCTTTCCTTTTTTTATTGCTAACTAACGAACGCATGTGCTGTGCGTGCATGTGCGTGCACGTGCAGTCTAGACAAACATCCAACTCTCTTAAAAACGTTTTCATATTCATTTTTATTCTATACCCCAAATTAGCACGTTTATCTAAAATACTATTTGCCATCCTGGCGACGAGTGCGGCTAGCGAAAGAAGCTATTCTATTGCAGGAAGATTAATAGAAGAAAGACGAACTCGACTATCTCTTGAAATTGTCGATTTGTTATTCTTACATAATAACTATAAAAAATAAAATAGATGTTTTTATATATATATACTCACTGAAATATTTTGGATGAAATAAAAAATTCGGGCTTAATGGACACATGTAATATCTCGGGCGGGCATTTCGGGCAGCTCTTGCGCTTCGGGCCTGGCCGGGCGGGCATTTCGGGCAGCTCTTGCGCTTCGGGCCTGGCCGGGCGGACACTGAGAAGGGTTCGGGCGGGCCGGGCTGGCAATTTAATCATAAAATCAAACGGGCCGGGTTCGGGCAAAAAAATTTAAACAAATCTGACCTCTGGCTGCGAAGCATTTCTTATTAATTCCGCCTTACGATTAGCTACAAAAACCACTGGTCGCTTTAAATGTCTAAAACTATGTCGCAAAGGTTAAGTGAAAGGCATTCCTAATCGGGTGCAGGCTCTTTATTTTAACTTAAATGGCCTAATATTTGTAAATAGATGTGTAATAACATGAGTGCTAGGATCTTTTTGACCAAATCGAAGAAACCGAAAGCTAATCAAAGCGCTTAGCTGGTTATGGTTTATGGGTGAAAATTCAAAAAACGGTATACATGGAGATTAAAGAACTTCAAAGTCACTTTTTTCAACCCCAACCCGACCCGACCCAAAAAATTTTAAAATTTTTAACCCTAACCCGACCCGACCCAAACATAAGTTTTTGCAACTTAATTACATATTTAAAATCTGTACAATTTTTCCAACATTTTGATAGTAATTTAAAATTTATATGAGTACTTTAAAGACTTTAAAATTTGTCTTAAAGCTGAACGTCACCTAAAGGTTACACTGGGCAGAGCTAATGTGCCTAGCGAACTTTTTTAATGATTTAATTATAAGACTATAAATCCATTAATGATTTTTTTATTTTTCTTTGCAAAAGTACATAGTATAAAGGGGGTGGGGTTAGAATAGTCAAGAATAGCAAAAATTTTTGTTAATATTTTCGATTTTCTCTTTTTTTTGTTAGGAAAAATGGCGGATACATAATATTTATCGATAAAATTGTAGCTCCTAATATGCCAAATACGGCTAAAATTACTTACATTTGATAATTTCAAAGCGGCCTTAGATAGAGGTCTACATTTTTATAATTCCTTCTGATTTTATAATACTTTTATAAAATTTACCCATAATTTTAATCGCAGATGGTGGACTTTTTAAAACTTAGTCCCATTTTAAGAAAAAGTTAAAAGAGATCGAAAATATAATTATGATTGTCGTTACTCCCATTCAAATAATATAAAAGTTTGATATTTGCTTTAGATCTTTAATTTATATGCAAAAAACACATGAATAATTTAAAATTAACGATAGAAAATTAAAAATTTATCTAATTTTGTTAACTAGTATTAGTCTCTCAAAAATGTCTAAATGTTTTGAAAACTTAAGATGTCCTATTTTTCAATTAAATAATATACAATAGTATGCTACGAAATCGGTTTCAAGACATCAACTCTAAACAACACACAAATTTTCCAAGGTTTGTGATTTTCTGGTTATTTTAAATGATAGGTTCACTTAAATAGTGTAACCCATTTTAATGAATAAATCCATGGTGCCTTTTATGGGCATCATACAGCAAGGAAATTTATTAAAGGTAAGCCTTTTAGATTTCGCTTTAAGATATACCTTGAGTTAGATTTTACCCTTTTTCTCACCAGGGGGGAGGGATGGGGGGTAATTTGACCCCCTCCGTTTTTTTTACCCCCCCCCCCCATTTCTACCCTCTTTATCACAAGGGGGAGGTGATTTGCCCCCCCCCCTCCCAATTTTTTGTACCTTCTTTCTTACCCGGGGGGGGGGCTGATTTGGGCCCCCTTATTATTTGCCCTCTTCCCCAGGTGAGAAAGAGGGTAAAAAAGGGGGGACTATTTATACAATCTAAAATACATAAAATTCATACAATTATCCCTTTTTGTCCATAAAAGAATTATTAAAAAAATACAAGGTGTGTATATCACAAAATACCATAGATAGGCAGGGAATTTTAAAAATCTATTATAAAAATATAACACAACTAGCTGTGCCCGGCCAAGCGTTGCTTTGGCTTAGTTCTCAGCTAAATAATTAGTAAATATTAGTAGGACATTTATGAGTAAATTTGGGTCGGCTGTAAGAGAGTTTATGATATAAAAAATATAATGCTATATTATCGAAATAAATATTATTTAATTTAATAATAGGAAAAGGCATATTTATTTATAATTTAATAGATCTGTAACAGTTTAAAATACTTATAAGGTATTTGTTAATTTTATAGGTTAAAATGTGAGGTGGGAACGATAATATGCATAATAAGTATCACGGGAGGGTTAAGGCTGTCGCAGGTCGATAAAAAGTATATCTATAAACCATCTAGGATGCTATGGCAATGATCTGACCAAATTTGGTGGCAATTCGTCGAAAATTTTATAAGTTATTAAAGGACAAAGAAAACGGAGTTACATTTTTATATATAATTAAACATGTAATAATATTAAGAATTCATCGTTGAAACTACGAAATATATTAAAAATCTATTAATCAGATGTGCGACAAAAATTAAAAGCATTTTATAGTAATGATAATTTATTAGAGAGTAAAAATTTATAGATACACAACACATCATGCATTAGAAACAACTGAAATCACTGATGTTCAAGTAACCTTAACAAAAAAGCGCGCGTTATATTTATTTAAGAAAATGGTGATGTTTTACGGTATCGAGAATATTTATTTGTTACAGCTTTATATATTGTAAAAAAAACGGGCTTAGTTGAGTAAAAAATTGAGACACAAATGACAAAGCAATTGTGGAAAAAAGTTTAAGGCAAAAAGTAGCACCATAACGATAAATAAGAAAAAACGTAGTATAAATAATCCGCTAGATGGCGGTATAGACTACCAAAAAACATGGTTCCCGCTGTCGAAGGTTGATAAAAAGTATCTATAAACCATCTACAATGCTAAGGCAATAATCTGACCAAATTTGGTGGCAATCGGTTGAGAACTCTAAAAGTTATTAACGTTCAAAAAAAAGGGACTTAGATTTTTATATATATAGATTTAACATGTAATAATATTAAGAATTCATCGTTGAAATTACGAAATATATTAAAAATCTATTAATTGCTCTGTTATCGGGATTTAAAAAAATTTACCTTGGTTAAAGGCCTTTATACGTTATTTTCATATTTGATAATTAGAAATATTTTCAATTATATTAATTGGGTATTGTAAAACTTATTAATTTTAACGCTAATCAAATAAGTGTAGAGAATATATTGATTCTAGAAACTTTTAAACTTGTAGCTTTTACATTCTCGAAACCCCTTGTTAGGTTTAGACGCGATAGTGTACCAGAGAAAGCCAAGATCGATTTATCATAGTGTATAATCTTATTTAAATGTATTATCTTTATTAAATGTATACTCTTTATTCGTATAATGAAGTTACTTACGTATAAATATAATTCCGGAATATTAAAAAGGTACAAAGATAAGTTAAAATATATGTGTATATGTGAGAGAGTGTAAGCGGATACGTGTGTGGGAACAATAATAATAATAAACAACGAGAGAGAGAGAGAGAGCGAGAGAGACAACGACCGCGTAAGATACAAAGGGGTGGGGAGAAAGGAGGTACAGGACACCATCCTTTTTAAAATAACTCCCTCCGGGGGGACAGACCGATGAGATAGCGCAACCGGGCAGCACGACCTCTTGATTGAATAGAAATCGAAAGCTCCTCGGACGACGTAGTTGGGCTCGATGTCTTTCCCCCATTCTCCCGTCTTGCCTACAGTTCCCCCCGCTGGTCCTGATTCACGGATCGGCGTAGTACGTTCGACTTGACTGTCGAATCCAGTGGAGCCCTCGTTACAGGAGAACGCAATAAAGTTTCTTCTTCCTGTAACGACAACGTTTCCACCTGACCGACAATCGTTGCCTCACCTAGCGTTACCAAACTCTGTTGTGAGGTTACCACGAACGACCGTACCAAGGTACTGTCATCAAGTAGCGCCACCGTCTCAACAACGTTCGTGTCCGCCACTATTTCCGCCGCGTCCATCGCCTCAATGACACGCTCTACCACTGTTGTGCCTACGGCATTATCACTTTCCGGCGGTACCTGTGGGTTACATCTCAGCCCACGATGCCGACAATGACACCCATGGCACCACCTCCGGGTAACCCGACGTCGCCTACTGCCACTCGCCGCCGGTGGGGCAGCTTCCGCGCCCCTCCGTACCTGGTGCGCAATAGCTACGCTGCGTTGCGGATTCTCTTGAATCCTCGCAATCGGGATCCTTGCTATCGGGATCCCCCCTATCGGGGCGACGTTACGAACCGCTCCGTCCCGTCGACCTATATTCACAAATCTTTCACCCCCGGGCCGGATCTCTCTCCTCGCCTGAGGGTAGACTTGTTCTTGGAAATTGACCATGTGGGGCACACCGTCTGCACCCACCACAAACGACACGTGTAAATTGCTTGGTGCGTACAGTGGATCGATCGCCTGAACCACCACTCGCACTCGGCACCATGAAGCAATTATATCCATCTAATATTTATATAAAAAAACGTTAGACATTAACACATATCTCGATTAATATTTTATTCAAAACGCGGCCGCAATTGCTCTTCATGCCTCATAGCATGGTTATTTGCAGCCGTAAACTCCACGTCATAAGCTTTAGAGCCCACGCGGGATTTAACTACCGCTTCACCCCGTAGAATGATACCGATCTCAATACAGAGTTCGTTTCTCACCCCGCGGTAACCTACAGGAATCTCCTCGAGCGTCTCGCCGTCAATCAGGCATCTTGTAACTTGACTCAACTCCTCATCTATACTAACCTCCTCTTTAAGGTTAACCGATGGGAAAGTCTCTAATGTATAATCTTATTTAAATGTATTATCTTTATTAAATGTATACTCTTTATTCGTATAATGAAGTTGCTTACGTATAAATATAATTCCGGAATATTAAAAAAGGTACCAAAGATAAGTTAAAATATATATGTGTGTATGTGAGAGAGTGTAAGCGGATACGTGTGTGGGAACAATAATAATAATAAACAACGAGAGAGAGAGAGAGAGAGAGACAACGACCGCGTAAGATACAAAGGGGTGGGGAGAAAGGAGTTACAGGACACCATCCTTTTTAAAATAACTCCCTCCGGGGGGACAGACCGATGAGATAGCGCAACCGGGCAGCACGACCTCTTGATTGAATAGAAATCGAAAGCTCCTCGGACGACGTAGTTGGGCTCGATGTCTTTCCCCCATTCTCCCGTCTTGCCTACAGTTCCCCCCCGCTGGTCCCGATTTACGAACCGGCGTAGTACGTTCGACTCGACTGTCGAATCCAGTGGAGCCCTCGTTACAGGAGAACGCAATAAAGTTTCTTCTTCCTGTAACGACAACGTTTCCACCTGACCGACAATCGTTGCCTCACCTGGCGTTACCAAACTCTGTTGTGAGGTTACCACGAACGACCGTACCAAGTACTGTCATCATGTAGCGCCACCGTCTCAACAACGTTCGTGTCCGCCACTATTTCCGCCGCGTCCATCGCCTCAATGACACGCTCTACCACTGTTGTGCCTACAGCATTACCACTTTCCGGCGGTACCTGTGGGTTACATCTCAGCCCACGATGCCGACAATGACACCCATGGCACCACCTCCGGGTAACCCGACGTCGCCTACTGCCACTCGCCGCCGATGGGGCAGCTTCCGCGCCCCTCCGTACCTGGTGCACAATAGCTACGCTGCGTTGCGGATTCTCTTGAATCCTCGCAATCGGGATCCTTGCTATCGGGATCCCCCCTATCGGGGCGACGTTACGAACCGCTCCGTCCCGTCGACCCATATTCACAAATCTTTCACCCCCGGGCCGGATCTCTCTCCTCGCCTGAGGGTAGACTTGTTCTTGGAAATTGACCATGTGGGGCACACCGTCTGCACCCACCACAAACGACACGTGTAAATTGCTTGGTGCGTACAGTGGATCGATCGCCTGAACCACCACTCGCACTCGGCACCATGAAGCAATTATATCCATCTAATATTTATATAAAAACACGTTAGACATCAACACATATCTCGATTAATATTTTATTCGAAACGCGGCCGCAATTGCTCTTCATGCCTCATAGCATGGTTATTTGCAGCCGTAAACTCCACGTCATAAGCTTTAGAGCCCACGCGGGATTTAACTACCGCTTCAAGCCATTTTTCCGACCCGCCATAACCCCGGGCCCACATTGCATCGTTAACCCGGAACCGGCTAATGTCGGATACCCGAGACGACAACTCGCTACCTACGAACACATCCATCGGTATGCGCGGTATCCTATTTAAAAAAACCTTACTAACCGGCGCGCTACATGGGAAACGAGGGGAAGCATTGTGCAACAACCTGTACATCCAAATGCCTTCCTTCTCAACCTTCTCGTTTTTTAACCATCGTTTCACGATCGCCACATGCCGCTCAGCCAGCCCGTTGGAACTAGGATGATAGGGAGGCGTTAATACATGACGTATGCCCCATCTATCGCAAAACGCTTTAAACTCGGCACTAGTAAACGCGGTACCGTTATCTGACACCACGCACTTCGGTATGCCAAAAGCGCCCATTAATTTTTCCAAAAAAACAATTACGCTCTTGGTAGATAGTTTCGACACCCGCTCGAATTCAACCCAACTCGATGTCGCATCCACCAACAAAAGGTATTGCTTAGAATCAAAATCAAAGAAATCAAGGTGCACTCTATCCCACACATTATGTGCCTGAGGCCACCTCGCCTTTCTATCATGTCTGGGCATACTCGCATTCTTGTTACATGCAACACACTTACGCCATACATGCTTATATCTTTTCCCATTTTAGGCCACCAAACATATCTAGGCGCCAAAACCTTCATTTTAGCCGTCCCAATATGTCCAGCATGCAATAACTTTAGAACCTGATGACGTAACACTCGTGGAATCACTATGCGTTCACCCCGTAGAATGATACCGTTCTCAATACAAAATTCGTTTCTCACCCCGCGGTAACCTACAGGAATCTCCTCGAGCGTCTCGCCGTCAATCAGGCATCTTGTAACTTGACTCAACTCCTCATCTTTACTAACCTCCTCTTTAAGGTTAACCGATGGGAAAGTCTCCGTTACAATATTGACCAAAAAATTATCACCCTCTAATTCCTCCTCAGGTAAGGTACCATTATACTCACCTAAGCGCGACAACGTATCAGGTAGATAATTCGTTGCCCCCTTTTTATACTCTAAGGTTATGCTAAAATTCCCCAAAAACAACAACCATTTCTGTAACCTAGGGCTAACAAACTACCGTTACACTTCGCGAACAGAGGAATTAGCGGTTTATGATCCGTAAAAACTTTAAAAACTCGACCAATAAGATACTCCCGGCACTTTATTAACGCAAAAACCACAGCAAGAGCCTCCTTCTCAATAACTGACTAATTAAGCTCCGCCGCCGTTACCTTACGCGAGAAAAATAGTATTGGCCGTTCTACGCCCTTAACAATATGAAAGAGCATGCCCCCTACACCGCTATTTGATGCGTCTACCGCTAGACCTATTGGCAGGTCACGATTAAAACACACCAAAACCGGATCGCTTCCTAACAAGTTTTTCAACTTATCGAAAGCTAACTGCTCCTCCTCCGTCCAAACAAAACGCACATTACTCTGCGTCAGCCTATGCAAGGGAGTCGCTACCTCCGAACAATGTGGTATGAACTTGCGATAATAATTAACCGACCCCATGAAAGCCAAAACCTCTTTTTTACTAGCAGGGGCCCGTATATTCTTAATCGCAGCCACCTTACTAACCAGAGGTCTAATTCTCCCACATGCAATAACATGCCCTAAATAAGTAACTTCGGTAACCCCAATCATGCACTTTTTCATGGTTAAACGTAGTCCTCTTTCCTGGACGCGATTCAGTACCGATTCTAGACGCAAATCATGCTCTTGCATAGACGCGCCCACAATTAGCACATCATCCAGGTAAAAGAACACGCCATTCAAACCCTGAAAAACCGAGGCCATCGTCTTTTGAAAAACAGACGCCGAAATACTCAAACCAAACGGCAAACGATTAAACGTAAACAACCCCAAAGGAGTATTTATCGTCATTACCGCGCCGATCGAGCATTTAATTTGATCTGCAAATAAGCCGATCTTAAATCAAGTTTTGAAAAATAACATGCGTTACTCAGGTTAGCTAAAATCTCCTCAACCCGCGGAATTGGGTACTTAATTTCCACCAACCACGGATTAAGTGTAACCCGGAAATCTACACACAGACGAAGCGAACCGTCGCTCTTTTTAACCGGGACCAGGGGGGTCGCCCACTCACTATAATCAACGGGCGAAACTATTCCCTGATCCACCCAGTCCCGAAGCACGGCATTAACTTCGTCCCGCCAAATAAACGGAATACGCCTACTCGGGCAAAACATAGGACAGGCACCTCGTTTAAGCAGCACGTCGTACTCATACCCTTTTAAACATCCTAAAACTTCCGAAAAAACTTCGGCGTAGCGTGTCACTAACCTACGCAAATTAGATTGCCATTGACCCAGGTCGCCCAAACACTCACGTTCACCCGAAGGTGTCACACCTGCAGCACCAAAAGGTGTCAAGCCTGCAGGCGTCCCGATGTTTATCATCGCACACGACTTAGTCGCTTGTTTGGTACTCGGAGGCTCAATATTACATATCATCGCACTCCCCCCTGGGCTTACTTTACGACTACGCCTTAACACTAACTCCGGGGTAGGTACCTCTAACGTGTCACATAATCCAAACCACCTAACACGAGGGCCTATTATCTGCAACCAATCCCAGCTTATTAAAGGGGCGATATTAGCTGCCGTAATAAAAATAGGTAAATTACCTTTCGCACCGCCAGTCACCACTTCCACGTAGGCCTTCCCTACTAATTGAACAGGCGCACCATCCAACTGGCGCGCATTAAAAAGGGAATGGGACATCTTTTTAGAGGGCCAAAATACTTTGAAATGCTTTAATGAAATTAAACTAACACAAGCGCCAGAATCGAGTATAAAATTAATTAACGTACCTTCCACCCACACTTTTGATGTGGGCAGTTGAGTACCAAATAATAAACGGGGCAAAGCGCTTGTCAAATTAAATGTTACAATTGAGTTCAATAAATTAGGTACGCTGACATCTAGTCAACGCACCCCCGCTCCACTAGCAGTCTGCGCGGAAGGTTGACTACACCCGCATGAAGCTGAAACATTCTTATTAAAATTATTTCCCCTCTCACTATCCCTGTTTATATCGCCATCAAAACAAACATTCTGAGAGGGATGCGAAACATTATTACCCGGATAATTTTTAAACCACCCCTAGCATCATTAAAATTATCCCTATAACCATCTTGCAGTGTCCTAGAATAATTATCAAAATTTGAACCACTAGAAATGCCACGGAAACCATCTGGGAGTGGCCTAGAGATTACCATCTCTGCAATTATTCCTATTATTAAAATTCTGCCTAATTCTGCCTTTGAACAACCCTGCCGCCTTCCTATTACAATACCTAACCATATGTGGTCCTCCACAGTGAAAACATCTTACTGCTTGGTGTACCACATTCACCCTAAAGCTTAAACACCATAACTTCCACAAAGCAGCTAGTAAAACAATTAATAAAACCAGCACTAACCAGTTCGTTCTAATAATATCCACATATACGTCCACCTTCTGTGTGGTTTTAAAAGGCGATAACATATCTTAATACAATACAAGCAATTAAACCTTGAGTAAAATAAAATTAAAAACTATGGCAAATACAAAATAATTTAATTAAACGCGTCTTACTTAAATGCTCCTATTCCACAAGATTCCCCAAAACAAAAATAAAAGAACCTTGATCTATTCAAAATATTACTTTGGAAATTAATTAATGCACGCGAATATTTAAAACAATGTAAAATATACGATAACTTTATTAGAATTCGGTTAACTATTCAAAACTTATACTGTTACGTTACAAATATCAAATTACCTCAATATTAATATACAACCAGAAAAAAAACGTATACACTAATTTGAGACCAAAAATATTGCACAAGTCAATCAAATAGCAAAATAGTATGTAACACTAAAATCAAATTGCAGCTCAAAAAATTACCAAGTTAAATCGCATAATAAAATTGCAAATGGTAATTAAATTAAATCTAAGCCGAAATATTAAAAAAAATTCAAACTAATGGCAAAATTAATAAATGTTAATCAACTTCTCAAAGCTAAAAATATTGCAAACCTAAATATACAGTAAAGTAAACTAATTCAAAGATAAAATTATTCCAATACTAAATATGTTTTTATTTATTAATCCACTTTAAGTAAAATATATATCAGCGTGCTCTAAAATTAATTTGAATCAAGTAAATAGCATAATAAAATTCTTATAATAAACAGCCTGAAAAATTTAATTGTCACGATAAAGTAAATTATCAATAATATTAAAATCAATAGAGTACAATTATGCATATAAATATTTTCCTTTACTGAAAGAATAAAATATCCCAAGAGTATCAAAATAAACTTTTAACCCAAAAAAAGCTATCACCAATGTATAATCTTATTTAAATGTATTATCTTTATTAAATGTATACTCTTTATTCGTATAATGAAGTTACTTAAGTATAAATATAATTCCGGAATATTAAAAAGGTACAAAGATAAGTTAAAATATATGTGTATATGTGAGAGAGTGTAAGCGGATACGTGTGTGGGAACAATAATAATAATAAACAACGAGAGAGAGAGAGAGCGAGAGAGACAACGACCGCGTAAGATACAAAGGGGTGGGGAGAAAGGAGGTACAGGACACATAGTATGTAACTTTAACTGAAAATTGAAAATTAAGTTTGAACATATAAAAAACTGACGTTAGAAATTTTTTTTAAAAATATATATACAATCTCATAATTACCTTTTAAGCCATGGAAAAAAGAATTAAAATTATCCAAGAATGAAAGAAATTTTATTTATTTCAGGTTTAATTGATAAATTTTATGATGTCACCGTAACCGTTCTCGAAAACTAACGGACCGATTTGGCTCGAACAAATCTTAAAACATGCTCCGGAGTGTCAGGAATAAACTGAGCCAAATCGATCTTGTAGTTTTTACAAAAGTTGAGAATCAGGCACTCCGTTCTCGAAAACTACTGGACCGATTTGGCTCGAACAAATCTTAAAACATGCTCCGGAGTTTGGGAATAAACTGTCAAATTTTGAGCCACGGTCCGGTAGTTTTCCAAAATTGGTGGCGGCATGTAAATATATATATACATACATACATAGTTTCATTTTTATATATAAGATGTAGATAGCAGCAAATACACATGCATTAATTCTATCAAATAATATGATAATTTATTAGAGAGTAAAAATTTATAGATTATATACGTAATTGGATATTAAAATAAATTTGTTTGAACTATTTTTAATATATACATATACTTAATAAAAAAATTTTGTTAGAGACTATAATTTAGTCGTAAAATTAAGATATAAAAAATGAAGCATACTTGTTGAAACCTCGAGGTGACCTCAAGGTGGACCTGAGGTTTTAAGGTTTTTTTATATGAAAAACCTTAAGGTCCTTATAAACCTCGAACCTCACCTTAAAGTTAGGTTTGAGGTAAACCTAACCTTGAGGTCAAGGTTTATAAAACCTCAGGTTTCCCCACCACTATACGTAGGCACGATAATCATAACGAGGCTTTTTAATTGTTACCCCTGTAGTAGAATCACGCCTCTTTAAAGTCCAGGAAAATACTTTTCAATGCCCAAAGTTATGTAATAAGTTTATGGGCGGTGTAAAATGATCTGATTACAACTTTAAATCGCTGGCCGACTCGTGGCCTCTTTTAGTTGATGATTTCGATGTAGACTGATTTTTATTTTTTTATATATTTATTTCATATCCTGTATTGTCAATATCTAAGTATTTGATTCAATAAACTTTTAATATATGCAAAAAAAAATAAAAAAAATAAAAGTTTATGGGCGGTGTAAAATGATCTGATTAAATGTTGAAGCCACAAAAGCACTTTTCGAGGCAGAAATTGGTCCCATTGTTAGATGTCGCTTACTACAACGCCTGTTAGCATGGGCGTAGGGAAAGGAGGGGCGGCCGCCCCCTTCTGAACCCAAAAATTTGTTTAAATTTATTAAAATTATGGCTGAAATTTCAAAAAATGATCATGCCGTTTCTAAATCATTATTGCCCCTCTCTAATTCCAACCCTGACTACGCCCATGCCTGCCAGCTCAATTGTCTAAACAAAATCATTAAACTCTGCAGTTTTTAAATGAATTGTCCAAATTATTGTTTAAAATACGGCCGACTTCCCTAAGTGAACTCAAAATCTTTGCTTTCTCAAGGTCAGAGACGCGATAGATGGTTATCAACGAAGAAAGTGAACTTAACGGCTCTGCTCTGTATGCAGCTAAGCAACCAGGATTTTATGCCCATATTGAAATATCCGACCTCACATTTATTGTTGCTCATCATTCCAATATAATTAACTAACTTTTTTCACTTATCTTAGTTATTTAATAAAATTTTAAAATTAGCCTATTTTTATGCCTCCCAGTGTAACCTTTAGGTGACACCTCTTTATTCCGAAATAGGCAATTTTTCCAGAATTTTTAAATTGTTTAGTCATCTAGAGCATATTGAGATGCCCCAAAAAACTTTTTATATAAAATGGTTAGGCCGAACCGTTAGTGGTACCTGTCGGGTTAATTATTAATAAACGGCTAATCCAGCTCATTTTACAGACAAATAATAAATTTTAACCATGAAAAACTTTATATCCTAGAACAGAGTCTTTACGTTTTTGTGTCAAGCAAGGCATTAATTGGAGATTTGGTTCAATTTAGTGTTTAATAAATTTTAAATCTAGTAATCACTCGTTCTTTGCCAGTCTAAAGGTCTAAAAATCCCGGCTTGCCCGCCCTTTAAATTAATTTTAATGATAAATTTTTCTAATATAATGTACCTATTTAAGTTTTTTGGGGTGGTTAAACGAGTATTAGCAATGATTGATTAATCGAGCATCCATCACAAATAGTAAATTTTTATATATAAAAAATTTAAGCTTTAAAAATCGATTTATTAATTTTATAAATTGGTTATAAATCAACGATGAACCCTTTCATAAAGTACATTTGAGGTAAATCCATATACGATACGCGTAGGTGGATGTTTATAATGATACTTTAATATACACTCCAGAGATTCCATGAATATTCAAAAGTTATGTAAACTTATTTGTACAACGATTAACTGAAAAGTATCGCCACATGTTGACTAAATGTTTTAAGGATTTATCTCGCATAGATCACCCCATCATTTGCAGGTGTGAGTGGTTTCTATACTTTGACAGGTATTACAATTGACGTAGCAGCACCACACGAATTTGCAATGGCATCGCTCTTGGCGTATATTATGGTGTGTATCAAAACCTCGACCACAACACAAGTATTCGCAACCGTCGGTACCTTTAGACGTTGCGTTACACAGGCGTCCTTTGGTGCCAAAAACACCAGATTCCAATCGGACGCGACAATAGTTCGGAGATTTGTCCATATGAACCAACAGATCATCCTCTATTTTACTGTGGTTTGCTCGGGTAGGTCGTGGTTTTAGCATCAAATTATTAGATATGATGGAAGAAATTTGAGATGGGTGTGGTGCGCTTGAATGTGTAAGGTTAGGGCTAGGCTTAATGTTGACGCTAGGGAGGACTCTGACGGAATTGTGGTATTTGGATTTGATAAATGCGCCTATGTTGGCGAAAGGTGGCATGTTGAGCCAACAAGTTTTGAGTTCGCACGATCCAGATACTCCGTGACAACGACATTGCTTTTGGATTAATGAGCCTATGGCCTGAAATATATAATTCACAGAAAGATTTTTGGATATATTACAATAATGTCGATAAACTTTATTACCTTACGCCCCATTTCGTTGTTGTGCAAATTGATGAGGTGTCGAACTATTTGCTTGTTAACCCGAGTGTAGGGAAAGGAAAATGTTGGCTTAGGGATATTTGATTTAACAAAGGTAGACCCGCTGCTGTCTTTTATAATCTGGTCGGAGCCAATATTTAGTTTTGATGACAGATTCAGGGGGGTTGAGACGGATTTATTAGTAAAGTGTTTGGTATCAACTTGGCCGTAATAAGCTAGTATAGACATAATTTGTTCGTTATCGGGCGCATCAACGAACTCCCTCGAAAATTTGATACCATAATCTATGTTGTCGCTGCATCCTCCCCACTTCCATTCCCCTCTATCTAAGGGGTCTAAATGTTATATATTACTTTAAAATAATTCCCTTACAATTTTAACATGTATAATTTGCGTCAAATTTAAACATACCTTTAGCTTTGTCATAAATGCTCTTCTCCGCTTGACCCACAATCCGACACGAACAATCCGTTAAATTGCCGGCGGAACAAGATTGTGTAACCGCATGGACTACAGCTGCTGATGCAGTGGCATAAATGAAGGCTGACTCCTTAGTACCTAATAATAATAATGATTAAATTTCAACCTATTAGCCAGCGAAAACATAGGATGGCGAGTGTTTATATATAATATATGTATACAATGTCTATATGCAGCAAAATACTATTCCTAATATTTATCTAATTTTTTGAACTAAGATATAGTTGCTTTAAAATCTACCCGCGTGGCAAGTTCAACATTTTAAGATTTATTTCAGGTCGAGTGATGTGTCGGAAGAGATTAAAAACGCATTGATAAAAAACACCACCATGTATTATAATATTTTTAAACCACCCTATCATTTTGACTGAATTTAAATCAAATATCTCCTTTAAAATTAAAATATTGTTTCGGGTTAGATGAATTAATCTTAATTGGTTTCTGATCACAAAGTTTAGTCTCTGCTGAAAATTATGTTGTTTGCAAAGAGCCAATACCTTTTTCAAGTGTTTTACTAAGGACGTTAATGACTTTGACGTTCCTATCCCCGCTCTGGCTTGTTGTAAAATATTTGTCATTTTGATATCTTTTGTAATTAATGCTATCTTCATAGTCTAGTGAAGGCTTTTGGTAATTCATTTTCGACCGAGCAAAATTTATAGAGTCCCGCTTTAGCCTCTGTCCATTTCTTCGACGTCCGTAATGGCGCATATTACTCATCCTAGCCACACCCCTTCTCCTACAAAAATATTAAATTAGGATTAATCTAAATTATGTAATTTAGGTTTACTTTACTTTTGTTAATTTTTAGCTTATGTTGCCCATGGCTTGGCTAAATATAGCCAAACTCAAAATTTTATCAACATCTATGCTTTTAATTTTCAATAAAAATAAATATTAGAATATGATGAGGAATTACCATCAAATATTTAAAATTGGTAAATATTTCATTACAATTTACATATGTGCCTTGATCCGTTCGAATAATATGTACGACTTAAACATGCAAACCCCTATTTAAAACCCATCAGGTGTTTGATTTTTACTCCTCTTAAATTATTGAGTCAATAAAATAGATATATATACCTTTAAGGCGTGATCAAGGGAGGGACATATTAATAATAAATAGTGTTGTGAATGAACGCGAAAGCATTTTTTTATAGAATAGGCGTTTTTAAAAGTATCACATTGTGTCAAATGCAAGAGTAAAATCTGCAAACTATTCTTTGTTAAAAAGTATAATAAAAATTACCGACAAATGAAAGTGTGGGTTGAGAGTTCGTTTTAATATATTAGAAAAACTTACATCCGAAACTCTGGTCAAGTCACAAATACAGTTTACCTATCTCGAGGGGCAGTTTGTATCAGAGCAGCGCTACAATTCCAGCGCTCGTTCCTGAATTGCCTTTGGCACTCGGCTAGAGCCATCCGGGCTCCCTGGGAAACGCATATCAAGCTCTCTGGGTGATTTTGACAAACCTGCAATTGAGTACTTACCAGCCTGTCCCGAAACGATTTCGTGCACACTTCCTCAGAACGATCCATTACTGGTACTGTGTGCACTGGCGAATTTAAGCTAAATGGCGGTTGCTCGTAACGATGAGTATTTGGTCCACTAGCCACGCCTATTAAATCATGGGAAAATGGTGTTACATTTACCTGTGCTTAAGTTTCACTCGGTATTTTAACTAACACGCCTTTCGTTTTTGATAAGAATGCTGTTGAGCGCATCCATGATTTATGCGAGAGCGTTGCTTACATAATTTGACAAAAGGAAAGAGAATGCGAAACTAATTGCATTTATCTTGATATGAAAGATGTAAGCCGTTTTTCTCCTTTTTGCATCAAAACTTAGCTATTTAAAACAATTTATTTCCCCCAGGCGTAATCATGAGGACAAAAAAGGCTTATGTAAATATTCTTTAAAATATGATGCTTTCAAATTTTATCAAACCCTACCTGTTGTAATCTCACGCTTTTGTAAAGATTGGTTTCAATTAAACCCTATTTGAACATAATTTGGTTCCAAAAATGGACATGATGGGCAATGTAATTAGAAATATTAAGCTTGAGGCATAATTTAGTGGAAAAAAATCCCTTGATGTTATTATAGATTTATATGCAGAATCGAATAAAAGATGAAATGAATTGCTACTTTCTGACGCCAAATATTCAAATTTATGAAATAAAATGCAAATCATGTATTAAGTTCCAAGATCATAATTATATAAACTAATCATTTATAATTTCTAAAATTAAGTATCATAATTAAATGTTCTAATTCCGTATAACTTATATATTATTTCTCATTGATTGATCTCACAGTCAAGTGCGATAGTTCTTTGCTATATATGCAAAATTTCATAATGAATAATTCAGCCATATGTAAAAATTAGATAAGCCACTGTTGGGCGGGTCGAGCGATGGGACTGCAGAGATGTATTGATTACATACATATATTCATCCCAAGCTTAAAATGCTCAACTATGCACAATAGTTTAATATTGTTCCCTTAAAATAATGCTATTTGGGAGTTTGACCTAGCCCAAGACAAATACACAAAATTTTTATAGGATGTCGAATCAAAAATAGGATCGACATTAATTCTTTCCTAAAATCGATAACCACTTTAACCCACTTTTTTGATAATATAAAGAAAAATATACTTCGGAAATCCATTTTGGAACGCTTGGGCTCCAATACGTCGGCGTCTTGAGGATTTAATTGCGGTTGGTCAAATTCTAAGGCAAAATCATTGTTAGTTGGTCGGTCGAATCCTGACTGATCGTAATAAGCGAAGTCTTCAGGCTTTCTTTCTTGCTTTTGTCTCAATTTCAAAACGGCCTCTAAGGATGAGTGATTATATATGGAGAAAGTTTGGTCCTGAGAACGTCTATAATCGTTGAAACGGCTATAAGGAAAGGAAGAAGTGCCGAGTGACGAAATACCCAAATACCTATACAAATATAGCATTTTTGAATAAAAAACTAATTATTATTTTAAATCTCAAATATGCTACTTTTGCAATGTGGGTTGGATTTAAAAGCAATATATTAAATATTTAATCCCATGGAGAGTAGCAAGTGGGCATAAGCAATTCAAGGGGCTATTTGAGCCTGTAAATATTTTAGTAGTCTATCCAATAACTTGACTATAAAATTATAATTTAATCCATAGAGATCAAAATAAAAGCATAATTTAATCCTAGAGACCCAATCCTAACAACATTTACCTGCTGTCCAAATACGATTCGTTACCATGGCCCAAAAAACGCCACTACAATAATAGTTAAGGTAAGGGAGGGTACAATATGAGCCATTGACATCAAGAATAAGGCGCTTTAAGATCAAAGTAAATTTACGGTCGCAATGAAGCCATTTTAAAGGTTTCTTAATGGCTTTCAAAGTTAATATGTTGAAAGTTAAAACAGTATCTTCCTACACATCTTTGTTTTCACATTCCGTCTAACCGTTTTATGCAAATACCCCAATTTCAGGACTAAAACACGCGCTTAAGCATAGATTAAATAAATTAGCAATAAATAACCTTAGCTCTAGCCTTGCTCAACAACAACATTGCACTCGGCGCGTCTCAGGTAAAGTGCTGTGAAACTCCCCTCTTAGAGAAATATTGTCACTTCTATTTTTTATTCTTACAACGGGGGACCAATCAATCATAACTTAAGTTGTATGGGGGAAGGGGGTACACGATGAGTTTGATAAAGGAATTGCCGACTTAAAAAACACTGAAGAAAGATAAAAGAGGGAGGCCTCCTCAGCAAAACACGAGGAGATCAAATGTTTTGTTTTACTGTTGATGCTATCACTCGCACAATCCCGTTCGTTCTCGCCCTTCCTTACTGTCTAATTTGTGTTTAAATTAACCTTGGCGAATATGGTATTGATTACAATAATGACAAAGCGTGGTAACATTCATGCCAGTTGAGGGTTAACTAACAGGACCAAAACACGGGTGTAGTGGTAAATCATGTTAACATTACACACAAAATACCTAGCATATTACACTAAGCTACCTAATAAAAACTCTATCATGAAATAAAAACGGAGACTTTTTATATCGCATTGGCAACATAATTATAAACAACATGAAGATTATTTATAGCATTTCCCTAATTTATTATGTTTCAAAGCTTGTTAAAGATGTTAGTTTCGATCCTTTTTTAACAACATTTTATTTTGTGAATGATTGGTTTTAAATAGTTATACTTTTTAATCTATGATAAATTCATGGGCGAAGCCAATCATTTACGGAAAAAAATTAATGTTTTGCCCCCCTTTAATTGAACTTTTAAACGTTTTGCCCCCCCCCCCAATCCAAAACCTGGCTACGCCCACGGATAAATTAAATAATGCATAATTCAAAATATTAATATTGCCCATTCTCTAAATACCGGCATTTAAATTTAGTTCAAATCTTTTGACCCGACATTAAGGACAATAACGTTAACGCTTTTAATTTTAAAAAGAAGATGTTGCAATAATAACAGAATGAATGAAGTTGCGTGAGAAATTGAGTGCTGAAACAATATTGACTTAACAACTCGTAACTTTGCGTGACCATAAATATATGTTTAAATTCTTTGCCATCAACAAGTTACATTTGCAAGCACAGGTGCTAATTGTATTTATAATACAAAAATAAAATCTTTACAAATGCCTTAAATAATCCTTCTTTATGTTTTGCATAATAGGAGGTTTGTAAGCAGATTTTCTCTTGGAAACAAGGGTACAAATAAAAACCATTTTTTATTTTTTAGCGAAGACTTTCAAATCACAAATAAAAAATTTTATTTGCTCGATAAAAAGTAATATAATAACACTCGTGTGCAAGGTTTTTTTGAGGAGGGACGCTAAGGTGAATGCCGCCCACCTTCCATTTTTAGGGAAAAAGTCAGAATGATTAATAAAATTTCTTATAATAAAATTTTCTACCACCCCCCCCCCCCTGTTTCCATTTTTTTTTGTAACGAAACCATGTTTGAATGCTTGAAAAACATTAACATAAACCCCGTTTTAAATAAATAAATGGACATAGAATCGACATTATTAGGCTTTTTAATAATAATAGAAAAAACCTTCCATATAATATAATTTTTTTTTGATTAATAAGGTTTATTTTTGGGTCAGATAGGCATGAAAAGCGGATTCATCATAATCAATTATGTCATGACATAACCCAAAATTCAGAGATTATCCGTCATTTTAATCCATCATGGAAATGGGTTAATGGGCAATCACAATCCACCCTAGCCCACACTAAAAAACGTTAGTTGATTCACTCACCTCACTATACAAACTAAGCTTTCCAAGTCAAAAACGCGACTGACCCCTCCCTTCAAAAAAAATATAAATTATTTTTTATTCCAAATCTAATCTGATATATATACTAATTACTAAGTTATATTTTGGTCCAACCTTTCAAATTTGAATCCTGGCTTCGCCCAGGGATCAAACAAAACGATATAAGGAGCAGAGTGTTTCAGCACCTCACTGCTTGAGCGAAAACGCACTAATTTGTTGCTACCTCAATTAGAGCAAAATAAGAAAATGCTTCCCAAATTTAAGCTAGAAAAAGATTAATCGTAACAAATGTTTATAACCGCTAAGCACCTGAAAAGCATCTCGTTGAAATCTTTGATATTAATGATAATTTACCAATTCCCATTTTTCGTTCAATTTAATTATAATATCTGAAATTATTAATTTAGGTTAAAATTAAAAAATTTAGTGGAAAGCAGGGGCTGGTGGTATTTTAAATTCTCACGAACCCCCTCTCTCTCCGAAATAAACTATGTTGAGTAATTTATAAAATTTTAAAAACTCACCGAATTTTTATTGACTAAAAACATGTAAAAACTAGTTTTTTCGTACGTCTATATAATTATTTTACATTTTAGCTCATTTATTTTTATTGGGCTTAATTCATTTAGTAAATGTCTGGCGCCGTAGATGCCTTAAATGATGGCAGCCCTAACAACTACAAATTGTTATTAAATGAGGCCATATTTCATGTTCATTAAGATTTAAAGCAGGGTTGTGTACCTTATAATTATTATAATCCACCTAAAGGACCAATTTTTAACGTGCTAAAATAAAACTAAAAACATATTTAAAAGATTTTTGGGTAAGATAAGGTCTGATTATGGTTGTTCCTTTACTATGAATGTACTATGAATTATATAAACATTAGAAATATAATATGTAAAATTTGAAAAACATCTTGGCGAAAATAAAAATCAAGAGGCACCATAATTAAATAGACAAAAATTTTGCCGTGGTACGTTTCCTTTTAATGTCTAAACACGAGATATAGGAATCTATCATAAAAAATAAAAATGGACAGCTAGACAAAATTTTTGGAACAAATATAGTATTTTTTCTTTTTAAGGATGGTTTCAGTTTTAGAAAAAAACTAGTAAGCAAAGATGTAGAGTCTTAAAGCGAATAAAATATTAAGTAATTTTATTATTTGTGTTAGTAACTAAAAAAAGAACCTAAAATTTCACAAAAACCTTTCAAGAGTAGGAGAACCTAGGTGTCAATTTAACCTTATGTAAACCGGTCAAGTTTTTTGTAAAATTGCTTGCTTCGAATATTATTCAATATTATATAATTTCAGTGTGTTAAAAAAAATTTCTATTATGACTGATACTAAAGCAACGAGTTAACGGATTCATTTTATAATCGCATCAAATATCGCATGCAGTCAGGTCTAATTTTTAATAAAGTAAGGTTTGAAACCAGTATCAAAGTTTTCGCAATCAAGTAGTTTATGGTGTATTACGTGTTAAAAGAAAAGATTAATAGCTTGATTTGCGCAACTAAAATTAGTATACACGGAGTTTATATTGATTAAGTACATTGAATTTTCCTAACCTAACAACAAGCGTTTTTTTAGTTAACTTTCACACGTGTAATGATAAATTGGTAAACGTCATGGTATTTTTTGCTTTTGGTCATCAACATCAACACTTCATTCAGTCGATTTTTGATGCAATGCAGAACATATGGTACCAATGTGTTTTTTTGTAAACCATTGATATAATTTGTTTTTAATTAAAAATTTAACTTAATATGGTATAAATAATGAAAAATGTTAGTTAGCAAATTTGATATATATAAATTTTGGATTAATATTAATATTTTTTGTAATCCAGCAAATTTTAAATAATTTTAGCTTTCAAAGCACTCTATAAAATTTAAAAGGTCTCTTTATTTTTACATAAGAATGCATGATTAATTGACCCCCGAGACTCGACATAATTAATAAGAAATTTGTCATTTATATCTTAAGGAAATTTTAAAAACCCGCATTTTCTTTTAAGTCAAACCGCAGCTGCAGTCATTATAAGTTCGTTCACCAAAAACCGCGTGAAACTTCCACGGAGTCCAAGTAAAATTGCATGCTTAGGGGCAAAAAGAAATTTGAATAATTGACCAAAATATTTTAAATTTTAAATATACATAAATTTTGACTATGGCGACCGCATTTACGCATAAATTATGCTGGTTGAAAAATTGAAGCTTAAAATTACAACGCGATACATTGATGCGTCAGGCATAGGTATTTTAAATTTTTGCTTACAAAAACTTTATTTTTCAAGTTATTCAATGAGACAATTTGTCAAAAGGACACTGCTTGTTGTTCTAAGCCAGCAGGCACCAAAGGCTTAAAATGCTCGTAGAAAAAGATTGTGAGCTGGAAACTTATTAGCCCAAATCTTTAAATTTACGACATACATTCAATTCAAAAAATGTACTAAAATTTGGAAAGCTAACTTCTTTGGAACCTTTTATAACCTTTCAAACAGTAAGAAAGATAAATTTTTAAAATTCAGATTTAATTTGAAACTTATTTAAGACAAAATCCGTCGTTTCAAACAATTTGTCAAAATTTGCGATGTGATAAAAGGTAATTCATTTAAATCCGTTTTACATCCCGCTCCCACCAGTTATCCTGTAGATCGTTTATAAAAAAGGGTTTTTTAATTAAATTTGTCGTATAATAATTAACAAAATGGTTGATTCATATGGGAAGCACATGGTAATTTGTTGTGCACATCATGCATGTTCAATGTGCATGCCTATGAAAAGATAACTTATTATTCTCATTTTACACAGTCATAATTAATTTTATACCTAAATAAATGTGCTATTGATAAGCATAAATAGGTTAAACGGAGGCGAGGAGGACTGAGATAACATAGAGCTAGGGATTGAAAATTAATTTGCTAGCGCGTCGTTTTTAACACAACTTACTAATCATTATTAGGTATTATGTTAACGCGTTAAAATTTTGCTATGTCCTTGGAACTACCGTATCATTCAAGATTGAAAGGCCAAATGGGCCCTTAGCCTATTGTAGCCAAAATCTTGATTTCTTACTGAGATTAATAAAAATGTTAGAAAAGTATAGCGAAGGTAAAATTAAGAATTTAATTAAATGCTTTTGTCGTGGGCGTAGCCAGGATTGGAATTATTGGTGGGCAATTACGATTTAGAGCAGTGCCAAATGACAACTTTTGAAATTATAGCCATAATTATAAGAAGGTTTAAAGAATTTATGGATTTAGAGGGGAGCAACCACCCCTCCCTGCCTCCTCCTGGCTACGACCATGGCTTTAGAGAGGTTACGTTTACCTAGCAAAAAGTAAGGTTTTTATTCAGTTTAATGTTCAAAAATTAAACGCGTATTATGCGCTCTTAAGTTTCTTTCAAAAATAACCCTGACCATAATGCATACCTATGACTATGATAAGCGTTTAACGTGGCTGGTGAAATGTTCGTCGTCTAAAACAATAACGAGAAAAGGGCATTTATTACCGCCACAAAAATATTTGTTATTCAAGCTTGAGGGTAATGGTATTCATTTGGGCAAGTTTACATCATAAATGTATTAAACTCGTAAAAGACGGAAAAATTTGCAGTAAATTTGTTTATATACTTTGTTTTTATTAATAAGTTTTCTGATTAAGAATTCGAATATTAATTTCAGAATATATATTTTAACAAAATTGTCGTCATGCCATAATGAGGCATCCTTAATATAAAGTTTACCATTTAAAAATCAAATAGTTTACGTGAGTAAATTGGAATGCAAAATCGATGTTTACACAAACTACATTTTATTAAAATTTAATATAGGTTTCCGGGAAATGAAAATAAATGACTAATGGACACGCGATGACTTTTATCTATGTAATAAGTTCATAAACCTTATACGGGGGAGAATATTGTATTAACAATAAAATATGTCAATTGTAATAAAAGTATTTTTATTTAGCGATAAAAAATGCTAATAATTTTAATAATTTGTTAAATTTCTATATTTAATAAGTCATATAAAAAAATGCTCAATTTAATAAACATAACTTCTAGCGGGTTGCAAAATTAAACCATTTAAATATTTTTGTAATTGCTGTTCCCTTATAAAATAAGTGGTGAATATTAATTGACATTAAGAAGATTAATATTAATTATTGTATTTTGCCGTTAAAATTAAAAAAAAACATTAAATCTTGCAAAAATATATATAGGCACAAATGGAAAAAGTTAATTAAATAAACTTACATCCAATTGTTGCATTCTTGAATGTCAACTAGAGTAGCAATGTATAAGAGGATAAATAGCAATAAGCTCCGCGAATTCATAGTATATCTCTATGACAAGTCCAAATGGCAATAATTGAAAACAAAAATTCACATGGTTTTAATTTTATAAAGTTTTTTCTGCTTGGGAAAAAATCACACCATCTCGCCGAGGATCATTGGTGTGAAGTGAATTGAATATATTTGCCAAATTAATAATTTTCAATTTCAAAAATATTAATTTAATTCTAAATATACTACTCGATGGGGCTGTGGAGTCAATGAATGTTCTTTAAGGAGGGAGATAGTTTTAGTGGTAGTAGTAGTAAATGCTAAAAGAAGAGTATGTAAAGAGAAAGAGAGAGGAGGGGCGGTGAGTGAGTAAGTAAAGTTACCGACTTTTATTTACCTATATAAATAATGTATTACATGTTATATATATTCAAGCGAAACAGACGCGCGGCGTTGCAATGCGCTGGTGCGTGGTTGAACGGGGCAATAATTTCTAAATTTGCGGTCAATAAGATCATGGGCGTAGTCAAGGGGGAGGGGCAGGGAGGGGCGGCTGCCCGCCTCTAAATCCAAAAATTTGTTGAAATTTATTGAAATTATGGCTAAAATTTTAAAAAATGATAATTTTGCCCCTCCTTAAATCATTATTGCCCCCCCCCTCTAATCCCAATGCTGGCTACGCCCATGTGTATGATTAAAAAAAATTAGCATTCTCGAAAGTGAACATAATTAATTAAGGTCCTACATTTAGGAACAAATTTGTTATACGTAATTTTTTCAAACATAATTTTGAGAGATTGAATTATAAATGCCGGAATTTATGGGCATTTTAGGGAGCGAGTTTTAATAATGGTCAACTGTATAGGTGCCGACAAGGATAAAAGAAAATAAAAAAATTTGCCAAGTGGTTTACGGTCAATTAAGCAATGTCCTCCTATACGAGAGTGTATAATTAAAAAAGTAAAACATTTGATTAAGTAGCTTTTATGCGTTTTTAATAGGTCAATTGAAGTCATTTTTTAGCCAAAGAATTTCTTGACAAGCCGTTACACCTCTAATAACCCATAAAAAATCTTGACATGTTATAAAAAAACCTAAAAAATTAAAAAAAATTGCAAAACAAGCCTTACTTCTTCATTTTATTTAAAGGCTAATATCTTGGGATCTAGCTCTGCATAGTTAAAATCTCAGTAATTTTCTATGCGTTTTACGTGCCGCCGCCCAGCCCTGTGATGATTTACGATCACCACCGTTAACATTAAGGTACAACACAAAATGTATTCAATACTACACATACATTTTATGGATTAAAATTATTATGGTTGTTTCATACTAAAAAGGCCAAACACAGTGTAAGGAAATAAAAAATTTTATTATTCAAAATATTCTCACTATCACTTCTACCAGCTACGTACTCTGTTAAACTCTCTCAGGTGATGAGAGAAGGGAGTATTTTTGCTTTTAACATGGCCGCCAACTTTTTTATGGCCTAAAAAGGGTCGTTATTTGCAAAGTAATGATATTTTTAATGCGTTCTTCTATCACGAAAACAATTAAATGAGAATTTAAAGATATATTATACGCCTTAAAGTTTATACTTTATTAAAGCGATAGAGCATTTTTTTGTATTTGTGAGATAATTTATTTATTTATCCCTTGTAAAAAATATTTTTTAACTATCCTAATTTTCTATTAAACACAATTTACTATAATATATGGCAATGTAAAAGCTTAAATATCATCACACAACGAAAAAATTGATATTAAATTATATTATATCAATAATATGACTGTATTTATTGATAATTTGGTCAACTATTTTGACCAGGACCATTTTTATTAAACTTATATATAAAAATGAAACTAGTGTGTCTGTGTTATATGCCGCCACCAATTTTGGAAAATTACCAGACCGATTTGGCTCAAAATTTCACAGTTTATTCCTGACACTCCCGAGCATGTTTTAAGATTTGTTCGAGCCAAATCGGTCCAGTAGTTTAGTATTCGTACGCGTTGCACTGTATACGGAAATAGAACAATAGGAGTAGAACATATAGACATCAAACTTTATTTTTACTTCAATAACCGCTTTATCATCATATATGCCCTAAAATTCCAACATAATTTAATACAGCCGGCTAAATGGCAAAACAACGTTTGCCGGGTTCATCTAGTATACTATAAATGAAAGTCGATCAAATCGCAAACTACATAAACGCCATTACTCAAGTGAGCCAATGGAGTTGGGACCTTTAATACTTTCTGTCCTGACAAGTCAAGAAAACTAATCATAATGTCTGCTAATATTATGCGTAAATTAGCAATAAACAGCACTTATTTATTTAATTTAGCTTCAAATAAGTTTTGAATAGTTTTCAAGCCTAGGCTTAATTATACATGGTCCTTGCGGGTTTACTTAAAATTGTTCAAAAATAGATAAAATTGATCCATGATATAAAAGACTAACATCCTGATAAAATGTCAATTATTTTATAAAAAAGAATTCGCTTTTCAAGGAGGAAAAAAAATGTTCAAAATGTTGTTTTGGTGTTTCTTTGTTAATCAGGAATCAAAATTTAAGCAAAAAAGCATGCTGAAGAATGATTTGGTGTAAATATTAAATATCCTTTAACCTATAAACATATTTAGTTTTTCGCAAGAAATTTGTTAATAATGAGGGGTCGACCAAATAGTTAAAAAAAAAATTATTATAATATTTTAAAATCTATTTTGTTTAACGCATGCACAGGTCCCTTGATGATTACAAAAGACTCAATGGTCAAGTTCTAGCTCCTTGGGAAAAAGGACTCTAGTAGGCTTGAAACTATATATGTGTACTGACCTATATAGTTGAGGCTCTAAATAATTTCAAAAGGAATAAAACTATAATTTTTTGTCCCATTGCAACAACAACCACTTTCACAACCTTTGGCCCCCAAGCCTTAAAAATTATTTCAAAAAATAGAGAAACAAATTTCTTTGCTATCCCTAGATAATCGCAAATCTTTTTTTAAATCGGCATTATTATTTATAAATATAATTTGATTGCAATATCGCAATGTTTTCCAAGTATTTACAATATTTGACCTTTTTACTTTTATCATTCATCTACACAAAATGTTTATTTTTACCATACAAATTATAAATTTAAATTTAATAAGTATCCGAGTAAAACATTTTAATAGTAAAAGAATGGGCTTACAATTTATTTGTATAAACAAATAATTTGGATTTGCATTATAAGTGTCAATAATTAGTTCTTTTTAAACAGTACCTCACACAAATAAAAATATAGTTGGACTCATTCCAAGGGTAAATTGCTAGTTGCGCCAGGCCACTATGGATGTTTGGTCGTTGTAAATGGGACAAATTTTAAGACATTAGGGATCTCTGATATTAAAAAAAGTCACTTCTCCTGTACTATTGGCAGAAGTATGTGAAGTGAGGACGAGGTAAAGATTGGTGATGGGACAAGTTTTAGGCTATGTTTTATAATGGTGTCGTTATTTTTTATGGTAAGCCATTTATAAAAGGCAATTATTATTTTCACATCAAAAGGGAATTTATTAATTTATCTTTTATGACGCCATCTACATAACTCTTCAGATGCTACTTCAAGTTTAGTAAACGATTATACAATTTGAACAATTACAAATTTAAAAGTTTTAAATCCAGATAGACTCACTTACAAATATTTTAGAAAATAAGTCTGGTTTGATGGCTAAAAAATATCAGTCTTGAGTCGATTACCTAGCGAAAATCAAGAGCCTAGTGGGTGTACAATACCCTAGAATAGGGCGTATAATTATTTTTTAAATCCTTAATAATTTAATTTTGTAAGTGTGGAAGAATCTTCAAATTCAGTTTAAAAAGTGTATAGCTAATTTTATCCTTAATAGAATATATGCCTAGTTTAATTCAGAGCAAGATGTAATCATCATGTTTACATGATTGCAATCGGTAGCCCATTAACCAATTACGATGTGTCGTCTAAAATTTCATATGCAAAATACACCATGTACAGTCTATAAATTTGCATTAAAGACCTGCACGGGTGACCCGACCCAGACCCGACAAATTAAAAATTTTTAAATGTCTTCAGGTCGGGTTCGGGTTAAAAATTTTAAAATGCTTTTGCGTCGGGTAGGATCTATCTAAAGTGTCGGGTAAAGGTTATGAATCTTAAATTGCAAAATACATAAGACATATCTTTTAAATTAATGCTATTATGTATATTAATTTTGATATAGAAATATAATTAATTAACATCATTTATTTAATTAATTTCTTGTTGATTTAAATCTGAATGTTCAAATTTAGATGCTAATTTAAATTTAACTCGTGAAAGATAAAATATATCAATAAATAATATTTTTTTAAACTGTATTTAAATAGTGTGAAGTTGTAGTTCATTATTAATTTAAACTACATGAATATATATGCTTAGACTAACATAAAAGTATGTTTAAATTATTAAATAATTTATTTACAGAGGTATGTATTTTTAATTAATATGGGTGCCTCGTATGATCATCTACTCTTTTTTATTCTAAGGATTGCAGAACTATTCTTAAACACTATTCGTTATTAAAAAATCTTAGTATACCGCACACATCTTGGTATACCACACTTTTTAAATCTAATTAGCAGGAAATATCATGCTAGTATAAGGTCACATTGTCAGTGTCATAATGTGCTACCATTATTATATCAGCTGATATGATTCAAAATAAAATAGGTGAGTATCTCTCGGAACAAAATAGCGATCCGTTTATTGTGATTCCAAAATTGATAAGTCAATTAAATTCAATTTGTTCCAGTCTAGAAAACTGTGAAAATGTTTTTTCTTTTGAAAAATTTCAAAATATGGAAATTTATTATAATTTGGAAAAATTACTAAATACAATGTCGCCAAAAGAGTCAATATTAGCTCTTCATTGTGAGCTTTCAGAAGCTAAAGATGTTTTGCTTTGTGGGATTATAATATCTTTGGCATTAAAAGTTTTGCCAAAGCTAAGAAACAGGTTAAATCAGGAAACTCAATCTTTGCTAGAGCAAATTATATTAAAAAAGGGCCTCATCACAAGTTGCTCAGATAATTCTAGAATTTTTTTGTCTATTAATACATATGTTTTAAAGATATTACCTACAATGTCATGTGATTATGATGATTATATTTGTGAATATGTAAACTTTGTCATCCAGGCAAATACTTTTATTTTTGATAAACAAAAAATGTTTTCAGATGATTTTATTAATTTATTTAGGGCTTTAAATAATTTGGTTGTTCAGTTTTTTAAAAGTCCTTTGTATCATTTCCTTTACAATTTTAACATCTGCAACTTTTTTGATAAAAAAAGTTTATTAATAATATTTTACATAAGGTACATTTTAAAGTTTGCTAACTCAGAATTTTTCCCAGGAATATATAATATTGTGTACCAGTTCTTAATTTTAGTCCAAACATCAACAGAAATATTAGCAAATTTTGTAAAAGATAATTCACCAGGCACAATAAAAGAAACATATTCCATTGCTTTATTTGAAATGTTACTACAAATAACCAATCAATTTAATAATTATGAAATAGAACAAGCAAATATTACACTTGATAATAAAAATCTAATTACTGATTTCATATGTGTTTGTGTTTATTACATCAATTTTGACAAATCTCCAGAAGTTCGTAAAAAAGGTAGTCATTTACTAGGTATATTATTGAGAAAAATTGATGAAAATTACATGTTATTATTATTCAACATTATGTTTGAAAAATATCCGGATGTTTTCAAAAACGATTCTATAACAGCATTCTTTATTGATCATCTAAAGACACTTTTTGACCAATTCATCAATAAAATGAACCACAACAATATTATGGGGTTTATGGAATTTCTACAAAAATTCATTTATACAGTTCCAACATCAAATGACATAATTGAGACTACAAAAATATTTGATACCCAATTTGTTTCAATAAATGCCAAGCTAAATTTATATTTATTCATTTTGCTAAAATTAAGTAAATGTAAATACATTTTACACATCAGTGGTATGGTTAATAGTGTTAAACAAATAAATGAGAGTTATTTTTGTGGCCTAAAAGAAAATTTGAACAGAGTTGTAACTACTAAAAATGCCTACATCACCCAACATGAACATGACACAAAACTATGCGTGAAAAAAGATTTAAAGTTCTCAAATTTAACTATTTTGAATAATTCAAATGAAGAAGAAATTACACAAAATTCACATTCCATGGTGGAGGAAATGGAAAAATCAAAAATAATGCTAGAACTATTGCAATCTCAAATCCCTAGAATTGAAGAACTTTTTGATATCGTGTGCAATGCAAAAGTTTAGCTAAAGAAATAATTGTATCATAAAAAGTTTAAATAAAATAGACTACTACCTTTTAAATAATAAATAAAATTTGCCATATATATAGAAAAATGTGGATTTGCTTCATATTATCATAGAAAACATGAGAGAAAAATTATATCATATACTTATTCTTAGCAAAAAATTTAAGATGCAATTTCAATATTAATGGATATTTTTTATACACTATATTTAATTTAGACACGAATAATGGGATAAAACTTTATTTGGTGTAATTCATTACATAATAAAAGAGTTAAATGTAAATTGAGAAAGCATCGAGTTGTTCTTGTATCTTCTCACGTTCATAAGCTAGGACCAGATAGTTTGTGAGCTTTAAAAAGTATAAAATAAGATTTAAAAACCAACATAAAAATTATAATAAACCTATAACATGATCAACCTTGACTGAAACTAGTTAAAAAATGAAGGCAAACTTTAAAATACAATTTGAGAATGATACACCTCTAAACAGGGGTTTGTCCAGAACAGGGTAAAACATGTGTTTTACAGAACCTGAACCCGAACCATTTTTAAAAATACCCTTAAAACCCGAACCCGATGAATACAAAAAAGGGTTCGGGTTTTTAATTCAAAAATATATTGTGAATTGAATATCTCAGTTTTCTCTATCATGACAATGTAACGAAAACCATACGATTGTAATTTCAATATTTTTATGTTTCCGGCATTTTTCATTCATTAATCGATACTAATTATCTCAAGAATTATTTGTAAGTTAAATATAAATAATTGATATATTAATAGTATAATATAATTTCTTGAACCCGCACCCAATTCCTTAAACCCAAACAGGAACCCGATTCCAAAATTTATGCCAAACCCGAACACGAACCCGATTTTATTTTGGGCGGGGTCAAACCCCTGCCTCTAAAATAATGATATACCTGCGAGGGGGATCCGAACGGCATTTGTATCGTGATAGGTAATTTCGTGGGTAACCGTATGGTATGTGTAGCGAATGTATAACTCCTTATCTTCCCCGTAACATGGATCATAAAACCCAGCCAAATTGGCCTGCACAACAAAATTATAACAATTATTTATAGACAATAACTTAAAATAAACAATTATTAAATTTACTTGATAAATTTAACTCACAATTTGAAATTTAGTAATTAAGCCCCAATGATACAAAATGTTACATTTTAAAAAACGATGGAGGTGAATAAACAAATTAACTCATTATAATAGAAAACAAGGGTAATTTTATTGAACAAGCCTTGAGTTAAGCACTGACCTTGGACCCTTTTGGAATAGCGAGTTTTGAATCGTAAACTAGACATTGCAAAGGAACAGTGACATCGACTAAGCCCATTTTGTGAGGTAATTGCTGTTCCGTGTAACTGCTAAAAGTCCAAGTGTAAATCGAGTAAATTAATCTAAAGCTGTGAAGCAAATATTTTATTTTTCACCTGGGACATTCACACCCCAAATTTTTAATTTATGTTTTGAGTATTAATTATCTTCGATATAACGATCCTGTCACATGAATTTCTATTCAAACTGGTAACCAAACTATAATTGTTAGCAATCAAAAATTCTAGTTTTTCGCCCAATTTTATTAACCCCTTCTCGAACTAGTGCTTTATATCTGTTTCAGGGTTTACTTGTAAGCGGCAAAGGTAATAATTTTAATAGACACAAAAATATCTAACATGCACTGCTCATACTTGTATCTCGTTTTATGTCGGCTTTAGACGATACCAAGCTTTAATTTGATCGATTAAAATCAAGGCATAAGACAAATTTGTTAACTAATTCAACAAAATTCAGTAATTTAAACACTCTCTTTGATCTGAGACAAGCTTAAAAGTTTAAGCAAAATGCTAACTCAAAGCCTATATATTAAAAAAGCAGCGTCAACATCACACTAAATAGCAGTGTTGTAATACCGACTAAATTTTGTTTGGTCTACCCTTGGTTTTAGTCGACTAAACATATTCGTTCTGTTGATGTTTAGTCGATTAAAACAAAGGTCGATCAACCCAAACCCAGTCGTTTTACGACTCTACTTAATAGTACGTAGAAAACTTTCAAGCATAACATAAACTAAAAAACGTTTGTTTTGATGTAACCTACCCAGAAGCAGGGCCATCGCGCATTGTATCGCCGTTGGGTTGGCCGCCTTGGAAAGCGAGCCTCTGGCGAAAAGCATCTATTTTATTCACGTTTCCGTATAGCGCTTCCTCTATGATTAACCCAAGCTTGGTCTCTTCCTCGCTTCGATTCTTTTTATACGTTTCCGCCATCAAAGCCACCTGCATATCACAAAAACTATGTTTTAAGTGAAAATTTTGCCTAAATCGGCGCATATAAAGGACGACATAAGAAGTATGTTAAGGAGGATTTAAAATTTTATCTCATTTTAATTCAAAAAAAGAAGCAATCATTTAAAGTGTCATAGTTCGATTAAAGTCGCTAATCTATCATTCGGAAGACAAAATTAGAAAAAAAAATAATTTAATTTATAATAAAACCAGTAAAAAAATAACCGTCGTTCGGGCTTCTTGCTCTTGTTCTTTCAAACGGTCTGCGAATTCCGACTTTTCTTCCTCTTTTTGCCTAATTAACAAATTTATTTGTCAGTTAACAAATACGTAATAATCCGATTCTAAAGCAATAAAGATCAAATAAGTATTAATTTCCGTTGTCCCTTCAATGCTAAAAACATACAATCGAATCGAATCATCGAGCACTAATCTACCCCCATCTGAGTCTGACAGATAGTATCAAAATGTTTGATAAACTAAAAACTAAAATTTTAAGGCAACAAATGATATCCATTTCCATGTATATTTTTGGCATTTTTTGAAAATTAAGGAAAATTACTTTCGCTCCTGCCTCTGAAGGTAAGGGTCTACCAAGGCGTGCTTAACCAGGAGGTAGGTTAGTATAGGCGCAAGGCTACCGTATATAATGGGTGCGGGTATCAGCTCTTGAGACAGTAGCGTGACGAAGGAAAAATTTTGTTGAGCCCGGTTAATTCTAATTTATGAAAATATCCATGTAACTTTCGAGAAGAACTCGAGCTTAACCTATGAGAAGCTACGTTCATTTGTAGTCAAGAGCAGATATAATTTGGTGAATAGCGGTTGCCTATCCCAAATGATACCGAGTAATAGCAAACGAGCGCTTTTAAATGTTTTTATATATCAAAAGCTTTAGACAATTCTAAGCATCATTCTTGCTGATAATTAGCCGAATATATTAGACACGACCTACAAATGCCTTTGAGTAAGAAGAGCAAAATTAAGCCTTCGTTTAGCTGCAAGCTAATCATGGATTAAATACACTAGAGTAGTGCTGTAAAAACGGTTGGGTTTTGTTTGGTCGACCCTTGCAAAAAAGGTCTGCTTATGCGACTAAAAAAATAGACCAAAAAGCCTTTGGTCTGTCTATGTTAGTCGACTAAAACCGAAGGGCGACCAAAAAAACCCCAGCCGTTTTTACAACACTACTACAGAGATTACAATTTTTTAAATTATTTAAGTCAACGTATTAATGTTTGTATTTATATTTTGGGTAACTTTACTTGAGGGTTAAATTGACGCCGAACGGGATGCCTACACTCATGTAAGCACCAACGACCGTGTGTTGACTTATCTTCTGTTCGCAACCATACTCCACCATTCCACCAAACGTACCAAGTCTATCATAACATAACGGTTAAAATTTATTCATATAAAAGTGAACGGGCTAATTTCAAGGTTTAAATTGCTGGCATTTGCATTTGAACCCGAATCAGTGATTTCTCTTTCCCTCCTCAAGTAATTTAGCTTAAAATTGCTATTTCTTCTATATTTTGGATAAACAACTTCTCAACGCCACATTAACATTTTGGAATAACAAAGGATGTGTAATATGATTAAAAATGGGCACTGAGTTAATACTTGAAGTGAGATTTGATTTTGAAATTTGGCGGTAGGATTTGACGACTGTACGATACGTGAAAGTAGGAATGAGGTATTCCCAGCTGTTGAAGACAAAATCAATTTATTACACAGTCTTATTAATAGTGATTATGTACCATAACTTTGCTAATTACTGGAAAAATGCAATTATTTTTCTCAGGAGTTATTGGAATATAAAAAATGCATATAATTGACAGTAAACAAGATACACACCTTAATAAGTTAAAAGGATGACCCACGAATAGAAGACATATTACTCAAGCTACAAATATCTTGTATGTTTCATTTATATAAAACTAATAAATTTATGCCAAATTTTATTCATACACTCTATTAAAGAAATTTAAATATGAATTATAAATACGTGAAAGGAAGTTAAAAATCTTGATTTTTCGGTTTGTCGTACGATAGATGTAACCATAGATGAACTGAGGCCAGCATTTAGCGTCAATTGACCCGTTGTATGGAGATCTAGTTGCTGGGACAAGGCTAAAATACAAATTAAAAAAAAATTTAAATTAGAATTGTGGTTTTAGAAATTAATAAATTTTGTGCAAATTATAAAGTGTATAAAATGATATAATTTTAAAATTTTATAAACCAAGGGCGTACTAAACTCAGCTGAATGCCAGGTTGAATTGAACCGTCAGGGTGGACTCTTGTAATAATGGCACCATTTAGATAACTATAAAATAGGAGTTAAAATAATAAACTTATATATAATTTATCCTGATTTATCAACAACATATAATATACAAAACGAACAAATAATTAATGGCTCTTTTATAATCAAATTGCCAAAAAAAACAGCTAAATTTTTACCATCTTGTAGTAAGAGCACGAAAATGTTTGAGAGCCGAGATGAAACCGCTCCCAACTGATAATTCAGCCTATAAATAAATTATAATTTTGTGTTAATATTATTACTGCAGCATTTTTTCCATTTATTTTTATCAGTAAGATATTTCTACAAAATAGAAATATTATAAAAAGAATAATATGTCAATTAATTTTAAGGATCATTTGCATTAATTTTTTCCACATCTTACAAAAAAAATATACGTATAAAATTCATATTTAAAATAAACATTTTTTATCATTAATAAATAATAAAAAAACAATGTTAGATTTTAAATAATAAACCATAATATAGTTAGTCACCTCAGTCCATTTGTCAGCTGAATGTACGTGCCTGATGGAAGTAGTAACTTCACCAGACCCTGTCCCATTTTTAGAATTTACACTCCCTGACAAGGTCAAATTGTCTAATGGCGTAAGGGGTGCTTCTACAGACTGACTTATTGATACCCCTAAGACTTCAATTAAAAACAAGGACCTAAAAATATTTTAAAAGGTTACATATAAATTACCATATAATAATAGCAGAGGTTTTTACAGATTATATTTTCATGTATTGTTGAACGTAAAAATACATATGTTCATAGTGCTTATAAATTTCAATTAAGTATACATAATCCTATTATTAAAGTGATTAAATTAACATGATAAAAACTGTTATTTTTGTGACCCCCATGCCATTGGAGGTATAATATTGAAAATGGGGAGAGAAGTTATGAGCAAGATCTTGATAAAACTAATATTAAAACAATAACTTTCTTAATTTAATCAGACAAACTAAAGAGCTCACAAAACCATTCACATTATAAAAATTATAATACCTTGCAATTGATTGGAATAGTCTGGTAAAAGGACCATTTTGAGATGCAAACTCCTCATCATACCGAGAGGCATTATCATAAGGCATAAATAAGTCGGTGGCATTGAGACTAACATGAATTGTACCATGTGGATTTGTAGACATTTGAATCTTCTTTACTTCTTCAAGTTCAAACAATTTTTCAAACTCACGTCTTATTTCTTGTGGTGATTTATTTCTTTCAACTACCTATTGAAAATCATGTGTATTTGAGACAATAATTTTCTAAACCTGCCAACCCTCCATTTCAAGTCCACTGCTACCGACACTATCATATATGGCTCTTCTTTGGGGATCACTAAGAACTTATTACGCAATAATTATAATATATTAAATTATTTATGAAAAAAATTAAATACCTTCATGAATTTTTTTGATTTTATTAAATAAATTGGATGCTAAAAGCTTTTGCGCCGGATCTGTGTGTCTGTCTGGGTGATAAATTTTACTCAATCTTCTATAAGCGATGTTTATTTCTTCTTGAGTCGCCTAAAACAAGAGTACTTTATAATTTAGGTTACAAACTATTTTTATTTCTTATAATATATAAACATATTACATCACGATCCAAAGAAAAATATTGATAGTAGTCATCTTCCATTGATGCGTAAAAAAATTCAGAAGAAAAAAATTCGCGTGCTTACGATACTCCTGCACAACTATACACTTAGAACCTAAGACCTCAGAAAATTAGTCTCGTCGCGATCTCAAAAGTTAAATCTCGTGTTGTCTCGTGTATTATTTTGAAAACCTTGATCTTGTTTTGTCTTGGCTTAGAAAAATCTATGTCTCGTATCGATGCTGATATGTCCCGGCGGAATTAAAGGTCTGCGGGAACACGATTTAAGGATTGAGGGAATAGGGGATATATTGGACCGGCATGGAAAACGTTTTACATTCAGGATGGTCCCCAATTATAAGTCTTCCGAAGGCGGAATACTTATTTTAAGAAAGCTTTTTACCCTACATAGTTTGACATTTTATTTAGGCTATTTCCAAGAGGAAAGTAGTTAATGATTGAAAATATAAAAAATTATCGCTAATAAATAATTTAAATATTCTAATGGAATAAAATAGACTCATGAATTTAATTTAATGCTTTTGAAGGCAATAGTTCGACGATCGGCAGGCACAAAAGTAGATATGGTGCTCAAAAAATCTTTAGCCATATTTTTAGTTATAATGATAAATTAACTACCGATTTAAAATATAATCGCATGACAAGATCATGGAACTCTTGCAAAATTTGGAGAAGTTTTGATAATATTTGTTATATCATTAGAACTTATCTTAAGTGTGTATGATTGATTATATTATACATTAATGCTGAGGATATAAATATGCAATATATATTCAAATTATTACATGCCCTAGGTAGGACCACTCAGAATTTATTCGCAAATTATTAAAATTTGAATTGTATGCTCCGTTTCTTAGGTATGTAGATTACACAATATCAAAGTATTCCAATTATATTTATTTACATTTATCCTAAATGTGAATAAAAATAAAAATGCACAACTAAATCTACTATTTTATGTTATCATGCTCAATAGTACAAATTTGAATCAGAGATCTGGCTAATAAAATTTCGTCTCGTCGATCCCAACTCAAATTTTTGAAGTTTCGTCTCATCTCAATTTTTTGAGAATTGATCGAGATTTCTGTGATTGTAAACGGGACGAGCAAAATTCAGAATATAAATAAATTTATAAAAAGAAAAAGTTTGATGAAACCTAGTTTAGTTAAACGGATTATTTTAGGTTGCTTAAAAACTAATAGACCCCCCCCCCAAATGACGAAAAAAAAATTTTCAATACAAAAACCCATAGTAATTAAAAAAAATTATGTTTTGCCGCCCCCCTCTCTAATTGAACTTAAAAAAATTTCACCCCCCCCCCCCCCTCTTTAATATAAAGCCTGGCTACGCCCATGTAAGAATTAAATTATGAGATTTGAAAAAATGATCCGGTTAAAAGTAATAATAATCAAAGCACGATTGAGGAATTGGGATAGATTGAAATATGCCTTTTAACTTAGGTTATTATAACTTTTGATTCAAATAATCTATTAATATGAAAGTTTTTATAAATAATATTATTTATTATTGAAAACTTATCATTGTCCTATCAAACTTCTTTCGATCGAACTGTGTTATAATTTAGAATTAAGTGCAGCGATCTCTGGAAAGAGAATGTTGGTATACAGTTTAACGTGTACCAAAGATAAATTGAGTTCCTCTCTTACAAAATCCTCTCCCCACAATCCCGGCTCTCGTATTAATTCTTGAGCGGTAAAAAAAGCCCGTAGGACCCAGTAGGTTTTGCCTTAATTTATATAGCATAAAGGTTTAGATACTTTTGGCTCAAAATTATAAATTTTTAAATTAAAACTATGTTTTAAGGGGGATATATCCGATTTTTAACAAATTGAATAAAATTTTCTACCCCTTTCCACAAAAACATATAGGTTTGAAACAATCTATTTAAAATGTTGTCATTTTGATTTAAAATTCATAATTAATAAAAGACAGCTATAATTTTTATGTTTTGTTTTGTATTTTTCTCTAAAAATGTTTAATTGCCTTGAAGTGCTATAAATTTAAAAACAATGGATAATAGGAATTATTATTCAATGACCCTTTATTCAGAATTTTGGTTTTGAATTCATTTTATGAGGGTTTTTGAAAATTATTCCTACCTATGTGTGGTATTCGCGCCACCTGGCCTGTAAAATTCTTTTTCTTTCGTTTTATTTCTATTTCACTTTTATCCTATTTTACTTTTATATCTATTTTACTCGCCTCTATCTCCCTATGTATATTTAACTATCGACCGTCGCCATCTTTCTCTACACGTTTAATTACCGACGACATTGCTTTGTTCTGACGCATCGTGGGATAGACGATGCTGAGTGATGAAAACATCGACGAGCAAAGAACATCTGCGCACCCACGTTAGAAATCATTATTATTAAATCATTTAGAAATTATCATTATTGTATCATTCATAAATTATCATTTTAACGTTTTTTCTGTTCTCCATAATTTAATATAATATTATTATCCGTAATCTGAACTCCGTAAGTAATTATTGTATTGTTCAATGTTCAGAAATATTATAATTCGAATATTATTGTTAATAAACGGAAGTAATATTAGTTATTAGTTAATTAACAGATATTATAATTAGATATAATATATTACATCTGCGACACCGCTCGAGGTACCTAGTGTCCCAGTGGTAGAGGCTGTGAATGCGGTTTTATGGGACTGGACTAATTAGGGGATAGTTACGCCCATCGAATATAGTGAGTGGGCGACACCTCTGGTTCCGGTAAAGAAGGTCGACGGGTCTCTACGGCTTTGCATTGATTTTAGGGTTTCCCTTAATCCATAGTTTGTGGAAATTAAGTACTCGATTCCGCGGGTGGAGGAAATTTTAGCGAACCTAAATAATGCATGTTTCTTTACAAAGCTGGATCTAAGTTTGGCGTATTTGCAAATAAAATTAAGTGCTCGTTCGGCGCGGTTGATGACGATAAATACTCTTCTAGGGTTGTTCCAGTTTAATCGCTTGCCGTTTGGGCTGAGTATTTCTGCGGCGGTGTTCCAGAAAACCGCCTCGGTTTTTCAGGGTTTGAACGGTGTATTCTTTTACCTGGATGATGTGCTGATTGTAGGCACTACAATGCAAGAGCATGATTTGCCTTTTGAGTTAGTGTTAAAGCGCATCCAGGAAAGGGGATTACGGTTAACCATGAAAAAATGCATGATCGGGGTGACCGAAGTTACATTTTTAGGGCATGTTATTCCAGGTGGGAAGATTCGTCCTCTGGGGAGTAATATGGCTGCGACTATAAATATACGAGCCCCGATTAATAAAAAGGAGGTTTTAGCCTTCATGGGGTCTGTTAACTATTATCGCAAATTTATACCACATTGCTCGGAGGTAGCGGCCCTTTTGCATAGATTAAATAAAGATAACGTGCGTTTTGTTTGGTCCGATAAGGAGCAATCAGCTTTCGAAAAGTTGAAAACTTTGTTGGGAAGCGACCCGGTTCTGGTGTGTTTTAATTGTGACATTCCTGTAGGGTTGGCGGTTGACGCATCAAATAGCGGTATAGGTGACATGCTCTTTCATGTTATTAAAGGAAGAGAGCGGCCGATACTATTTTTTTCGCGTAAATTGACTACGGCAGAGCTTAAGTATTTGGTTATAGAAAAAGAGGCTTTAGCTCTAGTGTTTGCGTTGAATAAATGTCGTGTATATCTTATTTGTCGTAAATTTAAAATCTTTACCGACTATAAATCACTGGTTCCTCTTTTTTCGAATTGTAATGGTAGTTTATTGTTAAGCCCTAGGTTACAAAAATGGTTGTTGTTTTTAGGTAATTTTCACGTAACGTTGGAGTATAAAAAGGGCGCAACGAATTATGAACCAGACACATTATCGCGTTTAGGTGAGAGCGATGAAGCGGTACCTAAGAAGGAACTGGAGGGTGAAAATTATTTGATTAATGTCGTAACTAAAGCCTTTCCGTCAGTCAACCTAAAGGTGGATGTGGACAAGGACGACGAGTTGCATGGAGTTGTGGAATACTTGAACGGTCAGGCGGCAATCGAGGAAGTTGCTAAGTATTATCGTGGCGTGGTAAATGAACTCAATCTTGACAATTAAGGGGTCCTGCGATGCGAGCGCATAGTGATTCCACGGGCGTTGCGACTGCAAGTGTTGGAATTATTGCATGCTGGACATAGCGGCGCGGCTAAAATGAAAGCAATGGCGCGTAACTTGGTGGCCTAAAATGGGCAATGATATTTGCATGTATGGGCGTAAATGCACTGCCTGTTGTAAAAATGCGAATATGCCCAAGCATGATAAACAAGCTAGGTGGCCGCGGGCTCGAGACGTTTGAGACCGGGTACATCTCGACTTTTTTGATTTCGACTCGAAACAATACCTTTTATTGGTGGACGCGACGTCGAGTTGGGTTGAATTTCAAAGAGTCACGAAGCTGTCCACCAGGGTCGTTATCGATTTTTTTAAGTAATTTAATGGGCACTTACGGTATCCTAAGGTATATAGTGTCCGATAACGGTACTGCCTTTACCAGCGCAGAGTCTAAGGCGTTTTGCGGTAAATGAAGTATACTGCATTTATTAACACCTCCATATCACCCCAGTTCTAACGGGTTGGCGGAGCGACATGTTGCGATCGTTAAAAAATGGTTGAAAAATGAATGTAGAGAAGGACGGCATTTGGATGTACAGGTTATTACATAATGAGTCCGCTCGCTTTCCGTGTCGGGCTCCTGTTGGTCAAGTATTTTTAAATAGGCTACCTCGCGTACCGATCGATGTGTAGGTGGACGCCGGGTTAACAACGCGAGTCCACTCCCAGCCAGTATGAGATTGGTAACCAGTTTGGGCTCGTGTGTATGGTGGAACTGAGAGGTGGTTGGAAGCTGTGGTGAAGTCCCACGTGGGCTCAAAAGCCTACGAGGTTGAGTTTACTGGCTCTAATAACCGCACGCAGGAGGAGCAGTTACGGTTACGATGTTAATAAAATATCTTTTGTTTGTGATAATAGAACTATTTATTATTTTGCATTAGTTGGATATTATTGCATCATGGTGCCGATTTAAGGTGGTGGTGGAAGTTATTGATCCGCTTTACGCCCCAACTAACGACGTGTCGTTCGTGGTGGGCCAAGACAGTATCCCACATATCGTCAGCTTCCACGAGCGGAGTTATTCCCAGGGCGGTGCCCCGCAGCTCGGGAATAGAAGGTAAGGTGGTAGAGTGAGTCGAGGAGGGTACGCTGGGGGAAGCGGTCCTCGGCGGCAGGGATTCGGAGGAATCCCAGAGAAGTTCTTCCGACGGTGCGCCCGGTTCGAAGGGGCACAGAGATTGCCCCAGCGGCGGGGCGCGGAAGGCGACACAGGGTCAGCCGAAGGTGGTGTCGTAGTTGCCAACGTCGGCATCGAAGGCCAGTGTGTGGGGTTACATCTGCGACACCGCTGGAGATACCTAGTGTCCCAGTGGTAGAGGCTGTGAACGCCGGTTTGGAGGACTGGCGATGCACCTCGATCCAGCCGAGGTTGTTAACACAGACGCTGTATGGCGCCGATGGCGTCAGTAATGTTGCAAGATTACGACCAGGCGGTGAAAGAGGCCGCGCGAGGGAGTGAGACGGAAATAGTGGGTAGCAAATTGGGACCCAACGACGACTATCGGGGAGGCCGTTCCCGTACATTCTACGGCCCGCTACCTTAATTCACTCCCCGCTCCCGTCCTCTTTGGGGTCTTTCTTATAGGGGACGGTGTGGTATTCGCGCCACCTGGCGTGTAACCTACTTTTACTTTCGTTATATTTATATTTCACTTTTATTCCTATTTTACTTTTATGTCTATTTTACTCGCCTCTATCTCCCTATGTATATTTATCTATCGACCGTCGCCATCTTCCTCTACACGTTTAATTACCGACGGCATTGCTTTGTTCTGACGCATCGTGGGATAGACGATGCTGAGTGATTAAAACAACGACGAGAAAAGAATTCAGAAATTATCATTTTTACGTTTTTTCTGTTCTCCAAAATAATTTAATATTTTCATCCGTAATCTGAACTCCGTAAGTAATTATTGTATTGTTTAATATTCAGAAATATTACAATACGAAAATTATTTGTTAATAAACGGAAGTAATAGTAGTTAATATTTGCGGAAGTGATATTGGAAATAATAAAGTATTGGAAATTGCTTGGTTAATTAACAGATATTATAATTAGATATAATACTATGCAACTGTTTCATGGTATTTAAGTATTTTGTTGGTAATTTTATATATATTTAAAATAGAGTATAAAAAAGACAAATTTACATAAGCGATGGGTTTGCCATAAGCTAGTGATGCGTAATATCCGAGTAGCAAGATATCGCCTTTATTATAAAACAAATGGAAAGTTAGCCCATAAATTGCATAGCAATTAATAAAGGCGATATCTTATTATCTACTTCACCCTTTCCCACTATTAATTGCTATGCAATTTATGGGATCGTTTTTTGGTGTCCGTCGTCCGTCGTCCGTCGTCCGTTACCCTATCTATTTGCATTGGGTATATTAGGTTATCGCTTTTTTAAATTAATGGATGAGAAAGAGGTGCCCCACCCCTCATCTCTATCTCCCTCGCTGTGTTATTTTTTAAATTAATGCATAAGAGGTGCCCCACCCCTCATCTCTATCTCCCTCGGTGTGTTATATATAAGATTTGTTAAATTATCTATTATATAATAAACATAGATAAAAGTTGTGCTATGCAATTTAACTAGTTATATAATAAACATAAATAAAAGTTGTTTACTTTTAATTGCTATGCAATTTAACTAGTTTTGGTTATATAATAAATATAGATAAAAGTTGTTTACTTTTAATGCTATGCAATTTAACTAGTTATAAATAAACATAAATAAAAGTTGTTTACTTTTTAATTGCTATGCAATTTAACTAGTTTTGGGGTTGGAATCCCGGAGTTTTTTTTGACTCTTATGATTGTTCTTGTTACTATCATTGATAATAAGAACTTTTGGCCGTCCGCTGGCTGCTGACCAATGAAAAAAATGACCATTGGCCAAAATGTGAATCGAAATTATTTTTTTCGTTTTTTTTGACTACTATAATTGTTCCTGTTTCTACCATTGCTATTATGACTTTTTGGCCGTCCGCTGGCTGCTGACCAATGTTATATAATAAACATAAATAAAAGTTGTTTACTTTTAATTGCTATGCAATTTAACTAGTTTTTGGGTTAGAATCCCGGAGTTTTTTTTGACTTTTATGATTGTTCTTGTTACTATCATTGATAATAAGACTTTTTGGCCGTCCGTTGGCTGCTGACCAATGAAAAAAATGACCATTGGCCAAAATGTGAATCCGAGTTTATTTTTTCGTTTTTTTTGACTATTATGATTGTTCCTGTTACTACCATTGCTATTATGACTTTTTGGCCGTCCGCTGGCTCCTGACCGATGGAAAAAATGACCATTGGCCAAAATGTGAATCGAAATTATTTTTTTCGTTTTTTTTTGACTATTATGATTGTTCCTGTTCCTACCATTGCTATTATGACTTTTTGGCCGTCAGCAGGCTGCTGACCAATGGAATAAAATGACCATTGGCCAAAATGTGATTCGAAAACTTTTATTTCGTTTTTTTTGACTATTATGAATTTATATCCACTTTTATTTCCTGGCTGCTGACCAATGGAAAAAAATGACCATTGGCCAAAATGTGATTCGAAAATTTTTTTTTCGTTTTTCTTACTCTTGTGAATTTATATCCACTTTTACCGTGTGCTGGCTGCTGACCAATGGAAAAAAATGACCATTGGCCAAAATGTGAATCCGAGTTTATTTTTTCGTTTTTTTTGACTATTATGATTGTTCCTGTTACTACCATTGCTATTATGACTTTTTGGCCGTCCGCTGGCTCCTGACCGATGGAAAAAATGACCATTGGCCAAAATGTGATTCGAAATTTTTTTTTTTCGTTTTTTTTGACTTATGAATTTATATACACTTTTACCGTGTCCTGGCTGCTTACCAATGAAAAAAATGACCATTGGCCAAATTTTATGTATAACCTAAAAATTTATTATAGATGGTCTAACAGACAGCCAACTATGTAATATATATTTTTAACCTTATAAATGCATATATATTTTTTTATTGGGTTAATATATTTCATTTAATTAGATTGTGATTTCATAGAAAACCTAAAAAGTAATATTTAAAAAAATAATATAGGTATTAGATTCTAATTTACGATAAAATATATCGATAGAAACTAACACAAAATTCGAAACCTCCTTCAAAGGTATAAGCATAGCCCGTTATTTCTAATTAAATTGAATCTACTATTAAACTCAGACACGAGTTGTACTTTATTAGATGGCGCGCGTAAGTTTATATAATTAGTAAAATTTTTCTACGTGTCATAGATATTACACCGCACGTGTGGCAGGGAAATGTCCGATATTTTTAAAATGAAAAGGTATTTTAGGAATCTGAAAAGGTTATTTTACCCCCGGCCGCCCTGGGCACCTACGGGTAAAGTTTCGAGCGAATCGGGCTGGTAGTTTAAGAATTTAGCCCTTTTTTAAAACTAAAAAAAAACTTTTTTTTAATTTTTTTTTACATTAAATTAATATTTTGTTTTTGTTAATACCATTGATAATATGACTTTTTGACCGTCCGCTGGCTACTGACCGACGAAATATATTGATTTTCTAAACATAAAACACAACTTTATTATTTCATCATCTATATAAATAACATAATAACTTCTACTATTTTAAAGCCAGCATGGTATAGTGGTTATAGCGCCGGCTTGTGAACTGGAGGTGTGGGGTTCAAGTCAGGGAGGGGACAAATTTTTTTTTTAATTTTTTTAAATTAAATTAATATTTGTTCATGTTAATACCAATGATAATATGAATTTTTGACCGTCCGCTGGCTACTGACCAATAAAAAAATGACCATTGGCCAAATAAATCGAAATTTTTTTTCGTTTTTGAATTGGTTAACATTGATAATTACCCTATGTCCTCCCCTACAAGGGCCTATAACTAATTATTTTGCATCTAATACCCCCTATAGGCATTCTCGCCCCTTCCCACCTTTCTCGCCCATAAATTGCATAGCAAATATGCTACGTTTATACGGAGTATAGAAGAGTTCCCCCTTCCCCTCTTCCCTTCCCCTCTTCCCTTCCCCTACTCCCCTTCCCTTCTCCCCCTTCCCACGAGGGCCGAAGGCCCGAGTTATTTAATTATCTCCTCGATTTTCCCACACTTCACCCATTAACTATCTCATTAGTTCCTTTAATTTTTATACGTTATGGTTAGATCATCCATCATATCAGTTTTGTACTTTAAAACAAGTTGAACCGTTTTGCCATTTCCAGTTATTCTCACTTTATAAACATAGGAGTGGAAGGTGCATCTGCATTCTATTCCATTTAACCCACTGAATTTTCTGTAATTCTGGCAATTTTTTAATACACTAAAATAGCAATTAACTTGAATTGTACATATAATTATTTTAAGGCAAAATTAGCAAAAAAATAGGTCAAGTAAATATTTTGGGTCATAATATAGGATCTTACTATGTTATAGACGTCTAGCAATAAAAACAACCGCTACATAACATACATAGGACTACCCCGACTAACATGAGTTCTTTCTAGCTCTGATGGAGATAGTCAGAAAAATCGGTTAAGTTTTGTGCTTTTATTTGACAATTTTTAAAATAAATGGGCAGAAAATTATATTACGTAGGTAAATTTTATATTAAATAAATATCATGTAAAATAAGTTTAGTAAACGCTATATAAAAAATTTACAATTTTATGATAATTTAAAACAAAATTTTTATTTATTGAACTAAATATGAAACGAGAAACCAGTTACAGGTATACTGCCACAATTTATTGTCTTTATATATGGAAATAGATGCATAAAACACACGCGATATATTTCCTAAGTATAATATGGCTTAAATTATTTAACGTGCTTCAACGACTTTTTATAAATGGTCTATGAAAATTCCATGATATAAATGAAATTGATTATTGTACTAAGGACTAAGCTAATACAATAAATTAAAGCCAATTACGCATAATTTGTATATGATTTGATATTCTCCGTTATCATTTTTAAAAGGTGACAAATATCCTAAAAGTCTTGCTTGACTGATAGCGGTGATGCATTTTGCGTTGTTGATTTACCGTTAAGTTCCAAGTCATATGATTTACATACAAAAATTAAGTTGCGAAGATATTTATATTTTTACTCTATCCCTCTCTTAGCGCCCGAGCCTGACTTTTCCATTTTTATTTTGCCCGAGCTCCCCGGCCCGAGCCCAAAAGACTTTTTTTTTGGCCCGACCCGAGCCCGACCCGATTTAAAAAAAAAACTTTAAAACAATTTTTTTTTGAAAATTATGTTACCATCTAAATATAAAATGCATTCGATTGTTATTAATCGTAATTTACAACTAGGATAAATTTAAAATAAAAAAATTCCTTTTCACTCGTTACAATTTATTTAGCTAATAATTTAAAACTAAAAACATAACTTTAAAAAATATATTTTATTTAACAGTTCCAAATAAAAAATGTCTAAAATATTTACTTAGCTTATTTCTAAAATTATAACAACTACTGTTAAAATATTTAAATACTAGAATTTTGCAATTCAGGTCAGTTATATTATAATAGACAGGGGGAAAAGCTGAAGTTTAGAAGCTATATTATGTACGCTGTGCGAAGATAATTATTTAATAAAGAGTTAGGTTTATTTAAATCATATTTTATATCAGATTAGTTTGCTTTAGTTCAATTCGAACCGGGCATGGGCCTCGGATCGGGCCGCCTCATTAGGCCCGATCCGAGCCCCGATTATATAATAAAATTCTGCCCGAGCCCGGGCCGAAACCCGATCGAGTCGGGCCGGCCTTCGGGCGGCCCGTGCAGGGCTCTAATAATAGTAATTTTATACATCATCCAATCCTACAATACAACAATTTTGCTGATAGGATATAGAAAAATCAAACATTTATGCCTATTTTATAGCGTCTTCAGAATTAACGCTTTTTAATAATATTGTAAATTATAATTTTAATCTCATTTTAAATTATATATGAAAAAATTAAATATAATTCTGCGTCTTGCTTCTTTTGCCAATGCTGTTGTCACTATAACTTATTTACTAGAGATTTTGATCAGCTATTGACTTTTCCGTTGCTTCGTTGAATATTGCGGGAATATTTTTAGCATGATGAAATCTTTTCGATATAAGCTATTAAATGCAATATTTAGATAAATGTTGCACATATATAAAAGTGTTCTAGCATATAAAGGCACGTCCAAGTTATAAATAGAGGATAAGTTAATTTTTGTGGGGGTATATGTGGTATAATAACGTGAAATATTGAGAGTGGTAATAGAAAACAGATAAATTCGAGGGTTGAAATAAATATAAATTGAATATTTTTTCTCCTTTACTACCTTAATTTATGAATTTTAAGTATAGTTGCAGGGCTGGGTCTATTAAGTTGTCTAATAAAATTTAAATCTTTACCAGGGACAACATTCTCGTTATCATTACTATGGTCAAACTGGATAGGCCAAACTTTATTAGAATTAGGTAAATTTAGGTTTGGACCGCCAGATAACTCCAATTCATTAGTTTCCATTGATTAATATTTTCAATATTAGTATTATACTTTTTCGATAAAGTCCTTATATCGTAAGTGCCTCGACGATACATTATTAATGCCTTGATAATTAATTGAATAATAAATTGGAAAAAAGTGAAAATATTTCTGTACATATTTGGTAAGCATATAATGCAGAAAACTTTTTCCCTTTATAAGACATACGCAAGGTTTGAGTGAAGGTTACGATGTTAAATGTATGCGAAGTGTAGTAGATATTAGATGAAATTTTAAATCTCAACAAATCGTAGTATTGCTGAGGATTTAACAACTTAGTTAAATTGCGGTTTGGCCATTGGATCTATGGTTACCTATTCATACAACTTAACCTTTTTTATTCGAGCATTCACAAATCACAACCCTCACTATTCATATATCTTAACCTTATTATTTCACCACGCATTATAATTGGAATACCTTACAATTCACCGCTATTATTCAAATTAATAACCTCGCTACATGTGTATATAAACACGATGTTTTAACTAAAAGCATTCACTTGAATCACTTTTCTTTTGGGTTATAATAAAGTAGAGATTTAATCTTCTATAGATCTCTCTAAATGTTAAATCATTATAAACGATGTTCATTCTAGGACATTGACAAACTCCATATTGCAGAATATACAAGACATAAAATAGCAGCTATTTTCGCCTTTTTTACAGAGCAAATTGACTTGTAAAGGAACGGCAAAATTATGTTATGGCTATCATTTGGTCAGCTACTAAATGACCGGCGGAGAGGTAACTAAAATTAAGCAAAGTTTTTGATCGAGTTAAATATAGAAAAAAGATGTAATAATGCCATGCCCTTCGAAATTTAGGATTTTAATAAAACTTGACATGCTTTTGGGTTCATATTTTATCCCGATAAAAGCATGGCACGGCGAATGAGATTTTAGATGAATATGTTTGAGTTGATCTAAGGTCAATACTAATCCAATTTTCTGATTAATCCATATATAAATTTTAACGGGATCTCTGTTCAAGCTATCCCTTTGTTTAAAATCATTAAGGACAAATTTACTAGCCCATCTTGGTCGTACCCAATTTGGTCTGTTAGAAATACGTCGTGTTTGACTGTGACAAAATAGTCGGATAAAGGCCCTGGAATCAAAATAATGCAACTTATTAAATTCGCCAAAAATATAGCCATTGTCTAGTATAGAAACATTTTGTCTCCTCATAACCACAAGCACCAATGAGCGATGCTTTTCCAAATTCAGGAATTAAAGCTTGTGAAATTTAAAATCGCTGGTAAAAAGAATCGAGATTGTTTTATAATGACTATAACCTTATTTTATACACACAATTTATATTTTTTTTAGAGGAAAGATTTGTTTGAAATTATTGCCCGAGCCCGGCCCTGTCCGATTTTATAACTAACTTGCCCGTACAAGCACGTTACTCTTTTAAGATTCCGCGCTGCCCAGATATAATGATTTTTTTAATTTTTGGCAGTAATTTTGTTGTGTTTTGGAAAAATTATAAACTTAATTCTCGGTTTTTTACATAAGGAACACGATTAATAAAAATTATACTATCAAATAAAAAAGTGACAAGTAATACATCAAAACAATAAAGTATACAAAAAATATTATTAGATCTGAAGTGCTAGTTATAGTTCCCCCCCCCCCGGACCCGCCAAAAAAATCAATTTTTTACAGTTGATCACCCCGGCCCGTAGGCCAAACTTTTATCATCTGTCATCTTTATTATATTACAAAAAAAATGATTTAAATATTTTTAAGTATTCCCCCCCCCCCTTGAGAAAATCCTGGCTACGCGCTTGCTCCATATTTATCCATCATTTGACTTAGTACGATTATCGGATCAATTATGAATTTGTTCTCCACAAATCCGAATTGATTAGCCGATATTTTCACCTCGTTTTTCAGCCTTGTTATTATAATCCTTTCCATTTGTTCAAGAAGTAGCAAGTTAGCTTGATATTGCCCCACTCCTGCCGATCTCCTTTGGCTTTGAATAAGGGTATAATTGTGCTTGCTCTCCATTAATCTGGTTTACGCCTTTATTCCAATATCCTTTTAAAGAAATTCGTCAAGGTAGTAATTCCTTCTTCCCAAAATCCGACCCATGCTTACATAGGAATTCCAGCTGGGCCAATTTTCTTTTTACATCTTGTTCATTTGTTTCCTAACTTTCTCCTATCCTCCTGTAAGAGTTTGACCATACTTAAGTTTAACTCAATATCGGGAAGGGAATTTCTGTCATTCGCAATATTCATATGTTTCTTTAAATATCCTTTCCATCACTTCCTTCGGCTTAAAAAAAGGTTGGCCCTTCTCGTTTTTGACTAGTTTAAGGATTCCGACATCGGGATACATTTTCTCCCTTATCTTGGACAATTTAAACATGACCCTGCCACCCCCTATATGGTCCGCTGCTTTTAGCAACTTTGACAGCAAATATTTCAAAAACTTGACGAATATAAAAAAAAGTAAAAATGTATTCGTTTTCACCGCGAAAAACTTTACCAAAATTAGCAAACAATTTGCTTGTCAATTTTTCTTATTGAATCGTGTAATTAAATTTTAAAATGAACTTTATCAAATATAAGCAAAGGAATAATAAAGTGAGATAATTAATTCGGATTAATGATTTTGTACCCAATGTGTTACATTACATATTATAAGGTAATAATTACATAGTGTTATATTAGCATATATATTAAAATTTTTAACTATGCCTTTTTACACTTAAACTTTTGCATTTTTATAAGCATGTTTCTAAATAATGTTATTAATTTTAAGGTTATACAAGTAATTTAAGGCAATTTTTATTATCACTTTAGTTTTATTTGAAGCATAAAAGTCAAAAGTTCAAAATTAATTTACATAGCAATCATTATAAACGCTCTTTTTCAAAACCCATGTTCAACTAGTTAATAAAACTAAATTCGAATTGCTCAATCTTTTGATAAATCAAACCAATTCTCAAAAACAATGAAATTGCATTCCCATTTAAAGCAATTTTAACTGTTTATTATTTATCAAATAACTTAAATCTTCACGATAAATATTTCAAATTTTATATTTTTAACTAATACCTTCTTAAGGACGAGAGTATAATATAACATAACGTCTTTTTATGCGCGAAAGTATTTATAAAGAAATGTTGCCCTCCAGTCATGTATTCCAAGAAGGTGTCATTATGTTTAGTGGTTCTCGGTGACTATTTTAACAGCCTTTTCGTACATTTCTATATTATTTACCATCGACTTGTCTTCTCTTAATACTGATCATCCTGAGCTATAATGATCCAATCACAAGGTAAACGTTTATCAATAATTACTTTTGAAGCTAAATTGGCATATAAACAACTTATATATTTTTAATTGATTTACTAAATTTAATATAAATTTCTATTCTCAATTATTTTTTATCACACCGTAAGCTTTAAATGCCAATTTAATTTAATTTATTACCCAACCAATAAGTTGATATTAAGTTTGTTGAGAAACTTCTTCATTCCATTTTTTGCTTTCAAATAAACGCATCGGTTTTATAAAAGTGATTCATTTAAAATATAAGCCTTCTTAAGTCTATATTTTATTATAAAAGTACGAATAAACTTAATTAATTTTTAAACTTGAACATAATTTAGCGATGGCTATGGTATTTCTAATGTTGATACCCCCTATCGTCGGACAACTTATCATAGAGGCTGACCCAAAAATTATGGATTTAGCAACTACTATGCGAATGGAAGACGTAATGAATTTGCCGAAATCGGAAATTCTAAAGGATCAAACTAAGAGCACAAATTTAACGCAACACAATACAAATATACCATTTACGCGTTATCAAAATATACCGATAGGTGATTCGGTGATTATGTCTTGCGAAGCATTTAACCGTTATAAATACATAAAATACAAAAAAGGCAATGAAACTATTGGGATGAATAGTACATCTACAAATAAAGATGTTATCAGACCTACGGACGATGATTTAGAAGTCAAATGGATCCTACCGTCAGATCACGAAGCAGAACTTTTAACGGTAAATTTTGCCTGGTTCGAAATTTATATTAAATCATATTTAAAAAACTCTTAGTTTTCAATCTAAATTAAAACTAGATAGGAGTTTCATACATAAGTAAAAAAAGGAATCAACAATAATAAACACCAGCTATATCTTTAAACATCATCGCTTTAGTTAAAGAGTATTATCATGGGCGTAGCCAGGTTTTGAATTAGAGGGGGGGGCAGATTAAAAAAAATTTTCCTGAGAGCAAAAAAAAGTCTCGACTATCCAAAAATTTTCCTAAGAGCAAAAAAAAAGGTCTCGACTTGCCAAAAATTTTCCTGCGAGCCAAAAAAAAGCAACTCCCCTAATTAGGCGGTGGGGGCAGCCGGACCCCCTGGATAATTAGGGGGGGGGGCAGGGGGTCCGGCTGCCTCGCTAATTAGGGGGGGGGGTAAAACATATTTTTAATTTCTAAGGGTTTTTGTATTGAAATTTTTTTTAATTAGGGGGGCAGCCGCCCCCCCCCTGCCTACGCACATGAGTATTATTATAAACATTCACTATCAGATATCTACAGCTACATATATGAGCTCCGATATAAAAGCCAATTATACCCTTATTTCTCACACAATTTTTATAATTATTATTTATTGATACACTAATTCAAAGAAGGTATATTAGCTTTGACATAAATATGTAAATGTGGATCAATAATAGTATAACCCTTGTTCCATTTTGCAAACACTGGGGATTGCAATTTGAATTAAAGTGACCGTTTGTTATTTCGAAAAAATGTACATTCTACTAAATCAATTACATATTCAGGTCACTTGGAATTGTGGCGATGCCGACGACGCTAATACCCAAGAAGATGTAACATTCTCCCAAAAACTCTTATCCTCCGGTCTAACCCGTTTTTGCGTCGACAGAGGCATTTCCAAAGACGACCGTTTCAATGATACCATTTATTACGGTTTACGAATTTTGCGAGTGAGAGAAGATGACTCCGGCATTTATTTATGCGCCGCGCGGAGAAAGAAAATTGGATCGCAAGAATGGTTGTACGGAAAGGCGGCTCTGAATTTATCGCCCTTCAGAGGCAACGTCCGTGCCAAACTCGAAGCGAAGGCCATAACTGCAGGTTGGTTAGCCGGTTCGATCGGTGTGTTGGCGCTAATTTTATTGGGACTACAAAAGTATAAATACAAGGGCGGACCCGGTCATAGCGAGAAAAAGTGTCAACAGGGTGGTCGGCTGGGCCATAATGGAGCCTCCGTTGCACATCATCACCTAAGTGGTGGTGCAGGGGCATCTTATCAATATTTTCAATACGGGAACACGGGAGGCGGAGAAAGTGGGGTAAGTATAGTTAAGCAACCCATGCCTGTCGGTACTAACGCTGGTGGACCATCTTTTACTAATTTGGGCTACGAAATGGCCGAACGTGACTCTGAACTTGAGCGTGGGCGCGTAGATGAGGGTGAAGCCAAAATGTGAATGCTTTAAATCCCCTCGCCCTAAAAAACTGGATATATATACAAGTTTTCCTATGTAATCATTTTGGTCTAAACCTACAAAAAAATCATAATTACTATCACAGCCCTACCTTTTCATACATTACTGCACATTTTGTCTCCCTAACAATCAAAACGACTCGACCATGTAAATTCAATAACTAGCTTAGCCCTTATTCACAATTTTTAGCATGGTCAAATATTGGTTTTATTGTTATAATTATATGTTTAAAAACTTAACTATTCCCAACGTTATATACTGCTACTTTTCTATAAAATATTTGTCAAGCTTTTAAATCTCACCTATTTTGTTAAAACGATTTTTATAGCTAAAATAAAAATTGATTTTTAGTTAGTCAAGGGGAATGTTGATATTATCAATTAGGTAAATTTTTTAATATACTTGATTTTTATCTTTTGAACACTAATTGAAAATTTAATTATATACAAAGTGAAAGACAATTTATAGGTATATTTAAAAAAGGTATAAAAAATGAAATGCATTTAAAAATATTATGAACTAAATTGCAAAATAAATTTAACATTGTGGTTTAATTACCAAATATTAGAACAATCCAAAATGTTTAAATATATTTTTAGTAAATTATAGAATTTATTTGCCCCTCAGCTTATTAACAACCAGTTCAACGACAAGCACTAAAAATAAAATGCACCTGTAGGTAGGCACTTAAAATTTTGAACCTTAAAAACTGAAAAATCCCATAAATTAATTTAACATTTATAAATAATCATACCAAAAATAGTTATGCTAAGGTGTGGGATCCCCCCCCCCCTTCGCACCTTTTATACAATTATATTCATGGCAAGCAGCACCCATTCTTTCAAAACATCTTCCATAAAATTAAAGACAAAAAATTATAAAATGCTACTTAAAAATAATCTAAGATAAAATTATATTCATTATTCTAAATTACTTGTTGCAAAAAAATTTGGTATACATATATATTGTAGTTCGAAATAAATATTTTAGCTTAATATAAATATACTTAACAGAATATTTGCTCAATAAACAAATGAGGTAAATTGATATTGTAAAATATCTTATTTGCGTCAAATAAAAATTAGCCTTTCAAATTAATTTAAAATATCAACATCTTAAACATAATAGATGTTATTCAAAACTTTGTCCTATAAATTTGTACGTACCTGACACTTTTAATTTATATACTACAAAGTTCTAAAAATGTCTTAGCAACCTCCACTTGGCACCTATTTCCCAATATAGTATTCTTATTTCAAAAGTGGGCATTTTGTTAAAATAATGAGCAACACTAAAGCTTTGCAATTTTGCATATTGGTAGAAACGTTATACGTTTATGAAACTTTATTCAAGTATCCTTTATACAATTAACTGATTCTGTTTTGGTTAAGACAAATTATTTGCAAGGCCATAAATTTACAAGCGAAGTCTTATATTCAAGTAACCTGGCTATATAAAAAAGATTCTGTTTTTTGAAACTTTTAAAATTATAGAAGAAGCCACAGGTCATAGGTTTGTTTGCGATTATATTTTCAAAAATTTTCGAATGCCAAAGAAGACGCTTATAACATATGAGCCAAGTAAAAACTTCAAAATAAAAACAAGTTTTAAAATTCTTCTGAGCGAGAAAATAAAATGTAGCGAATAAAACGTTTAATGAGATAGGTGGATATTATAATATGGCGTTTAGATTTGGCTGAGTTTCTAAAATTTCGAATTTATTAAATTTCGTAATATCCTTGATAATTTTAGATTTTTTGCCATTCGCCTTGGTCGCCTTTGCTTTGGGATGGTTGTGGTAATAATCTTGAAACAGCTCGCCCCAATTAACTAGTGCATCGAGTTCTTCTTTACTCAACTTCTACAAAATTAATTTTTAGCTATATTAAAATAACTCCTTACAATATCTTCCAGAGATATCGGTCCCTTTGAATCTTTGGAAGGATTATTGTAAACTGAGTCATACTCTTTCGACGTTAACATCTCTATAATATCTTCCTTGCTTAACGGCACATTATCTTTAAAGTAAGTCAAATTGCGCCGACTATCTTTGAATTTTTCTATAAATAAAAAAAATAAAAAAACGCATACCGAATAATCTAAATCGTAATTATTGGTTTATAAGAAAAATATCTTGAAAGTTTTAGTAGCATAAGAGTGTTTTTGACTCCATTACCAATTCTGTTAAAAACAGCTATTATATGTTTCTCGAAAAGAAGCTTCTTGTTTATGTAAAACCTTTTAAAATTTTCGAGCTTGAATTGAAATATATAAACAGATTTTTACTTATCTATACATCAATAAGAATTTTAGCTATAAATCTTGATACACTATTAACCATTTAAGATTTCAAAAAAGTGAAATGGATATAATAATAAATTTAATCGAACGATGCTAAGTTAATTTATGACGTGGACTAAGAAAGACAACATCACCATAAAAAGCGCGACTAGCCCGTGTAATGCAGTAAAAGTCAAATTCTCTAGATTAAGAAAATAGATTTGAAAAAGCTGGAATAGCATAGATTTAATGGCAACTATAATAGCAAATTGATAAGGTATAATAATAATTAAAAATAATAAAATTAAAGAACCTTTGGGAATAATCATTTTCTCAAGTTTCCTTTTGGTATAGGCCCGGTTTACCATGTATTGGTCGATGGTGCCTTCCGTTACAAACCTGTAAACGACTACGGGATTGGTTTGTCCTATCCTATGGCACCTATCTTGAGCTTGTAGATCACTTTGGGGATTCTGTAATGAGATATACAAAAAGAGATGCAACCAATACAAAAATAAAGCTTATTGCCTAAAATAATTAAAAGTAAAAACTTTAATTTTAAATGGGTATGATTATCCTTTAATTTTAACAAAAACGGGCTTTTGTGACCTTACTAACCTAATTAAAAACCAAAATTCGAAGATGAGAGGACTATAAATAAAAAAGAAATCACGATTTTAACACTACAAACAAATTTTAAAATTTTCCTCGTAGATTCGTTGTTACTTTTTGAATACAGAAACATGCCGCTTACATTAGTTACGGGTCATGTAGTGGATCTTGGCAGCAATTATGGGATAATAACAAAAAATCTACAAAAAGCTAAGGTCAATTGTATGAAATGATTTCAACAAATAAATTTTAAATAAAGCAAGTAACGTATTTTTGTACCTATTTAACTAGTATTCAATTGAAACTTATAAATGGTGCAAAACCTGCATATTTTTTAACACAATTTACCTATATGCAATGAGTATCATAAAGTTGTTACTACGAAATTAAAGCGCACCTTATTATCGGGCCCATTAAAGACGCGTTATAACTTAAATAATGTCCTAATAATATTTGTAAATTTTGATAACATTTGCGAGATCTAATTTGGTAAATTAAACATTAATTTGGCAAATATACCCAGTCACTATCGATAATTATAACGCAATCGGCGGCGCTGAGATTGATTCCCAAGCCCCCGGCCCGGGTACTGATCAGGTAGATGCTAATGTCTGATTGAGTATTTTGAAATTGAGCCACATCCTCGCGCCTATCACCCAAAGGAGTGGAACCGTCTAAACGGAGATACGCGAAATCTTTGTAGGTGCAATAATCTTCAATTACATCGAGCACGGATGTCATTTGGGAAAATAACAGGATCTGAAGTAAAAAAAGTATGATATATAAGCATAACAAAGTAGTTACTGACATGGAGCATTTAGAAAATATACACCAGAAATAGGAGTCAAAATTAAACTTTAAAGGTATTAGAATCAAATAAATCTTTTATCGAGCAAAATTAGGGAAAAGTAATATTTTAAGCTACAACTACAAAAAACAGAAATTTTCAATTTTAATCATTCTTTAACGGTTCGTGGAAATTAATTTTTTAAAAGGTCAAATACATTCACAAATTATATACGATGGCAGTTTTATGTCTAGAATAATAATCTACAGAATTTAATCATCACACATTCAAATAAATTAATAACATGATGATGCGCACCAGCAATTCTAGTTAAAAAATACAAAGATCATTTAAAGATAATTACCGATAATCTTTAGCGTTGGTATTTCAGTCAAATAAATCTTACAATTTTTTTCGTACTTAAAAATAAATTTCTTGGGAAGACCTCTAATTAAAATTACTTTGTGACCATCGGCTATGAGCCTCGAAACTAATTGATCCAAAATCAATAATTTTCCCGAACAATTTATCATGGTTTGGTCGATAGGGTAAGAATGGTCCAGGTCAAGGAGGTAAGGGTGACTACAACATTTTCTCAACAGCATAAATTGATTATCTCTCGTAACTTGGGGGATTCGGGCCCCGTTATTATTGCCAACTGATGTCAAGCCGTTATTTTCGACAGTTTCACCTAAATATCTTAAAGGCAGGAATAATAAATTAGTTTGCCACGTAATTTCCAATGATATTGCACGGTAGTTTGCATTTCGCATTCCTTCCTTTCTTATAATATATATTATAGTGTGCAGAAAGCCTTTTTTAAATTACGTGAAAAATGTATATTTCAAATTCCGTCAACAAAACTTTTTAGATGGTATAGTTATCTAAAGTTAAAAACATAATTTAATTAAATACAAAAAAGAGGTATGGGTATCAAATATTTAATTATTTTTTTCCAAAAGGCGTGACCTCCCCCACAAATTGCACATAGCGTTTAAGATGGGTAAAATTTACTTTCTATAATTTTCCACCATTTTCTCGTAGCCTTCCTCATTCCCACTCTTTTCGATATTAGCAATCATAGCAAAGTCAACCTTTTGCGCCGCCTTCCTTTTCCTGCCCTTTTCATCATCCTTTGTCGTAACACAATTTGAAACTGTTTCACGTCCATTAAGCTCCTTATTCTCGATCTAACATGTAAATGGGAAGTGTTTTATATGACAATGGTTATGAAAAATTTGTTATTCACTTCTTATAATTATGTTTAAAAACAAAGTTTCATTAAATTAAGGAACATCAACAACAATTATTATCGACCTGGCCAGGCTAAGTATGTATGATCGGCGATGCAGTTCTTAAAAATAATATCTGTTATTGTTAAAATGGCTCTAAAAGTGCACCTAATCAATCAACACAATTTATAAAACATCAATCGAACTTAAAAATAAAATATTCCATTATTACTGGGTTAAGGGATGAGGACTGCCTCATATCCCTAACAACGGAGTCTAGATTTTTGGCGAGTATGGCTTTGTAACAAGTTGATTGGAAGCAAGGAGACAGCGGTGTGTATACAACGAGCTCTTTCTTGGGCGGTATATTTAGTTCGACCGCGGATTTAAGCCTCCTTAACAAAAAGGGAGCCAATATCTAAATTATAAAACATGATGAATGATGGTGATCTTTTCGATACTCCTGCATGGGCGAAGCCAAGGGGGGGGGCAGGGAGGGGCGGCTTCCCCCTCTAAATCCGAAATTTTGTTAACATTTAATAAAATAATGGCTAAAATTTTGAAAAATGATCATTTTGCCCCTCTATAAATCATTATTAACCCCTCTAATTCTAATGCTGCTACGCCCAGCTACTCGTGTAAATAACTGCATTTTGTTTATCTATATAAATTAAGCATACAAAACAGACACTTAGATGTTATATTGATTCTGTTAAATAGATCAAACAACCAATGTAGGATGGACGACCACATGCCAGATATAGAGGCAACGACAGAAGAACACTTCTAAATATATAAAATAAATTGCATTTTTAGACGATTGTGGTTTAAAATTATTGAACTCCTAACCAAATTGTGCCCAATGTTAAGCCTTGAACGAACAAAAATTCGAAACAAATCTGACGGTTAAAGTTGGTATAATGCACGGATAATAAAGAGTTTGCTAAAATATGGCCTTGAGAAGCGATCAATGCCAGTTTGGTATTTTAATTCTGCACCTAGCTGTGTAGATATTCAATTTCATTCAGTTCAATGGGAACAAAAATTTACTGAGATCCTTTGTAAAAAACTGCTAAATTGATATGTAAATAGAATGAGCCAAAATTTTACAAAAAGATATGGTCTGAACAAAGGTTAAAAAGCAACCTTTACAAAAGTTTAACACAAAAAGAATATTCCCCCTAAGGAAATATCATCACTCATACAAAATATTATCTTCTAAAATAATATTCATAGCCTTAGAAATTTCACCGAGAGTTTGAACGGCCTGAGAGAAAGGCGTCTCAAATAATCGAATGAAAAATAGATCGAAATTATGTGCATTACATGAAATTATTCAAAACCTATAAATTAATCGCGATCCAAAATCGCTTAATTAAATATTGGTAAAGTACATAGATTGAGCAAGCAAGGTTTAGGTAATGAAATAGTAGGCATAAAAAATATATAAAACCGATAAAGGCGCTTGGAATAACGACTGTAATGGATCGGATTAACTTGACAAATAAGGGGTGTAAACAACTCTTATTAGAAGCTAAGTTTATTCCTTATGTTTTAGACTCATCCTATTCAAATAAATTTCAAAACTAATTTTAAAAACTTATTAAAAATCAATGTTAATATACTTGATGCAGCATGTTAACAACTTTTTCTTCTCGTTCTTTTATCAAATCATCTTGATTTACATCGGAGTTATTGAGGGTCGTGCAAAGTTCTGATACATCGAACCATGATACAAACCTGTAAAAGTATTATATATAAATCGTTGCTAAGATAAACACCTAAATTAGATAAATGTTTATATTAATTTTGGTAACTTAACATAAACCTTAATAAGTTTTCGCGGTATTAATTTATTGATTTAAATTCAAACTTGTGGTTTAACAAAAAAAATCGGTAGATATATACATAGACTAGATAGACTGCTCATGCCATATGTTCCACGGTAAATTGTGTGTCAAAATTTCCTTTATTTTGAAGACAACAACTGGTGTATTTCAACCATGCCATTTTGCGCTATAACATTCAATTTATTTTCCTCACTTGTATTCTAAATTTGAACGAACGTCAATAAATTAATATTATACAAAATTTATTAAACAAACTTTCATCACAATTTTTACATCTTTATGTAATGTGTTAATGATATTTATTTTAGAATGCTGTTTTTAATATCTACCCAAATTTTTTTATTTACCTTTTAAAGATTATTAAATTCACAAAATACTAATATCTATATAATCACCACTTTACCATGTTAACCTTAAAATGGTGGGAAAAAGGGTACACATTTTGTGCGTTGATGAGCAGTCTATCTAGTCTATGGTTATATATAAAGAAAACACATAAATATTACACAGTTAGATCATCGAATATCTCGGGCACTAAAAAGTTGAGCAAGGCCCACAATTCGGATAAATTATTTTGCAAAGGGGTGCCCGTAAGTAGTAGACGGTTGGCCGACTTAAAACTCTTCAGTACGCTAAAATTTGTCGATGAACATTCATAAATTTTGTGATAAATGTTGCCTGCGATAAAACTAACATTGCAAAAATAACATTTATCATAATACAATTTAATGCTACATTATTATAAGCAAATCCATAATTTTTTGAGATCAATAACTAAAAGAACCATTAAAAAGAGGGTAGAGATTAATAAACACGAAACTAACCTTACAAATACAAACAAAAATTTCAAGCCTGACCTAAAGAGTTTGCATTTGAAATTTTTGATGCGATGGCCTTCATCGATGATGAGGTAGCGCCAATAAATGTGCTTGAGATGGTAGGACTCACTCATAGCCATGTCGTAGGAAGTTACAATGACTGGCAAACTTTTGGTAACTGGGTTCGTGATTTTAAAGAGAGGCAAAAGAGCTTTGCGTTGCTTCAAGTTGCCGTGAAACAGTATGGTGGTGATCTACATAAAGTTACAAAAATTTTAATTTGCATTTTTGGTAAGTAATTTCACTTTTGATTTTAATCTTTGACTTAATTTAATGGAAGAAGATTACATATTTAACTCACATTTTGCCAAACTTGTTCGCTTTATAATTAAAATTGTTCATCACTTTTGAACGAATTGATCACACATTTAACTCTAATATGAACGAGTAAAAACAAAGACTAATAGACTGTATAGTGTATACTCACGCAGCCAATGCGTAGCCCTTTTGTGGCGTAATAAAAATTGGTGGCCCGTCAACTCGCCGAAAACAATCTCGCCGAAAATAATGTCCCCCAGCTAAAAAATGTCCCCAAATTTGTGATTGGTTGATGGGTTAGGGTTAATAAGCTTGGGGACCTTTTTTTAGCTGGGGGACATTATTTTTCGGCGAGTTGATAGGGCACCATAAAAATTATATGGTCAATAATTATTTATATGATAATAATTTCCATAAAATGCATAGCATTCAGGATTACTTATTATAATTAATATAACTTTTTGTAGACTCAGAACAGATAAGAACATATAATGTAGAATTACTAGAATAAATAAATTAAAATGTAGGCACTTAAATGTCATTTTTGTTTAGGAAATATTGCTTATCTCTATGTCAGTAGTTAAAATTTTCCAAGGCCTACGTAAATAATATAATTTTTTGTATAAAAACACACATATATATAAGGGATAGACCATTACTATCAATCATTCTCTAACCAACTAGGTCAAAACCTTGCACACCCTATAAAAAAGGTAAAACAATCTAAATTGGTTGATCAAATTATAAATCTTTGGGATAATAATAAACTTTATAAATGTTTGTTATGGGAGTTTTTAAAAAAATATTTATACTTTACTGGAATTAATTTGAATTTGAATATAGTTTGTTTTTGGAATAAAAATTTTAGGAATTAATTGAATATACAAATTCCTGCAATAAAACTGGATTACAGATTTGTATATAATTAATTATCAGGAAAAGACATGGCATTTTAAATTTGTTTAAAACCAAAATTGATGATTTAATATATTTTTGGTACATAAACATCAAATGTGCTGACACACTAAATTATGATTATACAAATAATATCCTTATTTAATAAGCTTATTAAAGCTATTAATTAAAGCTATGCAAATAGGACATTTGATCTTTATAAGCTATCAAGCTTATTATTATATTATACAATGAACAAGCTCATTCACTTTGTATTAGCAATATAATTAACGTTTAATTCAAATAATCGTGATGTATTTCTTCCCACACATTTTTGAGTGTGTTCAGTTTCATCATTCCTCTATATTTGCCCCAAAGTCCCGTTTCCCCCAACGTCCCTTTTCGGAAAAGTATTCAACCTCAACCAGTGGGTGGGTATGGTGGTAGTGGTGTTGTAAAAACGGCTGATCGACTATGCCAGAAAAAACTTTATGAAAACCAAACTCGATTATAACCAAAGGTCGACCAAACTAAACCCAGCGCTTTTTACATCACTAATTTGTAACTAACATAAGTTTGATATCAAGCGATTTTTTTGTTAAATACTTATTTTTCCCCGTATATGGGCTTGTCTTAATATCGGATTCAGATTCAAATCGGGCGAATTCATCTTTGTCTAAATAGCCGATTCAATGGGTCGTACTCAAATGTAATTATTGATATTTTAAAAACGTTTTTTTTTGTTTATTGCAACTCTTGGGATTAGATCTAAACTTTGCTGATACCTAAAAATTTAAAAACATAGGACATTTAAGCTTAGGAAAAAGTTTGCTCTTACAAAATCGCTATTATGTTATGGGTCTGGAATGTAAATCTGCTGTGAATTCGAAGTTAAGACACGACTATGTTATAACACGTACGACGATTTTTGCTGCGCAGCAAAATCCGATATTAAGACAAGCCCCAAATCCAAATTTGGTTCAATTCGGTTTATAAGCTTAATTGTTAAAATAACACAAAGGTATCCCTCGCTTTTGAAGATTCTGGTCAAGAATGACTTGAAACCTAAGTGAAGGCTAGTTCACGCCTTTAAGCTTTCATATTATGCAGCTTTTCGATTTTATAATCATGTCTGAATTGTTTCACTACAGTAAACGAATATGGCAGGCACCTACCTACCTTGCTTATAAATTACATAAATTTGTGAGGCATAAAAAAGCCAATAATTTAAAAGAGCACATATATTCAGAATCCTAGACCTCAAACAAGATTTCGCATGCACCCTCTTGCTATTGCAGGGGAGCGTAAATCAATCTTTCCCCTTTTAACATCCAATAATATTATTTCCACCGTCGTTTCATGCTACTGCACTGCACTGGTAAAGAGGCAATAAATTTTTTTTAAAAATATCCAAAAAAATTCTCCGAGATTATGATGTTCGACTAGCTTTTTAGTCAGTATATAACTAGGAATTCTCATATTTCGCTTAACTTAAAAGCTCTTTGCTAATTCTTAACCTATTTATATGATAACGATTTAATACTTGATTTTCAATCAATGTCATTTTATTCGCTCTATGTATATATTTGTCACCCTTTGTCTTCTTCGTAAAGTATAATAATAAAAAGATGAAAAAAGCAAAATATATATGGTCGAAATCGACTTAGATAAAACTTAGGACACGGTGCCTCACGATATAATATTGCTGCTTAAAAATACTAAATATTGCTGATGCATAAGTACGGTAAATGATCATGAAACTTCGCTTTATTGCTTAAAAAACACTGCGAGGAGGCAGAGGAAGGATTATTCAAATAACCCAAATAATTCAAAAAAGCCCGCAAAGCATGATATGGAAATAACAGGCAAGCAACTCATCGCTCTATGACAAAATGTAGAAATGCTTTCATACCTGATGCTACATTCAATCGGACTTAGCACAAAGAAAGTTAGCCCATGAATTTAAACAAGATAACTTGAAGGGCGAAGCATTTCCTATTTAATGTGCGACAAGACGCCTATAGAACTGCAGAGCAAAGCTTACAAATCCATCACAAGTGGCACTGGTTTGCTCAGTGTTTAAATTAATCGCGAGCACACGTATACAATTTCCTTATAAACGTCTAATTGATAAAAAAATTAAAAAGCATTTGCAATTTTTATAATGTAAGATGATAACATTTAATTTTTCCTCTCAAAATACCCATTTAATGGTTGTCAATGTAAATTTCAAGCACATGAAATTAATATTTAGTTCCAACCTTAATTGAATTAACTCTCCTCTTGGGGGTAGCTATAAGTAAGCAATTATCGCCCTTCAAATCAAAGATCATCATGGGCATTAAACTCTACGAAAAAAAAGTAGCACAAGCCACGGATATGTTACTGATAACCTGGAGCTTGGGGTTAGAGTCCTTTTCAACCATAAGACCCGAAAGCGTTTTAAATTTTTTTAATTCAAACCCGAAACGATGGTCCCGTTTAAAGAATCCAAACCCAACTTAAAACGTTTAGAGAGTCTCTACCCTAATCTGACCCGACTTGAAAGTAAAGATTACGGTGTGTACAAATTATTCGGAATTAGAGTGTCTGTTTTAATAAAAACGGAATTGTTGCCTCCACATCTGTGGGCTGCAAATTCGCCTTTCTTTCTTTTGAAATTGGCCCAACAGTCGAAAACGACCTCTCGCCACTCGAAGAAGCTGGGATTAGATGTCAGATTTGTTTAAATTTTTCTGCCCGACCCCATCTAGAGCTGCCCGAAATGAGGATTTATTAAAATATATTAATAATTTTGTCATATTTTCCAAAAAAAATTAAAGTAAATTTCGATTTGGATAAAAAACTACAATTTAAAATTATATTATACAAGCAAGTAAAAAAGTGATAAAATAATATACGAAGGTAAAATTATACTTTATATGTAAACAGCCCGAATTTTCTTATAATGCCCGCATGGGCGTAGCCCGGGGGGCAAGGAGGGGCGGCTGCCCCCCTCTAAATACAAAAATTTGTTGAAATTTATTAAATTTATGGCTAAAATTTCAAAAAATAATCATTTTGCCCCTCCCTAAATTATTATTGCCCCCCACTAATTCCAATGCTGGCTACGCCCATGGATGCCCGCCCAAAAATTTAAAGGCAGCGGGCCGGAGTTTTCTGGTTATGACTTAATGGCCAAAAATGTACGAGCTTTTATCACTAAAGTGGGATATTTAAAAGTATAGACTCTCCACCATTTTAATATGCCATAAATCCTAAAATAAGATTTACTAGTAAACTCTAAAAGTCCAACACCTCACACTATTAGTATACAATGGGTAAAGTTTTATGCGTATGAAACTATTAAAAGTAAAGTATGTTTCATATCAAAACAATATTATTCAACTCGTTAATTTGTTTTACCTTTTTAAGTTAATAAAGTCTAATTTAAAGTTGGCAAAGGAAAATAAAACTATAGGAAGCATAAATTTCAAAATGTATAAAATCTTATGTTTAAGGGGATTTTTGAAAATTTAGCTTAAAAAATATACTGTCCTGCGGTTTTTGTAAAAGTGGCTGTAAAATTCACAATCTTCGACACGATTCGAAGGCATTATAAAATTTTCAACCGGAACCCGACCCGAATTTTTTGTAGTTTCAACCGGAACCCGACCCAAGACATTTCAAACTTTTCGGTCGGGTTTTGTGTTACCCGCGTAGGCCTCTAGGTAAGGGTACACAAAGCTGAATTGACAACTAATTGCTTTAAGCCAATTGGTATGCAAAAATGGGTTTTCAGCCTAGGCAGACATGAAAATTGGCTTATGTGGTTTGAAACTTAATGTGAAAAGGTTAAGTGCACCATGCTATTATGAATAAGATGATTAATTAATGAGACCTCGATCAAAATAATAAAAAACAGATTAAAACACCTTATGGCTATGGGACCAAGAATGGCTTTTAATAATATGAGCCTACACTAATATTTTTATAAAATAAGCCTAATGAAGGTTTTAGACTATATAAAAACTTAAAAAATTTTTGGAAGGTTGTTAGTTAGGCATTTTGTGTTAGAAGTAAAATATATAATTGCTTTTAAGCTTTACCAAACGTATGAATGATTAGAAAGGATTAGAAATTTTACCCACTTAAATTATTATCATAAACTCATAAACATAAAATTCCTAGAAACAAAATTGAATATATATATTTAGTTAAATATAACAATTAAATATGCATCCATTAAACAATTGACATTTTGTATAAAAATCCTCTAGCTTATTATTTTTTAAATAAAATTAGAGACAGATGCAAGCCAAAAATATAATTACTGCAAACCTTTGGTGCAAATCTTGCAAATTCGGACATCCAATTAGGTATGGTTGACAATGGAGCTACAATGATATAAGGACCAGGTACCCCTTTTTCTATGAGAAATGCAATGAATGCTATGCACTGAACTGTTTTTCCTAAGCCCATTTCATCTGCTAAGATTCCATTGATACCATTTTCATATAAAATCTAAAATGAACTTATTATTTTTATAAAGTTGATAACAAAGAGTTTATTTGGATAAAAATGTTGCTTATAAATTAATAAACTTTAAGCCATTCTAATCCTTCAATTTGATAAGGTTTGAGGAGCCCTCCAGTAAAATATTTTGGATGAACAAATGTCTCTGCATCTGATAATTTTGTCTTTTCTTTTTTGCCTATTTTTAATCTCTTACTCTGTAAAGAGATCAACATATTAAATAATTAAGTGAGTTAATGTCTAATCTACCTTAGGCTTATTATTGTTATAATCAGTATTATCTTTTAATGGTGCTTTAAATGTGTCCCGCTTGCCATCCAATTTGGTTAGTAAAAAATCACAATAAAATTTGCTTTTTGTCAAGAGATTCTCCAAGCGTAAAAACCTTTGATTTTGATCCAATTCTTCATTAGCCTTTTTGGCATGACTCACCTATTTGAAATTACAAATAATTGTAGCTTATATAAATTGAAAGATCCTAGTTTATAATTTAATCATAAAAAATAACAAAACTTTTTATTCATTAACAGTTTTTATTTTTTACTAATTCATCTTCTATCTTTGCAGAATTTATAAGATCAGCCTTAGCTTCTTCATTTATAATATCTTCAGTAAGCATAACTTCTTTACCAAAATAAATATTCAAGTTTATAATTATACCTTAATTATCTTTTTCGTCAGACAGCCTTTATCTAAACAAATTAAAAACAAGGTTGATCGTTTGTAAAATTTCAAAACGCGTTTTATATTTCGCGGAATATTGAGAAGTGCGAATTCATTAAGATACATAACAGCTGTAAATGTTAAAATTTTACATAATTTTTTATATTGCTAAGACTTTATAAAACCACTCTATCGATTTTGATTTATAAATAAAATAAATTATAATATAGTAAATATCATTATTTCTGCTTTTTGGAGCATAGCAGGTACTCATGTCTAAGAATAAAGTTGGCATAAGTTTATGTAATCATAATATCCATAGCGTAGCTAGGTTTTGGATTAGGGGGGGGGGCAAAACGTTTAAAAGTTTAATTAGAGGGGGGCAAAACATAATTTTTTCTTAATTTTTTCACGTTTTTGCATTAAGAGTTTTTTTTGTAATTAAGGAGGGGGGCAGCCGCCCCCCCCCTGTCCCCCCTAGCTACTCCCATTATAATATTATATATTCTAAGACATATTCCCTAATCTTATGCCATATAAGCGTATTAATAAAAATCTGAGACAAGACGCTAAAAATTGGTGGATAGAACCATCATTATAAAAGTTAAACTAAAACTGTAAACCTCACCTTAGTTTGGTAAATTTTATTTATTGATAATACATAAAGGAAAATGTTGACCTAATAAAGAGGCTCTTTAAGAATAGCCATTTGGTCCAAACAAGCTATAAGTTATAATCCCTACATTTAGTGCTTTTCAATTAAAAAGTGTTATTTTTATAAACCAACACCTATGGGTATGTTCTAGATAATAATATTAATGTAAATGAATTATTTCTTAATAAAACTTACAAAATTGGAATAATTATTCCCAGCTCTTAAATTTGAGACCCCCTATTTAAAATTGCATCAGATGACTTTAAAAATTTTAAGACAGTTCAAAGTTAGTAAAAAATAGTATAATTTAAATATATTTAGCCACAATATGATTCATAGATAAATAAAATAATTTTGCAAAGAGTGAACTGAATTTGAAAAAACATATTCGGCAATTAATATTTTAGTACACTTAAAAAACCCAAGTTAATTAACTTTTATATTGTACTCATAATTTTTTAGAGTAAATAATATAAAAATGTTTTTAATCCTTATAACAAACCGTGCGAAGTTGTTGACTACTGTATGAATTTTTATAGTTGATAAATGATGGGAACCTTTAATTTATAGGATGGCGGTAAATATGTGTAAAAGCACACTAAAGCAAGTGAATTAAAAATGATGCATTATAAAAGTAAAAACAATACGAATACGTTTATTCAAATTAAATCCACATGATAATGTACAACATATACACAAGGTATATAGAACTAAAAGATATTATAAATAACGTATATAAACACCGATTATATATCAGTACATTTCTTCCCACTTTCAAAAGCTAAAACTCATCATGATAACGTATCGTAGGATTTCGCTTTCTTATCGATCGCCTTAACTGAACCTCTTCGATTATTTGCCTTCTTAACAAAACCTCTTCCAAAATTTATTCGAATTCCTTTGTTGGTACAAACGCTATAGGAGTGTTTGCCATTTCGTTCCAAAATCACTCCTTTATACCAACCTGGAGTTATTTCGTTTTTAATCCACACCAAATCTCCTTCCCCGAATTGCCTAACTACCGACTTCCTATCATGGTAAAATTTTTGTTTTGCCAATCTTTGATTCTTCTTGTCCTTTGGATCAGCACGAAAGTCAAATGCTGTCCTTAACCTTTTTCCGAATAAAAGTTCCGACGGTGCTTTACCTGTTGCCGCCTGTGGAGTGTTCCTATAAGCCATAAGGATTTGCAAAAGACAAAGTTCCTTATCACTCCCACCTTATCTTCCTGCCCAATACCCTGACTTTAACGTTCTTATTACCCTCTCTACTAATCCATTTGTTTTCGGCTGGTAGGGAGTCGATGTTATCGTGGACTGAATCTCACTTGGGACTTCACAACGGTCGACATATTTGCCCCATCCAACTCCTCTCCCGACCTTATAGCCAGTGCAGAGAATAGGAAAACAGCCAAATATTCTTCCCTCGCGGACACAATATTCATTCCCGTAGTGGCAACCGCAATTGGAAATTTAGGCGTTAAAGCTCTCGTTCTCCTGAAACAAATTAAAAAAGCGATCTCCAACGTCTCTTTAGATTTGAAAGAGTACTTTTTTATGAGGCAAAAGATCACAATGGAAATCGTTAAATCCAAAACGATTTCCATACACGGATCAACGCCATCCGTTTAGTTATAGCGCGTTTTTATATTTTTTTAGTCGTGAATGTAATTTTTTGTATACCATTTAATAAAGAATATTATAGTAAAAAAAAAGATATATTAAATAAAATTTCAACAAAATATGAAATTGCAAATGAAAATTTTTATTACCATCTCCAGTGGCATGTTGTGAGTCAGTTAACACATTGTACCAATCTCCCTTTCTTGGCGTTAGGATATTTATAAAAAAGTTACTATCTAACTATTTTAATCGCCAATTGTGGTTAAAACCTATGAGGCATGCATATTTTGCCTTAAAATCATGTTAATGATACCTAACTAAATGCCAAACAGCAACTGCTATTTTAAATTAATACTTATTTGTTTTAGGTGCAGTCCTTAGTATTAATAGGGATGCTGATAATGTGAGCCTTAAAAACTACACTATATATTTTGTAATTCAATTCAAGTGCTAATAACATGTGGGTCAAATGTGAATTATATTTTAAAGAATTAGCATAAAATAGACATTTAAATATTATGTTTTAAATAAAAGTAAAGTGATATTACACCAATCAATACGATTAAAGACAATATGCTAAAAGTTATCACAACGTATGACATGGGCTTTATAACGCCTAAGGAAATGTCCTCTTTAGGTATAAAGCGAACTTCATCAGCATAATAAAGGAGGGAGTTCAATAACGGAAAGGCGTTTTTTGAATGATGTGGTGCAACATTTGTCGTTGTAATAGACGCATTGAGGACAAGAGAGTGATTGGAGTAAAAGGCGTCCAGGTTTAGAAAACATATTTTTTCCATGTCCAAATCACTCATATGGATCTCTTTAATTTCTATAAAATAACAATTCAAACAAAGTTAGAAACACTATTAATTATTAACTTTTCAAAATGTGGTAGGGAACTTTGAAATATTCCTTAATTTTAATCATGATTTATAAATATGAAGCCTCTATGTTTGCCAATAAACAAATCATGCATTTAGTAAACAATTTGTACATATGAGATACATAATACAGTTCTGTTTAATTATTCATAAATTATTATGTTGTTATAACACATCACCTTTAGAGGCATTTGAGTAGCATGTTGTATCCATAAGAACATTATTCGAATAATGCTTAGGATAACTTAGAATTTGAGAGCGACGCAAGCTATTAATGTAATGGATAAGTGCTGCATTGACGCAATGACAAGTCATCGGGTTGTAAGTCAAGTAGAGGAAAGGAATTTCTATCAACGGCTTAGTGTAAACATCAGGGTTGTTGGGTTTCATGAGCTGATAAACGATCGTTGTAATGTGGTTTCCACTTAAATCTAATAGACTTAAATTAAAGCAACATCTCTCTAGAAAATCTTCTAGCAAAACTTTAATACCACAATCTGATAAAACTATGGATCTCAGAGCAAAAAAATACTTGAAGGGCGAATAGCCTAGGGAATTAATATTATTATGATTGAAAGGTTTGAACGACATAGTGAACAAATGTTTTCGCACCAAATATCCATCGTCCAAGTTTCTTAAATATTCCATGGAAGCTATTAGTTGTTTAGTCCCATTAATGTTGGCACACACCAAGCTTGATGAAAAATTATTTGACATTTTATTTGAAAATGTGCAGGATTGAGATGGGTTAAAATTATTTAAGTTAGCAGTTTTGAAGAAACTATAAACTAATATCAATATAGATATATTATATTTCAGCAAAATTTGGCATAATACAGCCAATGGCATAAAATAGCACTGCCAATTTGAATAAGGGCAAAATATTTCATTGACCAAACTAAGTTATTATGTTAGAAGGTGATATTATGAGGTTAACAAAAAGAAATTTAGTTTCTATTTTTAACTAGAAATTATAGAATAAACAAATATACTTAAGTTGTAGACTATTTTGAATGCTAATTCGTTTTAAATTAAGATTTGATAAATAAAACTAAATATTGCATTACAACTTTTAATCAAAAGTCGCTCCTTAGTTTATATACTAATTAATAATACGCGAAGTATTTAAATATTAGAAGCGACTATCATCTATAAGCGGGAAAATGGGTTTCCTCTAGTTGGCCATATCCCCAGATTGTTAGTTAAATATAAAAACATCTTTTGTGAGATATACGAATTTCAATGTGTATACATTAAACTCGGGCCTTCGGCCCTCGTGGGAAGGGGGAGGGGGGAAGGGAAGGGGGTAAGGAAAGGGGGAACGATACTCATCTATACTCCGTATAAACGTAGCATATTTGCTATGCAATTTATGGGCGAGAAAGGTGGGAAGGGGCGAGAATGCCTATAGGGGGGTATTAAATGCAAAATAATTGGACTGACGGGCGTTGGGTAAATATCAATGGTAACCAATTTAAAAACGAACAAAAATTAAAATTTCGAATCACATTTTGGCCAATGGTCCTTTTTTCTTGGTCAGTAGCCTGCGGACGGTCAAAAAGTCATATTATCGATGGTATTAACAAAAACAATATATTAATTTAGTTTAAAAAAAAAATTTTGCCCTCTCCGGGATTCGAACCCACATTAGTAGAGGCATAGGCTTTTGTAGGGTGGGGGGGGCACAGGGACCCATATCAGTAAAGGCATAGGCCCTTGTAGGGGAGGGCATAGGGTAATTATCAATGTTAACCTAATATACCAATTCAAAAACCAGCAAGTCAGAACGTTGGAGGACGGACGGACAACGAACAACAAAAAGCGAGCCCATATATTGCATACCAATTAAAAGAGACAATTTTTGCATCATCATCTTTCATCAGGATAATTTTTGGGATGTGTAGGTCTCATTTATTAGATCTATTTTGGGCCAATACTTTTTAAATTATGGAGGTTTTAAGGGACGAAATCACGTTCGCGAGCGTTTTATGGATTTAACTATTATTGACAATAAATGCGTTACACTCAAATCTGCTGAATTATGTTCCTAAAAAATTCTCTATCGAAATAATTTAAACCTCAAACATTTAGGTCATTTCTACCCTTTAAATGAATGAAAAATTTCATTCCCCTAAAAATATTTATAGATGGTGGTATAAACAAAATTAATTATCACTAGAACATATTATTATGTTTGTTTATTATTAAATTGCAAATTTCTAAAGAATATATGTTAAATATATAATATTGGACTAAAAATAAACCTAAATTTTCAACTTTTTTTCTGCGCAATTGGCAATTATCAGAATTTATTAGCATATAGAAGAATAGATAAGTAAATAAAGGATTCATATAATAAGGCTCATCTATTTGGCCTTAACATAAAGATTAAACATAAATTTGTAATTTTTTCCTAACCCAATGGCAAATCCTATGCAAGAAAGGATAAACTTTAATTTTCCAGTCCAATTTCCTCTTGCAGACAAGCTCTTTTTAGACATTTTATATAAATTATTTTGGCCTAGTTTGTAAAGAATTTATGTGGAATGTTGAATAATTCTGAATAGCAATTATAATTTTAATCTAAAAGGCAAATAATAAGTGATTCAATGTAGAGACAGTGCACCTTCTATATAGGGAGTCCGCTATTGAATTAAAATTAATATTATTGTCGATATGGAGCGCGTGCTATCTATATTATTATCATTAATTTTAGTTTACTCTTCTATACCCCCTCACTTCAGGCAAATACACTTAGAGCGCCGAGTCAGCGGTGGGCGGATAAGAGGGTAAGATAGGGGTAGGGTAATAAAATGTAATTTAATCTTGGCATATAAAAATAACAGTAATAATGATAAATATCAATATTTGTTAAACAAACTACGTCTCCACCCCTCAATCGATTACGTCACATGGGTAAGGAAAACGGATATATATAACTTATATTATTGATTTTATTTGATAGTTTGGGGAGGGAAACGAAATTAATTTAGTTGTAAATGAATTTTTGCCGATTTTTCAAAATCCTCATTTCACCCACTCATATTAAATCATATCTAAACTTGTTAGGGGATAAAAACACAAATTGTAAAAGATATCATCAAACAAAATTTGTTTCTAGAGCATGATATTAGAAAAGCAACATTGTTAGAGTTTCTTTATCGGGCGGAGGGAAGGATTTTCGAAGCAAACCTCACTCTCACAAATTTTTTAAAATATTTGGATAGTTAATAAATATATTAAAAATTGAAATATATTATATAAAATTGTAAGCATTATACTTATGCTATTAATAATAAAGTTATAAAAATATACTTACGTGAAATGATGTTAATGAATTATAATATATAAGTTTATATTATTGCAGGACGAAGTTTGGAATATTTAGAAAATTTTGATGCGTGATAATAATAAAAAGTTAATTGTATAGCGGGGTTAGAAAGCGCATGGATGGACAAAAAAGGGAAGATAAATTTTATTTTCCACACTAACTTTAAATCGAAAAGTTCCTAGATGGAAGAATTTAAATTATTTTTTAAACTTATAGACGTTTTTTGATTATTAAATATTCAAGAATTTGTTTCAGTATTTTATAATGATTTTGGTAGGAGCATTTTGAAATTTTAGCCTTTACTTAAAAACAATTTGGCCAATGGTCATTTTTTTCGATTGGTCAGTACCCAGAGACGGTCTATAAATACATACTAGTCAAAAAAAAACGAAAAAAAATTTTGATTTATACTTTGGCCAATGGTCATTTTTTTCAGCAGCCAGCGGACGGCCAAAAAGCCATATTATCAATGGTATTAACAAAAACAATATATTAATTTGAAAAAAAACGAAAAAAATTTTTGCCCTCTCCGGGATTCGAACCCACATTAGTAGAGGCATAGACTTTTGTAGGGGCACAGGTACCCACATCAGTAGAGGCATAGGCTTTTGTAGGGGCACAGGGACCCATATTAGTAGAGGCATAGGCCCTTGTAGGGAAGGGCATAGGGTAATTATCAATGTTAACCAATTCAAAATCGAAAAAATTTTTTTGATTTATTTCGCCAATGGTCATTTTTTTCATTGGTCAGTAGCCTGCGGATGGTCAAAAAGTCATATTATCCATGGTATTTACAAGAACAATATTAATTTAATTTAAAAAAAAATAAAAAAAAAATTTGTTCTCTCATGGGATTGAACACGAACCTCCAAGTCACAAAGCTGGCGCCATAACTTGGTTAACAACGGACAACGGACGGACGGACAACAAAAAACGAGCCCATAAATTGCATAGCAATTAATAAAAATTTTGCCCTCTCCTGGATTCGAACCACATTAGTAGAGGCATAGGCTTTTTAGGGGCACAGGGACCCACATCAGTAGAGGCATAGGCTTTCGTAGAGGCACAGGGACCCATATCAGTAGAGGTAGGCCCTTGTAGGGGAGGGCATAGGGTAATTATCAATGTTAACCTAATATACCCAATTCAAAAACAAAAAATAAAATTTCGATTTATTTGGCCAATGGTCATTTTTTCATTGGTCAGTAGCCAGCGGACAGTCAAAAATTCATATTATTAATAGTATTAACAAGAAAAATATATTAATTTAATTTTAAAAAAAAATTCGTCCTCTCCTGGGCTTGAACCCGAACTTTCAGGTCACAAAGCTTGGGCAAATAACTTAGTGGACAACGGACAACGGACAACAAAAAACGAGCCCATAAATTGCATAGCAATTAATTACATTCAGGTGTCGTTTTAAACTACTTGATGATTTAGAAACAGATATGATACTTTTTGGACACATTTTACAGTTGTTAATTATTTAATTCGGTCCTTTATATGAAACTCGGGCCTTCGGCCCTCGTGGGAAGGGGGAGAAGGGAAGGGAAGAGGGGAAGGGAAGGGGGACGACTCATCTGTACTTCGTATAAATGTATCATATTTGCTATGCAATTTATGGGCGAGAAAGGTGGGAAGGGGCGAGAATGCCTATAGGGGGGTATTAAATGCCTAATGATTAATTAATTATTTATAAAAATTTTCCATTATAGGCAAAATGTAATATAGGCAAAATGTAATATAGGCAAGGGTTAGGGTTAGAGTTAGTGTTTGCTTCTAGTTGCGTATTACATTAGTTTTTATGGCCTTTAGTGATTATGGGTCTAACAAACTTTATATTATAAAACAACACAATGTTAATTTGCAGAATTGTTGGGAGAAATTTTTTGTTGAATTTGAACAATTTTTAATTAAAAAAATCAAAAATTTGGCCAATGGTCACTTTTTCTCTATTGGTCAGTACCAACAGATACTCTATAAGTCAATGATAGCCAAAAAAAACGGAAAAAAAAATTTTGATGCTCACTTTGGCCAATGGTCATTTTTTTCCATTGGTCAGCAGCCAGCATACGGTAAAAGTGGATATAAATTCATAAGAGTAAAAAAAACGAAAAAAAAATTTTCGAATCACATTTTGGCCAATGGTCATTTTATTCCATTGGTCAGCAGCCAGCGGACGGCCAAAAAGTCATAATAGCAATGGTAGTAACAGGAACAATCATAATAGTCAAAAAAAAACGAAAAAAATAATTTCGATTCACATTTTGGCCAATGGTCATTTTTTCCATCGGTCAGGAGCCAGCGGACGGCCAAAAAGTCATAATAGCAATGGTAGTAACAGGAACAATCATAATAGTCAAAAAAACGAAATAATAATTTCGATTCACATTTTGGCCAATGGTCATTTTTTTCATTGGTCAGCAGCCAACGGACGGCCAAAAAGTCTTATTATCAATGATAGTAACAAGAACAATCAGAAGAGTCAAAAAAACTCCAGGATTCTAACCCAAAAACTAGTTAAATTGCATAGCAATTAGAAGTAAACAACTTTTATTTATGTTTATTATATAACATTGGTCAGCAGCCAGCGGACGGCCAAAAAGTCATAATAGCAATGGTAGAAACAGGAACAATCATAATAATCAAAAAAAACGAAAAAAATAATTTCGATTCACATTTTGGCCAATGGTCATTTTTTTCATTGGTCAGCAGCCAGCGGACGGCCAAAAATTCTTATTATCAATGATAGTAACAAGAACAATCATAAGAGTCAAAAAAACTCCGGGATTCTAACCCCAAAACTAGTTAAATTGCATAGCAATTAAAAGTAAACAACTTTTATTTATGTTTATTATATAACTAGTTAAATTGCATAGCATTAAAAGTAAACAACTTTTATCTATGTTTATTATATAACAAAAACTAGTTAAATTGCATAGCAATTAAAAGTAAACAACTTTTATTTATGTTTATTATATAATAGATAATTTAACAAATCTTATATATAACACACCGAGGGAGAGAGAGATGAGGGGTGGGGCACCTCTTATGCATGAGATAGAGATGAGGGGTGGGGCACCTCTTTCTCATGCATAGCAATTAAAAAGCGATAACCTAATATACCCAATGCAAATAGATAGGGAGGACAACGGACAACGGACGGACAACGGACGGACAACCAAAAACGAGCCCATAAATTGCATAGCAATTAAAATGAGTGAAAACTAATTATCATATTTTGGTCATGGCAATGTCAATTCATCCGCTGATTTTAAATATTCAGAATTTGAAGATGACGACGAAATAATAATATGATTGTCCAGATTAACCTATAAATTAAAATATAATTAATAATATCAAATTAATAAACTTTAATCTTATCTTCTTTTGCACGTTATGGTATATAAAAAGTATTTCGGAATAGGCAATAGAAAAAAAGGAAAACAGCTGATTAAAAAATGTAAGACTTGTTTGTTAAAAAATTCGGATTAACATTATTTTTCAAAAAATCAAAAATAAAGATTTTTAAATTGAACGAACGTTAAATTCGAACGCGTTTATCAAACAATAGGACGCGTTCACGTTCAAAGTTAACCAAAAAAAGGAACGCCGTTCTTTCAACAAATTTGAACGCGTTCTTTCACAACATTACATTTTAAGCATTCTCGATATACAATATAATAAAAAAGTAACAAAACAATATACTATGTTTTTAAATGCCCGAATCTTATCAGAGTGCCCCCCCCCGGGCCCGCCCGATTTAAAATTTAATACAGTCCCGGTGTCAAGTTATATTGCTGATTCGTAAAAAAGTTAAACAGGTCAATCAAAATTTGATTGACGTATGTCTAAATTGACTGGTATTTTGAAATTTGTAAACAAACTATAAATGGCTAATCTTGTGATGTTAATCTTATAGTTATATTTTATGCTTGGTGACTTGTAAATACATATAATACCCTAAAATTAGATATGTTTACAAATATATATTTTTAATTTCTAAAACTAGATTCTTTGACTAATATATATTTTTTATGTTTAGATTTGTTGACTTATGTATATCTTTTGTTTTATTACTAAATTTGTTGACTTTGTGTTAACTAGATTTATTACATATATATAGTTTATGTTCTAAAACTAGATTTGTTTAAAGATACACATATAAATAAAATAATGAATCTTGTTATGTTAATCTTATATAGTTATATTTTATGCTTGGTGACTTGTAAATACATATAACACCCTAAAATAAGATTTGTTTACACATATATATTTTTAATTTCTAAAACTAGATTTTTTGACTAATATATATTTTTTATGTTTAGATTTGTTGACTTATGTCTTATGTATATCTTTTGTTTTATTACTAAATTTGTTGACTTTATGTTAACTATATTTGTTTAAAGATATACATATGTATAATGAACAAAATAAACACACCCAAATTTTATTTTTTATTGGTATATAATTATAACACCTAGCAAAAGATTGTTGGAGGATAATTCATATAAAGACAAATTTTTGTTTAAGTAAATATAAAGACCAGTTGTTATATTGTGTATTACATGATTATACATAACAACACAAAACGTAGATGGAAATTGACCTATTTAGTAAGATGTTTAATTAAAGATAAATAAACTTACTAGAATGAAAAGTAAGGCAAAATGTAGAATATTCTGATATTAATACAAATATTTACCTATGTAAAAATTTTAGATAATTTATATATATTACGTATGGAGATTGGAATGTTGGAGAATGGAATAATATCCAAATCCTATGTTGAGATTTATAATGGCCTTATTGACACAGAAATATCACGCGTTTTTTTACGCTTTAAATTTGGCGTTAGAACACTTTTAAACCAATGGCTATCTGGCGAAAATCACGTGATCTTGTTTTCTTTTACCCTTGTAGCCAATTCGTGCGCTTTATTGCTATGTTGAATTTTATTATTGTTGAATTATATAACCTTGCACCGGCCCGGCCCGTGAACCGGGCAGACGGGCGACGGGCTGGGCCGGACAATCTGGTCTCTGATGCAAATATCTCAAATAAAAGAAAATCTATGTTATTTTTGTACAAACTGATTTATTTTAATGGTTTTTAATAATAAAAAAAAACATCATTTTTTGTTTATACTGTTGAAGGTGGAGTCCTGGAAGACCCCGGGCATCTAAAACACTCTGTCAAGCCGAATTTTGCAGAGATTATCTAGGATTAATCGTATTAAACTACTGAAATAATAAAATCATAAAAATTACTAACTTATTTGTATAACATATCTAAAGGGGTTGGGGTCATCATGACGCCACCTAACCTACGGAGTGTTAAATAAGATAATTGCTTATAGCTGATTTGACCTAAAAATAAACTGGTTACCAAAAAGATGATAATTTAATTCTAGTTGCATTAAGTAAAAACAACTCTTCAAAAGTGGGGTGTTAGTCGTCTCACCCTGCCTTTTCCTGGTTATTCCTTAGGCGAAAAAAAATGATTGTATTAGAGGTCTGCATGGGCCGAAATTTTAGGTTCAGGCCCGGCCCATACCCGCACAAATATTATTTTTTTGGCGCACCCGGCCCGCCGAAAAAACGCAAAGCGCCGCATCAGGCCCGCACGAATAAAAACAAATCTACGTTGTTTCAAAATTATTTATTTGTATAAAAATAATTTATCGTTCAAAAAATAACTTAGCTATAGCATATAAAATCGGTTTCAATCAAAAATTATAATTTAATATTGGGATTTAAAAATATAAGCCTATCTATTCTATCACGCAATAATTTCGTTTTTCTCTGCTCTTTAAGGCGATTGGCCTTACTGAATGTGCGCTCACTCGTAGCACTGGTGGCTGCAATTGACAAAAACTGAATAGCTAATTTTGTTAAGTTTGGTGCATAAGTTGGTGTTAGTGTTCTTTCCACCATGAAATTACATCTAGCTAAAAATCTTTATGTTTAGATTTAATTTAAGATATGTAACAACTTAGTTAAAATCTTTAAGCTTTTCCGTTTCATCATCATCCCAAACGGAGATATACATTTTTAAAAATTATGTTACCATAGATTTTCCGAAGCTTCTTTCATCTTCGGGTAGCATTTTTAACGTGCGAAACTTAGGAACAAGAAAGGTTTATGATAAATATTGATATTTAACATTTAAATTAGCATAGTTTTGGCTTTTGATTTCAATTTATAGATATCTAGGTCAACAGGATCATCATTGGAAACAAATTTAGTATGTTTATTAATGATGTATAAAAGGGTAATACTTTAAGAGTGTTGGTGGCTTAACCGCTTCTAACTCAAAGCTTGCCTTTTCATAAGGTGAACGCATCTTAATTAATAGCATGATATGTTTTTTGAAAATGCCTTTAAGTTTTTCTATTAAATCTTTGCCAGATAAAAAACTAATTATTTCATCATACATCACTTTTTAGCCTAAGGATTTTTGAGTTCCACCAGATTTTAATTAATAAGTCCACTTTTTTGTTTCAATATTATAATTATAGTATAAAGTCAAATAAATTCAAATTTTTTCACTTATCAGAGCCCAAGCCCGGCCCGCACTTTTTTTATTGCTCTCTTGCCCGGCTCGCGGGGCGGGCTTGGGCCTCATGCAGACCTCTAGATTGTATATCGACTGGGGTTTGGGACCCTTAATTACTTAAGAATCGGTATAGGACATATGCATTATATTTTTTTGTTTAAATTTATTATTAGCTAGTATATTAGATAGAAATAATTTATTTATATTAATTATTTAAATTAAGACCATATATAATTGATAAAAATTGAACGCGTTTGGGTTTCAAATTGCCATGAAGTGTTGGCATGGCAAATAATGAGTAATTCAGCACATCCAACACTGCCAATAAGTTTAAGACTAGGAACTGCTGCCATAACTAGGACATAAATATCACCAATATAATCACTTCATTATTATTTTGCCTACCTTTTGTAACGCTCATTTAACGAATCACTACCTTTCTTTTAAAATATGTTTCTTTTATTTTGGCTTACCATGGGTGTGTGTGGCTGTTAACGGACCAAAAAATGAAAAAACAAAATAACAAAACGCCCGAACTCACCCCTAAACAGCTATTGGGTTCAGACTACTCACTATATAGCCACGCAATGGCCACGTAAAGGCGCTCTATAGGGTAGTAGTGGCGTTGGCATGAGCTGATTCGTAGGGCTATCGCAAGCTACACGTAATTAAAATTAAAGCTTGTTATAACTTTTTCAGTTTTATCTCTCCATTATTTAATTTCTCGATTTCATTCGTTCAAACTTGCATGGCTTTAATTAAAATTCTCGCCAATGCTATTATAATAGCCGTAGTCCTCTCAGGTATACTTTTACATGAATCTATATTTCGCAGTTTCTAGCTGTTTTCACTACTTATTAAAGACTTTCCCACTAAATTTTATAGCATATACAACTTTAAAATTTTTTGGGGAATGGCTTTAAATATTGGTGGAAACAACTACTTAGATTCATATTCATGGGCGTAGCCAAGGAGGGGGGGCAGGCAGGGGCGGCTGCCCCCTCTATAAATCCAAAAATTTGTTGAAATTTATTAAAATTATGGCTAAAAATTCAAAAAATGATCATTTTGCCCCTCCCTAAATCATTATTGCCCCCCTCTAATTCCAATGCTGGCTACGCCCATGTTCATATTCATCTGTTCTAATAGCACTATATTATTTAATTTTATGTTTGCCAGGCTACCGAGCAGATATTCCATCAGAATTTTTGCCTCGTAAATATACTTTCATATATTTAATCAATTAAATTAAATGTATCGTGTGATTTTATTTATTGACTATTATGTTATTTTTAAAGTTATAGCTCAAAGTGCTCGTGATCCTACGCGCATCCTTCGAGCTTTGAACGGTAAGCACCACCATTTATTTAATAATAAATTATTTCAAAATTGGTGTTTGCGAAAATACTTTTGTCAAACTAAAGTTGCTTAAATAGAAAACTGATTTAGGTAGAAGTAGTCACTGCCTATTTCTATGAGGTATTTTGTTTTTTATCACAACAATAATTTTTTTGGGGAAGCAAGAAGATCTTTGAAAATCACTTAGAAAAACAACATAAGTTAAAAGCTCAGGTCTTTTTCATTTAATTAATAAATTTCTTTAATATTTTTATAAGAAACACAGTAAAAATCAAAAAATAGTCTAAAATTCGGCAACTAAATGTTAATATATAAATCTAATAAATAAGCAAGCCAAATGATGTAATATTTAGGGTAGGGGAGACCGGGGACTAAATGGCCATAAAAAACTTAATCATGTTTTAAAAAAAACTTCTTTTTTTTGGAATACATTTTTATAGTCTATTTCTACTATAATAAACAAATATGAGAAAAAAGTGTTAATAGTTTTTTTATAAATTGAGTTTAAAAATTCAAAAATCCTAGAAATTTTTAAAATGCCCGGGGCTAGTTATAGCTCTGTTGAGGGGATAGATTAACCCTGACGTTTTCACTCCTTATTAGTGGATGCTAACTCATATCAATAAAAAAAAGTGTTAGATTATAAAAACATAGAAAATCCAAATGTTATATGATTATATTTTATATAATACAAATAAAAAAGGGTCAAGATGACAATCTGATTTAAGTAACTTAAAAGACATATTCTGCAATTAAAAAAACTTTTTGTCGTTTTTTTAAGTATAATCATAGTCAATTTCTATTCTAAATTAAACTAAGTTGAATTGTAAACAAAATTTTTGCTTTTTAAATCTTGTCATTTGTAAAACCCAATGAAAAATAGCTAGAACTAGCCCCGCTCCGACTAGCCCCAAGCCCAACCCCTATTTTTATGAACAATTAATAATTTAACATGTTATATTGCGAATTAAAATTTAATCATTAGACTTTTTATATAGAAAATACCCCTCTATAAGATAAAAGTTAAATTAGTCCAAAATACAAAGCCAAAAAAATTTATGTGCAAAATACAAAATTTTGTCAAGGCTACTAATAGCCCCGAAAAATCGTTTTTCTTCTATAAAAATTTTAAATTTTATTTTTTCTAAACAAAATTTTTTTTTAATTATACCTTATGGAAAAAGACACATAAGGTATAAATTTTAATTATATATCATTAATCTTTTAAAAAATAATTACAAAGATAACAGTAACCCCGGGCTACGACTAGCCCCGGTCTTTCCTACTATCTACAAATCTTTGTCTCTTCATGGATACAAATGTAGTTGCTTTAGTATCTAGATTCATTCTCAAATTCACGGACTTATCATTGATTTTGGGCCCAGGTCTAATCAAATTTTATTATTATATATTTTTGAGGCTTAGGTTAGGCATTTAATTAATTTGTCACATATAATTAAAAAAGCCTGCTTTGTAAATTTTAAAAACATTGAAACCTTAAATTATAATTCAACATTAAATCTAATAATGTATTAATATAATGACGTTTTTACAGATTTATGCGTGCTATTTTAATCGATTAAAAGCTAATAAAAAAATTAAGATTCAAATCATTATGTTAGTTAAACTCATTGATCTAATCAAACCCCTTGAAAATATTTACGAATAAACACGAAGTTTGCATAGCTTTAATTTAAAACTCAGTTTGAAATTATAATTGCATTGTTTGCATATCAGTCTATTCCAAAAGACATAATTTTCGCACATATAACTAAGTTTTAATTCTAATATAATTTATTTTTCATTATATATATATAATAACATGTATAATTATTCAAAGTTAAAGTGTTTAACATAATCATAACCTTAAAACTCATCCATTTATACACAAATCAAATATGTAGCCAAGTCCCATATTAATAAAGTTATGTGCAGAGCAATTAAAACAATGTGACAACTTTCTTAGAAAAGGTAAAGAGGGGCTTAATATCACAACTCAAAGAACACTCAACTCCTCTACACTAAGCAGTTAATAAGTCGTAAAAATTTACAAGCCCGGCTACAATTTTTAATTCGTTATAAACACAAATATTTCATTAAATATATAATATACTAATAGTTAGAAAAAAACCTCGTACAAAGCCTATAAATGCTATCTGTCTTTTAAAATCTCGTCACAAATTTTTAAGTATTCCTATTGTATAATCTGATTAGTAATATGCTTCAAGAAGAAACTTGATCGAGACTAATGATTGTAACATCATAATTTTTACTATATAGTTATAATTCCTAAGATTTAAGTATTCAAAACAAAATTATATACTAAATATAGAAAATATCTTAAATTAGACAAGTTTAAACTGTTTCAAATGATAATCCAATAAAAAAATTATAGGGCCACATAGAGTTCGACGTTGCAAAGTTTTTTTTCAACTATTTAAATATTATTTCTCTCATGTGTCTTAATAAACTTTTCTGGTACATCTTACAATGCAAACAAATGTAGAAGAAAAGGACCTACATTTTTTGCATATTTCAAATTTCGATAGATACTAATAAAACTCGGGCCTTCGGCCCTAGTGGGAAGGGGGAGAAGGGAAGGGGAAGGGGAGGAGGGGAAGGGAAGGGGGGACGACTCATCTATACTCCGTATAAATGTATCATATTTGCTATGCAATTTATGGGCGAGAAAAGTGGGAAGGGGTGAGAATGCCTATAGGGGGGTATTAAATGCCTAATAAATAATGATTAATTAATTATTTATACAAATTTTCCATTTATAGGCAAAATTTAATATAGGCAAAATGTAATATAGGCAAGGGTTAGGGTTAAATTTAGTGTTTGCATCTAGTTGCGTATTACATTAGTTTTTATAGCCTTTAGTGATTATAGGTCTAACAAACATTATATTATAAAACATCACAATGTTAAGAATTTGCAGAAATGTTGGGAGAAATTTTTTGTTGAATTTGAACAATTTTTAATTAAAAAAATCAAAAATTTGGCCAATGGTTATTTTTTCTCCATTGGTCAGTACCAACAGATACTCTTTAAGTCAATGATAGCCAAAAAAAACGGAAAAAAAATTTTGATGCTCACTTTGGCCAATGGTCATTTTTTTCCATTGGTCAGCAGCCAGCACACGGTAAATGTGGATATAAATTCATAAGAGTAAAAAAAAACGAAAAAAAAATTTTCGAAACACATTTTGGCCAATGGTCATTTTTTTCCATTGGTCAGCAGCCAGGACACGGTAAAAGTGGATATAAATTCATAATAGTCAAAAAAACGAAAAAAAAAATTTCGAATCATATTTTGGCCAATGGTCATTTTATTCCATTGGTCAGCAGCCAGCGGACGGCCAAAAAGTCATAATAGCAATGGTAGGAACAGGAACAATCATAATAGTCGGAAAAAAAACGAAAAAAATAATTTCGATCCTAATTTTGGCCAATGGTCATTTTTTCCATCGGTCAGGAGCCAGCGGACGGCCAAAAACTCTTATTATCAATGATAGTAACAAGAACAATCATAAGAGCCAAAAAAAACTCCGTGATTCTAACCCAAAAACTAGTTAAATTGCATAGTTAAAAGTAAACAACTTTTATTTATGTTTATTATATAACATTGGTCAGCAGCCAGCGGACGGCCTAAAAGTCATAATAGCAATGGTAGGAACAGGAACAATCATAATAGTAAAAAAAACGAAAAAAATAATTTCGATTCACATTTTGGCCAAGGGTCATATTTTCCATCGGTCAGGAGCCAGCGGAGGGCCAAAAATTCTTATTATCAATGATAGTAACAAGAACAATCATAAGAGTCAAAAAAAACTCCGTGATTCTAACCCAAAAACTTGTTAAATTGCATAGCAATTAAAAGTAAACAACTTTTATTTATGTTTATTATATAACATTGGTCAGCAGCCAGCGGACGGCCAAAAAGTCATAATAGCAATGGTAGGAACAGGAACAATCATAATAGTAAAAAAAAACGAAAAAAATAATTTCGATCCTAATTTTGGCCAATGATCATTTTTTCCATCGGTCAGGAGCCAGCGGACGGCCAAAAATTCTTATTATCAATGATAGTAACAAGAACAATAAAAACTCCGGGATTCTAACTAAAAAACTAGTTAAATTGCATAGCAATTAAAAGTAAACAACTTTTATTTATGTTTATTATATAATAGCTTATTTAACAAATCTTATATATAACACACCGAGGGAGATAGAGATGAGGGGTGGGGCACCTCTTAAGCATTAATTTAAAAAATAACACAGCGAGGGAGATAGAGATGAGGGGTGGGGCACCTCTTTCTCATGCATTAATTTAAAAAATCGATAACCTAATATACCCAATGCAAATAGATAGTGGGATGGATGGACGGACGGACGGACGGACACCAAAAAACGAGCCCATAAATTGCATAGCAATTAATAATTGTTTAAATCCTTCATTATTTATAATTTTACCTTGTCTTGTCTTTAAATGTATTGCCTCGTGTTTCTTTGTGCTTTTATAACATTTGTCTAACCCTGAGGTGAGCCAGGATAAAATGGGGGGGGGGGGCAAATAAATGAATAAAAATTCAAAATTGGAAATATAATTTTACATAGGGAAGACCGGGGACTAAATAGCCAAAAAAAATTTAATCGTGTTTAAAAAAACTAAAAATTATTTTTTCAATTTTTTGTTGGAACGTAATTTTAGGTCTAGTGCAATAATAGGAAAAAAATTCGGGTTGAAAAAATTAATAGTTTTCTCACGAATAGCCCCTTTTGGGGGATAGATTATCCCATACGTATTCACTTCCTATTGGTGTATGCTAACTCAAATCATTAAAAAAATGTTTTATATAAAAAACATAGAGAATGCAAATGTAATATATTTATATTTTACATAATACGATTAAAAAAGGGTCAAGATGACAATATGATTTAGATACCCATAAAAGAGAAATTCTGCAATGGAAAATATCTATTAATAGTCAATTAACATTTCAAATTACATTAAGATAAATTTTTATTAAACAAAATTATTCTTTATTAAATCTTGACATTTGTTTACACAATGAAAAAAGGCTAGAGCACTAGCCCCTCTCCGACTAGCCCCAACCCTATTTTTATAAACAATTAATAGTTTAACATGTTATATTGCAAATAAAAATTTAATTATTAGACGGTTTATATATTTAAAATACCCCTTTATAAGACAGAACTTAAATTAGTCCAAAATATTTAGCCAAAAAAATTTTATGTCCTTTGTGATCCCATGAATACGAAGGGATTATTAACGATCTATCGTCTTATTTGTTAATTCTAATCTAAAGACGCGACGAAAAAAAATACACAAAAATAAGTTTAGAGATATATTTTAGTTTTCTAAATTCCTTCTTTTATTATTATCGACACATCAAAAATATAATTATCATTTTTCTACGAGCGATATTGAGGTTATCAAATATATTTGCTTGATCATGTTAATAAAATAACGATCTTAATTCGATATAATAATAATCCTTAACGCGATGATAATTAAAATCGCTCGCTCGAGATGGGTAATAAAATCTATTTTTATTGTAGAGGGATTTGGTACAGTAGCGTATAATTGTATGCGTGGGTGTGGGGGGGAATAAACAACCAAACAAAAATAAACAAGTTAATTAACAAACCTGTGGAACACCACAAACACCACATGTCCAAAATACAAAATTTTGTCAAGGTTACTAACCCATTACCGCCCGCCGAACACATCTTCGGAGCGTCATTTCATGTATTCTTTCTATGATAATTATGAAAATAATTGCTTATTTATAAACTATACGATAGTAATGAACTGTAAAAAAATAAAATTTGGCAATAAGGCTTAGATAAATGTAATTGGTTTATCATCGTAATATGGATTTGAAACACAATTAATTAGGTAAGATATTATTATCGTTTTTTATTATAAATAAAAAAATATTTTAACTTTTTTGTTGTTGTTATGTACATATAGACCCTACTATTACGTGATGTACTTTTAGTATGGCAATATTTTTTAACTACGGTGTGCTGGGTTATATTTTATTGCCCTACCTGCCGTCAATAATTGTTTAGTTTGTATTGTTTTAAATTGCGCTCATACATACTTTGGCATAACAGTGACTCACGGATTTGCGTTTTTTTAACGGAAGTAAACCAGTTTCAGTTAGCTTTTGCTCCTTGTAAAGTTCGCACGTGTTGAAACTATAGAGAATTTTGGGTTTACAAAGATCCCACAATGGCGACCCGTCGCGCTTTCACAAAAAAACAATAGCTATAAAAGATTAGAACAAGCCCTTGAAACGATAATGTCCGATGATAACGAAGATATCGAATACGATATAGTAATAGTGCCACCAAAATCTGATGTTCTGAGTGACGAGGAAGAAGGGAATGATGATGATTTGATATCCTCGACTTTTCCAAAAGATGTTACTGGTACAATTGAAGTAAATCCACGTCATCCCGACCATGATGTTTCTGACTGGGACTATAGTGATGAAGAACCACTTTCTAATCACATAAGACTATCAAAACGAGCTAAAAGTCAAGACACACTTGGGTGGAGAAAAACTTCACCTACATACAGCATAACCCATACTATTACAGAAGCCATTCAAAGCAGACAAAAAAATATTGTAGAATCACTGATTGATCACAATCCTACAATGTTGTAAAATTCTTTGATAAAGATGTTATGGACTTGATAGCAGAAAATAGTGTTTTGTACGCAGGACAAAATAATCGCCATAATTTTGAATTGAATCGTGAAGACTTTTTTTTTGGGAATATTGATGCTAACTGGATATCATGAATTGCCTACCCAACGTGCTTATTGGAGTTTGGATGAAGATCTTGGAGTTCCGTTGGTCGCAAATTGCATGTCGCGTAATAGGTTTTTGGACATAAAAAGAAACCTGCACTTCGTCGACAATACTCTAGCTGCAGATTCGACTGATAAGTGAAACCGTTATGTAATCTCATTCAGAGAAATTCGTGCCAGTGGGGAGTTTTTCATAAAAATTTGTCTATGGATGAGTCCATGATTAAATATTTTGGCCGTCATTCAGCGAAACAATTTATAATAGGAAAACCCGTGCGATTCGGCTATAAGAATTGGGCTGCAACAAGCTCTGATGGCTACTGCTACACATTTGATGTTTATTGCGGCAAGTCATCTACTGATATTCCTGTTGATCCTATCAGTGCGAAAGTCTTAAAATCTCTGCTGGCAAAGATGCCGATTGTCCCAAGTGAGCATATAGTGTATTTCGATAACTTTTTCACGAACTATCAGTTATTGCATGATTTGAGACTTTTGGGCTAAAGGGCCACAGGCACAATGCGGGAAAATAGAACGAAGAAATATCCACTCAGCACTGTAAAAATGATGAAAAAGTGACCTAGAGCAGAATATGAATACCGATTTGATTTGAAAAATGAAATATCAATTGTACGCTGGAAAGACAACAATGTAGTAACTATAGGAACCAACTATGACACTATAGAGCCTCTGGGAAAAGTAAAAAGATGGTGCAAGCTTCAAAAGCCAAAGGTGGAATTTGATGTCCCAAGACTAATAATAAACAAGAACAAAGGAATGAGTGGCGTCGATCAAATGGACCAGTCTATTAGTATTTACAGAGTGCCTATTAAAGGAAAAAAATGGTGGTGGGTAATGTTTACCTACATCCTTGATATGGCCATATCTAACGCTTGGAGACTGCATGTTTTACTCAAGACTGGACAGGTGACAAACATGGATCAATTATTATTATTCAGAGGGACGATTGCTCGAAAATACATACAACGAAAAAAACTAAAAGTCGTCCACAGTCATCAACAATACTTGGACTGGAGCGGAAAAATAACGGTCACAACCCCGAGCGCATCGAAACACCATTGCGTTGCGTCATTTGCCACAATCGAGGTCGCTGGCGTAGCGTGCTTTGCGAGAAAACGTTGTGTGTAGAGCAAACTTGCTTTGGACAATATCACTCCTAATCCGCCCATTTTACACAGCCGTGTACACCCCCTTATTTTCATTGTTTCATGTTTTTATTTAATCTTTTTTTCCTAATAATTTTCTGTGCTCAATATCTCACAATAAATACCATTAAAAAATAATTTTCACGTGTAGTTTTCTTTTGGGCGTTAAAGGGCTAATAGCCCCGAAAAATGGTTTTTCCTCTATAAAAATTTTAAATTTTATTTTTTATAAACAATTTTTTTTTTACTTTACCTGATGAAAAATACACACATGGTTTAAATTTTAATTATATATCATTATTATATAAACTCGGGCCTTCGGCCCTCGTGGGAAGGGGGAGAAGTGAAGGGAAGAGGGGAAGGGAAGGGGGGACGACTCATCTGTACTTCGTATAAATGTATCATATTTGCTATGCAATTTATGGGCGAAGGTGGGAAGGGGCGAGAATGCCTATAGGGGGGTATTAAATGCCTAATGATTAATTAATTATTTATACAAATTTTAAATTATAGGCAAAATGTAATAAAGGCAAAATGTAATATAGGCAAGGGTTAGGGTTAGAATTAGTGTTTGCATCTAGTTGCGTATTACATTAGTTTTTATGGCCTTTAGTGATTATGGGTCTAACAAACATTATATTATAAAACAACACAATGTTAAGAATTTGCAGAATTGTTGGGAGAAATTTTTTGTTGAATTTGAACAATTTTTAATTAAAAAAATCAAATTTGGCCAATGGTCACTTTTTCTCTATTGGTCAGTACCAACAGATACTCTATAAGTCAATGATAGCCAAAAAAACGGAAAAAAAATTTTGATGCTCACTTTGGCATATGGTCATTTTTTTTCATTGGTCAGCAGCCAGCACACGGTAAAGTGGATATAAATTCATAAGAGTAAAAAAAACGAAAAAAAATTTTTCGAATCACATTTTGGCCAATGGTCATTTTTTTCCATTGGTCAGCAGCCAGGACACGGTAAAAGTGGATATAAATTCTTAATAGTCAAAAAAAAAGAAAAAAAAAGTTTTCGAATCACATTTTGGCCAATGGTCATTTTATTCCATTGGTCAGCAGCCAGCGGACGGCCAAAAAGTCATAATAGCAATGGTAGGAACAGGAACAATCATAATAGTCAAAAAAAAAAGAAAAAAAACATCTCGATTCACATTTTGGCCAATGGTCATTTTTTCCATCGGTCAGGAGCCAGCGGACGGCCAAAAAGTCATAATAGCAATGGTAGTAACAGGAACAATCATAATAGTCAAAAAAAACGAAAAAAAAAACTCGGATTCACATTTTGGCCAATGGTCATTTTTTTCATTGGTCAGCAGCCAACGGACGGCCAAAAAGTCTTATTATCAATGATAGTAACAAGAACAATCATAAGAGTCAAAAAAAACTCCGGGATTCTAACCCAAAAACTAGTTAAATTGCATAGCAATTAAAAGTAAACAACTTTTATTTATGTTTATTATATAACATTGGTCAGCAGCCAGCGGACGGCCAAAAAGTCATAATAGCAATGGTAGAAACAGAAACAATCATAATAGTCAAAAAAAACGAAAAAAATAATTTCGATTCACATTTTGGCCAATGGTCATTTTTTTCATTGGTCAGCAGCCAGCGGACGGCCAAAAATTCTTATTATCAATGATAGTAACAAGAACAATCATAAGAGTCAAAAAAACTCCGGGATTCTAACCCCAAAACTAGTTAAATTGCATAGCAATTAAAAAGTAAACAACTTTTATTTATGTTTATTATATAACTAGTTAAATTGCATAGCATTAAAAGTAAACAACTTTTATCTATGTTTATTATATAACAAAAACTAGTTAAATTGCATAGCAATTAAAAGTAAACAACTTTTATTTATGTTTATTATATAACTAGTTAAATTGCATAGCAATTAAAAGTAAACAACTTTTATTTATGTTTATTATATAATAGATAATTTAACAAATCTTATATTATAACACACCGAGGGAGATAGAGATGAGGGGTGGGGCACCTCTTATGCATTAATTTAAAAAATAACACAGCGAGGGAGATAGAGATGAGGAGTGGGGCAACTCTTTCTCATGCATTAATTTAAAAAAGCGATAACCTAATATACCCAATGCAAATAGATAGGTAGGGTAACGGACGACGGACGACGGACGGACGGACGACGGACGACGGACGACGGACACCAAAAAACGAGCCCATAAATTGCATAGCAATTAAAAAATTATCACAAAGATAATAGTAACTCCGGGCTACGACTAGCCCCGGTCTCCTCATGTTCTCAACCACCTTATTCCAGACAAGCAATATAATTTATTTTGTCAAATTTTTAGGATATTGTACGAGCCGTTATTTTGGATATTAAATCAATCTATTGTTAAATGCGATCAAAATTATTGTTTCCCTTTAATTTAAGGAGAAAACTGAGAATGGCGATTTTTGTATATCTTAAAAATCTTAACGAGTATAGAGGTTGCCCACTCTGCCTTACTTTATAACAACTGATATTATAAACTTTGAAAAATCTATTCTCTAATGGAGTCCACCATTGTTGTCAAAACTTTATTTTTACATCATTAATTACTATACTATAGTTTTGAGACAACTAATATAAAAATTCAAGATTGTCATAATGATTGCCCTTTCTTGATTTACCTTTTAATTATGTTATTTTAAAATATAGATAGTGGGCTGGGTGGATGCAATATGTTGGCCTGTTCCTCTAGGTGTTAGTTGGGCTAGCCAAGACGCCAAAAATTTCGGAGTGTATAAAGGCGAAGAAATGGCTTTCACATGCTTATCCCCTTTAAATATCGTGGTAATCAACTATTAAAAACTTATTCCATAACCTATTCAGTTTTGGCATTTACAAAGATTATTTATTAATAATGCGACACAACATTAAGATACAAATAGATTGATATTTCAATTTCTAGAAACGCAACTTGATAAATGAAATATTAAATGCTAGGGCATAATCAAAAGTTTCTAAAGCAACAAGAAATTTTAAATATATTATGTAAAGTTTTATTGGCTAGACATGTACAGAAATAATTATTAGTTAGATTTTTGCAATATTTTATATTTTACTAAATATTTTATAATATGCGTTATACATGTTTAATTTCAATAATTTGATACCTTTAATTTTTTGTACTTAACTATTACTTATAGTTAATTCTTTTAAATATTTAATATCATTATTTTAAATATTTTAATTTAATTTATTAAGGTTAAAATACATATTTAGTGAAGATGAATGAAATAAATAATAAGTATTATAAATATTTGGAAAACAAAGATTCGCGATTATCATAACACTGCAACAAATTATTTCCCATTTATTTTTTAAATAGTTCTTTAGGCTTGGGGGCCAAAGATTGCGAGAGTGATTGTCGCAATGGGACAAATTATAGTATTATTAAGTTCCGAATATTTTGAAACTTTTAGTGCCTCATCTGAAGTGAGAAGAGGATCTTTGTTTTGATGAAATGGGGCAAATACGTCGGCACATGTATAGTCTATAAAATCGCTTTTAAACTAGTTTGGAAAAAAGTTGGAAAAAAATTAAATTTATTTGCTATTTGAAAATTAAAGTATAATTTAGCTAAAAATCTTCAAATTTAATCATTTCAATATGCTATTGGAATTAATTAAAGAGAAGTCTGCTCTGAGTTTTTCTCGGCTTTAAAAGGTGGAATATTTAAAATGCGAAGCCCTATGGTTTGTGTTGAGCATACATTATGCTCCTAACCAATTTTCAAAGGACCCTGATAAAAAAACCTATTTATGATAATTATATTATTTTTGAAGCGGTTATATATATATAGCAAAAATCTGGGGTCGGGTCGGGGCCAATATGAAATAAAAATTATTCAGGCGGGCAAGCGGGACAAATATCTTCTATCGGGCGGGTCGGCTCCGAGGTCAAATTAGTCAACGGACATCTTTTCAATTAAAACCTTATTTTATATTACGACGTTTCAGCCCGTATTAAAATATAGATTAACCATATTGGGAATGATCATAATTAGGCCTGTGGATTTCGAAACGAATCAAATATTTTTAATACTGGATCCCAGTTCTAAAATTTTATTAAAAACATATTCCATTCGATATTCGTCGAATAATAAACTAAAGATTTAGATTCGATTCTTAGGAAATTTAAAGATTCCAACTCGATTCGAACATGTTTTAAGTTTTTTTGAGACACTGCGAATATATTTCAAAAAATTTATTAAAAAATATATTTAAATCAAATATTCGCAATAGCATTGGACATTATTATTTATTATGGGTCAAAATAAAATTGAAATAAGGCTGTTTAAAATTACGAAGTTAAAAAAAATGAGAGCGGGGGAATATTAATTAAATTGAATTAAGATAAAAACAGCTAAATTTTATGCGTCTCGTCTATTTAAAATATATTGAAAGATTTCTCGATTTTTTTTCTTCAAGATTTAATTCGAATTTCCGAATATGAGCAAATAAAGATTCGTTCGAACTTCACACATAATGATTTAATTTCGGATTCGATTCGAAATTTCGAATCAAATCCTAATCGAATCAAAACTCGAATATTTCCCAAAGGCATAATATTAGTATTTTCTCCAACACATGCATTCTAAGAACTGCGTCGAAGGCATAATATCCGGTTCCGGTGACATAGTTTATATAAAAACAAGTCAATCGAATCATACTCAAATAAGCAAATTAGCTTAAGAGCGGTATAAATCACCCAAAATTAAGTTTCAGATTTTATTGCTCAACGTACTCCTTTGTTCCTGTATATAAAATGAATTATTTTTTTATATTATAGAAATGAGATTTCGGCATTTATTTTGACATTAAAACTAATGTAGTGTTCTTTTCTCGCCTTTAAACAATTGGAAAAACTAGAAAAGCGACAGCTTGGCTTAAGGCGAGTCAGGAAAATCAAAATAATCTCCAAATTCGATTAAATTTCTTGAATACTTTGTACAAACAATGTTATACAATGACCATTTTAGGTGTATTCACCCAATGCCATAGCTTCTGGACCTATCGATAAAAACTTAAAACAGCAAAGTGGCAAGGTATTCTTAACGGCTCACCAGGCCCAGCAAGTTTTAGTCAACGATTCTGATTCAAAAAGACTCAAAATTGTCAAAGGTTTACGCATTTATTTAAAACCAACTTAACACTGTTTTTTAAATATTCTTATAAGCTGAGACAAGCATTTATTGAGCCTTTAATTAATCTTATTTTAGCATATAAATGCCATAAGTTGATGAATTGTTTTAAATTGCCGTGCTAAAAAAGTGGGAGGCTTGTTATGATAGTTGGTGGCTTGTCAACTTGCCGAAAACCATCTCGCCGAATTTAATGTCCCCCGGTTTAAAATGGTCCCATGGGGGACGATTTTAAATTAGGGGACCTTTTTTAACCGGGGGACATTAAATTCGGCGAGATGGTTTTCGGCGAGTTGATAGGGCACCATGATAGTTTACTCTTCGTTGGTTTTAGGGGTCAATATGACCCACTATTTAGTAAAAAAAGGTGTTGATATTTGAAATAATAAAAATATATTATTTAAACCTTTGAGCTTAATTTGAGACTATCAAGTATACACTTTGACCACTAGTTTACATTTTAAAATTATTAATGGGTAATCAGACAAAATCGATTTCTATGTACACAAAAGTTTAGACAACAAAGTGTATTGTTAGTATTTTCTGATAACTGCGGTACTATATATTAAGAAAATAAGCTTTAGGCAGAATATATTTAAGACCGCAATAATCAAATTTTAACGATGTTTTGTAGAACATTATAGATTTTTTTAACGGTTTTTAATTGATATCTAATGGTGCTACTTGAGTGTTCATATATAATTGTCTTGCTTTGGTATTTAATGAATGATTAAATAAGACATTTTCGTAATTATTAATTTTATCGTCCCAACAAGTAGTCATCATTTTTATTAGCTATTGACCTATTCCAACATAAAATCATCCCACCATTTCTTATTTACATTTATAATTATATTAGTTTAGAATCTTTTTTAAGATCAAATAATTTTTAAGGTCATAAGTTTTATAAAAATTTGGCATCAATCATAATAAAAGGCAAATTTACCATTTCCCCATCTAATAAGTCGAAAAAATAGTTGTTAAAATATTTATCCCTTGACAAAAATCAATATAACTACACATAGATACAATACAATAATAACCATATTAATTAATAAAACCATATGACAGGAATTGTTAAAGATTTGCACAGATTTGAATTTGGAAGATAGTAAAATTTGATGTTCAACATTATTTTTTCTCAGATCATATTATGATAGTCATCTAGAACTTTTAAATCAAAAATTGTAAAACAAAAACAATGCCACGATTAGTTTTGCTGGGCACACCTCCAAAAACCCTTTTTATCTCGCAGAGTATACGTTCACTTGCATAATTTGTACAAATATTCGACGATAGTCTTTGTTAAGCTATTAAAAAAATCGGGTTTTTACATTTTATAACTTTATTAATTGCTATGCAATTTATGGGCTCGTTTTTTGTTGTCCGTCCGTCTGTCCGTCCGTCCGTCTGTCCGTCCGTCCGTCCATCCCTATCTATTTGCATTGGGTATATTAGGTTATCGATTTTTTAAATTAATGCATGAGAAAGAGGTGCCCCACCGCTCATCTCTATCTCCCTCGCTGTGTTGTTTTTTAAAGAGAACAAATTATTTTGCATAGTTTTTTATTAAAAGTGCAAAGTTTTTATTGCCATTTTCCAAGTTTTTTATTCAATTTGCCAAGTTTTGAATTAAATGTTAAGTTTTTTATTAAATGTTCAGATTTTTATTTATTTGCTCAGAGATTAATTATACTTGCCAAGTTTTTTTATGCAAAGTGGTTTTAATTTTTAATTAAAACGAGATAGGTGCGGGTATCGAACCTGCGAGGTACGAGCTATTGAAGCTGCTAGTCAGACGTTCAATCCACTGAGCTATTACACCTCAAAATATTTTTGGTTATATCACTTATATATAGCAGCTATAACATTTTATTAGGTTTTTATATATATTATTTTAATAAATGATTATTAAAGGCATCATTTTGTTTGTTTTTAATATACTTTGATTTATGTACTTAATATAGACAATTTTTATTATACAAATAGAGTAATAACTTACAACGATTATAAAAGCTCTCTAAGGTTTCCACAGATAAAAATAATTTTTATAAATACGCGATTTAAATGAATAATTTATAACTATTATTAAAGCTCTCTAGCGTTTCCACAGCTCAATAACACTTCTGTGCAAAATGTAATATAGGCAAAATGTAATATAGGCAAGGGTTAGGGTTAGATTTAGTGATTTTAATAAAAACTGAGCATATTTTGAAAAAAAAACGAAAATTTTTTTTGAAAAATACCTGAACATTTTTTTGAAAAAAACTGAATATTTTTTGAAAAAAAAAACTTAACATTTTTTGAAAAAAACTGAATATTTTTTGAAAAATTACTGAACATTTGTTTACAAAAAAACTGAGCACTTTTTAATTAAAATCTGAGCATAAAAAAACTGAACATATTTAATTAAAAATCTGAGCAAGTTGAATTAAAAACTGAGCACAAACAACTGAGCATTATGGAATTTTTAACTATGCATTTAAATAACACCCTTATTTTAATAAATGATTATTAAAGGCATCATTTTGTTTGTTTTTAATATACTTTGATTTATGTACTTAATATAGACAATACGCGATTTAAATGAATAATTTATAACTATTATTAAAGCTCTCTAGCGTTTCCACAGCTCAATAACACTTCTGTGCAAAATGTAATATAGGCAAAATGTAATATAGGCAAGGGTTAGGGTTAGATTTACTGATTTTAATAACAACTGAGCATATTTTGAAAAAAAACGAAATACTTTTTTGAAAAAAAAACTGAACATTTTTTGAAAAATTACTGAACATTTGTTTACAAAAAAACTGAGCACTTTTTAATTAAAATCTGAGCATAAAAAAAACTGAACATTTTTAATTAAAAATCTGAGCAAGTTGAATTAAAAACTGAGCACAAACAACTGAGCATTATGGAATTTTTCACTATGCATTTAAATAACACCCTTTTTTAAATTAATTCATAAGAGGTGCCCCACCCCTCATCTCTATCTCCCTCGGTGTGTTATATATAAGATTTGTTAAATTATCTATTATATAATAAACATAAATAAAAGTTGTTTACTTCGTAATTGCTATGCAATTTAACTAGTTATATAATAAACATAAATAAAAGTTGTTTACTTTTAATTGCTATGCAATTTAACTAGTTTTTGTTATATAATAAACATAGATAAAAGTTGTTTACTTTTAATGCTATGCAATTTAACTAGTTATATAATAAACATAAATAAAAGTTGTTTACTTTTTAATTGCTATGCAATTTAACTAGTTTTGGGGTTAGAATCGAGTTTTTTTGACTCTTATGATTGTTCTTGTTACTATCATTGATAATAAGAATTTTTGGCCGTCCGCTGGCTGCTGACCAATGAAAAAAATGACCATTGGCCAAAATGTGAATCGAAATTATTTTTTTCGTTTTTTTGACTATTATGATTGTTCCTGTTTCTACCATTGCTATTATGACTTTTTGGCCGTCCGCTGGCTGCTGACCAATGTTATATAATAAACATAAATAAAAGTTGTTTACTTTTAATTGCTATGCAATTTAACTAGTTTTTAGGTTAGAATCTCGGAGTTTTTTTGACTCTTATGATTGTTCTTGTTACTATCATTGATAATAAAACTTTTTGGCCGTCCGTTGGCTGCTGACCAATGAAAAAAATGACCATTGGCCAAAATGTGAATCCGAGTTTATTTTTTCGTTTTTTTTTGACTATTATGATTGTTCCTGTTACTACCATTGCTATTATGACTTTTTGGCCGTCCGCTGGCTCCTGATCGATTGAAAAAATGACCATTGGCCAAAATGTGAATCGAAATTATTTTTTTCGTTTTTTTTGACTATTATGATTGTTCCTGTTCCTACCATTGCTATTATGACTTTTTGGCCGTCCGCTGGCTGCTGACCAATGGAATAAAATGACCATTGGCCAAAATGTGATTCGAAAACTTTTTTTTCGTTTTTTTTTGACTATTATGAATTTATATCCACTTTTACCGTGTCCTGGCTGCTGACCAATGGAAAAAATGACCATTGGCCAAAATGGGATTCGAAAATTTTTTTTTGTTTTTTTTTACTCTTATGAATTTATATCCACTTTTACCGTGTGCTGGCTGCTGACCAATGGAAAAAAATGACCATTGGCCAAAGTGAGCATCAAATTTTTTTTTCCGTTTTTTTTGGCTATCATTGACTTATAGAGTATCTGTTGGTACTGACCAATAGAGAAAAAGTGACCATTGGCCAAATTTTTGATTTTTTTAATTAAAAATTGTTCAAATTCAACAAAAACTTTCTCCCAACAATTCTGCAAATTCTTAACATTGTGTTGTTTTATAATATATTGTTTGTTAGACCCATAATCACTAAAGGCCATAAAAACTAATGTAATACGCAACTAGATGCAAACACTAAATCTAACCCTAACCATTGCCTATATTACATTTTGCCTTTATTACATTTTGCCTATAATGGAAAATTTGTATAAATAATTAATTAATCATTAGGCATTTAATACCCCCCTATAGGCATTCTCGCCCCTTCCCACCTTTCTCGCCCATAAATTGCATAGCAAATATGATACATTTATACGAAGTACAGATGAGTCGTCCCCCCTTCCCTTCCCCTCTTCCCTTCCCTTCCCTTCCCTTCCCTTCTCCCCCTTCCCACGAGGGCCGAAGGCCCGAGTTTTTAATTTTTTAATGACGCTTCGAAATATCTTAGGTCATACTGATTCGTGAAACTACTAAGGATGACTGTGCAAAGGTTCAAACTACTGCAAACTTTATAATGGACTTACCCTCACTTATGTTTGTCATTTTAATAAACCGAAGTCTTATCTGAGAGTTGCTATCTTTATTTTAGGATATTATTAAAAATAGTTTCTTTGTCAATGCAACATAGTATATTGATTATAATAGAAAGTAAAGGGCTAGGAATATGTTTAAAGGGTATACCTGGGAGTTTAAACAATGTACAGCATGGCTGCTACCACTACAAGATTTAATCACTCTTAAATATTTATGTGAATTTAAAATGTAAGAAAGAGCGGATCTAATAAGGAATTCTTTAGTATTTTATGTAATATAAAGTCCAATATTTTTTTATGAAAAACTGGGCTAATAAGAGTTAGCTATTATTACATGTTTTTTCTCAAACACCCTGCTTGATTATTTATTGCTAGCCGCGCTTATCTGAATCCTTTAAGGCAGTGGTTCTTAACCTTTTTATACACGCGGCCCCCCCCCCCCCCAAATATTTTATAATTTGTTTGCGGCCCCCCATTTTTCTCATAATAATTTATATTTGTTATATTATCTATAATATATTGATTTTCATTATTTTTTCATTTTATTATATCTTCTTTATCGTGTTGAAAATCCCACAGACGTGAAGTAAGTTTTTAGCAGCCTCTTCCATCTGAGTCGCGTACATGCCATGCCAATTTCTCTGTTTGACGTCCATATCCTTTTCGACCAGTCGTTTCCAGGTGGCACGTGGTCTGCCCCTTCCTCTTCTTCCAGGCACGTCCATCTCCAGCGTTCGCCGTGTGACATCGTCCTCGTCTCTTCGTAATACATGGCCGTACCACCGCAGTCGATTTTCTCTTAAGAAGTCCTTCGTCGCTGTATACCCATCTTTGTCATCAAGGATTCGTTCGTCATGCGATCCAGCTTGGTGTAGCCTAAGCTCCATCGCACCATTCTCATTTCCGTGGCTTGCAAGAGTTTCTCCTCCGCGGTGGTTACAGCCCATGTTTCGCTCCCGTAAAGCAAGACCGGTCGCACGATGGTTTTGTACGCCTTGCTTTTCAACCAAATTGGTATCTTTTTGTCACACATGACACCGGAGATGCTGCGCCATTTGAGCCATGCTTTCTTAATCCGAGAATGGACTTCGGCGGTACATCCTTCCTCTTGATGTAATAGCGAGCCAAGATATGTGAACTTATCAACCTCCGTGTACATTGGACCGTCATTTTTGTGCATTTGCGGACTACCGCTTATCATTTGCATGTAAAACGTTTTCTTCTCGCTGACCTTTAGACCGAATTCCGAAAAACGTTCTGACCATTTTTTCGCCTGATGAAAAACCCCTTCTCTTGTTTCATCGCATAGGACAATATCATCGGCATATAGCATAGTCCAAGGGGCTGGCTTGTGCAAGTCCTTTGTTAATGTATCCATAATTAGATTAAACAAGAATGGGCTTAACGCTGACCCTTGATGTAGTCCAATCATTATTCGGAAGGGTTTCGTTTCTCCTACGGTAGTCCTAACAGATGCAACCGCGCCATTATACATTTCCTTGATAAGTCGAACATATCCTTCGGGTATATTTCTGGCTCTAAGGGACCACCATATTAAGTCTCTCGGAACCGTATCGTAGGCCTTTTCTAAATCGATGAAGACCATGTGTAAGTTCTTTCTTATGTCGCCATATTTTTCCATCGTCTGCTTCAACGCAAAGATTGGATCCATCGTTGATTTACCGGCCACGAATCCAACCTCATTGGGCGAGAGACAAACTTTGTCATTGAGCCTTTTCACTAGCACCCTTTCTAGTAGTTTTAGTGAGTGGCAGGTCAACTTGATACCTCTAAAGTTGCCACATTCCTGCGCGTCTCCTTTGCCTTTGTATATGGGTATGATCGTACTTTCCCTCCATTGGTCAGGGATACGACTCTCATACAGCATAGCGTTAAATATGCCTGTCATTATGTCGATTCCTTCTCCTTTGCACCCAAGCCAAGCTTCGATCGGTAAATCATCGGGACGTAGCGCTTTCCCTTTCCGCATCTTCGTTAGTTGCGCTCCTACTTCATAAGCCTGCAATGGTAAAACCAAGTTCGAGTTCGGTTCCACCCTCTCTAGCGGTCTTCTTTCATTTGTTTTGTTCATCATATTTTGGAAATAATCTTTCCATCTTTTGATGACTTTTTTCGGTTTGCACAACGCTCGTCCCTCTTCGCTTTTAATGAGATTCAGTGTCCCGACATCTCGACTTTTTTTCTCCCTGATCTTTGCGAGTTTATACATGACTATGTCGCCGCCCTTGGTATCGAGCTTGTTTGCCATATCGGTGTAAGCCTCGTTCCTCGCTATCGCAACCGCTATCTTAGCTTTGCGTTTCGCTTCACGATATGCCACGTAGTCTTCTCCTTTCTTCGTTTTGTACCATCGTAGGTACAACGCCTTCTTTTCTTCTATAGCCTCTTTGACCGAGTCATTCCACCACCATAGTTCACGCTTGTGAGCTCTGCCGCCCTTAGTTCGTCCCAAGATTTGAAAGGCCGTTTCCTTTAGAACATTTGCAACGGTGTCCCACCTTTTGTTAATGTCGCCCCCCAAGCCTGCAACCTTCAAGAGCGGAGTTGCTCGAGCGTAAAACATTTCATTTGCGCGATCATCCTTAAGCTTTTCGTACTTTGTCCTTGGTGTGTAGACTTTTCTCCTTTCGGGAAAAATCTTTCTTGCTATATCGAGGACAACTGGCCGATGTTGCTTGGCGATTTCTTCCCCCGGTATAACCTTGCAATCTTTAACTTGCCACAAATTTTTGCGCTTCACTAGGATGTAGTCGACCTGTGTAAGGTGATCCCCACTGCTGTACGTCGCTAAATGTTCGGTACGCTTCTGAAAGAAGGTATTCACAATGGCCATATCGTAAGCTTGCGCCATCTGTAGTAACTTCTCTCCCTCTTTATTCTTCACCCCATAGCCATGCCCGCCGTGATTTCGTTCGTACACGCCCCTTTCTTTCCCAACGTGCCCATTAAAATCTGCTCCGATGATAAGATTCTCGTCAGGCTTCACGTAGCGTATTTTTTTTTCGAGCTTCTCATAGAATTCGTCCTTCTAATTTTCGGACCATATAACCTGGGGCGAATACGCACAAATAACATTGACAAGGCCGCCTTGATCCGCCAACTTTATGGACATCAATCTATCCGAGCATCGTTTGACTTCGACTACCTTGTCCTTAAAGAAATCGCTAAGTATTATATCGACCCCGTTCTTCCGTGATGGGGAACCCGAGTAGTATAGCTTGTAACCATCTCCTAGCTCCCTGGCTTTTGTTCCATGCGACCGCGTTTCTTGTAGACACGCTATGTGTATTCTTCGCCCTTTTAGCATCTGCGCAACCTCAATGCTCTTCCCCGTCAGCGTGCCCACATTCCAGCAGGCCACTTTTGTCCGTTCGACAACTAGATTCCTTAACCGCCTTCGTTGTGAGTGAGGCGGTAACCCTTGTATACTTTTCACATTGCACGGGCGGATGATGCAATGCGCGTCGTTTGGGGAGGACGCCCTAGAATTCTGGTATAAGTCGTAATTGAAGCTGCCATGTTGTTTGGAGTTGCTTTTTTACAGTCGGCTTCCGACCGGACGCCAACCCTCCACTTTTTTCACACGGACTTGGGACAGTCGTTGGTAGTGTATGATGCATTCTGAACCGCGAAACGGAAATACTAAAAAAAAATAAAACTTCACTCTTTTTAATGCGCAAAATAGGTTAAAAAAAGATGGTGAATGTCAGATAGACAATCAGGATTAGAGACCTGGCCTGCTCGTAATAAAAAAATTTAAAAGCGCGTGGCCGTCAAAATATCAAATCCGAGCCCGGTAGGTCATACTAAGGCCTGTCCAGGCCACACCCGTTGTTTATTATAAAGCAGAAGCTCGTCCAAGCCTAGCCCGCGGGCCAGACCGAGTCGTGCAGGTCTCTGATCAGGATATATTGCAAACTTCACAGTTTTAATGATAGGTTATTTAAATTAACTAATGTTTATAGCTTTCACCAAATATTCTCTAGTGCCTGGCAGTGGAATCTTCATTGTACCATACCTTTGATTGGAGGTTGCATTTAAATTATATTTAGAATAATTATTTCATACATTAACTTATATAATGCTACAATGATCACCATTTAAAATGTGGATGGCAACATAAAAGTTAATTTAACTCTAGACATGTTTATTCCTAAGCTAGTTGTTTTAACTTGAGAAAATTTACGTTTTATTTATTTTAAAAATTATTTATAAGGAATAATCAATAACAGTAAAAAGTTAATTATTTTATGCTTATAAAAAGCGCTAAGTATTTTTTGGGAAGTCATTTTAATATGCTTAGTTCTATTGATTAAATGTTTTTTTTTGTTTTTATAGAAATAAAATACAAAAATAGATTTGTAATAGAGTAGAAAGAGTTTATTCTTGTTTTTATGCTTATCAATAAATGGGAGATTTTTATGAAAATTTAGATTGATACAATTAGTTTATTAATTTATTCGTAAATAGATACTCCGCATTTTCTTATAAGGCCTATCTATAAAATATCGTTTATTTTTGGCCTTTATATATATATAAGAGAACAAATTATTGTGCTCAGTAATGAATTCATTTTTAGCTCAGTAGAATATTCAAATGCTCAGTAGAATAAACAAATGCTTAGTAGAATAATTAAATGCTCAGTTGAATAATTAAATTCTCAGTAAATAATTTAATGTTCAGTAATTTAAGTATTTGTTCAGTATAATATTCATTTGCTCAGTTTTTTTTTAAAATCTTGCTCAGTAATTTTTTTATTTATGCAAAGTAACTAAGAATTAGCTTTTTAAAAAAAATCCTAGAGCGAGATTCGAACCCAAGATATCTAAGAAAGAGTTTTGCGTGTTTCCCATGGAGTCAAAGTGCTCGCTTGAAAAATGGTTTATTTTTGTTTATATGTTAATTAAAATAAATTTTATTTCATAAACTACTTCATATTTGGCGCTTATTTTAAATTCAACTTGATGAACTCGGAAGCTACATTTTCTGTTTATCAAACTCAGGAACCTTATGAATCTGACAGAGAAGAAGTTGTTGTAGATAAAAAACAGAATTGCCACGTAAACGCACCAATAAAGAAGATTGCCACCTATGAAAATGCAGAAGAAGCTAAAACTTTTGTGGATAAAGCCTGGGGCTATTGGTACAAGACAATCGGGCCTTGGGCTAGTGTTGGGCCTGATGAGGCGGCCCGACTTAAGGCCCGAGCCCGGCCCGATATGACTAAAGCAAACTAATCTTTTATAAAATATGATTTAAACAAACAACTCGATATTAAATAATTATATATAGCTCCAAGCTTCCGTTTTTCCCCCTGTCTATAATATTTTAATCTAGATTGCAAATCTTATTCTAGTATTTAAATAAATTTACAGTGACTATTACTTTAGAAATAAACAAGGAAATTTGTTAAAAAGTATTTTATTTGGGACTGTTAGATAAAAATTATTTTATAAAGTTAGATTTCCAGTTTTAAATTATTGGCTGAATAAATTGTAGCGAGTGAAAATTAAAATTTTATTTCAAACTTATCCTAGTTGTAAATTACGATTGATAACAATTTAATGCATTATGTATCTATATGGTAAAATAATTTTCAAAAATTTTAAAATAAATTTATGAAAATTTTTTATTTGAAAAATCGGGTCGTCGGGTCGGGCCAAAAATAAGAAAGTTGTTCGGGCTCAGCCCGGGCTCGGGCAAAATAAAAACTGAGACGTCGCGCTCGGGCCGGGCTCGGGCAAAAAAAAATCATTTTGCAGGGCTCAAGGGGGGGGGGGGGGGAATACGGGAAATCCCCCCCCCCCCCCCTGTTTTTGATTAATAACTATTAAATGGGTTAAAGTATTATAGTTTAGTTACATCAATGACTTTAAGATAGTTATAAAAACCTAGAAACATAATATATACATCTAATTTTTTTAATTTAATTTTTGACAAAAATGCGTTGTAAAATTTTTTTTTGCCAGATTTCCCCCCCCCCCCCCCCGCCCCCCGTGATAATCCTGGCTCCGCGCCGGAAAAAAACTGAAACTAACAAATTATTAATAAACTTAGCATTTGATTATAAAACTAAGATAGTTTAAAAACTTAGCAATCAAGTAAATTAATAAAGCTTTGCATCATGAATATAAAAATTATCATTTATTTTAGTAATAATTTATATTCGCGAATGAATGTCAAAGCCTGTCGCACTTTTAGTAAGGAGTTGTAATTAAGACATTACGGTTTAAATTATTACTTGCCTATTATTAAAACCTGACACTATGAAAATTTCATTTGATAAATTGGATAAATTTATTTAACTATAAATAAATAAACATTAAAAGTTTACCTTTAGTTAAATAATTATACGGGGTAACAATTTTTAAAAAAATATATTCTTATATAAGGCTGAAGTAAAAAATTATTTAATACTTTTATTTTTGCTTTATTACATATACTTAGAGATTTAATAATAATATCTTATATTACAAAATGCGGATTGTTTTAAATTTAGTCTACACATAAGCTCATTTAATTTGTATTATTAATATAAAAACGTCAAATAGAAAATATTTCCTAATTAAGCGCTATTTTCCCAAAGTCTTTTTTCTCGTGTTTTTCTCAAATTTCTGTGTTTTTTTCGATAACTCTGTTTCATCCATAATTTCAGGGAAAAAATTCATTTCTAAAATTCAGTATATTGTTTGTTTTTGGACGTGGGCAATTTTTAAGCATATATTGCGTCAACCCATACCAATAAATACATAATGATTGATGACAATAATGAAAATCTAATGCGTGGTTTAAAAAATTGAAAATATTTGGTCCATTAAAATTACTACCTATTAATAAAACAGATTCTACTTAAGTTCCAAGAATCAGTTGTGTTGTATACCTGCAATAAAGATTTAGTTACTATATGGTTCTTTATTTTTATCACAAAAAATAAGATAACATGAGAGTGTTAGAAAAATTCTTATTTTTAACTAAACTTTTAATAATATGATTAGCTAACTCAGATTTAAATAATAAATAAAAAGATAACTTTCGTAGAAATTAATTAATAGCGGACATAATACATCCCAAGTGACTACTTAAAATTAATACGTTTTGGTTTTTTAAGAATTGCCGAATTAAAGCATAATTTTTAAGAAAAGGCAGTATGGCAATGTAGGATTAAATATTATAATTATTTAGGTTCGATACTTGGCCAATCAGTATGCTTGTAATAAATTAAATCATTTATGAACATGCTAGTTAAAAAATAGGTTTATGTTTTTATTGCTAAACATGAATTAATATTTCTAGTTATAATAAATTAATCATATTACAAAAATATTAATAACGCGATCACCTAAAAATACATTACATCATTTAATTTCTTTATATAATATAATAAGGAAAGAAAATGCTTATTTGCGAGCTAAAGCGTTTTATTTAAATACATATTATATGATAAATGGTTAAAAGCATATAGATTATAGCTTAATAAAAATTTGGCAAAATTTTAGCCACAAGTTTTTATCGACATAGACATATCCAATGAAAAAGGTAGAATATTTTATCTGATCTAATGTGTAAACCAATAAACCAGATTCTTTGAATGTACGGAAGAATTTGCTAGTTAAGTGGTAACTAGAATTTGACACAATTTTAATCCAAATTCTTATTATGAGTGGAATATTCAAAAAAAAGTAGGCTGTCACTATAATTATAAAAACAACATGTTTCTTTGACAATGATTGAACATTTAAAGGCGTTTCGTTGTCCGGATGTATTTGTAAGCTATGTCTTATGCGATATCTTAGTAAACTCATAAACAAAAAAACATCATGATAAAAGTTGCTATGGCAGAAATTAAATACATCTGTATATTTGATGCCGTTATAAAAAAGAAAGCGTTCAGATGTGGCTTTTCCAAGGACCTCAATGTCACATTGAATAAGTCTGAGTTGATAAATTAGACTAGAGGGCTCACTAGTACTACAGGGCACGGAATGCAATACTTGATAATCGGGTATGTTTAATATAAGTGCAAATAAGGTGGTATAGAGAAAGTAGCTGTATAGGCATGAATCCCGAATCCGATTTATTAACATGGGATAGGATATTATCATAAAACGATCTGCAAAATAAGCCGGGATTATAATGTGGCACGTATGAACTGCAGTGTTTCTGCCAATAGAAATTAAACGACTTAATAATAACCTAGTCCCACAATTTTCGAAGGAGGATCTCTTTACAATTAGGTGATTCATAACGAGAAAAAAGTTACCTAATGTAGCACAAAGCGTGAAAATATTTAGCCAATTCAATAATGAGTAGGCTTTGTTGTTTCTTAAGTGCGGCTCAAAGCAGAAAAAATGGCAAACTAAGCCATTAAACATGAGACCGATGAAAATTTCTACCATAAACAAATAAAAGAGACTGGTATTTTCGTTATAACGATTGTTTGTTTTGCAAAATGTAACGCTTCCACTAAAATCCACTTCAACTTTGATGAAATGTCTTGAGTAAATGTTATGAGTAATGTTGACAGAATTCATAATTAACAAAAATTGTAATCGAATTTTTAAGGCGTTATTTAGATGGTAGGTGAATTCATTGCCATAAGTAAATGATTTATTTGAACAATTTCGATACACTCGATTTTTATAATTATTCTTAAAGCTATAACACTTAATTAAAAAACGCATATTGGTTTATATTAAATCTAATGTAAGGATTGGTTGTGGCCTATAAAGCTAAAAGATTCTCTTTAAAGATAACATAATATCCTGACAGGAAATTATAATTACGACATATTCAAGGTTTGAACTACCTCTATGTACATGCCAAGGTTGAATTATAAGCAACCTGGCACTATCTTAGCAATGTATATCGGTTGGCAATAAGAAAAATCGCTCATTATTCACTAACTTTAAATTATTCAAAGGCTTTCAATGAATCTGTTTGACCCTGTTTATTAAATAGACACTAGATTAATGGATTTAAAACCTACACTTGATCTTAATCTCAAATCATTGCTATATAATAAATATTTGAATTTTTATTTTATAATAATAACAATTAATATATCTTTATTTTTAAAAAATACCGCAAGACACTACGAATGCATACGTAGTCATTTTAGAATTCTTGTCGATTAGAAATTTGTTAGTAACTTCATAAATACTAATATCGGTTTCAGTCGTTTTTATGAAGTTTACTGCGGTTATTATGACCCACATCGTGAAGATATTTAAAAGGTTTGAACGTGAAGTAGGTATCAGGTAGATGTACTACGAATGTGTAAGCTGTAAACGCGGGTGCAAAATTATACATTGAAATAAAATTGACATACCCTCTCCTTTGGTCAAAATAATTTGGGTCTTGATAGCAAGCCCATAGAAAAAATTTCCAAGATCATAGAAAGAATCCATGGAGAAAAAATGGAAGGAAAGCGGAAAAAGTTGTAGTCAAGTGTAAACAAGCAATTCAAGGTCTCGGTTAATTTATAAAAGATAATTCGACTATATCCTGGTTAAAACATTAATTGGTGTATTTGTAATTAAATGCGAATATAAGTGAAAATTAGGTTACAAGATAGAATATAATTTTTGTTATTTTTTCACAATACGAAGTTATTGTATTATAAATTTTTATAAATCAACAACATAACTTGTAATAAGCACATTTTCCTAATACACCCATAAAGCTTGATATGTTGCTCAGGACCTAGGTTAAAGCCAGACTGTAAAATGTTTTCCCATCGGCCGAATCCATTTGTTTTTATTTTTGTAAAACGAGCCCTGCTTGATGCCAATGTTCATCCTTTGGGATTACACCAAAGAATTTCAGATAATCAACACGAAAAGACGATGCCTTTGCAATTTAAAAATCTGTTTAACTATGAATTATTCAAGATGTTAGTATCAAAAGTTTGTTAAAAAATACTAGTGGGACTCGAATTGTAGCTTGTAGTAGATATAATGCCTGAGAGCCGTCGTTGGGAGCATGAGAGCAGCTTTGTTTGGACTACGCGGGCATTCTTTTTCTTCTTCTTTCTATGACTGTTAGTCACCTAGGCTGGTGGTCAGTCCTTTCAGCATTCGTTTCCATTTGTCTCTTTTACATGGACCTTTCTTTATCTTGTGGACTTTCATATCGTTTCGTTATTTTATGGATCCAGGTAAGCTTAAGTCTTCCTCTCCTTCGTTTTTCTGCAAAATGTATCATCTCGATTTTCTTTCCGACGTAGTAATCGTTCCTTCTTTCATGGCCATACCATCTTAGTCTGTTTGTTAGGAGCTTTGTCCTAATAGATGTAGTACCTAAAATTCTTCTTATTTTCATTTCGCTTATGTTCCTTTTTGCTTATTTTTAGCACCCATCTTAGCATTCTCATCTCCATGGCCGCAAGACGCTGCTATTCCTTTTTACATATAGCCCATGATTCCGAGCTATAAAGGACTGATGGCTGTATGATGGATTTATACAGTGCACCTTTTAGTCTTCTTGGGATGTTTTTGTCACACAGAACGCCTGTCAAGTCCCTCCCTTTGAGCCATCCGGAACTTATCCTTGCTTGGATTTCTTAATCCATTCCACCATCCGATTGAAGTGTTGATACTAAATATTTGAGGTAATCCACGTTTGTTAGTTGCCAATCGCCTAAAAGGGATGCACTTAGCTGACTTTCATCTAATTTAAATTTTGTCTTCATGTATTCTGTTTTCTTTCGATTTACCCTGAGACCACTTTCTTCTATTGCATTTACCCATCTATTTAATTAGCCAATTCTTGTTCACTTTTGGCACAGAAAATTATATCGTCTGCAAAAATTATTGCCCAAGGAGCTTCCTCGCCCATATCCTTGGTAATAATATCCATTATCATTATTAATACGAAGGGACTAAGAGCTGAACCTTGATGGACTCCAGAATGGCAAAGCCCTTTGTAGTCCCCACCGTGTACGTTCTAATTCTCTTGTACATATCTTTTATTGCTCTGACGTATAATTCCGGCACATTGTTTTCTTTAAGACATTTCCACACTAAAGTACAAGGAACTTCATCGAACGCTTCTTCTAGATTGATGAAACACTTGTGCAAATCCTCCTCTTTTTTTCTAAACCGTTCCATTAACCTTCTAACACTGTTTAGGGCGTCTGGCATATAACATTTAAATCATACATAGGACCGCCCTGACTAACAATCGCTTAAAAATCGATGGAGACAAAATATTATGACTCTGCATGAATGTATTGCTATAAAACTTGTACAATTCTTAAGTTATTGTTTAAAAACGTATATGTATTGCATATAGACTTTCTTATCACATTTGTAGTGATAGTACAGTAAGTAGGCCAATACACTATTAATTTTATCATGCGCCTGAATATAAATTAATAGTAATAGATAGTATATGACATAGGTAATTAGATATATAAAAAAATCAGATCAAATAAGAATGATAGACAGATACTTTTCATTATTTCTTTATTTTTCCATTATTCATAATATTATTCCTTGATAAATTTCCCCAACGCTTGTTTTTGTGATAATATTAAATTTCTAAATGCATCCCACTCAGATTATTTGTTTTGGCCTTTTAAAATTAAAATATAGAGGAAAAAACATAATAGCATGTTAAATTACATTTAAACCTATTTATCTAGATAAATTCTACATTATGAATAGGGGTTGATTACTTTATAAAATAGCTATATAAAAAATAGCTATATATAAAATAGCTATAAATGAATGAGATATTAAATAATATAATATCTATGATTATTTACTAATATATTTACTAACAGGATAATAATTGTCGTTTGACCCACCTTTTGATACTGGAATTAATATGGAATGATTCATTCGTCTAGAGGCACCATATATGATGGTTTATCACAGAGCTGGTCAAAACTATTGATTTAAAAAACATCCCTCTCAACCAACTTATTAAAGGCTGCAAAATGTTAAATTTATCCTAGTTCTCTTTTTTAAATTTTCCCCCTTGAAAAGAAAATATCTTTCTTCTAGGTGCCCTTTTGGCGTACAATACACTTAACTTAAAAATTTGAAATAAAAAATAAATTAACTAGCTAGTGTTAGACCTGTGGTCAATCTTTGGTTTTAGTCGATTAAACAGACTAAATGTTTTTTGGTCTGTGTTTCTTATTCGATCTCTAGGCTTAGTAGAATTTGGAATACAGATCAGAGTCCACCGTTTATCTTAGTTAAACCAAAGGTCCACCAGATAAAACCCAGGTGGATTTGCAACATTAATGCCAGCCAGCATGTCGTTGCCTAAAAAAACTACTTCAATATTGTTAATTTTTTTGTGCTCCCGCTCCTCAGACGCTTTTGTACATTGCAAAACATTGAACCCATATAAAATTCATTCATTAATTCACCTTTTATTCAACCTTTCACTCACTATTAGGCTCAAAGTAATATTGTCAATTATATGGAAAGGCCTTGGAAGCTCACATAGCTCCTTATCAATGGGTCTTGATGGCCCCTCACTTGATTTTTGGGAAAATAATCTTTTTCTCAATTGAGATTTTACATGCATTGTTCTATTCGCCCCTACAGATCATATCCAAAGGCTCATCACAAATAAAAAAATTTCTCTCTCTCAATTATTTATCCCCCTACTTTCATCATGTTTTGGCACTTTGAACGACTTAGGTAATCTTCTCATCTTAAATATCTTCGGCATTTTTTGACAACATCCAATCGCAATATTAAACTCAATATTCGTCTTTATTGTGACTGAAATCCTGGTCTATATTAAAATGGGAAGGCGAGAATAGATTCTTCTATTTGTAGAATTCCAGCTAATTGTGATGTAACTTATTACATATCAATAAACGTTCTACATTAAAAAAAGGCTGATAACTCTATAGAAACTCTAGTGATGACATAAATTATTACAATTTAAAGGAAAAAGTTATTTTTTTTAATTTATTCGGCATGAAAAATGACTCTCTAAAGTTAAATCATGTTAGATTTATTTATCTTTGGAGATATTAAACGAGTTACACTTGCAAAACAATGTTCAGTTACTAAAAAGCGATACATACATATAAATGATAAAAAAGTAGAATATTTCATTTGTTCAACTGTGTATATCATTAAAACGGATTTTTTAAAATTCATGGATATATTCAAAATGTTAAAATGAAGAAAATTTGAAATTTTTTGTCCCAAACTAAAACTATAAGTGAGACATTCAATAAAAGGTAAGTTACTAATATAATTATAAAAACTACATTTTTTCTTGATAACATTCGAACATTAGTATATCCCGAGCTTTCGGAATTAATTTGTAGATGATGCCTAAAACGATATCGCAATTAACTTTTGAACATAAAAAACACCATGATGAATGTTGCCCTAAATTTAATGCCGTTATATAGAAGAATATCTTTAGGTGTGGAACTATCAAAGGCATCAATATCACATTTAAACGATGGTAAATTAAATGTGGTGAGGCCACGGAACTACAATGAGTAGCATGGAGAATTTGATAATCGGGTATGTTTATAAATAATAAAATAGTGGCTAGATAAAAAGGAAAACACTTGTATAGGCGTTTGGATCTGATGCCAATAATGAGAGTGGGATAGGAAAGTCATATAGCGATCGGTTAGATAAGCAGGAATTATTAAATGGCAGACATAAGCAACCGTATTCCGGCCAACTACCATTATACGACTAACTAATAATCTAATGCCACAATTGTTGAAGGGTGATCTTTCTAAGATTAAGTGATTCATTACTAGCAACAAGTTAGACAGTATAGTGCAGAGTGTGAAGAAGTTAAGCCAATTCAATAACGAGTAGGCCTTGTTGTTTTAATTGCTATGCAATTTATGGGCTCGTTTTTTGGTTGTCTGTCCGTTGTCCGTCCGTTGTCCGTTGTCCGTTACCCTCCCTATCTATTTGCATTGGGTATATTAGGTTATCGATTTTTTAAATTAATGCATGAGAAAGAGGTGCCCCACCCCTCATCTCTATCTCCCTCGCTGTGTGTTTTTTAAAGATAACAAATTATTTTGCATAGTTTTTTATTCAAAGTGCAAAGTTTTTATTGCCATTTTCCAAGTTTTTTATTCAATTTGCCAAGTTTTGAATTAAATGTTAAGTTTTTTATTAAATGTTCAGATTTTTATTTATTTTAGCTCAGAGATTAATTATACTTGCCAAGTTTTTTTATGCAAAGTGGTTTTAATTTTTAATTAAAACGAGATAGGTGCGGGTATCGAACCTGCGAGGTACGAGCTATTGAAGCTGCTAGTAAGACGTTCAATCCACTGAGCTACCTCAAAATATTTTTGGTTATATCACTTATATATAGCAGCTATAACATTTTATTAGGTTTTTATATATATTATTTTAAGAGAACAAATTATTTTGCATAGTTTTTTATTCAAAGTGCAAAGTTTTTATTGCCATTTTCCAAGTTTTTTATTCAATTTGCCAAGTTTTGAATTAAATGTTAAGTTTTTTATTAAATGTTCAGATTTTTATTTATTTGCTCAGAGATTAATTATACTTGCCAAGTTTTTTTATGCAAAGTGGTTTTAATTTTTAATTAAAACGAGATAGGTGCGGGTATCGAACCTGCGAGTTACGAGCTATTGACTGCTAGTCAGACGTTCAATCCACTGAGCTATTACACCTCAAAATATTTTTGGTTATATCACTTATATATAGCAGCTATAACATTTTATTAGGTTTTTATATATATTATTTTAATAAATGATTATTAAAGGCATCATTTTGTTTGTTTTTAATATACTTTGATTTATGTACATAATATAGACAATTTTTATTATACAAATAGAGTAATAACTTACAACGATTATAAAAGCTCTCTAAGGTTTCCACAGATAAAAATAATTTTTATAAATAGGCGATTTAAATGAATAATTTATAACTATTATTAAAGCTCTCTAGCGTTTCCACAGCTCAATAACACTTCTGTGCAAAATGTAATATAGGCAAAATGTAATATAGGCAAGGGTTAGGGTTAGATTTAGTGATTTTAATAACAACTGAGCATATTTTGAAAAAAAAACGAAATATTTTTTTGAAAAATACCTGAACATTTTTTTGAAAAAAACTGAATATTTTTTGAAAAAAAAACTTAACATTTTTTGAAAAAAACTGAATATTTTTTGAAAAATTACTGAACATTTGTTTACAAAAAAACTGAGCACTTTTTAATTAAAATCTGAGCATAAAAAAACGGAACATATTTAATTAAAAATCTGAGCAAGTTGAATTAAAAACTGTGCACAAACAACTGAGCATTATGGAATTTTTAACTATGCATTTAAATAACACCCTTATTTTAATAAATGATTATTAAAGGCATCATTTTGTTTGTTTTTAATATACTTTGATTTATGTACTTAATATAGACAATACGCGATTTAAATGAATAATTTATAACTATTATTAAAGCTCTCTAGCGTTTCCACAACTCAATAACACTTCTGTGCAAAATGTAATATAGGCAAAATGTAATATAGGCAAGGGTTAGGGTTAGATTTACTGATTTTAATAACAACTGAGCATATTTTGAAAAAAAACAAAATACTTTTTTGAAAAAAAAACTGAACATTTTTTGAAAAATTACTGAACATTTGTTTACAAAAAAACTGAGCACTTTTTAATTGAAATCTGAGCATAAAAAAAACTGAACATTTTTAATTAAAAATCTGAGCAAGTTGAATTAAAAACTGAGCACAAACAACTGAGCATTATGGAATATATCACTATGCATTTAAATAACACCCTTTTTTAAATTAATTCATAAGAGGTGCCCCACCCCTCATCTCTATCTCCCTCGGTGTGTTATATATAAGATTTGTTAAATTATCTATTATATAATAAACACAAATAAAAGTTGTTTACTTCGTAATTGCTATGCAATTTAACTAGTTATATAATAAACATAAATAAAAGTTGTTTACTTTTAATTGCTATGCAATTTAACTAGTTTTTGTTATATAATAAACATAGATAAAAGTTGTTTACTTTTAATGCTATGCAATTTAACTAGTTATATAATAAACATAAATAAAAGTTGTTTACTTTTTAATTGCTATGCAATTTAACTAGTTTTGGGGTTAGAATCGAGTTTTTTTGACTCTTATGATTGTTCTTGTTACTATCATTGATAATAAGAATTTTTGGCCGTCCGCTGGCTGCTGACCAATGAAAAAAATGACCATTGGCCAAAATGTGAATCGAAATTATTTTTTTCGTTTTTTTGACTATTATGATTGTTCCTGTTTCTACCATTGCTATTATGACTTTTTGGCCGTCCGCTGGCTGCTGACCAATGTTATATAATAAACATAAATAAAAGTTGTTTACTTTTAATTGCTATGCAATTTAACTAGTTTTTGGGTTAGAATCTCGGAGTTTTTTTGACTCTTATGATTGTTCTTGTTACTATCATTGATAATAAGACTTTTTGGCCGTCCGTTGGCTGCTGACCAATGAAAAAAATGACCATTGGCTAAAATGTGAATCCGAGTTTATTTTTTCGTTTTTTTTTGACTATTATGATTGTTCCTGTTACTACCATTGCTATTATGACTTTTTGGCCGTCCGCTGGCTCCTGACCGATTGAAAAAATGACCATTGGCCAAAATGTGAATCGAAATTATTTTTTTCGTTTTTTTTGACTATTATGATTGTTCCTGTTCCTACCATTGCTATTATGACTTTTTGGCCGTCCGCTGGCTGCTGACCAATGGAATAAAATGACCATTGGCCAAAATGTGATTCGAAAACATTTTTTTCGTTTTTTTTTTGACTATTATGAATTTATATCCACTTTTATCGTGTCCTGGCTGCTGACCAATGGAAAAAAATGACCATTGGCCAAAATGTGATTCGAAATTTGTTTTTTTGTTTTTTTTTACTCTTATGAATTTATATCCACTTTTACCGTGTGCTGGCTGCTGACCAATGGAAAAAAATGACCATTGGCCAAAGTGAGCATCAAATTTTTTTTCCGTTTTTTTTGGCTATTGGCCAAATTTTTGATTTTTTTAATTAAAAATTGTTCAAATTCAACAAAAAATTTCTCCCAACAATTCTGCAAATTCTTAACATTGTGTTGTTTTATAATATAATGTTTGTTAGACCCATAATCACTAAAGGCCATAAAAACTAATGTAATACGCAACTAGATGCAAACACTAAATCTAACCCTAACCCTTGCCTATATTACATTTTGCCTTTATTACATTTTGCCTATAATGGAAAATTTGTATAAATAATTAATTAATCATTAGGCATTTAATACCCCCCCCCTATAGGCATTCTCGCCCCTTCCCACCTTTCTCGCCCATAAATTGCATAGCAAATATGATACATTTATACGAAGTACAGATGAGTCGTCCCCCCTTCCCTTCCCCTCTTCCCTTCCCTTCCCTTCTCCCCCTTCCCACGAGGGCCGAAGGCCCGAGTTTTTAATTTTTTAATGACGCTTCGAAATATCTTAGGTCATACTGATTCGTGAAACTACTAAGGATGACTGTGCAAAGGTTCAAACTACTGCAAACTTTATAATGGACTTACCCTCACTTATGTTTGTCATTTTAATAAACCGAAGTCTTAGCTGAGAGTTGCTATTTTTATTTTAGGATATTATTAAAAATAGTTTCTTTGTCAATGCAACATAGTATATTGATTATAATAGAAAGTAAAGGGCTAGGAATATGTTTAAAGGGTATACCTGGGAGTTTAAACAATGTACAGCATGGCTGCTACCACTACAAGATTTAATCACTCTTAAATATCTATGTGAATTTAAAATGTAAGAAAGAGCGGATCTAATAAGGAATTCTTTAGTTTTTTATGTAATATAAAGTCCAATATTTTTTTATGAAAAACTGGGCTAATAAGAGGTTAGCTATTATTACATGTTTTTTCTCAAACAACCTGCTTGATTATTTATTGCTAGCCGCGCTTATCTGAATCCTTTAAGGCAGTGGTTCTTAACCTTTTTATACACGCGGCCCCCCCCCCCCAAATATTTTATAATTTGTTTGCGGCCCCCCATTTTTTTCATAATAATTTATATTTGTTATATTATCTATAATATATTGATTTTCATTATTTTTTCATTTTATTATATCTTCTTTATCGTGTTGAAAATCCCACAGACGTGGGGTAAGTTTTTAGCAGCCTCTTCCATCTGAGTCGCGTACATGCCATGCCAATTTCTCTGTTTGACGTCCATATCCTTTTCGACCAGTCGTTTCCAGGTGGCACGTGGTCTGCCCCTTCCTCTTCTTCCAGGCACGTCCATCTCCAGCGTTCGCCGTGTGACATCGTCCTCGTCTCTTCGTAATACATGGCCGTACCACCGCAGTCGATTTTCTCTTAAGAAGTCCTTCGTCGCTTGTATACCCATCTTTGTCATCAAGGATTCGTTCGTCATGCGATCCAGCTTGGTGTAGCCTAAGCTCCATCGCACCATTCTCATTTCCGTGGCTTGCAAGAGTTTCTCCTCCGCGGTGGTTACAGCCCATGTTTCGCTCCCGTAAAGCAAGACCGGTCGCACGATGGTTTTGTACGCCTTGCTTTTCAACCAAATTGGTATCTTTTTGTCACACATGACACCGGAGATGCTGCGCCATTTGAGCCATGCTTTCTTGATCCGAGAATGGACTTCGGCGGTACATCCTCCCTCTTGATGTAATAGCGAGCCAAGATATGTGAACTTATCAACCTCCGTGTACATTGGACCGTCATTTTTGTGCATTTGCGGACTACCGCTTATCATTTGCATGTAAAACGTTTTCTTCTCGCTGACCTTTAGACCGAATTCCGAAAAACGTTCTGACCATTTTTTCGCCTGATGAAAAACCCCTTCTCTTGTTTCATCGCATAGGACAATATCATCGGCATATAGCATAGTCCAAGGGGCTGGCTTGTGCAAGTCCTTTGTTATTGTATCCATAATTAGATTAAACAAGAATGGGCTTAACGCTGACCCTTGATGTAGTCCAATCATTATTCGGAAGGGTTTCGTTTCTCCTACGGTAGTCCTAACCATAGACTAACTAGACTGCTCATTCGCTTGAAAAAAGCGTGACTGTTTCACACCGCCATCTTGTGTGATGTTAGAAAAATGCACACATCACAGCTTACAATAGTATTGTGTATATATTCTTGATTTAGTAATTTATTTCTTAGTAATATTTAAGATTCTACAATTAAATTTTAAGAAAATATTTAATCAAGCATTAAATACGCTATAAAATATTTAAAACTCACATGATAAAAATATATAAATACTAATGAATGATTATAATATAACGAAAGTATTAGAGATAAAGTATTTAAGTATATACGCCATCTATAACTAAATAAATTTTTTATTTGAATTAACATTAATTTAATCAAAGATGGTAGAATTACAATGAATAAAAAGTGTTATTGACCTAAAAATAAAATATTTTTATTTAATTTATTACGAATATTTAATTTTAAAGTTTGATTTGAAATGCGGGAATTATTGTGAAATAATATTTTAAGGTATTTGCGTATAATAAGTTTTAGTAATATATAAAAATGCGATGAAAAATTATCCTGTTCTAGTATATGATTAGACAAATTATTAAAAATTGATGTGCCAATAATTTTAGAAAAAATTTTACTTTCAATAATTAATACAGCGTTTTTATTTAATAAGTATTTCTCGTCTTTGAAAGAATTAAAAATAGAAAAAATAATCTTGCAAAGTTTGATTAAGTTGTCTGATGGAATTATATGATTTCCCTTATTCTTAAGGTTTATTAAGTAATAATTACAATTATAGGAACCGTCATTATTTAAAATAAGGGCATTAACACAATCTAAACACGTAATTTTACCTTCTTCGATCAATTTTCTGACAATATATCCAGCGATATAAGTGGTAACATTTTCGGTGTATAACGATAAATGTGGGTCAGTTAAGTGAATATCATCGTCTTCTTCGGCCACGCCTGCAGAAGTGAAATCATCTTCGTTCCCACGGGGCTGGAAATCGGCACAAACTACTGCAGTGTCGCCGAAATTATTACAATTGCCGGTAAGAGGGCTAATAACTTTTCCTAAAAGAATTCCCCTCACAGCCGATCGCAATTGGTACGCGGAGGGATTATTATTATAACCACCGCGAGATCGAATTGTTGAAAAAAACAACTCCAGGTGATCCTGGCTCAATTTGTAAGTCATAAAATATCTACAAGAATATTAAAGTCAATGTTTATATTTATACTTCATCGAAGATGATTCTTTAAGTAATAGCTCTTTAGCTAACATAGGTATTGAATGCATAGCTGCCATCAATCCCACAACACACATTCTTTTCCCTAAAGATATAACTGGTTTGTCATTTTCTAACTTCAAGCCAGCTAGCACTTCGATACCTTTGGCATAGAGGTCTATACAATTAGAGAGGCTCTCTGGAGTTAAAGGTTTTTTGTCGCCCTTAGCCAGTATATTTCTACTATTCATCGTATCAAACAATCTAAAAGTTGTAATATGTAGAATTTGTATTATTTTACCTGTTAATCAAATCAATAAATTCAATAGTGGCTGAATCTTGAAATCCAGGTTCTTGCAAATCCCTTGCTAGAATAAGTCCTTTTGCTACAGAAGCTGAAAATACTTGAGTAGCAAGCTTGACCTAATTTTAAAATGCTAAATTTTACAAACACAAATATACCTTCATTTTATTATTTATATAATAGATATGAGAAGCAGTGAGGCGATTAGCTGCTCTTAATCCTTCCTTTTTCTGAAGGTTGTGAAGTCTTACAATGTACTCCCATTTAATTAGCTATAATATTGAATATAAAATAAAAAAAATTATATTTACCTTATTTTCATTATCTTTTAAAACCTTAGCTTCTGCTAAAAGATTACGTAGTAGCTTCATCATATGGCATACATCGAACAGGAAGAAGATTTTCTCAAGAGGAAATTGTGGGTGATAAAAGTAGGGTTTAGGTTGATGTTGGTCAAACCCTATTCCCAAGTCATCTGCCAATCTTTTGTTACTTGCAAGACCATCGCAGGTGATAGCTTTCACAACAGCACCTGTGCCATTAACGTGGAAAATTGCATCCAAAAGAATATTTTTGAGTAACTCTGAAGTTACAGAAGATACTAAAAAGTACCCTAATGGAATTTTCCAGGTATTGTTGATAGATGTGGCCATGACAAATAATGCACCAGTGGCATATGGTATCATATTACAATCAGTTATATCCTGCCCTAGATCCACATATCTAAAAATATTCAGAGATTGTTATTTGAAAAAAATCAAAATTTAGTACATACCCATGATATTTATTGCCATCCCAATGAATATTTTTCCTAATAGCCATCTCATCAATAGACAATGCTATATAGATGGGTTTTGAAGACTTCATTTGATATTCTTTTATTTTATTAATAGAGCAATTGAGGAACCCTATAAAAAGTTATTTAAACCAAAATTAATATTGCTTAATATACCTGGATCAACATTTAGACATACACTCCATCTTCTTAAAGATGATTCAGATGGAAGGCAAATAATTCTTCTTAGGTGCCTGTAAGCACTTGCAGAGTAATAATGGAGAGTCAAAGCCAATTGTTTTAGGGGTTGGGTAAATACAATTTTTTTAGGATTGTTAACACCTCCTGATTTAATATGGCTGTTAACAAGCACAAGGGCTTCTCCTTCTAAGTAGTTGGCAATGATTTTGTCTTCATCCCCATTAAGATGATTATCATTCTTCAGATCTCTAACTATATCCTTCAGTTTGATGATTTTTTGCCTGTACCTCCTGGTACTGGCTTTTAGACGTTTTATGGTCTTCTTCAATTTAGAATTTTGAGATACTAACCTGCTGGCTGCTAGTGCCTGTTTAATTTTAGAAAAGGTATTGTCAGGAGAAAGTTCTACCACTTCAGGGGGGTCAAACTGTATTTTCCTAGGTATCTTTCTTTTTCTAGACAAATTATTTGTAATATCTACAAGAGGACTTATTGATGAATTATAAGAACTTCTTGTTGTTACTGGTTTCTAGAATAGGATTATTATAAGTAATATATATTTTGTCAATTACTTTTTGAAGATGTTTAGGCAAATTAAAAATAGTAGGTATGGAACCTTCTCTAAGTTGCTTGTATTTAGTGACAGATGGAATATATGAATCAGGTGTAAAATGTTGGCTACAAAGTGCAGAGTGATTATTAGGCACAAACTCTCTCTTGATCTCACTCATCCAAGCTTTGAGGAGCAATTAGTTTTTTAAGGGGAATCTATTATATGAAAAAAATTATATATATTTTATATAAATACTTACTTGTGGAAAGATAAATCCTTGAATTTCTTCCGACTGTTGCTACAGTTGATAGCAGAGCAAAACGACATTATCCTATTCAATATGGTGGTATAATCAGCCGATAAATTTCAAATGAATGCAACGGGAATGAGCAGTCTATTAGTCTATGGTCCTAACAGAATCAACCGCGCCATTATACATTTCCTTGATAAGTCGAACATATCCTTCGGGTATATTTCTGGCTCTAAGGGACCACCATATTAAGTCTCTCGGAACCGTATCGTAGGCCTTTTCTAAATCGATGAAGACCATGTGTAAGTTCTTTCTTATGTCGCCATATTTTTCCATCGTCTGCTTCAACGCAAAGATTGGATCCATCGTTGATTTACCGGCCACGAATCCAAACTGATTGGGCGAGAGACAAACTTCGTCACTGAGCCTTTTCACTAGCACCTTTCTAGTAGTTTTAGTGAGTGGCAGGTCAACTTGATACCTCTAAAGTTGCCACATTCCTGCGCGTCTCCTTTGCCTTTGTATATGGGTATGATCGTACTTTCCCTCCATTGGTCAGGGATACGACTCTCATACAGCATAGCGTTAAATAGGCCTGTCATTATGTCGATTCCTTCTCCTTTGCACCCAAGCCAAGCTTCGATCGGCAAATCATCGGGACGTAGCGCTTTCCCTTTCCGCATCTTCGTTAGTTGCGCTCCTACTTCATAAGCCTGCAATAGTAAAACCAAGTTCGAGTTCGGTTCCACCCTCTCTAGCGGTCTTCTATCATTTGTTTTGTTCATCATATTTTGGAAATAATCTTTCCATCTTTTGATGACTTCCTTCGGTTTGCACAACGTTCGTCCCTCTTCGCTTTTAATGACTTTCAGTGTCCCGACATCTCGACTTTTTTTCTCCCTGATCTTTGCGTGTTTATACATGACTATGTCGCCGCCCTTGGTATCGAGCTTGTTTGCCATATCGGTGTAAGCCTCGTTCCTCGCTATCGCAACCGCTATCTTAGCTTTGCGTTTCGCTTCACGATATGCCACGTAGTCTTCTCCTTTCTTCGTTTTGTACCATTGTAGGCACAACGCCTTCTTTTCTTCTATAGCCTCTTTGACCGAGTCATTCCACCACCATAGTTAACGCTTGTGAGCTCTGCCGCCCTTAGTTCGTCCCAAGATTTGAAAGGCCGTTTCCTTTAGAACATTTGCAACGGTGTCCCACCTTTTGTTAATGTCGCCCCCCAAGCCTGCAACCTTCAAGAGCGGAGTTGCTCGAGCGTGAAACATTTCATTTGCGCGATCATCCTTAAGCTTTTTGTACTTTGTCCTTGGTGTGTAGACTTTTCTCCTTTCGGGAAAAATCTTTCTTGCTATATCGAGGACAACTGGCCGATGTTGCTTGGCGATTTCTTCCCCCGGTATAACCTTGCAATCTTTAACTTGCCACAAATTTTTGCGCTTCACTAGGATGTAGTCGACCTGTGTAAGGTGATCCCCACTGCTGTACGTCGCTAAATGTTCGGTACGCTTCTGAAAGAAGGTATTCACAATGGCCATATCGTAAGCTTGCGCCATCTGTAGTAACTTCTCTCCCTCTTTATTCTTCACCCCATAGCCATGCCCGCCGTGATTTCGTTCGTACACGCCCCTTTCTTTCCCAACGTGCCCATTAAAATCTGCTCCGATGATGAGATTCTCGTCAGGCTTCACGTAGCGTATTTCTTTTTCGAGCTTCTCATAGAATTCGTCCTTCTAATTTTCGGAACATCCAACCTGGGGCGAATACGCACAAATAACATTGGCAAGGCCGCCTTGATCCGCCAACTTTATGCACATCAATCTATCCGAGCATCGTTTGACTTCGACTACCTTGTCCAAGAAATCGCTAAGTATTATACCGACCCCGTTCTTCCGTGATGGGGAACCCGAGTAGTATAGCTTGTAACCATCTCCTAGCTCCCTGGCTTTTGTTCCATGCCACCGCGTTTCTTGTAGACACGCTATGTGTATTCTTCGCCCTTTTAGCATCTGCGCAACCTCGATGCTCTTCCCCGTCAGCGTGCCCACATTCCAGCAGGCCACTCTTGTCCGTTCGACAACTAGATTCCTTAACCGCCTTCGTTGTGAGTGAGGCGGTAACCCTTGTATACTTTTCACATTGCACGGGCGGATGATGCAATGCGCGTCGTTTGGGGAGGACGCCCTAGAATTCTGGTATAAGTTCGTATTTGAAGCTGCCATGTTGTTTGGAGTTGCTTTTTTACAGTCGGCTTCCGACCGGACGCCAACCCTCCACTTTTTTCACACGGACTTGGGACAGTCGTTGGTAGTGTATGATGCATTCTGAACCGCGAAACGGAAATACTAAAAAAAAATAAAACTTCACTCTTTTTAATGCGCAAAATAGGTTAAAAAAAGATGGTGAATGTCAGATAGACAATCAGGATTAGAGACCTGGCCTGCTCGTAATAAAAAAATTTAAAAGCGCGTGGCCGTCAAAATATCAAATCCGAGCCCGGTAGGTCATACTAAGGCCTGTCCAGGCCACACCCGTTGTTTATTATAAAGCAGAAGCTCGTCCAAGCCTAGCCCGCGGGCCAGACCGAGTCGTGCAGGTCTCTGATCAGGATATATTGCAAACTTCACAGTTTTAATGATAGGTTATTTAAATTAACTAATGTTTATAGCTTTCACCAAATATTCTCTAGTGCCTGGCAGTGGAATCTTCATTGTACCATACCTTTGATTGGAGGTTGCATTTAAATTATATTTAGAATAATTATTTCATACATTAACTTATATAATGCTACAATCATCACCATTTAAAATGTGGATGGCAACATAAAAGTTAATTTAACTCTAGACATGTTTATTCCCAAGCTAGTTGTTTTAACTTGAGAAAATTTACGTTTTATTTATTTTAAAAATTATTTATAAGGAATAATCAATAACAGTAAAAAGTTAATTATTTTATGCTTATAAAAAGCGCTAAGTATTTTTTGAGAAGTCATTTTAATATGCTTAGTTCTATTGATTAAATGTTTTTTTTTGTTTTTATAGAAATAAAATATAAAAATTGATTTGTAATAGAGTAGAAAGAGTTTATTCTTGTTTTTATGCTTATCAATAAATGGGAGATTTTTATGGAAATTTAGATTGATACAATTAGTTTATTAATTTATTCGTAAATAGATACTCCGCATTTTCTTATAAGGCCTATCTATAAAATATTGTTTAATTTTGGCCTTTATATATATATAAGAGAACAAATTATTGTGCTCAGTAATGAATTCATTTTTTGCTCAGTAGAATATTCATATGCTCAGTAGAATAAACAAATGCTTAGTAGAATAATTAAATGCTCAGTAGAATAATTAAATTCTCAGTAAATAATTTAATGTTCAGTAATTTAATTATTTGTTCAGTATAATATTCATTTGCTCAGTTTTTTTTTAAAATCTTGCTCAGTAATTTTTTTATTTATGCAAAGTAACTAAGAATGTAGCTTTTTAAAAAAAATCCTAGAGCGAGATTCGAACCCAAGATATCTAAGAAAGAGTCTTGCGTGTTTCCCATGGAGTCAAAGTGCTCGCTTGAAAAATGGTTTATTTTTGTTTATATGTTAATTAAAATAAATTTTATATCATAAACTACTTCATATTTGGCGCTCATTTTAAATTCAACTTGATGAACTCGGAAGCTACATTCTCTGTTTATCAAACTCAGGAACCTTATGAATCTGACAGAGAAGAAGTTGTTGTAGATAAAAAACAGAATTGCCACGTAAACGCACCAATAAAGAAGATTGCCACCTATGAAAATGCAGAAGAAGCTAAAACTTTTGTGGATAAAGCCTGGGGCTATTGGTACAAGAATAACACTGAGGAAGGTATGAAATTTTATTACAGGTAAAATATTTTTACCTTATATAAGAATTTTTAAGGTGTAGCAAAGCCAAATACAGAGGTCTGCAATGTGCCGCAAGATTGTACATTTTGTATGAATCTATATCTGATAAGGCGATAGTTTATGCTTCAACATCATTACATACTCATCAAGAAGATACTAAGAATATTAAACTAAATACTGAATTAAAAGAAGAGATCAAAAAGTTATTTGATTTGGGCCTCAAGCCTAAATCAATAATTTATAATCTTAACAAAATGGATTACAAAATTTCAATGTGCCAACTTAGAAATACATTAACAGCTTTAAGAAAGGAAAAATACGGTTTATCAATAATTAGTTTAGGAGAGTTAGAACAATGGCTAATTGATCATTCCTTAATACCCTCAGATGAAAATGAACCCTATGTAGTTTCTTATATGGTGTCCTATGAAGAAAGTATTTACTTTTAAATTTTTTATGTCAACAAAGAGGTATTTTATCATTTTTCATCTGTTAGTTTAGGCTTTTGAGAAATAGTGAACTTTCAGACATATTGCATGCTGATGCCACCTATAAAATCACTTGGCAAGGCTTCCCGCTTTTAATAATTGGTACCACTGATTATGATAAACATTTCATTTTTTGGGAATGTCTCTCTGTACAAACAATAGGGAAGAAGACTTCATATTTCTTTTTAACAGTTTAATTTTTGGGCTGAAGTCTTTAGAAAATACAACTCCTAAATGTGATGTTTTAGTTACTGATGGGGCAAGTGCCATCCATAATGCATTTTTAATTGTTTTTGGGAAGGACACAATAGTTATATGTTGGGCTCATGTCCGCAAAAATATTGACAAGAGGGTAATTATATACTTTAATACTAGTTATTGAAATAGGTTATACTGGCAGACAAAGTGTACCGGAAGGAAATTTTAAATGATATTGATACAATGCAATTGTCCATCTTTTTATAAAAAATATATGTGCAAACATGTCGTTGGGTTGGCAATTAAACTTAAATATTGCCAACCACCTAAAGAAGCCAAAAGTGTGCCTATAGTGCAAAAAAAAGCGAAGCAGACCCTTAAAGGCTAAATCAGCCTTTATTGTTTAGTAATGGTAAGTTTAGATTATTTAACATTGATTATATAACAAATTTTAGGTTTTTGAAATGAAAGTTGTCTCCAGCAAAATTTGTTTATTTTTCATTTTTAATTGTTAATTATTATTATTAAACTGTATTTGTAAATATTTGTGATTATATTCAAATAAAAATTTTATATTTTCCCTTTGATTGATAAATATCAACAAAATTTGCAAAAAAATACACTATAAACATGTAAAACTTAAGAAGAGAAAGGCAAACCATTTAGAATTGGAATTATAGGTCATTACTTTTTATAGCTTTTTTAACTTGCCATATATTTTTTTGAATTGAGAGAAGGGAGGACTTAAAGGGAAAAAATTCAAGACACTAAGACAGTGGTTCTTAACCTTTTTATACATGCGACCCCCCAAATATTTTATAATTTTTTTGCGACCCCCCCCATTTTTTTTATAATAATTTATATTTGTTAAATTATCTATTATATGATTTTTTATTATTGTTTCATTTTATTAAATAATAAACATAAAACACAACTTTATTATTTCATTATCTATTTAAAATTTAAATAGATAATGAAATAATATCAACATAAAAACTTCATAATTAAACATAAAAACAATTCATTTATAATAAAAAGGATATGCATTCGGAAATATATTTAATGAGATTTCTGCTGCTGAACATCATCAACCAATTTGTTAATTCTTGGTTCAATTGATTGTAATGCTATCCTCATGCAGGAATCTAGTCGCAATCGATTGCGTTTTTTAGTTTTTATATCCACCATAGTTGAGAAACCTTTTTCACACAAATATGTACTAGCGAAAGGCAGCAAATTTTGCATTGCTGCTGAAAATAATGGAGGATATTCTGCACGAATTTGTATCCAAACTTGCGCCAAACTTTTAGTTTTAAACAAAGATTTTAAATTACAATCATTTATTAATTCTAATAATGAATCTTCATCATCTGATGATAAATTGGTATTTTTATAATTGTTGTATGGATCTTGAATCCAGAGTTTTGTAATGTGACCTTCATCATTAGGGAAATATTTTTCAAATTTATCAATTAATTTTAAAATATGACATTTAATCAAGTAATTTACATTTTCTTTCTCGAATTGAAATTTTGAATCAGAGATTAGTTGTGAATAGAATGGAAACATTTCATATATATTTGAGTCTATTCTTTGAATCCATCTTTGTAATTTCATTTTCATAGCCTCAATTTTGTTATGCATAGTAAAAATATCAGATTTAGGTCCTTGCATAGATATATTCAACTGATTTAGAATTGTAAAAATATCCGCTAGATATGACAATTTAGCGACCCAATTATTGTCATCAAAATAGCTTGATAGGCTGGAGTTTTTATCATTTAAAAAAAGTTCAACTTCCAGTCTCAATTCAAATAAACGAGTTAAGATTTTTCCTCGTGATAGCCATCTCACTTCTGTGTGAAATAAAAGAGAACTATTATCTGCGCCAACTTCTTCACAAAAAATTGAAAATAATCTTGACTTTAGTGAACTTCCTTTTATGAAATTTATACTATTTTGCGATCCAAAGTCTGTGGTGAGAAGTTCGCTTTATTTTTAAATTTCAGAAGTTAAATTTGTTGAATTGTAAAATTAAATGAAGATAATTATTTTAAAGATTAGAAAATGAATAAATTATGAAACAGCAAAAAAATCTACCATTCAAAAAATTATTTTCATTATAAATAATAAGTTTCACAACGTATTTTAATAGCAGCATGGTGTGAGTGGTTATAGCGACGTCTTGTAAATGTAAACAAACATAATGCAACGAGTTCGAATCCCAAGGTGAGTATTTTTTCTAAAGCTTTTCTGAATATTTTTATTTTATTCTAAAAAAATTTGGCGACCCCCCGGCAAACTTCTCGCGACCCCCTTGGGGGTCGCGACCCCTAGGTTAAGAATCACTGCACTAAGATACCTTATAACCTTTAAAATTTAACAATCAAAATAAACTATTTCAATTTCCACACACTCAATTTAACTTTATTTTTACAAAATATTAGTGCTAAATAGATTAAGACTGAGTATTATTTATTAAAATTACTTAGCATTTTTTTGAATACTGAGTGTTTTGGATTTATAACTGAGCAAAATTAAGATTATTTACTGAGCATTTTGGAATTATAACTGAGCAATATTAAGATTATTTACTGAGCATTTTGGATTGATAACTGAGCAATATTATGATTATTTACTGAGCATTTTTGAATTTTTTACTGAGCACATTAATAAAATACTGAGCATTGTTTATTGACATTTTTGATTTTTTTACTGAGCATTTAAATAACATCCTATATATAAGATAGTAAAATTAATTATTGATTTTATCTTTATTAAACAATCATCAATATTAAACATAATCCCACAAAAAATATATACAATTGAAAACGATTGGCATCGACGATATACGTCTTATTGATAAAAACATATCGTAAAAAACAGATTTTAAAATTTATTGATAAATATTATTAAAATATGAAATCCTTTTGATAAAAAATTCTAAAAAGTTAGAATTTATTTAAAAAAACCAGTGGCGTAAATGAGGGGAGAAGGGGGGGCGGGGGGGGGGGGGGTAGGGGGGGTAGAGCCCTGCACGGGCCGCCCGAAGCCAGACCCGGGCTCGGGCTGAATTTAATAAAACAATCGGGCCTTGGGGTAGTGTTGGGCCTGATGAGGCGGCCCGACTTAAGGCCCGAGCCCGGCCTGATATGACTAAAGCAAACTAATCTATATATATAAAGTAAAGTGTATATATGTATGTATATGTGTATATATGTATGTAAGGGCTAATCTCTGAAACTACCGGCACGATTCGCGCGAAAATTTACCCCTAGGTTCCCAGGGCGGCCAGGGGTAAAATATCTTTTCAGAATCCTAAAATTTCTTTTAATTTTCGAGATATTGGGTTTTATGCGTTTTGACGTTCAATAAAATGTCAATCAAACGCACCTCCTCGCGTTCGTCGAAAATTTGAATATACAGACAGTTCTGTAGTAAAAGTGTATCACTTATAGTAGTTTGTTAAACGTAATCTTTTCTTAACGGTGACAACATAAAATTTATGAATTAAATTTCTTAAACGTCATCTTTTCTAAACGGTGACAATATAAAATTTATGAATTAAATTTCTTAAACGTCATCTTTTCTTAACGGTGACAAGACAACATAAAATTTATGAATTAAATTTCTTAAACGTCATCTTTTCTTAACGGTGACAACATAAAATTTATGAATTAACCTGAAATAAATAAAATTATAGATTATTTGAGAAAATATATAGGTGAAGAAGATGAATTTTTCTCACTATCATTAAATGAGATATTTCAAATGAGAAAGATGAAAGTATATATAATTTAAATGTAATATAAAATAGTCCAACGTTGATTATTCTGAGTAAATGCTATTTATATATAAATGTCATCATTTATCTATCATTAATTTTTATTAAATGAGATATTTAAATGAGAATAAATTCTAAAAGTACCGGCCCGATTTTGCGCGAAACTTTACCCGTAGGTTCTCAGGGCGGCAAGGTGTAAAATAGCTTTTTCAGATTCCTAAAATACCTTTTTGTTTTAAAAATATCTGACATTAACAGACTATTTAAATTAAATAAATAAAATTTAAGTTATGCAGTTTTTGTCATTATTATCACGTGGTCGATCATAGAAGCATATTTTTAATAATTATCCATCCTTCAATTAATTATTTTATTATATTAAAGAAAATTGTATTTCAAATAAATCAGCTAAGTAGAAAAATAAAATAATGGTATTATTGTATAATAAGTAACAGCATTAATAAGCAATTTTTTCAAAAACATTTAATTTTAGTCGGATTTGATGACTAAAACAGAATTTGCATTCGGTTTGTCTTATTATATAAATATATACTAAAAATAGTGGGTTCATAAAATCATACGGACCTTTCACATTATAAATTATTTCATATATGACCCCATTTTAGATAAGTCTTATTAATAGCTTATACTTAATTAACCACTTAAGGACTGAGCCAAAGCAACGCTTGGCCGGGCACAGCTAGTCTTTTATAAAATATGATTTAAACAAACAACTCGATATTAAATAATTATATATAGCTCCAAGCTTCCGTTTTTCCCCCTGTCTATAATATTTTGATCCAGATTGCAAATCTTATTCTAGTATTTAAATAAATTTACAGTGGCTATTACTTTAGAAATAAACAAGGAAATTTGTTAAAAAGTATTTTATTTGGGACTGTTAGATAAAAATTATTTTATAAAGTTAGATTTCCAGTTTTAAATTATTGGCTGAATAAATTGTAGCGAGTGAAAATTAAAATTTTATTTCAAACTTATCCTAGTTGTAAATTACGATTGATAACAATTTAATGCATTATGTATCTATATGGTAAAATAATCGGGTCGTCGGGTCGGGCCAAAAATAAGAAAGTTGTTCGGGCTCAGCCCGGGCTCGGGCAAAATAAAAACTGAGACGTCGGGCTCGGGCCGGGCTCGGGCAAAAAAAATTCATTTTGCAGGGCTCTAAGGGGGGGGGGGGGAATACGGGAAATAACCCCCCCCTGTTTTTGATTAATAACTATTAAATGGGTTAAAGTATTATAGTTTAGTTACATCAATGACTTTAAGATAGTTATAAAAACCTAGAAACATAATATATACATCTAATTTTTTTAATTTAATTTTTGACAAAAATGCGTTGTAAAATTTTTTTTTGCCAGATTTCCCCCCCCCCCCCCCCCCGCCCCCCGTGATAATCCTGGCTCCGCGCCGGAAAAAAACTGAAACTAACAAATCATTAATAAACTTAGCATTTGATTATAAAACTAAGAAAGTTTAAAAACTTAGCAAACAAGTAAATTAATAAAGCTTTGCATCATGAATATAAAAATTATCATATATTTTAGTAATAATTTATATTCGCGAATGAATGTCAAAGCCTGTCGCACTTTTAGTAAGGAGTTGTAATTAAGACATTACTTTAAATTATTACTTGCCTATTATTAAAACCTGACACTATGAAAATTTCATTTGATAAATTGGATAAATTTATTTAACTATAAATAAATAAACATTAAAAGTTTACCTTTAGTTAAATAATTATACGGGGTAACAATTTTTTGAAAAATATATTCTTATATAAGGCTGAAGTAAAAAATTATTTAATACTTTTATTTTTGCTTTATTACATATACTTAGAGATTTAATAATAATATCTTATATTACAAAATGCGGATTGTTTTAAATTTAGTCAACACATAAGCTCATTTAATTTGTATTATTAATATAAAAACGTCAAATAGAAAATATTTCCTAATTAAGCGCTATTTTCCCAAAGTCTTTTTTCTCGTGTTTTTCTCAAATTTCTGTGTTTTTTTCGATAACTCTGTTTCATCCATAATTTCAGGGAAAAAATTCATCTCTAAAATTCAGTATATTGTTTGTTTTTGGACGTGGGCAATTTTTAAGCATATATTGCGTCAACCCATACCAATAAATACATAATGATTGATGACAATAATGAAAATCTAATGCGTGGTTTAAAAAATTGAAAATATTTGGTCTATTAAAATTACTACCTATTAATAAAACAGATTCTACTTAAGTTCCAAGAATCAGTTGTGTTGTATACCTGCAATAAAGATTTAGTTACTATATGGTTCTTTATTTTTATCACAAAAAATAAGATAACATGAGAGTGTTAGAAAAATTCTTATTTTTAACTAAACTTTTAATAATATGATTAGCTAACTCAGATTTAAATAATAAATAAAAAGATAACTTTCGTAGAAATTAATTAATAACGGACATAATACATCCCAAGTGACTACTTAAAATTAATACGTTTTGGTTTTTGAAGAATTGCCGAATTAAAGCATAATTTTTAAGAAAAGGCAGTATGGCAATGTAGGATTAAATAATATAATTATTTAGGTTCGATACATGGCCAATCAGTATGCTTGTAATAAATTAAATCATTTATGAACATGCTAGTTAAAAAATGTTTTTATTGCTAAACATGAATTAATATTTCTAGTTATAATAAATTAATCATATTACAAAAATATTAATAACGCGATCACCTAAAAATACATTACATCATTTAATTTCTTTATATAATATAATAAGGAAAGAAAATGCTTATTTGCGAGCTAAAGCGTTTTATTTAAATACATATTATATGATAAATGGTTAAAAGCATATAGATTTTAGCTTAATAAAAATTTGGCAAAATTTTAGCCACAAGTTTTCATCGACATAGACATATCCAATGAAAAAGGTAGAATATTTTATCTGATCTAATGTGTAACCAATAAACCTTCTTTGAATGTACGGAAGAATTTGCTAGTTAAGTGGTAACTAGAATTTGACACAATTTTAATCCAAATTCTTATTATGAGTGGAATATTCAAAAAAAAGTAGGCTGTCACTATAATGATAAAAACAACATGTTTCTTTGACAATGATTGAACATTTAAAGGCGTTTCGTTGTCCGGATGTATTTGTAAGCTATGTCTTATGCGATATCTTAGTAAACTCATAAACAAAAAAAACATCATGATAAAAGTTGCTATGGCAGAAATTATAAATACAGCTGTATATTTGATGCCGTTATAAAAAAGAAAGCGTTCAGATGTGGCTTTTCCAAGGACATCAATGTCACATTGAATAAGTCTGAGTTGATAAATTAGACTAGAGGGCTCACTAGTACTACAGGGCACGGAATGCAATACTTGATAATCGGGTATGTTTAATATAAGTGCAAATAAGGTGGTATAGATTGGAAAGTAGCTGTATAGGCATGAATCCCGAATCCGATTTATTAACATGGGATAGGATATTATCATAAAACGATCTGCAAAATAAGCCGGGATTATAATGTGGCACGTATGAACTGCAGTGTTTCTGCCAATAGAAATTAAACGACTTAATAATAACCTAGTCCCACAATTTTCGAAGGAGGATCTCTTTACAATTAGGTGATTTATAACGAGAAAAAAGTTACCTAATGTAGCACAAAGCGTGAAAATATTTAGCCAATTCAATAATGAGTAGGCTTTGTTGTTTCTTAAGTGCGGCTCAAAGCAGAAAAAATGGCAAACTAAGCCATTAAACATGAGACCGATGAAAATTTCTACCATAAACAAATAAAAAAGATTGGTATTTTCGTTATAACGATTGTTTGTTTTGCAGAATGTAACGCTTTCACTAAAATCTACTTCAACCTTGATGAAATGTCTTGAGTTAATGTTATGAGTAATGTTGACAGAATTCATAATTAACAAAATTGTAATCGAATTTTTTAAGGCGTTATTTAGATGGTAGGTAAATTCATTGTCATAAGTAAAATGAATTATTTGAACAATTTCGATACATTCGATTTTTATAATTATTCTTAAAGCTATAACACTTAATTAAAAAACGCATATTGGTTATTATTGAATCTAATGTAAAAATTGGTTGTGGCTCATAAAGCCAAAAGATTCTCTTTAAAGATAACATAATATCCTGACAGGAAATTATAATTACGACATATTCAAGGTTTAAACTACCTCTATGTACATGCCAAGGTTGAATTATATAAGCAACCAGGCACTATCTTAGCAACGTTTATTGGTTGGCAATAAGAAAAATCGCTCAATGTTCACTAACTTTAAATTATTCAAAGGCTTTCAATTAATCTGTTTGACCCTGTTTATTAAATAGACACTAGATTAATGGATTTAAAACCTACACTTGATCTTAATCTCAGATCATTGCTATATAATAAATATGTGAATTTCCATTTTATAATAATAACAATATATATATCTTTATTTTTAAAAAATACCGCAGGAAATTACGAATGCATACGTAGTCATTTTAGAAATCTAATCGATTAGAAATTTGTTAGTAATCTTCATAAATACTAGTATCGGTTTCAGTCGTTTTTTAGGAAGTTTACTGAGGTTATTATGATCCACATCGTGAAGATATTTAAAAGGCTAATTGAACGTGAAGTAGCTATCAGGTAGATGTACTACGAATCTGTAAGCACGAAACGCGGTTGCAAAATTATATATTGAAATAAAATTCACATACCCTCTCCTTTGGTTAAAATAATTTGGGTCTTGATAGCAAGCCCACAGAAAAAATTTCCAAAATCATAGAAAGAATCCATGGAAAAAAATGGAAGGAAAGCGGAAAAAGTTGTAGTCAAGTGTAAACAAGCAATTCGAGGTCTCGGTTCATTTATAAAAGGATAATTCGTCTATATTCTGTTTATTAAAACATTAATCGGTGTATTTGTAATTAAATTGTGAATATAAGTGAAAATTAGGTTACAAGATAGAAAATAATTTTTGTTATTTTTTTTACAATACGAATTATTGTATTATAAATTTTTATAAATCAACAAAATAACTTGTAATAAGCACATTTTCCTAATACAGCCATAAAGCTTGATATGTTGCTCAGGACCTAGGTTGAAGCCAGACTGTAAAATGTTTTCCCATCGGTCGAATCCATATGTTTTTATTTTTGTATAAAACGAGCCTTGCTTGATGCCAATGTTCATCCATTGGGATTACCCCAAAAAACTTCAGATGATCAACACGAAAAGACGATGCCTTTGCAATTTAAAAATCTGTTTAACTATAAAGTATTCAAGATTGTATCAAAAAGTTTGTTAAAAAATACTAGTGGGACTCGAATTGTAGCTTGAAGTAGATATAATGCCTGAGAGCCGTCGTTAAGAGCAGGAGAGCAGCTTTGTTTGGACTACGCGGGCATTCCTCTTCTTCTTCTTTCTATGACTGTTAGTCACCTAGGCTGGTGGTCAGTCCTTTCAGCATTCGTTTCCATTTGTCTCTTTTACATGGACCTTTCTTTATCTTGTGGACTTTCATATCGTTTCGTTATTTTATGGATCCAGGTAAGCTTAAGTCTTCCTCTCCTTCGTTTTTCTGCAAAATTTATCATCTCGATTTTCTTTCCGACGTAGTAATCGTTCCTTCTTTCATGGCCATACCATCTTAGTCTGTTTGTTAGGAACTTTGTCATAATAGATGTAGTACCTAAAATTCTTCTTATTTCTTCACTTCGCTTATGTTCCTTTTTGCTTATTCCTAGCACCCATCTTAGCATTCTCAGGCCGCAAGACGCTGCTATTCCTTTTTACATATAGCCCATGATTCCGAGCTATAAAGGACTGTTGGCTGTATGATGGATTTATACAGTGCACCTTTTAGTCTTCTTGGGATGTTTTTGTCACACAGAACGCCTGTCAAGTCCCTCCCTTTGAGCCATCCGGAACTTATCCTTGGCTGGATTTCTTAATCCATTCCACCATCCGATTGAAGTGTTGATACTAAATTTTTGAAGTAATCCACGTTTGTTAGTTGCCAATCGCCTAAAAGGGATGCACTTAGCTGACTTTCATCTAATTTAAATTTTGTCTTCATTGATTCTGTTTTCTTTCGATTTACCCTGAGACCCATTCTTCTATTGCATTTACCCATCTATTTACAGTATTAGCCAATTCTTGTTCACTTTTGGCACAGAGGATTATATCGTCTGCAAAAATTATTGCCCAAGGAGCTTATTCGCCCATATCCTTGGTAATAATATCCATTATCATTATTAATACGAAGGGACTAAGAGCTGAACCTTGAGGACTCCAGAATGGCAAAGCCCTTTGTAGTCCCCACCGTGTACGTTCTAATTCTCTTGTACATATCTTTTATTGCTCTGACGTATAATTCCGGCACATTGTTTTCTTTAAGACATTTCCACACTAAAGTACGAGGAACTTTATCGAACGCTTCTTCTAGATTGATGAAACACTTGTGCAAATCCTCCTCTTTTTTTCTAAACCGTTCCATTAACCTTCTAACACTGTTTAGGGCGTCTGGCATATAACATTTAAATCATACATAGGACCGCCCTGACTAACAATCGCTTAAAAATCGATGGAGACAAAATATTATGACTCTGCATGAATGTATTGCTATAAAACTTGTACAATTCTCAAGTTATTGTTTAAAAACGTATATGTATTGCATATAGACTTTCTTATCACATTTGTAGTGATAGTACAGTAAGTAGGCCAATACACTATTAATTTTATCGTGCGCCTGAATATAAATTAATAGTAATAGATAGTATATGACATAGGTAATTAGATATATAAAAAAATCAGATCAAATAAGAATGATAGGCAGATACTTTTCATTATTTCTTTATTTTTCCATTATTCATAATATTATTCCTTGATAAATTTCCCCAACGCTTGTTTTTGTGATAATATTAAATTTCTAAATGCATCCCACTCAGATTATTTGTTTTGGCCTTTTAAAATTAAAATATAGAGGAAAAAACATAATAGCATGTTAAATGTTACATTTAAACCTATTTATCTAGATAAATTCTACATTATGAATAGGGGTTGATTACTTTATAAAATAGCTATATAAAAAATAGCTATATATAAAATAGCTATAAATGAATGAGATATTAAATAATATAATATCTGTTAAGTTCGCCTAGACAGGAAATTCACTTAACAGGAAACGAGGGGTTACTACTGTTTTGGACTTTAAATCTGAACGGGAAAGTTACTATGGGTGACGACTATTTGACAACTACCAACTACACTTTAAATATTGCTTTATTGTTTCAACTATACACACATGTCGCTGATAATATCATAAGTCTACGATCGGGGTATAACAGGCGTAATAATAAAGGGAATACGGGGAATAATGATTGTACAACTATTTGGGATTTTTCAATTGCGACCGGGAATATATTTAACAGTCCGTTTTTCTCGGGGGAGGGGAAAATCACTCTATCGAAACTTGTTCAAAAATCAACGTTCTTCTTCGTATCCCTTTTGCTGGGGCTTATATAGGTTTTATATTCCCTTGGCCTAGATCTTTATCCTTGAAACTTCTTTGCTTTTCTAACCCTTTTTCCATGCCAACTTTTGATGAATGGCCCTTCACTTCCCTTGCCTTTCCACGGCCTCTGGAATCCTTATCTGACAGTTCTAGGTTTCCCCTACCTTTCTTGTGCCAATTCAATATTTATTACCCGGTTCTGTCGCCTTCTTGCTTCTTTCTGCTACCTCTTTCAGGCCAAGTTTTAATTTATAGCTGTATCCTTGCACTACTTAACTACCCGCCCAAATTTCATGACCTTCCTTCTCCTTTAGCTTAGCTTTCCCCTCATCACGTGTCATCCCCATCACGTGTGGTAACCAAATATGGAATTCTCATGGATATGACACCTCCCTTTTTTCGGGCATCAAGTTTCGGGGGGGGGGTCTTTTGGTTGCGTGTTCACGATGGCTGAAACCAGTGGTCGCAGGTGGGTGAAACAGATGGTTGGTTCAGGTGGGTGGAACAAGTGGTTGTCGCAGGTGGGTGGAACAAGTGGTTGTCTCAGGTGGGTGGAACAAGTGGTTGTCTCAGGTGGGTGGAACAAGTGGTGGGGTCTTTGAATGGTTGGGATTCTCCAATTTTGATCGTTCGCTTCCTAGTTCTTGTTTAAGTTTTCCAGTTTCTATTTTGCTCCTTTTGATTGTCCTTGTGATACGTCATCTATTATTAAATATAAATGCTGCCCGATCCCTACTACAGGATCAGTAGCCATGTCACCCTTCTAATTTTAAACACTTTCAAATCATAAACCCTTTTATTTCCAAGACTCTTTATTATCATCTAAGAATAACACATCACTCGGTGATTAAATTATATACATAACCGAACACACAATGAATAATTATATCAATACCAAGTCACACGAAAAATCTATTATATAAATAACAGTTTACACGGAAAACAGATTATATACATAGACGGGCAATTGTCTCGTCGTTTTTTACTCCTTCATTTCTTCTAGTTTGAAATTTTTCAACCTCTCTTAAATTTCCTCCCAAATGTTAGTTGGGGGTTTAGATTTCGTCTGGGTTTCTCCCTCTGTCTGGGTCCCTATACTCTTAAAATTGTCCTCCCTTTTCGCTTTCTCCACCTTTTCTCTAGTCCATCTCCTTTTTATCCCTCTATTTGTACATTTTCTCCCCCTGCTCCTCCAGGGGCATGTCTGCCACCGATGAGTCCCTCGCTCATCACATATGTAACAGATAATACCCTCCATCTGTACATCTGCCCAGTACCGACATTGCCATGTTCTATGGCTACTATATTCCCAACACACTTTGCAATGCACCTATAATAAAATCATTTCATTTCTTACTCAGGATCGCGAGTTATAACATGTTTATATTTAAATTACACTCTTTATTTCCACACATCTATATATATATATATATTTTTTTTTTTTTTTTTATCGCTTCCTTAATTGGTCCACATGTCTCCATAATTCTGCTCCATTTTCTATAGCCACTCTTAACCTCCATTCCCCTTCAATTGCTATCACTATCCCTTTTTCCCATTTATACTGCCCCTGATACATCTTTACCCATACTTTATCCCCTAATTTAAACCTAATCATATTAGATGTCGCGGTCCTGCTATCGTTTTTCTTTAAGGCATCTAGGGGCATTCTCCCCTGTCGTCCGATAAATTTCATTGATGGGGACTTTCCCTCCAAGCCCTTCGCATTGTGGTACATCATTTGCATTTGCCATTGTTCGCCCTGTCCATGTTTCTCTTTTCTAATCCATCCCTTTACAATACCCACCATCCTTTCCGCTTGCCCATTTGAACTTGGATGATAAGGCACTGTAATTATATGTTCGATACCCTGACTTCCACAAAATTCCTTAAAATTTCTACTGATAAATGCCGGTCCTCCGTCCGATACTATCCTTTTTGGCAGCCCATATCTGGCTAATAACTCTTTTAAAATCCGAAAACTATTCTCGTGGAACTTCCACTTACCTTTGCGTATTCCACCCATTTGGTGCAGGCATCTACTACTATAAAATACACCTTTCCCATACACTCAAAGAAGTCAAGATGGATCCGATCCCAGGGCTGTTGCGCCTTCGTCCAACTACTCCTTTTTTCTTTTGGTGGCATCGCCGCTATTAGGTTACATGCCTCGCAACTGCGACATACATTTTCTATATCTTTAGATAGTTCGGGCCACCACGCGTATTCCCGTGCCCACCGTTTCATTTTTACAATGCCCTGATGTCCTCGATGTAGTTCTTCTAATACTTGGTTCCTAAGATTCTTAGGTATCACTAATCGCAAACCTTTAACCACACATTCGTCGACCACACTCATTTGTTTCTTCACCTTTTTATATCCTAATAACGCCAGTGGCCAATCTGCCTCTCCTCGCAGGCATTTTTTTAACTTTATCATTTCCGCATCATTTTTAGATTCTTCTTTCACATCATTCCACGATATTGGACCTCCTTCGGCGATATGTAAAATACAAGGGGTATCATCTTGATTGTAGATCGCTTCCACTGATTCGTTGCTTTCTTTGTCCTCTGAACCGACTATTTTTTCTTCCATATGCATGCGTGAGAGGGTATCTGCTAGATAATTATCCTTCCCTTGACGATAAACTATGTTCATGTCGAAGGCTCCTACCACTACTAACCATCTTTGTAGTCGCGACGATAACATTAAGTCATGATTGTCTTTCCGAAATAACGATACCAGTGGCTTGTGATCCGTATACACTATAAAGTGCTTGCCGACTATGTATTCTCGACACTTTACCAGTCCATATACCACTGCTAACGCTTCTTTTTCAATAACAGAGTACCTTAATTCCGGATCTCGAAATTTGCGTGAAAAATACATCACTGGTAACTCCATTCCATCAACTACCTGGAGTAAGGCCCCTCCGATCGCTTCTTGTGACGCATCTACCACGATATGTATTTCCTTATCTGGGCTGAAACATCTTAACACAGGAGCATTTACGACGCATTCTTTAAGCTCTTGAAAACTTGTTTCTGCTTTCTGATCCCATTGGAAAATGGTATTGACTTTTATAAGATCGTAAAGTATTCCTGCGCGGGCTGCAAATCGCGGTATATATTTGTGGTAGTAGTTTACCAACCCTAAAAAAGATTGTAACTCCTTTTTAGTTTTTGGGGGACGTATATTTTTGAGTGCCCCTATCTTGTTTTCCAGTGGACGAATGGTACCACCTTCAATGATATGTCCCAAGTATGATATTTTGTTCACCTTGAACACGCATTTTTCTTTAGATATTTTTAATCCATTATCTTCAATTATTTCCAAAACCTCTTTTAATCTAGTGTTATGTTCCGTCTGATCACGACCAGCAATTAACAAGTCATCTATATAGTAAAAAACTCCTTCCAAACCTTGGAACAGGGCATTCATGGACATTTGAAAAATTGGTGCCGATATGCTGAGGCCGAACGGTAACCGTAAAAAAGTGTAAAGGCCTAAATGTGTATTTATTGTCAAACTTTGACTCATCTCCTCCGACACTTTTAACTGTAAGTATGCTGTTGTAAAATCGATTTTTGAGAAAACCTGGCATCCATTTAATTTAACCAAAATTTCTTCTAAACGTGGTAAAGGAAATCGGACCAATTCAATACATGGGTTAAGAGTTATACGGAAATCCGCACATAACCTCAGTTTACCATCGGCTTTGCGTACAGGTACTAATGGTGTGGCCCAATAACTAAATACTACTGGTTTAGTGATCCCTTCATTCACCCATTTTCTTAATTCTTCCTCAATTTCTGCCCTCCATTCGTATGGCACCCTTCTAGCTGGACAAAATTTCGGTTTTACTCCTTCCTTAAATTTCATTGTGGCTTCAAAATTCTTCAAACAACCCAACCCTTTTGTAAAAATTAACGGAAATTTATCCCACACGTCCAGTTCTTTCTCCTCCTCCTCTTTTTTTTTAGATTGTATTTCTACTCTTATTAAATGATCATACTCCCCCGGCTTACCTTTAATTATTCTTAGCCATTCTACCTCGAAACTACTTATCCAATCCCACCCAAAAATATTGTTCGTACTGGCCTCCGATACATATAATTTTAAACTTTTATGAATATTATTTATAGTTACACGCGCCCAACACGATCCTAACAACTTCACACTCATATTATTAAATACTCGCACTTCCAATTTTAAATCCTCAAATAATCCACCGTTATCAATTTTAACCCAATCATCTTGATTAATTACGGTTATGGATGAACCAGTATCAAATATAAAATTAAATTGAATTTTATTACAAGTTATTTTTACGCGGGGAACCCGATTATCTTTAATTTCAAGCATATTTATCATAGCGATTTGAATTACTTCCTTTTTTATCAATTTTTTACCAATAAGATTCCTTGAAAGATAATGATTATGCGGTGGTATTATGTCCAATATTTCCATCCCTCCTTTAATGGGGGTTATAGATAATGTACATTTAGCATAGATAACTGGGGTGGTTTTTATTAACTTGTCTAAATTCCCATAGTCATACCAATATTCATATGTTACAAATAAAAATCTCCGACACATGCACTTATAAAATTTACTAGTGTTGATCTCATCTATTTGCTCACTACCCAAATAATGACTCATTTTACTTGTTTTACATTTATTTAATTCCATTACTCTATTTTTCCTTTTCCCTTTTTTAATTTCGTACTGGGTTTTGCCTTTTGATACTTTAAAAATGGTAGGTTGCATAAATGATTTCCACTTTAAACGGTCGTAACTATATTCGCTTAAAACACAAAAATTGGTATTTTCAAACCAATAAAATTTATTCCGGATTTTAAATCGCCAACACGCCCGTGAGTACGATTTAATTATATATGTTGGTGGAGTATTAGGAATTTCGAATGGCTTAACCTCAATTCCTTGGATCTCTATTCCATTCGAACTATTCCCAAGATTTTTTATCTCTCGACAAACCATCTCTTTATATTCACCCAAAATATATGAAAATATACAATTATCTTGTATATTAAAAGTGTTTATCGTAGAATGATATTTATTCCGTTTAAGTCTATCATGCCTCCAATTTATTTCCAAAGTACCAAATCGCACTATATTTATTATAATTTTAATAAAAATTTTCAAAACCCAAAATAATTTATTCAACATTTTAAAATTCCCAGATTTGTCCCTTTATATTATAATATTCCCCCTTTATTATTTTATTATACTCCTTTTATCTTAATTCTTCATGCTAATGATATCTTTTATTTATTCTTTTAAGTTCAACACTAGTAGTCAAAAATTTAAATTTGTACATATTAATATTAATATTTTCCATGCAAATTGTACAATTAATATTCAATCGATAAAATCAACAAAATTATTATGAAAATTAATATTATTAATTATATTACGAATTGAACCAAAATTAATATCTTAGTTGTCAAAATTAATAAAATCAACAATGTTTAAAGTAAGAACTGATTATTATGGGAATATGGGAATAATTCATTCATTATCATTCCTAAGGATTTTATAAATCAAATAAAGTAAAAGTCGTTAGGGTTTATATTTGGGAAATAACATTTTATTTTTGCAAAATTCAGAATAATGCCCAATTTTACCACAATTTACACAACGGGGAGTTATATAATTATTTTTATTTTGATTTGGGGTGTGTAATGGCGGATTATTTGATTGTTTACTATTAAAATAACAATTGCGTTGCAAATGATTCGTATTACCACACGTAAAACACCTCACTCTCCTATTTAATTTATTAAATAACTGTCCAATTAAAATACCTATTATTAAAATGACTAGGTAATCAATATATTCAAATAAATCACCAAACAAATTTTTTAAATAAAGTCGATTATCGCTTTTGCCAAACATGTTAAAAAATAATGTTTGAAATTATATATCAATGAAATTAATAAAATCAAGAAAAATATTACATAATAAATTAACATACCTTTTTAGGACGTTGGCCAATGCGGGATTCCATTGAGGATTTTGTATCTCTTGTTCTAATTGCGATTACGTTTTACGATTGTTTGTTGAGATTGATTCGTATCTGTCTTGTTTGTTATGGGTTTGTGTTTCGTTTCACTCGGTTCTATTAAAATTGTTTTTGGACTTTGCTTTACACGGATTTGATTGCCTTTAAAATTGTTTTTGGACTTTGCTTTACAAGGATCGGCTTGTCTTCGTATCTTCAAGATGTTTATTGTTTAATAAGGACCAGTTTTAAATGGGTTCACTCCTAAGGTCGCTCTTGTTAGATACCGGGGCACCAAACTGTTAAGTTCGCCTAGACAGGAAATTCACTTAACAGGAAACGAGGGGTTACTACTGTTTTGGACTTTAAATCTGAACGGGAAAGTTACTATGGGTGACGACTATTTGACAACTACCAACTACACTTTAAATATTGCTTTATTGTTTCAACTATACACACATGTCGCTGATAATATCATAAGTCTACGATCGGGGTATAACAGGCGTAATAAGAAAGGGAATACGGGGAATAATGATTGTACAACTATTTGGGATTTTTCAATTGCGACCGGGAATATATTTAACAGTCCGTTTTTCTCGGGGGAGGGGAAAATCACTCTATCGAAACTTGTTCAAAAATCAACGTTCTTCTTCGTATCCCTTTTGCTGGGGCTTATATAGGTTTTATATTCCCTTGGCCTAGATCTTTATCCTTGAAACTTCTTTGCTTTTCTAACCCTTTTTCCATGCCAACTTTTGATGAATGGCCCTTCACTTCCCTTGCCTTTCCACGGCCTCTGGAATCCTTATCTGACAGTTCTAGGTTTCCCCTACCTTTCTTGTGCCAATTCAATATTTATTACCCGGTTCTGTCGCCTTCTTGCTTCTTTCTGCTACCTCTTTCAGGCCAAGTTTTAATTTATAGCTGTATCCTTGCACTACTTAACTACCCGCCCAAATTTCATGACCTTCCTTCTCCTTTAGCTTAGCTTTCCCCTCATCACGTGTCATCCCCATCACGTGTGGTAACCAAATATGGAATTCTCATGGATATGACAATATCTATGATTATTTACTAATATATTTACTAACAGGATAATAATTGTCGTTTGACCCACCTTTTGATACTGGAATTAATATGGAATGATTCATTCGTCTAGAGGCACCATATATGATGGTTTATCACAGAGCTGGTCAAAACTATTGATTTAAAAAACATCCCTCTCAACCAACTTATTAAAGGCTGCAAAATGTTAAATTTATCCTAGTTCTCTTTTTTAAATTTTCCCCCTTGAAAAGAAAATATCTTTCTTTCAGGTGCCCTTTTGGCGTACAATACACTTAACTTAAAAATTTGAAATAAAAAATTAAATTAACTAGCTAGTGTTAGACCTGTGGTCAATCTTTGGTTTTAGTCGATTAACAGACTAAATGTTTTTTGGTCTGTGTTTCTTATTCGACCTCTAGGCTTAGTAGAATTTGGAATACAGATCAGAGTCCACCGTTTATCTTAGTTAAACCAAAGGTCCACCAGATAAAACCCAGGTGGATTTGCAACACTAATGCCAGCCAGCATGTCGTTGCCTAAAAAAACTACTTCAATATTGTTAATTTTTTTGTGCTCCCGCTCCTCAGACGCTTTTGTACATTGCAAAACATTGAACCCATATAAAATTTACTCATTAATTCACCTTTTATTCAACCTTTCACTCACTATTAGGCTCAAAGTAATATTGTCAATTATGTGGAAAGGCCTTGGAAGCTCACATAGCTCCTTATCAATGGGTCTTGATGGCCCCTCACTTGATTTTTGGGAAAATAATCTTTTTCTCAATTGAGATTTTACATGCATTGTTCTATTCGCCCCTACAGATCATATCCAAAGGCTCATCACAAATAAACAAATTTCTCCCTCTCAATTATTTATCCCCCTACTTTCATCATGTTCTGGCACTTTGAACGACTTAGGTAATCTTCTCATCTTAAATATCTTCGGCATTTTTTGACAACATCCAATCGCAATATTAAACTCAATATTCGTCTTTATTGTGACTGAAATCCTGGTCTATATTAAAATGGGAAGGCGAGAATAGATTCTTCTATTTGTAGAATTCCAGCTAATTGTGATGTAACTTATTACATATCAATAAACGTTCTACATTAAAAAAAGGCTGATAACTCTATAGAAACTCTAGTGATGACATAAATTATTACAATTTAAAAGAAAAAGTTATTTTTTTTTAATTTATTCGGCATGAAAAATGACTCTCTAAAGTTAAATCATGTTAGATTTATTTATCTTTGGAGATATTAAACGAGTTACACTTGCAAAACAATGTTCAGTTACTAAAAAGCGATTTAAATTTTGCCAACATTTGACAAAATTTTAACCACAAATTCTCATCAACATACATATAAATGATAAAAAAGTAGAATATTTCATTTGTTCAACTGTGTATATCATTAAAACGGATTTTTTAAAATTCATGGATATATTCAAAATGTTCAAATGAAGAAAATTTGAAATTTTTTGTCCCAAACTCAAACTATAAGTGAGACATTCAATAAAAGGTAAGTTACTAATATAATTATAGAAACTACATTTTATCTTGATAACATTCGAACATTAGTATATCCCGAGCTTTCGGAATTAATTTGTGGATGATGCCTAAAACGATATCGCAATAAACTTTTGAACATAAAAAACACCATGATGAATGTTGCCGTAAATTTAATGCCGTTATATAGAAGAATATCTTTAGGTGTGGAACTATCAAAGGCATCAATATCACATTTAAACGATGGTAAATTAAATGTGGTGAGGCCACGGAACTACAATGAGTAGCATGGAGAATTTGATAATCGGGTATGTTTATAAATAATAAAATTGTGGCTAGATAAAAAGGAAAACACTTGTATAGGCGTTTGGATCTGATGCCAATAATGAGAGTGGGATAGGAAAGTCATATAGCGATCGGTTAGATAAGCAGGAATTATTAAATGGCAGACATGAGCAACCGTATTCCGGCCAACTACCATTATACGACTAACTAATAATCTAATGCCACAATTGTTGAAGGGTGATCTTTCTAAGATTAAGTGATTCATTACTAGCAACAAGTTAGACAGTATAGCGCAGAGTGTGAAGAAGTTAAGCCAATTCAATAACGAGTAGGCCTTGTTGTTTTAATTGCTATGCAATTTATGGGCTCGTTTTTTGGTTGTCTGTCCGTTGTCCGTCCGTCCGTTGTCCGTCCGTCCGTTGTCCGTTGTCCGTTGTTCGTTACCCTCCCTATCTATTTGCATTGGGTATATTAGGTTATCGATTTTTTAAATTAATGCATGAGAAAGAGGTGCCCCACCCCTCATCTCTATCTCCCTCGCTGTGCTGTTTTTTAAAGAGAACAAATTATTTTGCATAGTTTTTTATTCAAAGTGCAAAGTTTTTATTGCCATTTTCCAAGTTTTTTATTCAATTTGCCAAGTTTTGAATTAAATGTTAAGTTTTTTATTAAATGTTCAGTTATTTATTTGCTCAGAGATTAATTATACTTGCCAATAAATGATTATTAAAGGCATCATTTTGTTTGTTTTTAATATACTTTGATTTATGTAGTTAATATAGACAATACGCGATTTAAATGAATAATTTATAACTATTATTAAAGCTCTCTAGCGTTTCCACAGCTCAATAACACTTCTGTGCAAAATGTAATATAGGCAAAATGTAATATAGGCAAGGGTTAGGGTCAGATTTACTGATTTTAATAACAACTGAGCATATTTTGAAAAAAAACGAAATATTTTTTTGAAAAAAAAACTGAACATTTTTTGAAAAATTACTGAACATTTGTTTACAAAAAAACTGAGCACTTTTTAATTAAAACCTGAGCATAAAAAAAACTGAACATATTTAATTAAAAATCTGAGCAAGTTGAATTAAAAACTGAGCACAAACAACTGAGCATTATGGAATTTTTCACTATGCATTTAAATAACACCCTTTTTTAAATTAATTCATAAGAGGTGCCCCACCCCTCATCTCTATCTCCCTCGGTGTGTTATATATAAGATTTGTTAAATTATCTATTATATAATAAACATAAATAAAAGTTGTTTACTTTTAATTGCTATGCAATTTAACTAGTTATATAATAAACATAAATAAAAGTTGTTTACTTTTAATTGCTATGCAATTTAACTAGTTTTTGTTATATAATAAACATATATAAAAGTTGTTTACTTTTAATGCTATGCAATTTAACTAGTTATATAATAAACATAAATAAAAGTTGTTTACTTTTTAATTGCTATGCAATTTAACTAGTTTTGGGGTTAGAATCGAGTTTTTTTGACTCTTATGATTGTTCTTGTTACTATCATTGATAATAAGAATTTTTGGCCGTCCGCTGGCTGCTGACCAATGAAAAAAATGACCATTGGCCAAAATGTGAATCAAAATTATTTTTTTCGTTTTTTTGACTATTATGATTGTTCCTGTTTCTACCATTGCTATTATGACTTTTTGGCCGTCCGCTGGCTGCTGACCAATGTTATATAATAAACATAAATAAAAGTTGTTTACTTTTAATTGCTATGCAATTTAACTAGTTTTGATGGGTTTGAATCTCGGAGTTTTTTTGACTCTTATGATTGTTCTTGTTACTATCATTGATAATAAGACTTTTTGGCCGTCCGTTGGCTGCTGACCAATGAAAAAAATGACCATTGGCCAAAATGTGAATCCGAGTTTATTTTTTCGTTTTTTTTTGACTATTATGATTGTTCCTGTTACTACCATTGCTATTATGACTTTTTGGCCGTCCGCTGGCTCCTGACCGATTGAAAAAATGACCATTGGCCAAAATGTGAATCGAAATTATTTTTTTCGTTTTTTTTTGACTATTATGATTGTTCCTGTTCCTACCATTGCTATTATGACTTTTTGGCCGTCCGCTGGCTGCTGACCAATGGAATAAAATGACCATTGGCCAAATGTGATTCGAAAACTTTTTTTTCGTTTTTTTTTGACTATTATGAATTTATATCCACTTTTACCGTGTCCTGCTGCTGACCAATGGAAAAAAATGACCATTGGCCAAAATGTGATTCGAAAATTTTTTTTTTGTTTTTTTTTACTCTTATGAATTTATATCCACTTTTACCGTGTGCTGGCTGCTGACCAATGGAAAAAAATGACCATTGGCCAAAGTGAGCATCAAATTATTTTTCCTTTTTTTTTGGCTATCATTGACTTATAGAGTATCTGTTGGTACTGACCAATAGAGAAAAAGTGACCATTGGCCAAATTTTTGATTTTTTTAATTAAAAATTGTTCAAATTCAACAAAAAATTTCTCCCAACAATTCTGCAAATTCTTAACATTGTGTTGTTTTATAATATAATGTTTGTTAGACCCATAATCACTAAAGGCCATAAAAACTAATGTAATACGCAACTAGATGCAAACACTAATTCTAACACTAACCCTTGCCTATATTACATTTTGCCTTTATTACATTTTGCCTATAATGGAAAATTTGTATAAATAATTAATTAATCATTAGGCATTTAATACCCCCCTATAGGCATTCTCGCCCCTTCCCACCTTTCTCGCCCATAAATTGCATAGCAAATATGATACATTTATACGAAGTACAGATGAGTCGTCCCCCCCTTCCCTTCCCCTCTTCCCTTCCCTTCCCTTCCCTTCCCTTCTCCCCCTTCCCACGAGGGCCGAAGGCCCGAGTTTTTAATTTTTTAATGACGCTTCGAAATATCTTAGGTCATACTGATTCGTGAAACTACTAAGGATGACTGTGCACTACTGCAAACTTTATAATGGACTTACCCTCACTTATGTTTGTCATTTTAATAAACCGAAGTCTTAGCTGAGAGTTGCTATTTTTATTTTAGGATATTATTTAAAATAGTTTCTTTGTCAATGCAACATAGTATATTGATTATAATAGAAAGTAAAGGGCTAGGAATATGTTTAAAGGGTATACCTGGGAGTTTAAACAATGTACAGCATGGCTGCTACCACTACAAGATTTAATCACTCTTAAATATTTATGTGAATTTAAAATGTAAGAAAGAGCGGATCTAATAAGGAATTCTTTAGTTTTTTATGTAATATAAAGTCCAATATTTTTTTATGAAAAACTGGGCTAATAAGAAGTTAGCTATTATTACATGTTTTTTCTCAAACACCCTGCTTGATTATTTATTGCTAGCCGCGCTTATCTGAATCCTTTAAGGCAGTGGTTCTTAACCTTTTTATACACGCGGCCCCCCCCCCCCCCCCCAAAATATTTTATAATTTGTTTGCGGCCCCCCATTTTTTTCATAATAATTTATATTTGTTATATTATCTATAATATATTGATTTTCATTATTTTTTCATTTTATTATATCTTCTTTATCGTGTTGAAAATCCCACAGACGTGGGGTAAGTTTTTAGCAGCCTCTTCCATCTGAGTCGCGTACATGCCATGCCAATTTCTCTGTTTGACGTCCATATCCTTTTCGACCAGTCGTTTCCAGGTGGCACGTGGTCTGCCCCTTCCTCTTCTTCCAGGCACGTCCATCTCCAGCGTTCGCCGTGTGACATCGTCCTCGTCTCTTCGTAATACATGGCCGTACCACCGCAGTCGATTTTCTCTTAAGAAGTCCTTCGTCGCTTGTATACCCATCTTTGTCATCAAGGATTCGTTCGTCATGCGATCCAGCTTGGTGTAGCCTAAGCTCCATCGCACCATTCTCATTTCCGTGGCTTGCAAGAGTTTCTCCTCCGCGGTGGTTACAGCCCATGTTTCGCTCCCGTGGTCGCACGATGGTTTTGTACGCCTTGCTTTTCAACCAAATTGGTATCTTTTTGTCACACATGACACCGGAGATGCTGCGCCATTTGAGCCATGCTTTCTTGATCCGAGAATGGACTTCGGCGGTACATCCTCCCTCTTGATGTAATAGCGAGCCAAGATATGTGAACTTATCAACCTCCGTGTACATTGGACCGTCATTTTTGTGCATTTGCGGACTACCGCTTATCATTTGCATGTAAAACGTTTTCTTCTCGCTGACCTTTAGACCGAATTCCGAAAAACGTTCTGACCATTTTTTCGCCTGATGAAAAACCCCTTCTCTTGTTTCATCGCATAGGACAATATCATCGGCATATAGCATAGTCCAAGGGGCTGGCTTGTGCAAGTCCTTTGTTATTGTATCCATAATTAGATTAAATAAGAATGGGCTTAACGCTGACCCTTGATGTAGTCCAATCATTATTCGGAAGGGTTTCGTTTCTCCTACGGTAGTCCTAACAGATGCAACCGCGCCATTATACATTTCCTTGATAAGTCGAACATATCCTTCGGGTATATTTCTGGCTCTAAGGGACCACCATATTAAGTCTCTCGGAACCGTATCGTAGGCCTTTTCTAAATCGATGAAGACCATGTGTAAGTTCTTTCTTATGTCGCCATATTTTTCCATCGTCTGCTTCAACGCAAAGATTGGATCCATCGTTGATTTACCGGCCACGAATCCAAACTGATTGGGCGAGAGACAAACTTCGTCATTGAGCCTTTTCACTTGCACCCTTTCTAGTAGTTTTAGTGAGTGGCAGGTCAACTTGATACCTCTAAAGTTGCCACATTCCTGCGCGTCTCCTTTGCCTTTGTATATGGGTATGATCGTACTTTCCCTCCATTGGTCAGGGATACGACTCTCATACAGCATAGCGTTAAATAGGCCTGTCATTATGTCGATTCCTTCTCCTTTGCACCCAAGCCAAGCTTCGATCGGTAAATCATCGGGACGTAGCGCTTTCCCTTTCCGCATCTTCGTTAGTTGCGCTCCTACTTCATAAGCCTGCAATGGTAAAACCAAGTTCAAGTTCGGTTCCACCCTCTCTAGCGGTCTTCTATCATTTGTTTTGTTCATCATATTTTGGAAATAATCTTTCCATCTTTTGATGACTTCCTTCGGTTTGCACAACGTTCGTCCCTCTTCGCTTTTAATGACTTTCAGTGTCCCGACATCTCGACTTTTTTTCTCCCTGATCTTTGCGAGTTTATACATGACTATGTCGCCGCCCTTGGTATCGAGCTTGTTTGCCATATCAGTGTAAGCCTCGTTCCTCGCTATCGCAACCGCTATCTTAGCTTTGCGTTTCGCTTCACGATATGCCACGTAGTCTTCTCCTTTCTTCGTTTTGTACCATCGTAGGCACAACGCCTTCTTTTCTTCTATAGCCTCTTTGACCGAGTCATTCCACCACCATAGTTCACGCTTGTGAGCTCTGCCGCCCTGTTCGTCCCAAGATTTGAAAGGCCGTTTCCTTTAGAACATTTGCAACGGTGTCCCACCTTTTGTTAATGTCGCCCCCCAAGCCTGCAACCTTCAAGAGCGGAGTTGCTCGAGCGTGAAACATTTCATTTGCGCGATCATCCTTAAGCTTTTCGTACTTTGTCCTTGGTGTGTAGACTTTTCTCCTTTCGGGAAAAATCTTTCTTGCTATATCGAGGACAACTGGCCGATGTTGCTTGGCGATTTCTTCCCCCGGTATAACCTTGCAATCTTTAACTTGCCACAAATTTTTGCGCTTCACTAGGATGTAGTCGACCTGTGTAAGGTGATCCCCACTGCTGTACGTCGCTAAATGTTCGGTACGCTTCTGAAAGAAGGTATTCACAATGGCCATATCGTAAGCTTGCGCCATCTGTAGTAACTTCTCTCCCTCTTTATTCTTCACCCCATAGCCATGCCCGCCGTGATTTCGTTCGTACACGCCCCTTTCTTTCCCAACGTGCCCATTAAAATCTGCTCCGATGATGAGATTCTCGTCAGGCTTCACGTAGCGTATTTCTTTTTCGAGCTTCTCATAGAATTCGTCCTTCTAATTTTCGCAACATCCAACCTGGGGCGAATACGCACAAATAACATTGACAAGGCCGCCTTGATCCGCCAACTTTATGCACATCAATCTATCCGAGCATCGTTTGACTTCGACTACCTTGTCCTTAAAGAAATCGCTAAGTATTATACCGACCCCGTTCTTCCGTGATGGGGAACCCGAGTAGTATAGCTTGTGACCATCTCCTAGCTCCCTGGCTTTTGTTCCATGCCACCGCGTTTCTTGTAGACACGCTATGTGTATTCTTCGCCCTTTTAGCATCTGCGCAACCTCGATGCTCTTCCCCGTCAGCGTGCCCACATTCCAGCAGGCCACTCTTGTCCGTTCGACAACTAGATTCCTTAACCGCCTTCGTTGTGAGTGAGGCGGTAACCCTTGTATACTTTTCACATTGCACGGGCGGATGATGCAATGCGCGTCGTTTGGGGAGGACGCCCTAGAATTCTGGTATAAGTTCGTATTTGAAGCTGCCATGTTGTTTGGAGTTGCTTTTTTACAGTCGGCTTTCGACCGGACGCCAACCCTCCACTTTTTTCACACGGACTTGGGACAGTCGTTGGTAGTGTATGATGCATTCTGAACCGCGAAACGGAAATACTAAAAAAAATAAAACTTCACTCTTTTTAATGCGCAAAATAGGTTAAAAAAAGATGGTGAATGTCAGATAGACAATCAGGATTAGAGACCTGGCCTGCTCGTAATAAAAAAATTTAAAAGCGCGTGGCCGTCAAAATATCAAATCCGAGCCCGGTAGGTCATACTAAGGCCTGTCCAGGCCACACCCGTTGTTTATTATAAAGCAGAAGCTCGTCCAAGCCTAGCCCGCGGGCCAGACCGAGTCGTGCAGGTCTCTGATCAGGATATATTGCAAACTTCACAGTTTTAATGATAGGTTATTTAAATTAACTAATGTTTATAGCTTTCACCAAATATTCTCTAGTGCCTGGCAGTGGAATCTTCATTGTACCATACCTTTGATTGGAGGTTGCATTTAAATTGTATTTAGAATAATTATTTCATACATTAACTTATATAATGCTACAATGATCACCATTTAAAATGTGGATGGCAACATAAAAGTTAGTTTAACTCTAGACATGTTTATTCCCAAGCTAGTTGTTTTAACTTGAGAAAATACGTTTTATTTATTTTAATAATTATTTATAAGGAATAATCAATAACAGTAAAAAGTTAATTATTTTATGCTTATAAAAAGCGCTAAGTATTTTTTGGGAAGTCATTTTAATATGCTTAGTTCATTGATTAAATGTTTTTTTTTGTTTTTATAGAAATTAAATATAAAAATGGATTTGTAATAGAGTAGAAAGAGTTTATTCTTGTTTTTATGCTTATCAATAAATGGGAGATTTTTATGAAAATTTAGATTGATACAATTAGTTTATTAATTTATTCGTAAATAGATACTCCGCATTTTCTTATAAGGCCTATCTATAAAATATCGTTTATTTTTGGCCTTTTATAAGAGAACAAATTATTGTGCTCAGTAATGAATTCATTTTTTGCTCAGTAGAATATTCAAATGCTCAGTAGAATAAACAAATGCTTAGTAGAATAATTAAATGCTCAGTAGAATAATTAAATTCTCAGTAAATAATTTAATGTTCAGTAATTTAATTATTTGTTCAGTATAATATTCATTTGCTCAGTTATTTTTTAAAATCTTGCTCAGTAATTTATTTATTTATGCAAAGTAACTAAGAATTAGCTTTTTAAAAAAAATCCTAGAGCGAGATTCGAACCCAAGATATCTAAGAAACAGTCTTGCGTGTTTCCCATGGAGTCAAAGTGCTCGCTTGAAAAATGGTTTATTTTTGTTTATATGTTAATTAAAATAAATTTTATTTCATAAACTACTTCATATTTGGCGCTCATTTTAAATTCAACTTGATGAACTCGGAAGCTACATTCTCTGTTTATCAAACTCAGGAACTTTATGAATCTGACAGAGAAGAAGTTGTTGTAGATAAAAAACAGAAATGCTCACGTAAACGCACCAATAAAGAAGATTGCCACCTATGAAAATGCAGAAGAAGCTAAAACTTTTGTGGATAAAGCCTGGGGCTATTGGTACAAGAATAACACTGAGGAAGGTATGAAAGTTTATTACAGGTAAAATATTTTTACCTTATATAAGAATTTTTAAGGTGTAGCAAAGCCTAATACAGAGGTCTGCAATGTGCCACAAGATTGTACATTTTGTATGAATCTATATCTGATAAGGCGATAGTTTATGCTTCAACATCATTACATACTCATCAAGAAGATACTAAGAATATTAAACTAAATACTGAATTAAAAGAAGAGATCAAAAAGTTATTTGATTTGGGCCTCAAGCCTAAATCAATAATTTATAATCTTAACAAAATGGATTACAAAATTTCAATGTCCCAACTTAGAAATACATTAACAGCTTTAAGAAAGGAAAAATACGGTTTATCAATAATTAGTTTAGGAGAGTTAGAACAATGGCTAATTGATCATTCCTTAATACCCTCAGATGAAAATGAACCCTATGTAGTTTCTTATATGGTGTCCTATGAAGAAAGTATTTACTTTTAAATTTTTTATGTCAACAAAGAGGTATTTTATCATTTTTCATCTGTTAGTTTTAGGCTTTTGAGAAATAGTGAACTTTCAGATATATTGCATGCTGATGCCACCTATAAAATCACTTGGCAAGGCTTCCCACTTTTAATAATTGGTACCACTGATTATGATAGACATTTCATTTTTTGGGAATGTCTCTCTGTACAAACAATAGGGAAGAAGACTTCATATTTCTTTTTAACAGTTTAATTTTTGGGCTGAAGTCTTTAGATAATACAACTCCTAAATGTGATGTTTTAGTTACTGATGGGGCAAGTGCCATCCATAATGCATTTTAAATTGTTTTTGGGAAGGACACAATAGTTATATGTTGGGCTCATGTCCGCAAAAATATTGACAAGAGGGTAATTATATACTTTAATACTAATTATTGATATAGGTTATACTGGCAGACAAAGTGTACCGGAAGGAAATTTTAAATGATATTGATACAATGCAATTGTCCATCTTTTTATAAAAAATATATGTGCAAACATGTCGTTGGGTTGGCAATTAAACTTAAATATTGCCAACCACCTAAAGAAGCCAAAAGTGTGCCTATAGTGCAAAAAAAAGCGAAGCAGACCCTTAAAGGCTAAATCAGCCTTTATTGTTCAGTAATGGTAAGTTTAGATTATTTAACATTGATTATATAACAAATTTTAGGTTTTTGAAATGAAAGTTGTCTCCAGCAAAATTTGTTTATTTTTCATTTTAAATTGTTAATTATTATTATTAAACTGTATTTGTAAATATTTGTGATTATATTCAAATAAAAATTTTATATTTTCCCTTTGATTGATAAATATCAACAAAATTTGCAAAAAAATACACTATAAACATGTAAAACTTAAGAAGAGAAAGGCAGACCATTTAGAATTGGAATTATAGGTCATTACTTTTTATAGCTTTTTTAACTTGCCATATATTTATTTGAATTGAGAGAAGGGAGGACTTAAAGGGAAAAAATTCAAGACACTAAGATACCTTATAACCTCTAAAATTTAACAATCAAAATAAACTATTTCAATTTCCACACACTCAATTTAACTTTATTTTCACAAAATATTAGTGCTAAATAGATTAAGACTAAGTATTATTTATTAAAATTACTTAGCATTTTTTTGAATACTGAGCGTTTTGGATTTATAACTGAGCAAAATTAAGATTATTTACTGAGCATTTTGGAATTATAACTGAGCAATATTAAGATTATTTACTGAGCATTTTGGATTGATAACTGAGCAATATTATGATTATTTACTGAGCATTTTTGAATTTTTTACTGAGCACATTAATAAAATACTGAGCATATTTTATTGACATTTTTGATTTTTTTACTGAGCATTTAAATAACATCCTATATATAAGATAGTAAAATTAATTATTGATTTTATCTTTATTAAACAATCATCAATATTAAACATAATCCCACAAAAAATATATACAATTGAAAACGATTGTCATCGACGATATACGTCTTATTGATAAAAACATATCGTAAAAAACAGATTTTAAAATTTATTGATAAATATTATTAAAATATGAAATCCTTTTGATAAAAAATTCTAAAAAGTTAGAATTTATTTAAAAAAACCAGTGGCGTAAATGAGGGGGGAAGGGGGGGGGGGGGTAGAGCCCTGCACGGGCCGCCCGAAGCCCGACCCGGGCTCGGGCTGAATTTAATAAAACAATCGGGCCTTGGGCTAGTGTTGGGCCTGATGAGGCGGCCCGACTTAAGGCCCGAGCCCGGCCCGATATGACTAAAGCAAACTAATCTTTTATAAAATATGATTTAAACAAACAACTCGATATTAAATAATTATATATAGCTCCAAGCTTCCGAATTTCCCCCTGTCTATAATATTTTGATCTAGATTGCAAATCTTATTCTAGTATTTAAAAAAATTTACAGTGGCTATTACTTTAGAAATAAACAAGGAAATTTGTTAAAAAGTATTTTATTTGGGACTGTTAGATAAAAATTATTTTATAAAGTTAGATTTCCAGTTTTAAATTATTGGCTGAATAAATTGTAGCGAGTGAAAATTAAAATTTTATTTCAAACTTATCCTAGTTGTAAATTACGATTGATAACAATTTAATGCATTATGTATCTATATGGTAAAATAATTTTCAAAAATTTTAAAATAAATTTATGAAAATTTTTTATTTGAAAATCGGGTCGTCGGGTCGGGCCAAAAATAAGAAAGTTGTTCGGGCTCAGCCCGGGCTCGGGCAAAATAAAAACTGAGACGTCGGGCTCGGGCCGGGCTCGGGCAAAAAAAATTCATTTTGCAGGGCTCAAGGGGGGGGGGGAATACGGGAAATCCCCCCCCCCCCCTGTTTTTGATTAATAACTATTAAATGGGTTAAAGTATTATAGTTTAGTTACATCAATGACTTTAAGATAGTTATAAAAACCTAGAAACATAATATATACATCTAATTTTTTTAATTTAATTTTTGACAAAAATGCGTTGTAAAATTTTTTTTTGCCAGATTTCCCCCCCCCCGCCCCCCGTGATAATCCTGGCTCCGCGCCGGAAAAAAACTGAAACTAACAAATCATTAATAAACTTAGCATTTGATTATAAAACTAAGATAGTTTAAAAACTTAGCAAACAAGTAAATTAATAAAGCTTTGCATCATGAATATAAAAATTATCATATATTTTAGTAATAATTTATATTCGCGAATGAATGTCAAAGCCTGTCGCACTTTTAGTAAGGAGTTGTAATTAAGACATTACGGTTTAAATTATTACTTGCCTATTATTAAAACCTGACACTATGAAAATTTCATTTGATAAATTGAATAAATTTATTTAACTATAAATAAATAAACATTAAAAGTTTACCTTTAGTTAAATAATTATACGGGGTAACAATTTTTTGAAAAATATATTCTTATATAAGGCTGAAGTAAAAAATTATTTAATACTTTTATTTTTGCTTTATTACATATACTTAAAGATTTAATAATAATATCTTATATTACAAAATGCGGATTGTTTTAAATTTAGTCTACACATAAGCTCATTTAATTTGTATTATTAATATAAAAACGTCAAAAAGAAAATATTTCCTAATTAAGCGCTATTTTCCCAAAGTCTTTTTTCTCCTGTTTTTCTCAAATTTCTGTGTTTTTTTCGATAACTCTGTTTCATCCATAATTTCAGGGAAAAAATTCATCTCTAAAATTCAATATATTGTTTGTTTTTGGACGTGGGCAGTTTTTAAGCATATATTGCGTCAACCCATACCAATAAATACATAATGATTGATGACAATAATGAAAATCTAATGCGTGGTTTAAAAAATTGAAAATATTTGGTCTATTAAAATTACTACCTATTAATAAAACAGATTCTACTTAAGTTCCAAGAATCAGTTGTGTTGTATACCTGCAATAAAGATTTAGTTACTATATGGTTCTTTATTTTTATCACAAAAAATAAGATAACATGAGAGTGTTAGAAAAATTCTTATTTTTAACTAAACTTTTAATAATATGATTAGCTAACTCAGATTTAAATAATAAATAAAAAGATAAATTTCGTAGAAATTAATTAATAGCGGACATAATACATCCCAAGTGACTACTTAAAATTAAAACGTTTTGGTTTTTGAAGAATTGCCGAATTAAAGCATAATTTTTAAGAAAAGGCAGTATGGCAATGTACGATTAAATAATATAATTATTTAGGTTCGATACTTGGCCAATCAGTATGCTTGTAATAAATTAAATCATTTATGAACATGCTAGTTAAAAAATAGGTTTATGTTTTTATTGCTAAACATGAATTAATATTTCTAGTTATAATAAATTAATCATATTACAAAATTATTAATAACGCGATCACCTAAAAATACATTACATCATTTAATTTCTTTATATAATATAATAAGGAAAGAAAATGCTTATTTGCGAGCTAAAGCGTTTTATTTAAATACATATTATATGATAAATGGTTAAAAGCATATAGATTTTAGCTTAATAAAAATTTGGCAAAATTTTAGCCACAAGTTTTCATCGACATAGACATATCCAATGAAAAAGGTAGAATATTTTATCTGATCTAATGTGTAAACCAATAAACCAGATTCTTTGAATGTACGGAAGAATTTGCTAGTTAAGTGGTAACTAGAATTTGACACAATTTTAATCCAAATTCTTATTATGAGTGGAATATTCAAAAAAAAGTAGGCTGTCACTATAATGATAAAAACAACATGTTTCTTTGACAATGATTGAACATTTAAAGGCGTTTCGTTGTCCGGATGTATTTGTAAGCTATGTCTTATGCGATATCTTAGTAAACTCATAAACAAAAAAAACATCATGATAAAAGTTGCTATGGCAGAAATTATAAATACAGCTGTATATTTGATGCCGTTATAAAAAAGAAAGCGTTCAGATGTGGCTTTTCCAAGGACCTCAATGTCACATTGAATAAGTCTGAGTTGATAAATTAGACTAGAGGGCTCACTAGTACTACAGGGCACGGAATGCAATACTTGATAATCGGGTATGTTTAATATAAGTGCAAATAAGGTGGTATAGATTGGAAAGTAGCTGTATAGGCATGAATCCCGAATCCGATTTATTAACATGGGATAGGATATTATCATAAAACGATCTGCAAAATAAGCCGGGATTATAATGTGGCACGTATGAACTGCAGTGTTTCTGCCAATAGAAATTAAACGACTTAATAATAACCTAGTCCCACAATTTTCGAAGGAGGATCTCTTTACAATTAGGTGATTCATAACGAGAAAAAAGTTACCTAATGTAGCACAAAGCGTGAAAATATTTAGCCAATTCAATAATGAGTAGGCTTTGTTGTTTCTTAAGTGCGGCTCAAAGCAGAAAAAATGGCAAACTAAGCCATTAAACATGAGACCGATGAAAATTTCTACCATAAACAAATAAAAAAGATTGGTATTTTCGTTATAACGATTGTTTGTTTTGCAGAATGTAACGCTTTCACTAAAATCTACTTCAACCTTGATGAAATGTCTTGAGTTAATGTTATGAGTAATGTTGACAGAATTCATAATTAACAAAATTTGTAATCGAATTTTTTAAGGCGTTATTTAGATGGTAGGTAAATTCATTGTCATAAGTAAAATGAATTATTTGAACAATTTCGATACATTCGATTTTTATAATTATTCTTAAAGCTATAACACTTAATTAAAAAACGCATATTGGTTATTATTAAATCTAATGTAAAAATTGGTTGTGGCTCATAAAGCCAAAAGATTCTCTTTAAAGATAACATAATATCCTGACAGGAAATTATAATTACGACATATTCAAGGTTTAAACTACCTCTATGTACATGCCAAGGTTGAATTATATAAGCAACCAGGCACTATCTTAGCAACGTTTATTGGTTGGCAATAAGAAAAATCGCTCAATATTCACTAACTTTAAATTATTCAAAGGCTTTCAATTAATCTGTTTGACCCTGTTTATTAAATAGACACTAGATTAATGGATTTAAAACCTACACTTGATCTTAATCTCAGATCATTGCTATATAATAAATATGTGAATTTCCATTTTATAATAATAACAATTTATATATCTTTATTTTTAAAAAATACCGCAAGACATTACGAATGCATACGTAGTCATTTTAGAAATCTAATCGATTAGAAATTTGTTAGTAATCTTCATAAATACTAGTATCGGTTTCAGTCGTTTTTTATGAAGTTTACTGCGGTTATTATGATCCACATCGTGAAGATATTTAAAAGGTTTGAACGTGAAGTAGGTATCAGGTAGATGTACTACGAATGTGTAAGCTGTAAACGCGGGTGCAAAATTATACATTGAAATAAAATTGACATACCCTCTCCTTTGGTCAAAATAATTTGGGTCTTGATAGCAAGCCCACAGAAAAAATTTCCAAGATCATAGAAAGAATCCATGAAAAATGGAAGGAAAGCGGAAAAAGTTGTAGTCAAGTGTAAACAAGCAATTCAAGGTCTCGGTTAATTTATAAAAGGATAATTCGTCTATATCCTGGTTAAAACATTAATTGGTGTATTTGTAATTAAATGCGAATATAAGTGAAAATTAGGTTACAAGATAGAATATAATTTTTGTTATTTTTTCACAATACGAAGTTATTGTATTATAAATTTTTATAAATCAACAACATAACTTGTAATAAGCACATTTTCCTAATACACCCATACAGCTTGATATGTTGCTCAGGACCTAGGTTAAAGCCAGATTGTAAAATGTTTTCCCATCGACCGAATCCATATGTTTTTATTTTTGTAAAACGAGCCCTGCTTGATGCCAATGTTCATCCTTTGGGATTACACCAAAGAATTTCAGATAATCAACACGAAAAGACGATGCCTTTGCAATTTAAAAATCTGTTTAACTATGAATTATTCAAGATGTTAGTATCAAAAGTTTGTTAAAAAATACTAGTGGGACTCGAATTGTAGCTTGTAGTAGATATAATGCCTGAGAGCCGTCGTTGGGAGCATGAGAGCAGCTTTGTTTGGACTACGCGGGCATTCTTTTTCTTCTTCTTTCTATGACTGTTAGTCACCTAGGCTGGTGGTCAGTCCTTTCAGCATTCGTTTCCATTTGTCTCTTTTACATGGACCTTTCTTTATCTTGTGGACTTTCATATCGTTTCGTTATTTTATGGATCCAGGTAAGCTTAAGTCTTCCTCTCCTTCGTTTTTCTGCAAAATTTATCATCTCGATTTTCTTTCCGACGTAGTAATCGTTCCTTCTTTCATGGCCATACCATCTTAGTCTGTTTGTTAGGAACTTTGTCCTAATAGATGTAGTACCTAAAATTCTTCTTATTTCTTCATTTCGCTTATGTTCCTTTTTGCTTATTCCTAGCACCCATCTTAGCATTCTCATCTCCATGGCCGCAAGACGCTGCTATTCCTTTTCACATATAGCCCATGATTCCGAGCTATAAAGGACTGATGGCTGTATGATGGATTTATACAGTGCACCTTTTAGTCTTCTTGGGATGTTTTTGTCACACAGAACGCCTGTCAAGTCCCTCCCTTTGAGCCATCCGGAACTTATCCTTGCTTCCATCCGATTGAAGTGTTGATACTAAATATTTGAGGTAATCCACGTTTGTTAGTTGCCAATCGCCTAAAAGGGATGCACTTAGCTGACTTTCATCTAATTTAAATTTTGTCTTCATGTATTCTGTTTTCTTTCGATTTACCCTGAGACCACTTTCTTCTATTGCATTTACCCATCTATTTACAGTATTAGCCAATTCTTGTTCACTTTTGGCACAGAAAATTATATCGTCTGCAAAAATTATTGCCCAAGGAGCTTCCTCGCCCATATCCTTGGTAATAATATCCATTATCATTATTAATACGAAGGGACTAAGAGCTGAACCTTGATGGACTCCAGAATGGCAAAGCCCTTTGTAGTCCCCACCGTGTACGTTCTAATTCTCTTACATATCTTTTATTGCTCTGACGTATAATTCCGGCACATTGTTTTCTTTAAGACATTTCCACACTAAAGTACGAGGAACTTCATCGAACGCTTCTTCTAGATTGATGAAACACTTGTGCAAATCCTCCTCTTTTTTTCTAAACCGTTCCATTAACCTTCTAACACTGTTTAGGGCGCCTGGCATATAACATTTAAATCTAGGACCGCCCTGACTAACAATCGCTTAAAAATCGATGGAGACAAAATATTATGACTCTGCATGAATGTATTGCTATAAAACTTGTACAATTCTTAAGTTATTGTTTAAAACGTATATGTATTGCATATAGACTTTCTTATCACATTTGTAGTGATAGTACAGTAAGTAGGCCAATACACTATTAATTTTATCGTGCGCCTGAATATAAATTAATAGTAATAGATAGTATATGACATAGGTAATTAGATATATAAAAAAATCAGATCAAATAAGAATGATAGGCAGATATTTTTCATTATTTCTTTATTTTTCCATTATTCATAATATTATTCCTTGATAAATTTCCCCAACGCTTGTTTTTGTGATAATATTAAATTTCTAAATGCATCCCACTCAGATTATTTGTTTTGGCCTTTTAAAATTAAAATATAGAGGAAAAAACATAATAGCATGTTAAATGTTACATTTAAACCTATTTATCTAGATAAATTATACATTATGAATAGGGGTTGATTACTTTATAAAATAGCTATATAAAAAATAGCTATATATAAAATAGCTATAAATGAATGATATATTAAATAATATAATATCTATGATTATTTACTAATATATTTACTAACAGGATAATAATTGTCGTTTGACCCACCTTTTGATACTGGAATTAATATGGAATGATTCATTCGTCTAGAGGCACCATATATGATGGTTTATCACAGAGCTGGTCAAAACTATTGATTTAAAAAACATCCCTCTCAACCAACTTATTAAATGCTGCAAAATGTTAAATTTATACTAGTTCTCTTTTTTAAATTTTACCCCTTGAAAAGAAAATATCTTTCTTCTAGGTGCCCTTTTGGCGTACAATACACTTAACTTAAAAATTTGAAATAAAAAATTAAATTAACTAGCTAGTGTTAGACCTGTGGTCAATCTTTGGTTTTAGTCGATTAAACAGACTAAATGTTTTTTGGTCTGTGTTTCTTATTCGACCTCTAGGCTTAGTAGAATTTGGAATACAGATCAGAGTCCACCGTTTATCTTAGTTAAACCAAAGGTCCACCAGATAAAACCCAGGTGGATTTGCAACACTAATGCCAGCCAGCATGTCGTTGCCTAAAAAAACTACTTCAATATTGTTAATTTTTTTGTGCTCCCGCTCCTCAGACGCTTTTGTACATTGCAAAACATTGAACCCATATAAAATTCATTCATTAATTCACCTTTTATTCAACCTTTCACTCACTATTAGGCTCAAAGTAATATTGTCAATTATATGGAAAGGCCTTGGAAGCTCACATAGCTCCTTATCAATGGGTCTTGATGGCCCCTCACTTGATTTTTGGGAAAATAATCTTTTTCTCAATTGAGATTTTACATGCATTGTTCTATTCGCCCCTACAGATCATATCCAAAGGCTCATCACAAATAAAAAAATTTCTCTCTCTCAATTATTTATCCCCCTACTTTCATCATGTTTTGGCACTTTGAACGACTTAGGTAATCTTCTCATCTTAAATATCTTCGGCATTTTTTGACAACATCCAATCGCAATATTAAACTCAATATTCGTCTTTATTGTGACTGAAATCCTGGTCTATATTAAAATGGGAAGGCGAGAATAGATTCTTCTATTTGTAGAATTCCAGCTAATTGTGATGTAACTTATTACATATCAATAAACGTTCTACATTAAAAAAAGGCTGATAACTCTATAGAAACTCTAGTGATGACATAAATTATTACAATTTAAAGGAAAAAGTTATTTTTTTTAATTTATTCGGCATGAAAAATGACTCTCTAAAGTTAAATCATGTTAGATTTATTTATCTTTGGAGATATTAAACGAGTTACACTTGCAAAACAATGTTCAGTTACTAAAAAGCGATACATACATATAAATGATAAAAAAGTAGAATATTTCATTTGTTCAACTGTGTATATCATTAAAACGGATTTTTTAAAATTCATGGATATATTCAAAATGTTAAAATGAAGAAAATTTGAAATTTTTTGTCCCAAACTAAAACTATAAGTGAGACATTCAATAAAAGGTAAGTTACTAATATAATTATAAAAACTACATTTTTTCTTGATAACATTCGAACATTAGTATATCCCGAGCTTTCGGAATTAATTTGTAGATGATGCCTAAAACGATATCGCAATTAACTTTTGAACATAAAAAACACCATGATGAATGTTGCCCTAAATTTAATGCCGTTATATAGAAGAATATCTTTAGGTGTGGAACTATCAAAGGCATCAATATCACATTTAAACGATGGTAAATTAAATGTGGTGAGGCCACGGAACTACAATGAGTAGCATTGAGAATTTGATAATCGGGTATGTTTATAAATAATAAAATAGTGGCTAGATAAAAAGGAAAACACTTGTATAGGCGTTTGGATCTGATGCCAATAATGAGAGTGGGATAGGAAAGTCATATAGCGATCGGTTAGATAAGCAGGAATTATTAAATGGCAGACATAAGCAACCGTATTCCGGCCAACTACCATTATACGACTAACTAATAATCTAATGCCACAATTGTTGAAGGGTGATCTTTCTAAGATTAAGTGATTCATTACTAGCAACAAGTTAGACAGTATAGTGCAGAGTGTGAAGAAGTTAAGCCAATTCAATAACGAGTAGGCCTTGTTGTTTTAATTGCTATGCAATTTATGGGCTCGTTTTTTGGTTGTCTGTCCGTTGTCCGTCCGTTGTCCGTTGTCCGTTACCCTCCCTATCTATTTGCATTGGGTATATTAGGTTATCGATTTTTTAAATTAATGCATGAGAAAGAGGTGCCCCACCCCTCATCTCTATCTCCCTCGCTGTGTGTTTTTTAAAGATAACAAATTATTTTGCATAGTTTTTTATTCAAAGTGCAAAGTTTTTATTGCCATTTTCCAAGTTTTTTATTCAATTTGCCAAGTTTTGAATTAAATGTTAAGTTTTTTATTAAATGTTCAGATTTTTATTTATTTTAGCTCAGAGATTAATTATACTTGCCAAGTTTTTTTATGCAAAGTGGTTTTAATTTTTAATTAAAACGAGATAGGTGCGGGTATCGAACCTGCGAGGTACGAGCTATTGAAGCTGCTAGTAAGACGTTCAATCCACTGAGCTACCTCAAAATATTTTTGGTTATATCACTTATATATAGCAGCTATAACATTTTATTAGGTTTTTATATATATTATTTTAAGAGAACAAATTATTTTGCATAGTTTTTTATTCAAAGTGCAAAGTTTTTATTGCCATTTTCCAAGTTTTTTATTCAATTTGCCAAGTTTTGAATTAAATGTTAAGTTTTTTATTAAATGTTCAGATTTTTATTTATTTGCTCAGAGATTAATTATACTTGCCAAGTTTTTTTATGCAAAGTGGTTTTAATTTTTAATTAAAACGAGATAGGTGCGGGTATCGAACCTGCGAGTTACGAGCTATTGACTGCTAGTCAGACGTTCAATCCACTGAGCTATTACACCTCAAAATATTTTTGGTTATATCACTTATATATAGCAGCTATAACATTTTATTAGGTTTTTATATATATTATTTTAATAAATGATTATTAAAGGCATCATTTTGTTTGTTTTTAATATACTTTGATTTATGTACATAATATAGACAATTTTTATTATACAAATAGAGTAATAACTTACAACGATTATAAAAGCTCTCTAAGGTTTCCACAGATAAAAATAATTTTTATAAATAGGCGATTTAAATGAATAATTTATAACTATTATTAAAGCTCTCTAGCGTTTCCACAGCTCAATAACACTTCTGTGCAAAATGTAATATAGGCAAAATGTAATATAGGCAAGGGTTAGGGTTAGATTTAGTGATTTTAATAACAACTGAGCATATTTTGAAAAAAAAACGAAATATTTTTTTGAAAAATACCTGAACATTTTTTTGAAAAAAACTGAATATTTTTTGAAAAAAAAACTTAACATTTTTTGAAAAAAACTGAATATTTTTTGAAAAATTACTGAACATTTGTTTACAAAAAAACTGAGCACTTTTTAATTAAAATGTGAGCATAAAAAAACGGAACATATTTAATTAAAAATCTGAGCAAGTTGAATTAAAAACTGTGCACAAACAACTGAGCATTATGGAATTTTTAACTATGCATTTAAATAACACCCTTATTTTAATAAATGATTATTAAAGGCATCATTTTGTTTGTTTTTAATATACTTTGATTTATGTACTTAATATAGACAATACGCGATTTAAATGAATAATTTATAACTATTATTAAAGCTCTCTAGCGTTTCCACAACTCAATAACACTTCTGTGCAAAATGTAATATAGGCAAAATGTAATATAGGCAAGGGTTAGGGTTAGATTTACTGATTTTAATAACAACTGAGCATATTTTGAAAAAAAACAAAATACTTTTTTGAAAAAAAAACTGAACATTTTTTGAAAAATTACTGAACATTTGTTTACAAAAAAACTGAGCACTTTTTAATTGAAATCTGAGCATAAAAAAAACTGAACATTTTTAATTAAAAATCTGAGCAAGTTGAATTAAAAACTGAGCACAAACAACTGAGCATTATGGAATATATCACTATGCATTTAAATAACACCCTTTTTTAAATTAATTCATAAGAGGTGCCCCACCCCTCATCTCTATCTCCCTCGGTGTGTTATATATAAGATTTGTTAAATTATCTATTATATAATAAACACAAATAAAAGTTGTTTACTTCGTAATTGCTATGCAATTTAACTAGTTATATAATAAACATAAATAAAAGTTGTTTACTTTTAATTGCTATGCAATTTAACTAGTTTTTGTTATATAATAAACATAGATAAAAGTTGTTTACTTTTAATGCTATGCAATTTAACTAGTTATATAATAAACATAAATAAAAGTTGTTTACTTTTTAATTGCTATGCAATTTAACTAGTTTTGGGGTTAGAATCGAGTTTTTTTGACTCTTATGATTGTTCTTGTTACTATCATTGATAATAAGAATTTTTGGCCGTCCGCTGGCTGCTGACCAATGAAAAAAATGACCATTGGCCAAAATGTGAATCGAAATTATTTTTTTCGTTTTTTTGACTATTATGATTGTTCCTGTTTCTACCATTGCTATTATGACTTTTTGGCCGTCCGCTGGCTGCTGACCAATGTTATATAATAAACATAAATAAAAGTTGTTTACTTTTAATTGCTATGCAATTTAACTAGTTTTTGGGTTAGAATCTCGGAGTTTTTTTGACTCTTATGATTGTTCTTGTTACTATCATTGATAATAAGACTTTTTGGCCGTCCGTTGGCTGCTGACCAATGAAAAAAATGACCATTGGCTAAAATGTGAATCCGAGTTTATTTTTTCGTTTTTTTTTGACTATTATGATTGTTCCTGTTACTACCATTGCTATTATGACTTTTTGGCCGTCCGCTGGCTCCTGACCGATTGAAAAAATGACCATTGGCCAAAATGTGAATCGAAATTATTTTTTTCGTTTTTTTTGACTATTATGATTGTTCCTGTTCCTACCATTGCTATTATGACTTTTTGGCCGTCCGCTGGCTGCTGACCAATGGAATAAAATGACCATTGGCCAAAATGTGATTCGAAAACATTTTTTTCGTTTTTTTTTTGACTATTATGAATTTATATCCACTTTTATCGTGTCCTGGCTGCTGACCAATGGAAAAAAATGACCATTGGCCAAAATGTGATTCGAAATTTGTTTTTTTGTTTTTTTTTACTCTTATGAATTTATATCCACTTTTACCGTGTGCTGGCTGCTGACCAATGGAAAAAAATGACCATTGGCCAAAGTGAGCATCAAATTTTTTTTCCGTTTTTTTTGGCTATTGGCCAAATTTTTGATTTTTTTAATTAAAAATTGTTCAAATTCAACAAAAAATTTCTCCCAACAATTCTGCAAATTCTTAACATTGTGTTGTTTTATAATATAATGTTTGTTAGACCCATAATCACTAAAGGCCATAAAAACTAATGTAATACGCAACTAGATGCAAACACTAAATCTAACCCTAACCCTTGCCTATATTACATTTTGCCTTTATTACATTTTGCCTATAATGGAAAATTTGTATAAATAATTAATTAATCATTAGGCATTTAATACCCCCCCCCTATAGGCATTCTCGCCCCTTCCCACCTTTCTCGCCCATAAATTGCATAGCAAATATGATACATTTATACGAAGTACAGATGAGTCGTCCCCCCTTCCCTTCCCCTCTTCCCTTCCCTTCCCTTCTCCCCCTTCCCACGAGGGCCGAAGGCCCGAGTTTTTAATTTTTTAATGACGCTTCGAAATATCTTAGGTCATACTGATTCGTGAAACTACTAAGGATGACTGTGCAAAGGTTCAAACTACTGCAAACTTTATAATGGACTTACCCTCACTTATGTTTGTCATTTTAATAAACCGAAGTCTTAGCTGAGAGTTGCTATTTTTATTTTAGGATATTATTAAAAATAGTTTCTTTGTCAATGCAACATAGTATATTGATTATAATAGAAAGTAAAGGGCTAGGAATATGTTTAAAGGGTATACCTGGGAGTTTAAACAATGTACAGCATGGCTGCTACCACTACAAGATTTAATCACTCTTAAATATCTATGTGAATTTAAAATGTAAGAAAGAGCGGATCTAATAAGGAATTCTTTAGTTTTTTATGTAATATAAAGTCCAATATTTTTTTATGAAAAACTGGGCTAATAAGAGGTTAGCTATTATTACATGTTTTTTCTCAAACAACCTGCTTGATTATTTATTGCTAGCCGCGCTTATCTGAATCCTTTAAGGCAGTGGTTCTTAACCTTTTTATACACGCGGCCCCCCCCCCCCCAAATATTTTATAATTTGTTTGCGGCCCCCCATTTTTTTCATAATAATTTATATTTGTTATATTATCTATAATATATTGATTTTCATTATTTTTTCATTTTATTATATCTTCTTTATCGTGTTGAAAATCCCACAGACGTGGGGTAAGTTTTTAGCAGCCTCTTCCATCTGAGTCGCGTACATGCCATGCCAATTTCTCTGTTTGACGTCCATATCCTTTTCGACCAGTCGTTTCCAGGTGGCACGTGGTCTGCCCCTTCCTCTTCTTCCAGGCACGTCCATCTCCAGCGTTCGCCGTGTGACATCGTCCTCGTCTCTTCGTAATACATGGCCGTACCACCGCAGTCGATTTTCTCTTAAGAAGTCCTTCGTCGCTTGTATACCCATCTTTGTCATCAAGGATTCGTTCGTCATGCGATCCAGCTTGGTGTAGCCTAAGCTCCATCGCACCATTCTCATTTCCGTGGCTTGCAAGAGTTTCTCCTCCGCGGTGGTTACAGCCCATGTTTCGCTCCCGTAAAGCAAGACCGGTCGCACGATGGTTTTGTACGCCTTGCTTTTCAACCAAATTGGTATCTTTTTGTCACACATGACACCGGAGATGCTGCGCCATTTGAGCCATGCTTTCTTGATCCGAGAATGGACTTCGGCGGTACATCCTCCCTCTTGATGTAATAGCGAGCCAAGATATGTGAACTTATCAACCTCCGTGTACATTGGACCGTCATTTTTGTGCATTTGCGGACTACCGCTTATCATTTGCATGTAAAACGTTTTCTTCTCGCTGACCTTTAGACCGAATTCCGAAAAACGTTCTGACCATTTTTTCGCCTGATGAAAAACCCCTTCTCTTGTTTCATCGCATAGGACAATATCATCGGCATATAGCATAGTCCAAGGGGCTGGCTTGTGCAAGTCCTTTGTTATTGTATCCATAATTAGATTAAACAAGAATGGGCTTAACGCTGACCCTTGATGTAGTCCAATCATTATTCGGAAGGGTTTCGTTTCTCCTACGGTAGTCCTAACCATAGACTAACTAGACTGCTCATTCGCTTGAAAAAAGCGTGACTGTTTCACACCGCCATCTTGTGTGATGTTAGAAAAATGCACACATCACAGCTTACAATAGTATTGTGTATATATTCTTGATTTAGTAATTTATTTCTTAGTAATATTTAAGATTCTACAATTAAATTTTAAGAAAATATTTAATCAAGCATTAAATACGCTATAAAATATTTAAAACTCACATGATAAAAATATATAAATACTAATGAATGATTATAATATAACGAAAGTATTAGAGATAAAGTATTTAAGTATATACGCCATCTATAACTAAATAAATTTTTTATTTGAATTAACATTAATTTAATCAAAGATGGTAGAATTACAATGAATAAAAAGTGTTATTGACCTAAAAATAAAATATTTTTATTTAATTTATTACGAATATTTAATTTTAAAGTTTGATTTGAAATGCGGGAATTATTGTGAAATAATATTTTAAGGTATTTGCGTATAATAAGTTTTAGTAATATATAAAAATGCGATGAAAAATTATCCTGTTCTAGTATATGATTAGACAAATTATTAAAAATTGATGTGCCAATAATTTTAGAAAAAATTTTACTTTCAATAATTAATACAGCGTTTTTATTTAATAAGTATTTCTCGTCTTTGAAAGAATTAAAAATAGAAAAAATAATCTTGCAAAGTTTGATTAAGTTGTCTGATGGAATTATATGATTTCCCTTATTCTTAAGGTTTATTAAGTAATAATTACAATTATAGGAACCGTCATTATTTAAAATAAGGGCATTAACACAATCTAAACACGTAATTTTACCTTCTTCGATCAATTTTCTGACAATATATCCAGCGATATAAGTGGTAACATTTTCGGTGTATAACGATAAATGTGGGTCAGTTAAGTGAATATCATCGTCTTCTTCGGCCACGCCTGCAGAAGTGAAATCATCTTCGTTCCCACGGGGCTGGAAATCGGCACAAACTACTGCAGTGTCGCCGAAATTATTACAATTGCCGGTAAGAGGGCTAATAACTTTTCCTAAAAGAATTCCCCTCACAGCCGATCGCAATTGGTACGCGGAGGGATTATTATTATAACCACCGCGAGATCGAATTGTTGAAAAAAACAACTCCAGGTGATCCTGGCTCAATTTGTAAGTCATAAAATATCTACAAGAATATTAAAGTCAATGTTTATATTTATACTTCATCGAAGATGATTCTTTAAGTAATAGCTCTTTAGCTAACATAGGTATTGAATGCATAGCTGCCATCAATCCCACAACACACATTCTTTTCCCTAAAGATATAACTGGTTTGTCATTTTCTAACTTCAAGCCAGCTAGCACTTCGATACCTTTGGCATAGAGGTCTATACAATTAGAGAGGCTCTCTGGAGTTAAAGGTTTTTTGTCGCCCTTAGCCAGTATATTTCTACTATTCATCGTATCAAACAATCTAAAAGTTGTAATATGTAGAATTTGTATTATTTTACCTGTTAATCAAATCAATAAATTCAATAGTGGCTGAATCTTGAAATCCAGGTTCTTGCAAATCCCTTGCTAGAATAAGTCCTTTTGCTACAGAAGCTGAAAATACTTGAGTAGCAAGCTTGACCTAATTTTAAAATGCTAAATTTTACAAACACAAATATACCTTCATTTTATTATTTATATAATAGATATGAGAAGCAGTGAGGCGATTAGCTGCTCTTAATCCTTCCTTTTTCTGAAGGTTGTGAAGTCTTACAATGTACTCCCATTTAATTAGCTATAATATTGAATATAAAATAAAAAAAATTATATTTACCTTATTTTCATTATCTTTTAAAACCTTAGCTTCTGCTAAAAGATTACGTAGTAGCTTCATCATATGGCATACATCGAACAGGAAGAAGATTTTCTCAAGAGGAAATTGTGGGTGATAAAAGTAGGGTTTAGGTTGATGTTGGTCAAACCCTATTCCCAAGTCATCTGCCAATCTTTTGTTACTTGCAAGACCATCGCAGGTGATAGCTTTCACAACAGCACCTGTGCCATTAACGTGGAAAATTGCATCCAAAAGAATATTTTTGAGTAACTCTGAAGTTACAGAAGATACTAAAAAGTACCCTAATGGAATTTTCCAGGTATTGTTGATAGATGTGGCCATGACAAATAATGCACCAGTGGCATATGGTATCATATTACAATCAGTTATATCCTGCCCTAGATCAGTGATTCTTAACCTAGGGGTCGCGACCCCCAAGGGGGTCGCGAGAAGTTTGCCGGGGGGTCGCCAAATTTTTTTAGAATAAAATAAAAATATTCAGAAAAGCTTTAGAAAAAATACTCACCTTGGGATTCGAACTCGTTGCATTATGTTTGTTTACATTTACAAGACGTCGCTATAACCACTCACACCATGCTGCTATTAAAATACGTTGTGAAACTTATTATTTATAATGAAAATAATTTTTTGAATGGTAGATTTTTTTGCTGTTTCATAATTTATTCATTTTCTAATCTTTAAAATAATTATCTTCATTTAATTTTACAATTCAACAAATTTAACTTCTGAAATTTAAAAATAAAGCGAACTTCTCACCACAGACTTTGGATCGCAAAATAGTATAAATTTCATAAAAGGAAGTTCACTAAAGTCAAGATTATTTTCAATTTTTTGTGAAGAAGTTGGCGCAGATAATAGTTCTCTTTTATTTCACACAGAAGTGAGATGGCTATCACGAGGAAAAATCTTAACTCGTTTATTTGAATTGAGACTGGAAGTTGAACTTTTTTTAAATGATAAAAACTCCAGCCTATCAAGCTATTTTGATGACAATAATTGGGTCGCTAAATTGTCATATCTAGCGGATATTTTTACAATTCTAAATCAGTTGAATATATCTATGCAAGGACCTAAATCTGATATTTTTACTATGCATAACAAAATTGAGGCTATGAAAATGAAATTACAAAGATGGATTCAAAGAATAGACTCAAATATATATGAAATGTTTCCATTCTATTCACAACTAATCTCTGATTCAAAATTTCAATTCGAGAAAGAAAATGTAAATTACTTGATTAAATGTCATATTTTAAAATTAATTGATAAATTTGAAAAATATTTCCCTAATGATGAAGGTCACATTACAAAACTCTGGATTCAAGATCCATACAACAATTATAAAAATACCAATTTATCATCAGATGATGAAGATTCATTATTAGAATTAATAAATGATTGTAATTTAAAATCTTTGTTTAAAACTAAAAGTTTGGCGCAAGTTTGGATACAAATTCGTGCAGAATATCCTCCATTATTTTCAGCAGCAATGCAAAATTTGCTGCCTTTCGCTAGTACATATTTGTGTGAAAAAGGTTTCTCAACTATGGTGGATATAAAAACTAAAAAACGCAATCGATTGCGACTAGATTCCTGCATGAGGATAGCATTACAATCAATTGAACCAAGAATTAACAAATTGGTTGATGATGTTCAGCAGCAGAAATCTCATTAAATATATTTCCGAATGCATATCCTTTTTATTATAAATGAATTGTTTTTATGTTTAATTATGAAGTTTTTATGTTGATATTATTTCATTATCTATTTAAATTTTAAATAGATAATGAAATAATAAAGTTGTGTTTTATGTTTATTATTTAATAAAATGAAACAATAATAAAAAATCATATAATAGATAATTTAACAAATATAAATTATTATAAAAAAAATGGGGGGGTCGCAAAAAAATTATAAAATATTTGGGGGGTCGCATGTATAAAAAGGTTAAGAACCACTGCCCTAGATCCACATATCTAAAAATATTCAGAGATTGTTATTTGAAAAAAATCAAAATTTAGTACATACCCATGATATTTATTGCCATCCCAATGAATATTTTTCCTAATAGCCATCTCATCAATAGACAATGCTATATAGATGGGTTTTGAAGACTTCATTTGATATTCTTTTATTTTATTAATAGAGCAATTGAGGAACCCTATAAAAAGTTATTTAAACCAAAATTAATATTGCTTAATATACCTGGATCAACATTTAGACATACACTCCATCTTCTTAAAGATGATTCAGATGGAAGGCAAATAATTCTTCTTAGGTGCCTGTAAGCACTTGCAGAGTAATAATGGAGAGTCAAAGCCAATTGTTTTAGGGGTTGGGTAAATACAATTTTTTTAGGATTGTTAACACCTCCTGATTTAATATGGCTGTTAACAAGCACAAGGGCTTCTCCTTCTAAGTAGTTGGCAATGATTTTGTCTTCATCCCCATTAAGATGATTATCATTCTTCAGATCTCTAACTATATCCTTCAGTTTGATGATTTTTTGCCTGTACCTCCTGGTACTGGCTTTTAGACGTTTTATGGTCTTCTTCAATTTAGAATTTTGAGATACTAACCTGCTGGCTGCTAGTGCCTGTTTAATTTTAGAAAAGGTATTGTCAGGAGAAAGTTCTACCACTTCAGGGGGGTCAAACTGTATTTTCCTAGGTATCTTTCTTTTTCTAGACAAATTATTTGTAATATCTACAAGAGGACTTATTGATGAATTATAAGAACTTCTTGTTGTTACTGGTTTCTAGAATAGGATTATTATAAGTAATATATATTTTGTCAATTACTTTTTGAAGATGTTTAGGCAAATTAAAAATAGTAGGTATGGAACCTTCTCTAAGTTGCTTGTATTTAGTGACAGATGGAATATATGAATCAGGTGTAAAATGTTGGCTACAAAGTGCAGAGTGATTATTAGGCACAAACTCTCTCTTGATCTCACTCATCCAAGCTTTGAGGAGCAATTAGTTTTTTAAGGGGAATCTATTATATGAAAAAAATTATATATATTTTATATAAATACTTACTTGTGGAAAGATAAATCCTTGAATTTCTTCCGACTGTTGCTACAGTTGATAGCAGAGCAAAACGACATTATCCTATTCAATATGGTGGTATAATCAGCCGATAAATTTCAAATGAATGCAACGGGAATGAGCAGTCTATTAGTCTATGGTCCTAACAGAATCAACCGCGCCATTATACATTTCCTTGATAAGTCGAACATATCCTTCGGGTATATTTCTGGCTCTAAGGGACCACCATATTAAGTCTCTCGGAACCGTATCGTAGGCCTTTTCTAAATCGATGAAGACCATGTGTAAGTTCTTTCTTATGTCGCCATATTTTTCCATCGTCTGCTTCAACGCAAAGATTGGATCCATCGTTGATTTACCGGCCACGAATCCAAACTGATTGGGCGAGAGACAAACTTCGTCACTGAGCCTTTTCACTAGCACCTTTCTAGTAGTTTTAGTGAGTGGCAGGTCAACTTGATACCTCTAAAGTTGCCACATTCCTGCGCGTCTCCTTTGCCTTTGTATATGGGTATGATCGTACTTTCCCTCCATTGGTCAGGGATACGACTCTCATACAGCATAGCGTTAAATAGGCCTGTCATTATGTCGATTCCTTCTCCTTTGCACCCAAGCCAAGCTTCGATCGGCAAATCATCGGGACGTAGCGCTTTCCCTTTCCGCATCTTCGTTAGTTGCGCTCCTACTTCATAAGCCTGCAATAGTAAAACCAAGTTCGAGTTCGGTTCCACCCTCTCTAGCGGTCTTCTATCATTTGTTTTGTTCATCATATTTTGGAAATAATCTTTCCATCTTTTGATGACTTCCTTCGGTTTGCACAACGTTCGTCCCTCTTCGCTTTTAATGACTTTCAGTGTCCCGACATCTCGACTTTTTTTCTCCCTGATCTTTGCGAGTTTATACATGACTATGTCGCCGCCCTTGGTATCGAGCTTGTTTGCCATATCGGTGTAAGCCTCGTTCCTCGCTATCGCAACCGCTATCTTAGCTTTGCGTTTCGCTTCACGATATGCCACGTAGTCTTCTCCTTTCTTCGTTTTGTACCATTGTAGGCACAACGCCTTCTTTTCTTCTATAGCCTCTTTGACCGAGTCATTCCACCACCATAGTTAACGCTTGTGAGCTCTGCCGCCCTTAGTTCGTCCCAAGATTTGAAAGGCGGTTTCCTTTAGAACATTTGCAACGGTGTCCCACCTTTTGTTAATGTCGCCCCCCAAGCCTGCAACCTTCAAGAGCGGAGTTGCTCGAGCGTGAAACATTTCATTTGCGCGATCATCCTTAAGCTTTTTGTACTTTGTCCTTGGTGTGTAGACTTTTCTCCTTTCGGGAAAAATCTTTCTTGCTATATCGAGGACAACTGGCCGATGTTGCTTGGCGATTTCTTCCCCCGGTATAACCTTGCAATCTTTAACTTGCCACAAATTTTTGCGCTTCACTAGGATGTAGTCGACCTGTGTAAGGTGATCCCCACTGCTGTACGTCGCTAAATGTTCGGTACGCTTCTGAAAGAAGGTATTCACAATGGCCATATCGTAAGCTTGCGCCATCTGTAGTAACTTCTCTCCCTCTTTATTCTTCACCCCATAGCCATGCCCGCCGTGATTTCGTTCGTACACGCCCCTTTCTTTCCCAACGTGCCCATTAAAATCTGCTCCGATGATGAGATTCTCGTCAGGCTTCACGTAGCGTATTTCTTTTTCGAGCTTCTCATAGAATTCGTCCTTCTAATTTTCGGAACATCCAACCTGGGGCGAATACGCACAAATAACATTGGCAAGGCCGCCTTGATCCGCCAACTTTATGCACATCAATCTATCCGAGCATCGTTTGACTTCGACTACCTTGTCCAAGAAATCGCTAAGTATTATACCGACCCCGTTCTTCCGTGATGGGGAACCCGAGTAGTATAGCTTGTAACCATCTCCTAGCTCCCTGGCTTTTGTTCCATGCCACCGCGTTTCTTGTAGACACGCTATGTGTATTCTTCGCCCTTTTAGCATCTGCGCAACCTCGATGCTCTTCCCCGTCAGCGTGCCCACATTCCAGCAGGCCACTCTTGTCCGTTCGACAACTAGATTCCTTAACCGCCTTCGTTGTGAGTGAGGCGGTAACCCTTGTATACTTTTCACATTGCACGGGCGGATGATGCAATGCGCGTCGTTTGGGGAGGACGCCCTAGAATTCTGGTATAAGTTCGTATTTGAAGCTGCCATGTTGTTTGGAGTTGCTTTTTTACAGTCGGCTTCCGACCGGACGCCAACCCTCCACTTTTTTCACACGGACTTGGGACAGTCGTTGGTAGTGTATGATGCATTCTGAACCGCGAAACGGAAATACTAAAAAAAAATAAAACTTCACTCTTTTTAATGCGCAAAATAGGTTAAAAAAAGATGGTGAATGTCAGATAGACAATCAGGATTAGAGACCTGGCCTGCTCGTAATAAAAAAATTTAAAAGCGCGTGGCCGTCAAAATATCAAATCCGAGCCCGGTAGGTCATACTAAGGCCTGTCCAGGCCACACCCGTTGTTTATTATAAAGCAGAAGCTCGTCCAAGCCTAGCCCGCGGGCCAGACCGAGTCGTGCAGGTCTCTGATCAGGATATATTGCAAACTTCACAGTTTTAATGATAGGTTATTTAAATTAACTAATGTTTATAGCTTTCACCAAATATTCTCTAGTGCCTGGCAGTGGAATCTTCATTGTACCATACCTTTGATTGGAGGTTGCATTTAAATTATATTTAGAATAATTATTTCATACATTAACTTATATAATGCTACAATCATCACCATTTAAAATGTGGATGGCAACATAAAAGTTAATTTAACTCTAGACATGTTTATTCCCAAGCTAGTTGTTTTAACTTGAGAAAATTTACGTTTTATTTATTTTAAAAATTATTTATAAGGAATAATCAATAACAGTAAAAAGTTAATTATTTTATGCTTATAAAAAGCGCTAAGTATTTTTTGAGAAGTCATTTTAATATGCTTAGTTCTATTGATTAAATGTTTTTTTTTGTTTTTATAGAAATAAAATATAAAAATTGATTTGTAATAGAGTAGAAAGAGTTTATTCTTGTTTTTATGCTTATCAATAAATGGGAGATTTTTATGGAAATTTAGATTGATACAATTAGTTTATTAATTTATTCGTAAATAGATACTCCGCATTTTCTTATAAGGCCTATCTATAAAATATTGTTTAATTTTGGCCTTTATATATATATAAGAGAACAAATTATTGTGCTCAGTAATGAATTCATTTTTTGCTCAGTAGAATATTCATATGCTCAGTAGAATAAACAAATGCTTAGTAGAATAATTAAATGCTCAGTAGAATAATTAAATTCTCAGTAAATAATTTAATGTTCAGTAATTTAATTATTTGTTCAGTATAATATTCATTTGCTCAGTTTTTTTTTAAAATCTTGCTCAGTAATTTTTTTATTTATGCAAAGTAACTAAGAATGTAGCTTTTTAAAAAAAATCCTAGAGCGAGATTCGAACCCAAGATATCTAAGAAAGAGTCTTGCGTGTTTCCCATGGAGTCAAAGTGCTCGCTTGAAAAATGGTTTATTTTTGTTTATATGTTAATTAAAATAAATTTTATATCATAAACTACTTCATATTTGGCGCTCATTTTAAATTCAACTTGATGAACTCGGAAGCTACATTCTCTGTTTATCAAACTCAGGAACCTTATGAATCTGACAGAGAAGAAGTTGTTGTAGATAAAAAACAGAATTGCCACGTAAACGCACCAATAAAGAAGATTGCCACCTATGAAAATGCAGAAGAAGCTAAAACTTTTGTGGATAAAGCCTGGGGCTATTGGTACAAGAATAACACTGAGGAAGGTATGAAATTTTATTACAGGTAAAATATTTTTACCTTATATAAGAATTTTTAAGGTGTAGCAAAGCCAAATACAGAGGTCTGCAATGTGCCGCAAGATTGTACATTTTGTATGAATCTATATCTGATAAGGCGATAGTTTATGCTTCAACATCATTACATACTCATCAAGAAGATACTAAGAATATTAAACTAAATACTGAATTAAAAGAAGAGATCAAAAAGTTATTTGATTTGGGCCTCAAGCCTAAATCAATAATTTATAATCTTAACAAAATGGATTACAAAATTTCAATGTGCCAACTTAGAAATACATTAACAGCTTTAAGAAAGGAAAAATACGGTTTATCAATAATTAGTTTAGGAGAGTTAGAACAATGGCTAATTGATCATTCCTTAATACCCTCAGATGAAAATGAACCCTATGTAGTTTCTTATATGGTGTCCTATGAAGAAAGTATTTACTTTTAAATTTTTTATGTCAACAAAGAGGTATTTTATCATTTTTCATCTGTTAGTTTAGGCTTTTGAGAAATAGTGAACTTTCAGACATATTGCATGCTGATGCCACCTATAAAATCACTTGGCAAGGCTTCCCGCTTTTAATAATTGGTACCACTGATTATGATAAACATTTCATTTTTTGGGAATGTCTCTCTGTACAAACAATAGGGAAGAAGACTTCATATTTCTTTTTAACAGTTTAATTTTTGGGCTGAAGTCTTTAGAAAATACAACTCCTAAATGTGATGTTTTAGTTACTGATGGGGCAAGTGCCATCCATAATGCATTTTTAATTGTTTTTGGGAAGGACACAATAGTTATATGTTGGGCTCATGTCCGCAAAAATATTGACAAGAGGGTAATTATATACTTTAATACTAGTTATTGAAATAGGTTATACTGGCAGACAAAGTGTACCGGAAGGAAATTTTAAATGATATTGATACAATGCAATTGTCCATCTTTTTATAAAAAATATATGTGCAAACATGTCGTTGGGTTGGCAATTAAACTTAAATATTGCCAACCACCTAAAGAAGCCAAAAGTGTGCCTATAGTGCAAAAAAAAGCGAAGCAGACCCTTAAAGGCTAAATCAGCCTTTATTGTTTAGTAATGGTAAGTTTAGATTATTTAACATTGATTATATAACAAATTTTAGGTTTTTGAAATGAAAGTTGTCTCCAGCAAAATTTGTTTATTTTTCATTTTTAATTGTTAATTATTATTATTAAACTGTATTTGTAAATATTTGTGATTATATTCAAATAAAAATTTTATATTTTCCCTTTGATTGATAAATATCAACAAAATTTGCAAAAAAATACACTATAAACATGTAAAACTTAAGAAGAGAAAGGCAAACCATTTAGAATTGGAATTATAGGTCATTACTTTTTATAGCTTTTTTAACTTGCCATATATTTTTTTGAATTGAGAGAAGGGAGGACTTAAAGGGAAAAAATTCAAGACACTAAAAGATACCTTATAACCTTTAAAATTTAACAATCAAAATAAACTATTTCAATTTCCACACACTCAATTTAACTTTATTTTTACAAAATATTAGTGCTAAATAGATTAAGACTGAGTATTATTTATTAAAATTACTTAGCATTTTTTTGAATACTGAGTGTTTTGGATTTATAACTGAGCAAAATTAAGATTATTTACTGAGCATTTTGGAATTATAACTGAGCAATATTAAGATTATTTACTGAGCATTTTGGATTGATAACTGAGCAATATTATGATTATTTACTGAGCATTTTTGAATTTTTTACTGAGCACATTAATAAAATACTGAGCATTGTTTATTGACATTTTTGATTTTTTTACTGAGCATTTAAATAACATCCTATATATAAGATAGTAAAATTAATTATTGATTTTATCTTTATTAAACAATCATCAATATTAAACATAATCCCACAAAAAATATATACAATTGAAAACGATTGGCATCGACGATATACGTCTTATTGATAAAAACATATCGTAAAAAACAGATTTTAAAATTTATTGATAAATATTATTAAAATATGAAATCCTTTTGATAAAAAATTCTAAAAAGTTAGAATTTATTTAAAAAAACCAGTGGCGTAAATGAGGGGAGAAGGGGGGGCGGGGGGGGGGTAGGGGGGGTAGAGCCCTGCACGGGCCGCCCGAAGCCAGACCCGGGCTCGGGCTGAATTTAATAAAACAATCGGGCCTTGGGGTAGTGTTGGGCCTGATGAGGCGGCCCGACTTAAGGCCCGAGCCCGGCCTGATATGACTAAAGCAAACTAATCTATATATATAAAGTAAAGTGTATATATGTATGTATATGTGTATATATGTATGTAAGGGCTAATCTCTGAAACTACCGGCACGATTCGCGCGAAAATTTACCCCTAGGTTCCCAGGGCGGCCAGGGGTAAAATATCTTTTCAGAATCCTAAAATTTCTTTTAATTTTCGAGATATTGGGTTTTATGCGTTTTGACGTTCAATAAAATGTCAATCAAACGCACCTCCTCGCGTTCGTCGAAAATTTGAATATACAGACAGTTCTGTAGTAAAAGTGTATCACTTATAGTAGTTTGTTAAACGTAATCTTTTCTTAACGGTGACAACATAAAATTTATGAATTAAATTTCTTAAACGTCATCTTTTCTAAACGGTGACAATATAAAATTTATGAATTAAATTTCTTAAACGTCATCTTTTCTTAACGGTGACAAGACAACATAAAATTTATGAATTAAATTTCTTAAACGTCATCTTTTCTTAACGGTGACAACATAAAATTTATGAATTAACCTGAAATAAATAAAATTATAGATTATTTGAGAAAATATATAGGTGAAGAAGATGAATTTTTCTCACTATCATTAAATGAGATATTTCAAATGAGAAAGATGAAAGTATATATAATTTAAATGTAATATAAAATAGTCCAACGTTGATTATTCTGAGTAAATGCTATTTATATATAAATGTCATCATTTATCTATCATTAATTTTTATTAAATGAGATATTTAAATGAGAATAAATTCTAAAAGTACCGGCCCGATTTTGCGCGAAACTTTACCCGTAGGTTCTCAGGGCGGCAAGGTGTAAAATAGCTTTTTCAGATTCCTAAAATACCTTTTTGTTTTAAAAATATCTGACATTAACAGACTATTTAAATTAAATAAATAAAATTTAAGTTATGCAGTTTTTGTCATTATTATCACGTGGTCGATCATAGAAGCATATTTTTAATAATTATCCATCCTTCAATTAATTATTTTATTATATTAAAGAAAATTGTATTTCAAATAAATCAGCTAAGTAGAAAAATAAAATAATGGTATTATTGTATAATAAGTAACAGCATTAATAAGCAATTTTTTCAAAAACATTTAATTTTAGTCGGATTTGATGACTAAAACAGAATTTGCATTCGGTTTGTCTTATTATATAAATATATACTAAAAATAGTGGGTTCATAAAATCATACGGACCTTTCACATTATAAATTATTTCATATATGACCCCATTTTAGATAAGTCTTATTAATAGCTTATACTTAATTAACCACTTAAGGACTGAGCCAAAGCAACGCTTGGCCGGGCACAGCTAGTCTTTTATAAAATATGATTTAAACAAACAACTCGATATTAAATAATTATATATAGCTCCAAGCTTCCGTTTTTCCCCCTGTCTATAATATTTTGATCCAGATTGCAAATCTTATTCTAGTATTTAAATAAATTTACAGTGGCTATTACTTTAGAAATAAACAAGGAAATTTGTTAAAAAGTATTTTATTTGGGACTGTTAGATAAAAATTATTTTATAAAGTTAGATTTCCAGTTTTAAATTATTGGCTGAATAAATTGTAGCGAGTGAAAATTAAAATTTTATTTCAAACTTATCCTAGTTGTAAATTACGATTGATAACAATTTAATGCATTATGTATCTATATCAGTGATTCTTAACCTAGGGGTCGCGACCCCCAAGGGGGTCGCGAGAAGTTTGCCGGGGGGTCGCCAAATTTTTTTAGAATAAAATAAAAATATTCAGAAAAGCTTTAGAAAAAATACTCACCTTGGGATTCGAACTCGTTGCATTATGTTTGTTTACATTTACAAGACGTCGCTATAACCACTCACACCATGCTGCTATTAAAATACGTTGTGAAACTTATTATTTATAATGAAAATAATTTTTTGAATGGTAGATTTTTTTGCTGTTTCATAATTTATTCATTTTCTAATCTTTAAAATAATTATCTTCATTTAATTTTACAATTCAACAAATTTAACTTCTGAAATTTAAAAATAAAGCGAACTTCTCACCACAGACTTTGGATCGCAAAATAGTGCATTATTTCTTATATTGTTTGTTCATTTTAAATAGTTATTATATTCCATATTATGAGCAAAAAGCAGAAAGAAACATTGGAAATTTTTTTTGATCTAAATAATCGCGGACCAGGAACTTCAAATATTAGTGAAGGTTCCGATGATGATACAGCGAAAAATGAAACGGAAAAAACCAATAGTCCTAAAACTAAAGGTATAAAATCAAGTAACAATAGAATTAGAAAATACCAGCGTGATTATATTAAATATGGGTTTGTAAGCATAGAAGTTCGAGGAACTACAAAACCACAATGTGTTATATGTGGTGTAGTTCTCTCTAATGAATCAATGAAACCTAATAAATTGTGGAGGCATTTAAATCTTAACCATGATAAATATAAAAATAAAAAGGAAGATTTTTTTATAAGAAAAAGAGATGAATTAAAAAATCAAAAGACGCTCATAAATGTGACAACTACTACCAATAAAAATTTATTAAAAGCTTCATTTATTGCAGCTTTGTACATTGCAAAAGCAAAAAAACCATTTACTATAGCCGAAGAATTATTAAAACCTGCCATGTTTAATATTTGTAAAGAGCTATTTGAACCCTTTGTGTCAAACAAAATTAAAGAAATACCTTTGTCAAATGATGCAATTTATAATAGAACTTTATTAATAGCTAATGATCTTCAGGAACAGTTAACTGGCTATATTAAAAATTCTCCTTGGTTCTCATTACAAATAGATGAATCTACAGATGTTTCTAACAGGAGCATTTGCTTAGGATACATTCGATTTATTGATTTTATAAAAATGGATATATCTGAAGAATTTCTCTTTTGCATAGACTTAGAAACAGATACAACAAGTGAAAATATATTTAACAAAATAGATTCCTTTCTGAATACTAATGGCTTACTCTGGAAAAACTGTGTTGGAATTTGCACAGATGGTGCTGCCTCTATGACTGGCTGTTATAAGGGCATTACATCAAGAATAAAACGTATTGCACATGCAAACATAACAACTACTCATTGTTTTATTCATAGGGAACAATTAGCCTCCAAGGAAATGAGTGAAGAATTGAATGAAGTTTTGATAATTTCAGTAAAGATTATAAATTTCATAAAAGGAAGTTCACTAAAGTCAAGATTATTTTCAATTTTTTGTGAAGAAGTTGGCGCAGATAATAGTTCTCTTTTATTTCACACAGAAGTGAGATGGCTATCACGAGGAAAAATCTTAACTCGTTTATTTGAATTGAGACTGGAAGTTGAACTTTTTTTAAATGATAAAAACTCCAGCCTATCAAGCTATTTTGATGACAATAATTGGGTCGCTAAATTGTCATATCTAGCGGATATTTTTACAATTCTAAATCAGTTGAATATATCTATGCAAGGACCTAAATCTGATATTTTTACTATGCATAACAAAATTGAGGCTATGAAAATGAAATTACAAAGATGGATTCAAAGAATAGACTCAAATATATATGAAATGTTTCCATTCTATTCACAACTAATCTCTGATTCAAAATTTCAATTCGAGAAAGAAAATGTAAATTACTTGATTAAATGTCATATTTTAAAATTAATTGATAAATTTGAAAAATATTTCCCTAATGATGAAGGTCACATTACAAAACTCTGGATTCAAGATCCATACAACAATTATAAAAATACCAATTTATCATCAGATGATGAAGATTCATTATTAGAATTAATAAATGATTGTAATTTAAAATCTTTGTTTAAAACTAAAAGTTTGGCGCAAGTTTGGATACAAATTCCTGCAGAATATCCTCCATTATTTTCAGCAGCAATGCAAAATTTGCTGCCTTTCGCTAGTACATATTTGTGTGAAAAAGGTTTCTCAACTATGGTGGATATAAAAACTAAAAAACGCAATCGATTGCGACTAGATTCCTGCATGAGGATAGCATTACAATCAATTGAACCAAGAATTAACAAATTGGTTGATGATGTTCAGCAGCAGAAATCTCATTAAATATATTTCCGAATGCATATCCTTTTTATTATAAATGAATTGTTTTTATGTTTAATTATGAAGTTTTTATGTTGATATTATTTCATTATCTATTTAAATTTTAAATAGATAATGAAATAATAAAGTTGTGTTTTATGTTTATTATTTAATAAAATGAAACAATAATAAAAAATCATATAATAGATAATTTAACAAATATAAATTATTATAAAAAAAATGGGGGGGTCGCAAAAAAATTATAAAATATTTGGGGGGTCGCATGTATAAAAAGGTTAAGAACCACTGATCTATATGGTAAAATAATCGGGTCGTCGGGTCGGGCCAAAAATAAGAAAGTTGTTCGGGCTCAGCCCGGGCTCGGGCAAAATAAAAACTGAGACGTCGGGCTCGGGCCGGGCTCGGGCAAAAAAAATTCATTTTGCAGGGCTCTAAGGGGGGGGGGGGAATACGGGAAATAACCCCCCCCTGTTTTTGATTAATAACTATTAAATGGGTTAAAGTATTATAGTTTAGTTACATCAATGACTTTAAGATAGTTATAAAAACCTAGAAACATAATATATACATCTAATTTTTTTAATTTAATTTTTGACAAAAATGCGTTGTAAAATTTTTTTTTGCCAGATTTCCCCCCCCCCCCCGCCCCCCGTGATAATCCTGGCTCCGCGCCGGAAAAAAACTGAAACTAACAAATCATTAATAAACTTAGCATTTGATTATAAAACTAAGAAAGTTTAAAAACTTAGCAAACAAGTAAATTAATAAAGCTTTGCATCATGAATATAAAAATTATCATATATTTTAGTAATAATTTATATTCGCGAATGAATGTCAAAGCCTGTCGCACTTTTAGTAAGGAGTTGTAATTAAGACATTACTTTAAATTATTACTTGCCTATTATTAAAACCTGACACTATGAAAATTTCATTTGATAAATTGGATAAATTTATTTAACTATAAATAAATAAACATTAAAAGTTTACCTTTAGTTAAATAATTATACGGGGTAACAATTTTTTGAAAAATATATTCTTATATAAGGCTGAAGTAAAAAATTATTTAATACTTTTATTTTTGCTTTATTACATATACTTAGAGATTTAATAATAATATCTTATATTACAAAATGCGGATTGTTTTAAATTTAGTCAACACATAAGCTCATTTAATTTGTATTATTAATATAAAAACGTCAAATAGAAAATATTTCCTAATTAAGCGCTATTTTCCCAAAGTCTTTTTTCTCGTGTTTTTCTCAAATTTCTGTGTTTTTTTCGATAACTCTGTTTCATCCATAATTTCAGGGAAAAAATTCATCTCTAAAATTCAGTATATTGTTTGTTTTTGGACGTGGGCAATTTTTAAGCATATATTGCGTCAACCCATACCAATAAATACATAATGATTGATGACAATAATGAAAATCTAATGCGTGGTTTAAAAAATTGAAAATATTTGGTCTATTAAAATTACTACCTATTAATAAAACAGATTCTACTTAAGTTCCAAGAATCAGTTGTGTTGTATACCTGCAATAAAGATTTAGTTACTATATGGTTCTTTATTTTTATCACAAAAAATAAGATAACATGAGAGTGTTAGAAAAATTCTTATTTTTAACTAAACTTTTAATAATATGATTAGCTAACTCAGATTTAAATAATAAATAAAAAGATAACTTTCGTAGAAATTAATTAATAACGGACATAATACATCCCAAGTGACTACTTAAAATTAATACGTTTTGGTTTTTGAAGAATTGCCGAATTAAAGCATAATTTTTAAGAAAAGGCAGTATGGCAATGTAGGATTAAATAATATAATTATTTAGGTTCGATACATGGCCAATCAGTATGCTTGTAATAAATTAAATCATTTATGAACATGCTAGTTAAAAAATGTTTTTATTGCTAAACATGAATTAATATTTCTAGTTATAATAAATTAATCATATTACAAAAATATTAATAACGCGATCACCTAAAAATACATTACATCATTTAATTTCTTTATATAATATAATAAGGAAAGAAAATGCTTATTTGCGAGCTAAAGCGTTTTATTTAAATACATATTATATGATAAATGGTTAAAAGCATATAGATTTTAGCTTAATAAAAATTTGGCAAAATTTTAGCCACAAGTTTTCATCGACATAGACATATCCAATGAAAAAGGTAGAATATTTTATCTGATCTAATGTGTAACCAATAAACCATCTTTGAATGTACGGAAGAATTTGCTAGTTAAGTGGTAACTAGAATTTGACACAATTTTAATCCAAATTCTTATTATGAGTGGAATATTCAAAAAAAAGTAGGCTGTCACTATAATGATAAAAACAACATGTTTCTTTGACAATGATTGAACATTTAAAGGCGTTTCGTTGTCCGGATGTATTTGTAAGCTATGTCTTATGCGATATCTTAGTAAACTCATAAACAAAAAAAACATCATGATAAAAGTTGCTATGGCAGAAATTATAAATACAGCTGTATATTTGATGCCGTTATAAAAAAGAAAGCGTTCAGATGTGGCTTTTCCAAGGACATCAATGTCACATTGAATAAGTCTGAGTTGATAAATTAGACTAGAGGGCTCACTAGTACTACAGGGCACGGAATGCAATACTTGATAATCGGGTATGTTTAATATAAGTGCAAATAAGGTGGTATAGATTGGAAAGTAGCTGTATAGGCATGAATCCCGAATCCGATTTATTAACATGGGATAGGATATTATCATAAAACGATCTGCAAAATAAGCCGGGATTATAATGTGGCACGTATGAACTGCAGTGTTTCTGCCAATAGAAATTAAACGACTTAATAATAACCTAGTCCCACAATTTTCGAAGGAGGATCTCTTTACAATTAGGTGATTTATAACGAGAAAAAAGTTACCTAATGTAGCACAAAGCGTGAAAATATTTAGCCAATTCAATAATGAGTAGGCTTTGTTGTTTCTTAAGTGCGGCTCAAAGCAGAAAAAATGGCAAACTAAGCCATTAAACATGAGACCGATGAAAATTTCTACCATAAACAAATAAAAAAGATTGGTATTTTCGTTATAACGATTGTTTGTTTTGCAGAATGTAACGCTTTCACTAAAATCTACTTCAACCTTGATGAAATGTCTTGAGTTAATGTTATGAGTAATGTTGACAGAATTCATAATTAACAAAATTGTAATCGAATTTTTTAAGGCGTTATTTAGATGGTAGGTAAATTCATTGTCATAAGTAAAATGAATTATTTGAACAATTTCGATACATTCGATTTTTATAATTATTCTTAAAGCTATAACACTTAATTAAAAAACGCATATTGGTTATTATTGAATCTAATGTAAAAATTGGTTGTGGCTCATAAAGCCAAAAGATTCTCTTTAAAGATAACATAATATCCTGACAGGAAATTATAATTACGACATATTCAAGGTTTAAACTACCTCTATGTACATGCCAAGGTTGAATTATATAAGCAACCAGGCACTATCTTAGCAACGTTTATTGGTTGGCAATAAGAAAAATCGCTCAATGTTCACTAACTTTAAATTATTCAAAGGCTTTCAATTAATCTGTTTGACCCTGTTTATTAAATAGACACTAGATTAATGGATTTAAAACCTACACTTGATCTTAATCTCAGATCATTGCTATATAATAAATATGTGAATTTCCATTTTATAATAATAACAATTTATATATCTTTATTTTTAAAAAATACCGCAGGAAATTACGAATGCATACGTAGTCATTTTAGAAATCTAATCGATTAGAAATTTGTTAGTAATCTTCATAAATACTAGTATCGGTTTCAGTCGTTTTTTAGGAAGTTTACTGAGGTTATTATGATCCACATCGTGAAGATATTTAAAAGGCTAATTGAACGTGAAGTAGCTATCAGGTAGATGTACTACGAATCTGTAAGCACGAAACGCGGTTGCAAAATTATATATTGAAATAAAATTCACATACCCTCTCCTTTGGTTAAAATAATTTGGGTCTTGATAGCAAGCCCACAGAAAAAATTTCCAAAATCATAGAAAGAATCCATGGAAAAAAATGGAAGGAAAGCGGAAAAAGTTGTAGTCAAGTGTAAACAAGCAATTCGAGGTCTCGGTTCATTTATAAAAGGATAATTCGTCTATATTCTGTTTATTAAAACATTAATCGGTGTATTTGTAATTAAATTGTGAATATAAGTGAAAATTAGGTTACAAGATAGAAAATAATTTTTGTTATTTTTTTTACAATACGAATTATTGTATTATAAATTTTTATAAATCAACAAAATAACTTGTAATAAGCACATTTTCCTAATACAGCCATAAAGCTTGATATGTTGCTCAGGACCTAGGTTGAAGCCAGACTGTAAAATGTTTTCCCATCGGTCGAATCCATATGTTTTTATTTTTGTATAAAACGAGCCTTGCTTGATGCCAATGTTCATCCATTGGGATTACCCCAAAAAACTTCAGATGATCAACACGAAAAGACGATGCCTTTGCAATTTAAAAATCTGTTTAACTATAAAGTATTCAAGATTGTATCAAAAAGTTTGTTAAAAAATACTAGTGGGACTCGAATTGTAGCTTGAAGTAGATATAATGCCTGAGAGCCGTCGTTAAGAGCAGGAGAGCAGCTTTGTTTGGACTACGCGGGCATTCCTCTTCTTCTTCTTTCTATGACTGTTAGTCACCTAGGCTGGTGGTCAGTCCTTTCAGCATTCGTTTCCATTTGTCTCTTTTACATGGACCTTTCTTTATCTTGTGGACTTTCATATCGTTTCGTTATTTTATGGATCCAGGTAAGCTTAAGTCTTCCTCTCCTTCGTTTTTCTGCAAAATTTATCATCTCGATTTTCTTTCCGACGTAGTAATCGTTCCTTCTTTCATGGCCATACCATCTTAGTCTGTTTGTTAGGAACTTTGTCATAATAGATGTAGTACCTAAAATTCTTCTTATTTCTTCACTTCGCTTATGTTCCTTTTTGCTTATTCCTAGCACCCATCTTAGCATTCTCAGGCCGCAAGACGCTGCTATTCCTTTTTACATATAGCCCATGATTCCGAGCTATAAAGGACTGTTGGCTGTATGATGGATTTATACAGTGCACCTTTTAGTCTTCTTGGGATGTTTTTGTCACACAGAACGCCTGTCAAGTCCCTCCCTTTGAGCCATCCGGAACTTATCCTTGGCTGGATTTCTTAATCCATTCCACCATCCGATTGAAGTGTTGATACTAAATTTTTGAAGTAATCCACGTTTGTTAGTTGCCAATCGCCTAAAAGGGATGCACTTAGCTGACTTTCATCTAATTTAAATTTTGTCTTCATTGATTCTGTTTTCTTTCGATTTACCCTGAGACCCATTCTTCTATTGCATTTACCCATCTATTTACAGTATTAGCCAATTCTTGTTCACTTTTGGCACAGAGGATTATATCGTCTGCAAAAATTATTGCCCAAGGAGCTTATTCGCCCATATCCTTGGTAATAATATCCATTATCATTATTAATACGAAGGGACTAAGAGCTGAACCTTGAGGACTCCAGAATGGCAAAGCCCTTTGTAGTCCCCACCGTGTACGTTCTAATTCTCTTGTACATATCTTTTATTGCTCTGACGTATAATTCCGGCACATTGTTTTCTTTAAGACATTTCCACACTAAAGTACGAGGAACTTTATCGAACGCTTCTTCTAGATTGATGAAACACTTGTGCAAATCCTCCTCTTTTTTTCTAAACCGTTCCATTAACCTTCTAACACTGTTTAGGGCGTCTGGCATATAACATTTAAATCATACATAGGACCGCCCTGACTAACAATCGCTTAAAAATCGATGGAGACAAAATATTATGACTCTGCATGAATGTATTGCTATAAAACTTGTACAATTCTCAAGTTATTGTTTAAAAACGTATATGTATTGCATATAGACTTTCTTATCACATTTGTAGTGATAGTACAGTAAGTAGGCCAATACACTATTAATTTTATCGTGCGCCTGAATATAAATTAATAGTAATAGATAGTATATGACATAGGTAATTAGATATATAAAAAAATCAGATCAAATAAGAATGATAGGCAGATACTTTTCATTATTTCTTTATTTTTCCATTATTCATAATATTATTCCTTGATAAATTTCCCCAACGCTTGTTTTTGTGATAATATTAAATTTCTAAATGCATCCCACTCAGATTATTTGTTTTGGCCTTTTAAAATTAAAATATAGAGGAAAAAACATAATAGCATGTTAAATGTTACATTTAAACCTATTTATCTAGATAAATTCTACATTATGAATAGGGGTTGATTACTTTATAAAATAGCTATATAAAAAATAGCTATATATAAAATAGCTATAAATGAATGAGATATTAAATAATATAATATCTGTTAAGTTCGCCTAGACAGGAAATTCACTTAACAGGAAACGAGGGGTTACTACTGTTTTGGACTTTAAATCTGAACGGGAAAGTTACTATGGGTGACGACTATTTGACAACTACCAACTACACTTTAAATATTGCTTTATTGTTTCAACTATACACACATGTCGCTGATAATATCATAAGTCTACGATCGGGGTATAACAGGCGTAATAATAAAGGGAATACGGGGAATAATGATTGTACAACTATTTGGGATTTTTCAATTGCGACCGGGAATATATTTAACAGTCCGTTTTTCTCGGGGGAGGGGAAAATCACTCTATCGAAACTTGTTCAAAAATCAACGTTCTTCTTCGTATCCCTTTTGCTGGGGCTTATATAGGTTTTATATTCCCTTGGCCTAGATCTTTATCCTTGAAACTTCTTTGCTTTTCTAACCCTTTTTCCATGCCAACTTTTGATGAATGGCCCTTCACTTCCCTTGCCTTTCCACGGCCTCTGGAATCCTTATCTGACAGTTCTAGGTTTCCCCTACCTTTCTTGTGCCAATTCAATATTTATTACCCGGTTCTGTCGCCTTCTTGCTTCTTTCTGCTACCTCTTTCAGGCCAAGTTTTAATTTATAGCTGTATCCTTGCACTACTTAACTACCCGCCCAAATTTCATGACCTTCCTTCTCCTTTAGCTTAGCTTTCCCCTCATCACGTGTCATCCCCATCACGTGTGGTAACCAAATATGGAATTCTCATGGATATGACACCTCCCTTTTTTCGGGCATCAAGTTTCGGGGGGGGGGTCTTTTGGTTGCGTGTTCACGATGGCTGAAACCAGTGGTCGCAGGTGGGTGAAACAGATGGTTGGTTCAGGTGGGTGGAACAAGTGGTTGTCGCAGGTGGGTGGAACAAGTGGTTGTCTCAGGTGGGTGGAACAAGTGGTTGTCTCAGGTGGGTGGAACAAGTGGTGGGGTCTTTGAATGGTTGGGATTCTCCAATTTTGATCGTTCGCTTCCTAGTTCTTGTTTAAGTTTTCCAGTTTCTATTTTGCTCCTTTTGATTGTCCTTGTGATACGTCATCTATTATTAAATATAAATGCTGCCCGATCCCTACTACAGGATCAGTAGCCATGTCACCCTTCTAATTTTAAACACTTTCAAATCATAAACCCTTTTATTTCCAAGACTCTTTATTATCATCTAAGAATAACACATCACTCGGTGATTAAATTATATACATAACCGAACACACAATGAATAATTATATCAATACCAAGTCACACGAAAAATCTATTATATAAATAACAGTTTACACGGAAAACAGATTATATACATAGACGGGCAATTGTCTCGTCGTTTTTTACTCCTTCATTTCTTCTAGTTTGAAATTTTTCAACCTCTCTTAAATTTCCTCCCAAATGTTAGTTGGGGGTTTAGATTTCGTCTGGGTTTCTCCCTCTGTCTGGGTCCCTATACTCTTAAAATTGTCCTCCCTTTTCGCTTTCTCCACCTTTTCTCTAGTCCATCTCCTTTTTATCCCTCTATTTGTACATTTTCTCCCCCTGCTCCTCCAGGGGCATGTCTGCCACCGATGAGTCCCTCGCTCATCACATATGTAACAGATAATACCCTCCATCTGTACATCTGCCCAGTACCGACATTGCCATGTTCTATGGCTACTATATTCCCAACACACTTTGCAATGCACCTATAATAAAATCATTTCATTTCTTACTCAGGATCGCGAGTTATAACATGTTTATATTTAAATTACACTCTTTATTTCCACACATCTATATATATATATATATATTTTTTTTTTTTTTATCGCTTCCTTAATTGGTCCACATGTCTCCATAATTCTGCTCCATTTTCTATAGCCACTCTTAACCTCCATTCCCCTTCAATTGCTATCACTATCCCTTTTTCCCATTTATACTGCCCCTGATACATCTTTACCCATACTTTATCCCCTAATTTAAACCTAATCATATTAGATGTCGCGGTCCTGCTATCGTTTTTCTTTAAGGCATCTAGGGGCATTCTCCCCTGTCGTCCGATAAATTTCATTGATGGGGACTTTCCCTCCAAGCCCTTCGCATTGTGGTACATCATTTGCATTTGCCATTGTTCGCCCTGTCCATGTTTCTCTTTTCTAATCCATCCCTTTACAATACCCACCATCCTTTCCGCTTGCCCATTTGAACTTGGATGATAAGGCACTGTAATTATATGTTCGATACCCTGACTTCCACAAAATTCCTTAAAATTTCTACTGATAAATGCCGGTCCTCCGTCCGATACTATCCTTTTTGGCAGCCCATATCTGGCTAATAACTCTTTTAAAATCCGAAAACTATTCTCGTGGAACTTCCACTTACCTTTGCGTATTCCACCCATTTGGTGCAGGCATCTACTACTATAAAATACACCTTTCCCATACACTCAAAGAAGTCAAGATGGATCCGATCCCAGGGCTGTTGCGCCTTCGTCCAACTACTCCTTTTTTCTTTTGGTGGCATCGCCGCTATTAGGTTACATGCCTCGCAACTGCGACATACATTTTCTATATCTTTAGATAGTTCGGGCCACCACGCGTATTCCCGTGCCCACCGTTTCATTTTTACAATGCCCTGATGTCCTCGATGTAGTTCTTCTAATACTTGGTTCCTAAGATTCTTAGGTATCACTAATCGCAAACCTTTAACCACACATTCGTCGACCACACTCATTTGTTTCTTCACCTTTTTATATCCTAATAACGCCAGTGGCCAATCTGCCTCTCCTCGCAGGCATTTTTTTAACTTTATCATTTCCGCATCATTTTTAGATTCTTCTTTCACATCATTCCACGATATTGGACCTCCTTCGGCGATATGTAAAATACAAGGGGTATCATCTTGATTGTAGATCGCTTCCACTGATTCGTTGCTTTCTTTGTCCTCTGAACCGACTATTTTTTCTTCCATATGCATGCGTGAGAGGGTATCTGCTAGATAATTATCCTTCCCTTGACGATAAACTATGTTCATGTCGAAGGCTCCTACCACTACTAACCATCTTTGTAGTCGCGACGATAACATTAAGTCATGATTGTCTTTCCGAAATAACGATACCAGTGGCTTGTGATCCGTATACACTATAAAGTGCTTGCCGACTATGTATTCTCGACACTTTACCAGTCCATATACCACTGCTAACGCTTCTTTTTCAATAACAGAGTACCTTAATTCCGGATCTCGAAATTTGCGTGAAAAATACATCACTGGTAACTCCATTCCATCAACTACCTGGAGTAAGGCCCCTCCGATCGCTTCTTGTGACGCATCTACCACGATATGTATTTCCTTATCTGGGCTGAAACATCTTAACACAGGAGCATTTACGACGCATTCTTTAAGCTCTTGAAAACTTGTTTCTGCTTTCTGATCCCATTGGAAAATGGTATTGACTTTTATAAGATCGTAAAGTATTCCTGCGCGGGCTGCAAATCGCGGTATATATTTGTGGTAGTAGTTTACCAACCCTAAAAAAGATTGTAACTCCTTTTTAGTTTTTGGGGGACGTATATTTTTGAGTGCCCCTATCTTGTTTTCCAGTGGACGAATGGTACCACCTTCAATGATATGTCCCAAGTATGATATTTTGTTCACCTTGAACACGCATTTTTCTTTAGATATTTTTAATCCATTATCTTCAATTATTTCCAAAACCTCTTTTAATCTAGTGTTATGTTCCGTCTGATCACGACCAGCAATTAACAAGTCATCTATATAGTAAAAAACTCCTTCCAAACCTTGGAACAGGGCATTCATGGACATTTGAAAAATTGGTGCCGATATGCTGAGGCCGAACGGTAACCGTAAAAAAGTGTAAAGGCCTAAATGTGTATTTATTGTCAAACTTTGACTCATCTCCTCCGACACTTTTAACTGTAAGTATGCTGTTGTAAAATCGATTTTTGAGAAAACCTGGCATCCATTTAATTTAACCAAAATTTCTTCTAAACGTGGTAAAGGAAATCGGACCAATTCAATACATGGGTTAAGAGTTATACGGAAATCCGCACATAACCTCAGTTTACCATCGGCTTTGCGTACAGGTACTAATGGTGTGGCCCAATAACTAAATACTACTGGTTTAGTGATCCCTTCATTCACCCATTTTCTTAATTCTTCCTCAATTTCTGCCCTCCATTCGTATGGCACCCTTCTAGCTGGACAAAATTTCGGTTTTACTCCTTCCTTAAATTTCATTGTGGCTTCAAAATTCTTCAAACAACCCAACCCTTTTGTAAAAATTAACGGAAATTTATCCCACACGTCCAGTTCTTTCTCCTCCTCCTCTTTTTTTTTAGATTGTATTTCTACTCTTATTAAATGATCATACTCCCCCGGCTTACCTTTAATTATTCTTAGCCATTCTACCTCGAAACTACTTATCCAATCCCACCCAAAAATATTGTTCGTACTGGCCTCCGATACATATAATTTTAAACTTTTATGAATATTATTTATAGTTACACGCGCCCAACACGATCCTAACAACTTCACACTCATATTATTAAATACTCGCACTTCCAATTTTAAATCCTCAAATAATCCACCGTTATCAATTTTAACCCAATCATCTTGATTAATTACGGTTATGGATGAACCAGTATCAAATATAAAATTAAATTGAATTTTATTACAAGTTATTTTTACGCGGGGAACCCGATTATCTTTAATTTCAAGCATATTTATCATAGCGATTTGAATTACTTCCTTTTTTATCAATTTTTTACCAATAAGATTCCTTGAAAGATAATGATTATGCGGTGGTATTATGTCCAATATTTCCATCCCTCCTTTAATGGGGGTTATAGATAATGTACATTTAGCATAGATAACTGGGGTGGTTTTTATTAACTTGTCTAAATTCCCATAGTCATACCAATATTCATATGTTACAAATAAAAATCTCCGACACATGCACTTATAAAATTTACTAGTGTTGATCTCATCTATTTGCTCACTACCCAAATAATGACTCATTTTACTTGTTTTACATTTATTTAATTCCATTACTCTATTTTTCCTTTTCCCTTTTTTAATTTCGTACTGGGTTTTGCCTTTTGATACTTTAAAAATGGTAGGTTGCATAAATGATTTCCACTTTAAACGGTCGTAACTATATTCGCTTAAAACACAAAAATTGGTATTTTCAAACCAATAAAATTTATTCCGGATTTTAAATCGCCAACACGCCCGTGAGTACGATTTAATTATATATGTTGGTGGAGTATTAGGAATTTCGAATGGCTTAACCTCAATTCCTTGGATCTCTATTCCATTCGAACTATTCCCAAGATTTTTTATCTCTCGACAAACCATCTCTTTATATTCACCCAAAATATATGAAAATATACAATTATCTTGTATATTAAAAGTGTTTATCGTAGAATGATATTTATTCCGTTTAAGTCTATCATGCCTCCAATTTATTTCCAAAGTACCAAATCGCACTATATTTATTATAATTTTAATAAAAATTTTCAAAACCCAAAATAATTTATTCAACATTTTAAAATTCCCAGATTTGTCCCTTTATATTATAATATTCCCCCTTTATTATTTTATTATACTCCTTTTATCTTAATTCTTCATGCTAATGATATCTTTTATTTATTCTTTTAAGTTCAACACTAGTAGTCAAAAATTTAAATTTGTACATATTAATATTAATATTTTCCATGCAAATTGTACAATTAATATTCAATCGATAAAATCAACAAAATTATTATGAAAATTAATATTATTAATTATATTACGAATTGAACCAAAATTAATATCTTAGTTGTCAAAATTAATAAAATCAACAATGTTTAAAGTAAGAACTGATTATTATGGGAATATGGGAATAATTCATTCATTATCATTCCTAAGGATTTTATAAATCAAATAAAGTAAAAGTCGTTAGGGTTTATATTTGGGAAATAACATTTTATTTTTGCAAAATTCAGAATAATGCCCAATTTTACCACAATTTACACAACGGGGAGTTATATAATTATTTTTATTTTGATTTGGGGTGTGTAATGGCGGATTATTTGATTGTTTACTATTAAAATAACAATTGCGTTGCAAATGATTCGTATTACCACACGTAAAACACCTCACTCTCCTATTTAATTTATTAAATAACTGTCCAATTAAAATACCTATTATTAAAATGACTAGGTAATCAATATATTCAAATAAATCACCAAACAAATTTTTTAAATAAAGTCGATTATCGCTTTTGCCAAACATGTTAAAAAATAATGTTTGAAATTATATATCAATGAAATTAATAAAATCAAGAAAAATATTACATAATAAATTAACATACCTTTTTAGGACGTTGGCCAATGCGGGATTCCATTGAGGATTTTGTATCTCTTGTTCTAATTGCGATTACGTTTTACGATTGTTTGTTGAGATTGATTCGTATCTGTCTTGTTTGTTATGGGTTTGTGTTTCGTTTCACTCGGTTCTATTAAAATTGTTTTTGGACTTTGCTTTACACGGATTTGATTGCCTTTAAAATTGTTTTTGGACTTTGCTTTACAAGGATCGGCTTGTCTTCGTATCTTCAAGATGTTTATTGTTTAATAAGGACCAGTTTTAAATGGGTTCACTCCTAAGGTCGCTCTTGTTAGATACCGGGGCACCAAACTGTTAAGTTCGCCTAGACAGGAAATTCACTTAACAGGAAACGAGGGGTTACTACTGTTTTGGACTTTAAATCTGAACGGGAAAGTTACTATGGGTGACGACTATTTGACAACTACCAACTACACTTTAAATATTGCTTTATTGTTTCAACTATACACACATGTCGCTGATAATATCATAAGTCTACGATCGGGGTATAACAGGCGTAATAAGAAAGGGAATACGGGGAATAATGATTGTACAACTATTTGGGATTTTTCAATTGCGACCGGGAATATATTTAACAGTCCGTTTTTCTCGGGGGAGGGGAAAATCACTCTATCGAAACTTGTTCAAAAATCAACGTTCTTCTTCGTATCCCTTTTGCTGGGGCTTATATAGGTTTTATATTCCCTTGGCCTAGATCTTTATCCTTGAAACTTCTTTGCTTTTCTAACCCTTTTTCCATGCCAACTTTTGATGAATGGCCCTTCACTTCCCTTGCCTTTCCACGGCCTCTGGAATCCTTATCTGACAGTTCTAGGTTTCCCCTACCTTTCTTGTGCCAATTCAATATTTATTACCCGGTTCTGTCGCCTTCTTGCTTCTTTCTGCTACCTCTTTCAGGCCAAGTTTTAATTTATAGCTGTATCCTTGCACTACTTAACTACCCGCCCAAATTTCATGACCTTCCTTCTCCTTTAGCTTAGCTTTCCCCTCATCACGTGTCATCCCCATCACGTGTGGTAACCAAATATGGAATTCTCATGGATATGACAATATCTATGATTATTTACTAATATATTTACTAACAGGATAATAATTGTCGTTTGACCCACCTTTTGATACTGGAATTAATATGGAATGATTCATTCGTCTAGAGGCACCATATATGATGGTTTATCACAGAGCTGGTCAAAACTATTGATTTAAAAAACATCCCTCTCAACCAACTTATTAAAGGCTGCAAAATGTTAAATTTATCCTAGTTCTCTTTTTTAAATTTTCCCCCTTGAAAAGAAAATATCTTTCTTTCAGGTGCCCTTTTGGCGTACAATACACTTAACTTAAAAATTTGAAATAAAAAATTAAATTAACTAGCTAGTGTTAGACCTGTGGTCAATCTTTGGTTTTAGTCGATTAACAGACTAAATGTTTTTTGGTCTGTGTTTCTTATTCGACCTCTAGGCTTAGTAGAATTTGGAATACAGATCAGAGTCCACCGTTTATCTTAGTTAAACCAAAGGTCCACCAGATAAAACCCAGGTGGATTTGCAACACTAATGCCAGCCAGCATGTCGTTGCCTAAAAAAACTACTTCAATATTGTTAATTTTTTTGTGCTCCCGCTCCTCAGACGCTTTTGTACATTGCAAAACATTGAACCCATATAAAATTTACTCATTAATTCACCTTTTATTCAACCTTTCACTCACTATTAGGCTCAAAGTAATATTGTCAATTATGTGGAAAGGCCTTGGAAGCTCACATAGCTCCTTATCAATGGGTCTTGATGGCCCCTCACTTGATTTTTGGGAAAATAATCTTTTTCTCAATTGAGATTTTACATGCATTGTTCTATTCGCCCCTACAGATCATATCCAAAGGCTCATCACAAATAAACAAATTTCTCCCTCTCAATTATTTATCCCCCTACTTTCATCATGTTCTGGCACTTTGAACGACTTAGGTAATCTTCTCATCTTAAATATCTTCGGCATTTTTTGACAACATCCAATCGCAATATTAAACTCAATATTCGTCTTTATTGTGACTGAAATCCTGGTCTATATTAAAATGGGAAGGCGAGAATAGATTCTTCTATTTGTAGAATTCCAGCTAATTGTGATGTAACTTATTACATATCAATAAACGTTCTACATTAAAAAAAGGCTGATAACTCTATAGAAACTCTAGTGATGACATAAATTATTACAATTTAAAAGAAAAAGTTATTTTTTTTTAATTTATTCGGCATGAAAAATGACTCTCTAAAGTTAAATCATGTTAGATTTATTTATCTTTGGAGATATTAAACGAGTTACACTTGCAAAACAATGTTCAGTTACTAAAAAGCGATTTAAATTTTGCCAACATTTGACAAAATTTTAACCACAAATTCTCATCAACATACATATAAATGATAAAAAAGTAGAATATTTCATTTGTTCAACTGTGTATATCATTAAAACGGATTTTTTAAAATTCATGGATATATTCAAAATGTTCAAATGAAGAAAATTTGAAATTTTTTGTCCCAAACTCAAACTATAAGTGAGACATTCAATAAAAGGTAAGTTACTAATATAATTATAGAAACTACATTTTATCTTGATAACATTCGAACATTAGTATATCCCGAGCTTTCGGAATTAATTTGTGGATGATGCCTAAAACGATATCGCAATAAACTTTTGAACATAAAAAACACCATGATGAATGTTGCCGTAAATTTAATGCCGTTATATAGAAGAATATCTTTAGGTGTGGAACTATCAAAGGCATCAATATCACATTTAAACGATGGTAAATTAAATGTGGTGAGGCCACGGAACTACAATGAGTAGCATGGAGAATTTGATAATCGGGTATGTTTATAAATAATAAAATTGTGGCTAGATAAAAAGGAAAACACTTGTATAGGCGTTTGGATCTGATGCCAATAATGAGAGTGGGATAGGAAAGTCATATAGCGATCGGTTAGATAAGCAGGAATTATTAAATGGCAGACATGAGCAACCGTATTCCGGCCAACTACCATTATACGACTAACTAATAATCTAATGCCACAATTGTTGAAGGGTGATCTTTCTAAGATTAAGTGATTCATTACTAGCAACAAGTTAGACAGTATAGCGCAGAGTGTGAAGAAGTTAAGCCAATTCAATAACGAGTAGGCCTTGTTGTTTTAATTGCTATGCAATTTATGGGCTCGTTTTTTGGTTGTCTGTCCGTTGTCCGTCCGTCCGTTGTCCGTCCGTCCGTTGTCCGTTGTCCGTTGTTCGTTACCCTCCCTATCTATTTGCATTGGGTATATTAGGTTATCGATTTTTTAAATTAATGCATGAGAAAGAGGTGCCCCACCCCTCATCTCTATCTCCCTCGCTGTGCTGTTTTTTAAAGAGAACAAATTATTTTGCATAGTTTTTTATTCAAAGTGCAAAGTTTTTATTGCCATTTTCCAAGTTTTTTATTCAATTTGCCAAGTTTTGAATTAAATGTTAAGTTTTTTATTAAATGTTCAGTTATTTATTTGCTCAGAGATTAATTATACTTGCCAATAAATGATTATTAAAGGCATCATTTTGTTTGTTTTTAATATACTTTGATTTATGTAGTTAATATAGACAATACGCGATTTAAATGAATAATTTATAACTATTATTAAAGCTCTCTAGCGTTTCCACAGCTCAATAACACTTCTGTGCAAAATGTAATATAGGCAAAATGTAATATAGGCAAGGGTTAGGGTCAGATTTACTGATTTTAATAACAACTGAGCATATTTTGAAAAAAAACGAAATATTTTTTTGAAAAAAACTGAACATTTTTTGAAAAATTACTGAACATTTGTTTACAAAAAAACTGAGCACTTTTTAATTAAAACCTGAGCATAAAAAAAACTGAACATATTTAATTAAAAATCTGAGCAAGTTGAATTAAAAACTGAGCACAAACAACTGAGCATTATGGAATTTTTCACTATGCATTTAAATAACACCCTTTTTTAAATTAATTCATAAGAGGTGCCCCACCCCTCATCTCTATCTCCCTCGGTGTGTTATATATAAGATTTGTTAAATTATCTATTATATAATAAACATAAATAAAAGTTGTTTACTTTTAATTGCTATGCAATTTAACTAGTTATATAATAAACATAAATAAAAGTTGTTTACTTTTAATTGCTATGCAATTTAACTAGTTTTTGTTATATAATAAACATATATAAAAGTTGTTTACTTTTAATGCTATGCAATTTAACTAGTTATATAATAAACATAAATAAAAGTTGTTTACTTTTTAATTGCTATGCAATTTAACTAGTTTTGGGGTTAGAATCGAGTTTTTTTGACTCTTATGATTGTTCTTGTTACTATCATTGATAATAAGAATTTTTGGCCGTCCGCTGGCTGCTGACCAATGAAAAAAATGACCATTGGCCAAAATGTGAATCAAAATTATTTTTTTCGTTTTTTTGACTATTATGATTGTTCCTGTTTCTACCATTGCTATTATGACTTTTTGGCCGTCCGCTGGCTGCTGACCAATGTTATATAATAAACATAAATAAAAGTTGTTTACTTTTAATTGCTATGCAATTTAACTAGTTTTGATGGGTTTGAATCTCGGAGCTTTTTTGACTCTTATGATTGTTCTTGTTACTATCATTGATAATAAGACTTTTTGGCCGTCCGTTGGCTGCTGACCAATGAAAAAAATGACCATTGGCCAAAATGTGAATCCGAGTTTATTTTTTCGTTTTTTTTTGACTATTATGATTGTTCCTGTTACTACCATTGCTATTATGACTTTTTGGCCGTCCGCTGGCTCCTGACCGATTGAAAAAATGACCATTGGCCAAAATGTGAATCGAAATTATTTTTTTCGTTTTTTTTTGACTATTATGATTGTTCCTGTTCCTACCATTGCTATTATGACTTTTTGGCCGTCCGCTGGCTGCTGACCAATGGAATAAAATGACCATTGGCCAAATGTGATTCGAAAACTTTTTTTTCGTTTTTTTTTGACTATTATGAATTTATATCCACTTTTACCGTGTCCTGCTGCTGACCAATGGAAAAAAATGACCATTGGCCAAAATGTGATTCGAAAATTTTTTTTTTGTTTTTTTTTACTCTTATGAATTTATATCCACTTTTACCGTGTGCTGGCTGCTGACCAATGGAAAAAAATGACCATTGGCCAAAGTGAGCATCAAATTATTTTTCCTTTTTTTTTGGCTATCATTGACTTATAGAGTATCTGTTGGTACTGACCAATAGAGAAAAAGTGACCATTGGCCAAATTTTTGATTTTTTTAATTAAAAATTGTTCAAATTCAACAAAAAATTTCTCCCAACAATTCTGCAAATTCTTAACATTGTGTTGTTTTATAATATAATGTTTGTTAGACCCATAATCACTAAAGGCCATAAAAACTAATGTAATACGCAACTAGATGCAAACACTAATTCTAACACTAACCCTTGCCTATATTACATTTTGCCTTTATTACATTTTGCCTATAATGGAAAATTTGTATAAATAATTAATTAATCATTAGGCATTTAATACCCCCCTATAGGCATTCTCGCCCCTTCCCACCTTTCTCGCCCATAAATTGCATAGCAAATATGATACATTTATACGAAGTACAGATGAGTCGTCCCCCCCTTCCCTTCCCCTCTTCCCTTCCCTTCCCTTCCCTTCCCTTCTCCCCCTTCCCACGAGGGCCGAAGGCCCGAGTTTTTAATTTTTTAATGACGCTTCGAAATATCTTAGGTCATACTGATTCGTGAAACTACTAAGGATGACTGTGCACTACTGCAAACTTTATAATGGACTTACCCTCACTTATGTTTGTCATTTTAATAAACCGAAGTCTTAGCTGAGAGTTGCTATTTTTATTTTAGGATATTATTTAAAATAGTTTCTTTGTCAATGCAACATAGTATATTGATTATAATAGAAAGTAAAGGGCTAGGAATATGTTTAAAGGGTATACCTGGGAGTTTAAACAATGTACAGCATGGCTGCTACCACTACAAGATTTAATCACTCTTAAATATTTATGTGAATTTAAAATGTAAGAAAGAGCGGATCTAATAAGGAATTCTTTAGTTTTTTATGTAATATAAAGTCCAATATTTTTTTATGAAAAACTGGGCTAATAAGAAGTTAGCTATTATTACATGTTTTTTCTCAAACACCCTGCTTGATTATTTATTGCTAGCCGCGCTTATCTGAATCCTTTAAGGCAGTGGTTCTTAACCTTTTTATACACGCGGCCCCCCCCCCCAAAATATTTTATAATTTGTTTGCGGCCCCCCATTTTTTTCATAATAATTTATATTTGTTATATTATCTATAATATATTGATTTTCATTATTTTTTCATTTTATTATATCTTCTTTATCGTGTTGAAAATCCCACAGACGTGGGGTAAGTTTTTAGCAGCCTCTTCCATCTGAGTCGCGTACATGCCATGCCAATTTCTCTGTTTGACGTCCATATCCTTTTCGACCAGTCGTTTCCAGGTGGCACGTGGTCTGCCCCTTCCTCTTCTTCCAGGCACGTCCATCTCCAGCGTTCGCCGTGTGACATCGTCCTCGTCTCTTCGTAATACATGGCCGTACCACCGCAGTCGATTTTCTCTTAAGAAGTCCTTCGTCGCTTGTATACCCATCTTTGTCATCAAGGATTCGTTCGTCATGCGATCCAGCTTGGTGTAGCCTAAGCTCCATCGCACCATTCTCATTTCCGTGGCTTGCAAGAGTTTCTCCTCCGCGGTGGTTACAGCCCATGTTTCGCTCCCGTGGTCGCACGATGGTTTTGTACGCCTTGCTTTTCAACCAAATTGGTATCTTTTTGTCACACATGACACCGGAGATGCTGCGCCATTTGAGCCATGCTTTCTTGATCCGAGAATGGACTTCGGCGGTACATCCTCCCTCTTGATGTAATAGCGAGCCAAGATATGTGAACTTATCAACCTCCGTGTACATTGGACCGTCATTTTTGTGCATTTGCGGACTACCGCTTATCATTTGCATGTAAAACGTTTTCTTCTCGCTGACCTTTAGACCGAATTCCGAAAAACGTTCTGACCATTTTTTCGCCTGATGAAAAACCCCTTCTCTTGTTTCATCGCATAGGACAATATCATCGGCATATAGCATAGTCCAAGGGGCTGGCTTGTGCAAGTCCTTTGTTATTGTATCCATAATTAGATTAAATAAGAATGGGCTTAACGCTGACCCTTGATGTAGTCCAATCATTATTCGGAAGGGTTTCGTTTCTCCTACGGTAGTCCTAACAGATGCAACCGCGCCATTATACATTTCCTTGATAAGTCGAACATATCCTTCGGGTATATTTCTGGCTCTAAGGGACCACCATATTAAGTCTCTCGGAACCGTATCGTAGGCCTTTTCTAAATCGATGAAGACCATGTGTAAGTTCTTTCTTATGTCGCCATATTTTTCCATCGTCTGCTTCAACGCAAAGATTGGATCCATCGTTGATTTACCGGCCACGAATCCAAACTGATTGGGCGAGAGACAAACTTCGTCATTGAGCCTTTTCACTTGCACCCTTTCTAGTAGTTTTAGTGAGTGGCAGGTCAACTTGATACCTCTAAAGTTGCCACATTCCTGCGCGTCTCCTTTGCCTTTGTATATGGGTATGATCGTACTTTCCCTCCATTGGTCAGGGATACGACTCTCATACAGCATAGCGTTAAATAGGCCTGTCATTATGTCGATTCCTTCTCCTTTGCACCCAAGCCAAGCTTCGATCGGTAAATCATCGGGACGTAGCGCTTTCCCTTTCCGCATCTTCGTTAGTTGCGCTCCTACTTCATAAGCCTGCAATGGTAAAACCAAGTTCAAGTTCGGTTCCACCCTCTCTAGCGGTCTTCTATCATTTGTTTTGTTCATCATATTTTGGAAATAATCTTTCCATCTTTTGATGACTTCCTTCGGTTTGCACAACGTTCGTCCCTCTTCGCTTTTAATGACTTTCAGTGTCCCGACATCTCGACTTTTTTTCTCCCTGATCTTTGCGAGTTTATACATGACTATGTCGCCGCCCTTGGTATCGAGCTTGTTTGCCATATCAGTGTAAGCCTCGTTCCTCGCTATCGCAACCGCTATCTTAGCTTTGCGTTTCGCTTCACGATATGCCACGTAGTCTTCTCCTTTCTTCGTTTTGTACCATCGTAGGCACAACGCCTTCTTTTCTTCTATAGCCTCTTTGACCGAGTCATTCCACCACCATAGTTCACGCTTGTGAGCTCTGCCGCCCTGTTCGTCCCAAGATTTGAAAGGCCGTTTCCTTTAGAACATTTGCAACGGTGTCCCACCTTTTGTTAATGTCGCCCCCCAAGCCTGCAACCTTCAAGAGCGGAGTTGCTCGAGCGTGAAACATTTCATTTGCGCGATCATCCTTAAGCTTTTCGTACTTTGTCCTTGGTGTGTAGACTTTTCTCCTTTCGGGAAAAATCTTTCTTGCTATATCGAGGACAACTGGCCGATGTTGCTTGGCGATTTCTTCCCCCGGTATAACCTTGCAATCTTTAACTTGCCACAAATTTTTGCGCTTCACTAGGATGTAGTCGACCTGTGTAAGGTGATCCCCACTGCTGTACGTCGCTAAATGTTCGGTACGCTTCTGAAAGAAGGTATTCACAATGGCCATATCGTAAGCTTGCGCCATCTGTAGTAACTTCTCTCCCTCTTTATTCTTCACCCCATAGCCATGCCCGCCGTGATTTCGTTCGTACACGCCCCTTTCTTTCCCAACGTGCCCATTAAAATCTGCTCCGATGATGAGATTCTCGTCAGGCTTCACGTAGCGTATTTCTTTTTCGAGCTTCTCATAGAATTCGTCCTTCTAATTTTCGCAACATCCAACCTGGGGCGAATACGCACAAATAACATTGACAAGGCCGCCTTGATCCGCCAACTTTATGCACATCAATCTATCCGAGCATCGTTTGACTTCGACTACCTTGTCCTTAAAGAAATCGCTAAGTATTATACCGACCCCGTTCTTCCGTGATGGGGAACCCGAGTAGTATAGCTTGTGACCATCTCCTAGCTCCCTGGCTTTTGTTCCATGCCACCGCGTTTCTTGTAGACACGCTATGTGTATTCTTCGCCCTTTTAGCATCTGCGCAACCTCGATGCTCTTCCCCGTCAGCGTGCCCACATTCCAGCAGGCCACTCTTGTCCGTTCGACAACTAGATTCCTTAACCGCCTTCGTTGTGAGTGAGGCGGTAACCCTTGTATACTTTTCACATTGCACGGGCGGATGATGCAATGCGCGTCGTTTGGGGAGGACGCCCTAGAATTCTGGTATAAGTTCGTATTTGAAGCTGCCATGTTGTTTGGAGTTGCTTTTTTACAGTCGGCTTCCGACCGGACGCCAACCCTCCACTTTTTTCACACGGACTTGGGACAGTCGTTGGTAGTGTATGATGCATTCTGAACCGCGAAACGGAAATACTAAAAAAAATAAAACTTCACTCTTTTTAATGCGCAAAATAGGTTAAAAAAAGATGGTGAATGTCAGATAGACAATCAGGATTAGAGACCTGGCCTGCTCGTAATAAAAAAATTTAAAAGCGCGTGGCCGTCAAAATATCAAATCCGAGCCCGGTAGGTCATACTAAGGCCTGTCCAGGCCACACCCGTTGTTTATTATAAAGCAGAAGCTCGTCCAAGCCTAGCCCGCGGGCCAGACCGAGTCGTGCAGGTCTCTGATCAGGATATATTGCAAACTTCACAGTTTTAATGATAGGTTATTTAAATTAACTAATGTTTATAGCTTTCACCAAATATTCTCTAGTGCCTGGCAGTGGAATCTTCATTGTACCATACCTTTGATTGGAGGTTGCATTTAAATTGTATTTAGAATAATTATTTCATACATTAACTTATATAATGCTACAATGATCACCATTTAAAATGTGGATGGCAACATAAAAGTTAGTTTAACTCTAGACATGTTTATTCCCAAGCTAGTTGTTTTAACTTGAGAAAATACGTTTTATTTATTTTAATAATTATTTATAAGGAATAATCAATAACAGTAAAAAGTTAATTATTTTATGCTTATAAAAAGCGCTAAGTATTTTTTGGGAAGTCATTTTAATATGCTTAGTTCATTGATTAAATGTTTTTTTTTGTTTTTATAGAAATTAAATATAAAAATGGATTTGTAATAGAGTAGAAAGAGTTTATTCTTGTTTTTATGCTTATCAATAAATGGGAGATTTTTATGAAAATTTAGATTGATACAATTAGTTTATTAATTTATTCGTAAATAGATACTCCGCATTTTCTTATAAGGCCTATCTATAAAATATCGTTTATTTTTGGCCTTTTATAAGAGAACAAATTATTGTGCTCAGTAATGAATTCATTTTTTGCTCAGTAGAATATTCAAATGCTCAGTAGAATAAACAAATGCTTAGTAGAATAATTAAATGCTCAGTAGAATAATTAAATTCTCAGTAAATAATTTAATGTTCAGTAATTTAATTATTTGTTCAGTATAATATTCATTTGCTCAGTTATTTTTTAAAATCTTGCTCAGTAATTTATTTATTTATGCAAAGTAACTAAGAATTAGCTTTTTAAAAAAAATCCTAGAGCGAGATTCGAACCCAAGATATCTAAGAAACAGTCTTGCGTGTTTCCCATGGAGTCAAAGTGCTCGCTTGAAAAATGGTTTATTTTTGTTTATATGTTAATTAAAATAAATTTTATTTCATAAACTACTTCATATTTGGCGCTCATTTTAAATTCAACTTGATGAACTCGGAAGCTACATTCTCTGTTTATCAAACTCAGGAACTTTATGAATCTGACAGAGAAGAAGTTGTTGTAGATAAAAAACAGAAATGCTCACGTAAACGCACCAATAAAGAAGATTGCCACCTATGAAAATGCAGAAGAAGCTAAAACTTTTGTGGATAAAGCCTGGGGCTATTGGTACAAGAATAACACTGAGGAAGGTATGAAAGTTTATTACAGGTAAAATATTTTTACCTTATATAAGAATTTTTAAGGTGTAGCAAAGCCTAATACAGAGGTCTGCAATGTGCCACAAGATTGTACATTTTGTATGAATCTATATCTGATAAGGCGATAGTTTATGCTTCAACATCATTACATACTCATCAAGAAGATACTAAGAATATTAAACTAAATACTGAATTAAAAGAAGAGATCAAAAAGTTATTTGATTTGGGCCTCAAGCCTAAATCAATAATTTATAATCTTAACAAAATGGATTACAAAATTTCAATGTCCCAACTTAGAAATACATTAACAGCTTTAAGAAAGGAAAAATACGGTTTATCAATAATTAGTTTAGGAGAGTTAGAACAATGGCTAATTGATCATTCCTTAATACCCTCAGATGAAAATGAACCCTATGTAGTTTCTTATATGGTGTCCTATGAAGAAAGTATTTACTTTTAAATTTTTTATGTCAACAAAGAGGTATTTTATCATTTTTCATCTGTTAGTTTTAGGCTTTTGAGAAATAGTGAACTTTCAGATATATTGCATGCTGATGCCACCTATAAAATCACTTGGCAAGGCTTCCCACTTTTAATAATTGGTACCACTGATTATGATAGACATTTCATTTTTTGGGAATGTCTCTCTGTACAAACAATAGGGAAGAAGACTTCATATTTCTTTTTAACAGTTTAATTTTTGGGCTGAAGTCTTTAGATAATACAACTCCTAAATGTGATGTTTTAGTTACTGATGGGGCAAGTGCCATCCATAATGCATTTTAAATTGTTTTTGGGAAGGACACAATAGTTATATGTTGGGCTCATGTCCGCAAAAATATTGACAAGAGGGTAATTATATACTTTAATACTAATTATTGATATAGGTTATACTGGCAGACAAAGTGTACCGGAAGGAAATTTTAAATGATATTGATACAATGCAATTGTCCATCTTTTTATAAAAAATATATGTGCAAACATGTCGTTGGGTTGGCAATTAAACTTAAATATTGCCAACCACCTAAAGAAGCCAAAAGTGTGCCTATAGTGCAAAAAAAAGCGAAGCAGACCCTTAAAGGCTAAATCAGCCTTTATTGTTCAGTAATGGTAAGTTTAGATTATTTAACATTGATTATATAACAAATTTTAGGTTTTTGAAATGAAAGTTGTCTCCAGCAAAATTTGTTTATTTTTCATTTTAAATTGTTAATTATTATTATTAAACTGTATTTGTAAATATTTGTGATTATATTCAAATAAAAATTTTATATTTTCCCTTTGATTGATAAATATCAACAAAATTTGCAAAAAAATACACTATAAACATGTAAAACTTAAGAAGAGAAAGGCAGACCATTTAGAATTGGAATTATAGGTCATTACTTTTTATAGCTTTTTTAACTTGCCATATATTTATTTGAATTGAGAGAAGGGAGGACTTAAAGGGAAAAAATTCAAGACACTAAGATACCTTATAACCTCTAAAATTTAACAATCAAAATAAACTATTTCAATTTCCACACACTCAATTTAACTTTATTTTCACAAAATATTAGTGCTAAATAGATTAAGACTAAGTATTATTTATTAAAATTACTTAGCATTTTTTTGAATACTGAGCGTTTTGGATTTATAACTGAGCAAAATTAAGATTATTTACTGAGCATTTTGGAATTATAACTGAGCAATATTAAGATTATTTACTGAGCATTTTGGATTGATAACTGAGCAATATTATGATTATTTACTGAGCATTTTTGAATTTTTTACTGAGCACATTAATAAAATACTGAGCATATTTTATTGACATTTTTGATTTTTTTACTGAGCATTTAAATAACATCCTATATATAAGATAGTAAAATTAATTATTGATTTTATCTTTATTAAACAATCATCAATATTAAACATAATCCCACAAAAAATATATACAATTGAAAACGATTGTCATCGACGATATACGTCTTATTGATAAAAACATATCGTAAAAAACAGATTTTAAAATTTATTGATAAATATTATTAAAATATGAAATCCTTTTGATAAAAAATTCTAAAAAGTTAGAATTTATTTAAAAAAACCAGTGGCGTAAATGAGGGGGGAAGGGGGGGGGGGGGGGGGTAGAGCCCTGCACGGGCCGCCCGAAGCCCGACCCGGGCTCGGGCTGAATTTAATAAAACAATCGGGCCTTGGGCTAGTGTTGGGCCTGATGAGGCGGCCCGACTTAAGGCCCGAGCCCGGCCCGATATGACTAAAGCAAACTAATCTTTTATAAAATATGATTTAAACAAACAACTCGATATTAAATAATTATATATAGCTCCAAGCTTCCGAATTTCCCCCTGTCTATAATATTTTGATCTAGATTGCAAATCTTATTCTAGTATTTAAAAAAATTTACAGTGGCTATTACTTTAGAAATAAACAAGGAAATTTGTTAAAAAGTATTTTATTTGGGACTGTTAGATAAAAATTATTTTATAAAGTTAGATTTCCAGTTTTAAATTATTGGCTGAATAAATTGTAGCGAGTGAAAATTAAAATTTTATTTCAAACTTATCCTAGTTGTAAATTACGATTGATAACAATTTAATGCATTATGTATCTATATGGTAAAATAATTTTCAAAAATTTTAAAATAAATTTATGAAAATTTTTTATTTGAAAATCGGGTCGTCGGGTCGGGCCAAAAATAAGAAAGTTGTTCGGGCTCAGCCCGGGCTCGGGCAAAATAAAAACTGAGACGTCGGGCTCGGGCCGGGCTCGGGCAAAAAAAATTCATTTTGCAGGGCTCAAGGGGGGGGGGGGGAATACGGGAAATCCCCCCCCCCCTGTTTTTGATTAATAACTATTAAATGGGTTAAAGTATTATAGTTTAGTTACATCAATGACTTTAAGATAGTTATAAAAACCTAGAAACATAATATATACATCTAATTTTTTTAATTTAATTTTTGACAAAAATGCGTTGTAAAATTTTTTTTTGCCAGATTTCCCCCCCCCCGCCCCCCGTGATAATCCTGGCTCCGCGCCGGAAAAAAACTGAAACTAACAAATCATTAATAAACTTAGCATTTGATTATAAAACTAAGATAGTTTAAAAACTTAGCAAACAAGTAAATTAATAAAGCTTTGCATCATGAATATAAAAATTATCATATATTTTAGTAATAATTTATATTCGCGAATGAATGTCAAAGCCTGTCGCACTTTTAGTAAGGAGTTGTAATTAAGACATTACGGTTTAAATTATTACTTGCCTATTATTAAAACCTGACACTATGAAAATTTCATTTGATAAATTGAATAAATTTATTTAACTATAAATAAATAAACATTAAAAGTTTACCTTTAGTTAAATAATTATACGGGGTAACAATTTTTTGAAAAATATATTCTTATATAAGGCTGAAGTAAAAAATTATTTAATACTTTTATTTTTGCTTTATTACATATACTTAAAGATTTAATAATAATATCTTATATTACAAAATGCGGATTGTTTTAAATTTAGTCTACACATAAGCTCATTTAATTTGTATTATTAATATAAAAACGTCAAAAAGAAAATATTTCCTAATTAAGCGCTATTTTCCCAAAGTCTTTTTTCTCCTGTTTTTCTCAAATTTCTGTGTTTTTTTCGATAACTCTGTTTCATCCATAATTTCAGGGAAAAAATTCATCTCTAAAATTCAATATATTGTTTGTTTTTGGACGTGGGCAGTTTTTAAGCATATATTGCGTCAACCCATACCAATAAATACATAATGATTGATGACAATAATGAAAATCTAATGCGTGGTTTAAAAAATTGAAAATATTTGGTCTATTAAAATTACTACCTATTAATAAAACAGATTCTACTTAAGTTCCAAGAATCAGTTGTGTTGTATACCTGCAATAAAGATTTAGTTACTATATGGTTCTTTATTTTTATCACAAAAAATAAGATAACATGAGAGTGTTAGAAAAATTCTTATTTTTAACTAAACTTTTAATAATATGATTAGCTAACTCAGATTTAAATAATAAATAAAAAGATAAATTTCGTAGAAATTAATTAATAGCGGACATAATACATCCCAAGTGACTACTTAAAATTAAAACGTTTTGGTTTTTGAAGAATTGCCGAATTAAAGCATAATTTTTAAGAAAAGGCAGTATGGCAATGTAGGATTAAATAATATAATTATTTAGGTTCGATACTTGGCCAATCAGTATGCTTGTAATAAATTAAATCATTTATGAACATGCTAGTTAAAAAATAGGTTTATGTTTTTATTGCTAAACATGAATTAATATTTCTAGTTATAATAAATTAATCATATTACAAAATTATTAATAACGCGATCACCTAAAAATACATTACATCATTTAATTTCTTTATATAATATAATAAGGAAAGAAAATGCTTATTTGCGAGCTAAAGCGTTTTATTTAAATACATATTATATGATAAATGGTTAAAAGCATATAGATTTTAGCTTAATAAAAATTTGGCAAAATTTTAGCCACAAGTTTTCATCGACATAGACATATCCAATGAAAAAGGTAGAATATTTTATCTGATCTAATGTGTAAACCAATAAACCAGATTCTTTGAATGTACGGAAGAATTTGCTAGTTAAGTGGTAACTAGAATTTGACACAATTTTAATCCAAATTCTTATTATGAGTGGAATATTCAAAAAAAAGTAGGCTGTCACTATAATGATAAAAACAACATGTTTCTTTGACAATGATTGAACATTTAAAGGCGTTTCGTTGTCCGGATGTATTTGTAAGCTATGTCTTATGCGATATCTTAGTAAACTCATAAACAAAAAAAACATCATGATAAAAGTTGCTATGGCAGAAATTATAAATACAGCTGTATATTTGATGCCGTTATAAAAAAGAAAGCGTTCAGATGTGGCTTTTCCAAGGACCTCAATGTCACATTGAATAAGTCTGAGTTGATAAATTAGACTAGAGGGCTCACTAGTACTACAGGGCACGGAATGCAATACTTGATAATCGGGTATGTTTAATATAAGTGCAAATAAGGTGGTATAGATTGGAAAGTAGCTGTATAGGCATGAATCCCGAATCCGATTTATTAACATGGGATAGGATATTATCATAAAACGATCTGCAAAATAAGCCGGGATTATAATGTGGCACGTATGAACTGCAGTGTTTCTGCCAATAGAAATTAAACGACTTAATAATAACCTAGTCCCACAATTTTCGAAGGAGGATCTCTTTACAATTAGGTGATTCATAACGAGAAAAAAGTTACCTAATGTAGCACAAAGCGTGAAAATATTTAGCCAATTCAATAATGAGTAGGCTTTGTTGTTTCTTAAGTGCGGCTCAAAGCAGAAAAAATGGCAAACTAAGCCATTAAACATGAGACCGATGAAAATTTCTACCATAAACAAATAAAAAAGATTGGTATTTTCGTTATAACGATTGTTTGTTTTGCAGAATGTAACGCTTTCACTAAAATCTACTTCAACCTTGATGAAATGTCTTGAGTTAATGTTATGAGTAATGTTGACAGAATTCATAATTAACAAAATTTGTAATCGAATTTTTTAAGGCGTTATTTAGATGGTAGGTAAATTCATTGTCATAAGTAAAATGAATTATTTGAACAATTTCGATACATTCGATTTTTATAATTATTCTTAAAGCTATAACACTTAATTAAAAAACGCATATTGGTTATTATTAAATCTAATGTAAAAATTGGTTGTGGCTCATAAAGCCAAAAGATTCTCTTTAAAGATAACATAATATCCTGACAGGAAATTATAATTACGACATATTCAAGGTTTAAACTACCTCTATGTACATGCCAAGGTTGAATTATATAAGCAACCAGGCACTATCTTAGCAACGTTTATTGGTTGGCAATAAGAAAAATCGCTCAATATTCACTAACTTTAAATTATTCAAAGGCTTTCAATTAATCTGTTTGACCCTGTTTATTAAATAGACACTAGATTAATGGATTTAAAACCTACACTTGATCTTAATCTCAGATCATTGCTATATAATAAATATGTGAATTTCCATTTTATAATAATAACAATTTATATATCTTTATTTTTAAAAAATACCGCAAGACATTACGAATGCATACGTAGTCATTTTAGAAATCTAATCGATTAGAAATTTGTTAGTAATCTTCATAAATACTAGTATCGGTTTCAGTCGTTTTTTATGAAGTTTACTGCGGTTATTATGATCCACATCGTGAAGATATTTAAAAGGTTTGAACGTGAAGTAGGTATCAGGTAGATGTACTACGAATGTGTAAGCTGTAAACGCGGGTGCAAAATTATACATTGAAATAAAATTGACATACCCTCTCCTTTGGTCAAAATAATTTGGGTCTTGATAGCAAGCCCACAGAAAAAATTTCCAAGATCATAGAAAGAATCCATGAAAAATGGAAGGAAAGCGGAAAAAGTTGTAGTCAAGTGTAAACAAGCAATTCAAGGTCTCGGTTAATTTATAAAAGGATAATTCGTCTATATCCTGGTTAAAACATTAATTGGTGTATTTGTAATTAAATGCGAATATAAGTGAAAATTAGGTTACAAGATAGAATATAATTTTTGTTATTTTTTCACAATACGAAGTTATTGTATTATAAATTTTTATAAATCAACAACATAACTTGTAATAAGCACATTTTCCTAATACACCCATACAGCTTGATATGTTGCTCAGGACCTAGGTTAAAGCCAGATTGTAAAATGTTTTCCCATCGACCGAATCCATATGTTTTTATTTTTGTAAAACGAGCCCTGCTTGATGCCAATGTTCATCCTTTGGGATTACACCAAAGAATTTCAGATAATCAACACGAAAAGACGATGCCTTTGCAATTTAAAAATCTGTTTAACTATGAATTATTCAAGATGTTAGTATCAAAAGTTTGTTAAAAAATACTAGTGGGACTCGAATTGTAGCTTGTAGTAGATATAATGCCTGAGAGCCGTCGTTGGGAGCATGAGAGCAGCTTTGTTTGGACTACGCGGGCATTCTTTTTCTTCTTCTTTCTATGACTGTTAGTCACCTAGGCTGGTGGTCAGTCCTTTCAGCATTCGTTTCCATTTGTCTCTTTTACATGGACCTTTCTTTATCTTGTGGACTTTCATATCGTTTCGTTATTTTATGGATCCAGGTAAGCTTAAGTCTTCCTCTCCTTCGTTTTTCTGCAAAATTTATCATCTCGATTTTCTTTCCGACGTAGTAATCGTTCCTTCTTTCATGGCCATACCATCTTAGTCTGTTTGTTAGGAACTTTGTCCTAATAGATGTAGTACCTAAAATTCTTCTTATTTCTTCATTTCGCTTATGTTCCTTTTTGCTTATTCCTAGCACCCATCTTAGCATTCTCATCTCCATGGCCGCAAGACGCTGCTATTCCTTTTCACATATAGCCCATGATTCCGAGCTATAAAGGACTGATGGCTGTATGATGGATTTATACAGTGCACCTTTTAGTCTTCTTGGGATGTTTTTGTCACACAGAACGCCTGTCAAGTCCCTCCCTTTGAGCCATCCGGAACTTATCCTTGCTTCCATCCGATTGAAGTGTTGATACTAAATATTTGAGGTAATCCACGTTTGTTAGTTGCCAATCGCCTAAAAGGGATGCACTTAGCTGACTTTCATCTAATTTAAATTTTGTCTTCATGTATTCTGTTTTCTTTCGATTTACCCTGAGACCACTTTCTTCTATTGCATTTACCCATCTATTTACAGTATTAGCCAATTCTTGTTCACTTTTGGCACAGAAAATTATATCGTCTGCAAAAATTATTGCCCAAGGAGCTTCCTCGCCCATATCCTTGGTAATAATATCCATTATCATTATTAATACGAAGGGACTAAGAGCTGAACCTTGATGGACTCCAGAATGGCAAAGCCCTTTGTAGTCCCCACCGTGTACGTTCTAATTCTCTTACATATCTTTTATTGCTCTGACGTATAATTCCGGCACATTGTTTTCTTTAAGACATTTCCACACTAAAGTACGAGGAACTTCATCGAACGCTTCTTCTAGATTGATGAAACACTTGTGCAAATCCTCCTCTTTTTTTCTAAACCGTTCCATTAACCTTCTAACACTGTTTAGGGCGCCTGGCATATAACATTTAAATCTAGGACCGCCCTGACTAACAATCGCTTAAAAATCGATGGAGACAAAATATTATGACTCTGCATGAATGTATTGCTATAAAACTTGTACAATTCTTAAGTTATTGTTTAAAACGTATATGTATTGCATATAGACTTTCTTATCACATTTGTAGTGATAGTACAGTAAGTAGGCCAATACACTATTAATTTTATCGTGCGCCTGAATATAAATTAATAGTAATAGATAGTATATGACATAGGTAATTAGATATATAAAAAAATCAGATCAAATAAGAATGATAGGCAGATATTTTTCATTATTTCTTTATTTTTCCATTATTCATAATATTATTCCTTGATAAATTTCCCCAACGCTTGTTTTTGTGATAATATTAAATTTCTAAATGCATCCCACTCAGATTATTTGTTTTGGCCTTTTAAAATTAAAATATAGAGGAAAAAACATAATAGCATGTTAAATGTTACATTTAAACCTATTTATCTAGATAAATTATACATTATGAATAGGGGTTGATTACTTTATAAAATAGCTATATAAAAAATAGCTATATATAAAATAGCTATAAATGAATGATATATTAAATAATATAATATCTATGATTATTTACTAATATATTTACTAACAGGATAATAATTGTCGTTTGACCCACCTTTTGATACTGGAATTAATATGGAATGATTCATTCGTCTAGAGGCACCATATATGATGGTTTATCACAGAGCTGGTCAAAACTATTGATTTAAAAAACATCCCTCTCAACCAACTTATTAAATGCTGCAAAATGTTAAATTTATACTAGTTCTCTTTTTTAAATTTTACCCCTTGAAAAGAAAATATCTTTCTTCTAGGTGCCCTTTTGGCGTACAATACACTTAACTTAAAAATTTGAAATAAAAAATTAAATTAACTAGCTAGTGTTAGACCTGTGGTCAATCTTTGGTTTTAGTCGATTAAACAGACTAAATGTTTTTTGGTCTGTGTTTCTTATTCGACCTCTAGGCTTAGTAGAATTTGGAATACAGATCAGAGTCCACCGTTTATCTTAGTTAAACCAAAGGTCCACCAGATAAAACCCAGGTGGATTTGCAACACTAATGCCAGCCAGCATGTCGTTGCCTAAAAAAACTACTTCAATATTGTTAATTTTTTTGTGCTCCCGCTCCTCAGACGCTTTTGTACATTGCAAAACATTGAACCCATATAAAATTTACTCATTAATTCACCTTTTATTCAACCTTTCACTCACTATTAGGCTCAAAGTAATATTGTCAATTATGTGGAAAGGCCTTGGAAGCTCACATAGCTCCTTATCAATGGGTCTTGATGGCCCCTCACTTGATTTTTGGGAAAATAATCTTTTTCTCAATTGAGATTTTACATGCATTGTTCTATTCGCCCCTACAGATCATATCCAAAGGCTCATCACAAATAAACAAATTTCTCTCTCTCAATTATTTATCCCCCTACTTTCATCATGTTCTGGCACTTTGAACGACTTAGGTAATCTTCTCATCTTAAATATCTTCGGCATTTTTTGACAACATCCAATCGCAATATTAAACTCAATATTCGTCTTTATTGTGATTGAAATCCTGGTCTATATTAAAATGGGAAGGCGAGAATAGATTCTTCTATTTGTAGAATTCCAGCTAATTGTTATGTAACTTATTACATATCAATAAACGTTCTACATTAAAAAAAGGCTGATAACTCTATAGAAACTCTAGTGATGACATAAATTATTACAATTTAAAGGAAAAAGTTATTTTCTTTTAATTTATTCGGCATGAAAAATGACTCTCTAAAGTTAAATCATGTTAGATTTATTTATCTTTGGAGATATTAAACGAGTTACACTTGCAAAACAATGTTCAGTTACTAAAAAGCGATTTAAATTTTGCCAACATTTGACAAAATTTTAACCACAAATTCTCATCAACATACATATAAATGATAAAAAAGTAGAATATTTCATTTGTTCAACTGTGTATATCATTAAAACGGATTTTTTAAAATTCATGGATATATTCAAAATGTTCAAATGAAGAAAATTTGAAATTTTTTGTCCCAAACTAAAACTATAAGTGAGACATTCAATAAAAGGTAAGTTACTAATATAATTATAAAAACTACATTTTTTCTTGATAACATTCGAACATTAGTATATCCCGAGCTTTCGGAATTAATTTGTGGATGATGCCTAAAACGATATCGCAATAAACTTTTGAACATAAAAAACACCATGATGAATGTTGCCGTAAATTTAATGCCGTTATATAGAAGAATATCTTTAGGTGTGGAACTATCAAAGGCATCAATATCACATTTAAACGATGGTAAATTAAATGTGGTGAGGCCACGGAACTACAATGAGTAGCATGGAGAATTTGAAAATCGGGTATGTTTATAAATAATAAAATTGTGGCTAGATAAAAAGGAAAACACTTGTATAGGCGTTTGGATCTGATGCCAATAACGAGAGTGGGATAGGAAAGTCATATAGCGATCGGTTAGATAAGCAGGAATTATTAAATGGCAGACATGAGCAACCGTATTCCGGCCAACTACCATTATACGACTAACTAATAATCTAATGCCACAATTGTTGAAGGGTGATCTTTCTAAGATTAAGTGATTCATTACTAGCAACAAGTTAGACATTATAGCGCAGAGTGTGAAGAAGTTAAGCCAATTCAATAACGAGTAGGCCTTGTTGTTTTAATTGCTATGCAATTTATGGGCTCGTTTTTTGGTCTGTCCGTTGTCCGTCCGTCCGTTGTCCGTTACCCTCCCTATCTATTTGCATTGGGTATATTAGGTTATCGATTTTTTAAATTAATGCATGAGAAAGAGGTGCCCCACCCCTCATCTCTATCTCCCTCGCTGTGTTATTTTTTAATTAATGCATAAGAGGTGCCCCACCCCTCATCTCTATCTCCCTCGGTGTGTTATATATAAGATTTGTTAAATTATCTATTATATAATAAACATAGATAAAAGTTGTTTACTTTTAATGCTATGCAATTTAACTAGTTATATAATAAACATAAATAAAAGTTGTTTACTTTTTAATTGCTATGCAATTTAACTAGTTTTGGGGTTAGAATCCGGAGTTTTTTTGACTCTTATGATTGTTCTCGTTACTATCATTGATAATAAGATTTTTGGTCGTCCGCTGGCTGCTGACCAATGAAAAAAATGACCATTGGCCAAAATGTGAATCGAAATTATTTTTTTCGTTTTTTTTGACTATTATGATTGTTCCTGTTTCTACCATTGCTATTATGACTTTTTGGCCGTCCGCTGGCTGCTGACCAATGTTATATAATAAACATAAATAAAAGTTGTTTACTTTTAATTGCTATGCAATTTAACTAGTTTTTGGGTTAGAATCCCGGGTTTTTTTGACTCTTATGATTGTTCTTGTTACTATCATTGATAATAAGACTTTTTGGCCGTCCGTTGGCTGCTGACCACTGAAAAAAATGACCATTGGCCAAAATGTAAATCCGAGTTTATTTTTTCGTTTTTTTTTGACTATTTTGATTGTTCCTGTTACTACCATTGCTATTATGACTTTTTGGCCGTCCGCTGGCTCCTGACCGATGGAAAAATGACCATTGGCCAAAATGTGAATCGAAAATATTTTTTTCGTTTTTTTTTGACTATTATGATTGTTCCTGTTCTTACCATTGCTATTATCACTTTTTGGCCGTCTGCTGGCTGCTGACCAATGGAATAAAATGACCATTGGCCAAAATGTGATTCGAAAACTTTTTTTCGTTTTTTTTGACTATTATGAATTTATATCCACTTTTACCGTGTCCTGGCTGCTGACCAATGGAAAAAAATGACCATTGGCCAAAATGTGATTTGAAATTTTTTTTTCGTTTTTTTTACCCTTATGAATTTATATCCACTTTTACCGTGTCCTGGCTGCTGACCAATGGAAAAAAATAACCATTGGCCAAAGTGAGCATCAAAATTTTTTTTTCCATTTTTTTGGCTATCATTGACTTATAGAGTATCTGTTGGTACTGACCAATAGAGAAAAAGTGACCATTGGCCAAATTTTTGATTTTTTTAATTAAAAATTGTTCAAATTTAACAAAACATTTCTCCCAACAATTCTGCAAATTCTTAACATTTTGTTGTTTTATAATATAATGTTTGTTAAACCCATAATCAATAAAAACTAATGTAATACGCAACTAGATGCAAACACTAAATCTAACCCTAACCCTTGCCTATATTACATTTTGCCTATATCATTTTGCCTATAATGGAAAATTTGTATAAATAATTAATTAATCATTAGGCATTTAATACCCCCCCTAGTCATTCTCGCCCCTTCCCACCTTTCTCGCCCATAAATTGCATAGCAAATATGATACATTTATACGAAGTACATGGTCGTCCCCCCTTCCCTTCCCCCCTTCCCTTCCCCCCTTCCCTTCCCTTCCCTTCTCCCCCTTCCCACGAGGGCCGAAGGCCCGAGTATTTATTAAATTTGGCTCGAAGCATAATAATTTAATAATAACACCGTTGTATATGACGCCGACAAAAACTTCTGCGAGAAAAAAATGGAAAAATCCTATATTTTTTGCTCCATGTTTATGTGGAGCGCAATATTATTTACAATTTTAACTTTAATCACATGCCCTGTTACACTTTTATAGTTGGAGCTGTCAGAGATCATGTTCGATGAAGCGAGATAATGTTAGTAGCTAAATAAGTCTAAATCATCAATTATATTCGGCATAAATTAAAATTGTTTTAGTTTCCATTAAGAGTTTTTAATGTAACTTATTAACTTTATATCGATCTGTGGGTTAAAAACTTTGGAATAGTCGCCGAAATCTAATTAAATAACTAAATGACCCATATATAGCTTCTACTATTATTAAATTGTTATTATATTTTTAAGAATTTTATAATGCATTGAAATGATTACCTTAGACTGACTAATATTTTAACACCATTTAAAATACTTAAAATTAAATGAGATGTCAAACAAGCTCAACCCCTTATTTATTTGTAAGTCAAAGTTTATTTGGTAAGAACCCGGAAATTTGACAATAATATAAATAAATACATAAAACATATAAACGAAAAGCATCAAATAATAAATTAGAGGACTTGTAAAAATTCGCGAACCATTTAAAATCGGTTTGACTATAAGTTAACCAAGTCTTTGTATAAGTTAAAAGGGTGCGGGAGGCTGATGGCGGAGAACCTCTTACGAACTCCTTACAATTTCTAAAGCCTCTTCATAAAGGTCCTTAAACTAGAAGCGACCTATGGAATAATAATTATTCCGCTTAAAAGTGTTTAGTTTTTATCTAATTTTCGCCGTTTGGCAAAAACTAAAGAATTAGTGTTGTTATAACCCATTGAGACCGGACCATATGAATCTTCGACAAATTTTTGTAAAATTTGGAATTCTCGAGTGATTTTGCACCAAAAGAAAATATTGAGAAAAAAATTTGAAAAAAAAATATATTACTGCCATTTTTAAGGTGTCGTTTATTTCATACGATAGGAATCCGCTGTTCAATTACAATAAAAAATGCAAAATTTAATAGCTCAAGCAAAAATTATTTAATTATGAAATAAAACTGATTATAATATAAATTATTTATTGACAAGTTAATTTTAAGTCATATATTTAAAAATTTATTGCAAAATTTAAAAACACAAAAATATGAAAATATAGTGTTAACAAGTTACGGAGTATGATATTGAATAAAACAATTAATATGTAGACCGATGTTGCATTTTGTGCATATGATTTTCGCGGATTTATGGCAAAGGCCACACCTCCTTTGTGTGGGGTTCTTTGCGGGCCAATGCTTCCGATTATCAAACCGCACCTCGGCATAAACATTGCTTGTACGCCTTGGATATACGGTCCTCAATCGCAGAATGTTCGGAACAGATAGCAAAGGGACTGTAATCTTCTGCAAAAAATTTAAAAGGGGAATCCCTTTATGAACTTCCCGGTATAACAGCCACGAATTAACGACTGCAGCGTTAAGACAAAAACGTATTAGGGGCCAATACCATTTATTTGATCGTATTCCGACACGATATGAGCCACGAAACTGGCTGAAAAGGTCAACACCCCCCCTTCCCTTATTGTATTCGCTGATTAGAGTTGGTTGAGGAATGGTAATCCTACTCTTGGCTGATCTGCTATACCTAGTGCACTTCGTGAGTGTACTTGCTAGGCTATCTGTTCGATTTGTTGCCAGGGTCACCTGGCTATTATCATTCCATCTATACAATTGTATATTTGTATCCTTTGCCCTAAGAACTTGCAAGGCTCCCCTAGGCGCTCTTTTTAGTCTTCCAGAGGGGCCTTTTGAATCCTGTCGGCTCGTATTGTTCCTGTTAATTTTGAATCTTTCGCCAACTGTTCCAATAATGGTAAAGAATTAAAAAAGTTATCTATAAATATGTGACTATTTGATGGGACAAACCCTGTAACCAGCTTTTTTACAACGGCGGAACCAAGGGGTACTCCTGGTTCTCGTTCCTCACGTCCTTCATATAATTTGAAACGACAACAATAACCATTGGGCTTGTTCAAGCACCAAAACTTATACCCAAATCTTATGGGCTTACCACGTATAAATTGCCTTAAATGAAACCTACCATAGTATGGTTCCATGGCTTCATCTAAAGAATATACTGTGGGATTAGGTTCAATATATTTTTCGAAATTTTTGTTCATATAATCCATCAAAACATTGACCTTTTTCAGGCTTCAAATTTCCAGGTTGCAAGTGTTATCCGAAAAATGAAGATATTTGAATCTGGAAATACAATTAGCAATGGCTATGTTATTAACATCTGCTTGCATTTCCCAATACAGTCGTTTTTTAGGTAGTTTAGAGTAGCCTGATACTAGTAAAACACCAAGCAATTTATACATTTCCTCACAAGTCACTTCAAAGGTTTCATCACTATATTTATATTTGGCATATTTTTTACTCTCTTTGCATATGAGCTCAATTAAGTCAGTATCCCAAAACAATTGAAAAACTTGTAAGGGTGTAAGAGAAGACTTTTGTATTTCAGTTAAAATGTTAGGAGCATTCTCTTGTAAATTCTGTAATTTAAGTTTTGCATGTTCCTTTGTTTCTGGCACAAGTTTAATTGATTTCCATGTTAAGAGTTTTTGCTTTTTATAAGGATTTTCTTTTATAGATGTGGACACTTTGTTTATAGATGGTAACAGCATTTAAGTGTCAAGGTGATTTATTTCATTATCATTGTTTGTTATAAGCACCTCAGCTTTCTTTGATAATACACCAGGTCCTAATTTATGAGGATCATTAATAAAAACTTCAGTTTCATTATCTGAAATTTCATCATAATCTGTATCATAACCATCAACAGGTGGAATAAGGGCTAAATTAATGGCTTGAACGTTGCTCAATAAAGTACTATCTGATTCTAAAAGTGTAAGGACTTCTTCTGTATTTAAAAGCCTATAGTGTGAAAATTACTACATCAATTTTTAAAAGCTTATATAAATATGAAAATATGCTTAATATTGTATAAATTATATATCATTTTAAAAAGCATTTTTTATAGATTAAGAATATGCAAATGTAATTAGTTAAATGTTTATTATATAGAAGTTTATTAACATATACTTACAAAGAGTCTGAATTTTTCAAATTTTTAAAAGTACGCTTTCTTTTATTGGTTATAGAAGCCATTTAATAAGGAAACAAAATAATAATGATCCACCAGGAAGGTAGAACTCAGTTTAAGCTTTAATAAAAACTACGTTTGATAATATAATAAGGCCTTTGAGGTTTAAAATTAATAGCCTGAAAATGGTATATTTTGCGAATGATAAATACGACGATAGTCCTGAATGGGTAGGAGTCAATAGATCTTTTTACAAGTAAATCTTATCAAAGGTGAAGGCCATTGCTCCATTGGATTAAAGAAGAACATCAGGGCGCACCCTCTAATGAGGGATCCGATGACTCTAAGACGAATGGAATCTTTGTCCTGTTAGAATTACGGTATTGACCTTGAGTGTCTAACATATTTAAATTTGTTTGCCAGGCAGTGCAAAAACTGCCTAGCTTGCTCGTCTAAGAGTTGCAATTTTGTTAAGTAAATGGCTTCGCAAAATGCACCCCCTGAGAGCTATAGAATACGAGTTCACATGGCACATTACAATAACAATTGGGCAGCCGAGTAGCCGGAAGGAGGGGAGCGGCAAATACCCCCCCCCCCTTGGCATTATAAGTTTATTTATTCATTAAAAATAAATTAATTTTATTATATAAAATAACAATACATAATATGTATAGATTCTTAAAATATCTATAAATGTTGTTATTTTTATAAACATTTTCGACAAAGTTTATTGTCTATTATTTTCATATTTCAGAGTTCGCATGCTAACTTATAATGAAAATAATCTTGAAAGAGGCGAATAATCGTATCATGAAGATTATTTTATTGTATAATTCCAAATATTTATCATACGTTTAGATACCCAAAACCAAAGGAAGTTTTTCCTATAAATGATATTGAGCATTGAAAATAAACCTAAGGCGTAAAAGTAGGGCAAATGTATACGACATTGTTGTCAATCAGATCTAACTTTAAAACGTCATTTACCCATAGAGCCTTGCAAAAATGCTTTTTATTGGCTCGAAAATTGCCCGAGCCTATCATACTTTTAAAGCGCGATATATTTCTATATTGCAAATTTAAGTCTAGTTCCACATTTATAATTTTATGGCAAAATGTATAATGAAATTGTATTAATAAGTGACTTTAAATAAAGATAAGTAAACTGAATAAATGATTGATATACTGCAATTTAAACAATTATAAAAATCGAGCCATAAAGTATTTTTTTTAATCAAAAGTTGAAAAATACACTGTTCAATTATCTACTTATTTTTAAGTTCCAAATAGCGAATCTTTGCACAATAAAAAATGTGAAACATTTGAGACAGAATTAAAATTTGATTTGTGGTACATAATATCCCACAATTATTATATTGGACAAGTGCCTGATTTAACCACATTTCAGACACTTATTATTGTTGTGGCTACGCATGCGCAGCAGTCTCCGATGTGCAGTCTCCTATGCGCAGTCTTTTATGCGCAGCCTAGCATGCGCATCTTCCTATGCGCTTCCCTCCCCTCTCTCCCCCTCGCTTTGTTAAGCGTGCTGCCAGCTGTGCTGGCATGTCAAGCGTGAATTAATAAAATCAATGTACTTTAATACATCGTTGATTTTTTCCCCGATATATGTAAAAAGTCGGGGCATAATAATTTTCTCGAATTATTTTATTATCCATTCGCGCGATGTGGAATGTTGGGCATTATCATAATGTAATAAAATGGAATAAAACAAGTTAAGAATAAAATTATTTGTTTCATAAATAAGACTAAATAAATATACAGGTTTTTTTTTCTTTAATTATATCTTAACCTGTCTACCAATGACCACATGCAATTACGCGCAGTTGTAAACGCTTAAGAGACTATCTAACTTTCAGTGTATCAATAAAATTGGTATTATTGACAAGGATGGCTCAATGAAAATTATAAATGTAATATCGATTAGCGACATAACTCTCATTCTTTTATAAGTATGACGATTATTGATCGGCATGGGTAGGAATATTGAGTTACAGCTCAGCCTACACTCATACATTTTATTAGATTCGCACGCAGCCGTATTTAGATCTTTAAGTTGCCTCACCAGGTCCTCATTAATTAAAAGCAGCCTCACATTGTTTTACAGTCAATTATATGTGTAATAAAACCCTTGTATTCCTTAAATTATAACTAGCGAATTCAAATTTTGTTGTGGTTGAAAATATAACGCTATAAACATTAACGATATTTATCTGGTCCTTCTCTCATCTATTAGACGACTCGCCTTACTGAAAGTGTGCTTCGTTATGACGCTGGTGTCTAGAATTGGCAATACAATTGATTTTTATCTCTGATAGCAACAGTTAATGTTTCTTCAACCATAAAATGGTTGCTGACTAAAAATCCTTTATTTTTCCGTTTTTAAGATAAGAAGTATCATATATTATAAAGCAAATTTTATGCAAGTCACTGCCTATTTATAATAAATAAACTACCTTTAATATACAACATGCATTCTTTCTTTGAAATAAGGCAAAATTAAACTCAAAATTTTGGTCAAGCCCTCGCCGGCCTGATTTGTATTTATATCATAATATACAAAAACATTAAAATATTTTCTCAGTACCTCGATACTTCCCCCCCCCCTCTGCTTTGATAAATTCGTGGCACGCCTGAACTTGGGATAGCATATGTTTTATAAGTGGTTTAAAGGAATTTAAGCGAGAGAGATTTATTTTTATCTTAGATTAATGCAAAAAAATTGTATTTCTAATATTGAAAGGTAATTTTTATTTATAATACCAAGCTATATTAATTCTTGCAAATGTTATTAAATTGGATATCAGATAATTTATATATATGTTATATTATAATTTATAAGTATAAAACATGAATGGGCGCCTATTTCTCTCTCTGAAAAAAGTCTTAACTAATAAGATTATCTGCCTCAAATAGCATATTATTGTTTTTTTGCTAAGGAAACAATATCTGATAGTTTCTAGGTTAAAATTAAATTTAATTAGTTCTTAATCAAATCCGCCTATTTAATTAAATTGTTCTGGAGTTTGATTAAAACATAATTAAAAACAATCTATCTCTTGCGACTTTACTTGCTACAGCGGCTTTCACCTGCAAATATAAATGATCTTCTTTTCCATAGTTATATCCACTTTTTCAGCTTTAAAAATGACTTTCAACCTACTTCGACCTCAATAATTATATCGCGTGTACATTTTTGTTAACAATAATATTTTCTAAGATCCTAAACTTTTCATTCAACTGAATGCTCGTAATAATAATAACCATTCTCCTGAATTTATTAGTGAATTTGTGGTCCTTTGCTACTACAATGTAACATTCTTAGATATTTACCAGAGCTATTAAGAAGTAGCGTGCTATTATTAAAAAAAGTCAGGGCTTTTACGTTTTTTTTATTGATGCAGAAATACCGAGAAAAATTTCGATCTCTGCGAGACAAGAATTTTAAAAATTGAGTTTAGATTAAGACGGATTTATTTCGAGATCTCGGCTTAAAATTGCCTGTATTGGCCATCATAAGTAAATTTAGTTTATATTCTATTTTGTATGATCACATTTAAGATGTTAAATGTAAATTAATATTAGATATTTACAAACTCCTTTAATTAATGTTAACTATATATACACGTGAAATTAAAATTTTAGTAATTTTAGCATGTTCAGTAAAATATGAATTAGGGCTTGTAAAGAGATATATTTTTATCCTGTGCATTATTATAAACATACAAATGAGTTCTGATAAAGACATCTTCAAATTTCGCAACAATTACTAAATCATCTTGTCTAATGTGATGATGTTTTAAATCGTTAATTAAACAAAGTACATTATATAAATTTGGCTAAAATGGCTAAAAAAAATTTGAGCACTCGAGCTGTTTCTGTGGCTGCAGAACGATTGATTTCGAGAGCATCTTTCACTATTTAAAAAGTACATAATAGATTGAATCATGAGTCTGTTAAGTTTTATGATTGAACTCATCTTGGCACTCATCAAGCTACAACTCACAATATGCATTTGTTTTGCCATTTACATTACTTTTCACATTAAGTGGTTTGGTTGGTAGGTGCATTCTAATCTGTCAAATTTGTAAATGCTACGATTAAGCAAAACATCTATATATATAGGCTTTATTATTACATAAATATTTTAAGGTAATTATTATAAAAATGGTACAAGTAAATGAATATGGTTTTATACTATAAGAGAACTGCAAAGTCACTTTTTTTAACCCTAACCAGATCTGAATTTTTTTAATTTTTAACCTGAACCTGACCCGGCTATTTATTTCAAATAAATTAATAAGATAGAAAGTTATTTTAGTTTAAAAATAAACATTATACGGGTTTACATTATAAGTTTAAATATTACACAAGAGGACTAATTATTTTAAAATAAGTATACTTTTAAAAGACTGATCATCTAAGTTGATTTAATACTTCTTAAAATAAATAACTATAAACGTTCACTGCATTGTATAGGATTGGTTCTGTACATATTGCTACTGTTCCCAATGGTGATGCAGAAAAAGTGAGAAAAATCTCGGACATTGCACGGGCGGATGATGCAATGCGCGTCGTTTGGGGAGGACGCCCTAGCATTCTGGTATAAGTTCGTATTTGAAGCTGCCATGTTGTTTGGAGTTGCTTTTTACAGCCGGCTTCCGACCTGACGCCAACCTTCCACTTTTTTCACACGGACTTGAGACCGTCGTTATAAACATAAAACACAATTTTATTATAACATAAAAACTTCATAATTAAACATAAAAACAATGTTTAAAATAAAAATATATGCATTCGGAAATATATTTAATGAGATTTCTGCTGCTGAACATCTTTAGCCAATTTGTTAATTCTTGGTTCAATTGATTGTAATGCTATCCTCATGAAGGAATCTAGTCGCAATCGATTGCGTTTTCTAGTTTTTATATCCACCATAGTTGAGAAGCCTTTTTAACACAAATATGTACTAGCGAAAGGCAGCAAATTTTGAATTGCTGCTGAAAATAATGGAGGATATTCTGCACGAATTTGTATCCAAAATTGCGGCAAACTTTTAGTTTTAAACAAAGATTTTACATTACAATCATTTATTAATTCTAATAATCAATCTTAAGGCAACGAGTTCGAGTCCCCTGGTGAGTATTTTTTTTAAAGCTTTTCTGAATATTTTTAGTTTATTCTAAAAAAATTTGGCGGCCCCCCGGCAACTTCTCGCGACCCCCAGGTTAAGAATCACTGCTATAAGGTATCCGCCCGCCATGCTTCCAAGTTCCCGACCCGTATATATAATTTTGCTCGGCCCGAATCAATAGGTACTAAAAAGATTTCAGCAAAAAATTAAAAAAAGCATCACAATAAGATATTAATTGAAAGTAATCTTGTATAATTTTGATTTTTTTCATAATAATGTTATAAAAGAGCCTCGAAACTATAAAAATATTAAGGGATATATATCGTAAAAATAAAACAATATTAAACAATTGTTAAGGAGGCAAGAAGGGCTTCGAGATCCTTAATATAATTTTTTTAATTCTGATTGAAATAGAATTACTTTCAATATATAATATAAGAAATATTTCATGTAGAGCGTATAACTACGTATCGCGAAAGCAAACAAATTAAGTTTACTATAATGCCCGAATTATAAATTTCGAACTTCTGCCTGGCTTTTTAATTTTGATTACATATTGTTAAATTCTTATAATTTTTTGTAAGGTCAGTGGGAAGTTTAAAGAGTATAATAAGTAGCTTTATTCTAAAGTTGATAATTAAAAATACCACATTTTATGTTAGAGTAGAAAATACGTAGTCTACATATCATAATGAAAACTAGAATTAAAAATTTTATCACGTACCAAAAATTTTGGAGCCTCAATAGGAAAAAATTGATAGAATTTTCCGTGACATTTAGTATCATAGTTTATGCGATGCGTACCTTGCATTATAACTTTAAAATTAAGCTTGTTCATATATCGAATTTTATTGTGGACTTAATCACCAAATTCAATGTATCGTTTTTTATATCTATTTAGCATTGGTACTACTCCAATTGATGACTTTAAATCCCAATCCAGATGGTGAGTATCCTAATAGTACCAAAACGATTTAAAGTTTCACTTATCACATACCCATCCAATTAAATTATATTATTAGTTCGTCTAAATAGAAAAAATATTCGTTCATTTGGAAGACGTGGTCTTTAATTTTTTTGAAAGCTTACTTAAATGATGCACCCATATAATTAGCCATAGGTAGTCAAGGACGACAGCTGTTTGCCGCCCCCCCCCTCTTTATATCCTAGCTATGTTCTATTAGTATATGCATGCAATGCATCCCTAGCTCTACGCTAGCTAACTCATGTTATAAAAATTTGTTAATTTATAGATGGCCCTATGATTAAAATATATATTACATATTTAAATCATTTGTATACTAATAAAGCCAAACTTAGGTTTTGATCATCACTAATGCATTGCTTGACTCCTTTTTTTTAATAAAATCAATAATTCGTTAATATTCAGAGACAATAACTCTATGCGACGACCGATATTACAATGATGGCGGGATATGTGAAAGTAACTTTAACTTACATACTATTTTATAAATTTTAATTTAGTTACTTTTTATTTTTTACTAATTGTTCCTAACAAGCCACATAAAATGTAGATAGCTTATCAACTTTGTGAAAATAGTCATTTAAAGGGGATAGATAAATATAATTTTGTCAATAAATTACATCTTAAAGCAAAAATTTTTACTATATTATATTTGGCTTGATAACCTCTTATAATTATTTAGAATTCCCTACAAAATGTTTATTGTGCATAAATCTTTAATTACAATAGAATGCCTGTGCCATACTGAGGGATCTCACCCAAATTGTGCCGAAAATAAGTGTAAATGTTTGTCAGGATACATAGGAGATCGATGTTAGTTATGATTTTTTTCCAAAAATTTTGAAATTTCTATTATATTATATTCCTATGCACATTATTAATATCCTTGATACAAAACGATAAAAATTTAAGACTGACAATATCTTTATAATTTTTAGGTGAACAAGTCGTATTTGAGGAACCTATATTTGAGGGTAAAATTAATTTTAATATTTTCCAAACCATCTATTTTGACAAAGTTAAAATAGCTATTTAATCGTGATAATTTTGTGGAATGCAAATATGGAAGCGGTCTTTGTCATCCAGTGGCGTAGGCAGGATTGCCCAAAGGTGGGGGGTGGAGTTACTTTTAATTAGAATGATATATATTCAATATCTACCATGAGTTATTAAAAAAAAGCGCATTAAAATTTTCTTTATTTATATGCTTTTACTTAGAAAAAACATTAACATTCAAAATATTTAAATTTTGTGACCCCTACCCGCTTGTGGTTTTTTCCCCAGGGACGCAATTTGCAATGAGCTCCTTTAAATTTTTCGGAAAATGCAACACAGCGTCATTGTTAATTTACAAAACCTGGCCCGTTCCGTCACGTTAAGATTAAATTATAGGAACCGGACCTGCTAATATTTTGGAGAAAATCGTTTTCAAATTATTTATTTATATGCTGAAAATATTCAATAATTATCCAAAACAACAGTTTAAAACGGGTTTATATTAATTCCAACAATAGACCCATTTGTTGCTACATAAAACCATTTATAGCAAATATAAATTAGATACTATAGGCAATGTTAGTTTAATTTAACAAAAATTACCTAGTTTGGTTATTAGTAAAAATAAAAACTTCTGGATCCACTTTTTTAAAAATCACAATTTTAATGAATAGACTAGCTGTGACCGGTGTAATATTGGAGTCAGCGAACGTTGTAAAATAACGAAGTCAAATGTCAATCAAGCGTCATATATTATTTTCATTAAAATTGTTGAAATAGTTCTTACTGGCGGATAAAAACGTCAATCATCAATAATATTATGTTATTTTTATGCTTAATTTATGAAATGAATAATAAAGTTAATATTTAGTAAATTTCTAATTAATTTATTATTTTCATTAAAATTGTTGAAATAGTTCTTATTGGCGGATAAAAACGTCAATCATCAATAATATTATGTTATTTTTATGCTTAATTTATGAAATGAATAATAAATTTAATATTTAGTAAATTTTTAATTAATTCATTATTTTCATTAAAATTGTTGAAATAGTTATTATTGGCTGATAAAACCGTCAATCATCAATAATATTATGTTATTTTTATGCTTAATTTATGAAATGAATAATAAATTTAATATTTAGTAAATTTTTAATTAATTCATTATTTTCATTAAAATTGTTGAAATAGTTCTTATTGGCGGATAAAACCGTCAATCATCAATAATATTATTTTATTTTTATGCTTAATTTATGAAATGAATAATAAATTTAATATTTAGTAAATTTTTAATTAATTCATTATTTTCATTAAAATTGTTTAAATAGTTCTTATTGACGGATAAAACCGTCAATCATCAATAATATTATGTTATTTTTATGCTTAATTTATGAAATGAATAATAAATTTAATATTTAGTAAATTTTTAATAAACCTATTTATTACTATTATATTATAGCTAGATTACCCTCTTTCTCACCAGGGGGAGGGGGTGATTTGCCCCCCCCCCCCTTTATTTTTTACCCTCTTTCTCACACGAAGGGGGGGGGGGGGTAAATGCCCCCCCCCTTGATTTTTACCTTCTTCTTCACCAGGAAGGATGGGGGTGATTTGCCACCCACCCTTTGATTTTTACCCTCTCTCAATGGGGGGAGGGGGCCCCCCGTGTCACCCCCCACCCCCCTGGTGAGAAAGAGAGTAAAAAATAAAGGGGGGGGGGCGGGCAAATGACCCCCCTCCCCCCTGGTGAGAAAGAGGGTAAAAATAAGGGGGGGGGGCAATTCACCCCCCCCCCCCCCCGTGTAAGAAAGAGGGTAAAAATTAGGGGGGGGGGGCAAATCACCCCCCTCCCCCCTGGTGAGAAAGAGGGTAAAAATTAAGGAGGGGGGACAAATCACCCCCTCCCCCCGTGTGAGAAAGAGGGTAAAAAATAAGGGGGGGCAAATCACCCCCCTCCCCCCTGGTGAGAAAGAGGGTGAAAAATAAGGAGGGGGGGGCAACCCCCCTCCCCCCGTGTGAGAAAGAGGGTAAAAAATAGGGGGGGGGGGGCGTCCCCCCCCCTTTTCCCTGGTGAGAAAGAGGGTAAAAAATAAGGGGGGGGGACAAATCACCCCCTCCCCCCGTGTGAGAAAGAGGGTAAAAAACAAGGGGGGGGGGCAAATCACCCCCCTCCCCCCTGGTGAGAAAGAGGATGAAAAATAAGGAGGGGGGGGCAACCTCCCTCCCCCCGTGTGAGAAAGAGGGTAAAAAATAGGGGGGGGGCGCATCCCCCTTTCCCCTGGTGAGAAAGAGGGTAAAAAATAAGGGGGGGGGGGACAAATCACCCCCCTCCCCCTGGTGAGAAAGAGGGTAAAAATAGGGGGGGGGGCAAATCACCCCCCTTCCCCCAGGTGAGAAAGAAGGTAAAAAATAAGGAGAGGGAAATTCCACCCCTCCCCCCGTGTGAGAAAGAGGGTAAAAAATAAGGGGGGGAGGCGCCCCTCCCCCTTCCCCCTGGTGAGAAAGAGGGTAAAAAATAAGAGGGGGGGGGCAAATCACCCCCCTCCCCCCGTGTGAGAAAGAGGGTGAAAAATAAAGGGGGGGGGGAAATAACCCTCTCCCCCCGCGTGATAAAGAGGGTAAAAAATAAGGGGGTGGGAAATAACCCTCTCCCCCCGTGTGAGAAAGAGGGTAAAAAATAAGGGGGGGGGGGGCAAATCACCCCCCTCCCCCCTGGTGAGAAAGAGGGTAAAAAATAAGGGGGGGGGGACAAATCACCCCCCTCCCCCTGGTGAGAAAGAGGGTAAAAAATAGTAAGGGGGGGGGCAAATCACCCCCCTTCCCCCTGGTGAGAAAGAAGGTAAAAAATAAGGAGGGGGGGGCAAATCACCCCCCTCCCCCTTGTGAGTAAGAGGGTAAAAAATAAGGGGGGGGGGCGCCCCCCCTCCCCCTGGTGAGAAAAAGGGTAAAAAATAAGGGGGGAGGGGCAAATCACCCCCTCCCCCCGTGTGAGAAAGAGGGTAAAAATTAAGGTGGGGGGCAAATCACCCCCCTGCCCCCTGGTGAGAAAGAAGGTAAAAAATAATATAATTCTATTTAACTTAATATTTAATACAACATAAAATAGTATCTTCCTTACAAAAAGTTATTAAGATGAATATAATTATATCAATTTAAATGTATTAGTTATCTTATCTATCTCTAATTCAAATATGGGATAATTGACGTTCAAATTTAAAAACGCTATGGTATAACAATGGGATCGTCAAAAGTAACAATGCATTTTCCCAATCCCCACCCAATCCTCACCCAATCCCCTGCTAGTAAAAAAGACGTGATAAACGTCAAAACTCATTATTTCGTGTTTTTAACCAATAGAAATTCGTATAAGACGTTCGCTATTTTACAATCTTTGTCATTTCTGTACGTTACACCGGTCTCTAGCGTTGCTTTGGTTAGTTTTTAATTTGCTAAAAAATTGGTACGTATTTATAAGACATATATGAAAAAATTTGGGTCATTTGTAAGAGAGTTTATAATGTAAAAAATATAATGCTATATTAGGCAAATAAACCTTGTTATACTTAATAGGATAAGGCATATTTATTTATAATTAAACAGTTTTATAACAGTTTAAATATTTATTATATAGTTTAATTTTATAGGTTAAAAAGTGCGATGTTTAGCGAATATGCACATACGGGTTACAAAAGTATATAAGTTACTATCACTTTTTGACAATGTAGAGAAAAATTGTGGTATACAGTGTGTATAATAGTGTATTGTTGTCATAACTTAAAATCTTATTATTAAAATGGACAGATATTGAAAAAGCACCTTTATATTTGGTTAAATGGAGTCTTTTAAAATATTTGGTTGAAATCAAAATTAACTAAAAACAATACAAATTTCCACCGGTAAAGTGAAGGCAAAATTACATATGAAAAAAATTAAAAGCAAGCAAAATCTTATCGTAAATGGCTTTTTGTTGCAGCGTTAGCTTTGGAACAGTAGATCACACATAAGACAAAAGATTACCTTGTTGTAATTTTGCTAACGATGTAAGTCTACATTGAATGGAGCAACAGCAGATTGATTTGAGGCATAACCAATTGAGTCAAAATCAAAACTTTGTTTTCAATTCGTAAGCATAAATCGTTAAGAATAATTATTTCAATTTTTATGAATAGATGATAAGGAAAACAATATCTGAAAGTTATTATTATTGCAAATTTTGATAATCAAAACACACCATTTCTTATTCATTAAAATACAAAAATAAATCAGAATCTAAATTTTTTGCTTGCCGGAGCTGGGCCTACTTATAATTAGACCCGAACCGATCCCTTTTGGTTACTTTAAAGTCCTTCAAAGCCCGGTCCGTGATTTTTTTTAAACAAAAAGCCCCTGACTTGCACGTTTAAAGGCCATCCGCAGGCTGGAATTCTTATATGAGCTTTGCCGATGCCAACTACATTTCCTTTTATAAAGTTGGCTATATTATCATTTATAAACATCATCATCAAAAAATAGGGTTTAAAAATTAATTTAGTAAAACATGATGATTATTAATTCTCAGTTGAACTTAAACAATCTCTAAGAATTTAGAACGCTCAGTAGTTAAAGAAGGGCGTAACCAGCATCGGCATTAAAGGGGGCAATAATGATTTAAGGAGGAGCAAATAACTTATTTTTTAAAATTTTAGCCATTAGTTAAAAAAAAATTCAGCAATTTTTTGGATTTAGAGGGGGGCAGCTGCCCCTCCCTGCCCCCCCCCCCCCATAGGCTACGCCCATTTAGAGAAAAGAAATTTTTAAATATAAGGCATGCATGAATGAAGCGCGCAAAATTCTTTGTGAAATATCATTTAGTAGTATTAACATTTACAATTTCTAAAAACAAGGAATTTAAAGTAAATCTAGAAATGCATCTCTGACGCTTAATAAAAACATTAAATTTTTTTATTAAAACGCGCACAAGGGACGGACATTTTTTGTGTAAATAGTCTTAAAATTAGTTGATTAAAATGAAGTCTTAAATTAATTCAGGTAATAATTATTTTTATAAGCGCAACACTAACAAGATTCCTATTAATATCACCGAGTTTTTCCATATAATTGAAAAAAAATTTAAATTTTGTTGTCATTGGGAGGGGGATTGATCTACAATTATATACAATAACCATTATTAGCTAGTACTTTTTCTTAAATATAAACACGCTTAGCATATTAAATTTGCGGATGTTTATAATAAAATGTAACTTTAAAAAGACTAACTACAGACTATATATTCACGGGAGTACCCAGGTTTTGAATTAAGGGGGGGGGGGCAGATTATTTTTAACAAAATTTTTTTGCTTGACTACCTGCGACCAAAAAAAAGGTCCTTCACTATTCAAAAATTTTCCTGCGACCAAAAAAAAAGGTCCTTCACTATCCAAATATTTTCCGACGAGAAAAAAAGCAACTCCCCTAATTAGACTGTGGGCGCAGCCGGGGGTCCGGCTGCCCCCCTTTGGCAATTAGGGGGGGGGGGCAAAACATCTTTTTTTTAATTAGTGAATTTTTTTTTTTTTTAAATTAGGGGTAAGGGGGGCTGTCGCTCCTTCCTTGCCCCCCCCCTCCTTGGGTACGCCCATGTTATATTAATAGGCTAGCCATATTAATATCCACTATATTTATTGCCAGTATATATGTATGGTTCGGTTCGGTTCGGTTAAGATATATCTTTTATGAAACAATCTATACTTCATTTCATTATCTTCCTATAATATTAATAAATAAGATTTATAGCTGTAGGGCGGTGCTAAGGCGGGCATAATAGCTTAGGCTCTTTTAAAAAAACCACGCATATATTGGGTCTAACATATTGACTTTAAACAATTCTCTAAAATCTTTGAAAAAGTTTCAACGTCGTTGCGTTTTTATTGCCATATCAGGTGGGTTGAACTTGAATCTTATGAATTAATCAAATTATATCGCGTAATTGATTTTGTTTAAATGTTAAACGCATACCTAGAATATCGTTTTAAATCCGAGGTTATATTTGGGCTCAAAGATCACGTTTTTTATAAATTTCTAAATTTTAATTGCTATGCAATTTATGGGCTCGTTTTTTGGTGTCCGTCCGTTGTCCGTCCGTCCGTCCGTTGTCCGTCCGTCCGTCCGTTGTCCGTCCGTCCGTCCGTTGTCCGTCCGTCCGTCCGTTACCCTCCCTATCTATTTGCATTGGGTATATTGGGTTATCGCTTTTTTAAATTAATGCATGCGAAAGAGGTGCCCCACCCCTCATCTCTATCTGCCTCGCTGTGTTATTTTTTAAATTAATGCATAAGAGGCGCCCCACCCCTCATCTCTATCTCCCTCGGTGTGTTATATATAAGATTTGTTAAATATCTATTATATAATAAACATAAATAAAAGTTGTTTACTTTTAATTGCTATGCAATTTAACTAGTTATATAATAAACATAAATAAAAGTTGTTTACTTTTTAATTGCTATGCAATTTAACTAGTTTTTGTTATATAATAAACATAGATAAAAGTTGTTTACTTTTAATGCTATGCGATTTAACTAGTTATATAATAAACATTAATAAAAGTTGTTTACTTTTTAATTGCTATGCAATTTAATTAGTTTTGGGGTTAGAATCCCGGAGTTTTTTTGACTCTTATGATTGTTCTTGTTACTATCATTGATAATAAGAATTTTTGGCCGTCCGCTGGCTGCTGACCAATGAAAAAAATGACCATTGGCCAAAATGTGAATCGAAATTATTATTTTCGTTTTTTTTGACTATTATGATTGTTCCTGTTTCTACCATTGCTATTATGACTTTTTGGCCGTCCGCTGGCTGCTGACCAAATATAATAAACATAAATAAAAGTTGTTTACTTTTAATTGCTATGCAATTTAACTAGTTTTTGGGTTAGAATCCCGGAGTTTTTTTGACTCTTATGATTGTTCTTGTTACTATCATTGATAATAAGACTTTTTGGCCGTCCGTTGGCTGCTGACTAATGAAAAAATGACCATTGGCCAAAATGTGAATCCGAGTTTATTTTTTCGTTTTTTTTGACTATTATGATTGTTCCTGTTACTACCATTGCTATTATGACTTTTTGGCCGTCCGCTGGCTCCTGACCGATGGAAAAAATGACCATTGGCCAAAATGTGAATCGAAATTATTTTTTTCGTTTTTTTGGCTATTATGATTGTTCCTGTTCCTACCATTGCTATTATGACTTTTTGGCCGTCCGCTGGCTGCTGACCAATGGAATAAAATGACCATTGGCCAAAATGTGATTCGAAAACTTTTTTTTCGTTTTTTTTTGACTATTATGAATTTATATCCACTTTTACCGTGTCCTGGCTGCTGACCAATGGAAAAAAATGACCAGTGGCCAAAATGTGATTCGAAATTTTTTTTTTCGTTTCTTTACTCTTATTATCCACTTTTACCGTGTGCTGGCTGCTGACCAATGGAAAAAAATGACCATTGGCCAAAGTGAGCATCAAAATTTTTTTTTCCGTTTTTTTGGCTATCATTGACTTATAGAGTATCTGTTGGTACTGACCAATAGAGAAAAAGTGACCATTGGCCAAATTTTTGATTTTTTCAATTAAAAATTGTTCAAATTCAGGAAAAAATTTCTCCCAACAATTCTACAAATTCTTAACATTGTGTTGTTTTATAATATAATGTTTGTTGACCCATAATCACTAAAGGCCATAAAAACTAATGTAATACGCAACTAGATGCAAACACTAAATCTAACCCTAACCCTTGCCTATATTACATTTTGCCTTTATTACATTTTGCCTATAATGGAAAATTTGTATAAATAATTAATTAATCATTAGGCATTTAATACCCCCTTATAGGCATTCTCGCCCCTTCCCACCTTTTTCGCCCATAAATTCCATAGCAAATATGATACATTTATACGAAGTACAGATGAGTCGTCCCCCCTTCCCTTCCCCTCTTCCCTTCCCTTCTCCCCCTTCCCACGAAGGCCGAAGGCCCGAGTTTTATATAATTTTCTATCGACTTTTATGAAAATAAATGCATAGAAATGTTTATGAACTATGATTCGAGATCAAAGGTTTGCTGTAAAATATAGGCATGCTATCTTTAGATTTTTGAAAAATCCAAAAAAGAGCAGGATTTTATTAACTTTTATTAAAAGGGAGAATTTCTGATAATTTAAAATTTGAAATCCGAATGAATCACATGCCTATTTCAACTCTAGTTGGACGAATATTAATTATTATTTTTTATCTTTCTAGTCTAAACCATGGGTACTTTCTACAGCATAACTAAAACAAATTGACACCAATTTACGGGAAGCTTCTGACTATTGAATTCTTACTTAAAAAACAATTAATGTAAAATAGCAAAACCTCGAGTTATCGCCTCAAATAAATTAATTTTTTTTAACCATTGTATTATAAGCTGCTATTTAAACTATAAAAAAAGTTTAACCCAAAACCAATTCCTCGGAATAGGAGATGATGTAGGTACATTTATAAGGTAAGTTGTAACATGGGACTATACAGTTTATTTAGTCAAAAAATAAGGGTATGTAAACATATTATTATTTCGCATTTTTAGCCAAATATTTTAAAAATAGAATCTTACATACTTGTAATGTTAAGTTTCACAATTTTGCGGCATTCGAGCGCCTACGAAAGGGGTACACATTCGCTAGAAGGTCAGTTGATCAAGCGACACTTGCCAAAACTTTATATAGAGGCGAATTAATTTAAAACCATTCACAGTTTACATAACAATTTTTCAACGTTATCTTCAAATTTGTAAGAATCAGTTCCAAAACCTACACCGAAAGAAGACATACCACCCACATTGGTTCCTGCCTCAATTAGTAAAGATGAGAAAAAAATGGCTTTATACTCATGTAAACTATAATTATATTATACTTATTATGGCATTGTAAAATAGATACAAATATAGCATTAAAGGTGTTGACAAAATGTCAAGAATTAAATGTTTTTCAATGTAATAATTTTATAGGGAGGAAAGGGAAATGGGTCATTTTATATCATGTGCATGCTATATTTTTATTCCATTATAAATCAATCGGTGATGTTTTATTTTACACATTAGTTTCCGTCCTATCCCAGGTTATAGTTGCGATCCGGTATTTCAACGGTATATAAAGATAATATTGTATTACAACAACAATGTTTCCACTTATAACATCTATACATTTTTGTCGATGGACACAGATAATTCGAAGATATTCAACGTCTTGTTCGCAAAACAGGTCAGTTTGGCCCTATGCCATAGGTACACTTTCTTGGTTAAACTAAGTACGGATACGATATGCGTTGAAACTGGAGTCCAAAAATTTGATTATGACAAAAAGAAGGTAATTAAATGATTGTTAATATTTTTGCCATACATTGATAAAACACATTAAGTAAAAACTTGAAATTTATAGATTTAAAAATAGACAAAGCTAATTTTGCTTAAGGTTTAATTATATTCGCAAATATTGTAAACTTTACCTTATAAAAATTTTATAATACTACTTGATTCAATTGTGTAAAAAACATGGATATTTGTAGGTTAATATAAAGATTAGAGGTCTGCATAAGCCTAAATTTTAGGTTCAGGCCCGGCCTATACCCGCACAAATATTATTTTTTTGGCTCCCACTCGACCTGCAAAAAACTCAAAAAGTGCGCCGCACAGGCCCGTTCGAATAAAAACAAGTCTACGTTGTTCCAAGATTATTTATTTGTATAGTAACCATTCTGTATTGTTCGGAAAATAGCTTAGCTATAGCATATAAAATCGGTTCTAATCAAAAATTATAATTTAACATTTAAAAATAAAATACTATCCATTCTATCAGGCAATAATTTCGTCCTTCTCTGTTATATAAGGCGACTTTCCTTACTAAATTTTGCGTCACCCGTAGCGCTGATGGCTGGAATTGACAAAAACTGAATAACTAATTTTGTTAAGTATGGTCGCATTCACATAGGTTGTTGCTCTTTCCACAATAAAATTAAATCTAGCTGTGCATTTTCAGGTTTTAGATTTAATTTAAGTTTTAACTTCGTTGAAATCTTCAATCATTTTTGTTTCATCATCCTCCCAAATGGATTTCTATATCTGCCTCATTAAAAGATAATTGCTTATTATTGCACACCTGAGCTGGATAGGTGGACCACTTATGCAAGAAGAGCCAGGAACTTCTTGCATGGGTTTCTTCAAAAATTCTGTTACCGTAGTTCTTAAAAAGCTTTTTTCATCTTCGGGTAGCATTTTTAAGGAGCGAAGCTTAGAAACAAGAAAGGTTTAAATTTTATGATAAATAACAATATTAAACTTAATTAGCATAGTTTTGGCTATTGATTTCAATTTATAAATCTCTAAATCAACAAGATCAGACGCGTGGCCAAGGGGGCGGAAGGCTGGACTTTTTTACCCCCTTGAACAAAATTTGGTTTTTTTTTGGTTAATAATTAGATTAAATGGGTTAAAATATTATAGTTTAGATGCGTAAAAGATTTTGAGATACTTATAAAAGCCTGGAAACATAATATATACATTCAATTTTTAGAATTTAATTTTCGACTAAAAGCTTCCACCCTCAACATTAAAATTTTAGGGATAAAGGCGATAGTAAGAGTAAATGCTCTGATTAATAAAGAGAAGAGATTTTTCCAAAGCTTTTATATAGCGCCTTGAAGTTTCGCATATTTGTACGCGAAGTTTAATTTTGTTACATTATAAATAAAAGTGTCGAAATTTTTTTTGCATTTTTCCTCCCCCTTGTGAAAATCCTGGGATCATCATTACACGTAGAAAATAAGCTGCTTTTTAATGATGTATAAAGGGGTAATACTTTATAGTGTTGGTGTCTAATCCACTTCTAAATCGATTCTTGCCTTTTCATATGGTGAAAGCATATTTATTAGTAGCATGATATGCTTGCCTTTAAGTTTTTCCATTACAGCACTTCACTGCAAGATAAAAAACTGATTATTTTTACCAAACTTTTTAAAATAATGATTTTTAAGTTCCACCGGATTTTTGTTCGGAAATACAAATAATGCATTTTTTTGTTTTTATATTGTAACTATAGTATAAAGAAATAAATTTCATTATTTACCTTATTAAAGCCCAAGCCCGGCCCGAACTTTTTTCATAGCTCCATTTTAGGCTCGTCCCGGTTCATGGAGACCTCTAGAGATATACAAACTACATTTTGGGTAGATCATCCCTAAACTCTAAAAATGTTCTAACGTATTCTATCAATTTAATTGGGATCGGAAAGGCATGTTTAAGGGCTAACGCTAACAAATTTTTAAAATCTTTTTATACTTTCTCTTTTTGTTAAGTTAGAAAGTAATATGTTATGTAATGATAATGACATATTAAACGCCATATTGGATTGTAAAAATTTGCCTCGAAGGTTTGTCACTCTTGTTACTAATATACCTTATTCGTTCGATTATCTAGATTGCAGAAGGTTATCTACATGGAAATCAATTGCGGGTTCAGGATGGAAAAACGCTAAATAGAACTCTAACTTCAGGACACTTACCAATGACTTCATCTGGCGTAAATCAACATATAAATGAAGGTTCAGATGACTCTACAAAGGTCCAACATGGCCCTGCCACTGGATCAACTACTTACCGGATAATATTAATAATTATCTCACAACTTATTAAGCTTAGGCCTTTGAATGAAATCTAACATTTCTTTTATAATGTTTCTTTTTTTCTTAAAATTCTTGCTTTTATACACACGTCACGTAATTTGTTACCAAAAACCTCACAAAAAGCTAAAGTTATTGATCAACCATTATAAACCATTTATCATTTTTGCAAGTTAATAAAAATGCTTATCATAAACAAAATGAGGTATTTAATAAAAATGCTCATCATAAACAAAATGAGGTATAAAAATATTTGTTAGGCATAATATTTATGATAAAAAATCACATTCTTTCAAATTGAATTGCTATGCGACGTTAGTTAAAGGTTTTGACTGAGGTAATTATTGGATTTTAAATTTTTAATCTAGAGTTGTTTGCGAGAAGTCTTTCAAACTCAAGTCGCTTATCTGTTAATTACTTAAAAAAGCAACAAGGTTTTTAGATGGTCGGGTTGAGGGCACATTTTTTTCAATGTTTATAATATGGATTTTGATACAAATGCAAGTTTGAAAAGCCAAAGAAGGCACCGCGAAGAAGGCCGTGGCAATAGTTTAGAATGCTGTGTAACACAAAGATAGCTGGCAAACTGGAAGGGGGGGGGATGAAAAGCTTATGTACAAATTGGCCATGATAAGGGAAAAGAAATGTCTCAAAGTCGGAGTCCTTTAAGTGGTTAAAAAGATGGATAGTGAAACACATCTCTTCCACTATCGGAAGGGGGCGGGAGTGGAGGAGAAAGAGAGGAGATTAGGTGAAGGGAGAGAGATATGTGTTAGTAAACATCGCGTACGCAGTATGAACTAGAGATCTGCACGGGCAGGCCCGGCCAGCGGACGGGCCTAAAAACCCGGCCCGCGGGCGGGTACGGACGGGCTTTGTATCATAAAAATTGTAACGGGCCGGGCCCGGACGGGTTTAGCAATTTATGGAACGGGCTCGGGGGGGGCCTGAATTTTTTTTAACGGGCTTGAACAGGCCTGAGATTATATACACGGTCATGGAATTACAAAGGTTCTTAAAAGTCAGAACTAATTATTTATAATATAGATTATTAATTGAACCTTTAATTTTTGTATATCCTGTAACATTTATTCCTTTGTCAAGCGCTAAATTGACTTTAAAAGATATTTATTCTATTTGTTATAGATTGTCTACATATTTTAAATTCTTTTATAAGTAAGTTCGATTACTTATTAACAATGCATCAACATTTTTGTGTTTAATTTTATCACAAATTTTACTGGAATTGTTATTAAGGCCATATAATTTAAGAAATATTTTTGTTTAATCTAAAACTTAGGTGTATTAACTGATATAAATTAATTAAATCAATGTAAACTGCTTATTTAAAGTTGAATAATTTCATGTAATTTTATTAAAGTATTTTAATTTAATGGTAATGAATCCTAACTTCTTAGGTGTATTAACTTAAATTAAGCAAATAGAAGTAAAGTGCTTAAAGTGGAATATTCTCATGTAATTTTTATAGTAATTTAATAGTAGTACTATATTAAAGTTTTTTATGTGTATTAACTGCGGAAATAATTGACGTTTAATATTTTTACATGATAATTATTGACGTTTTTTTTATAAATATGTCAAAAAATAAAAAATAAAATTATGGGAAAAGAATTGGGCCGGGCGCCGAGTTTTAAACAAATTTGAACGGGCTTGAGCGAGAGTGACGTTTTTCTAAGCGGGTACGAACGGGCCTGTAAAATTTACGGACGGGCTCGGATGGGCCTAAAAAATTTACGGACGGGCCTGGAGTGTTAAAAAAAAACACCGGCGGGCTCGGACGGGCCTTGAAGTTTTGAAAACGGATACGGGCGGGCCGACCTTCAAAAAACGGCCCGTATCTCTAGTATGAACTTTAATGTACTCCGTTTACCAGACATCGTGGGACGAATTTTGATAAGGAGAAGGGGTTACGCAAACGCGTATATTAAATATAAGGATGATATAAAAAATGAAATAATGGACGTATAGATGAAACTTTAATCTACAAGAATAAATTAAAATTTTTTGATATAAATTAAAAATTTCGTGTATATTGAGCCTCAAAAAGGGGTAAAATGGGCATTTTTTGCACCTTCAACCTCGTTTATCTTAAAACGGGAGGTTTTGGAAAAAAACTAAAAACACATTATTAATCACCGCAAAATTCTCTATCATATTTATAGGTTAGAGAGCGGGATGCTTTTTTGTAGACCTGTGTAATTGCTGTTCATGTAATAAAACGGTAGTATAATTTAGTATAATCCACAATGCATAAAAAATTGATTATAAAATATAAAACTCGGGCCTTCGGCCCTCGTGGGAAGGGGGAGAAGGGAAGGGAAGAGGGGAAGGGAAGGGGGGACGACTCATCTGTACTTCGTATAAATGTATCATATTTGCTATGCAATTTATGGGCGAGAAAGATGGGAAGGGGCAAGAATGCCTATAGGGGGGTACTAAATGCCTAATGATTAATTAATTATTTATACAAATTTTCCATTATAGGCAAAATGATATAGGCAAAATGTAATATAGGCAAGGGTTAGGGTTAGATTTAGTGTTTGCATCTAGTTGCGTATTACATTAGTTTTTATTGATTATGGGTCTAACAAACATTATATTATAAAACAACACAATGTTAAGAATTTGCAGAATTGTTGGGAGAAATGCTTTGTTGAATTTGAACAATTTTTAATTAAAAAATCAAAAATTTGGCCAATAGTCACTTTTTCTCTATTGGTCAGTACCAACAGATACTCTATAAGTCAATGATAGCCAAAAAAATGGAAAAAAAAATTTTGATGCTCACTTTGGCCAATGGTCATTTTTTTCCATTGGTCAGCAGCCAGGACACGGTAAAAGTGGATATAAATTCATAATAGTCAAAAAAAACGAAAAAAAAGTTTTCGAATCACATTTTGGCCAATGGTCATTTTATTCCATTGGTCAGCAGCCAGCGGACGGCCAAAAAGTGATAATAGCAATGGTAGGAACAGGAACAATCATAATAGTCAAAAAAAAACGAAAAAAATATTTTCGATTCACATTTTGGCCAATGGTCATTTTTTCCATCGGTCAGGAGTTAGCGGACGGCCAAAAAGTCATAATAGCAATGGTAGTAACAGGAACAATCATAATAGTCAAAAAAAACGAAAAAATAAACTCGGATTCACATTTTGGCCAATGGTCATTTTTTTCAGTGGTCAGCAGCCAACGGACGGCCAAAAAGTCTTATTATCAATGATAGTAACAAGAACAATCATAAGAGTCAAAAAAACTCCGGGATTCTAACCCAAAAACTAGTTAAATTGTATAGCAATTAAAAGTAAACAACTTTTATTTATGTTTATTATATAACATTGGTCAGCAGCCAGCGGACGGCCAAAAAGTCATAATAGCAATGGTAGAAACAGGAACAATCATAATAGTCAAAAAAAAAACGAAAAAAATAATTTCGATTCACATTTTGGCCAATGGTCATTTTTTTCATTGGTCAGCAGCCAGCGGACGGCCAAAAATTCTTATTATCTTATATATAAAAATGAAACTATGTATGTATGTATGTTTGTGTGTTTGTTTGATTGTGTTTGTTTGTATCTATGCCACCACCAAATTTGGAAAACTAACAGACCGATTTGGCTCAAAATTTCACAGTTTATTCCCCATACTCTGGAGCATGTTTTAAGATTTGTTTGAGCCAAATCGGTCGAGTAGTTTTTGAGAGGTCACGTTCTTTTGTTTTATACATTTTGGCACTTAATAAAGACGTCCCTCAAAAACTACTATACCGATTTGGCTCAAAATTTCACAGTTTATTCCCTATACTTCGGAGCATGTTTTAAGATTTGTTCGAGCCAAATCGGTCTAGTAGTTTTCGAGGGGTTACGTTTTTTTGTTTTATAAGTTGGTTTATACGTTTTGACACTTAATAAAGACGTCCCTCAAAAACTACTATACCGAATTGGCTCAAAATTTCATACTTTATTCCCCATACTTCGGAGCATGTTTTAAAATTTGTTCGAGCCAAATCGGTCCAGTAGTTTTTGAGGGGTCACGATTTTTTGTTTTATACGTTGGTTTATACGTTTTGACACTTAATAAAGACGTCCCTCAAAAACTACTGGTCCGATTTGGCTCAAAATTGCATACTTTATTCCCTATACTCCGGAGCATGTTTTAAAATTTGTTCAAGCTAAATCGGTCCAGTAGTTTTTGAGGGGTTAATAAATTTTAATATACTCTTTACCAAATAATTACATATATGCTTTTTATTCCATATGATAAAAGATGCTTTTCCGTGTAAATTATATTATTGGATAAACTTATTTGGGTTACCCTCGAAAACTACTGGACCGATTTGGCTCAAAATTTCATTCCCCATATTTCGGAGCATGTTTTAAGATTTGTTCTGGCCAAATCGGTCCAGTAGTTTTCGAGGGGTCACGGTTTTTTGTTTTATACGTTGGTTTATACGTTTTGACACTTAATAAAGACGTCCCTGAAAAACTACTGGACCGATTTCGCTTAAAATTTCATACTTTATTCCCTATACTCCGGAGTATGTTTTAAAATTTGTTCAAGCCAAATCGGTCCAGTAGTTTTTGAGGGGTTAATAAGTTTTAATATGCTCTTTACCAATTAATTACATATATGCTTTTTATTCCATATGATAAAAGATGCTTTTCCGTGTAAATTATATTATTGGATAAACTTATTTGGGTTATATCTATACTTCGTTATGAATATTTTGTTTTTAGTCAATTATTCATAAAGTGTAAGTCTACAGTCATTAGATACACTTAAAAAGTTTCTAGAACAAATAGATTCTCTACACTTATTTGATACCGAATTTATAACCAATATTTCTATTTAACTAATATGAAAAACGGAAGTAATTCAAATCAATTTAAAGCTAACATTCAAGCGTTGGAAGCTTTTTCAAAGGTATTTTTATTGACGTGGAGAGGAGGGATGGCGGGCGCATAAAGGATTTATTTTCATCGTTTATGTAAGTTTTAAAAAATGTAAAAAGTAGAATATATAGATATTAATTGGTAGTTTTTTTCTTATTTAAATTTTTTATTTTTTTAATATTTTTAATAGGGCAAAACAACGTTTGCCGGGTCAGCTAGTCAATGATAGTAACAAGAACAATCATAAGAGTCAAAAAAAACTCCGGATTCTAACCCCAAAATTAGTTAAATTGCATAGCAATTAAAAAGTAAACAACTTTTATTTATGTTTATTATATAACTAGTTAAATTGCATAGCATTAAAAGTAAACAACTTTTATCTATGTTTATTATATAATAGATAATTTAACAAATTTTATATATAACACACCGAGGGAGATAGAGATGAGGGGTGGGGCACCTCTTATGCATTAATTTAAAAAATAACACAGCGAGGGAGATAGAGATGAGGGGTGGGGCACCTCTTTCTCATGCATTAATTTAAAAAAGCGATAACCTAATATACCCAATGCAAATAGATAGGGAGGGTAACGGACAACGGACAACGGACAACGGACGGACGGACACCAAAAAACGAGCCCATAAATTGCATAGCAATTAATTCGGTATCATAGTATAGTGCAGTAGTTAAATATTATGAATAGCGCGCTTGAGGCCAAAAACGCGAAAAAACAAGGCAAATATTTCCAGATATATTTGAGAATGTCAGGAAACTTGGTCGGGCAAAAGTCTGTCGATTGTAGTGCCATTCCATTTTCGAAGCGAGCATCGCGTGGAATGCTGATATCAAATTTTGATCCAACATCATACCATCTATAATTTCCTACAAATCAGTAACGAATTTTTATACAATACACGACCGGTGAAATTTTAATTAAAAATTATGGGTTTATAGGAGCAATCAAAAGGTTTATAATTAAAAAAGAAGAAATGTAAAACATTTAATTTATACCAAAAAAGAGGACTTAAACCTATCGTTCCAACGTCAAACGAATTCGACCGAAAGATTATTTTCAAACCCGAAAAATCCACATACGTAAAATAAAATAAGCCCAAAGCAAAAATTTAACAATTTCAAAAATCATATCATATAATTTTGTTATCAAAAATAATCTACACAATTTTATTCATTCCCAATTATGACCAATCTGAATTAGGTTTGAGCTACCGATGCAGACATCTAATAGAGTTCAAAAATGCGAAAATTTTATAAAGAGAACATCTTTTGCAGAAAAACCTTAGGCCGCACCCCCAAACAATCTTAAAATTACCATACCCCCTCTAGTGGCTCGTGTTATTCTAACAAACATAAATAAAGCTCAAACAGCTTTAATATACAAAATTGTAAGATCTTCAAGAACACACACGTACTTCAAACTCATCCAGAGTTATGAAAACACCGGCATCGGATAGAGCCTTGTCCAGCACTTCCCTGAGATATTCGTCGAGGTAAGGCGATGCCAATCTAGTCGATTCTGCCGCCTCCATCATCTATTTATTTTTAAAAATGAATTTTTTCCTTAAAAATAAACTACAATAGCCTATTTGATCACCTTTGCCGATAACAAGTCAAAATCATATATGATAAAGACGCTTTAAAAATCGACACAATTCAAAATTTTACCTAATGGCTGAATCAACAATTTATAGTACCCGAAGGTTCGGTCGCCAAACAAGCTTAAATATTAGCCCGAGGGTCATCTAACGTTTGTGTATTGTATGATTATCATTAATATTATATATTCTATTATGCGAGTCGTTAAAAAACCTACGTTCTTTTGAAATAGTTTTAAGTAATAATTTAATTAATGGTTCACATTTTCTAAACGTTAGTTGTGGTAATTTGAAAAAAAAATATAAGGTTAAAGTATGAAAAATGAAAACGTAAAGATAGCGTATTAGTGAATAATTGTGGTAATGTGAAAAATAAAAGAAGGCTAAAGTATGAATAATGATTATGTTATAGAAACGACATTCTTGAACCATAATTAAATTTTTAAAGTATATTTCAAGTCAAATACAAATTAAAATTGAACTTAAGACTAAAACTTAACAATTTGTATCCTCCTATATACTCCAAGGTTCAACAATATATTATATTAAATCGTGCAATATGTCACAACTGGTTACATTTAAAAAAGTATAAAATATATTAAATATAAATGTTAGGCAATTATTAACTTCTATACACCAATTGAAAACATTGATTTCAACAATGCTATAAAAAATCCTTAATTCTAAATCTCCCAATCCCTGACCTCGACGCAAATCTATTCAACTTTAATTTAAACCTTTCTGCATGTATGTTCTTGGAATCACCTAAGAGCATATCGCATATGAAATTTCAATTGATTATTTGTGTATGTCAATCGATTTAGATGTACACCAAACATAAGAAAATTGAAAAATAAATTAAAACGCTAATTCGATAAAATTAGGCGTTTTAAATAAAATGAAATAATAACTCGTGATCAATTAAAATCTCTAATGCAAAATTAGGGGATATTCAGGGAAAAAGGGAGATGCTATGAACTAAGTTAAACGAATGGGAAAAATTATAATTTGAGAAAAACCTTGCGACGCTTAGATGGCATTCCGGCGATGTAAGCGTTGCTGAATTGTCGAGCCGGGATCGTTGCGACATTGTCTACTCCTTTAGAAGAACTTTGTGCGACATTTGTTGGGGTGGAACTGGATTTCCTTTTTTGTTTTTCTGCGTCGTTTTCGATAATCGCCCCCCATTCCTAACGAATGATCAAAAGATTTGCACACACATTTTATATGGCATTAATAGAAAATAAATTACAACTACTAACATTTAAGTACGATTGCTTCTAAACTAAAATAAAATTTGAGATTATGAATCTATTTTTAGATACTTTGAATATCTGGATTGGGTAGCGACATTTGCAAGACATTGACGGCGCATTATTATACAACGTAAAAAAGTTTTAAGTAAAGAAGCCCTTTTTTAAATGTAAAAATATGAAGGCCGTTCGAATGTATTCTTGCTAAAAATTTTAATACTATTTGAGGATATAAACATTATTAAAACTGGGGAAAAATAAAAAACATAAATAAAGATACTTTGGGTATTTGTGCTTTCCAATCTTTTTCAATTTCGCCCGATATCACTATTCCCGCATAGTCAACGCCTCGAGTCGAAACCTTAACATCCTGGTAACCGAGTGCGTCTTGAAAATTTTCATCCTCTTCGATTTCCATACGCTATAAGCATATACGTTATTATAATGACCAAAAATCAGAATAGCAAAAACCAAAAAAGAGTGGTACAACAGTGTTCAAAATACACAATAATGCACGGTTGCTAGTTTTCTACGGCAATGACCTTTGAAGTGAGATACATATTGTCACAACCCATTTTAATAGTCAACAGAAATAAAAAACGTAATAAATAAGGTAAAAGGCAAAGAACCTAAAGAAGGCATGAGGGATAATCATACGTATAAATCCAGGCAGTCTAGAACTTGGTATTAGAGATAATTTAAACTTTGTGTTGTGTAAACAAACCTAAATAAGCTACCTGCTGTATACATTTGGAATTGAAGTAAAACAAATTACATAAAACTTCTCTAGATATCGTATAAAATTTTCATAGTATATTTTTTGCGAACAGACAATGGAAAGATTTCGACCTTTTAAAAACAGTATACCAGTTTACCTATTCGATGATTAAAACGTGAATAAAAATTTATGCCTAGATGCAAAGTCCAATATTAGGATGAGCCCTTAAACGGGGTACAGCCTTACTGTTATTTTTCGTTTATCCTGTATATTGCTACCGACGGACGAAGTGCTTTTGACCGCCTCGTCTTGGCTGGACGGAACACGTGATCGCTCGTCAATTTTCGACTCTCCGACGCGAGATTGATATCTGCAAAGCAAAGTTCGAGAATTGCAAAGTGGGAAAATCAAGGCAAATGAATGTCATTAGTTTTGACGATATAATATAAACCATTTTAAATCAAATGACGTTCAAGCTATAATATATAAATTTTAACTATTCTTTAAGGATGTTTTGCAAGCGCAGCCAAGCCAACCCGATCAGCAAAACGTAATAGAAGTTCCTCCAGTTCGAGACTCGCAATTGAACATAAAGGAATCCAAAAAGTTAGCCACTATGTAGTTAATTTTTTCCCATCCTTAGATCGATCTAAGGACTTATGGGAGGCCCTTGACTAATAGGCCTTGCTTAATGACAAAATTGTTATGGATTTAATGACACTCTAAAACCGTTCCCAATCCTGACTTATGATAGATCTTAACTACAAGAAAAATTTGTCCTGAGTGTTTCCATTGTCCAAACATTTTAAACACGGTATTGCCAATGTATAAATTTAGTGCAAAAGGTTAACCTCCATACAAAGCCTCGACCACTTCAAACAAGACGCCTTAAGGCGCGAATGACAATTGTCAACAAATAAGAATTCCTCTCCAAACCAAATGTAAAACTCCAAAATGGACAAAGCCCAAAACCTGTTAAAGTAGGGCAAGAAATCGGTCACCGAAGTTGGGGATGCCTGGCTTGTGTTGGGCATTAGGTAAGAGACGAGCCAACGGGATAGCAAATCGGTAACGAAATTGGCAGAGCCTCCGGTGCCCCCACCAAAAATTGAGGTAAAATTGTTGCCGGTCCAGAGAGATGAAGTGAGAGCCCTACGAACAATGATGGGAATAACTCGAGTAGGATCGGCTAAGACGAGTCGCAAAGGAGAGACCAAGTGGCGCTCCGCTGTAAATATCAAATCGATAAGGTCCTCGGGCCGTGAAAATCTTTATATATAAAAAATACATTTATCAAATTATAATAAAATATTTTTTTGGACATAATTTAAGATTGGCATTATGTAATAGATCTCACGAGTTTTACCATGTTATAGCGTAATATAACCGTATAAACTCCTACTCAATGTAATAAGTCTCCCTGCGCCCTAATGCTTATATTCCTAAATTTTAATGTCGGATCTCGTTTAGGGCTCTATAATCATTATCTATAAAAATCATTAAGGTTAATGGAAAATTAGCCACGTGCATAAACAATGAAATCCTTTCCAAGGTTCATGTAAACACCAATTTTAAGGTCCGAAAGTCTAAATCCATAGTAATCAAATTTGTATATGACCATTTACCTCGTAATTCCCGTTTATATAAAAGTACCGGAAAGAGGGGAGTAAAAAGATTAATTCATATCAAATCTTTTTCTAAATAGAATTCAGCAAAGCATATAAAGGGAAATAGTTGGATGAGGTAGTCAATAAGATTTAATCGATACAATTATTACACTTAAATAGCCTAATGATTGAACGGACATTCCAATTATGTGGTGGTTACCCTGTGGCGTCATCAGTAGAGGAGGGAGTGTGGTTGAATACCGTAGCCAAAAGGGTGGTAAAAGCGCAAGTCTGGTAGGCGTCTATAGTACGAATAACGTCTATATCGTCTCTCGTCGGAATATCCCTCTATTGTAACATAACAAAAAATCACCAATTATTATTTCTAAATTTCATTCACTATTACATTAAGAGAAAACAAAGGTAATGAGCTAGCACGATAATAAAAGTTGCTAAACATAAATAACGCATAAGTAAAAGTTCATGGTGCTAAAGGAGCTAACAAAAATTCTTCCAAAAAGGGCAAAGTTTCTCGACAAATGCGATCGACCACGTCGGTTAATTCAGCTTTGTCGGGCCAAGTGCTTTGACTTGGGGTGTTGGAGGCAGGTCGTTGTGCTAACACGAAAGCCACTATCAACCGATTCAAATGGTTTAGCGCTTGGCGTTGTCTCATGAATATGCCTTGGACCGTCCGCTGTCTACTGACCAATGAAAAAATGACCATTGGCCAAAATGTGATTCGAAATTTGTTTTTCGTTTTTGAATTGGTTAACATTGATAATTACCCATGGCCTCTCCTACAAGGGCCTATGCCTATACTGATACGGGTCCCTGTGGCCCTACAAAGGCTTATGCCTCTAATGATGTGGGTTCGAATCCCGAGAGGCCAAATTTTCCATTTTTATTATCTTTGTTTAAATTAATATAATATTCTTGTTAATACAATTGATAATAAGACTTTTTGGCCGTCCGTTGGCTGCTGACCAATGGAATGAAATGACCATTGGCCAAAATATTTATATTTCAGATAAAAGGCATATAAAAACAAAAATCATATAAAAATTTTATACAATTTACAAAATATTTTTATGATTCTTCTTGTTAATACCATTGATAATAAGGCTTTTTGGCCGTCTTGGCTGCTGACCAATGGAAAAAAATGACCATTGGCCAAAATGTTAATCAAAATTGTTTTTTCTCGTTTTTTTGACTCCTATGTATTTATATACCGTCTCTTGGTACTGACCAATGGAAAAAATGACCATTGGCCAAAATATGAATCGAAATTTTTTTTCAATTTTTTTGACTCTTATGTATTTATATCGACGTTTAACGTGTCCTGGCTGCTGACCAAAGGAAAAAAATGACCATTGACTAAATTGTGAATCGAAATTTTAATTTTAGTTTTTGAATTGGTTAACATTGATAATTACCCTGTGCCCCCCCCTACAGAAGCCTATGCCTCTACTGATATGGGTCCCTGTGCCCCTACACTTATTAAAGGCCTAATCGATGATATTTAACGATTATCTCACTTTTATATAATTATATTAATAATAGCATATATATTAAAATCTTCTATTGCTGTTAAAATGTTGCTCTGATTTTTTTAATTAAAAATTGTTCAAATTCAACAAAAAATTTCTCCCAACGCTTCTGCAAAATCTTAACATTGTGATGTTTTATAATATAATGTTTGTTACACGCCTAATTTTAAATATTTTTGAATTTTGGCACATATACCCGTTCTTAAACTTAGTGATTTACCCTTACCCCTATTATTTCTGTTTATATTTCTTTAGCAATATATTACCAAAATGGGAAGCCCGGCAGAATTTGCAAAAAAAATTTTTAGCCTTAGCTCCACCCATAATTACTTGTTAATTATCAATCCGAACCTTTCCATCTGAGATTTTAAATAAAACTTGTAGTAATTGTTTATCTACAAAATATTCAATTTTCTTCCCCGCTCAAAAGTTAATTTCCTTATTAAAGGCTTAATCAATGATATTTAAAGATTATCTCACTACCCGTTTTTAAAATAGGAATTATATGCCAAGGTTAAACTACATTTTATTACCCTACCCCTATCTTACCCTCTTATCCGCCCACCGCTGACTTGGCATTATTGGGGGCGGGAGTGGAGGAGATGGAAAAAGGGGTATTTTATCGATTTTTTAAATTAATGCATAAGCGCTGCCCCACCCCTCATCTCTATCTCCCTCGCTGTGTTAGAAGCTTAATAATACATACGAGTGCCTCCCCACATCATCTCTCTCTCGTTATCGACATGTGTTACTTTTATTACTTAATTTAAGTAAATAAATTGATTGAGTATAAAGTATATAATTATTGTAAATCGCAACTTGAAAGCAAAACAATTGTTGTTTAATCGGATTTTGCCTAAAATATAATTTATAAAAATCTTCCTCTAATAGATAATTAGTTTTATAAACTAAAATAAATATAATATCATAGTAATTTCTTGGCCAATTTTAATTAAATAATGAATCCTTTCCATGTTTTTAGAAGTATCTCACACCTAGCCCCAAATTTTTATTTTTATAAAGGAAAACGGTATTAGCACAACTTTGTTATTTCATTATCTGTATAAATAACATAAAAACTTCTACTATTTTAATACCAGCATGGTGTGACGGGTTATAGCGCACGGCTTGTAAACAGATGCCTCTACTGATGTGTGTTCGTATCCCTGCGAGGGCAAAATTTTTATTTTTTTTTAAATTAAATTAATATTTTGTTCTTGTTAATAACATTGATAATATGACTTTTTGACCGTCCGCAGGCTACTGACCAATGAAAAAAATGACCATTGGCCAAGGTATAAATCGCAATTTTTTTTTTCGTTTTTGAATTGGTTAACATTGATAATTACCCTATGCCCTCCACTACCAGGGCCTATGCCTCTACTGATATGGGTCCCTGTGCCCCTACAAAAGCCTATGCCTTTACTAATGTGGGTTCGAATCCCGGAGACAAAGTTTTTATTTTTTTTAAATTAAATTAATATTTTGTTCTTGTTAATACCATTGATAATATGGCTTTTTGATCGTCCGCTGGCTACTGACCAATGAAAAAAATGACCATTGGCCAAAATGTGAATCGAAATTTGTTTTTCGTTTTTGAGTTGGTTAACATTGATAATTACCCGATTCCCACTTATACAATTTCGACTGTATAGCAAAACAACGTTTGCCGGGTCAGCTAGTAATTATATAAAGGCAAAATATAAAAAAATTGATATTCACACTTTAGCTGGTGGTCATTTTTTCTATTGGTCAGCAGCCAGAAGATGGCCAACTAGCTTATAATTATATAAGGGCAAACTATAGTAAAAAATGTTGGATACACAAAGGCGGTTGTCATTTTTTTTTCTGGTCAGCAGCCAGCAGACTGCCAACTAGCTCATAATTTTTTTTTTGAATTGACATGCTTTATTAAAAAAAAGTATTAAATATAAAGTGGAATTAATAAAAAGATACAAGAACGAAAACATTTATAAAAAAAATGATTAAAACACATTATCCGTTTCTTCATATTTAAGAATGGGCATTGAATTAATCAAAGAATAAAAATTGGATTTAGCAATCGCAATGGCAATTAATTTTCTTAGTAAGAAACTATTCGATATTTAAGAAGGGGGCGAGTATTTATTGAGTTCTTTAAAAAATTAAATGCGCTCTCTTTCCAAACGTCCCTGAGCACGACGAGACGATAGGAATAAAAACGTAGGTTTCCGATAAAGCTGAGTATTTTAAGGATTTGCGATGCTCTGTCGATCCTAGGGGGTCGTGAGTATCGTTGGAGGGGGCAAACAGGTCAATACAGGTGTAGTCCCATTTTAAGAAAAGGCCTTTGTCCCATGGGATAAGTGACAGGACGCATCCGCCCTTCAAGAGAGGGATCTGACGGTTCAAGGATGGAAGGAACTTTTGTCCGTTTGAGGGCAGCTTGAAGCAGTGTATTTATTTTTTGGTGCCTACTATACCGGCTTTTGTTAAATTTACAATGCAGAGGGTGACGCGCTTCCTCATCTACAAGTGAATTACAAAGCCGGCAGGGGTATGGGGACGTGTATTTACAGCCCAAGCGGAGGCTATGTTGAAGGACAGGTTAGGAATCTCTAAAAACATTCCCGAAAACTCACTAGGGTAAGCTTCAAGCCATTCATGACCGGATTGGTCGAAAGCCAATGACCTAAGATTGCAATGCTGTTTGTCGCATGTCAAGAGAAGGTAAGCAACGGACCGCGACACCAAACTTGCATCCAAATCTTTTTGGGCATATGATTGTGGAATGTCAACTCCTAAATTGACATTCTCATTCCATAGAGATAAGGCTTGATTGATAGAGGGGTTGAGTGAGAAAGGGACAAGGTCCTTAATAGATTGTTTAAAAGAAAGGGAGGAGGAAATAAAGGCGGCTAAGGAAATCGCGGTTGGGGAGCGAAAACCTAGACCGTCGGATTTTGTGGGAAGAGTGGCTTGAAGCCAAGTATTCGTGTTAACAGAAATATTAAATTAATTTAAGTGTGGATTTAAAAAAGTGTTCATAATTGTGTAAGACATCTTGAAATAAAAAAGCTTACGTGGAGCGGAGGCAGAATAAAATTTTGATAATGTTGTAATAATTTTTTATAATGTAAAAGGAATGATGAGAGGGCATAGATTTAAAAATGTCTAATTTGGTTTTTAAAGAAGAAAGGTTTTTGTCTAAAAAGTTTTTGAGGCCCTCAGGGCCCCCGATAGGTGCGCCTAAAACATACATATTGTTTTTATTAATTTAGGCAAAGTCAAAAAACTTTGGATGAATATTATCCAAGTCAGAATATATTTCACTTTTAGAGGCGTTTAAACATAAGTTTAAAGTGGGGGAAAAAGCATGTATTACATCTAGTGCTTGGACTAGGTAGTCAGGGGTGCCAACAAGAGTGGAGTCAACTAGATACCAGAAATTAAGGGTGAGTTTACAATGTTTGTTAATTTCGCTAATTAGGTGATTTATAGCCAAGCAGAATAAAGGGGGGCCTAGGGGGTCACCTTGTTGAATCCCTTCTACGGATTAAAGGAAGAATTCTCCAAATTTCAAAATCGAAGGACATCCGTAACTTAAAATGATGTAGTTGGTGTATTGGGGAAATAGCTTGATAATATCGTTAATGAAGACTCTGCGGCGAATGCTATTGAAAGCATTTTTAAAATCCAGTTTTATAAAGGAGTCACCCAGAGGGAGGTGTTTCAGGGCTAAGCGTGCGGCATGGGTAGCTATCTCGCACCCTCCTTTGACCCCAAAGCCTAGTTGATGCGGGATTAAAGTAGGGGTCAATATGGGTTTGATCGCCACAAATTAATTTAGCAATAATTCTTCGAAAGACACCGCCGATAGGATTCCTTATAGCTAAAAGTTTAGCTCTAAAGACTATGGGCGTTATTTCTTTAGGCATACTCCCATTGACTAAAAGGTTACAAAATTTGGTGAGTAAGTCTAGTAAGATGGAGGAGTTATTATTATCAATTGTTATAAGATCTTTTAAAAAAATTGTTTTATGCCGTTAAGACCACCTGCAGAATCCATAGGAAAGGATAAGATGGCATCTCGAATGTCTGATGACTTAAAAGCAATATCTGAAGGTTGCGAGGGCGATAGGTAAGTAGACGATAGACTCTGGGGATGCTTGAGAACCATTTCTTCATATGATTTTTGTGAAGGACTCAAAAATGAATTGTCTTCTTCTAGGTATCTCATTGCACTTTTGATGTAGAATGAGTGAATTTTAATAGAGAATATATTCGCTTCTTGTTTGGGAGTTAATATTTGGGATTCCTTTCTATCCATGTTATATGCTGGAGGGCTGTTTTGACTGTCAAAATTTGAAACTGATTGTTTAATATTATGAGTGATATTTGCTTCCTTGTCTTGAGGAATGGATAAAATCTAAAAAGAGAATTTAAATAATTGCTCCCAATAGGTAGGTTCTGAGGGAGAGAAATAATATTGTTAAGTAAGTTTATTAAAAACTGTTGCATGCACGCACGGGCCCCCCTTGAAATTCTGGATATGGTGCTTGAGATAAAAAGGCTCTGCTCGATGTCATGTCATTTTTTTCATTTGTGATATAGTAGTTTTGATGAGGTATTAGATTAGGAATATCTGCACCAGAAGGGCTGAAATTAATGTTATCATCCAATATTAAGGTAGATGGTGGACATATAGTGTTTGGGGGAGCGAGCTTCCCTGAGGAGGGGGTTTATATTTAACAAGGCCATGTTGTAAAAAACACTTTTTCTTTAATGAGATATTTCTGGAACACAAGGGGCATAGGGCTTTTAAAAGGACCATTTAATATATATTAGAATTTTATCACAGACAAAAAAAATATATTCAGGTCTACACTGATGATTTATTGTAAGATTCTGAGTTATTGAGTATTTTGGAAACATGGTTTGTAGTAAGGAATAATTAGAGATATCATTAGTAATTGCTTTAATTATGTGTGTAGACATATAAATTAGGGATAAAAGTATGTGTTGCTGAATTTGTAGAGAACATTGCTTATTATAAACATGATTATATACTCCTCTATCTCTTTGAAACCTGTTATGGTTGCGCGCGGGCGCAACGCAACCACAGTCTAATATACACAATCTCTCATTGCGGTACAGTGACTCCCATTGTTGTGTAGTCTACCATACATGTTCCCCCCCCCCTCATCTATCTCCTCGATAAATTACGCGTAGTAAGTCCAGCTGCGCTGGCAAGGCAGTTATGCTTGAAGGTGCGTACGGGAACGTACGGGAAATTTATCTTCTTGGTTTAGAATGTTGTACCACGGATGTACAGAATTATATGTATATCCACATACACACACAAAACCTCCTCCCTCAGCATCATCCTCTCTCTTATTGATTAGTTAGACGCATCTTAATGTGTACGCGTAGTCCCTCTCCACCCATCGCTCTCTCCGCGATTTATTATAGTGATATGCTAACACGATTATTTCCCTCATTATCTCTCTTGTATTGATTTGTTAGACGCGTAGTAATACATACGCGTGTGGCCATGTTGTGATCACGTGTCTACACACATCTATCTCCCTCCGCGTTCCTTTGTTCTCATATATATTTTAAAAATGAATATATTCAATCGCTTACCATTGCGCGTGATATTTTGGTGGGCAACATTTTAATTAAGTCGCGTAATAATTTGAATAAAATGAAATAAATTGGATTTCTAAAGATGATTATAATCCTAAAATATAAGGTAAGACTTAAAGACCATAATAATTGAGTAACGAAGAATAAATACAAATAACGTAACTATAATGTAATAATAATCCTATCCTTATTTTATCTTTCTAACAAAACCCTAAACATCAAATAAAATATCAGGATGCCTGTTTGATTTTGCTTTCCATTGCATACCTCTTTCGAGTTGGGATATCAAACAACACTCAAACCTAAGGTCTTTGATGTTTGGAATTTCCAAAAATATTAGCTAGCATGATGCTACAGGTTTGGGAGCTATCCTATAATATAGCCCTATGATTTGGCATTAAATATACTAAAGCATATTAAAATTGAAATTTTAATATTGATGAAGATGGAAGTTACTCGTTAATTTTAGGGTAAATAAATTTAAGTATTTGATATAAAATTAACCTTAAACAGTTATTCATTAAGAATGTACACATTCCTCACAGACTTAAACCATCAGATCCTTCCTTTAAAGGTCGAATGCTTTCCGACAATTCCTTACTCGTTGTATGGAAAAAGGTCTCCTTAAAAAATGAGATTATATATACATTGATGTGTTCGCACCCTCAAATCTTTATTATGAACCCCTGACCCTTGCAGGAGATCGCAAGTCACAAAAATACGGTCCTTATACATTCAAGCATATTCATTCACATCGAACCCAGACTTAAGGTCGCCCTTCCTTCCCTTTGGCACCAGGAACAGAGACCTGCATGGGCTCATATTTTAGGGTCAGGCCCTGCCCATATTCGCAAAAATTTATTTTATTCGGCCCGAACCCAACCCGCAGATACCCAAAAATTGCACCGCATTAGGCCCGCACCAGTAAACACAAGTCGACGTTGCTCTAAAATTATATCTAATATATAAAATCCTATGGTGTGCGTAGTTAAACTCCTCTGCAACGGTTGGACCGATTTTTATGAAAATTTCAATATTTGGCAGGTCTGAGCCTAGGTTTTAAACCATATTCGAAATCTCTAAGTGAAAAGACGGTCAAGTTATTTAGTTTTATATGTTTTGACGTTTGATAAAACGTCAAATCAAAAGCAACCTCATGACGTCATACATACTGTAAAATGCAAAAATTTACGTCATAAATGTAAACTGTAAAATGCGACTTTAAATAATCTAATACATAAAAATGCTGAAGTATTTTACTTATAAAAACACCATATAGCAAGGGCGTAGATGGCATGAGAATTCGATATTTAATGTTTTTCACCTTTAATTAATTCAATTTGATATACTTAATATGTTATATTTATAGGTAACAATGCCAGCTAAACGCAATAGGAACAATTTGGGTCGTCAAACGAAACAAAATGCAATCGTGAAAAAAATAAGAGCACAAAGAACAGACGAACAAATCCTACAAAACAATGCAGATCGTGTGAGGATGGTCCAAATACGTGAATCACAATCGCAAGAGGCACGAGATGAACGACAACAAAGACGATTTAAAAAACAAGTTCGCCGATTTGTAATCAACACGCGTAAAGAAAATGACCTACACCGCCTACAAGTACATCAAGCATTTAAATCGGCTTCATTCCTTCGACTAGCATTCCAGTATCAGCCTGATGTTGAATACTACACCCATTCCAAAGTGGCTATTGGTACTATGGACGTCCTCATTGTCTTGCACTTAAATATAAAAATGAGTCGGCCGGGATGTGTTGCGCACCAGGAAAAGTTCGATTAACGGAGATTGAAACACCACCTGAACCATTGCACGGTTTACTTATCGGTAGGGATCCTGATTCTAAGCTGTTCAAGTCAATTCGGACATTCAATTCATGCTTCCAAGTGACATCGTTCGGAGCAACACAAATAGTTCAAAATAATGATGCAAACGGTCATCAATATTCAACGTTTAAAATAAAAGGCCAGGTTTTTTACAAAGTGTGTTGCCGATGATAAACGAATCTTATAAATTTTTACAAACTTACTTTATGGGTGGTGACGACTCCGAACACGCATCGCTAATCGCGTGGATGCACGTTGCGGCTACAACAACCTCGATTCACCTTTTGCCAGGCGCATCGTCAGCGAACTGGACGTTCTGTTGAATGAGCACAATGATTTATTCAAAAAATTTAAATCGCACATGCCCAAATTACTAAATGACAATTACGCTATTGTCGTCGATTCTGATAAACACCAGTTGTAGAGCACATTCGTAGATTCAATGCACCTGTAGTTGACGACGTTGCCGGAATCATGGTTGGGGACCGTACGGCTCCGCGCCAAATCGTGATACGAAGAAGAGATAACAATCTTGAGTTCATTGCTGATACCCACCATTCATATGATGCTCTCCAATATTCGATAATTTTTTGGAAAGGACAAGATGGATATTGCATAAACATTAAACAACGAGATCCCCTAACAGGTACTTTATTCTTTATTAAAAAAATAATTACTCATTTTCAATTAATTGGAATACACATTATTACAGGAGCCGAAACAAACAAGAAGGTTAGCTCGAAAGATTTTTATGCATATGGTTTGATGATTAGACGCGGTCAAGACAACGTCATACTACGATGTTGTGAGCTTTGCCAACAATTCATGGTCGACTTGTATGTGAAGATAGAGAGCGAACGTCTACGATACTTAAGATATAACATCAGAAACTGCGTGCGGAAGAATACATTCACTTACGAGACGCTATCGCGAACAACGTCGACATGCTGAAATTGGTAACTCTATTATTCTACCATCATCGTACGTAGGTAGTCCAGTCACATGCAAGAATACATACAGGATGCTATGGCTTACGTACGCGAATACGGACGACCGTGTTTTTTTATTACGTTTACATGTAATCCAAAATGGCAGGAGATTACATAGTTGCTTTTTCCAGGACAAAATGCAATACATCGTCATGACATTAAGGCACGGGTGTTTAAACAAAATTAAAGTCTTTCATTCATTTCATTACAAAATTACATATATTTGGCCCTGCACGTTGCTGGATGCATTCGGTTGAGTGGCAAAAGCGATTACCTCATGCTCACATTTTGATTTGGTTCGTAGACAAAATACGTCCTGAAGACATCGACATTTTAATTTCTGCAGAAATTTCAAATCCGTCTACTGATCAATTATTGTTTGATATTGTTACTACAAACATGATTCATGGCCCATGTGGATATTTGAATCGTTCATCGCCTTGCATGTTAGATGGAAAGTGTACATAGTGTTTTCCTAAAGATTTTATCAATGATACGGTCACACATGTCGACGGATATCCTATATATTGTCGAAGAAGTACCGATAATGGCGGACAAATATTTACTAAAACTATCAGTAACGTGCGTGCGAAATGTCAGCCCATCGATCTTCATTGTTTAGCGTGTCTGCGTTATCTAAAGATTTTCTAAGATGATCACCATGTCTCTTCCATAATGCCCCATTATCCATTTCTATCATGTATGATACTGGGCCTAAGATTTTTACTATTTTTCCCGTTACCCATAATTGATCATTAGTTGTGAAAGTTCTAACCCATACTCTATCTCCAATTACAAATTTCCGTTTGATAGGTACCAACTCGTCTTTGTCAAGACCAGTTACATGTGGTTTGAGAAAGTTTAATGGACCGATTGGTTGAATTTTGACTAATAGATTGGCTGGATTAATCCAGTTGTTGGGTGAATGGCATTCCTATAAGAAAACAAAAAGTTATATAATTTATCGTTTTTAAAATTCCTAGTTTTGTTCAAAAACTCCTTGAATGTTCGGACAAAACGTTCAGCTTCTCCGTTGGATCGAGGATGATATGGGCTGGAATATGCATTACGAATATTATTTGTTTTGCAGTATGTTTTAAACTCGGCGTTTGTAAACTGAGGTCCATTGTCTGTAGCCAGGGTGTTTGGTACTCCGAACCTTGAGAAAATAGCTTCAAAGAGCGTTTATAGTGCTTGCCGTTGTGATCATGGTCATGGGAATTACCTCAGGCCATTTACTGTAGGCGTCAATTACAATTAGATAATAATACCATTAAGGGGTCCACAAAAATCGGCATGTAACTTAGACCATGGTTTCCTAGGGTTTTCCCATTTTTGAGTGGCTAATTCTGTTGTCCCAGTGAACCATTGTTGACAATCCGTACAGTTTTGAACATAACCTTCTATATCTTTATCAATACATGGATACCAGAGATGTTGACGAGCCAAGATTTTTGAGCGACTCATGCCTCGGTGTCCTAAGTGGATTAGTTTCGAAATAGTTTGCCTTAATCCTTGAGGAATAATAATTCGGTATCCCCAAAATATACAGCCTTTTAAGGTGGTGAGTTCTTTTTGCCGTTGTTGGTACATGATTAGCTCTGGAGTAACTTTCTTGGGCCAGCCATGGAGTACATAGTTATAGACTTGTCCCAGGATAGGATCTTTACGAGTATGACGTTCTATGTCGGCTGAGGTAATAGGGAAATGTTGAAATGGTTCTTCATAAATGGTGTATATATCTTCCTTCCCTTTGTTGCTCAGCTTGTATTGGAAGTCTAGATAACATATCAGCTTGGGTATTTTCTTTGCCAGCTTTGTATTTTATGGTATATTGATAGGGTGTTGTTAACAAGGTCCATTTCTGAAGTCTCGCTGAAACGGCTTGTGGTACATTTTTATTAGGGTTGAATAGTGATATTAATGGTTTGTGATCTGTTATTAATGTAAAATGGAGGCCATATAAATATTCCTTAAATTTATTAAATGCATAAATGATGGCAAAAGCTTCTTTTTCAATTTGACTATAATTCCTTTCAGCAGCGTTAAGGGTGCGGGTAGTAAACGCAATTGGGTACTTATACCCTTTTATTTCATGTGCAAGTACTGCGCCGAGTCCTTCAGATGAAGCATCCGTTGAGAGTATTAAAGGTAAGTTAGGATCAAAATGTTTCAATATCGGGACTCGGACAATGGCTTTTTTAATGTTATTGAATGCCTTTGTACAGTCTATGGACCACTCCCAAGCAACCGTTTTCCTTAAGAGTTTATAAAGCGGTTGGGCTAAAGTCGAGAAATTTTTTATGAATTTTGCGTAATATGTAGCCATGCCTAAAAAAGATTGTAATTCTTTTATTTTAGTTGGAAATGGTGCTGATAAAATTGCTTTAGTGTTCTTGACGGTTGTTAAAATTCCGTCCTTACTAATGGTATGTCCTAAGTATTCCACTTTTTTTTCCAAAAATTTACACTTTTCTAATTTTAGTTTTAGGCCTGTTTTTTCCAATTCCTTCAAAACCCTTTCTAATTTTTGATTGTGGTCCTCTACTGTTTTACCTGCTATAATAATGTCATCTAGTTAAACTAATATTTCCTTCTCATTTCTAAATAATGAGTCCATAAAACGCTGAAAAATGGCTGGCGCCGAGGCTATCCCAAAAGGTAACTTAATATTTAAAAAGACCTTTATGCGTATTAATGGCTAATAAGTTTTGAGAATTTTTGCTAACCTTTATTTGAAAATAGGCGTCCTTAAGGTCCAATACGGAGAAATATTTAAACCAGCCTAATTGTGCAAATATATCTTGAATACGTGGTAAAGGATATTTTTCAACTAAAAGGTGCTTGTTTAAGTCACGGAAGTCGCCGCATATACGGATGTTTCCATTATTTTCAAAACAGTTACAATAGGAGCAGCGTGTTCAGCATATTTTATTGGTTTTAAGATACCTTCTTTAACTAACCTATCTAATTCTTCGTCAATTTTAGGTTTTAACATATAGGGAATAGGTCTAGGACGGAAAAAACGTGGACATAACTCATCTTTTAATCTAAGCTTCGCTTCATACCCGACGACCCCTCCCAATTTATTTTCAAACAAAACCGGATATTTTTTAACAATATTATTTGTTACAACATTATCGTCAGTATGATTAATCTCGCGCAGTTAGAAAGGTTTATTTCGCTCCCAATCTCCAGCTAGATGCCGTAATATATGAGAAAAGATTCTCAACCAATCTCTTCCTAAAATGCTTTGACCATTCCCCTCCACGACGTAGAAAAAGTTGGTGGGTTGCGTTCTGTTCTTGCACCGTGACTTTTGCCGTTCCTTTTATCGGAATAGTTGACCCCTCGTAACCCTTTAGAACAATACTACAAGGTTGAATGGCCAGGTGAGCCCCATTGATGGAATTTATTAAGGTGACTGCTGAGCCAGTGTCGATTTCAAATTTTAAAATATGCTTGTTTACTTTCAACCCATAATATGGCCGGGAATTTTCTCCTAAATGAAAATAGTTCAATGACGAGATCCTGTTGGAGCGGCATATTTTCCCGATGTGACCCTGGGTATGGCATTTGCAACATGTTACAAATCGGAATTTACAATTAGAACGAAAGTGATTACCTCCGCAGGCGAAGCATTTGATATTCGGTATCGGTTGTTTGTTGGTCACCGTATGAATAGGTTCCAACTGTTGCGTCAATAAATGACTTTGAAATCTCGCTCGTTTGATGGACCTGGCAACATCCAAAGCCCCTTGCCAGGTCAAATTTTCCACAATCAACAGACGTTCTACAACCTTCCCATTTAGCAGTCCAGCTACGAACCGGTCTCGTAGATTATCCTCGAGAGTTGAACCGTAATTACAATGGATAGAAATACCTTTTAATCTTGCCGAAAAAGCATCAATATTTTCACTTTCGAACTGAACACATTTATGGAATTTATACCTATGTACAATAGGACTCACGTGGGGGAGATAAAACTTTTCAGGGTCGACACTATCGCTTCGAATGTCCTCTGCAACGGATCTGATGGTGAGAGAAGATTTATTAATAATTCATAATTCTGTGATCCAATCACCGTAAGGAGCAGAGATTTTTTATCTCCGCCAACAACTAGATGATAATGGTTAAACTGCGACATATAAAGGTCAATATTATCGTAAGACACATAGGGGTGGAAACTAATCGAAGAAACCGTGCCATTGTTACGACTTGGTTTTGGTTAAGACTTTATTAAATGTATAACTTTAAATAACCATTCTGTTCAGACTAATACAATTTTTGTATATATATGTGATAGTGGGGTGATACATTAGTGGGGTGATAGTGGAATGAACGCGCTAAAAAGAATTTGAATATTCTAGTGCAGTCTTATGCTGGCGCTCCGCATGATAGTGGGGTGATACGTGCGAAAGTAGACTTTAGTCTATAACATCTAATTTGAATACATAACAGTAAATCGTAGGCAGACTGAGTGCTTTTATCTGCGATTGTTGTTGGTAAATGTCACCGGCCCATTGTCATTACACGATATGCGTAAAGTAAATGGACATTAGTATCCAACGTATAAAGTTGCATGCCTTGCACTAGGCTTGTTAGAAGATGACAACCATTGGGACAGTATGCTTACTGAAGCAGCTTTAAACTGTACAGCAACACAAATTCGTTTACTATTTGCTATAGTGTTGACTACATGTTTCCCGGCCCGAGCACAAACGTGGTGGGATAAGCACAAAGATTCAATGGCTGATGATATATTACATCGACATCGTTCAAGGTGCAACGATCTATCGATATTATTCAGCGACGCAATGTACAAAGAAGCATTGATAGCTATTGAGGATCTTTGCATTGTCATTGCCAATTTAAAAATTAGTCATTTTGGAATGAACATTACCTACAATTTTTAACATCTGTGAACCATAATTTACAATCTTGAAAGTTACAAATTATCTTTAATTAAAAAATATCAATAGGTAAATAAACATAAATAAATACTTTTAGAATTATTAAATCACTATCTTACTTATAAACTTAAAAAGAATTTTTATTAATAATAGATTCTATTGTTTGTTTTTTATTAATATAATATGCTTATTTTGAATTGCAGATGTCTGGTAAATATAAAAGTACTCTTTTACACTACTTTAGTAAAAGGAAAAGCCTAATAAAAAAGATGGTAAATATGATTTAATTTGGAATAATTTTAATTATGTATGGGTATTTGTGTTTATATAAAATAAGACATGAATATGTTTGTTTGTAATAGGTAAAGATGGGACTGAATTAAAAAAACTTTTGTTATATCCTTACTATGGGAAATTATGGTAATTACTGTTAAGCATTAGATATGTTAAATATATATAGTTAAAGGCAGATATTATTCTGCTTCCAGCAGTGAAATTCACATGAACTCTGAAAGAGGCAAGAAAGATTTTGGTTTTAATATAGAAGTATTATATATATTCTCATGTTTTAGGTCAAGATAAAAATTGTAATTCTGCTGGAGTGGGGAAAACTGTCTCTTCTTTTTCTTATGATAAAAATGCTGGTAATTAAAATCATGCAAGTTGTTTTTATTTTATTAATATATATTGATAAAGATGAGTGTATTAGCAGCTCTACTAATTGCTCAGTCTCTGAAAGTGAAAAACATGGGCAAAATTTAAACCATCATATAAATTTATGATTTCATGGACATCTAAATACAAATGGCAATTTTTGATGAAGCCTTAGGTGGGGCTTTATGCTCTGTCTGTTCTCTTTACAATATACTTTCTTAAAAGAACACTTGCCCGTTAAAATATTACATGTATTTATTTAAATATGCGTGTATGTATCTATTTATATATCGCTTATATCACCAATAAAAATCAGTAATTATTATACAAAATGGTTTAGCAATTAAAAAATTTTTTACCCCCCCCCCCCGGAAGTTGAAAATACCCCCCGGAGCATTTTTTCTGAAAGAAATCCTGCCTACAACGGTCCCAAGTCTGTGTGCAAAAAGTGGATGGTTGGCGTCGGTTGGAAACCGGCTATAAAAACCAACTCCAAAATAGTTTAAAACAAGATTTTACAAGAAAAGGTTAGGGCGTCCTCCACCAGCGACGCGCACTGTATATTCCGCCCGGCCCAACTCACAACGAAGGTGGTTAAGGAAATTAGTTGTTGAAAGAATGCAAATGACGTGCTGGAATGTAAAAACGCTGACGGGGAAAAGCATCGAGGTCGCACAAATGCTAAAAAGAAGAAAGGTACACATTGCCTGCCTACAAGACGAGGTGGAACGGAACTAAAGCTCGGGATTAGGAGAAGGATACATGCTTTTCTACAGTGGCTCATCAAACCATAGAAATAGGGTCGGTATCGTTCTAAGCGAATCGTTCAAGGACAAGGTTGTGGAAGTCAAGCGTTGTTCCGACAGGCTAATGTAGGTGAAGATTGCAGATCAAGGGGGCCTCCTAACCGTTATGTGTGCATATGCACCCCAAATTGGGTGTATGGAATCAGGGAAAGACATATTCTTCAATTCATTGGAAAAGGAAATACAACAAATCCGACAGGAAGAAAGGATAATTATTGGGGCTAATTTCAACGCTCACGTAGGAAATGATCGCCTCGGGTATGAACGCAATCATGGAGGCTATGGGCATGGTCTGAAGAACAAAGAAGGGGAAAAACTTCTCCAAGTATCTCAGGCATATGTCGTGGCGATCGTTAACACCTATTTTCAAAAACGTGAAGATCGTATTGTGACCTATAGAAGTTGGAAGCATTTTAGTCAAATTGACTATTTGCTTATACGGCTAAAGGGCTTATGGAGCATCAAGGATTTCAAAGTAATACAGGGAGAAGAAATCGCCAGGCAACATCGTCCCCTTGTTATGGATCTTGACAGAAGAGTATTTCTCGAAAGAAGAAAGGTCTATGAGCCTCGAATTCGATGCGAAAAGCTAAAGGATACGTCGACAAACGAAAAATACCATCAAAAAGCCTCCTCACTCTTGGGTGCAAGGAAGTTGCAAAGGGACGTAGACGACGATTGGGAGACGCTATCTAAGGACATAAAGGAAACAGCGATTGGTGTTCTAGGACAGACCAAAGGAGGCAAATCTATGAATAGGGAACTTTGGTGGTTAGATCAATCGGTTAGGGATTTCATCGAAAGAAAGAAAAATCTATATAGACGGTGGCATAAATCAAAAAAGTCGGAGGATTTTCAAGAGTATAGGGACACAAAGAGTGCCGCAAAAAGGCCGTTGCAATAGCGAAGAATGCCGCCTACACCGTGATGTCAAACAAACTGGATCATAAAGGGGGCGATAGGCTTATGTACAAATTGGCCAAGATAAGGGTAAAGAAAAGCCGCGATGTCGGAATTCTTAAAATAGTCAAAGACGAGAAGGGTCAAACCTTATTCAAGCCGAAGGAAGTGATGGAAAGGTGTAAAGGATATTTTAAGAACCTCATGAATATTGCAAATGACAAGGATTCCCTTCCCGAAATTGAGCTAAATATAAGTGTGGTCGAACTCTTTATGGAGGATGAAGTTGGGCACAAATGAACAAGATGCAAAAAGGAAAAGCAAATGGCCCAGATGAAATACCTATGGAAGCATTGCTCGGATGTCGTGAAGAAGGAGTCACCACCATGACGAACCTTCTTAACAAGATATTGGTAGAAGAACGAATTCCTAATCAATGGAGAGCAAGCAAGATTATACCCTTATTTAAAGGCAAAGGGTGGCAATTACAGAGGTATCAAGCCAACTTGTCACTCCTTGAAACTTATGAAAGTATCTAGTAACAAAGCTGAAAAACGAGGTGGAAATATCAGCTAACTAATTTGGATTTGTGGCCGGCAAATCCACAATCGACCCAATCTTCGCACTAAGGCACATGATGGATAAGTATGGTGAAAAGAGAAAAGACCTTTATATCGTCTTTATCGACTTGGAGAAAGCTTATGAGACGGTCCCCCGCGATTTTATATGGTGGTGCCTGAGAAAACAAAATATCCCTGACACATATATACGGCTTGTAAAAAATATTTATGAAGTCTCAAACTCTTGCGTTAGGACAACAGTTGGAGACTCTAAATCTTTTCGGGTTAAAATTGGATTACATCAAGGATCTGCTTTAAGTCCCTTTTTATTTAATATAATTATAGACACGATAACGAGGGAAATTTAAAAGCCATCGCCATGGTGCATATATGCCGATGATAAGTACTATGCGAGGAACCAAAAAGTGGTAAAGCGCTTAGCTGGATATGGGTTAAAGGTCAACGATCGAAAAACGGTATACATGGAAATGAACGGTACAAGCAGCCCATCGCTGGATGTCCCTCTAAAGTACCCAAAAGTAGACAGGTTTATATACCTCGGCTCGATGCTACATCAATAGGGAGGTTGCGCAACGGAGGTCAATGCCCGCATCCAAAAAGGATGGCTTAAATGGCGAAGTATAACCGGTGTAATGTGCGACAAGAAAATACCAATATGGTTGAAGAGCAAAGCTTACAAATTCACCGTAAGACCGGTGTTACTCTATGGAAGGGAAACATGGGCATTAAACACCACGGAGAGAGAGCTATTACAAGCCACAGAGATGAGAATGATACGGTGGAGCTTGGGGTATACTAAGCTCGACCATACGACGAATAACTTTCTCATGACAAAAATGGGTATTTAACCTATGGCGGACATGATTAACGAAAATCGGCTAAGGTGGTATAGGCATATACTAAGAAGAGACACGAATGACGTAAATCGAAAAGAACTGGACATGGAGGCACCGGGCAAGAGAAGAAGAGGATGACCCCGTGTCACGTGGAAAGGGGAAGTCGATAAAGTAATGAAAACAAGAGACTAGTCAAGATATGGCACTCACCCGGTCAAGAGGGAAGAAACTCATCAAAACAAACCTCACGACTGTAGGAAGAGTTCACCAAATTGAAATGCATCTGATTTACTCAAGACTGATATGAGTCAACTGCAATACAATACTGTAGAAATGGCAGCAATTGTTACTCGCAATGTCCCACTACTAACTGATGACAAAAAACCATCCACGACCGAATTATGCTGGCAGTTTCGTCAGGACAAGGTTTCTTTTTTTGGATGCACCAGGTGGAACTGGCATAAGATTTCTCATAATTCTTGCCGAGATACGATCAAAAAATGATCGCATTGGCCGTTGCATCATCTGGCATTGCAGCAACTTTATTAGATGGAGGCAGAACAGCTCATTCTGCATTTAAACTGCCACTAAATATCCAAAGTAACCCAAAGGCAGTGTGCAACATAAAAAAACAATCGTCCATGGCTACAGTACTCAAACGGTGTAAAGTTATCTTCTGGGATGAATGTACTATGACACAAAAACATTTCCTTGAGGCATTGGACAGGACATTGAAGGATATAAAAAACAATGACAAACTATTTGGCGGGACTCTGTTACTCCTTTCATGTGATTTCAGACAAATACTTTCCGTCATTTCACGTTCAACGTACGCTGATGAGATCAACGCTTGCTTAAAATCATTGTCATTGTGGCGTAATGTTGAAAAGTTAGAACTGAAATTAAACATGCGCGTTCATATGCGCAAAGATATATCCGCTGAAACATTCTCAAAACAACTTTTAGATATGGTGATGGAATAGTTACTTTGTATGAAAATACTGGATGCATAAAATTACCGTCGGATTTTTGCACAATCGTCGACTCGCAAAATGCTCTCATCGACCACATATTTCCAGATCTATATACACAGTACAAAAATCTTGCCTGGATGTCCGAAAGAGCAATATTGTCAGCAAAGAATGTAGATGTCAATAATTTATATTCCAAAATACAAGTTGTTACCAGGTGACTTGGTATCATACAAATCTGTCGATATATGCGATGCTAACGAAGCTGTAAATTATTCAATTAAGTTTTTTAATTCATTTTGCCAGGCATGCCACCGCACCTTTTACAATTGAAGGTTGGATCTCAGGGAATTTTTTTTCGTAATTTAAACCCACCACAGCTGTGCAATAGCACACGATTAGTCATTAAAAAATGGATGAAGAATGTTCTCGAAGTCACCGTTTTGAATGGCAAGTTCCGAGGTGAAAATGTATTGCTGCCACGAATCCCTTTAATTCCCACAGATGTGACGATTAAATTGAAACGTATTCAATTTCCAAAAGGCTCAAGGTCAAACGATGTCTATTTGTGGCTTAGATTTGGGCACATCATGCTTTTCCCACGGACAGCTATACGTAGCATGTTCTCGCGTGGATAAACCATCCCGTTTGTTTGTGTTGGCTAAATATGGACTAACCAAAGATATTGTTTACTCCATCGCACTTAGAGTTTGATGAAGAAAACGAGATCTCCTAACAGGTACTTTATTCATTATTAAATACACGATTACTAATTTTTAATTAATTGGAATACACATTATCACAGGAGCCGAAACAAACAAGAAGGTTAACTCGAAGGATTTTTATGCATATCGTTTGATGATTAGACGCGGTCAAGACAACATCATACTATGATGTCGTGAGCTTTGCCAACTGTCCTGTCCAATGTCTCAAGGGAATGTTTGTGTGCCATAGTACATTCATCCCAGATTATACCTTTACAACGTTTGAGTACAATCAACAGGAACTGCGTGCGAAAGAATACATTTACTTACGAGATGCTATTGCGAACAACGCCGACACAGCCTAAATTGGTAACTCTATTATTTTACCATCATCGTATTATAAACGCTGTACTCAAAAATAATTTCTACATTGTTATTTAGCTAATCTAATTAGGGACTAAGTCAAACCAACGCTTGGCCGGGTACAGCTAGTATTTATATAAAATGCATTAGTATTGTTGATAAAGTAACTATCAAAGGATGACCGTACTAATAATAAACTAATAATAGGAATAGAAATAATATCATTTTATTTATCACTAGGGCCGGAGCGGACAACTATATATTAACAAAAGAAAGTTAAAAGTTAATTAAGTAGTTAAAAACATATGTTCCTTTTTGCCAACTCGGATTTTGGCTTACAATATTCAATCATATAATCTGTATACAATGATATACCAATTTACAACAACACATATACAACATCATATATATAACACATATATAACATCCCCCTTAAAGAATGATGAATCACCAATATACCAATATATAACATCAACATCTTTCCCCTTAAAAAATGAAGGCTCCTCCTGGTTTTGTTCTTCGACCATTCACTCCAACAATTCCCTAACTTTAAAAGTGGGTTAGCTGTAAGGGTGGGATGGGATGGAAATTATCAATAGGGAAATATGTAGGTTGAGGGAGTGGACTTGGCTACGTGGATTCTGGGGGTGCTATTTCCAAGAATGGATTAGCTGGGAAGGTAAGATGGGATGGAAATTGTCAGAAGGGGAAATATGGGGGTTTGAGGGTGTGGATTTGGACAAGTGGGTTTTGGGGAAGCTAGTGGCAGGGTTAATTTCATATGTAGTTTTCTATTTTAAGTTGGGCATTCCCATATCCATAGTATAATGAATTTAACTTAGAATAATGACATCCTGAAATCATCTCCTCAGAATAATGAATTTACCTCCTAAATTCATATAATCCTCTTATAAGTCTTATGATTTCCATAGAATAATGTTTCCCTTTTCATTGAATCATTTATACATACTCTTGCATATTCCTTTTCCTCCTTAGAATATTTATTTGGAATTCCTCTTCTTGTTCCTTACCAATAGTTTCCTTCTGACACCAGTTATCAAAGGATGACCGTACTAATAATAAACTAATAATAAGAATAGAAATAATATCATTTTATTTATCACTAGGGCCGGGGGGGGACAACTATATATTAACAAAAGAAAGTTAAAAGTTAATTAAGTAGTTAAAAACATATGTTCCTTTTTGCCAACTCGGATTTTGGCTTACAATATTCAATCATATAATCTGTATACAGTGATATACCAATATACAACAACACATATACAACATCATATATATAACACATATATAACATTTTTCCCCTTAAAGAATGAAGAATCACCAATAGACCAATATATAACATCAACATCGGGCGGCCGAGACCAATCGTGTTTGAGGTCCGAGAGAGACGGCGCATGGAACCCTACGTTAGCGTGCGCCACAAAAACACCCACATGGAAGAAAGGGCGGCGGGTAGGCACAGACGGGCAACTCGTCAGGAGGCAGCTAGACCTTTCATCTTGGCTATGCCCGTATGACCTGCATGAAGTAATTCGAGCACTTGAGGTCGCAACACAGACGGAATTACTATATTTTCGTTGCGTAGTAACACGTTGTTGTTGACCTCCAGTTCGTTTATCACGCTTCGATAAGAAGATGGTACCGTTTCCAGCGTACTTTTTCCCGTCAAGTAATTTAACACCAAAATTAAGTCTGGATCCTCTTGGATTAATTTTGCAAGATCGACATCACCGCAATTTTGTGTTATTACATTTATTTCCTCCAAGTTTTCTCCCTCTAACTCTTCGAAAGTTAGGTCATTATTATCGTTTCCCAGTCTTGAAAATGTGTCTGGCAAGTGATTTGACTTACCTTTGCGGTATTTTACCAGCGCTAATAACCATTTTTGCAGCCTCGGACTTAACATTAGATCCCTATTGTCCTTTGCAAAAAGTGATACCAGCGGTTTATGGTCGGTAAAAATATCGAAACTTCGACCAATTAAATATTCACGGCAACGGGTCAAACTCACTACTACCGCCAAAGCTTCCTTTTCAATCACTGAGTAATGTTCTGCTTTGGAAAACTTTCGTGAAAAGTATAGGATTGGGTGTTCTTCATGACCAATTACATGCACTAGCACACCGCCGACACCTAGCTGTGAAGCATCCACCGCTACTGCTAATGGTAGTTCGGGAACAAAGCATGTCAGCACAGGACCTTTACTTAAAATCTTCTTTAACGCGTCGAACGCTTCCTGCTCCTTGTTCCACCATACAAATTTTACTTTGTCCGTCGTTAACAAGTATAAAGGTGCCGCTATCTCCGCAATGTTAGGCATAAACTTGTTGTAGTAATTCACCGACCCAAGAAAGGATAGTGTCTCTTTCTTATTCTGAGGTGGTCGCATTTTAAGGATCGCATCCACCTTGCTTTGTAAGGGACGAACGACTCCATTACCCAATTGATGTCCCAAATATTTTAGTTCCGTTACTCCTATGGCGCATTTACTACGCTTTACCCGTAATCCTCTTTCATGGATTCGTTCCAACACTGCTAACAAGTTATTATCGTGCTCTTCCAGTGTAGCTCCCACTACAAGAACGTCGTCTAAGTAGTAAAACACACCAGAAAGACCTTGGAATATTAACGCCATGGTCTTCTGAAACACGGGCGCACTTAGGCTGAGACCGAAAGGCAGTCTTCTAAACGCGAACAAGCCTAAGGACGTGTTTATTGTGGTCAACTTCGACGAGCGGTTATTTAACTTGATTTGGAGGTAAGCGTTAGCATAGTCCAACTTACTAAAATATTTTGCACCTTTGAGATTTGCGAAGATTTCTTCTATTCTAGGTAAGGGGTACTTTATTTCTACTACCCAAGGGTTAAGCGAAACCCTGTAGTCCGCGCAAAGGCGCAAGCTACCATCCGGCTTTTTGACGGGTACCAGTGGCGTAGCCCATTCGCTATATTCCACCGGCTCGATTATCCCTTGCTCCACCCATTGTAGCAAGATGGCTTCTACTTTCTCCCGCCAAACAAATGGTATTCTTCTCGCTGGCCAAAACCTTGGTACAGCGTCTGGCTTCAGTAGGATATCATATTCGTATCCCCTTAGGCAACCAAGCTCGTCTATAAAGATAGCCTTGAACCTTTCCAGCATCCGCTGTAGACTTCCTGACCAACTATTTAGGGACCGGACTGCATCGCCACTCATAAGATTACGAGTGTCGGTAGAAGATGTCGGTTGATCCCCCGACTCTACTTTTACCGATAGTCCGTTTGTTTCGGCTCCGAGAGAGGTAGACTTTAGAGCCCAAGTTATAAATGGCATTCTTAAGGGTTCCTATTTGCTCCGCCGAAATCTTTTTCACCCATTTCCCGTGGTCCACTACTTCTCACATAAGCCAAACCAATTATTCAACGGCCCTATCACCTTAAGCCATTCCCACCCTAATATTGGTTAATCTCCACGGACGTAATATACAAGGGTAATATTAATTTTTTAATTCCTACCTCTACCTCAGCCATAACCTTACCCACTATTTTTATTTCTCCCCCGTCTACCTGTCTAGCCCTAATATTCGTTTTCTCCCACTACTTATTCGGCCAGGTAGCCTTAAATTGTTTATCGCTTATTAGCGATATGGTTGCTCCACTGTCTCCTAACCATTCAATTACCTTATTGTCAATTTTCAATTTAGCAAAGGGACGATTACTTTGTGTTAACCCTTCAAAAAACCTTTTAATTACATTTACTTAATTATCCTCTTCGTTACTGTTTAAACCCCTTTCGGTTTTATCCGCCAACATTTTATTAATCCTTGTTACCCTTTTATTCCCAACCATTCCATTAATTGGTATTTTGATTTTATCCTCCAAAATCATATTAACCCCTGTTTCCTTTTTATCTCCAACAATTTTATTTATTGCTGCTGCATTATATCCCCCACAACTTTTTTTATCGTTATTTCATATTCCTTAAACCTTCGTTAACCGCCGAGTTTATTTTTATTCCGTTTTGATTCTTACCGCCAGGTGCTCTTAATACCTCTTTCCTCACTTTTAAAGGAAAGTATCTCATGGAGGGCTTACTATCTAATTGAAAATTTGTAATTGGTTTTGACCGAGACATAAAATTTTGTTGGAGAGGCGTAGATTTTATATAAGAGGAGAATGATCTGAAGGAGGGATATGCATGTGGCATATGTTGCTTTGAATATCTTATTAAAAGGGAAGGGGATAACAACGATGTTATTATTTTAGGTTTCTTGAAAGTTAAGGAAGTAGGGCATGTGCTTATTGAAAGGGACATTAAGAGAGGGATTATCGGTTTATAAAAGGGAACAGATCTGCTTAGGGAAGGGAAAGTTAGATTACTATTTTTGGTAATAGGGTTGGTGGAAATTCTACGAGGTTTGATTTTTAAATGACAGATGTTTATCTTATGTTTAAGTTTGATAGGTAGTGTTGAACTTATACTTACAGGAATATATTTAAAGGGGGTGAGGCTGTTTATTAGGGTAAGGGGTTTTGTTCTATTTAGTAGGCCAGGGGGGTTTGAAATAGGCGTTAGGGGAGGGGATTTTGGGCTCTTTAGTTGGGGAGGCGGTTTTGGGCTATTTAGTAGGGGAGGGGGTTTTGGGCTAATTATTTTGGTAGGTGGTTTTGGGCAAATTATTTTGGGAGGGGGTTTTGGACTAATTATTTTGGGAGGGGGTTTTGAGCTAATTATTTTAGTAGGGGGTTTTCGGCAAATTATTTTGGTAGGGGGTTTTGGGCAAATTATTTTGGGAGGGGGTTTTGGACTAATTATAATTATATTGGGAGGGGGTTTTGGGCTAATTATATTGGGAGGGGGTTTTGGGCTAATTATATTGGGATGGACTGGACTGTATAATTTTTTAAGAGTATTATTCACACGTATAGCAGCCCTCCCTGGTTGCTACTCATTCTCGCCTCTCCTGCACCTACAACTACAGGTGCTCGGGCCAGGTTCCTCCACTCTATTTACCTGTTTTTCACGCGGCCTTCCTTGCCATACCCCACGCCCCACTTTAGGGCAATTCCTTCATGGCCCATTTTATGGCATAAAAAACATTTTGGTCCATTTTTATATTCAATTGCACATATTATCTCATTATTCTTTTTAATTAACCACACTAAAACCATAATTATTAAAATTAAAACTATTATAATTATATTTTCGCGTATACAATTAAATACTATGTTAATACTAAAAGTAGGTGGCTTAGTACCAAACATTTTAAAAATAAATTCTATTCCAATACTAAAGACGACAAAAGCAAATTTATTAATGCTATTCGTAAAACCTTAGACCAACAAATGAAATAAAATATCAGTGCTATGAAGATAATTAAAAAATAGCTATTCATATTATTCAATTATTAATTTGAAATAAAGGCAACATTATATTCAAAAAAAATATAAACTATTTATTCATAAATTTCCTTAACTATTTAAATGATACTTACATAGTTCATTGTAGTCGTAGTTGGTTGGTTGAACGCATTTTCGTTGTTGTTCCTCGAACTGTTTTCTTTTCGTAGTGTTGCAAGTTTTTCTAACGTATCTTCTTTGATCCTCGAACTATTTTCTTTTCGTATTTCTCTTGTTTACTTCTGACACCAGTATTTATGCTGAGGGCTTAATTGTTCGAGCGAAGAATTTGAATTTTATTCACAAGATCGAAAATACAAAAAACAGATGATTATACAACATAATATATATATATCGTCAATACGTTACAATGTCGATAATTCACTTTTTATATAATACAAGTTATATATCCTTGCATGGAAAGGTTACAAAACCTTACAGTAACTAAGCTAGAGCATATAAAATCGGTTAAGGCAATTCGTCAACGTTTGATAGGGATAAATTAATTTTGTATATAACTGAAAAATTATTTTTGGTTGGATAGACAAAATACTGGATTCCTCTCCCCTTTATTTATAAGTTAAATGTATGTAATATAAGTTTAAAAATTAGAGTTATTGTCGCTTAAAAAACGCCAAAGTCGCTGTTTCTAGCAACTTTGAATATTTCAATATATTCGTGTTCACTGTGAAAACTCTACCAGAATCTGCCTGTTTGCCGGTTGATTTTATAAGTCCATTATTTGCTGACTAGTGTGATATTAACTATAAAGTAATAACACTAATTTTTAATGTTTACCTATTTTGGATTACTTGATAACATGTTATATTTGTTATATTTATATACCATCTTCATGCAAACATTTATTAAAGATATTGAACTTTTCAAAATTAGACATGTTGAAAAATTATAGTAGGCAGGACTTTGAAATACCACGAGGAAAAATAAACATGTTAAAATTAAAGTTTGATATGCAAACAGAGGTCAGATTTGTTTGGAATTTCTGCCAGAACCCGGCCCGATTCAATTTTTTAACTTTCCTGCCCGCCCGGGCCCGCCCAAATCGTTAAAGCTGCCCGATTTGCCCGGCCCCAAATATAAAATTTGAACGTGAGCCCAAATTATGCGATCCTAAACAGAGGTCAGATTTGTTTAAATATTTCTGCCCGAACCAGGCCTGGTTCAAATTTTTAACTAAATTGCCCGCCTGAACTCTTGTAAGTGTCCTCTCGGCCATGCTCGAACCATTAGAGCTGCCCGAACTTCCTGGCCCGATTAATATTTCACAAAATTTTAATAGATTAATTGCGAATGCATTTTTTAATAACAAATAATTTTAAAAAGTAATACTTAGAAAAATAAATATATTTAATCCATAAATCACCTTCTTGCTATAGAATATAGCTGGGAAAATTTTTATTTGAAGCACAAAAATGATATGGGAATTAATTATGTATTATAAAAATAAGTATAATAGCGTATTGGGCAAAAATGAGAAATATGGAAATTAATTACTATAGAAATTAGAAATATGTAGTAGCGTAGATTAGGGAATAAAAAGGTTAATTGCAAAATGGGGAAGTTTTGTTAACCCTCGAGAGTACACCTGAAAATCCCTAACGCGAGAGCATTCGTGGGGTATAACTTTAGTCCACTTTTTAACTTCTTATAACTTTCAAAGTGTGGTGTTTCCCCCTCTCTGAGTTATTATTACTTATTTTTATTACTTTACGCGTAGCACACGATTGATTATTAGCTTATTTGATTTTGTTTTTGTTTGTTTATTTCTTCGTATACTTATATGCTACGATTATTATTATTTATCGGATGACTAATGAGTCACGACAGATCACCCCTGTTTATTACGTTACTGTACGTTTGTTTATGACGTTACTCTACTCATGTTTATGATGTTACTATACGCCTGTTTATGTTAAATCATGTTTCTATTCCCCCTTCCCTATTCCTTTTTTTATTACCCTGTTACTCAAGTTCTAGTTTTAAATTGCTGGAAATGTACAGAGTCATAGCTTTAGCTAGAAAAACTTTACTTTGGAAATGTGCCAAGAATAATGATTGAGCGATAATTAATATATATACCCGATCGTTCGATATTGGCATTCATAAATAAATTCTTCTTATTTTTGTGTTTCGCGTAGATTTTACGAATAAACATAATGGTCCTCCCTTTTTGGGGGAGGACCCGTTAGATTAAAATAAATTAATAAGTTTAATAGACCGTTTTTAATTCCATGTTCTTCTTATGGAATATATTAATTGGAATTTTAAATAAATTAGTGGAAATTCTGAATAAGTGATGCAACGGCAAACTTATTATTGGTGTCAAAATGTGGATCAATTGAACCTTCGGCAACCAACTCCAAAACAAAATATTGGCAAAATTCTTCAAGTGAATGAAAATCCCGAACCACTTAACTATTCCGATCTTTAATTCAGTGCAAAAAATATGCTTCAATATTACAGATGATTCAAATATGAAATTTTTCAATGTCTGAAGTGTCAGAAAACGTGGAAACAAAATAACGCCCGCAGCAATGGGCAAGCAAAATGAAAATATATTCACACTGATTATTCGAACGTCGAACTAATTACAGAATGATCCGAGAGAAAACCCAAACTGAATTACAACAGAAGAAAAATATATTCACACCAATTATTCGATACTTAAATATGATTGTAAGAGATTTTACTTGATTTTTTCACATATATTATTATATGCCGATTATATTGTTATCAATAAAATATTAGGCCAACCCCCCCCCCCCCGCGTTTCTTTGAATATTATTTGGCGGTTTGCGCATGTTTTTATAAAATTAGGAAGGGGTGGCGAGAGAATTGATAATTTTTAAAAAATGGCAAGTTATAATCTAGGTATATAGAAGTAAAACGGTACAGCCTTTTGATGATGATTTAGTATATATTGATTATAATTTTGGTTGAAGCTGTTGCCCAGTGTTGCTTTATAGAGCTGTAGCCATGCGTATAGAGCTAAGACCATGTCAAGTAGCCATGCGTATAGAGCTAGGACGACGTCCATTAGCCATGAAGTACCCCAATTGATTCACAGTGCAGGATTTCATTGAGTAAATCAGTTGCAATGAATCAGTTCCGAGGGCAAAAGCAGAACGATAAATTAAATGAATGAGCTAGATGTCAGCAATTGTTTAAAAATTATATTGTTTGTTATACCTATGATTTATGTGAACTTTGATTAAGAAATAAGGTGGATCGCCGCCTCGACACTTAGGTTAAACCGCCTCGACCTCGAACTAAAATTGTTACCCCTGTACCTTTATCGGATCGGCAGGACTTCAAGTCTTTGACTTCTCGATAAAGGGGGAGGTGTTGTGTTACCCTGAATTATTATTACTTATTTTTATTACTTTACGCGTAGCACACGATTGATTATTAGCTTATTTGTTTTTGTTTTTGTTTGTTTATTTCTTCGTATACATATATGCTACTATTATTATTATTTATCGGATGACTAATGAGTCACCACAGATTACCCCTGTTTATTACGTTACTGTACGTTTGTTTATGACGTTACTCTACTCCTGTTTATGATGTTACTATATCCCTGTTTATGTTAAATCATGTTTCTATTCCCCCTTCCCTATTCCTTTTTTTATTACCCTGTTACTCAAGTTCTAGTTTTAAATTGCTGTAAATGTACTGAGTCATAGCTTTAGCTAGAAAAACTTTACTTTGGAAATGTGCCAAGAATAATGATTGAGCGATAATTAATATTATATATACCCGATCGTTGGATATTAGCATTCATAAATATAATTCATTATTCATTCATTATCATTCATTCTTCTTTCTTATTTTTGTGTTTCGCGTAGATTTTACGAATAAACATAATGGTCTTCCCTTTTTGGGGGAAGACCCGTTAGATTAAAATAAATTAATAAGTTTAATAGACCGTTTATAATTCCATGTTCTTCTTATGGAATATATAAATTGGAATTCTAAATAAATTCGTGAAAATTCTGAATAAGTGTTGCAACGGCAAACTTAATACAAAGTATTCTTTTAAAACCTTTCAAATTTTAAACATGTGTTTATAAAGGTCTTAAGATTGATAGTATAAATTTGATATGAATCTAATTAACATTACAAAACTTTTTACACATTTCTGAACCCTCATTTTTATTTTAGTTATTTTAGAGCTTCCCCTCATTTTACCTCTTGACATCATATACCTTAAAATAAATCAAAATAAACGTGATTTTTTATTAAATGTTCAAAATGCATTAAAAACACAAATTGTAAAAGATATCATCATACAAAAAAATGCATACATTTTTTCAATCAAAAAAAACTTACGTAAGAGCATTCGTGGGGTAAACAGAACCCCAGGAGCCAAAAAAGCTTCTATATTTTTAAAAGTATTAAGCCAAAACCTATGAAATTTTGTTCTTGATAAAATATTAAGCTACTGAAAAGACCAAATTCATTAGACTTAAATTGCGTTTTAAATTTTAATTTATAATTTGCGTGGGGTGTCGAAATACCCCACGAATACTCTCGCGGGTTAAACCAAATTTTATTTCTTAAAAAAACTAAATGAAGTAGAATTAAATTTAGCACTTATAGATGCCTACATGTGTGCAAATGGCATGACGCCTTTGTTTTAAGTCTAGACGGCACACGTGTATTGCGAACAATGAAAGGGATACATAAATATAATTACACGGTTCAACAAGAAAAATCAACCGGCAAACTGTTTACAGATTCTGGTAGAGTTTTTTACGGTGAACACAAATATGTTTTTAGTTTTTCCCCTATACGTCAAGTATTTTAAATATTCGCTGTCAAAGTTGCCAAAAACGCGATTTTAGCGTTTTTCAAACGTCAATAACATGCAAATTAGTCGGTTAAAATTTTATTTAATAGATTTAATACGTAGATATAGGGGAAAGGAGTGTATTTACAATTTTTTTTATCCTCGCACTTTTACTATACAAAATTAATTATCCCTATCTTTTACATTGACAAATTACACCAGACTTGAGGGCGCCCTACCTTCTCTTCAACACTAGGAATTAAGTGCGTGTTGTTGTTCTACTACTTTTATTACCAAAACAACAACATGCTCTTAATTCCTAGTGTTGAAGAGAAAGGAGGGCGCCCTCAAGTCTGGTGTAATTTGTCCATGTAAAAGATAGGGATAGTTAATTTTGTATATAATTTAAAAAGTAAAAGTGCTAGGATAAAAAAAACTGTGAATACATTTCTCTCCCATATATCTACGAATTAAATCTATTAAACAAAATTTTTACCGACTAATTTGCATATTATTGACGTTTGACGCTAAAATCGCGTTTTTGGCAACTTTGACAGCGAATATCTAAAAAACTTGACGTATAGGGAAAAAATTAAAAACATATGTGTGTTCACCGTGAAAAACTCTACCAAAATCTGCCAACAGTTTGCCGGTTGATTTCACAAGTTAATTATTTGATAACCAGTGTTATTACAATTACGCCTCTGAATTGGTATACGATTCGGATTTAAATTTTTTTCTACCAAAAATATTCGATTCGAGATTCGTCGAATATTAAAATGAAGAATGTAATTCGATTCGAAAAAATGTAAGGATTCGAAATTGATTTGAATATATATTAAGTTTTTTTTAATAATTTAAAAACATACTAAAAGTCTACTATGATTTTTAATTTGATTTGAAAAATTTATTTGAAAGATATTTAAAAAAAATACACGTATCGAAAATAAAAATAGGGGAACAAAAAGCAATGGCGATATGTGTAAAACAATCAAGAACCGTTTTTAGCCAACTTTAAGGCAAATTATTTTCCTAAAACTTTCTTCCTTAAACGATTGCTTGTGTTTGGTAAATAAATTGGTTCCGGTTGAAAATAATCTTTCGCGCTGGGTAAATGATCCAGGTATAGAGAGAAGATTTTTGTCAATTTTTGGATGGCTGGAAAACGACGTTGATTCGATTTCCACCATTGTAAAGGCTCAAGCTCAACATTGGAGGCCACACGAGGTTTGTGCAAAAATGTCTCCAACGGAGACTTCCCGTTCTTAATTGACGATCCATTGTTGATACCTCTCGTTAGTTGATCAAGATCGGACTGACTTCCTATAGCAGTTTCCGAGTCATCTTTATTGGTTATAAACACACAAATTTAAGCCTTTAATCGACGACACTCACTAATAAGACTATCCTCTTATTGATGACCATTTATCTTCTATTTTCTGTTTGGCCATTTTGACAGCATGATCCTCTATGCCTGGTTGATAATATACGGGTAATACCAAGTTGATTGTGGGATTTGCCCCCCGGATATTAAATTAGTTGCACTTTGAAAGGGAAAAAGTATCAATTTAACATTTTCAATTTGTTCCCATTCAATGTTGGATAGTTATTCCTCCAAGAGGAATTTAAAGGACAAATCTAATGCCTGCCTTATTAGAATAGCCTTTTCTATCATTATATAGGTGCTGTTCCACCTGGCTACCATGTCAAGTTTTGCCTTTATGTAATTAATTGGTGGGTCAAATTCTTTACATATAGGCTATAATCGTGAAATATATTTAAGCTTTCTTGCAATTTTTATCAATTTAATTAAATTGTGATCCACGTTCCCCGTAACTTATATAAGATTGAAAATTTTAAATTAAACTTTTTCAAATTGTAGCAGGAAAAATAACTAAAATGCGTGAAGATAAAAACAGCTTAATATTTGAGTCTCGTCTATTTTAAATAAACTAAAAAAATAAAATTCGATTTTTTCAAGGATTTGATTCGGTTTTTCGAATCTTAGCAGCCTAAATATTCGATTCGAACTTATACATATGGATTCGAATCTCGAATATTTCCCACAGGCGTAATTACAATCTTTTCCTTAAGCGTAGCTAGGGATCTGAAAGAAATGGGGTCGGGCAAAGATTATAAAAATAACTTGGGAAGGGGTGGCAAAATTATGCTATTTTAACATTTTAAGCATTCCCGACATACAATCGAATATAGAAGAAACAAAATAATTTACTATGTTTCTATTTTAATTATGCCCGATAGTGCTGTAAACATTTAAAAAAAAAATCGAACGCGTTCAACGTTCATTAGCAAAAATCGACGTTCACGTTCGTTTCCAAAAAAAGGAACGCGTTCACGTTCGTTCAAAATTTTATGATAGTTTTATTTTAAATTTAATTTAATATAAATAATTGTCTTATATTTTTTAAAACAATATATTAGCCATGTTAAAAAATAATAGTTTTATTTCGATAATATAATTATAAATACAATATAATATAATAGAGCGAATAAAAGTTTTTTATTTATAACACATTTTTATTAATTTTTAATAATAATTGTTTTTGAAAATTTTTGTCGGATAATCAGGAACGCTCGGCAGTTAATACAGCATTAGCTATGCTAAAAACCCGCTCCACAGGGGCATATGAGGGGATTGAAGTATTATATTTAATATACAAATCTTTTAAAGAAGGAAATTTATTATAAACATTTAATGTTTTGTCCTTCGCTTTACATATCACAGACACTTATAAGTCCCTAAAATCAATTAGTCACTGACGGGATTTATTTAACCAGGCGCGAAAGAATTAAAATGTTTTAGATAGGTTATTATAAATTTATTTTGAACAAAAGACGCAACGGGTCCTCCCCCAAAAAGGGAGGACTATTACCTTTTTAATTTAGTATCGAATAATTAATTTTTATTCAGCTACGCGAAACACAAAAATAAGAAAGAAGAATGAATGAATAATGAATGAATAATGAATTATATTTATGAATGCCAATACCGAACGATCGGGTATATATAATATTAATTAGCGCTCAATCATTATTCTTGGCACATTTCCAAAGTAAAGTTTTTCTAGCTAAAGCTATGACTCAGTACATTTCCAGCAATTTAAAACTAGAACTTGAGTAACAGGGTAATAAAAAAAAGTATAGGGAATGGGGAATAGAAACATGATTTAACATAAACAGGCGTATTAACATCATAAACAGGAGTAGAGTAACGTCATAAACAAACGTAGAGTAACGTAATAAACAGGGGTAATCTGTCGTGACTCATTAGTCATCCGATAAATAATAATAATCGTAGCATATAAGTATACGAAGAAATAAACAAACAAAAACAAAATCAAATAGGCTAATAATCAATCGTGTGCTACGCGTAAAGTAATAAAAATAAGTAATAATAATTCAGGGAGGGGGAAACACCGCACCTCCCCCTTCGAGAAGTCACAGACTTGAAGTCCTGCCGTTCCGATGAAGGTACAGGGGTTTCAGTGTTATTAAAAACCTTTTAAGACTGAGGCGGACTAAGGTCGAGGTGGCGATTTAGGTCGAGGCGTAACTTGAGGTCGAGGAATTTACCTTATCAATTTTAAACAAAGTCCAAACATACGATAGGTATAAGTTTAACCCACATAATTTTTCAAACATTTCATGAAATCTAGGCCATTAATATAATTTATCGTCTGACATCTAGTGCCAGTTTATGACCTTTGCCCTCGGAGACTGATTCATGGACTGTGGATTTAATCGAAGAAATCCCGCACTGTGAATCAGCGATAACAGGGGGTACTTCATGGCTAGCGGACTTGACGTCCCAGCTCTATAAAGCACCACTGAGCAACAGTCGCAACCAAAATCATAATCAATAGATTCTAAATCATCATCAAAAGGCTGTACCGTTTTACTTCTATTTTATACCTATACTTTAACCTGCCATTTTTAAATAATCATTTCTCTCAGTCAAAGACTTTAAGTCCTGCCGTTTCGATAAAGGTATTGGGGTTTAAAGTGTTGTTGAAAGCCATTTAAAGACTGAGGCGGAATTAGGTCGAGGTGGCGATTTACCTTATTCTTTTAAACAAAGTTCAAACAAGCCATAGGTATAAGTATAACCAACATAATTTCCAAACATTTCGTGAAATTTAGCCCATTATTATAATTTATCGTCTGACATCTACTGCCAGTTTATGACCTTTGCCCTCGGATCGACTCAGCGATAAAAAGGGTACGTCATGGCTAGCGGACTTTCTGTCCCAGCTCTGTAACGCACCGAGCAACAGTCGCAACCAAAATTATAATTAATCAATACTAAATTATCACAAAGGCTGTACCGTTTTACTTTTATTTTATACCTAATATAACTTGCCATTAAATAATCAAAATAATCATCTCTCGCCACCCTGTTCTAATTTTGTAGAAGCAAAATACGCAGACCGCCAAATAATAATCAAGATAACGCGAGGGGGGGTTGTTTTAATATTGGTTAACAACATAATCGTCATATAATTAATATGTAAATAAATCAAATGTATAATTCTGTCTTACAATAATATTTTAGCGGCACATTAAGAATTTAGGCCTTGAAAATTAGTTAGGGATGATTCTGCATAATTGATATTTTGATTTAAATCAGTTTCGGGATTTTCATTCGTTCGAAGAATTCTGCCATCTGTTCTCAGACATATTGGAATTTCCACTGAATTATGTGCGGTTTAAATTTGGTAGCCAATTGTTAGAAAAAATTGTTTTCTTCCTCCGTCTCCCAATATTTCCGAATCATGGAGTGGTTTGATAGTTTTAGTACGTGGTTCGATTGCTTTTTAATCCGGCGCCACCTTGGAATCTCAAAAGGCCGAATGGACGGAATTAAAAATAGAATTCCTTTGTTTCAAACTATTTTATTTATTATTCGCGGAATATTTATTGTATTTAAAACGCGCGAAAAATATTAATAGATTTCACTTTCTAGTATGGCTACATTTTGAATTTTATTAAATCATTATTGAACCAAAAAAATATAATCATTATCATATATCGAGGTAATCAAAAATATTTGCTAAATTATGTTAATAAAATAACAATCTTAATTCGATATAATAACTAGCTGACCCGGCAAACTTTGTTGTACATTCGTTAGTTATGTATATTTCAAATTTGAGACATTTCATGAAAAAATTTAAAATCAAACCTGAAGAACGTCTATCTGAATACCTAGTGCAAAAAATCCAAGCTGGAATCGGATTTGGTGGAAGTATTAAGGATTCCCGCCATCCCTCCTCTCCACCCCACCGTCCTTTGATTGGAAGATCTGGGTAAAAAGTAACTTAGAGGATTTGTTGATTTTATACATTTTTAGACACTTACATTGACGACGAAATTAAATCCGTAATGCGCCTGCCATTCCTCCTCTCCACCCCACCGTCCTTCGATTGGAAGATGGATAAAAATAATTTAGAGGATTTGTTGATTTTATACATTTTTAGACACTTACATAAACGATGAAAATAAATCCGTAATGCGCCCGCCATCCCTCCTTTCCACCCCACCGTCCTTCGATTGGAAGATCTGGAAAAACATAATTTTGACAATTTTTTTTATCATAATCTATAAACAGGAGAAATTTTGTCTATTTTATACATTTTTAGACACTTACATAAACGATGAAAATAAATCCGTAATGCGCCCGCCATCCCTCCTCTCCACGCCACCGTCCTATTAATGGATACGATTATTGTATAACATAATCGACAAAATATTTCAGATCCTACCGAAACATAAAAAAAATCCCTGATCCGTTTTACTTCACAATTAATCTCTAAGTGCTATGGAGTATACAATATTTTTGGTTAGACCGTCTTTAGCCAACACAAACAAACAGGATGGTTTACCCACGCGAGAACATGCCACATTAGTTGTCCGTGGGAAAAGCATGGTGTGCTCAAATCTAAGCCACAAATAGACCTTGTTTGGCCCTGGGCTTTATTAATTGTTATTGTGAAAGCTAATCTAATCGGAAATTGAATGCGTTTGAATTGAATGGGTACATCTGAGGGAAAAATAGGAATTCGTGGCAGCAATATATTTTCACCGCGAAATTTGCCATTCAATATAGTGACTTCTATAGAGTTTTGTAATAATTTCGTGTGCCATTGCAAAGCCGTGGTGGGTTTAGGTTACGAAGTAAAATTACAGGAGATCCGACCTTTAGCTGTAAATCGTGCGGTGGCATGCCTGGCAAATCCAAAGAATTCAAAAACTCAATCGGATAATTTACAACTTCGTTGGCATCACATACTGTATCGATAGATTTGTATGATATTAAGTCACCTGGCAACAACTGTTGTATCTTGGAATTTAAATCATTGACGTCCACATTTTTTGCTGCTAATATTGCTCTTTCTGTCAGCCAATCAAGATTGTTGTATTCTGTGTAAAGATTCGGAAATACATGGTCAATGAGAGCAGTCTGCCTTTCTACAATTGTGCAAAAATCCGATGGTAATTTCATGCATTCAGTATTTTCATGTAAAGCACATTTTCCATCACCAATATTTAACAGTTGTCTTAAATTTTCAGCTGATGCATCGTTAAGCATTTGAACGCGCATGTTTACTTTCAGCTGTAGTTTCACAACATAACACCAAAGTGAGGATGACTTTAAGCAGGCGTTGATCTCATCAGCGTGCGTTGAACGCGGAATAACGGGAAGTGTTTGTCGAAAATCACCTGAAAGCAGTAAAAGACTACCGCCAAAAAGTCTGTCGTAGTTCTTTAGATCCTTCAATGTCCTGTTCAATGCCTCCAGCGAATGTTTGTGTGCCATAGTGCATTCACCCAGATGATAACTTTACATTGTTTGAGCACTCTGGCCATGGACGATTGTTTTTTTATGTTGCACATCGCTTCAGGGTTATTTTGAATATTAAGTGGCAGCTTAAATGCTGAATGAGCTGTTCTGCCTCCATCTAATAAAGTAGCTGAAATGCCAGATGAAGCAACGGCCAAGGCGATGCCATTTTTTGATCGTATCTCAGCAAGAATTAGCGAAATTAGAAATGTTTTGCCAGTCCCTCCCGGTGCATCCAAAAAAAAGAAACCTCCTTGTTCTTCAGAAGTTGCAAGCAAAATGCGGTCTAAATGATTTTTTGTTCATTAGTGAGTAGCGGGACATTGCGAGTAACGAATGCTGCCAATTCTATAGTATTGTATTGTAGTTCACGATTCATATCAGTATTCAGTAAATCAGATGCATTTCGATTTGGTGACCGCATACCGAAATGGCTGATGTTTAAATTGGCGATGACAATGCAAAGATCCTCAATAGCTATCAATGCTTCATTGTACATGGAGTCGGTGCATGGTATGGTTGGATCGTTGCTCATATGACGATAGAATCTTTGTGATTATCCCACAACGTTTGTGCTCGGACAAGCAAACATGTAGTTAACACTATGGCGAAAAGTAGACGAATTTGCGCTCCTGTACAGTTTAATGATGCTTCAGTAAGCATACTGTCCCAATGATTGTCGTCTTCTAGCAATCCTAATGCAAGGCATGCATCTTTATAGGTTGGATACTGTTGTCCATTTACTTTACGGATATCATGAAAAGACAAAGGGCCGGTGACATTAACAACAACAGGCGCAGATAAAAGCACTCTGTCTGTCTTGGATTGACTGTATATACACGACCTAAATTGTTTGATTAAATAAACCTGGGCATGTATCAACTTGTGTGCCTTGCTTGCGCGGCATCCATTTTCACGATTGCGTCCACGTAAAATAGCGCGATACTTCTGAATAAAGTAGTGTTCGTGCGAAGGCACCAAAAGCATCGGAGGAATTACACAAAGCAAAAAAAGCTGTTAGTGTGGTGTTTGGTGGATTTATTGAATGATCAAAAGCCGTCTCGTTTGTGAAAAAAACGCGTTGGCCGTTTTCAAAATAAACAGCTAAATGGATAACTGCTGGATGACGTTCATTAATTGGAAACCAGAAGATTCGCCAAATAGCTTTATTGGAATTTATAAAATTAGTTTTCAATAATTATTGAAAACTAATTTTATAATGGATTGATAGTACATAAATACATTCAATATACTTGTGGTAAAAGTAAGAAATTATACTTTGACTTTATTATAAACTACCATTATTGAAAACTAATTTTATAAATTAAAATGGATTGATAGTACATAAATAGCTTCATTGGAGCTGATGTATCGTCCAATTTGGTAGTTGGTGATTTCATCACTGTTATTCAATGGCGTAGCATTCACATTGGTATTTTCAACTCTAAATACAGCCATATCACTTCCTTTATTAATGCAAATGTATTTTATGCTTTTGACTGAATTGCAGAACTCAACATTAATATGAGCATTGAATGTTTTACAGAGGAGAGGTGAGTATGGTACGACCCAACGATTGTCGATGTTAATGTCTGCGTTACTGATAGTTTTACTAAATGATTGTCCACCATCATCGGTACTTCTTCGACGATATATAGGATATCCATCCCCATGTGTGATCGTATCGTTGGTGAAATCTATAGGAAAACGTTTTGTACTCTTTTCATCTAACACGCAAGGCGATGAAGGATTTAAAGCACCGCATGGGCCATGAATCATATTTTTGGTGACAATATCAAACAATAATTGATCAGTAGAAGGATTTGGTATTTCTGCTGATACTAAACTATCTATGTCTTCTGGGCGTATTTTGTCAATGAACCAAATCAAAATATGTGCATGAGGTAATCCACGCTTTTGCCACTTAACCGAATACATCCAACAACGTGCGGGGCCAAATATGTGTAATTTTGTAATAAAGTTAACGAAAGATCTTAATTTTTGTTTAAACACACGGGCTATTATGTCATGACGATGTATTGCATTTTGTCCTGGTAAGAATAACGATGTAATTTCCTGCCATTTTGGGTTACATGTAAAGGTGATAAATAAACATGGTCGTCCGTATTCGCGTACGTAAGCCATGGCATCCTGTATGTATTCTTGCATGTGACGCGGACTACCTACGTACGATGATGGTAGAATAATGGAGCTACCAATTTCGGCAGCGTCAGCGTTGGTAGCGATAGCGTCTCGCAGGTGAATGTATTCTTCAGCAGGCAGCTTTTTCTGGTTATAACGTAAGAAGCGTAAGCGCTCGCTCTCAATCTATACATACATATCCACAATGAACTGCTTGCAAAGCTCTCGACAGCGTAGAATGATGTTGTCTTCACCGTTTCTAATCATCAAACGATAGGCATAATAATCCATCGAGCTCACTTTTTTGCTGTTTCAGCTCCTGTGATATGATACATATAAAAAAATTAAAAATGAGTAGTCATGTTTTATGTTGTATAAAATGCCATTTCGGGGATCCTGTTGTTTAATGTTTATAAAATAACCGTTTTGCCCCTTCCAAAAAATGAGCGAATATTGGAGAGCGTCATAGGAACGGTGGGTATCAGGAATGAACTGTAGATTATCATCTCTTTTTCGAATCACGATTTGGCGCGAAGCTGTACGGTCGCCAATCATGATTCCAGCAACATCGTCAACAACAGGTGCATTAAATCTACGTATATGCTGTCCCGCAGGTGTTTTATCAGGATAGATGACAATAGCGTGTTTGTCACTTATTAATTTGGGCATGTGTGCTTTAAATAATTTTAACAATTCATTGTGCTCAGAACGTCCAGATCGCTGACGATGCGCCTGGCAAAAGGTGAATTAATGTGATTGTAGCCGCAAGGTGCATCTACGCGATTGGCTAGTGCGCGTTCAGAGACCTCACCACCCATAAAGTAAATTTGTAAAAATTTATAGGAATCGTTTGGCATTGGCAGCAGTTCAGCCAACTTTGTGAAAAACTTGGCCTTTAATTTTGAACGTTGAATTCAATAGCTGACCGTTTCCAGCATCAGTTTTTTTAACTATTTCTGTTGCTCCGAACGATGTCATTTGGAAGCATGAATTAAATGGCGAATTGACTTTAGGAATAGGCTAGAATCAGGATCCGTGCCAATTAGTAAGCCGTGCAATGGTTCAGGTGATTACCGTTAGTTGTACTTTTCCTGATGCGCAACATCCCTGGTGGCTCATTTTTAAATTTAAGTGCATGACAATGTGGACATTCCTTGTCTATAGTATCCAATGACCACTTTGGAATGGGCGTAATCCTCAACATCAGGCTTATACTGGAATGTTAGTCGAAGGAATAAAGCCGATTTAAATGCTCGATGTACTTGTAGACGTTGTAGGTCATTTTCTCTATGTGTGTTACTTACAAATCAGCGGGCTTGTTTTTAATCTTCTTTGTTGATTTCGTTCATATTGTGCCTCTTGCGATTGTGATTCACGTATTTGTGCCATCCTCACACGCTGAACTGCATTGTTTTGTAGGATTTGTTCGTCTATTCTTTGAGATCTTATTTTTTTCATTAATGCATTCTTTTTTGTGTGACGACCTAAATTTTTCATTTTCGTTTTGCTGGCATTGTTACCTATAAATAGGGTATGTTGAAAAAAATCTCTTTTAAATCATGCAAACAATAAACTGAGTGCTTTTATATGCAATTGTTATTTAATTTTTTTACTAATTGAGAATTAATGTTTGATTAGTGGATAATAATTGCAAGTTTAATCGTTATTTTTACAATCATCACAGAATAAATATATTTTTTGACCAAATAATTGCACAAATACTATAAATCAATCTCATTTGATTTTGCTATGGATGACTTAAAAACTTAATAATGATGGCACAAATTCAGAGGAGTTATAATTAGTAAATAAAAATATATTCTTAAATATGGTCTATTTGTGTTTTAAACATATCTTTAAATTAAATATGAAAATTATAACTAATATCATATGAATAATATGTTGCTTTATGTGTAGCTTAAGTATTAATAGATATGTAAATATTTTAATCATTAAAGGAATCATTAAATAACATCCTAATTAGATTCTTAACATAAAAATATATTCTTAAATATGGTCTATTTGTGTTTTAAACATATCTTTAAATAAAACATGAAAATTATAACTAATATCATATGAATAATATGTTGGTTTATGTGTAGCTTAAGTATTAATAGATATGTAAATATTTAACTGTTTTTGTTTCAATTTAATCTTTAAATTTGTATGTTTTCTGTTTCAATTCAATACATTCAAAACACGATAGATACGCAGAATTTGTATGTTTTCTGTTTCAATTTAATACATTCAAAACACGATAGATACGCAGTATACGTCATGAGGTGGCGTTTGAGTGACATTTTACTAAACGTCAAAACGTATAAAACTAAATAACTTGACCGTCTTGTGAAGAAATTTGGAATATAGTTAAAAATCTAGGCTCAGACCTACCAATCATTCGCAGAAATTTCCATCTAAATCGGTCCAGCCGTTTCGGAGGAGTTTAACCACACAGACCTTTAATTTAAGATACTATAATTTAACAAAAGATACAAGTATCATTTATATTTTGAAAAAGATATTAATATTATTATCTAAGATTCGTATACTTATATATATATAATAATAATATTACATTCAGGTGTCGTTTTAAATTTAAACTTGATGATTTAGAATGTTTTATACATTCTACATTTATTAATTATTTAATTCGGTCCTTTATATGAAATGAGTGAAAAATATTTATCATATTTTGGCCATGGCAATGTCAATTCATCTGCTGATTATGATTATTCAGAATTTGAAGATGACGACGATAAATAATATGATTGTCCAGATTAACCTATAAATTAAATTATAATTAATATTATCAAATTAATAAACTTTGATCTTTTCTTCTTTTGACGTTATGGTATGTTAAAAGTATTTCGGAGTAAGTAATAGAAAAAAAGGAAAACAGCTGATTAAAAAATGTAAGACTTGTTTGTTAAAAAATTCGGATTAACATTATTTTTCAAAAAATAAAAAAAAAGATTTTTAAATTGAACAAATGTTAAATTCGAACGCGTTCATCAAAAAAAAGGAACGCGTTCACGTTCAAAGTTAACCAAAAAAAAGGAACGCCTCATCAATTTTTTCAACAAATTTTAACGCGTTCATTCACAACACTACATTTTAAGCATTCTCGATATACAATATAATAAACTATTAACAAAATAATATACTATGTTTTTAATTTAATTATGCCCGAATTGCCCGAATCTTATCAGAGTGCCCCCCCCCCCGGGCCCGCCCAAAATTTAAAATTTAAGAAAGTTGCCCGGCGGGGGGAAGCGGGCTGGGCCGGGCAATTTGGTCTCTGATGCAAATATTACAAATAAAAGAAAATCTATGTAATTTTTTTTACAAACTGATTTAGAGTAATGGTTTTTAATAATAAAAAAAATATCAATATTTTTTGTTTATACTGTCGAAGGTAAAGTCCCGAAAGACCCCGGGCATCTACTCTCTGTCAAGCCGAATTTTGCAGAGATTATCTAGGATTAATCGTATTAAACTACTGAAGTAATAAAATCACAAAGATTACTAACTTTTTTGATAACATATCTAAAGGGCTTGGGGTCATCATGACGCCACCTAACCTACGGAGTGTTAAATAAGATAATTGCTGATATGGCCTAAAAAATAAACTTTGATAATTTAATTCTAGTTGCATTAAGTATAAAACAACTCTTTAAAAGTCGGGTGTTAGTCGCCTTACCCTGCCTTTTCCTGGTTATTCCTTACGCGAAAAATAATGATTGTATATCGACTGGGGTTTGGGACCCTTAATTACTTAAGAAATCGGTATAGGACATATGCATTATATTTTTTTGTTAAAATTTATTTATTAGCTAGTATATTAGATAGAAATAATTTATTTATATTAATTATTTAAATTAAGACCATATATAATTGATAAAAATTGAACGAGTTTGGGTTTCAAATTGCCATGAAGTGTTGGCATGGCAAATAATGAGTAATTCAGCACATCCAACACGGCCAATAAGTTTAAGACTAGGAACTGCTGCCATAACTAGGACATAAATATCACCAATATAATCACTTCATTATTATTTTGCCTACCTTTTGTAACGCTCATTTAACGAATCACTACCTTTCTTTTAAAATATGTTTCTTTTATTTTGGCTTACCATGGGTGTGTGTGGCTGTTAACGGACCAAAAAATGAAAAACAAAATAACAAAACGCCCGAACTCACCCCTAAACAGCTATTGGGTTCAGACTACTCACTATATAGCCACGCAATGGCCACGTAAAGGCGCTCTATAGGGTAGTAGTGGCGTTGGCATGAGTTGATTCGTAGGGCTATCGCAAGCTACACGTAATTAAAATTAAAGCTTGTTATAACTTTTTCAGTTTTATCTCTCCATTATTTAATTTCTCGATTTCATTCGTTCAAACTTGCATGGCTTTAATTAAAATTCTCGCCAATGTTATTATAATAGCCGTAGTCCTCTCAGGTATACTTTTACATGAATCTATATTTTGCAGTTTCTAGCTGTTTTCACTACTTATTAATAAATTTTATAGCATATACAACTTTAAAATTTTTTGGGGAATGGCTTTAAATATTGGTGGAAACAACTACTTAGATTCATATTCATGGGCGTAGCCAAAGGGGGGGGGGGCAGGCAGGGGCGGCTGCCCCCTCTCTAAATCCAAAAATTTGTTGAAATTTATTAAAATTATGGCTAAAAATTCAAAAAAGGATCATTTCCCCCCCCCCTAAATCATTATTGCCCCCCCCCTCTAATTCCAATGCTGGCTACGCCCATGTTCATATTCATCTGTTCTAATAGCACTATATTATTTAATTTTATGTTTGCCAGGCTACCGAGCAGATATTCCATCAGAATTTTTGCCTCGTAAATATATTTATCATATATTTAATCAATTAAATTAAATGTATCGTGTGATTTTATTTATTGACTATTATGTTATTTTTAAAGTTATAGCTCAAAGTGCTCGTGATCCTACGCGCATCCTTCGAGCTTTGAACGGTAAGCGCCACCTTTTATTTAATAATAAATTATTTCAAAATTGGTGTTTGCGAAAATACTTTTGTCAAACTAAAGTTGCTTAAATAGAAAACTGATTTAGGTAGAAGTAGTCACTGCCTATTCCTATGAGGTATTTTAAAAGCTCAGGTCTTTTTCATTTTATTAATAAATTTCTTTAATATTTTTATAAGAAACACAGTAAGGTTAAAGTAAAAATTAAAAAATAGTCTAAAATTCGGCAACTAAATGTTAATATATAAATCTAATGAATAAGCAAGCCAAATGATGTAATATTTAGGGTAGGGGAGACCGGGGACTAAATGGCCATAAAAAACTTAATCATGTTTTAAAAAAACTTCTTTTTTTGGAATACATTTTTATAGTCTATTTCTACTATAATAAACAAATATGAGAAAAAAGTGTTAATAGTTTTTTTATAAATTGAGTTTAAAAATTCAAAAATCCTAGAAATTTTAAAAATGCCCGGGGCTAGTTATAGCTCTGTTGAGGGGATAGATTAACCCTGACGTTTTCACTTCTTATTAGTGGATGCTAACTCATATCAATAAAAAAAAGTGTTAGATTATAAAAACATAGAAAATCCAAATGTTATATGATTATATTTTATATAATACAAATAAAAAAGGGTCAAGATGACAATCTGATTTAAGTAACTTAAAAGACATATTCTGCAATTATAAAAACTTTTTGTCGTTTTTTTAAGTATAATCATAGTCAATTTCTATTCTAAATTAAACTAAGTTGAATTGTAAACAAAATTTTTGCTTTTTAAATCTTGTCATTTGTAAAACCCAATGAAAAATGGCTAGAACTAGCCCCGCTCCGACTAGCCCCAAGCCCAACCCCTATTTTTATGAACAATTAATAATTTAACATGTTATATTGCGAATTAAAAATTTTCATTAGACTTTTTATATAGAAAATAGCCCTCTATAAGATAAAAGTTAAATTAGTCCAAAATACAAAGCCAAAAAAATTTATGTGCAAAATACAAAATTTTGTCAAGGCTACTAATAGCCCGAAAAATCATTTTTCTTCTATAAAAATTTTAAATTTTATTTTTTCTAAACAAATTTTTTTTGAATTACACCTTATGGAAAAATACAAACGAGGTATAAATTTTAATTATATATCATTAATGTTTTAAAAAATAATTACAAAGGTAACAGTAACCCCGGGCTACGACTAGCCCCGGTCTCCCCTACTATCTACAAATCTTTGTCTCTTCATGGATACAAAATTAGTTGCTTTAGTATCTAGATTCATTCTCAAATTCACGGACTTATCATTGATTTTGGGCCCAGGTCTAATCAAATTTTATTATTAAATATATTTTTGAGGCTTAGGTTACTGCATTTAATTAATTTGTCATATATAATTAAAAAAGCCTGCTTTGTAAATTTTAAAAACATTGAAACCTTAAATACTAATTCAACATTAATCTAATAAAGTAAAATTAATATATTGACGTTTTTACAGATTTATGCGTGCTATTTAAATCGATTGAAAGCTAATAAAAAAATTAAGATTCTAAATCATTATGTTAGTTAAACTCATTGATCTAATCAAACCCCTTGAAAATATTTACGAATAAACACGAAGTTTGCATAGCTTTACTTTAAAACTCAGTTTGAAATTATTTTTGCATTGTTTGCATATCAGTCTATTCCGAAAGACATAATTTTCGCACATATAACTAAGTATTAATTCTAATATAATTTATTTTTCATTATATATATAATAACATGTATAATTATTCAAAGTTAAAGTGTTTAAATCATAACCTTAAAACTCATCCATTTATACACAAATCAAATATGTAGCCAAGTCCCATATTAATAAAGTTATGTGCAGAGCAATTAAAACAATGTGACAACTTTCTTAGAAAAGGTAAAGAGGGGCTTTATATCACAACTCAAAGAACACTCAACTCCTCCACACTAAGCAGTTAATAAGTCGTAAAAATTTACAAGCCCGGCTACAATTTTTTATTCGTTATAAACACAAATATTTCATTAAATATATAATATACTAATAGTTAGAAAAAAAACCTCGTACAAAGTCTATAAATGCTATCTGTCTTTTAAAATCTCGTCACAAATTTTTAAGTATTCCTATTGTATAATCTGCTTAGTAATATGCTTCAAGAAGAAACTTGATCGAGACTAATGATTGTAACATCATAATTTTTACTAAATAGTTATAATTCCTAAGATTTAAGTATTCAAAACAAAATTATATACTAAATATGGAAAATAAATTAGACAAGTTTAAACTGTTTCAAATGATAATCCAATAAAAAAATTATAGACATAGAGTTCGACGTTGCAAAGTTTTTTTTCAACTATTTAAATATTATTTCTCTCATGTGTCTTAATAAACTTTTCTGGTACATAACTTACAATGCAAACAAATGTAGAAGAAAAGGACCTACATTTTTTGCATATTTCAAATTTCGATAGATACTAATAAAACTCGGGCCTTCGGCCCTCGTGGGAAGGGGGAGAAGGGAAGGGGAAGGGGAGGAGGGGAAGGGAAGGGTTAGGGTTAGGGCATCTATACTCCGTATAAATGTATCATATTTGCTATGCAATTTATGGGCGAGAAAGGTGGGAAGGGGTGAGAATGCCTATAAGGAAGTATTAAATGCCTAATGATTAATTAATTATTTATACAAATTTTCCATTTATAGGCAAAATTTAATATAGGCAAAATGTAATATAGGCAAGGGTTAGGGTTAGATTTAGTGTTTGCATCTAGTTGCGTATTACATTAGTTTTTATGGCCTTTAGTGATTATAGGTCTAAAAAACATTATATTATAAAACATCACAATGTTAAGAATTTGCAGAATTGTTGGGAGAAATTTTTTGTTGAATTTGAACAATTTTTAATTAAACAAATCAAAAATTTGGCCAATGGTTATTTTTTCTCCATTGGTCAGTACCAACAGATACTCTTTAAGTCAATGATAGCCAAAAAAAACGGAAAAAAAATTTTGATGCTCACTTTGGCCAATGGTCATTTTTTTCCATTGGTCAGCAGCCAGCACACGGTAAATGTAGATATAAATTCATAAGAGTAAAAAAAAACGAAAAAAAAATTTTCGAAACACATTTTGGCCAATGGTGATTTTTTTCCATTGGTCAGCAGCCAGGACACGGTAAAAGTGGATATAAATTCATAATAGTCAAAAAAAAACGAAAAAAAAATTTTCGAATCACATTTTGGCCAAGAACAATCATAATAGTAAAAAAAACGAAAAAAATAATTTCGATCCTAATTTTGGCCAATGGTCATTTTTTCCATCGGTCAGGAGCCAGCGGACGGCCAAAAATTCTTATTATCAATGATAGTAACAAGAACAATCATAAGAGTCAAAAAAACTCCGTGATTCTAACCCAAAAACTAGTTAAATTGCATAGCAATTAAAAGTAAACAACTTTTATTTATGTTTATTATATAACATTGGTCAGCAGCCAGCGGACGGCCTAAAAGTCATAATAGCAATGGTAGGAACAGGAACAATCATAATAGTAAAAAAAACGAAAAAAATAATTTCGATTCACATTTTGGCTAAGGGTCATATTTTCCATCGGTCAGGAGCCAGCGGTAGGCCAAAAATTCTTATTATCAATGATAGTAACAAGAACAATCATAAGAGTCAAAAAAACTCCGTGATTCTAACCCAAAACTTGTTAAATTGCATAGCAATTAAAAGTAAACAACTTTTATTTATGTTTATTATATAACATTGGTCAGCAGCCAGCGGACGGCCAAAAAGTCATAATAGCAATGGTAGGAACAGGAACAATCATAATAGTCAAAAAAAAAACAAAAAAAATAATTTCGATTCACATTTTGGCCAAGGGTCATATTTTCCATCGGTCAGGAGCCAGCGGAGGGCCAAAAATTCTTATTATCAATGATAGTAACAAGAACAATCATAAGAGTCAAAAAAACTCCGTGATTTTAGCCCAAAACTTGTTAAATTGCATAGCAATTAAAAGTAAACAACTTTTATATATGTTTATTATATAACATTGGTCAGCAGCCAGCGGACGGCCAAAAAGTCATAATAGCAATGGTAGGAACAGGAACAATCATAATAGTCAAAAAAAAACGAAAAAAATAATTTCGATCCTAATTTTGGCCAATGGTCATTTTTTCCATCGGTCAGGAGCCAGCGGACGGCCAAAATTCTTATTATCAATGATAGTAACAAGAACAATCATAAGAGTCAAAAAAAACTCCGGGATTCTAACTAAAAAACTAGTTAAATTGCATAGCAATTAAAAGTAAACAACTTTTATTTATGTTAATTATATAATAGCTTATTTAACAAATCTTATATATAACACACCGAGGGAGATAGAGATGAGGGGTGGGGCACCTCTTGAGTATTAATTTAAAAAATAACACAGCGAGGGAGATAGAGATGAGGGGTGGGGCACCTCTTTCTCATGCATTAATTTAAAAAATCGATAACCTAATATACCCAATGCAAATAGATAGGGGGATGAATGGACGGACGGACACCAAAAAACGAGCCCATAAATTGCATAGCAATTAATAATTGTTTAAATCATTCATTATTGATAATTTTACCTTGTCTTGTCTTTAAATGTATTGCCTCGTGTTTCTTTGTGCTTTTATAACATTTGTCTAACCCTGAGGTGAGCCAGGATAAAATGGGGGGGGGGGGGGGCAAATAAATGAATAAAAATTCAAAATTGGAAATATAATTTTACATAGGGAAGACCGGGGACTAAATAGCCAAAAAAATTAAATCGTGTTTAAAAAAACTAAAAATTATTTTTTCAATTTTTTGTTGGAACGTAATTTTAGGTCTAGTGCAATAATAGGAAAAAAATTCGGGTTGAAAAAATTAATAGTTTTCTCACGAATAGCCCCTTTTGGGGGATAGATTATCACATACGTTTTCACTTCCTATTGGTGTATGCTAACTCAAATCATTAAAAAAATGTTTTATATAAAAAACATAGAGAATGCAAATGTAATATAATTATATTTTACATAATACGATTAAAAAAGAGTCAAGATGACAATCTGATTTAGATACCCATAAAAGAGAAATTCTGCAATGGAAAATATCTATTAATAGTCAATTAACATTTCAAATTACATTAAGATAAATTTTTATTAAACAAAATTATTCTTTATTAAATCTTGACATTTGTTTACACAATGAAAAATGGCTAGAGCACTAGCCCCTCTCCGACTAGCCCCAACCCTATTTTTATAAACAATTAATAGTTTAACATGTTATATTGCAAATAAAAATTTAATTATTAGACGGTTTATATATTTAAAAAACCCCCTTTATAAGACAGAACTTAAATTAGTCCAAAATATATAGCCAAAAAAATTTTATGTCCTTTGTGATCCCATGAATACGAAGGGATTATTAACGATCTATCGTCTTATTTATTAATTCTATTCTAAAGACGCGACGAAAAAAGATACACAAAAATAAGTTTAGAGATATATTTTAGTTTTCTAAATTTTTCCTTCTTTTATTATTATCGACACACCAAAAATATAATTATCATCTTTCTACGAGCGATATTGAGGTTATCAAATACATTTGCTTGATCATGTTAATAAAATAACGATCTTAATTCGATATAATAATAATCCTTAACGCGATGATAATTAAAATCGCTCGCTCGAGATGGGTAATAAAATCTATTTTTATCGTAGAGAGATTTGGTACAGTAGCGTATAATTATATGCGTGGGTGTGGGGGGGGGAATAAACAACCAAACAAAAATAAACAAGCTAATTAACAAACCTGTGGAACACCACAAACACCACACGTCCAAAATACAAAATTTTGTCAAGGTTACTAACCCATTACCGCCCGCCGAACACATCTTCGGAGCGTCATTTCGTGTATTCTTTCTATGATAATTATGAAAATAATTTCTTATTTATAAACTATACGATAGTAATGAACTGTAAAAAATAAAATTTGGCAATAAGGCTTAGATAAATGTAATTGGTTTATCATCGTAATATGGATTTGAAACACAATATATTAGGTAAGATATTATTATCGTTTTTTATTATAAATAAAAAAATATTTTAACTTTTTTGTTGTTGTTATGTACATATAGACCCTACTATTACGTGATGTACTATTAGTATGGCAATATTTTTTAACTACGGTGTGCTGGGTTATATTTTATTGCCCTACCTGCCGTCAATAATTGTTTAGTTTGTATTGTTGTAAATTGCGCTCATACATACTTTGGCATAACAGTGACTCACGGATTTGCGTTTTTTTAACGGAAGTAAACCAGTTTCAGTTAGCTTTTGCTCCTTATAAAGTTCGCACGTGTTGAAACTATAGAGAATTTTGAGTTTACAAAGATCCCACAATGGCGAGCCGTCGCGCTTTCACAAAAAAACAATAGCTATAAAAGATTAGAAGAAGCCCTTGAATCGATAATGTCCGATGATAACGAAGATATCGAATACGATATAGTAATAGTGCCACCAAAATCTGATGTTCTGAGTGACGAGGAAGAAGGGAATGATGATGGTTTGATATCCTCGACTTTTCCAAAAGATGTTACTGGTACAATTGAAGTAAATCCACGTCATCCCGACCATGATGTTTCTGACTGGGACTATAGTGATGAAGAACCACTTTCTAATCACATAAGACTATCAAAACGAGCTAAAAGTCAAGACACACTTGGGTGGATAAAAACTTCACCTACATACAGCATAACCCATACTATTACAGAAGCCATTCAAAGCAGACAAAAAAATATTGCAGAATCACTGATTGATCACAATCCTACAATGTTGTAAAATTCTTTGATAAAGATGTTATGGACTTGATTGCAGAAAATAGTGTTTTGTAAGCAGGACAAAATAATCGCCATAATTTTGAATTGAATCGTGAAGACTTGAAAAATTTTTTGGGAATATTGATGCTAACTGGATATCATGAATTGCCTACCGAACGTGCTTATTGGAGTTTGGATGAAGATCTTGGAGTTCCATTGGTCGCAAATTGCATGTCGCGTAATAGGTTTTTGGACATAAAAAGAAACCTGCACTTCGTCGACAAAACTCTAGCTGCAGATTCGACTGATAAGTGAAACCGTTATGTAATCTCATTCAGAGAAATTCGTGCCAGTGGGGAGTTTTTCATAAAAATTTGTCTGTGGATGAGTCCATGATTAAATATTTTGGCCGTCATTCAGCGAAACAATTCATAATAGGAAAACCCGTGCGATTCGGCTATAAGAATTGGGCTGCAACAAGCTCTGATGGCTACTGCTACACATTTGATGTTTATTGCGGCAAGTCATCTACTGATATTCCTGTTGATCCTCTCAGTGCGAAAGTCTTAAAATCTCTGCTGGCAAAGATGCCGATTGTCCCAAGTGAGCATATAGTGTATTTCGATAACTTTTTCACGATCTATCAGTTATTGCATGATTTGAGACTTTTGGGCTACAGGGCCACAGGCACAATGCAGGAATATTGAACAAAGAAATTTCTACTCAGCACTGTAAAAATGATGAAAAAGTGACCTAGAGCAGAATATGAATACCGATTTGATTTGAAAAATGAAATATCAATTGTACGCTGGAAAGACAACAATTTAGTAACTATAGGAACCAACTATGACACTATAGAGCCTCTGGGAAAAGTAAAAAGATGGTGCAAGCTTCAAAAGCCAAAGGTGGAATTTGATGTCCCAAGACTAATAATAAACAAGAACAAAGGAATGAGTGGCGTCGATCAAATGGACCAGTCTATTAGTATTTACAGAGTGCCTATAAAAGGAAAAAAATGGTGGTGGGTAATATTTACCTACATCCTTGATATGGCCATATCTAACGCTTGGAGACTGCATGTTTTACTCAAGACTGGCTAGGTGACAAACATGGATCAATTATTATTATTCAGAGGGACGATTGCTCGAGGATACATACAACGAAAAAAACTAAAAGTCGTCCACAGTCATCAACAATACTTGGACTGGAGCGGAAAAATAACGGTCACAACCCCGAGCGCAAGGGAAAACCATTGCGTTGCGTCATTTGCCACAATCGAGGTCGCTGGCGTAGCGTGCTTTGCGAGAAAACGTTGTGTGTAGAGCAAACTTGCTTTGGACAATATCACTCCTAATCCGCCCATTGTACACAGCCGTGTACACCCCCTTATTTTCATTGTTTCATGTTTTTATTTAATCTTTTTTTCCTAATAATTTTCTGTGCTCAATATCTCACAATAAATACCATTAAAAAATAATTTTCACGTGTAGTTTTCTTTTGGGCGTTAAAGGGCTAATAGCCCCGAAAAATCGTTTTTCCTCTATAAAAATTTTAAATTTTATTTTTTATAAACAAATTTTTTTTTACTTATACCTGATGAAAAATACACACATGGTTTAAATTTTAATTATATATCATTATTATATAAAAAATTATCACAAAGATAATAGTAACTCCGGGCTACGACTAGCCCCGGTCTCCTCATGTTCTCAACCACCTTATTCCAGACAAGCAATATAATTTATTTTGTCAAATTGTTAGGATATTGTACGAGCCGTTATTTTGGATATTAAATCAATCTATTGTTAAATGCGATCAAAATTATTGTTTCCCTTTAATTTAAGGAGAAAACTGAGAATGGCGATTTTTGTATATCTTAAAAATCTTAACGAGTATAGAGGTTGCCCACTCTGCCTTACTTTATAACAACTGATATTATAAACTTTGAAAAATCTATTCTCTAATGGAGTCCACCATTGTTGTCAAAACTTTATTTTTACATCATTAATTACTATACTATAGTTTTAAACAACTAATATAAAAATTCAAGATTGTCAATAATGATTGCCCTTTCTTGATTTACCTTTTAATTATGTTATTTTAAAATATAGATATAGTGGGCTGGGTGGATGCAATATGTTGGCCTGTTCCTCTAGGTGTTAGTTGGGCTAGCCAAGACGCCAAAAATTTCGGAGTGTATAAAGGCGAAGAAATGGCTTTCACATGCTTATCCCCTTTAAATATCGTGGTAATAAACTATTAAAAACTTATTCCATAACCTATTCAGTTTTGGCATTTACAAAGATTATTTATTAATAATGCGACACAACATTAAGATACAAATAGATTGATATTTCAATTTCTAGAAACGCAACTTGATAAATGAAATATTAAATGCTAGGGCATAATCAAAAGTTTCTAAAGCAACAAGAAATTTTAAATATATTATGTAAGTTTTATTGGCTAGACATGTACAGAAATAATTATTAGTTAGATTTTTGCAATATTTTATATTTTACTAAATATTTTATAGGATGCGTTATACATGTTTAATTTCAATAATTTGATACCTTTAATTTTTTGTACTTAACTATTACTTATAGTTAATTCTTTTAAATATTTAATATCATTATTTTAAATATTTTAATTTAATTTATTAAGGTTAAAATACATATTTAGTGAAGATGAATGAAATAAATAATAAGTATTATAAATATTTGGAAAACAAAGATTCGCGATTATCATAACACTGCAACAAATTATTTCCCATTTATTTTTTAAATAGTTCTTTAGGCTTGGGGGCCAAAGATTGCGAGAGTGATTGTCGCAATGGGACAAATTATAGTATTATTAAGTTCCGAATATTTCGAAACTTTTAGTGCCTCATCTGAAGTGAGAAGAGGATCTTTGTTTTGATGAAATGGGGCAAATACGTCGGCATATGTATAGTCTATAAAATCGCTTTTAAACTAGTTTGGAAAAAAGTTGGAAAAAAATTAAATTTATTTGCTATTTGAAAATTAAAGTATAATTTAGCTAAAAAATCTTCAAATTTAATCATTTCAATATGCTATTGGAATTAATTAAAGAGAAGTCTGCTCTGAGTTTTTCTCGGCTTTAAAAGGTGGAATATTTAAAATGCGAAGCCCTATGGTTTGTGTTGAGCATACATTATGCTCCTAACCAATTTTCAAAGGACCCTGATAAAAAACTATTTATGATAATTATATTATTTTTGAAGCGGTTATATATATATAGCAAAAATCTGGGGTCGGGTCGGGGCCAATATGAAATAAAAATTATTCAGGCGGGCAAGCGGGACAAATATCTTCTATCGGGCGGGTCGGCTCCGAGGTCAAATTAGTCAACGGACATCTTTTCAATTAAACATTATTTTATATTACGACGTTTCAGCCCGTATTAAAATATAGATCAACCATATTGGGAATGATCATAACTAGGCCTGTGGATTTCGAAACGAATTAAATATTTTTAATACTGGATCCCAGTTCTAAAATTTTATTAAAAACATATTCCATTCGATATTCGTCGAATAATAAACTAAAGATTTGGATTCGATTCTTAGGAAATTTAAAGATTCCAACTCGATTCGAACATGTTTTAAGTTTTTTTGAGACACTGCGAATATATTTCAAAAAGTTTATTAAAAAATATATTTAAATCAAATATTCGCAATAGCATTGGACATTATTATTTATTAAGGGTCAAAATAAAATTGAAATAAGGCTGTTTAAGATTACGAAGTTAAAAAAAATGAGAGCGGGGGAATATTAATTAAATTGAATTAAGATAAAAACAGCTAAATTTTATGCGTCTCGTCTATTTAAAATAAATTGAAAGATTTCTCGATTTTTTTTCTTCAAGATTTAATTCGAATTTCCGAATATGAGCAAATAAAGATTCGTTCGAACTTCACACATAATGATTTAATTCGAATCAAAACTCGAATATTTAAGGCATAATATTAGTATTTTCTCCAACACATGCATTCTAAGAACTGCGTCGAAGGCATAATATCCGGTGACATAGTTTATATAAAAACAAGTCAATCAAATCATACTCAAATAAGCAAATTAGCTTAAGAGCGGTATAAATCACCCATTTATTTAATTTTCAGATTTTATTGCTCAACGTACTCCTTTGTTCCTGTATATAAAATGAATTATTTTTTTATATTATAGAAATGAGATTTCGGCATTTATTTTGACATTAAAACTAATGTAGTGTTCTTTTCTCGCCTTTAAACAATTGGAAAAACTAGAAAAGCGACAGCTTGGCTTAAGGCGAGTCAGGAAAATCAAAATAATCTCCAAATTCGATTAAATTTCTTGAATACTTTGTACAAACAATGTTATACAATGACCATTTTAGGTGTATTCACCCAATGCCATAGCTTTTGGACCTATCCATAAAAACTTAAAACAGCAAAGTGGCAAGGTATTCTTAACGGCTCACCAGGCCCAGCAAGTTTTAGTCAACGATTCTGATTCAAAAAGACTCAAAATTGTCAAAGGTTTACGCATTTATTTAAAACCAACTTAACACTGTTTTTCAAATATTCGTATAAGTGAGACAAGCATTTATTGAGCCTTTAATTAATCTTATTTTAGCATATAAATGCCATAAGTTGATGAATTGTTTTAAATTGCCGTGCTAAAAAAGTGGGAGGCTTGTTATGATAGTTGGTGGCTTGTCAACTTGCCGAAAACCATCTCGCCGAATTTAATGTCCCCCGGTTTAAAATGGTCCCATGGGGGACGATTTTAAATTAGGGGACCTTTTTTAACCGGGGGACATTAAATTCGGCGAGATGGTTTTTGGCGAGTTGATAGGGCACCATGATAGTTTACTCTTCGTTGGTTTTAGGGGTCAATATGACCCTAAAGTTACTCACTATTTAGTAAAAAAAGGTGTTGATATTTGAAATAATAAAAATATATTATTTAAACCTTTGAGCTTAATTTGAGACTATCAAGTATACACTTTGACCACTAGTTTACATTTTAAAATTATTGATGGGTAATCAGACAAAATCGATTTCTATGTACACAAAATTTTAGACAACAAAGTGTATTGTTAGTATTTTCTGATAACTGCGGTACTATATATTAAAAAAATAAGCTTTAGGCAGAATATATTTAAGACCGCAATAATCAAATTTTAACGATGTTTTGTAGAACATTATAGATTTTTTTAACGGTTTTTAATTGATATCTAATGGTGCTACTTGAGTGTTCATATATAATAGTCTTGCTTTGGTATTTAAAAAATGATTAAATAAGACATTTTCGTAATTATTAATTTTATCGTCCCAACAAGTAGTCATCATTTTTATTAGCTATTGACCTATTCCAACATAAAATCATCCCACCATTTCTTATTTACATTTATAATTATATTAGTTTAGAATCTTTTTTAAGATCAAATAATTTTTAAGGTCATAAGTTTTATAAAAATTTCGCATCAATCACAATAAAAGGCAAATTTACCATTTCCCCATCTAATAAGTCGAAAAAATAGTTGTTAAAATATTTATCCCTTGACAAAAATCAATATAACTACACATAGATACAATACAATAATAACCATATTAATTAATAAAACCATATGACAGGAATTGTTAAAGATTTGCACAGATTTGAATTTGGAAGATAGTAAAATTTGATGTTCAACATTATTTTTTCTCAGATCATATTAAGATAGTCATCTAGAACTTTTAAATCAAAAATTGTAAAACAAAAACAATGCCACGATTAGTTTTGCTGGGCACACCTCCAAAAACCCTTTTTATCTCGCAGAGTATACGTTCACTTGCACAATTTGTACAAATATTCGACGATAGTCTTTGTTAAGCTATTAAAAAAATCGGGTTTTTACATTTTATAACTTTATTTTAATGACGCTTCGAAATATCTTAGGTCATACTGATTCGTGAAACTACTAAGGATGACTGTGCAAAGGTTCAAACTACTGCAAACCTTATAATGGACTTACCCTCACTTATGTTTGTCATTTTAATAAACCGAAGTCTTAGCTGAGAGTTGCTATTTTTATTTTAGGATATTATTAAAAATAGTTTCTTTGTCAATGCAACATAGTTTATTGATTATAATAGAAAGTAAAGGGCTAGGAAAATGTTTAAAGAAAGGGTACTTGGGAGTTCAAACAATGTACAGCATGGCTGCTAAAACTACAAGATTTAATCACTCTTAAATATTTATGTCAATTTAAAACGTAAGAAAGAGCGGATCTAATAAGGAATTCTTTAGTTTTTTTATGTAATATAAACTCCAATATTTTTTTATGAAAAACTGGGCTAATAAGAGGTTAGCTATTATTATATGTTTTTTCTCAAACACCCTGCCTGATTATTTATTGCTAGCCGCGCTTATCTGAATCCTTTAAGGCAGTGGTTCTTAACCTTTTTATACACGCGGCCCCCCCCCCCAAATATTTTATAATTTGTTTGCGGCCCCCCATTTTTTTCATAATAATTTATATTTGTTATATTATCTATAATATATTGATTTTCATTATTTTTTCATTTTATTATATAATAAACATAAAACACAATTTTATTATAACATAAAAACTTCTTAATTAAACATAAAAACAATGTTTAAAATAAAAATATAAGCATTCGGAAATATATTTAATGAGATTTCTGCTGCTGAACATCTTCAGCCAATTTGTTTATTCTTGGTTCAATTGATTGTAATGCTATCCTCATGAAGGAATCTAGTCGCAATCGATTGCGTTTTCTAGTTTTTATATCCACCATAGTTGAGAAGCCTTTTTAACACAAATATGTACTAGCGAAAGGCAGCAAATTTTGAATTGCTGCTGAAAATAATGGAGGATATTCTGCACGAATTTGTATCCAAAATTGCGGCAAACTTTGAGTTTTAAACAAAGATTTTACATTACAATCATTTATTAATTCTAATAATCAATCTTAAGGCAACGAGTTCGAATCCCCTGGTGAGTATTTTTTTAAAGCTTTTCTGAATATTTTTAGTTTATTCTAAAAAAATTTGGCGGCCCCTCGGCAACTTCTCGTGACCCCCAGGTTAAGAATCACTGCTATAAGGTATCCGCCCGCCATGCTTCCAAGTTTCCGACCCGTATATATAATTTTGCTCGGCCCGAATCAATAGGGACTCAAAAGATTTCAGCCAAATATTAAAAAAAGCATCACAATAAGATATTAATTGAAAGTAATCTTGTATAATTTTGATTTTTTTCATAATAATGTTATAAAAGAGCCTCGAAACTATTAAAATATTAAGGGATATATATCGTAAAAATAAAACAATATTAAACAATTGTTAAGGAGGCAGGAAGGGCTTCGAGATCCTTAATATAATTTTTTCATTTCCGATTGAAATAGAATCACTTTCAATATATAATATAAGAAATATTTCATATAGAGCGTATAACTATGTATCGCGAAAGCAAACAAACTAAGTTTACTATAATGCCCGAATTATAAATTTCGAACTTCTGCCTGGCTTTTTAATTTTGATTACATATTGTTAAATTCTTATAATTTTTTGTAAGGTCAGTGGGAAGTTTAAAGAGTATAATAAGTAGCTTTATTCTAAAGTTGATAATTAAAAATACCACATTTTATGTTAGAGTAGAAAATACGTAGTCTACATATCATAATGAAAACTAGAATTAAAAATTTTATCACGAACCAAAAATTTTAGAGCGTCAATAGGAAAAAAATTGATAGAATTTTCCGTGACATTTAGTATCATAATTTTATGCGTACCTTGCATTATAACTTATAAATTAAGCTTGTTCATATTTCGAATTTTATTCTGGACAATTACCAAATTTAATGTATCGTTTTTTATATCTATTTAGTATTGGTATACCAATCGATGACTTTAAATCCCAATCAAGGTGGTGAGTATCCTGATAGTACCAAAACGATTTAAAGTTTCACTTATCACATACACCCATCCAATTAAATTACATTATTAGTTCGTCCAAATAGAAAAAATATTCGTTTATTTGGAATCATAGACTAGATAGACTGCTCATCAATGCACAAAATGTGTACCCTTCTTTCCACCATTTTGAAAGGAGCATTGTAACGTGGTGATCATATAGAAATTAGTAATTTTCGCAAATTAAATAATCTGAAAAAGGTAAATAAAAAAATATTGAATTGGGTAGATATAAAAAACAGCATTTTAAAATAAATATCATTTAAAGAATACATAAAAATTAAAAATGTAAAAACTGCGATTGAAGTTTGTAATAATATAGTGCCATCAATATTTTGTATAATATTAATTTATTGACGTTTTTTTTATTTATAAACTAGTGAGGAAGGTAAATTGACTGTTATAGGGCAAAATTAAATGGTTAAAATACACCAAATGCACTCTTCAAAATGGAGGAAAAATAGACACACAATTACTTATATGGAGAGCTGTTAAAGTTACTTTACCACAGTAACTAGTTAAGTTACAGTTACTTTCACAAAAAATGTAACTAATAACAGTAACAGTTACAAATTTTCAAATGTAACTGATTACAGTTAGAGTTACTTACCTGATGGAACTAGTTACACCTAAAGTTACAAAAAACAATATTTTTTGAAATTATTTATTTAAACAATTATATAAAAATAAAAAGGTAATAAATGATGATTCCATTTTAATAATACGTTATTTTCCATATTTTCATCTAATAAACTAGTTCGCTTTTCACTGAAAATTAATTTACCAAGACTAAAAAGACGCTCGACGGGGGCGCTAGATGGTAGGGGTACATTGAATTTAATGAAAAGTTTCTTCAATTTAGGGACATTATTATATATTAACAAATCACTATTATTCGAATTTAAAAATGTGTGAATGCACTCTTGAATACCTCTTGACTTTGAAAGATTAAATCCAACGTATTTGGTTCTTCTAGGTCCTGTCTTTCCTCCTGGTTAGGGATCAATGAATTAATGTAATTTAATGTGTCTTCTTTAATTCTCTTATTTTTCTCAAGACGGATCCACGGCCGATGGAGGATCGTTGCAACCAAATTATCCAACTATATAGATCGGGAAATCTATAATATTTTAAATTTAACATGCATAGCTTGTACCTTTTATTAATCCCTTTGCTTCTTTTAGAGGGTTACACCACTTAAGGTTCCAATTTGTTCTAAATTTAATAAAACTTGAGAAATGTTAGGAGTGTAAAATCCTTTTTACATATAATTTTCGCCTTGAAGAAATTGGATTGAGCTATAGGTTCCAGAACCTAATAATATAAAAACAATACGTTGAATTAGATAAAAAATATTATTTACTTTGCAGTATTCAGCAATAAAATCACAATAACGCCTAAGAAACCTTTCTATATTCAATTCATCACAAAGCGAATTAAGTTCTGATGGCTTTTCCGAGATATAAGACATAATCTTTGTTAACGCGTCGAAAAAACTATTCCATCTCGTTGGAACAGGGCTTATCAATTGAGAGCTTAGATGCTTTTTAATTAATTCAAATGTTTGGGAGGATCTACTGAAGATTCCATAAGTTTTGGCATTTTGTTATAGAGGACACATAAATGCTTTTAAAATCCTCTTTTTGTAAAATGACTTTATTCACATCACTCGTTGCAACCAAATTTAAAGTGTGACAGGCACACCTTTTGTGACAAAGTAAATAGTCATAATCTAAAGTATTATGGCCAAATAATCCTGCTTTTGACAAAATTTCTACGACAGAAATTTTCTCTATCACATCTTCCTCACTCTGATTGTCAGAGTTGAAAAATCTGTAGCGTATTATGATTTAATAAAGTTATATAATATACCTACAAACTTTTAGGAGATTTGTAGCTTATCGGTTGTGGTATAATGTTTTTTTCTGTAAATGGAACTCCTTAAATATAAATACCTTGCATAGCACATCAAAGCGATCAAAGCTGTGCTTGCCTTCTAGCCTTCATTAAATGTTCATTACATTTTTTACCTGTTGTGTCACTTCTTTAAAATTAATATTTTGTATAATATTGGTAATTTAATGATAAAATAGATTATCTATTTGGAATTCAAATTTGATCCGCGAAGGAAATTTAAATTAAAGTAAACAAACTAGACGTGTAATTTGAATATTTAAATTAAAAAAAAATTAATTTATAAATAGTAACTGTAACTTTAGTTACACAGTTACTGAAATAATGTAACTAACTACAGTTACAGTTATCCTGATGTTAAAGAAACTGGTTACAGTTACTTTACTGAAGAAAAGGAACTAGTTACATGTAACTAGTTACTTAACAGCTCTGCTTATATGCAACATATGGCATGAGCAGTCTATCTAGTCTATGTTTGGAATGACGTGGTCTTTAATTTTTTGGAAAGCTTGCTTAAATGATGCACCCATTTAATTAGTCATAGGTAGTCAAGGATGACAGCTGTTTGCCCCTCCCCCCCTCTTATTGCCTAGCTATGCTCTATTCTATTACTCTATATGCATGCACTGCATCCCTAGCCCTACGCTAACTCATTGTTATGAAAGTTTGTTAATTATTAATAGATGGCCCTATAATTAAAATATATATTACATATTTAAATCATTTGAATATTAATAATTTCTCATCAAACTCCTTTTCTCCATTTAAAATAGTGAATCTTCAAAATAATCGAATGCATCTTGAAAAAATAATTCAAAATATAATAGAAAATTTTTCAGGTTAACCGAATCTCAACTCAATGTTTTTCTGGGTGATTTTGGGGATCAACCTAAGGTTTAGGTTTAGGAGTTTAAAAAACCTTAAAAGTTTTTTAACAGCCTAAACCCCACCTCAGGCTCGACCTCGGGAAAACCTAATTTAGGTTTTGATCATCACTAATGCATTGCTTGACTCCTGTTTTTAAATAAAATCAATAATTCGTTGATATTCAGAGACAATAACTCTATGCGACGACCGATCTTACAATGTTGGCGGGAAATGTGAAAGTAACTTTTACTTACATTTTATAAAATTCCATTTGATTCCTATTTTTTACTATTTGTGCCTAATAAGCCATATAAAATGTAGATAGCTTATCAACTTTGTGAAAATAGGTAGTCATTTAAGGGGATAGATAAATATAATTTTGTCAATAAATTACATCTTAAAGTAAATATTTTTACGATAATAAATTTGGTTTGTCACCTCTTATAATTATTTAGAATTCCCTACAAGATTTTCATTGTGCATAAATCTATAATTTTAATAGTATGCCTGTGCAATACTGAGGGATCTCACCCAAATTGTGCCGAAAATAAGTGTAAATGTTTGTCAGGATACATAGGAGATCGATGTTAGTTATGATTTTTTTTCAAAAATTTTGAAATTTCTATTATATTATATTCCTATGCACATTATTAATATCCATGATACAAAACGATAAAAATTTGAGACATTGATGATAATATCTTTTTAATTTTTAGGTGAAATGAAAATTCCTGAGGGTAAAATTAACTAATATTTTACCATTTATTTTGACTAATTTAAAATAGCTATTTAATCGTGATAATCTTGTAGAATGCAAATATGGAAGCGGTCTTTGTCATCCAGTGGCTTATGCGGGATTGAGTTAAGGGGGCGGGGTTTCAAATTTTTGGATAGAAAATACTATTAAAAAATTTATCAAGAGTGTGTACCTCAGTGGCGTTAGGTAGGATTGCCCAAAGGTGGGGGGCGGAGGTTGATTTTTAATTATAATGATATATATTCAATATCTACCATGAGTTATTAAAAAAAAGCGCATTAATATTTTCTTTAAAGCATTAACATTCAAATTATTTAAATTTTGTGACCCCTACCCGCTTGTGGTTTTTTCCCAGGGACGCAATTTGCAATGAGCTCCTTTAAATTTTTCGGAAAATGCCAACACAGCGCCATTGTTAATTTACAAAACCTGGCCCGTTCCGTCACTTAAGATTAAATTATAGGAACCGGACCTGCTAATATTTTGGAGAAAATCGTTTTCAAATTATTATTTATATGCTAAAAATATTCAATAATTATCCAAAACATCAGTTTAAAACGGGTTTATATTAATTCCAACAATAGTCCCATTTGTTGCTACATAAAACCATTTATAGCAAATATAAATTAGATACTATAGGCAATGTTAGTTTAATTTAACAAAAATTACCTAGTTTGGTTATTAGTAAAAATAAAAACTTCTGGATCCACTTATTTAAAAATCACAATTTTAATGAATAGATGGCCGGTCTCTAGCGTTGCTTTGGCTTAGTTTTTAATTTGCTAAACATTAGTACGTGTTTATAAGACATATATGAAAAAATTTGGGTCATTTGAAAGAGAGTTTAAAATGTAAAAAATAAAATGCTATATTAGGCAAATAAGCCTTATTAAACTTAATAGGATAAGGCATATTTATTTATAATTAAACAGATTTATAACAGTTTAAATATTTATTATATAATTTAAATTTATAGGTTAAAAAGTGCGATGTTTAGCGAATATGCACATACGGGATACAAAAGTGTATAAGTTATTATCACTGGTCTATAGAAGTCCATGATAATTTTTGACAATGTAGAGAAAAATTGTGGTGTACAGTGTGTATAATAGTGTATTGTTGTCATAACTTAAAATCTTATTATTAAAATGGACAGATATTAAAAAAGCACCTTTATATTTGGTTATATGAAGTCTTTTAAAATATTTGGTTGAAATCAAAATTAACTAAAAACAATACAAATTTCCACCGGTAAAGTGAAGGCAAATATTACATATGAAAAAAATTAAAAGCAAGCAAAATCTTATCGTAAATGGCTTTTTGTTGCAGCGTTAGCTTTGGAACAGTAGATCACACATAAGAAAAAAGATTACCTAGTTGTAATTTTGCTAACGATGTAAGTCTACATTGAACGGAATAACAGCAGATTGTTTTGAGGCATAACCAATTGAGTCAAAATTAAAACTTTGTTTTCAATTTGTAACCATAAATCGTTAAGAATAATTGTTTCAATTTTTATGAATAAATGATAAGGAAAACAATATCTGTTAAAGTTATTATTATTGTTTTTGATAATGATAACACACCATTTCTTATACATTAAAATACAAAAATAAATCAGAATATAAATTATTTTGCTTGCCGGAGCTGGGCCTACTTATAATTAGACCCGAACCGATCCCTTTTGGTTACTTTAAAGTCCGTCAAAGCCCGGTCCGTGATTTTTTTTAAACAAAAAGCCCCTGACTTGCACGTTTAAAGGCCATCCGCAGGCTGGAATTCTTATATGAGCTTTGCCGATGCCAACTACATTTCCTTTTATAAAGTTGGCTATATTATCATTTATAAACATCATCATCAAAAAATAGGGTTTAAAAATTAATTTAGTAAAACATGATGATTATTAATTCTCAGTTGAACTTAAACAATCTCTAAAAATTTAGAACGCTCATTAGTTAAAGAAGGGCGTAACCAGCATTGGCATTAGAGGGGGCAATAATGTGTAGGGGTTTTACCTACATTATTCTAATTAAAGGAACTTTATTAATATCGAACAAAATATATAATATAAAACTCGGGCCTTCGGCCCTCGTGGGGGGAGAAGGGAAGGGGAAGAGGGGAAGGGAAAGGGGGACGACTCATCTGTACTTCGTATAAATGTATCATATTTGCTATGCAATTTATGGGCGAGAAAGGTGGGAAGGGGCGAGAATGCCTATAGGGGGGTATTAAATGCCTAATGATTAATTAATTATTGATACAAATTTTCCATTTATAGGCAAAATTTAATATTGGCAAAATGTCATATAGGCAAGGGTTATGGTTAGATTTAGTGTTTGCATCTAGTTGCGTATTACATTAGTTTTTATGGCCTTTAGTGATTATGGGTCTAACAAACATTATATTATAAAACATCACAATGTTAAGAATTTGCAGAATTGTTGGGAGAAATTTTTTGTTGATTTTGAACAATTTTTAATTAAAAAAATCAAAAATTTAGCCAATGGTCATTTTTTCTATATTAGTCAGTACCAACAGATACTCTATAAGTCAATGATAGCCGAAAAAACGGAAAAAAAAATTTTGATTCACATTTTGGCCAATGGTCATTTTTTTCCATTGGTCAGCAGCCAGGACACGGTAAAAGTGGATATAAATTCATAAAAGTCAAAAAAAACGAAAAAAAAATTTTCGAATCACATTTTGGCCAATGGTCATTTTATTCCATTGGTCAGCAGCCAGCGGACGGCCAAAAAGTCATAATAGCAATGGTAGGAACAGGAACAATCATAATAGTCAAAAAAAACGAAAAAAAATTTTCGAATCACATTTTGGCCAATGGTCATTTTTTCCATCGGTCAGGAGCCAGCGGACGGCCATTATCAATGATAGTAACAAGAACAATCATAAGAGTCAAAAAAAACTACGGGATTCTAACCCAAAAACTAGTTAAATTGCATAGCAATTAAAAGTAAACAACTTTTATTTATGTTTATTATATAAAATTGGTCAGCAGCCAGCGGACGGCCAAAAAGTCATAATAGCAATGGTAGGAACAGGAACAATCATAATAGTAAAAAAAAACGAAAAAAATAATTTCGATTCACATTTTGGCCAATGGTCACTTTTCCATCGGTCAGGATCCAGCGGACGGCCAAAAATTCTTATTATCAATGATAGTAACAAGAACAATCATAAGAGTCAAAAAAAACTCCGGGATTTTAACTAAAAAACTAGTTAAATTGCATAGCAATTAAAAGTAAACAACTTTTATTTATGTTTATTATATAATAGATAATTTAACAAATCTTATATATAACACACTGAGGGAGATAGAGATGAGGGGTGGGGCACCTCTTATGCATTAATTTAAAAAATAACACAGCGAGGGAGATAGAGATGAGGGGTGGGGCACCTCTTTCTCATGCATTAATTTAAAAAAGCGATAACCTAATATACCCAATGCAAATAGATAGGGATTATACAACGGACGGACGGACACCAAAAAATGAGCCCATAAATTGCATAGCAATTAATAATATTCGATGGTACGCATTAGTTTATATATCATACTATCGAGGTTAATATGCTATGCATAACTCGTACGTTAGTTGGGGGTTATTCAAATTATAATGATTGTGAATTGAATACGGCGGAGTCTGAATAGTGTGTATTCAAATAGAGTAAGAAGGAGTGTAAATAAAGTGATATTCGAATCATGACGATAATACTATAAATGATTTAAGGAGGAGCAAATAACTTATTTTTTAAAATTTTAGCCATTAGTTAAAAAAATTTCAACAATTTTTTGGATTTAAAGGGGGGCAGCTGCCCCCCCCCCTGCCCCCCCCCCCATAGGCTACGCCCATTTAAAAAAAAGAAATTTAAATATAAGGCATGCATGAATGAAGCGCGCAAAATTCTTTGTGAAATATCATTTACTTTAAGTATTAATTCTTCTTATTTTGTTATTATGACTTTTTTTAGTAGTATTAACATTTGCAATTTCTAAAAACAAGGAATCTAAAGTAAATCTAGAAATGCATCTAAGACGCTAAATAAAAACATTAAATTTTTTTTATTAAAACGCGCACAAGGGTCGGACAATTTTGGTGTAAATTGTCTTAAAATTAGTTGATTAAAATGAAATCTTAAATTAATTCAAGTAATAATTATTTTTATAAGCGCAACACTCACAAGATTCCTATTAATATCACCGAGTTTTTCCATATAATTGAAAAAAATTCAAATTTTGTTGTCAAGGGGAGGGGGGGGGGAGGGGATTGGGGTTTGCGCCGTTTTTTTCATCATAAAAATGGTTGCAATCTCCAATTAAATACAATAACCATTATATTAGCTAGTACTTTTTCTTAAATATAAACACGCTTGTTGAGCATATTAAATTTGCGATGTTTATAATAAATATAACTTTAAATGGTTACAGAGACTATATATTAATAGGCTAGCCATACTACAATCCACGATATTTACTGCCAGTATATATATATAGTACAGTTCGGTTAAGAATCTTTTGTGAAACATCTATATTTCATTCTCTTCCTATAATAGTAATAAATAAAATTTATAGCTGTAGGACGGTGCTAAGTCGGGCATAATAACTTAGGCTTTTAAAAAAAAAAACACGCATATTAACTCTCTAGAATATTTGAAAATTTCAAAGTCGTTGCGTTTTTATTCCCATATCAGGTGGGTTGAACATGAAACTTAATTAATCAGATTATATCGCGTATGTTTTTGGTCAAATGTTAAAGGCATGCCTAGAATATCGTTTTAAATTTAAGGTTATATTAAGGCTACCCACAGATCAAGCTTTTTATAAATTTCTAAATTTTTATATAATTTTCTATCGACTCTTATGAAAATTAAATGTATAGAAATATTTATGAACTATGATTCGAGGTCAAAGGTTTGCTGTAAAATATAGGCATGATATCTCTAAATTTTTGAAAAATCCAAAAAAGAGCAGGGTTATATTAACTTTTATTAAAAGGGAGAATTTCTGATAATTTAAAATTTGAAATCCGAATGAATCACATGCCTATTTCAACTCTAGTTGGACGAATATTAATTATTCTTTTTAATCTTTCTAGTCTAAACCATGGCTACTTTTTACAGCATAACTAAAACAAATTGACACCAATTTACGGGAAATTTTTTATATTTGACAGCTTCAAACTATTGAATTCTTACCTTAAACACAAATAATGTAGAATAGCAAAACCTCGAGTTATCCCTCAAATAAATTAATTTTTTATTTTAACCATTGTATTATAAGCAGCTATTTAAACTATAAAAAAAGTTTAATCCATAACCAAGTCCTCGGAATAGGAAATGATGTAGGTACAATTATAAGGTAAGTTTTAACATGGGGCTATACAGTTAATTTAGTCAAAAAATAAGGATATGTAAACATATTATTATTTCGCAATTTTAGCTAAATATTTTAAAAATACAATCTTAAATAATTGTAATGGTAAGTTACACAATGCGGCATTCGAGCGCCTACGAAAGGGGTACACATTCGCTAGAAGGTCAGTTGATCGAGCGACACTTGCCAAAACTTTATATAGAGGCCAATTAATTCAAAACCATTCACAGTTTACATAACAATTTTTCAACGTTATCTTCAAATTTGTAAGCATCAGTTCCAAAACCTAAACCGAAAGAAGACATACGACCCACAATGGTTCCTGCCTCAATTAGTGAAGATGAGAAAAAAATGGCTTTATATTCATGTAAACTATAAATTATATTATACTTATTATGGCATTGTAAAATAGATACGAATATTGCATTAAAGGTGTTGACAAAATGTCAAGAATTAAATGTTTTTCAATGTAATAATATTATAAGGAGGAAAGTGAAATGGGTCATTTTATATCCTGTGCATGCTATATTTTTAATCTATTATAAATCAATCGGTGATATATAATGTTTTATGTTACACATTAGTTTACGCCCTAACCCAGCTTATAGTTGCGATCCCGTATTTCAACGGTATATAAAGATAATATTGTATTACAACAACAATGTTTCCACTTATAACATCTATACATTTTTGTCGATAGACACAGATAATTCGAATAGAGCCAACGTCTTGTTCGCAAAACAGGACAGTTTGGCCCTATGCCATAGGTACACTTTCTTGGTTAAACTAAGTCCGAATACGATATGCGTTGAAACTGGGGTCCAAAAATTTGATTATGACAAATATAAGGTAATTAAATGATTGTTAATATTTTGCCATACATTGATAAAACACATTAAGTAAAAACTTGAAATTTAGAGATCTACAAAATAGACAAAGCTAATTTTGCTTAAGGTTTAATTATATTCGCAAATATTGTAACTTTACCTTATAAAAATTTTATAATACTACTTGATTCAATTGTGTAAAAAACATGGATATTTGTAAGTTAATATAAAGATTAGAGGTCTGCATAAGCCTAAATTTTAGGTTCAGGCCCGGCCTATACCCGCACAAATATTATTTTTTTGGCTCCCACTCGACCTGCAAAAAACTCAAAAAGTGCGCCGCACAGGCCCGCTCGAATAAAAACAAGTCTACGTTGTTCCAAAATTATTTATTTGTATAGTAACCATTCTGTATTGTTCGGAAAATAGCTTAGCTATAGCATATAAAAACCGGTTGTAATCAAAAATTATAATTGCCATTTAAAAATAAAAGATTTTTCATTCTATCAGGCAATAATTTCGTCCTTCTCTGTTATATAAGGCGACTTTCCTTACTAAATTTTGCGTCACCCGTAGCGCTGATGGCTGGAATTGACAAAAACTGAATAACTAATTTTGTTAAGTATGGTCGCATTCACATAGGTTGTTGCTCTTTCCACAATAAAATTAAATCTAGCTGTGCATTTTCAGGTTTTAGATTTAATTTAAGTTTTAACTTCGTTGAAATCTTCAATCATTTTTGTTTCATCATCCTCCCAAATGGATTTCTATATCTGCCTCATTAAAAGATAATTGCTTATTATTGCACACCTGAGCTGGATAGGTGGACCACTTATGCAAGAAGAGCCAGGAACTTCTTGCATGGGTTTCTTCAAAAATTCTGTTACCGTAGTTCTTAAAAAGCTTTTTTCATCTTCGGGTAGCATTTTTAAGGAGCGAAGCTTAGAAACAAGAAAGGTTTAAATTTTATGATAAATAACAATATTAAACTTAATTAGCATAGTTTTGGCTATTGATTTCAATTTATAAATCTCTAAATCAACAAGATCAGACGCGTGGCCAAGGGGGCGGAAGGCTGGACTTTTTTACCCCCTTGAACAAAATTTGGTTTTTTTTTGGTTAATAATTAGATTAAATGGGTTAAAATATTATAGTTTAGTTGCATAAAAGATTTTGAGATACTTATAAAAGCCTGGAAACATAATATATACATTCAATTTTTAGAATTTAATATTCGACTAAAAGCTTCCACCCCCAACATTAAAATTTTAGGGATAAAGGCGATAGTAATAGTAAATGCTCTGATTAATGAAGAGAAGAGATTTTTCCAAAGCTTTTATATAGCGCCTTGAAGTTTCGCATATATTGTACGCGAAGTTTAATTTTGTTACATTATAAATAAAAGTGTCGAAATTTTTTTGCAATTTTCCTCCCCCTTGTGAAAATCCTGGGATCATCATTACACGTAGAAAATAAGCTGCTTTTTAATGATGTATAAAGGGGTAATACTTTATAGAGTGTTGGTGTCTTATTTGCTTCTAAATCGATTCTTGCCTTTTCATATGGTGAAAGCATATTTATTAGTAGCATGATATGCTTTTAAGTATTCCATTACAGCACTGCACTGCAAGATAAAAAACTGATTATTTTTTCCAAACTTTTTAAAATAATGATTTTTAAGTTCCACCGGATTTTTGTTTGGAAATATAAATAATGCATTTTTTTGTTTTTATATTGTAACTATAGTATAAAGTTAAATAAATTTCATTTTTTACCTTATCAAAGCACAAGCCGGGCCCGAACTTTTTTTTATAGCTCCATTTAAGGCTAGTCCCGGTTCATGGAGACCTCTAGCGATATACAAACTACATTGGTTAGATCATCCCTAAACTCTAATAATATTCTAACGTATTCTATTTATTTAATTGGGATCGGAAAGGGGACTTGTTTAAGGGCTAACGCTAACAAATTTTTAAAATCTTTTTATACTTTCTCTTTTTGTTAAGTTAGAAAGTAATATGTTATGTAATGACATATCAAACGCCATATTATATTAACATTTGTATAAATTTGCCTCGAAGGTTTGTCGCTCTTGTTAACAATTATATGCCTTATTCGTTCAATTATTTAGTTTCCAAAAGAAGCACATCTAAATGGAATTCAATTGAAGGTTCTGGATGGTATAACGCTAAATGGAACTCTAACTTCAGGACACTTACCAATGAGTTCAACTAGCGTAAATCAACGTATAAACGGAGGTTTAGATGGCTCTATAATGGTCCAACATGGTTCTGCCACTGGATCAATTACTTACTCGACAAAATTAATTATTATCTCAACACCCATTAACCTTGTTCCTTTGGATTAAATCAAACATTTCTTTTTTTATGCTTCTCTTTTTTATTAAAATTTTTGCTTTTACACACGTCACGTAATTTGTTACCAAAAACCCCATAAAAAGCTTAAGTTGTTGATCAATTATATCATTTTTGCTAATTAATAAAAATGCACATCATCATAAAACAAAATAAGGTATAAAATATGTATATTTGACATAAAAATTACATTTTATTGCTATGCGACGCTAGTTAAAGGCTTTGAGTTTGGTATATTATTAAATTTCAATTTTTAATTTAGAGTTGTCTGCGAGAAGTCATTCAAACTCAAGTCGCTTATCTGCTAATTACTTAAAAATACAAACAAGGTTTTTAGATGGTAGGGTTGAGGGCACATTTATTTCATTGCACTAACGATATATGTTTATAATATGGATTTTTAATACAAATGCAGGTGGTGTTAAAATGGCTCTAAGTTTAATAAAACAAAATAGTAAATCTTCTATATAAAAATGAAAATATGTATGTATAGGTATGTGTGTGTGTGTGCCGCCACCAATTTTGGAAAACTACCGGACCGATTTGGCTCAAAATTTCACACTCTATTTCCCACACTCCGGAGCATGTTTTAAGCCAAATCGGTCCAGTAGTTTTCGAGATAATTTGTTTTATACGTTTTGACGTTTAATAAAATGTCAATCAAACGCAACCTCATGACGTACGGCGTATCTATCGTTTGTAGTGTGATAAATGTAGGCATGTGCTGTTTTTACGATTTGAAACATAGAATATCAAAGTCATTTTTTTGCTTATTTTTCACGTCAATTATTATTATTATAGGACGGTCGTGTCCCCTCCTGCGTGGCTAAATAAATTAAAAAATCTAATTTTGTCATTTTTTGTGCGTTAAATAAGGAGAAAAATTAAAATACTTTTAACAAAGTGCCAATAAATGTTGCTATATCTCAGTTTTTCGGACATTATTAAGTTCAGAATTAAAAGTTTTATTCAGAAACAAATAATTATAATTATGATATTGTTTCTTAATTACAAAAAATTTAAAAAAAATTGCTTGAAGGGATAGGAGGCCAAAGATTTTTCCCTTGGGGGGGGGCATGGGGCCAGGTTTTCTCTCTTGGGTGGGCCTGGGTCTTGAACCCTCTTTAACAATATTTTTAAAAATCTTTGCATAATAAACACTTACCAATTATATTTGATATACTCTTAATCCATTGAAATTTATCTTTAAGATGATATATATTCTGCTAATACACCCGGGTAAATGGCAAAACAACGTTTGCTGGGTTCATCTAGTCTTCTATTTAAAAATGAAACTATGTATGTATGTATATGTGTGTGTATGCCGCCACCAATTTTGAAAAACTACCAGACCGATTTGGCTCAAAATTTCACATTTTATTCCTCACACTCCGGAGCATGTTTTAAGATTTGTGAGCCGGATCGGTCCAGTAGTTTTCGATCGAGTTTGTTTTATACGTTTTGACGTATAATAAAATGACAATCAAACGCAACCTCATGACGTACTGCGTATCTATCGTTTGTAGTGTAAAAATGTAGGCATGTGCTGCGGAAAATGGAAACTTTTTACGATTTGAAACATTAAATCAAAGTCTTTTTTTTGCTTATTTTTCACGTCAATTATTATTATTATAGGACGGTCGTGTCCCCTCCTGCGTGGCTAAATATTAAAAAGTCTAATTTTGTCATTTTTTGCGGGTTAAATAAGGAGAAAAATGAAAATACTTTTAACAAAGTGCCAATAAATGTTGATATATCTCAGTTCTTCGGACATTTTTAAGTTCAGAATTAAAAGTTTTATTCAGAAAAATTATGATATTGTTTCTTAATTACAAAAATTTAAAAAAAAATTGCTTGAAGGGCCAACAAACACCACGCCTCTCCCCTAAGACCTGTTTTGCGATACTAAATAGGCGCTCCACAGGAGCACTAGAGGGAAGCGCGGTATTGTATTTAATATAAATATTTTTTAATTCATGGAATTGTTCAAAAATAGTAATTTTGCTATCATTATCTAAAAAATATCTATCCAATATATTATTCATGGCAATCGATTGCATGAAATCCAAAGAGAAATCTTCCTAATCATTACAAGGTTCCCGTGAACTAGTTGTAGCTATTTTTCCGTCGGGAATTTCCTTATGAAATTAATTAATCTGGCTTTTTGTTCCATATTTTTTGGATCTTTTATCCATTCCCAATTCAATTTAAATGCAGAATGGACAATCGCTGCAATTACATTATCATCATTATAAATATTTGGAAATCTGTAATAAAGTTATTTAAATAGATATAATTTACGTTATTATAAAATAAACCTTTTATTAATACCGCTGATGAGAGACTTTACAAGAGGTTGGCAAAACTCTAAATCTGATAATTCATTTAATTTTGAAATGAGTTTAAAAATGGTAGGACTTAGGAAACCCATGTTTATATGAAGCTCCCCTTCAAGAATTTTAAGAGATTTTTTAATAGGTTCCATAACCTAAAATTTATTTATATCACTAAGATAACGATTATATTTGAATATTTACTTGACTATACTCTTTAATAAATTTACGTTATTGGGAGTTAAAACGCATAAGCCCATGGTTATCACACAACTCATCAAGGTCCTTTTGTTTTTCATCTAACATTTTATCTAGCAAAACCATGAACTCATAATACGAATTCCACCTAGTGGAATTTGGGCATATTAGATACCTACCCAACTTTCTGATAATTTCGTCTGCCATATTTGTAGACATATTTTGTTTATTCCACAAAGATTGACTCTTTTGGAATAAACTTTGAGATACTATTGTAAAGCTTCTATCCCCTAAAACTTTCTCTGCATCAACTGTTGCCACCAAATTAAGACTGACAAGCACATCTTGAATGTTGAGGAAGATAATCAAAGCTTTCTGCCCTATTATTTAGGATATCATCAATATCCACAAATTGGAAATCATCATCAATCTCATAACTTTTATCTTCAAACATTCTAAAAAATAAAAGGAAAGTTATAATTTTAAAATAAATATTTGAGATTACCTAAATGCCTTCAAAGTTCCTATCATTATCGGTGATGGTTTTTATTACTTTATTCTGAATTTTAAAACTTTTGTGTATATCAATTATCATCTTGGCCAAAACATCAAAAGTATGCTTGCCTTGAACACGTCTTAGAGCTAAAGCTGCTGATTTTCTTTGCAATGATTTTGTGTCAATCCAATGAGCAGTTACACCCAAAAAAGACCTTTATAAGTTAAATTAATCAAGCACATTTAAAAATATAGGCACTACCTTCTAAATCCACTCCAGCAATCAGCTGTGGTACACACATAAGATACTCCAGAAAGCATTTCTATAATATCATCCATCATTTTATCATAACGCAAACCTATCTTTGCTATTAGTGTTTGGCGGCACATTACCTTTGCTGAAGGGGAAAACGTTTGTATCATTTTGACAAAGCTAGGATTATCTACATTTGATAAAGGAACTAGTGTCTCAATGACATAATCAATGATTGCATTATCTCTTTCAATTTTTGTAGGTTCATATGTTTTACCAAAATTTAATATTGACTGTTTTTTCTCAGAAGAGGGAGATTTATTATATTTATAGGTATTGATATGATTTTCAATTTTTGAATATTGATTATCATGTACTCTCTATATCTAAATTTATAAGCGTAACTAATGTATGAATGAATTGCCCAAAAATAATTAAAACCATTTTAAAAAAATTATTATAAAATAAAGAAATATAGATTTTACCTTAAGGCATTTTTTTAAATTAAAGCTGCTGATTTTAGAAAAAGAAATCATTTTGTTATTAATGCACAATAGGCATTTCGCCTTTAAGTTGACTTTATCATCTGTATCAATAAGCTTGAAATTTTTTAAATGGTGGAAATGGAAATTTCACTTCGGTTTCTTCTTCATCTTCTATAATCTCTATCTCTAGATCCTTAATAAAACTATTTTTTATTATATATCTATAAAATAAATATTAAATTATTATGACTTACAGTTACAAGATTTTTCAAAGGAAAACAGATGTATAATGTTTTAAATGAATTGGTGTCAACGAACAAATAGTCAAATAACAAAATGATCATGAAATGCATGAAGATACATATTAAAATCAATAGTAAATAAGTATGTATTTTAAAACTAAACTATATAATTTCAAGTTATGGTATAATTTATGCACATTTTATAACGTTGATGTAATAATATAATTAATAAAGTAGATTATAATGGCAGATCTTTAATGATATAGATGAAGTATGTTAACCAATTAAGTTACAGATTTATGTACGATTCCTTAATACAATATAATAGATATAAATTAATAGAAATTTAAATTATATTATATTTATTGTATTATATTTAATTATATTGTATTATATAATCGCCTACGTACCAGATTCTCAAAAGACGAGTTTTAAGATAAAGTAGGTTGTAATGGCAAATCTTTCACGACTTCTTAATATTAATACATCTTGTGTTCCCAAAATCTCCTTTTAACTTATATTAGAACCATTTGTTAATTCCTCAGTCACTCCAAACTTGTACTTTATCCTCTAGAAACCTCACCTCTAGAATCTGTAAGTTTATATTTTAACATTTTTTATAGAAGTAACATTTTTATCTTTATATATTAATATTTTATAATATTTACAGATGGTGCCTCTGCCTCAACTATTGCTCCTCAGTCACTCCAAACTTGTATTTTACCCTCTAACATCCTCACCTCTAGAATTTGTAAGTTTGTATTTGAACATTTTTAAAAAGTAACATTTTTATCTTTATATATTAATATTTATAGATGATGCCTCTGCCTCAACTACTGCTCCTCAGTCACTGCAAACTTGTATGTTGCCCTCTACCATCCTCACCTCTAAATTATAATGAACAAATTCAATTAATTTATATGTATTAAGTTTTTTAAACTATTATAAAAACAGTGGGGAACTTAAATAATTATTATATATAAAGGATCTTATAATGCCTGATGATCTTAGGAGTCATGTATTTGGTTTTAATCTTTTATAAGTGATCCAAATCTATATAAATTTAGCTTATAAATTTTGTTTTGCAACTGATAAAGCTGTTATAATATAAATAATAATATTGTTATTATTTTAATAAATACATATTTTTAGCCATTAAATAATATCTTTATTGGAAAAAGACATATTAAAACCATGTTTTGTCAAATATCATTATTAGCCAGTGAAACAAGAATAATGAATTTTATTTGAAGCAAATGTAAAGTAAAATCCCCACTCAAATGAGGTCACCAATACCTATTTTTAATATATTATTTAGTTTAAATAAAATTATAACCAGCACTTTTCATTAATCTTGGCCCATGTACGGTTTATACCAAGATGTGCCCCAAAGCTTTGGCCTACAATAGTTCCTTCCATACCATTGTGATACAAAGTAAGGATCTGTTTCTTTTCCTCAGAATTCATAACTACCCTTAAATCCTTCTCTAACAAAATAAAAAAGTTTCACTTTAAGTACCTGTTTTCTGGTTGCAAAATTTTGCTGTTCTTTATACAAACAGAAAATTTCCCTTAACATAGTAACCATTTGATTTCCTAACAAAATAAGTTCTCTGTTTGCGTGTAAAGATTTCAGGTATAGTTCCATTTACCAGGTACTCTTTAATGTCACCAAAACAATATTCTGCCATTCTATAAAATTAATATTAACTATATATTTAAAGATCATATAAACATGATAAGTGTAACTTACTTTTAATAATGATTATATCAATAACTTACTAATAGCTAGATATCTAAAGATCATTTATTGATAAAATAAACTACTAAAATATTATAAAATAACCATATATTTAAACATATAAACATTATAAGTGTTACTTACTTTTAAGAAGGAATGATTTAAATAACTAATTACTTTTGATATGTTTTGAACATCTAAATAAAATAATTAAACCTTTAAAGATCATACAATAAGACTTACTTGGAGATGTTTGACAATTCTCACTTCATAATTTAAAATAAACGGTAAAGCACAGCGCGTCCTGATTGGTCGAGAAAAAAATATCAGGATCCTGATGTTTTCCTGATATTTTGCCATTTGACCATTTGTTCTTTGATTTGATACCGTTTTAAATGATTAGATGAAAAATCAAAATAAAACTCGGCTCAACATATGAATAAATTAAATTTAAATTAAATAAAATTATATTTTCAATAAATTAAATTTTAATTAACAAATATTATAAATATTTGAAAAATAATATAATTTTATATATTAAATTTAAAGGAGCGGAGAAGCGGCGCTCCTCCGCTCCAGCCCTAAAAGGAGCGACTCCCGCTCCAGCTCCTCATTTTTAAAAAGAAAGGGCACTTCAGCTTTTTTTGAAAAAATGGAGCGGCGCTCCTGTAGCGCCGCTCCTTAACAAGACTAATTCTATTTTAGAAAATTTATTACTTTTAAAAGCTAATAAAAGATTATAAATATTTGGGTATATCATCTAATATAATAAATAAAACGTTTTGATAAAAAAATATGATTTTGTTTCGTGTACCTTCTAATAAAATGAAAATCAAAGGAGCGGTTATGGAGCGGCACTCCATTAGTTGGAGCGGGAGAGCTCTTTTTAATATGTAGTAGCGGGAGCAGGAGTTCGCTCCTTTTGAGAAGGTATGAGCGGGAGCGGGAGTCGCTACTTTTAAAAAGGAGCGTTAACAAGACTGGTAACTTGTAATTTAATTCAACCAGAAATAATTTAGAGTCCCCGGTCGTTCTAACGCGATAATCTGAAGCGTCAAGAATATTTTTCATAGCCTTAAATTTGCGTCAGGGATTATTTGCTTTCAGGCACCAGCATATTGAATAGCGGGGAACCGTGTTATAAGCTTTCTCCAAGCCGATAAAGACCATATGTAGGTCTCTCCTCTTTTCCCCATATTTATCCATCATTTGTCTTAGTGCAAAGATTGGGTCGATTGTGGATTTAACTGCCACAGATTGATTAACCAATATTTCCACTTGTTTTATTGTTACCCAGATCCTTTCCATATATATCAGGGAGCATGTTAAATCTGTACTGCCACATCCTAGGATCTCATTTCCCTTTAAACAAGTGTATAATTGGCTTGCTATCCATTGATTGGAAATTCGCTCGCCAAGGTTGTCCCAGGGTTCCATCGAAGTTCATCTGGTCCAATAGCTTCTCCTATTTGCATCTTTTCCACTTTCTCCTTACTTTCTCCTCCTGAAAGTTATGACATGTTTGGCTTAATATCGGAAAGGGATTTGTCATTTGCAACCTTTCCATCACCATCTTTGTCTTTAATACTGTTTAACTATCCATGTTTTTAACCACATAAAAAACTCCGACTTTGAGACATTTCTTTTACCTTATCATGGCCAATTTGTACATAAGCCTTTCACCCCCCCCCCCCCCCCCCCTCCAGTTTGTCAGCTATCTCAGTGTTATGCAGCATTCCACACTATTGCAACGGCCTTCTTCGGGGCTTTCTTGCATGTCTATATTCCTGATAATCCGCTGACTTTTTAGATTGATGCCACCACATATATATATAAAATTATCTTACTTCGCTCACCACCATAATTCTATATTTAAAGCTTTGCCCTCTTTAGCTTTTCCTTGAACTTAAATTGTCTTATCCTTTATGTCCTCAGTTAGCGTCCTCCAATCGTCGTTTAAGTTCCGTTACAACATCCTGGCACACAAAGATGCGGATGCTTTTTATTGGTATTTATCGTTCAAGCATTTTGTATCTAATTCGAGGTTCATAAATCTTTTTTATCTTTACGAAATTATCTCCATTTAAGATCCATAATAAGTGGACAATGTTGCCTGTTCTCCCGGTATTACTTTGCAATTTTTAATCCTCCAGACATACTTTCGCCCAATCAACAAACATTCAATTTGACTAATATGATGTGCACTTCTATAAGTCACAATATGATCCTCGCGTTTTTGACATAAGTGTAATCGATCGCCATGTCATATGCTTGGTATACTTGGAGAAGTTTTCCCTCTTCTTTGTTCTTAAGGTCATGCCCAAGACGTCCATGATTTAGTTCATACCCTAAACAATCTTTTTCTACATGGGTGTCCGCCCCAATAAATGGCTTTTGCTGTCATATTATTAGTATCCCCCTTTCAATGTATCGTCGAACAGGCACGGAATCTTAAATTGGGCCGTCAGGCGCGAATTTATGCGATATCAAATTCTTTCAAACATTATTAAAAAATAAGCATTAAATCGATATCATATAATTAGAACAAATATAGCAATATTTTATTATCACGGACAAAATCAAATCTCCTATATCGACTGATAAAATTTTTTCAATAGTATTTTGTCTTTCTAATAAATTTGGCAAAAGTTTATTTAAAATAAAATGTTATCACTGGCAAAACCGCTCGGTCACAAAATTTTATTACATTAAGCTAATGCATTTAGGTACAAAGATGTTAGAGCGTTTACAAATCATTTAGCAGCAAAATATTAATTGAATGCAGCCGATGTCCATAAAATATTTATTTACCAATATCCTTTTTCATTTTTTTCATTTGACTTCTTCATCCCTCTGAAAGAGTTCAGCGATATGTTTGGCTTAATATCGGGAAGGCAATCTTAATCATTTGCAAACTTTCCATTACCTTTTGGCTTGAATAATGTCCCTCCGTGTTTTTGACTATTCAAGGACTCGACATCGCGACTTTTCTTCTCCCTCAATTTATATAGAACCCTGTCGCCCCTTCTTTACTATTGCGACGACCTTTTTCGCGGCTATCTTTGCATCCTTATATTCTTGATAATTTTCCATGTTTTTAGATTTATGCGGCCTATATATAATTTTTTTTTTTTCAATGAAGTTCCTTTGATCTCATTACCATAATTGCCTATGTAAAGCTTTACCTCCTCAAGTCTCTCTTAAAACTTAAATCGCTGTATCCTTTATGTCTTCAGTTAGCGTCTTCCAATCGTCGTCTAGGTTCCATTATAACTTCCTTACACACAAAAATGTGGAGGCTTTTTATTGGTATTTATAATTCGAGCATTTTGTAATTAATTCGAGGTTTATAAATTTTTTTTTATTAGAAAAATAACCTTCATTTTAGATCCATAACATGTGGACAATGTTGCCTGTTCTCCCCGTATTTGCAACTTTTAATCCTCCCTATATACTTTCGCCCTATCAGCAAACACTCAACTTGACTAAAATAATGTGCACTTTTATTAGCCACAATATAATTTAGTGCTTTTAAAAAATAAGTGTTATCAATCGCCATGTCATATGCTTCGCATACTTGGAGATGTTTTCCACTTTTTTGTTCTTCAAGCCATGTAGACCTCCAATACAAAACCAACCCTGTTTCTATGATTCGGTGACCCACTGTAGAATAATATGTATTCTTCACTTAACTCCCAAGCTTGACTTAAGTTCCATTCTACCTAGTATCTCCTAGGTAGGCAATATGTACCTTTAACCTTTTTAGTATTTGCGCGACCTCAATGCTCTTTTCCGTTAACGTGCCCATAATCCCCACAAGTAGGATCCTTAACCCATTACCGCCCGCCGTACACGCTTGTGTACACCTCTTCGGAGCGTCATTTCGTGTATTCTTACTATGATAATTATGAAAATAATTGCTTATTTTAAAACTATATGATAGTAATGAACTGTTAAAAAATAAAATTTGGCAATAAGGCTAAGATAAATGTAATTGGTTTATCATCGTAATATGGATTAGAAACACAATTAATTAGGTAAGATATTATTATCGTTTTTTATTATAAATAAAAAAATATTTTAACTTTTTTGTTGTTGTTATGTATATATAGACCCTACTATTACGTGATCTACTATTAGTATCACAATATTTTTTAACTACGGTGTGCTGGGTTATAATTTATTGCCATGTACACAAGCGTGTACAATGGGCACATGCCGTCAATAATTGTTTTTGGTATTGTTGTAAACTGCGAACGGAAGTAAACCAGTTTCAGTTCGCTTTTCCTCCTTGCAAAGTTCGCACGTGTTGAAACTATAGAGAATTTTGAGTTTACTAGATCCCACAATGGCGACTCATCGCGCTTTCACAAAAAACAATAGCTATAAAAGATTAGAAGAAGCCCTTGAATCGATAATGTCCCATGATAACGAAGATATCGAATACGATATAGTAATAGTGCCACCAAACCCTGATGTTCTGAGTGACGAAGAAGAAGGGAATGATGATGATTTGATATCCTCGACTTTTCCAAGAGATGTTCCTGGTACAATTCAAGTAAATCCACGTCATCCCGCCCATGATGTTTCTGACTGGGACTACAGTGATGAGGAACCACTTTCTAATCACATAAGACTATCAAAACGAGCTAAAAGTCAAGACACACCTGGGTGGAGAAAAACTTCACCTACATACAGCATAACCCATACTGTTACCGAAGCCATTCAAAGCAGACAAAAAAATATTGTAAAATCAATGATTGATCACAATCCTACAATGTTGTTTGAAAAATTTTTTGATAAAGATGTTATGGACTGGATAGCAGAAAAAGTGTTTTGTACGCAGGACAAAATAAGCACCAAAATTTTGAATTGAATCGTGAAGACTTGAAAAGTTTTTTGGGAATATTGATGCTAACTATCATGAATTGCCTACCGAACGTGCTTACTGGAGTTTGGATGAAGATCTTGGAGTTCCATTGGTCGCAAATTGCATGTCGCGTAATAGGTTTTTGGACATAAAAAGAAACCTGCACTTCGTCGACAATTCTCCATCTGCAGATTCGACTGATAAAATGTTCAAAGTGAAACCGTTATATAATCTCATTCAGAGAAATTCGTGCCAGTGGGGAGTTTTTCATAAAAATTTGTCTGTGGATGAGTCCATGATTAAATATTTTGGCCGTCATTCAGCGAAACAATTTATAATGGGAAAACCCGTGCGATTCGGCTATAGGAATTGGGCTGCAACAAGCTCTGATGGCTACTGCTACACATTCGATGTTTATTGCGGCAAGTCATCTACTGATATTCCTGTTGATCCTCTCGGCGCGAGAGTCTTAAAATCTCTGCTGGCAAAGATGCCGATTGTCCCAAGTGAGCATATAGTGTATTTCGATAACTTTTTCACGAACTATCAGTTATTGCATGATTTGAGACTTTTGGGCTACAGTGCCACAGGCACAATGCAGGAATATAGAACAAAGAAATTTCCACTCAGCACTGTAAAAATGATGAAAAAGTGACCTAGAGCAGAATATGATTACCGATTTGATTTGAAAAATGAAATATCAATTGTACGCTGGAAAGACAACAATGTAGTAACTATAGGAACCAACTATGACACTATAGAGCCTCTGGGAAAAGTAAAAAGATGGTGCAAGCTTCAAAAGCAAAAAGTGGAATTTGATGTCCCAAGACTAATAATAAACTACAACAAAGGAATGGGTGGCGTCGATCAAATGGACCAGTCTATTAGTATTTACAGAGTGCCTATAAAAGGAAAAAAATGGTGGTGGGTAATATTTACCTACATCCTAGACATGGCCATATCTAACGCTTGGAGACTGCATGTTTTACTCAGCAAGAATGGGCAGGTTACATATATGGATCAATTATTATTCAGACGGACGATTGCTCGAGGATACATACAACGAAAAAAGACTAAAAGTCGTCCACCGTCATCAACAATACTTGGACTGGAGCGAAAAAATAACGGTCACAACCCCGAGCGCAGAAAAACCATTGCGTTGCGTCATTTGCCACAATCGAGGTCGCTGGCGTTGCGTGCTTTGCGAGAAAACGTTGTGTGTAGAGCGAACTTGCTTTGGACAATATCACTCCTAATCCGCCCATTGTACACAGCCGTGTACACCCCCTTATTTTCATTGTTTCATGTTTTTATTTAATTTTTTTTTTCCTAATATTTTTCTGTGCTTAATATCTCACAATAAATACCATTGAAAAATAATTCTCACGTGTAGTTTTCTTTTGGGCGTTAAAGGGTTAATTACCTTGGTTGTGAATCAGGCGGTAACCTAGTGAATTTTTGGCTTGCATGGCGGAAGATGCAGTGCGTGTCTCAGGAAGACGCCCTAGCTTTCTGCAGTAGAGTTTTATTTGAAACTATTATCATTTAGGCGTGAGTTTTTTGAACCCGTTTCCGACCTTCTTAATTGAATGTTTTAAAGGTAAATAATTTAAAAAAACCTTACAATTTTTGGAGTATTTTATATACAATTATTTGAATATTAGCTCATAATTTTAATTATTCCTTTAATTTTTTAAAAATCGTGTTTTATTAAAAAACAATTAATTGACAACCGACAGATAAATATATAGTGTATTTCAAATATTTTGGAATTAATTGTTGAATCTTTCATCCCCTTTTTTCGCGATAAATCTCTTATATCAGAAGTATTCAACCATTATGAGTTACTGCAAGATGCCGAAATGATAATGAAAGCGAAAATTTAAAATGATTTATCCACGGTCTATGGCTATGGTGACATTTGTAATTGTAGATTAAATATCGTCAATGCAAACTCTTAATAATGTAAGCAAAGTTGAGTCATGAATATTATAATAGCATATATGATGCAAAATTAAACGGTTATAATTTAAAATTTTTTGAGAATGGTCTTAGATATAACTTAATGATAGTACTTTAAAATTCAGTCTAATTGCAGTTGTAGATGTAGTGAATCTTATATATAAAAATGAAACTATGTGTGTATGTGTGTATGTGTGTATGCCGCCACCAATTTTGTAAAACTAGCGGACCGATTTAAAAATTTCACAGTTTATTCCCCACACTCCGGAGCATGTTTTAAGGTTTGTTCCAGCCTAATCGGTCCAGTAGTTTTCGAGAGTTCAAGTTTTTTTTGTTTTATAAGTTTTGGCACTTAATAAAGACGTCATATGACGTCATTTTGTGACAACAATCAAATTTAATAATGATAAGACGTTTAATTTTATTCAGAAACAATACAAATAATCAGAATTGTTTTAAAGGTAAATTTTTTTCCATCCCGATAATCTACAAATAATCGGAGCCTTTTTTCCATCCCGACAATCTACAAATAATCGGAGCCGCCAACAATTTTGGAAAACTCCTAGACCTACTTGGTTCAAAATTTACACTTCATTTCTGACACTACGGAATGCGAAAAAAAAATTTTTCCATCCCGATAATCTACAAATAATCGGAGCCTTTTTTCCATCCCGACAATGTACAACTAATCGGAGACGCCAACAATTTTAAAAATCTACCAGACCGATTTGATTCAAAATTTCACACTTCATTCCTGACACTCTGGAATGCGATAAAAATATGCACAATCATCATTTGGGATGAATGTACGATGGCACATAAATAAGCACTCGAGGCGCTGGATTGTATACTCCGAGATTTGAGACAGATTGCACGTCCTATGGGAGGAGCTCTCTTGCTGCTAGCCGGTGACTTCCGTCAAACCTTGCCAGTCATCCCAAAGTCAACACCCTCAGATGAGCTTAATGCTTGCCTGAAAGCGTCATATCTATGGAGAAGTGTGAAGATAATCAAGCTAACCACCAACATGCGTGTTCATTTACTTCAAGATGATTCGGCGCAACCATTTGCAAACCAACTGTTGGACTTGGGAGACGGTAAATTTCCAATTGAACCTACAACGCACGAAATATCATTTCAATCGCACTTTTGCAAAATACAGTCATCAATTGAAGATGTCGTAAATATAGTGTTCCCGGAAATTCTTATTAACTTCACAAATCACGACTGGCTTTATGAACGGGCTATCTTGGCTCCGAAGAATGACGACGTGAACAAAATAAATAATCGCATTCTATTGAACATTCCCGGTGAACCATTTACTTACACATCTGTTGACACAGTTATCGATGCAGATAGGCGGTGAATTATCCAACTGAATTTCTTAATTCATTGGAACCATCCCGAATGCCACCTCACAAATAGATTCTGAAAATTGGTTCACCTATAATGATCCGTCGCAATTTAAATCCACCTAAGTTGTGTAACGGAACCAGCATCGGGAACCCGGGTAAATGGCAAAACAACGTGTGCCGGGTTCATCTAGTCTATATATAAAGTAAAGTGTATGTGTGTATATGTGTATGTATGTCTGGGCTAAATTCTGAAACTACCTGCCCGATTCGCGCGAAAAATTAGCCATAGATGCTCAGGGCGGCCAGGGGTAAAATAGATTTTTCAGAATCCTAAAATTCTTTTTAGTTTAAAATTATACATTTCACGGCCAGTTTCATTTATAGCATCATATACAGTAATGACGTCATACATACAAAGCTGAAGTATTCTCGAAAGATTATTTTTAGTATTGTTTTAAATGTATATCGTTACACATTTGCTTTAAAGTTTTTGTTTCCTTTCACCATAATGAGAGGCAGAAACACGCTTATATCGAATCGACCTTCATTTCTTACTGAAATTCGCCATCTCATCTACATGTTAATGCCAGTTTGTGGAAGCTTTGACATGTAATACAACGGTACGACACACATTCGAAGATAAACATCTCTATGGTAGCTTAGTTTAATAAATTACTTAACTAATTTTGTCGTTACAATGGTTCTAAGTCTAAAATCGGGTGCCTACTTTACTACTGTTTCGTTATAAGCCCCCCACAAAACAATCTTTTTTTTACTTTTGCTTTACCTTATTATAACCAACAACCTCATTTGCCCCGGAGGAAAAAAACTTTAACAAAAATTCTACGTACTACAAAAACCAAAAAAAAAGACCAGAGCAGCTGAAACTGGCGAAAAGCGCAACGCCCGGCTGGCCGACCTTCGGAACCGAGCATCCACATCGAGAGCAGCTGAAACTGGCGGAAAGAGCAACGCCCGGCTGCCGACCTTCGGAACCGAGCCTCCACGTCGAGAGCAGCTGAAACTGCTGGAAAGCGCAAAGCCCGGTTGGCCAAAAAGCGGAATCGATCCTCCACGGCGAGAGCAGCTGAAACTAGCGAAAAGCGCAACGCCCGGCTAGCCGACCTTCGGAACCGAGCCTCCATGTCGAGAGCAACTGAAACTAGCGGAAAGCGCAACGCTCGGCTGGCCGACCTTCGGAACCGAGCCTCGACGTCGAGAGCAATTTAAACTGGCGGAAAGCGCAACGCTCGGCTGGCCGACCTTCGAAAGCGAGCCAGGCTTGCACGAAATAGCTCGGGAGCCAATTTAACCTTAGCCGCTTTCGCGTATGGTTCGGCGTATGATTACAGACTTCATCCCTCCGTCACAATTAGCAGAATGGATACACTGTGGGTACATCGTCAGGCTCTACGGTTCAGCACAGAACCGAATGGAATGTGTTGTTTAAGTGGGAAGGTCAATTTACCACCTCTGGAAGAGCCACCGGATCCGCTGTAAAGTTATGTTTCTGGACTACTCCTGTGTCCAAACACTTTCTCGAACACATTCGCCAATACAACGCTTGCTTTTAAATGACATCGTTTGGAGCAACGCGCATTATTAATGATGGTTGTTTCATGCCCACGTTTAGAGTACAAGGGCACATTTACCACCTAATCGGGTCCCTTCTCCCAAAACCTGATGCTGCCCACGGCTTTCTTCAAATATACTTCATGGGCGACGCTGAAATTGATCAACGGTGCGGGATGCATACCGTTATCCGCCGTGATATAGCCACCGCGTTGCAGCAGTTATTCCACAATCTGGTTACCCTGTTCAAACTCGCGTTGTAGCGCCTGCCCACTGACGATTACAAGGTCGTTATCAAGGCTGATAGGACGCCACCTGGCGAACATGAAAGACGCATTAACGCCTACGATAGACGAAGTAGCGATCGTCATGGTTGGAAGCGAATTTGAGCGTCGCAATATTATAATAAGCCGAAGAGATGAAACCCTCAAGAACATCGATGCCACGCAAAGATCATACGATGCTCTGCAATACCCCATATTGTTTTGCCAAGGAGAGGATGGCTACCACCTAAATCTAATGCGCCTAGATTCCGCTACACGAGCTCCTACACAAAAAAGGTAAGCGTATTATTTTTTGCCCCTATATGATCCGTGTATTTGTCTACTAGGTATCGGTGATGAATTTTTACGCGTATCGGCTAATGGTACGCGCAAACCAACCTAACCACATCTTACGGTGCCGGCAACTATTTCACCAATATGTTGTCGACATGTATGCCAAGATCGAGAGCGAACGCCTCCTTTACATCCGCCTTAATCAGGGATTACTTCGGGCCGAGCAATATATTCACCTGCGCGATGCCATTGCGAAGGATGGTAACACGTCCGATCTTGGTCGAATGGTCATCCTTCCGGCTACGTATACGGGAAGTCCCCGTCACATGCATGAATATGCAGGACGCGATGTCATATGTACGTAAATTCGGCTGCCCTACTCTGTTTATAACTTTCACCTGCAATCCTGCCTGGCCCGAAATTGCGGATTTACTGTTGGCGGGCCAGAAACCATCGCATCGTCACGATCTGACCGCCCGTGTTTTCCGCCAAAAACTTTGTTGCCTTATTGATCTTATAGCTAAATCTCATATATTCGGGCAAACTATCTGTTGGATGTACCCGATCGAATGGCAGAAAAGAGGGCTACCCCATGCTCATATTCTAATTTGGCTCCGAGACACCATTTACCCATCGCAAATAGATAGCATTATTTGTGCAGAACTACCCGATCCGCTAGCCGATCCCGTTTTGTTTACAATTGTTACTCGGCATATGATTCACGGATCTTGCGGCGGTACAAATAACGGTTGCCTGAAAGAAGGTAAATGCTCTAAACGTTATCCGAAACGCCTGATTCAAGAAAAAAAACTGGCGTCGACGGCTACCCACTATATAGACGCCGTGCACCCGGCGAGGAAGGTCACACCTGCACAATACAGGTAAAAAATGCCCCAGTCAAAATTGACAACAGCTGGATAGTCCCTTAATCTCCCCTACTCGCAAAAATGTTCACGGCGCACATAAACGTAGAGTACTGCAATTCCGTAAAGTCCATCAAGTATATCTGCAAATACGTTAACAAAGGCAGCGATATGGCAGTTTTTGGCCTAGCGCGTTCTAACCCGGATGAACTTACTCAATTTCAAATGGGTTGATATATCAGCAGCAATGAGGCTGTTTGGCGAATCCTCGCATTCCCCATTCACGAACGTTACCCGCCCGTAGTACATCTTACGGTTCATTTAGATATTGGCCAGCGTGTCGACTTCACTCCGGCGACCGCCGTACACAAAGTGGCACACCCCCCTAATACCTCATTGACAGCCTTTTTTTTTTAAATGTAAAAAGTTTATTGTTAAAAATTCGTTGACAGTAATATAATATAAATACATGAAATATAAAAGACAAAATGCGTCAAATAAAATAATACACTATTCTGATATATCATCATCGAGGGGATCTTTCAAAATTGGCCAAGAATCCGCGAACGATTTAAAATTGTAATTGGCTATAAGAATACCAAGTTTTTGTTTAAGTAAAAAGGATACCGAATGTTTAGACGGGGAAGAACGTCTTCCTACCTCTTTAAAAAAAGCTAAGGCCTGCTTGCCAAAGGTGCCTGAACACGAAGCAACCAATAGAATAAAAATGTTTGAGGATAATAAGGCTTTGTATTTATTTGTTTTCCGCCTCTCTGCGACAGCTAAAGAATCATTGTTGTAGTTAGAGGGGGCAAATAGGTCTATACATGTGAAGTCCCATTTAAGGTGAAGACCATTGCTCCATGGGACTAAAAAAGATCCATCAGGATGCATACGTCCCTCCAAGGAGGGGTCCGAGGGCTCCAAGATGGATGGGATCTTTGCTCTCTTCAGAGCACTTTCAATTAAGGCATTGGCCTTATTGTGTCTAACATATTTGAATTTGTTTGCCAGGCAGTGTAAGGGATGCCTGGCTTGTTCGTCTACGAGTATGCTGCAATTTCGGCAAATAAATGGCTTCGAAAATCTAACCCCTAGCCTGAGAGCTATGGAGTACGAAAGTTCCGAGTCCTCCAGCAATCCCGGTGAGACAGCTTGGGTAGACCTCTAGCCATTCGTGACCTGAGCCATCAAACAAAAACGACCTTAAATTAGAACACTGACTCGCATCGCTACTCGAAATTAGATAATCAACGGAGCGCAACACAAGTCCGGCATCCCAATCTCTTTGTCGTGAGGTTTGTGGCAAGGTGTTCCGGGATTGGTATTGTTTTCCCAAATAGCTAAAGCAATGAAGCGGGTCTTCTTTAACCGGATACAACTTAAAAATGGTATCTTGTACGAATTTGTAAGATGAAATAAACGAGACTAGAGATATTGCGGCAGGTGAGCGAATTCCTAAACCACCCGATTTGGTTGGTAGGGAAGCTTGTAACCAGCTCTGAGTATTGAATTTTATATTTAGAATAGATTGTAAAATAGATTTAATATTCTGTTCGAAGAGGTTTAAAATTCCCGAGTGTAAAAAAGCACTTGAGGAGCGAAAACAGTGCTGAAATTTTTGAAATATTAAAATAGTTTTTCATTATGTAAAAAGCGTGGTGTGAAGGCAAACACTTTAAGAGATCTAATTTTGAGTTTAAAATAGAGAGATTTTTCTCCAAATAAGTTGCGCGTCCAATTCGATTGCCTATAGGCGATCCAAGATGGCACATAGCGTTTTTCTCGATTGCTAAAAAGGGGTAATGTGGGGATATAATGAGTAGTCAGGGGGTGAAAGATCTCACATTTGGTCTCGTTTAGTTTTAGTTTTAAAATTGGTTCGAAATCCTTTATAATTTTGATGGCTTTAAAAACTTTGCGAGGATGACCACAAAGGGTGGCATCGTCCAAGTACCAAATATTTAGTGTTGGGTCGCATTCGTGCGATATTTTTTCCACTAAATTTTGGATACCTGAGCAAAATAATGGCGGACCCAATGGGTCACCTTGTTGTATACCTTCAGATGAATTTATTTTAAAATCCCCAAATCTTAAAAAGGATGTTGAGCCATAACTTAATAAATGTAGTTATGGAACTCTGGAAAATTCTCGAGAAAATTTTCAATAAAGACATTTCTACGAATGCAATTAAAAGCGTTGGCAAAGTCTAGTTTGACCATGCAATGATCCGATGGTATGGCTTCGAGGGCTAGCCTAGCGGCATGACTAGCAGCTTCGCAGCCTCCCTTTATTCCAAAACCTAATTGATGTGGACTTAGGTTGGTGGAAAGGATCGGTTTGATTTTATTACATATTATTTTAGAAATAATCCTCCTAAATACTCCCCCAATAGCGATAGGTCGTAGGGAATTGTCTGGCTTCTTAATCGCTATCAATTTGGCGCCAAACAAAATAGGTATTATTTCATAAGGTACGTTCCCATTGACAATGAGGTTGCATAAAGATGTTATGGCCTTTAGGAGGCATGTTGAGTTTAGGTTATTAATTTTGAGTAAATCTTGGAGATATACTGGGCGGATTCCGTCTAGGCCGGCTGCAGAATTAGGGGAAATAAATTAATCATAGACTACATAGACTGCCCATGTTATATGTTCCATATGGTAAATTGTGTGTGAAATTTGCCTCCATTTTGAATAACACTACCATCCTATATCACATAATGGCGTTTTGCGCTGTACCGTTTTATTCGAACAGGAGAGGTAAAGAAAAAAATTTTTGATACCATAAATAAGTAAGATTTTACAAAATATATGATATTTTTAAAAATTTATTATTGACACATTTCATAAAAATTAAAAATGTAAAAACTGTAATGATGTTAAAATTTTTTAAAAATATAATATATTTTTAAATATCTTACTTATTTATGGAATCAAAACCATTTTTCTTTACCTCTCCTGTTCGAACAAAACGGCACAGCGCAAAACGCCCTTATGTGGTATAGGACGGTAGTGTTATTCAAAATGGCGGAAAAAAACACACACATTTTATCCCGTGATGAGCAGTCTATGTAGTCTATGGAATTAATGGCTTCAGCGACCTCGGCGGAATCTAAGGATATGTTGAATTTAGAGTAGGGATATTTATCTGAGGATGACGAAGGAGGATGCTTTAGTATAAGCTGGTTGTAAGTTTCCTGTATGCTTGGGGCGATTGTATCGTTGCCATAAAACACCCTTATAGCTCCTTTTGGATTAAAATGATTAATTTTGCTAGATACAAGCTTAGCAGTATGTTTCAATGATGATGCAAAAGCGGGTTTTGTCTGGGAAGGGCATAAGAGTGTACAGGGGTCAAAAGTAACGATGGAGTCTTTTATTTGTTTTGAAAGGTTCAAGTCTTCGGGCGGCCTGATAAAGAGAATGTGGTATGAGAATTTAAGGATTTTGTCCCAATTAGCAAGGTTCTTAGGATCATTAGTTATGGACGTTATCAGATTTATAATAAATTGTTGGAGGGCCAGTCTTGCCCCTCTAGGAATTCTAGATAACGTGATAGGAAAGGAGACAGTAAGGAAGGAATTACTCCATGCTTGATACCCACGTGGCCCCTATGTAATCTTTGGAGTACCGCTCCTCGTAACTTAGCCGGAATTAATATTCGTCGTTATTTGTAAAATATTATGCTTTTGGCTTTGTGTAACTTTGGCAGGTTTTTTTCGTAGGAGCGTTTTAGCCCATACGTGACCATTGTGTTTTGTTTACCTCTAATCCACTCTTTTAATTGTCGCAGCCCCGGGTCGTCCAAGGTGTGTTGTCTTACTACGTATGATATAAAGGATTCGTCGAGTCATCTGGTATTTCCTCGCTAACCTGATACGCGTTTTCGTTCGGTTTTCTAGACAAGAAATCTGCCGCGTTTTCGGATCCCTTGTTGTACACAAACTTGGTCGTGTAGCCTGATACCATGAGCTCCCACCTAGTTAGACGTGTGTGGTAATCGCCGTACGTCTATCTATTCAGTTACTAATGCGCGCTACACGTCAATCACGTCAAGTCATGGACTGGTGCGCGTTACACGTCAAGTCATGTACTGGTGCGCGTTACACGTCAATCACGTCAGATCATTTACTGGTGCGCGTTATACGTCAATGGGGGAGTTATCAATATTGTTGTTTTGAAGTTGTGGTGTGTTGTGTTGGTGTGGAGAAACACGATATATAAAGACTGAAGACAACACACTCAGATTCACTTATCACTTATCCATTTTGATCTCATTATATATAACTCTCTCCCACTCGTCAACGTACTTACACCCTCTCCTCATTTTTGCACCAATTTAAACATAGCCATTTTCGCATTTAATACTTCCATAACTTTTGTCATTTAATTGTAAATTATTTCGTGTAAACTTTCTGTTATCCTTGGAAATTATGTAAGCACTGATTACTTACAATTTAATAATCTATAAAAACATATTCGTATATTACAATGGGCGACTCCTCTGGTTCCAGTTAAGAAAGTCGACGGGTCTTTGCCGCTTTGTATTGATTTTAGGGTTACGCTTAATCCGTGGTTGGTGGAAATTAAGTACCCAATGCCGCGGGTGGAGGAAATTTTAGCGAACCTAAATAATGCATGTTTCTTTACAAAGCTGGATCTAAGGTCGGCATATTTACAAATTAAATTAGGTGCTCGTTCGGCGCGGTTAATGACAATAAATACTCCTTTGGGGTTGTTATCGTTTAATCGCTTGCCGTTTGGGTTGAGTATTTCTGCGGCGGTGTTCCAGAAAACTATGGCCTCCGTTTTTCAGGGTTTGGACGGTGTATTCTTTTACCTGGATGATGTGCTGATTGTTGGCACTACAATGCAAGAACACGATTCGCGTTTAGAGTCAGTTCTTAAGCGCATCCAGGAGAGGGGATTACGTCTAACTATGAAAAAATGCATGATCGGAGTGACAGAAGTGACATTCTTAGGGCACGTTATTGCATGTGGGATACGCCCTCTGGGTAGTAATGTGGCTGCGATTTTAAAGATACGAGCCCCAACTAACAAGAAGGAGGTCTTGTCTTTCATGGGGTCTGTGAATTATTATCGCAAGTTTATACCGCATTGCTCGGAGGTAGCAGCTTTCGTGCATAGGTTAACTAAAGACAACGTGCGTTTTGTTTGGTCCGATAGAGAACAGGTAGCTTTCGAGAAGTTGAAAGACTTGTTGGGAAGCGACCCAGTTCTGGTGTGTTTTAATCGTAACCTTCCCATAGGGTTGGCGGTTGACGCATCGAAGAGTGGTACAGGTGGCATGCTCTTTCATGTTATTAAAGGAATAGAGCGGCCGATACTATTTTTTTCACGTAAATTGACCGCGGCAGAGCTTAATTATTCAGTAATAGAAAAAGAGGCTTTAGCTGTAGTGTTTGCGTTAAATAAATGTCGTGAATATCTTATTGGTCGTAAGTTTAAAATCTTTACTGACCATAAACCACTAGTTCCTCTTTTTGCGAAGTGTAATGGTAGTTTGTTGCTAAGCCCTAGGTTACGAAAATGGTTTGTTCTTAGGTAACTTTGACGTGACCTTGGAGTACAAAAAGGGCGCAACGAACTATGTTCCAGATACATTATCGCGCTTAGGTGAGAGCGATGAAGCGGTACCTAAGGAGGAACTAGAGGGTGATAATTATTTGATTAATGTTGTAACTCAAGCTTTTCCGTCAGTGAACCTTAAGGAGGAGGTGGACAAGGACGAGGAGTTGCATGGGGTTACTAAATACTTGAATGGTCAGGCGACAATCGAGGAGGTCGCTAGGTGTTATCGTGGCGTGGTTAACGAACTCTATCTTGACAATGGGGTTGTACTACGTGGCGAACGCATAGTGATTCCACGGGCGTTGCGATCACAAGTGTTGGAATTATTGCATGCTGGACATAACGGCGCGTCTAAAATGAAAGCAATGGCGCGTAATTATGTTTGGTGGCCAAAATGGGCGCTGATATTGGCATGTATGGGCGTGAATGTACTGCGTGTAGTAAAAATGCGTGCATGCCCAAGCACGATAAACAAGCTAGGTGGCCGCGGGCTCGAAGCGTTTGGGACCGGGTACATCTAGACTTTTTCGACTTTGATTCGAAACAATATCTTTTACTGGTGGACGCGGCTTCGAGTTGGGTTGAATTTCAACAGGTCACGAAGCTGTCTACCGGGGTGGTTATTTATTTTTCAAAGAATTTAATGGGCGCTTATGGTATCCCGAGGTATATAGTATCCGATAACGGTACTGCCTTTACTAGCGCCGAGTTTAAGGTGTTTTGCGGTAAATGGGGTATACTGCATTTATTAACACCTCCATATCACCCAAGTTCTAACGGGTTGGCGGAGCGACATGTTGCGATCGTTAAGAAATGGTTGAAAAATGAGAAGGTAGAGAAGGACGGCATATGGATGTATAGATTATTACATAATGCGTCCGCTCGCTTTCCGTGTCGCGCCCCTTTTAGTAAAATATTTTTAAATAGATTACCGCGCGTGCCGATCGATGTGTGGGTGGACTCCGGTTTAACAACTAGCGAGTCCGCTCCCAGTCGGTACAAAGTTGGTAATTTAGTATGGGCTCGCGTGTATCGTGGAACCGAGCGGTGGTTGGAAGCTGTGGTGAAATCCCACGTGGGCTCAAAAGCCTACGAGGTTGATTTTACGGGCTCTAATACCCGCACGGTTAGACACGAGGAGCAATTACAATTGCGATGTTAATGGGTTATCTTTGATATGCGACAATATGTATATTTATTATTGTGCATTAGATGGACATTATCGCATCATGGTGCCGGTTCAGGGTGGAGGTGGAAGTGATTGATCCGCTTTACGCCCCGACGGACCTTTACGTATCGTTCGTGGTGGGCCGAGACGGTATCCCTCATATGGTGAGCTTCCACGAACGAAGATATTCCCAGGGCGGTGCCCCGCAGCCCGGGAGTAGAGAACGAGGTGGTAGAATCAGTCGAGGAGGACGCGCTGGGGGCAGCGGTACCTCGACTGCTGGGGTTCGGAGGGATCCCAGAGAAGTCCTTCCGCCGGTTCGCCCGGTCCGAGGGGGCACGGTGATTGCCCCGACGGCGGCGCGCGTAGGGCGACGCAGGGCTGCCCGAAGGTGGTGTAGTTTGTGCCTACGCCGAGGGCTGCCCGAAGGTGGTGTAGTTTGTGCCTACGGAGGGCCGCGTGTGGAGGCACAACAGAAACACCGCCGGGGGCGCCTAGTGTCTCGTCGATAGGGTCTGTAAACGCCGGCGTGGGTGAGGCTGCTGTCAGTGTAGCAATGCACCTTGACCCACCCGATGTCGTGAATACGGACGCGGTACTGGCGCCGATGGCGACGGTAACGCTGTTAGAATACGATCTAGCGGTTCGAGAATCAAAGCGAGGGGGTCAGCCAGACGGCAATAATGGGTAGCAAGTGCGGACCCAATGACGTCTATCGGGGAGGCCGTTCCCGTACCTTACGGCCCGCTACATTTTTTTTTGACTCCCCGCTCCCGTCCTCTTTGGGGTCTTTCTTAAAGGGGATGGTGTGGTAATCGCCGTACGTCTATCTATTCAGTTACTAATGCGCGTTACACGTCAATCACGTCAAGTCATGTACTGGTGCGCGTTACACGTCAATCACGTCAAGTCATGTACTGGTGCGCGTTACACGTCAATCACGTCAGATCATTTACTGGTGCGCGTTATACGTCAATGGGGGAGTTATCAATATTGTTGCTTTGAAGTTGTGGTGTGTTGTGTTGGTGTGGAGAAACACGATATATAAAGACTGAAGACAACACACTCAGATTCACTTATCACTTATCCATTTTGATCTCATTATATATAACTCTCTCCCACTCGTCAACGTACTTACACCCTCTCCTCATTTTTGCACCAATTTAAACGTAGCCATTTTCGCATTTAATACTTCCATAACTTTGGTCATTTAATTGCAAATTATTTCGTGTAAACTTTCTGTTATCCTTGGAAATTATGTAAGCACTGATTACTTACAATTTAATAATCTATTAAAACATAATGATATATTACAACGTGGTGACCATTGTTCCTTGCCCCTTTTGCTCTAATCGAATATATATACTAGGGGTCTATGATCCGTCATGATTGTAACGCTTCGTCCTTGTATATATTCATTGAACTTTTTTAGTTCATAAACCACCGCAAGGGCCTCTCGTTCGATCGTCGAATACCGGCTTTTGCTATCGTTTAACGCTCTTGAAGCATAGGCCACCACTCTCCAATTATCCCCTGGTGCTCGTTGCTGTAAGATGGCTCATTACCCCAGTACCAGAGGCGTCTACGACCAGGCCAGTCTCCCAATCTCCAATAAAGTGTGCCAGTACGGGGGCTTCAGTAAGCGCGGACTTGATGGCTTCGAATGTGTCTTGTTGTCTCCACCCCAGTGTTACAACACGTTTTTTTTCATGAGTTTCTGAATCGGGTGCACGATTTTGGCGTAGTCCTTAATAAACTTTGAAAAATATGTTGTTAACCCCAGGAACGATTTTATTTCATTTTTGTTTGTTAAATTTTTCCACTGCTTGACCAGTTCGACTTTATTGTCGTTGATTGAATTCCCTTGTTACTTATTACGTATCCCAAAAATGTTACTTCCTTCGCCCACAAGATGCTCTTGGAAATGTTTGGCACCCCATTTTTGTAACGTTTCTAGTACTTTGAGTAACCGCTCCTTGTGGATTTCTGCCGTTTCCCCCGCGATTAGTATATCATCGATGTATACTGCTACCCCCTCCATGCCTCCTAATATCTGATCCATTGTTTTTTGGAAAATCGCCGCTGCGCAATTTAAGCCAAAAGGCATTCGGTTAACTTTGAATAGGCCCTCATGTGTGGAGATAGTCAATCGTTGGCTCGTTTCTGGACCTAATTCGAGTTGTAAGTACGCTTTCGTTAGGTCCAGCTTAGTAAAACAACACGCGTTATCGAGTTTATTTAACAAATCGTCAATTTTGGGTAAGGGGTACAACAATCCTTGAGCGTATTTGTTTATAGTAAACCGGTAATCAATACATAATCGAAGAGTCCCATTGCTTTTTTTCAAGGGTAACACTGGACTGGCCTATCTTGAGAAATCGATCGGTTCTATCACCCCGTCTCTGACCCATTTGTCCAGCTTCTTCTACTTCTTTCATCCACGTCATCGGCACCCTTCGTGCGGGAATAAATACGGGATCTATGCCCTCTTTTAACGGTACTTTCACCGTTATTCCCTTGACTGCTTTTGAAAATTCGTTTAGCTGGCCCTCCCATTGCTTCATCACGTGCCGGATCGCGGACTTGGAATCCTTTGGTCTTTCTACGTAATTTACCGCGAACCGTTCCGCCGCAGCTCTGAAGTTCCAACAAATTCGTCGCCAAATTTCGGGCTCAAATTCTTGGATCCAATAGATCCCACACAACGGCGGCCCAGCTACGTCTGCTATCAATACCGACAGCTGTTTTTTCGTGTCCCCCATTCGGACATCAGCTTGCACCTTGGCTACGATCTTTATTTCATCGTGGCCGTACGCGTACACCGTCGGGACGGGCTCTTTGTTGCGTGGGATCTCCTTCGCCCATCTTCGCGCCGGTATTATCGATACCGTGGCGCCGGTATCGAAGATGCATAGGAAAATTCGTTATTAATATATATATCTACAGTTAACACATCTAAAGCATGTTTTAACCTGGGAATTCGGACCGGCCCAGGCCACGCTTCTCGTCCCGCCACTACGCTCCGCGCCTCTTCGGACCCGTCTTGTAAAGTGTTTAGCCCCCCGTTTATCGTCTCGGCCGTTAAAGCCAGCTCGCGTAGGCGGTCCCATTTGATATCATTTTCTGCCAACAGACAAGCGTTTTCCCATCACTAATAGTGGGTATACGTTTAGGGTTTAAAGCAAGAGCTCGCAGGTTCAATCCCGCCTCTGGCACTTATTTGAAAGATTAAAAATATCTCACATCGTCAACACGGGTGTCAGGCCTGGATAGCCGAGCACCCCTGATCCAAGCTCTATGAAAGTTTGTTATAATGAAAGCGCTAGGGCGTCCTCCGTAAACGACACGCATAATAGCGTCCGTATCATGTGAAAATAAACTAGTGTGCTAAAGACGAGATTGAGAGTGGGTTCGCTAAATGTCGGTATGAAGACTGCAAAATGCCGAGAGTTGCCACCCTCATCAAGCGATGGGTTGATATAGCGTGTAAACAGAAACGATGGAAAGGCGCAAAAGCAAGGATGATAGGTGAAGGTTACAAACTTTACTTCAATGGTTTGGAAACGCATAAAAATGGCTATTTGTCTCACTGCAAGACAAAGTCATTGAGGTAGGAAAAGTGGACGAATCATAATGTTAAAACTTTGCATAGAGGGTCAAATGATTAATGCAGTGTCTGGTTATGCTCCGCAAACAGGATGCACAGATGAAGAAAAGGATGACTTTCGGGAAGAATTAGGCAAAACGCTGTATGCGATATTAAGGTTTAACCAGGTGAGGCTATTACAGCCCGGCAAAGACTTGTTGTGATGGACTATGTCATTTTCAAGGCCAAGGCGAAAACATAAAAGCCGAAGAGATTAAATGGGGAAATTAAATAGTTCCGGCTACCAAATTTGAAAGATGTTTACGATGATCATATGATCAGCAGAATGCTAACGATATGTGGAATAGAGCCCTGCACGGCTGACCCAAAACCCGAAACCGAACCCGTCCTCGGGTCGGGTTGGGTTGAGTCGGGTTCGGGTTGAAAATTTTAAAATGCTTTCGGGTCGGGCTCGGGTTGAAAAATTTTAAACTTGGGTCGGGTTTAAGATTATAAATCTTATATTGCATAATAGATATATCTTTTAAATTAATGCCATTATATATAATATTTTATAATTGATAAATGTATCAAAAATTATCTTATACATTCATTTGAATTAATTTCTTTTAAGTTATATCTGAATTTTGGATTTGCGCAATTTTAAAATCAGAAAGGTAAAATATCTTGATTGATGCTATAAATTATGAAAACATATAATTGATATCACAAAACTTTTTAACGATTCTGAACTCCTATTTTTTATCTTTTTTAATTATTAATGTCGCAATTTGTCCTACCCTAACATATACACTAGAATAAAATAAAATTATCATGGTTATTTATTAAACGAATGATTAAAAAACATTATTTTACAAACATTATTTATAAATTAGAGTTTTTGAAAAAATGTAAAATTTTCTCCTTTCGTTTCCCCCAAAATTGCCACAATCATTATTAGTCTTCAAAATTACTTGATAACACAGACAGAGTCATTTTATTTTAGCAAATTTAAAAATATCTGCATTTTATATGTGAAATTAATAAATAAATTGCGGATCTGTTAATATTTTAAAGAAGATAATAATGACCCCATTTTGGGGTGCCGCAATTAACTTAAAAGTATAGTAATTACATGTAACATTTTGATCTCATTTTTTGGGAGATAATATTTTGTTGCCTTTTAAAACCATTAAAATTAATTTTACATTAATAACCTTTTTTTACATTCGGGTCGGGTTCGGTCTAAAACGCTTTTGGGTCGGGTCGTGTTGAAAAACTTAAGATGCTTTCGGGTCGGGTACGGGTTAAAAAATTTAAAGCGACTTCGGGTCGGATCGGGTTTGGGTTGAAAAAATTCAATTGTTTTTGGGTCGGGTCGCAGGTTGAAAAAAAGTGACTTCACAGGGCTCTAGTGGAATAACATTGCTAACAGGGTACAATCGGTAGCAAAATGTGTTCTAGGAGATGGTAAACAAGGTATTCAAAAAAATAAGGAGACATGATGGTGGAACGAAGACGAGCAACGCCTAGTCAAGTTACAAAAAAAGCTTTACAAATTATGGCCAGGCAACAGAAATGAAGAAAAAAGATTTTGCATCTGTGAAAGCTAAAAATGAGGCAAAACGATGTGTGGTACAGATCAAATGTCTACGAGAATTTGAACGCCGAGTTAACTTTTAAAGAAGGGGAAAGAATGATCTAAAAAATTGCAAAGACCAGGGCATGGAACTCAAAGGATGTAGTAAACGTAAAAACCAAAAAGAACAAGGAAGGCAAAATCGTTGGCAAGAATAAAGAATTATTAAACAATGAAAATGGGTTTTCGGACTACTGCAAAAGCAAGATGAGTATGACCGAGAGTTAGAAGTGACAGATAAAGAGGTTGATTAGGTGCTTAAAAAGATTACCATGGGTAGAGCGGTGGGACCTGACAATATACCTATAGAAGGTTTCAAAACATTAGGGCCCTTAGGTGTACATCTACTTGCAAAGCTGTTTAACAAAATACTTGCAAGTGGTCTGATGCCGCGAGATGTACCAGAGTGCAATAACTATTGGGGTATAAAGTTAACAAGTCACGTAATGAAGGTGTGGGAAAAGGTTATAGAAGTTAGACTTTGACAAATAATCTCGATAGATGAAAGAAAAATTGGATGCATGCCTGGAAAGTCGATGCAATACATGGTCTCAGGCGTTGGAACTATATAAAGAAAAACAAAAAGATCTTCAAATGTGTTTCATCGATTTTGAAAAAGCTTTCGATAAAGTGCCAAAGCAGTTGATATGGGAAACCCTGAGTTCCAATGGTCTACCTGATGCTTATATATATAATGTTAATAAAACGCATAAACCAAAGTACGGACATCCAGTGGTACATCGAAGGGATTCAATCTAATAGTCGGTGTGCATTAAGGATCGGCATAAGTCCATTGCTCTTTATAGCAATAATGGATTCGACAATGAAGGACCTGAAACGCGAATCACCTTGGGCAATGCTCTTTGCGGATGCTATAGTTCTGTGAGCAGGCTCAAATGTGGAATTAGCAGGCAGGTAAAAGTGGATAAATCGAATTAAAAGCAATGGCCTTAGGGTCAAAAGAGATAAAAATTAATATGTATGCTCGGAGGGAAGTCAATACAAAGAAACACACCTGCAAATTGATGACTGGTGTTTAAGCAGTAAGAAGGATTTCAAATATCTTGGTTCTAGGGTTCAATGTGATGGGGGTGTGGAAAGTGTAATTATGTCAATAATAAACGCAGACTTATAGCGATAAAGAAAGAAACATATGGTTTATTCACTGAAAATATTAATGATAACCGAAAAACAAAACTATTATCGCGAGTTTAAATAATGGGATGGGTTTGTTAATATTCAAATGAGGGTTGACTCTGCGTGCGTATATTTCTCTTCGTATCACGACCACTACAGACTGGCTAAAATTTAGGGAGTGTGACAAACACATACCACTCAATTCAAAGGACGATTATATAATACCGTTAATGTACCCACGGTATTGTATGCAGCAGAATGGGCAATTAAGTCAAAAGAAGAGCAAAGCTTGGCAACCATGGATATGAAATGTTAAGATGGAATTTGGGAATAAGCATAAAGGAACCAAAAACTAAGGGATAAACTATGTAGTTCAGGTTTAGAGAAAATTCGTGGTGAGAAGATTAAGAAGGTATGGCCGTCACGTTGCAAAACATATTAAGAAGGTGCAAGTCGAAGGTAAGCGAAAGAGAGAGAAAACTACGCTGACATGGAAACATAAAATAGATATGGACTTGAGAAGATACGAGCCTGAATGAAGCTGATATGAGTGCAGGAATACGGAAAAACTACTTGAAGGAGCTGACCACTAAGTGTGACAAACAGCTATAAAAAATTATATAACTATTTTTTTTTTAAAAGCCAGTGGTACATCGAAGGGATTCAGTCTAAATTTCGTGTGCATCAAAGATCGGCATAAGTCCATTGCTCTTCATAACAATAATACAATCGACAATGAAGGACCTGAAACGCGAATCACCTTTGGCAATGCTCTTTGCGGATGGAATAGTACTGTGCGCAGGCTCAAATATGGAAATAGCAGAGCAGGTAAAAGTGGATAAATCGAATTGAAAGCAATGGCCATAGGGTCAACCGAGATACTGAATATGTATGTTTGGAGGGAACTGAATACAAAGAAATTCACCTGCAAATAGATGACTGGTGTTTAAGCAGTAAGAAGGATTTCAAATATCTTGGTTCGAGGGTTCAATGTGATGTGGGTGTGGAAAGTTAAATTAAGACAAAAATAAACGTAGACTGGCTAAAATTTAGGGAGTGTGACTAGTGTTTCGATCTCGTCTCGTCTCGGTCTCGAATACAAAATCTCGTCTCGTCTCGGGAGCGATTAGGAAAATCTCGATCTCGTCTCGTCTCGGTCTAGAAAAATCTCGGTCTCGTCTCGTCTCGACGAGAATTCTCGTCTCGTCTCGACTTTTAAAAAAAAATATATACGGAATAAAAATTTCTCCTATTTTATTAAAAATATAAATAAGTGTTCAAAAATCCAAATGGCAAATTTTATATTTTTGGAAAAACTTTAATACGCAAACTTTTTAAAGATTTAGCGGGACACGACATCTCATTGACAATATAAAGATATGAATTAACTCATAAAGATAACATTTTCTATAAAAAGTGCAGACTAAAAAAACTATAAATAAATTTGAAATAAGATTAAATTTTATTGTTCTAGCAAATTATAATATTTGCATCAAATTCACTGTGTCTGTCAACTATAAATGGACTTCGAAAATTATAAGTTCGCTTATAGTTGATATAGTTGCATAAGTGAGCAAAATGAGACCCTTTATTAACCTTTGCTAATGATTCAAAGTAGACCTTAACATATTTAAGGCAAACGTTTAAGTCCATTAATATAACCATCATCAGTTATAGCCCATAGTGTTTATTGCATGTTTATGCGAGTGACATTTAATGATGTTATTATTATTTACAGAATTGATAACTAGTTGCAGAAATTAAAACGTTGTAAAACAACAATAAAAGCAGCATTATTATAGAATTAAGAACATAAGGTTTTAAACTTTAAATTAAAGAGTACGTATTTAAATGTATGACAAAAATCAACCATACTTAGGTAAATGATTGCCAAATTTTATTTTTTTTGCAAAAATATATAATATTTACTACACTTGTGAATTTTTTTAATATTAAATATATTCCATACATATTGATTTACACTTAATACCTTAAATGTAAATTAAAATACACAATAATTTACTAAAATCTAACGATCAATAAAAAGTCGAGATCTCGCCGAGAAAATCTCGTATCGTCTCGTCTCGACATCAAAATTCTCGTCTCGATCTCGACTCCATTTTTCAAATTCTCGTCTCGTCTCGTCTCGGTTTTTCGAGACGAGACGAGACGAGACCGAGATTTTTCTCGGTTTTTCCGCATCACTAAGTGTGACAAACACATACCACTCAAATTCAAAGGACGATTATATAATACCGTTAATGTACCCACGGTATTGTATGCAGCAGAATGGGCAATTAAGTTAAAAGAAGAGCAAAGCTTGGCAACCATGGAAATGAATTGTTAAGATGGATTTTGGGAATAAGCATAAAGGAACCAAAACCTAAGGGATAAACTAGATGTAGTTCCGATTTAGAGAAAATTCGTGGTAGGAAGATTAAGATGGTATGGCCGTCACCTGGCAAAACGTATTTAGAAGGTGCAAGTTTGTGGTGTTCCACACGTTTGTTAATTAGCTTGTTTATTTTTTGTTTGTTTATTCCCCCCCCACACACGCACTTAATTATACGCTATTGTGCCAAATCCCTCTACAATAAGAATAGATTTTAATACCCATCTCGAGCGAGCGATTTTAATTACCATCGCGTTATGGTTTATTAATATATCGAATTATCATCGTTATTTTATTAACATGATTTAGAAAATATATTTGATTACCTCGATATCGCTGGTAGAATGATAATTATTATTTTTTTGGTTTAATAGTGATTTAATAAAATTCAAAATGTAGCCATACTAGAAAGCGAAATCAATTAATATTTTTCGCGCGTTTTAAATACAATAAATATTCCGCGAATAATAAATAAAATATTTTGAAACAAAGGAATTATTTTTTTAATTCCGTCATTGAAACCTTTTTTTGAAATTCCAAAAGAAGGTAAGCGAAAGAGAGGGAAAACTACACTGACATGGAAACATAAAATAGATATGGACTTGAGAAGGTACGAGCCAGAATGAAGCTGATATAAGTGCAGATACGGAAAAACTACTTGAAGGAGCTGACCACTAAGTGTGACAAACAGCTAAAGTATCAGAGGTCAGATTTGTTTAAATTTTTTTGCCCGAACCCGGCCCGGTTTGATTTTATGATTAAATTGCCCGCCCGGCCCGCCCGAACCCTTCTCAGTGTCCGCCCGGCCAGGCCCGAAGCGCAAGAACTCCCCGAAATGCCCGCCCGGCCCGGCCCGAAGCGCAAGAGCTGCCCGAAATGCCCGCCCGGCCCGGCCCGAAGCGCAAGTAAAAGTATTACCTTTTTATTAAACATGTTAAAAAATAAAAAAATGCAGGATATCACACAAATGAACACTTTGAATTGAAATACCACGAGACTTACTTGAAATTGAATGGATTAAATACTGTAAAGTGAATGTGAAAAAGAAAATAATAGCGAAGCGATTAAATTTAGTAGAATGAAAATGAATATGAAAACGTTTTTAAGAGAGTTGGATGTTTGTCTAGACTGCACGTGCACGCACATGCACAGCACATGCGTTCGTTAGTTAGCAATAAAAAAAGGAAAGGACGTAAAAGTAATAGTAAAGTAAATATTCAACAAATTCATTAAAAATGCGATACTCTCAACAAGGGTTAAATAAAGGGTACAGACAGAGATCAGAAGAATGCCCGGCCCTTAATAAAGCACACTAAAAAAATAGAATTTTAATTAGCATTTCGAATCAATCAAATTGTGTTGTGTTGAGCCCAAGGTCATGGAGGGAAAAATATGCATCTTTCATATTATTACAAGTGTGGTTTGGTTAACACTTCAGAGGTTGGGTCAAAAATGTTAACACGGATGGTATTTGGGCTATTAATTACCCCAAACTAATAGCTATAACTTAGATATTTTATAATTTAAACTTGTCAAAATTTGTTAATATATTAATTTGTCTATTTGATCAAGTGGTTTTAATTTTATGCCTATAATTATAGAAGAATTTATTTTGCACAGCATTTTTAAACGGCTTGGGGTCATTACCATTATAACCCCACCCGACCTCTGAAGTGTTAAAGGTGAAGTGTGTAAGGCAATTCAATCTAGCTAGAAATTTTCAAAAATAATCCATTTTATATAAAAAGTCACACCCTACCCTAGCCCTACAATAATTTATTTATGCCCGAATCTTATCAAAGCGTGCCCGCCCGGGCCGCCCGAAAAGTAAAACGTGCCCGCCCGGGCCCGCCCGAAAGGTAAAATTTAAGACAGTTGACCCGCCCGGCCCGGCCGGGCCGGGCCGGGCAGCGGGCCGGGCAATCTGGTCTCTGTAAAGTATATAACTATTTTTTAAAAAAAGACAGTGATAAATCGAAGGGATTCAGTCTAAATGTCGGTGTGCATCAAGGATCGGTATTAATCCATTGCTCTTCATAACAATAATGGATTCGACAATGAAGGACCTGAAACGCGAATCACCTTGGGCAATTCTCTTTGCGGATGCTATAGTCCTGTGCGCAGGCAAATATGGAAATAGCAGAGCAGGTAAAAGTGGATAAACGAATTGAAAGCAATGGCCATAGGGTCAACCGAGATAAAACTGAATATGTATGCTTGGAGGGAAGTGAATACAAAGAAACACACCTGCAAATCGATGACTGGTTTTTAAGCAGTAAGAAGAATTTCAAATATCTTGGTTCTAGGGATCAATGTGATATGGGCGTGGGAAGTGAAATTAAGTCAAGAATAAACGCAGATTGGTTAAAATTTAGGGAGTGTGACAAACACATACCACTCAATTCAAAGGACGATTATATAATACCGTTAATGTACCCACGGTATTGTATGCAGCAGAATGGGCAATTAAGTCAAAAGAAGAGTAAAGCTTGGCAACCATGGAGATGAAATGTTAAGATGGAATTTGGGAATAAGCATAAAGGAACCAAAAACTAAGGGAGAAACTATGTAGTTCTGATTTAAAGAAAATTCGCGGTAAGAAAATTAAGATGGTATGGCCGTCACCTGGCAAAACGTATTAGGTGGTCGAAGGTAAGCGAGAGGGAAAACTACACTGACATGGAAACATAAAATAAATATGGACTTGAGAAGGTACGAGCCAGAATGAAGCTGATGTAAGTGCAGGAATACTGAAAAACCACTTCAAGGAGCTGGCCATTATGTGTGACAAACAGCTATATGAAAAAAATTATATAACTATTTTGAAAATCTTAAAAGCACAATTTAGTATGCGCCATGTCACTAATATCACTGGTACGACAGTAAAAAAGTATTTACCCTAAATAATAAAAATAGTTTCTAAAAAAGGTCAGTTTTTTAAAAATTTTATATAATTATATTTATGGTAAAGCCATCGTGTCTGCCAAATATAGATTGACACATTAAATTATAAGTTTAATTATTTTTAACTTAATTACATATTTGAAATACTAAATTAGCATTGGCAAAAATAGTTTAAGCTTTTAGTTAAAATTTATGAAAAAATTTTGGTCGCACGTTTATTATTGTTAGAAACGTAAAAGTACAAGTAAGTATTTCTTATCATTATTCATATCATGTTTGCTGCACATATTGAACGTTGTAAAAACACCAATAAAAGTAGCATTGGTACTAGAATAGAGACATAGGAGTTTTAATATTTGAAAATGTATATATGTAATTTTCTAACAAATACTTTTACACAGAAAAGAATCTATTAGTGTGTAAGATCCCATATTATGCTCGAGAAAAAAATTAAAAGGAACAGAATGTAACTGCATGATGGTATGACAAAAAAAGCGAACAAGTGATATAAATAAAAATACCTCAGTTAAAAACAATGGTCACAATTTTGACGTTGATGACCTTGCTTTAAACAATATCACCGCCACACCGCCCAGAATGTATGTAAACATTTGTTTATTTTCTAAGAATGTTTAGTGCTTAATCTTGTTTTGCTACAAAAGGCTAATTTTAAAAGTTATGTCCCTAACCTATCTACATTTTATAAGCTTTACAATTTTTAAAATTAGCCAAATATATAATAAAAATAGAGATAAGTAAATATAAGCTGCATAATTCATATTAATATTTATAAGTGCAAAAACTATTCTGAAAAAGATCTTTAATTTGCGACTGCTAACAAATTGAGAACAATATAGTTTAACTTTAAACTAAAAACTTTTAATTAATTGAAAATGATTTTTATCAATGTAAGAGTTTCGACACGTTAAGCTCGTACAGCTCCTTAATAAAACCGATCAGATATTGCAGGAATTGGTTAAGCTGTTGACGCTTCACTACACCATATTAAATGATACAATGTTTGATAATTGCTGTTCATGTAATAAAACGGTAGTATAATTTAGTATAATTCACAGTGCATAAAAAATTAATTCGGTATCATAGTATAGTGCAGTAGTTAAATACTATGAATAGCGCGCTTGAGGCCAAAAACGCTAAAAATCACGGCAAATATTTACGGATATATTTGAGAATGTCAGGAAACTTGGTCGGGCAAAAGTCTGTCGATTGTATTGCCATATCCATTTTCGAAGCGAGCATCGCGTGGAATGCTGATATCAAATTTTGATCTAACATCATACCATCTATAATTTCCTAAAAATCATTAACGAATTTATATACAATACACCACCGGTGAAGTGGTCAAATTTTAATTAAAAATTATGGGTTTATAGGAGCAATCATATAGGTTTCTAATTAAAAAAAGAGGAAATTTAAAACATCTTATTTATACCAAAAAAGAAGACTTAAACCTATCGAATAAGGTTGGGTATTGCAAAGACATGATTTGCCTTTCCAACGGCAAACGAATTCGACTGAGAGATTGTTTTTAAACCCGAAAAATCCACATATGTAAAAATAAAATAAGCCCAAAGCAAAAATTTAACAATTATCCTAAAAACATATCCTACATATCATATAATTTCGTTATCAAAAATAATCTGCACAATTTTATTCATTTCCAATTTATGACCAATCTGAATTAGGTTTGAGCTTCCGATACAGACATCTAAGAGAGTTCAAAAATACAAAAATTTTAAAAAGAGAACATCTTTTGCATAAAAACCTTAGGCCGCACCCCCAAACAATCTTAAAATAACCATACCCCTCTAGTGGCTCGTGGTGTAATTCTAACAAACATAAATAAAGCTCAAACAGCTTTAATATGCAAAATTGGAAGATCTTCAAGAACACACACGTACTTCAAACTCATCTAGAGTTATGAAAACACCGGCATCGGATAGAGCCTTGTCCAGCACTTCCCTGAGATATTCGTCGAGGTAAGGCGATGCCAATCTAGTCGATTGTGCCGCCTCCATCATCTATTTATTTAAAAATGAATTTTTTCCTTAAAAATAAACTACAATAGCCTATTTGATCACCCTTGCCGATAACAAGTCAAAATTATATTCTATAAAGACGCTTTAAAAATCGATACAATTCAAAATTTTACCTAATGGCTTAATCAACAATTTATAGTACCCGAAGGTTCGGTCGTCAAACAAGCTTAAACATTAGCCCGAGAGGTCATCTAACGTTTGTGTATTGTATGATTATCATTAATATTATATATTCTATTATGCGAGTCGTTAAAAACCTACGTATTCTTTTGAAATAGTTTTAAGTAATAATTTAATTAATGGTTCACATTTTCTAAACGTTAGTTGTGGTAATTTGAAAAAAAATATAAGGTTAAAGTATGAAAAATGAAAACGTAAAGATAGCGTATTAGTGAATAATTGTGGTAATGTGAAAAATAAAAGAAAGTATGAATAATAATTATGTATTAAAAACGACATTCTTGAACCATAATTAAATTTTTAAAGTATATTTCAAGTCAAATATAAATTAAAATTGAACTTAAGACTTGGTTAAAAAGTTTATTTTCACGAAACAAGGTTACATAAATAAGCGAAGTATATAAATAAAGAAAGACATATATCCTCCTAGATACTCCAAGGTTCAACAATATATTAAAGGGCTACACCAAGGTTCCGTTTTAAGCCCTCTACTTATCATACTCGTAATGGAGGTGGTGACAAAACAACTGCGAGAAGGACTCCCATGGGAACTTTTATACGCCGATGATCCCTTGATAATGGCTTAGAGTGAGGCTGATCTCTCTACAAAGATACTAAAATGGAAAAACGGAATGGAGGAAAAGGGCTTAAAAGTTAACATGGGAAAAACAAAGGTGATGTATGGCGGGAAAAATATGAAGAGCGCCGAGGTAACTTTCGCCTGGCCCTGTAGCGTATGTTACAAAGGAGTGGCTAGCAACTCTATACAATGCACAAAATGCCTAGGATGGGTCCACAAAAAATGTAGCGATGTGAAAGGAAGTCTCTTATTGGCAAGTCGTACGTTTAGCTGCAAGCCATGCGTGACAGGACCTCTACCGGATAATAACCGACTTTAACATCGGTAATGGGGAGACGCTAGGAAAAGTTAACACCTTTACCTACCTCGGGGACTCTTTAAGTGCAGATGGGAACGTTGACTCGGCAGTTACAGCAAGGATACGACAAGCCTGGAAGAATTTAGAGAAATGGCCCCTCTTTTGACCGCAAAAGGTGTTTCACTCACTTTAAAGGGTAAAGTTTACGCGGCATGTATTAGAAGTTGTCTTGTATATGGAAGTGAAACGTGGCCATTAATGTCGATACATAAAGTCAAATTGGAAAGCACAGAAATGCGTATGATAAGATGGATGTCAAACGTGTCGCTACGGGAAAGAATAACAAGCAACAAACTCAGAGAAAGAATTGGGATCGAGCCAATCAACGAGGTCATCCGGAAAAACAGGCTAAGATGGTTTGGACATGTGGAGCGGAAGAATGACGACGACTGGGTGAAGAGGTGTACTTTCTTGGAGGTACCTGGAAAGAAACCGCGCGGGAGGCCGAAATCAACATGGGCGTCTGTTCTCGCTAACGACTGGAAAAATGGGCCTGACAAAACACGATTCTCATGATCGGATAAAATGGAGGAAATGGATTAGGGGAAAACAGGCCAACCCAGAAGATCCTGGAAAACGGCCTTAAAACGACGAAGAAGAAGAAGTGCACTATGTCACAACTAGTTACATTCAAAAAAGTATAAAATATACTAAATATAAATGTTAGGCAATTATTAACTTCTATACACCAATTAAAAACAATGATTTCAACAATGCTATAAAAAATCAATTCCAAATCTCCCAATCCAACCCTGACCTCGACGCAAATCTACCCAACTTTAATTTAAACCTTTCTGCATATACTTGCTTGGAATCCCTACAAGCATGTCGGATATGGAATTAAAATTTTGTGGATGTCAATCGATTTAGATACCCCAAACATAAGAAAATTAAAAAAATAAATTAAAACGCTAATTCGAATAAAATTAGGCGTCCTAAATAAAATAAAAACTCGTGATCAATTAAAATCTCTAATGCAAAATTAGTGGATATTCAGGGAAAAAGGGAGATCTATGAAGAAACTAAGGTTAAACGAATGGGCAAAATTATAATTTGAGATAAACCTTGCGACGCTTAGCTGGCATTCCCGCGATGTAAGCGTTGCTGAAATGTCGAGTCGGGATGATTGCGACATTGTCTACTCTATTAGAAGAACTCTGTGCGACATTTGTTGGAGTGGAACTGGATTCCCTTTTTTGTTTTTCTACGTCGTTTTCGATAATCGCACCCCATTCCTAACGAATGATCAAAAAATTTGCGCACCCATTTTATAAGGCATTAATAGAAAATAAATTACAACTACCAACATTTAAGTACGGTTGCTTCTAAACTAAAATTAAATAAAATGTGAGATTATGAATCTATTTATAAATACTTTGAATCTCTGGATTGGGTGGCGACATTTGCAAGACATTGACAGCGCATAAAATTTTGCATATTATTATACAACGTAAATAAGTTTTAAATAAAGCCCTTTTTTAAAAAGAAAAATAAGAAGGCACTTCGAATGTATTCTTGCTAAAAATTTAAATACTATTTGAGGATATAAACATTATAAAAACTGATATAACTTATGAAAACGGAAAAAATAAAAAACATAAATAAAGATACTTTGGGTATTTGTGCTTTCCAATCTTTTTCAGTTTCGCCCGATATCACCGTTCCCGCATTGACATCGCCTCGAGTCGAAACCCTAACATACTGGTAACCTAGTGCGTCTTGAAAATTTTCATCCTCTTCGATTTCCATGCGCTATTTAATATATAATTTATAGAAAAGAGCAAAAATGATTCAGTATGGCAAAGAATCTGCTCAGATCATCGTTGGAGTAAGATATATATTGTCACAACCCATTTTTATAGAAACAGACATAAAAAACGTAACAAATAAGGGAAAAGGCAAAGAACCTAAAGAAGGCAAGAGGGATAATCATACGTATAAATCCAAGCAGTCTAGAATTTGGTATTAGAGATAATTTAAACTTTGTGTTGTGTAAACAAACCTAAATAAGCGACCTGCTGTATACATTTGAAATTGAAGTAAAACAAATTACATAAAACTTCTCTAGATATCGTATAAAATTTTTATAGTATATTTTTTGCGAACAGACAATGGAAAGATTTCGACCTTTTAAAAACAGTATACCAGTTTACCTATTCGATGATTAAAACGTGAATAAAAATTTATGCCGAGATGCAAAGTCCAATATAAGGATGAGCCCTTAAACGGGGTACAGCCTTACTGTTATTTTTCGTTTATCCTGTATATTGCTACCGACGGACAAAGTGCTTTTGACCGCCTCGTCTTGGCTGGACGGAACAGGTGATCGCTCGTCAATTTTCGACTCTCCGACGCGAGATTGATATCTGCAAAGCAAAGTTCGAGATTGCAAAGTGGGAAAATCAAGGCAAATGAATGTCATTAGTTTTGACGATATAATATAAACCATTTTAAATCAAATGACGTTCAAGCTATAATATATAAATTTTAACTATTCTTTAAGGATGTTTTGCAAGCGCAGCCAAGCCAACCCGATCAGCAAAACGTAATAAAAGTTCCTCCAGATCGAGACTCGCAATTGAACATAAAGGAATCCAAAAAGTTAGCCACTATGTAGTTAATTTTTTCCCCTCCTTAGATCGATCTAGGACTTATGGGAGGTCCTTGACTAATAGGCCTTGCTCAATGACAAAATCATTATGGATTTAATGACACTCTAAAGCCGTTCCCAATCCTGACTTATGATAGATCTTAACTCTAAGAAAAATTTGTCCTGAGTTAGTTTCCATTGCCCAAACATTTTAAACACGGTATTGCCAATGTATAAATTTAGTGCAAAAGGTTAACCTCCATACAAAGCTTCGACCACTTCGAACAAGACGCCTTAAAGCGTGAATGACAATTGTCAACAAATAAAAGAATTCCTCTCCAAACCAAATGTAAAACTCCAAAATGGACAAAGCCCAAAACCTGTTAAAGTAGGGCAAGAAATCGGTTTCCACCGAAGTTGGGGATGCCTGGCTCGTGTTGGGCATTAGGTAAGAGACGAGCCAACGGGATAGCAAATCGGTAACGAAATTGGCAGAGCCTCCGGTGCCCCCACCAAAAATTGAGGCAAAATTGTTGCCGGTCCAGAGAGATGAAGTGAGAGCCCTACGAACAATGATGGGAATATCTCGAGTAGGATCGGCTAAGACGAGTCGCAAAAGACAGACTAAGTGGCGCTCCGCTGTAAATATCAAATCGATAAGGTCCTCGGGCCGTGAAAATCTTTATATATAAAAAATACAATTATCAAATTATAATATTATAATTTTTTGGACATAGTTTAAGATTGGCATTATGTAATAGATCTCACGAGTTTTACCATGTTATAGCGTAATATAACCGTATAAACTCCTACTCAATGTAATAAGTCTCCCTGCGCCCTAATGCTTATATTCCTAAATTTTAATGTCGGATTCGTTTAGGGCTCTATAATCATTATCTATAAAATTATCATTAAGGTTAATGGAAAATTAGTTACGTGCATAAACAATGAAATCCTTTCCAAGGTTCATTTAAACACCAATTTTAAGGTCCGAAAGTCTAAATCCATAGTAATCAAATTTGTATATGAACATTTACCTCGTAATTCCCGTTTATATAAAAGTATCGGAAAGAGGGGAGTAAAAAGATTAATTCATATCAAATCTTTTTCTAAATAGAATTTAGCAAAGCATATAAAGGGAAATAATTGGATGAGGTAGTCAATAAGATTTAATCGATACAATTATTAAACTTAAATAGCCTAATGATTGAACGGACATTCCAATAATGTGTTGGTTACCCTGTGGTGTCATCAGTAGAGGAGGGAGTGTGGTTGAATACCGTAGCCAAAAGGGTGGTAAAAGCGCAAGTCTGGTAGGCGTCTATAGTACGAATAACGTCTATGTCGTCTCTCGTCGGAATATCCCTCTATTGTAACATAATTAAAAATCACCAATTATTATTTCTAAATTTCATTCACTATTACATTAAGAGAAAACAAAGGTAATGAGCAAGCACGATAATAAAAGTTGCTAAACATAAATAACGCATAAGTAAAAGGAGCTAACAAAAATTTCTTCCAAAAAGGGCAAAGTTTCTCGACAAATGCGATCGACCACGTCGGTTAATTCAGCTTTGTCGGGCCAAGTGCTTTGACTCGGGGTGTCGGAGGCAGGTCGTTGTGCTAACACAAAACCCACTATCAACCGATTCAAATGGTTAAGCGCTTGGGGTTGTCTCATAAATATGGCTTGTAAGGTGGCAAAATCGGTGCGTTGAAAGGCGAATAGCATGAAACGCGACATTAAATCTGAAGAAAGCAAAACGACAGCCAAAAAATATATTTTACATAAATTGAAGAAAATGTAAAACAAAAGTCGCATATTTTGACAAATCCATAGTGTTTATCACCAAGCCGCGTTAGTCATTGTCGATCTATTTGATCAAGGGATTCAACTCGCTAAGCCTCGATCAATATATTTATTTTTATACATTCGAAGAAACTAAAAAACATCTAAGGGGCATGTCACTATATAACAAATGGTATAAAGTTGCGTTGGAAAGTACCGGTTAAGTTTAATCAAATTTTGGCAACTAAGACCAACGGCCGACTCAACAAAAACAAACCGAAATCTTCTGGTCTGTTTTTAAAATTAAGACTAAACCTTGAATTTGGCACAACAAAGGCTAAGTGTTTTTAAAACACTAACATAAAGTAAATCGTTTTCCAAGTATTTCCCAAGTATTAAGACGTGCCTCTTAATTTAGGCTAATTAAATCTAGAGATCGTGGATGTCAACTTTTATTTTTCGACTTAGTCCAACCTAGCTAGACGTAAAATGGACTTAAATATGATGACAGTACCGGTTTGGCCTTCGCTTTCTAGTAATTCGGGGAAGAGTTCGGTGTAGGTAGAGAGAAAATCGTATATAGAGGATCCCGGGGCTAGGTTGGGTAAAACATCGGCGGTACTACCGTACCCGACGCCATCTTGAATTGTGCTTTGATCGTTGTCGTTGGAAGTGACGGGTGGTATCATAAATTGTCCGACCAAAGCGCCCAAAAAATTTAACATGGCTCCCGAGCCCGTTTGGTTCGTCGAGGGGCTTGATGAATTGCTCCCTCCGAACAATTCCCCTAAAAGTCCCGACATATCGGTGCCCTCCTGGGAAGAAATTTCAGAAGTTACCGTCGCGTCTGGATTGACCTTGTGGAATGCATGATAAAAAATATATTTCACGGTTGAAAAACATTTAAAAAAGAATATTTTTAAGGGGAGGGGGGGCGGAGCAATACAGTTGCTAAAACTTTATAAATTTATAATAAATCAATTAATCGCCATCACGACAGAGAGGTCTAAGGATGTATGTATGTTACTCTGAGCCAGTCAAAAATAGCGCGAAAATGAATATTATTTTGCCGGGTACCAGCGTTATATTGGGTATAATGACATTCTGAGTTATCGCTCATAATATTTCACTAGTGTTTATAGTTAAATAAAGTAAAAAATGTATACAGTGGCGTTTAAATTTCTTATAGATGATGCCAATCAACTTTTGCAAGTTAATCTAATATAAAATTTAATGATTAGTGCTATTTGTTCATGCTATCAAAATAAGCGTAAAAATGTTCCATAAAAACTTAGGAGCTAAATTATGCTATGCAACATGAAACTTTTAAAAGCTAGTAAATCTCGTTGTATAAGCCTTTATTTGAGAAAAATATAAAGCCTAATTAAACATATAAATATGGCTAAAATTGAAATCATACCAAATTTTACTGTTCTCGCTTTAAAAACTCCTATTTTACGCTCAGCCTAAATTAAAGGATGTTAATTGCTATGTAATTTATGGGCTCGCTTTCCATTTTCCGAAGTAACGCACCGAACGTGTAACGCACCCATCTACACACGCTTAACGCTTATTATTGATTAATAGTAATCAGTGCGTATATCGAAGTCAATGCCTAGGGTCTCACCAACCCCATACCTCTTCCCCCCCCCCCTCTATTGTTCTTGTTAATATTGATTAATAATAATCAGTGCGTATATCGAATTCAATGCCGCGTGCAATAATATCGGGTAATATCAACTCAAAACAAGCAATTAATAACCTCTCTCCCCCCCCCCCTGTAAAATCAATACGTCATTATTGTATTAGGGGGCGGGAGTGGAGGAGATGGTAGAGATGCATTAAGATCAGCCGCCGTGGAAAAAAATAATAATAGCGTCGCACTTATAGAAAATATGTTCACTTTTTTACCATAGATATAAAATCTCAAATATCCCATAAGACTAAAATGTTGGGTTACAAAACATAATTATTTAGCGCCAGCTTTGTGACTTGAAGGTTCGGGTTCAATCCCCGGAGAGGACAAAAATTTTTATTTTTGTTTTAAATTAAATTGGTATTTTGTTCTTGTTAATACCATTGATAATATGCCTTTTTGACCTTCCGCTGGCTACTGACCATTGAAAAAAAAGACCATTGGCCAAATAAATCGAAATTTTTAATTTTTCGTTTTTGAATAGGTTAACATCGATAATTACCCTATGCCCTCCCCTACAAGTGCCTATGTCTCTACTGATATGGGTCCCTGTGCCCCTACAAAGACTTATGCCTGTAAATGTGGGTTCGAATTCCGGCGAACGTTCTAAATGGTTCGATACCGGGAGAGGACAAAAAATTTTATTTTTTTTAAATTAAATTAATATATTGCTCTTGTTAATACCATTGATAATATGACTTTTTGACAGTGTTCTGGCTACTGACCATTAAAAAATGACCATTAGCCAATTGAGATCGAAATTTTAATTTTCGTTTTTGAATTGGTTAACATCGATAATTACCCTATGCCCTCCCCTACAAGGGCACCTCTACTTATATGGTTCCCTGCGCCCCTACAAAAGCCTATGCCTCTATTAATGTGCGTTCGAATCCCGGAGAGTGCAAAATATTTGTATAAATAATTAACTAATCATTTTGCATTTAATACCCCCCTATAGGCATTCTCACCCCTTCCCACCTTTCTCGCCCATAAATTGCATAGCAAATATGCTACTTTTATACATGGTATAGGAGAGTTCGCCCTTCCCTTCCCCCCTTCCTCTTCCCACGAGGGCCGAAGGCCCTAGTTTTTTTTACCATTCGCTCGAACATGGAAGTAATGATGTCGAGTAGTTGCGGAGGCGGAGATGAAGTTGGTGGTGCTTCGTCCGCAATGACTTGAGATCGAGTCTGTCTAACTGCAGTTTGTCCCCCCGTTTCCGTACGTGTGGGTCGTGCTTAATAAAAAATGTAAACAAAAAATAAAATTTGAATGCAATAAAGCTCATAGGTTAGTTAATATTAATTTAAATTAGTGACCTAAAACTATCAACTTTATATGGGATGAAATAAGAGGAAATCACTTAAAATTCCAAATATCGGATATTATGCTGTGACTGATAAAATTATTCAAATAATAATTAACGCTTATGCATGCAATTTATATTATTTTTCATTAAACCCTAGACGCAGGTTTAAATTAACATCTTTTGCCTTATTTTTTGATTAGAATTGCCAAAATATTTAGCCATACTTTTATTTTAGCCAAAATAAAAGAGTAAAAAAAGAGGAGTATGTAATTGCAAAATCCATATTTTTTTATTCAAATCAGTGTATGGATTTAAAGTTGAAAGTCAAATTTAAAGAATAGTAGAGAACTGTGCGGGTGACCCGAAACCCGACCCGCGGGTTGAAAATTTTTAAAGGCTTTCGGGAAGGGTCGGGTTGAAAAAAAGTGACTTTGCAGTTCTCCAGTTGTAGGCAAGGCAAAATTAAGCTCCCCCCTTACCAGTATTTCTAGAGTTTCTAGGTGGTGGGACGGTTCTGTTTCTCGACACTCTCAAAATAGGTCTGGCCACGCCTACTCCATTCCTCGGGGCCCTCCTAGGCCCGGTACGGGTATTATTCATACGACTCCAATCGAAACGACCATTGTGGTTGGGGTGTACGTTGATAAAACCGATACGATCGCTAGAACCTGGGGTCTGTTAAGGCGCGGATGACCAATATAATTAAGTGAATCACGTAATGTTAATGTGATTATCGTGAACTATTAGTTTGGATCAAGCCATGGTACAAATCTATTTGTGCGTTAAGCATTAAAACGTGAGTGTGAGGGTAGAATTAATTTGGATTGGCAACATAGACTAATAAATACAATAAAATGGCGAACGGCATCTTGAGTGCCCAATTTCTACCAATTTTATAGCTTAAATAAAATATATTATGGATGGCGGTAACGTTACTTTGAACGATAACATATTACTTTCACACAACTAATCACAATTTAGGTTTTCAAATAAGTTTTCTATTTCTTAAAGGCTTTTGCTATGAAATATTAAAATTATGTTAATATTTGCAAATAAATGATAATATTTAACAAAATTAATAACGTTTAGTATCTTTTATGTAAAAGGCTTTGTCTTTGAACAAGAGCTCACGAGTCGAGTGCTCAAATCCCGCTTTCTGCACTTTGTTTCAAAAAGATGTAAAATATATCACATTGTTAACAAGGCTGTCAGGCCTGGATAGCCGAGCGTCACCCCTCATCCAAATGTCTAAAGAAGCTGACCACCTTAGTGACAAATAGCTATTAGAAATTCATTCATCTTTTATGTATCAATGGCGGCCTTCACCATTACTCTAAAGGTATCAGCTGTTTGCCAGTCTATTATTGTAATTTATAATCTACAATGAATTTTAGGTGACAATTTGTTAATTAATTTACAGTCGAGTGGGGTTACAAACTATTTTCTTCACTTAGCAGACTATGGCTCAACCTAAATTTTTTATCACCCATGTCATGCCAAAATTTCATCAATCCACAAGAGTATTTTAGTAGGGTACAAAAGGACCAGGAATAACAATAACTTAAGTGATGAACGCGAAGCGATGCAAAAATTTCGAGCATCAATTACAAATGTTTTGAGTTTATAATGGGGAAATATATATTATTTTGATATCGTTCGATTAAGTCCAGTATAAAAAAGGCCAAATGTACGCACCATATCTTAGGCCTTGCCTTCATATTGGATTTTGCTGCGCAGCAAAATTCGTCGTACGGGTTATAAAATAGGCGTGTCTTAACTTCGAATTCATAACAGATTTACATTTCAGACACATAACATAACATCGATTTTGTAAGATGCAAAATTTTTTCTCTAAGCTTAAATGTTTTATATGTTGTTAAAATTTAAGGTATCAGCAAAGTTTAGATTTAATCTCAAGAGTTCAAATAAACAAAAAAACGTTTTATCAAAAAAACAAAATATTAATAATTACAACTGGAGTTTGACCAATGAAATTGAATCGTAAATATAGACAAGGATAAATTCGCGCGATTGAATCTGAATCCAATATTAAGACAAGTCCTTACACATTTTATATTTTAGTGTCCTGAATTTTCGCTTGGGGCACATTATGAGCGCCGCGTTAAACTAATAAAACTTGGGGTACAAAATGACCCCAAGCCCAACCAGGGATGAACCACGTACCAAATTGACGAAATGATGTGACAAACAGGGCAGCAAAGGGTCGTTGTGCGAGAAGAGGGGATCTACGTCGGAGGCGCTAAAGATGCTTCCTCCAGGTGCCGGATTTAAAGTTGCGGGCCCGTTACTAAATGTGTTCGTAGGAAGACCTTGACCCGCTTGTTGATAGGAAATCACAAAATTAGGGGGCCCATTTTGCCCCATCCCCGGAGCTACGCTACTTGAACCTGTTACCATAAGAAGTAAGAATTTAATCATGGATTACATGATACAGGGCTACGCGCTTCAAAATAAGGTAATCACACTTTAAAAATTCAGTTTTATGGGCAAAAACATATTATCTAGCACACAATTTCTAAAGCAATTTTACGTCGTTAGAAGTATGATCATGGGTTTAGCCAGGAGGTGGCGCCCGCCTCAATGACAAAAAAAACATTTTTTTAATGCAAAAACCCTAAAAAATTATGTTTTGCCCCCCTCCCTATTCCAAATTCTGGCTATGCCCATGAGTATCATAGATATGAATTTGTAAATTTTCAAACAAGCCAATATTTAATAAAATATTTTAATTCGGCGTTTGGTTCAAAGATAAACCTTAATCAATGGCGTAGTCAAGGGGGGAAAGCGGAAAATTTTCTTTATAACGGGGCCAGACGGATTTTAAAAGTTTGGCCCAGCCCGTTATGTAATGAAAATTACTTGATGTATAAATTATTACCGGAATTAGTCGGGACAAAATTTAGGTGCTGATTGAGCATACCCTCCAAGAAGGGTGGTATAAAAGGGATGTGCTGGTTGAAAGGAGCTTCGGACTGTCTATTGCGCGGTGACAGGCGTGGAACCGATCTTGACCTATTACCTATTTAATAAAGACAAGCTAGTATGTATCATAACATAATTTCAAAAAATCCTAAGTGGACATAAAACAGATGAAGCCGCCAAACTAGGAGAAAATTTAGTCTTAAAATTTTAAGGTACAAAGGTATTTAACCGATTTACGACACTTAAATTTTAAAGTCTTCAAGAGTGATTACGTTTTTCTCCGTTGATCCTCAGATTTATTACATCTTGCTAAGTGTAATGATGTCCTATTCAACACGCAAAGCATCAATTATTTATTAAAAAGTAACTCGTCTATATCTTGGAAAAAATATATAATGCCAGAAAAAATGAAGAAAAATAAAGAACTGAAAAAGGGTGAATTTTTTAATTTAAGATTAAAAGAACTTTACACTTTTCGAAAGATGCCTATCAAATTGTCGTCGAAGAAAATATAATTAAAAATCGCGATGAGATCTGAAACTAAATCATCTGAATTTTTCAACGAACTAAGAGTTTTCCTCAAAATTATTAGATACATATATAAAAAAACACGGGCCTTCGGCCCTCGTAAGAAGGGGGAGGGGGGAAGGGAAGGGGAACGAAACTCATCTATCCTCCGTATAAACGTAACATACTTGCTATGCAATTTGTGGGCGAGAAAGGTGGGAAAGGGCGAGAATGCCTATAGGGGGGATATTAAATGCAAATAATTAGTTAATTATTTGTACAAATTTTCCATTATTAAAAAAAATTTGCCCTCTTCGGGTTTCGAACCCACATCAGTAGAGGCATAAGCTTTTGTAGGGGCACAGGTACCCATATCAGTAGAGGCGTACGCCCTTGTAGGGGAGGGCTTAGGGTAATTATCAATGTTAACCAATTCAAAAACGAAAAAAAAATTTCGATTCACAATTTGGCCATTGGTCATTTTTTCATTGGTCAGTAGCCAGCTGAGGGTCAAAAAGTCATATTATCCATGGTATTAACAAGAACAAAATATTAATTTAATTAAAAAAAATTTTTGTCCTCTCCGGGATTCGAACACTTTGCCTCCTGTTTACAAGCCGTTCGCTATTACAACTCACACCCTGCTGGTATTAAAAAAATCTGTGTAACTTTTATTTGTAATGAAATAATAAAATTGTGTTATGTTTATTATATAATAAAACGAAACAATAATAGAATATCAATATATTATAGATAATTTAACAAATATAAATTATTATGAAAAAAATGGGGGGCCGCAAAAAAAATAAAAAATATTTGGGGGGGGGCAGCGCGTATAAAAAGGTTAAGAAACACTGATTTAAAGCACTTCAGCAATAGGCGTTTTTTGATCATCAAATATTCAAGAATTTGGTTCAGTATTTTATAATGATTTTGGGAGTAGCATTTTGAAATTTTAGCCTTCTTAAAAACAATTTGGCCAATGGTCATTTTTTTATTGGTCAGTACCAAGAGACGGCCTATAAATACATACGAGTCAAAAAAAAAAAAAAATTTCGAATCACATTTTGGCCAATGGTTATTTTTTTGCATCGGTCAGTACCAAGAGTCTATAAATACATACGAGTCAAAAAAAACGAAAATAAAAAATTTCGATTCACATTTTGGCATATGGTCATTTTTTCCACCAGGGTACGGTCATAAAGTCAAATTATCAATGGTATTAAAAAGAACAATATATTAATTTAATTTAAAAAAAAAATTTGCCCTCTCCGGGATTCGAACACACATTAATAGAGGCATAGGCTTTTGTAGGGGCACAGGGACCCATATCAGTAGAGCATAGGCCCTTGAAGGGAGGGCATAGGGTAATTATCAATGTTAACCTAATATTCCAATTCAAAAACGGTTGACAATTTGGCCAATGGTCATTTTTTTTCATTGGTCAGTAGCCAGCGGAAGGTCAAAAAGTCATATTATCAATGGTATTAACAAGAACAATATATTAATTTAATTTAAAAAAATAAAAATTTTGCCGTCCGGGATTCGAACCAGCAATTCAGAACGTTCATTCGAACCCACATCAGTAGAGGCATAGGCTCTTGTAGGGGCACAGGGACCCATATCAGTAGAGGCATAGGCTCTTGTAGAAAAGGGCATAGGGTAATTATCAATGTTAACCAATTCAAAAACGGAAAAAAATTTGATTTATTTGGCCAATAATCATTTTTTTCATTGGTCAGGAGCTAGCGGACGGTCAAACAGTCATATTATCAATGTTATTAACAAGAACAAAATATTAATTTAATTGAAAACAAAAATTCGCCTTCTCCTGGGCTTGAACTCGAACCTCCAGGTCAGAAGTCTGGGGCAAATAACTTGAAGGGTACGGACATCAAAAAACGAGCCCATAAATTGCATAGCAATTAAATTAGACAAGATATAAGGACGTTTTTCCTACCGAAGAGTGAGCCTATAAACTGCCTAGCAATTAATTAATTGAAACCCTGTATTTAACCCACTCAGCCGCATAAAAATGGTAGAAATCGATTTAGTCAACTTGCAAAAACATTTCCAAAAATTAATAAGAAGCAACCCAAAAGTAATATTGCGAATCGAAATAGAAACTCGGGCCTTCGGCCCTCGTGGGAAGGGGGAGAAGGGAAGGGAAGAGGGGAAGGGAAGGGGGGACGACTCATCTGTACTTCGTATAAATGTATCATATTTGCTATGCAATTTATGGGCGAGAAAGGTGGGAAGGGGCGATAATGCTATAGGGGGGGTATTAAATGCCTAATGATTAATTAATTATTTATACAAACTTTCCATTATAGGCAAAATGTAATAAAGGCAAAATGTAATATAGGCAAGGGTTAGATTTAGTGTTTGCATCTAGTTGCGTATTACATTAGTTTTTATGGCCTTTAGTGATTATGGGCCTAACAAACATTATATTTTAAAACATCACAATGTTAAGAATTTGCAGAATTGTTGGGAGAAATTTTTTGTTGAATTTGAACAATTTTTAATTAAAAAAATCAAAAATTTGGCCAATGGTCATTTTTTCTCTATTGGTCAATACCAACAGATACTCTATAAGTCAATGATAGCCAAAAAAACGGAAAAAAATTTTTGATGCTCACTTTGGCCAATGGTCATTTTTTTCCATTGGTCAGCAGCCAGCACACGGTAAAAGTGGATATAAATTCATAAGAATAAAAAAAAACGAAAAAAAATTTTCGAATCACATTTTGGCCAATGGTCATTTTTTCCATTGGTCAGCAGCCAGGACACGGTAAAAGTGGATATAAATTCATAATAGTCAAAAAAAACGAAAAAAAAGTTTTCGAATCACATTTTGGCCAATGGTCATTTTATTCCATTGGTCAGCAGCCAGCGGACGGCCAAAAAGTCATAATAGCAATGATAGGAACAGGAACAATCATAATAGTCAAAAAAAACGAAAAAAATAGTTTCGATTCACATTTTAGCCAATGGTCATTTTTTCCATTGGTCAGGAGCCAGCGGACGGCCAAAAAGTCATAATAGCAATGGTAGTAACAGGAACAATCATAATAGTCAAAAAAAACGAAAAAATCTCGGATTCACATTTTGGCCAATGGTCATTTTTTCATTGGTCAGCAGCCAGCGGACGGCCAAAAAGTCTTATTATCAATGATAGTAACAAGAACAATCATAAGAGTCAAAAAAACTCCGGGATTCTAACACAAAAACTAGTTAAATTGCATAGCAATTAAAAGTAAACAACTATTATTAATTGCTATGCAATTTATGGGCTCGTTTTTTGGTGTCCGTTGTCCGTCTACCCTCCCTATCTATTTGCATTGGGTATATTAGGTTATCGCTTTTTTAAATTAATGCATGAGAAAGAGGTGCCCCACCCCTCATCTCTATCTCCCTCGGTGTGTTATATATAAGATTTGTTAAATTATCTATTATGTAATAAACATAAATAAAAGTTGTTTACTTTTAATTGCTATGCAATTTAACTAGTTATATAATAAACATAAATAAAAGTTGTTTACTTTTAATTGCTATGCAATTTAACTAGTTTTTGTTATAAAATAAACATAGATAAAAGTTGTTTACTTTTTAATTGCTATGCAATTTATTAATGCTATATAATAAACATAAATAAAAGTTGTTTACTTTTAATTGCTATGCAATTTAACTAGTTTTGGGGTTAGAATCCCGGAGTCTTTTTTGACTCTTATGATTGTTCTTGTTACTATCATTGATAATAAGAATTTTTGGCCGTCCGCTGGCTGCTGACCAATGAAAAAAATGACCATTGGCCAAAATGTGAATCGAAATTATTTTTTTCGTTTTTTTTGATTATTATGATTGTTCCTGTTTCTACCATTGCTATTATGACTTTTTGGCCGTCCGCTGGCTGCTGACCAATGTTATATAATAAACATAAATAAAAGTTGTTTACTTTTTAATTGCTATGCAATTTAACTAGTTTTGGGGTTAGAATCCCGGAGTTTTTTTTACTCTTATGATTGTTCTTGTTACTATCATTGATAATAAGAATTTTTGGCCGTCCGCTGGCTGCTGACCAATGAAAAAAATGACCATTGGCCAAAATGTGAATCGAAATTATTTTTTTCGTTTTTTTTTGACTATTATGATTGTTCCTGTTACTACCATTGCTATTATGACTTTTTGGCCGTCCGCTGGCTCCTGACCGATGGAAAAAATGACCATTGGCCAAAATGTGAATCGAAATGATTTTTTTCGTTTTTTTTTTTGACTATTATGATTGTTCCTGTTACTACCATTGCTATTATGACTTTTTGGCCGTCCGCTGGCTGCTGACCAATGGAATAAAATGACCATTGGCCAAAATGTGATTCTAAAACTTTTTTTCCGTTTTTTTTTGACTATTATGAATTTATATCCACTTTTACCGTGTCCTGGCTGCTGACCAATGGAAAAAAATGACCATTGGCCAAAATGTGATTCGAAAATTTTTTATTCGTTTTTTTTACTCTTATGAATTTATATCCACTTTTACCGCGTGCTGGCTGCTGACCAACGGAAAAAAAATGACCATTGGCCAAAGTGAGCATCAAAAATTTTTTTTTCCGTTTTTTTTGGCTATCATTGACTTATAGAGTATCTGTTGGTACTGACCAATAGAGAAAAAGTGACCATTGGCCAAATTTTTGATTTTTTTAATTAAAAATTGTTCAAATTCAACAAAAAATTTCTCCCAACAATTCTGCAAATTCTTAACATTGTGTTGTTTTATAATATAATGTTTGTTAGACCCATAATCACTAAAGGCCATAAAAATAATGTCTATATTTCAATGCAATTTAATATAGAAAAATTCAAATCTGTTTCGCAAATTTAAATTGAAATTTTTACATCAAAGGTCTTCGAAACAAATTAATCCCAATTCCATTAAACGTATATTAAAGAAACCTTTCACCATTTTTTAATACATTGTATTGTGACTACAATTCTTGCGGCATTTTGATTAATTTTTTTTAGAATGAAGCCATAATTTAAATCGTAATAAAGAAATCAAATTATTTTTACATTAAGACCTAATTTAAAAAAATTTTAATTCAAAAATAGGTGGTACTTTTAGATGATTTTATATTAATTATTATATGATGTTTTTTGTGTTTATTATATCTAGAATTTTTAATACTTTTAAATAATTAATGCGCCCATTTTTCCCCTCAATCATTTAAATTCTTTGACATATTGCTAAAATATAACTAATATATTACCCTTTAACGCTCTTTTCAAGCAGATATATGATTACATCTTATTTCGTATAGATTAAAAATAAACATTCGGTAAGATGATATAAAATCCCTGCCAAAATTAAACAAGATATTAAGACGTGCCTATGAACCATTAATTTATAATTTTATAAAACATGCCCTACATTTTTAAAATCTAAGAAAAAATATTTATAGTATCTAAAAAACTAAGATTTCCAAAAACATTAATGGTATTATTGATCCAAATTCCACCGCTGAGTTGGTATTATTAGGGGGCGGGAGTGGAGGAGATGGAGAAAGGGAGAGAGATCATCCCTCAACCCCGCCTCACCGCTCGACAACCCAATAATAGCTTATGTTGGCGTGACCTTGATAATTTATAAAAAAAACAACTAATCATACCCTCCACTCCCTCTCTCTCCCTTACCTTGATTAAAATTTTTGGTCGATCGCTATTTTAGCTTTGCTTCAAATTAAGATTCCAACCTTCGTTCTGCAATATTCACGTAAGTAATTAAAATACTAATTTATAATTACTATTTCAATCATTTTAACATATATTCGGCGAAGCCATATCAAGCTCTTGCTTACCTTATAATTATAACAAAGTTTAATGGATTTTTTAAATTAATGATAGTTTTAAGTTTTTAATTAAATCTTGATTGAAAAGAGTTTTTGGCGGTGCCTTGCTAATGTGAAGATAGCCCCAAGAAGATTTTTAGTAAGAATCTTAATTAAGAGCTAACCAAGAGAGATGTGACAATAACGGATCAAACGTCATCATCCATAAAGATCAGTCTTTGGGGTATGATTAATGTTAGCGTTAGATTAGATTCCTTAAGTTCCTAAAATTAAGCAGGGTAATCAAGAATCCAAGGCGTTTAAATGTACTAAGCTAGTTAATTAATTGTTCTATAAATAGCGTAATTACTAAGTTAGATTGCAATTATAAATTAATACTAGGTTTATACTCAACTACCTTCGTTTATTTTACAATATATAAAGTTGTAACAAATAAATATTCTCGATACCGTAAAACATAACCAATTTCTTAAATAAATATAACTCGCGCTTTTAGAAACATTCCCATGTTGTGTGCTTTTTTGCTAATTTTGATATGTATAGATAAATTTACCGATTAGTACCTCAGAGCCTCATTGGTTGAATATAAGATACTAAACTAAAAAGACTGCATAAAATTTGAGAGGACTCTTATTATTTATCAAAGATCTTAAATATGATAGATAAACAAATAAACATACCAACATTGTCAATATGCAAGGCGACGTGCAAAGCATTGTTAAAATTAATTTAAAATACTTAAATCTAAAATTTGCCTCTAATTTAATAAGCACGTTATAGTTATAAATTAAAAAAATAACGCACCTCGAAAATAAAACGTAGAAAAATGAGTTATGTTTGTTTAAGACTCTGTCCAAATTTGTGGTTCTAAATAGGTGTTCTTTTTCAGCAATGCTTAAGATTAATAGCTTTTGCTCACTTTCACTTGAATATCGTTTTATATTTAATTTTCTTATAATCTCCTCGTCTTTAGGGTATTTTCGCTTTTCTCATATTAACAACCTTTGACACCCATTAGTTAAAAAAACCTAAGTATGACCTTTTCCCCTAAAAAAGAATTAGTAATAAATAATTCATTTGGTTAACATCGATAATTACTGTATGCTCTCCCCTACAAAGGCCTATACCTCTACTTAAATGGTTCCCCGTGCCGCTACAAAGGCTGGCTCTACTAATGTGAGTTCGAATCCCGGAGAGGGCAATTTTTGTTAATTAAATCGAAAATTTGTATTAATAATTAACTAATTATTTTACATTTAATACCCCCCGCCTATAGGCATTCTCACCCCTTCCCACCTTTCTCGCCCATAAATTGCATAGCAAATATGATACATTTATACGGAGTGTAGATGAGTTCCCCCTTCTCTTCCCTCCTCCCCTTCCCCCTTCCCCCTTCCCACGAGGGCCGAAGGCCCGAGTTTATGTTTATTATATAATAATTTAACGTAGCAATTAAAACCCGACCCCGCCCGAAAGCGAGGGATATAGAGATGAGGGGTGGGCCACCTCTTATGCATTAATTTAAAAAATAACACAGCGAGGGAGATAGAGATGAGGGGTGGGGCACCTCTTTCTCATGCATTAATTGAAAAAATCGATAACCTAATATACCCAATGCAAATAGATAGGGAGGGTAACGGACAACGGACGGACAACCAAAAACGAGCCCATAAATTGCATAGCAATTAAAATTAATAAATATAGGCAAACTGGAGTTAGAAGAATAGGTAGTAGAGGTGGTATCGCCATTTCTGTCGGGTATAGCCGAGTTACTGAACCTGGGCATGATGGAGGATAGCAGGTTTCTCATGGTACCAGCCATTTGGGTAGACCAAGAGGCGCTGCTGTGAGAAGGCGAGGCAGAGGACAGCACAGAGGCTGAGGCAGCTGTCGAAGTTTGTGAGTGCGGGGTAAGATTGGCTGAGGCAGGGGGTAATGGGAAGGCCATTGATATGTTGATCGAACCTGAGTCACGACACGAACGACAAAATTTAAGGAATGACTTGGGAAAAAGGCACATTAAAATATTTGAAAAACTAACTTTAGCGTTAAGGGGGAAAATGATTAGAATTCGACACTAAAGTAGTATAGGCAGACCCGACGCCAAATTCTAGAGTCTTTGAGTATGACTGAAAAATAATTGCTCATTCTATAGTTAAAAAGCAGTCGTTATATAAATTATGGTTTAAAAACTAAATCCCAAAACCATCTCACAAGTTATGCATAGTCTCCAATAAATGACATATAATCTAACCCAGCTCAGTCACATAGTATCATACATAACAAAAGTCAAAGAAAGTAGCTAGGGGAAGTCATGAAGTAGCATTTGCCCCAGCTTCCAACTAGTGTTGTAAAAACGGCTGAGTTTTGTTTGGTCGGCCTTTGGTTTTGGTCGACTACAGATCAACAAACCAAAGATTTTTTGGTCTGTTTCGTGGCTGAAATAGACCAAAGGCTTGACCAAATGTTTTTTGTTCTGTTTATGTTTAGTCCACGAAAATCAAAAGTCGACCAAACAAAACCCAGCCGTTTTTATAACACTACTTCCAATCCAACTACCAAAATTGTTCCCACATTAAATTTTACTAAAAATGATAAAAATCACGATTCAACCCCTCCCCCCCCCCTACATCATTACTAGTGTTGCGAAAGATGCTGGGTTTTGTTTGGTCGAACTTTGATTTTAGTCGACTAAACATAAACAGAACAAAGGTATTTTGGTCCATTTTCCATAGATAAGCAGACCGAAGGTCTTTTAGTCATACTTTGGTCCGTTTAGGTTTAGTCGACTTAAATCAAAGGTCGACCAAACAAAACCCACCCGTTTTTAAATCGCTAATCATTACAAACCTTTTAGACCTCTCCCGCACGGCCATAAAGGTAAAAGATGAACCTAGATATAATAATTAACCTACCATCGTCCCCGACGTAAGAAGACATGGTGGGTGCTGAGCTCGTTGTGGGCAAGCTATTGGGGGCCCCACCACTGCCTATTTGATTTGGGGTCAAGGTAGCTCCTAAAGCGGCGTTTAGCAGAGGATTAGCTTGGGGACCTTGGTCCGGAGTGGAAGAAGGAGCGTGTTGGTCTGGTTGTTGATGCTCTACGCGAAATTCAACGTGGGCAGCGAGGTTCTCGCCATTAGCTATGTCCTGCCCTCCTACCAAGCTTGCTAGGCTAGAGGTCATGCTAGAAGCCATGTCAGAGGTGAAGGTGTCCATGCTAGTCGTTATCGGGACCGGGCTCGAGCCCATGTCCATTTGCCGACTCTCCACGATGACCGTCATGGTACGGGGCGGCCTCGAGTCTAAGGCTGGTGTGGGGGGCTCTAGGGCAGAAGCCTGGATTTATTAAATGGGACCATTAGCGTAAAATCAAAGTATATGTTTTATTTTATTCACGAAATCCATACAACAGTACCATGAAAAATTCCATCGAAAGAATAACAGCGGGTTAGAAATAGTTTTCGATAAATTACATGGAGCTAAATTTTGTTCGAAAATAAACTTGGCTAAAGCGTACTTACAACATAAGCGAAAGATTGTCACGGCTTTTAGCGATTGATACTGATGCTGGAGTGTTTATATGCGAAAGATTAGTTTATTTTTTCGATGGAGTTTTTTGAGGTAGCGTTATATGGATTTTATTAATGAAATAAAACGTTTTGCTATTCAAAACTACTCTCATTCAATTAATTATCCAGGCTTCGACCCTAGAGCTCAAAAACTTTGTTATCCACGATTAACTTCTATATTGCAAAGATATCGCGTGCTCTTACAAAATAGACTCCGAGCATAAAAAACTTGCCACGAAACCCAGTACAGTATAATGAAAGGGGGGAATATGTTACATATACGGAGCTAGGATCCATCTGATGGGTGGTGTGTGGGGCATCAGAGGCGATTCCTTGATCGTTTACGTTTGGATTGGGATGCGTTAGATTGTGAACAGGCATAGCTACATTGAAAGGCTGGTGTGCCGAGGGTATCATTAAAAATAAAATGTAAAATTATGCATCTCATATAGGTCGGGTTGGTTCAGAAAATCAAAGTTTAAATCACCATTTACAATGAGAACGCGAATAAAACAAACAAAATGTTACAAAAGGTAATAAACTTTTACTAATATATAAAACACAACACTTTTTTTTAATTATTTCAAGAAATTAAGGATTTACAAGATACGTTATGTAAATAACTTCTACATTAATTTATGGGGTACACTCTTAACAAGTTATGGCGGAAAAACCTGCAGGCACGAAAATAAAAATGAATTTTGGCCGAGGTGAGACAAAGTAGAAGTAAGCAACGGTAATTACTAATTAGCAGGGAATTATTTAGCCAGTTTCGCAATTATCCCTTACAAAGCAACAACCAAGACAGATTGCCCAAAGAAACTTGTAAACGAAAAAAGCAGCAAAAATAAGTAGTAATTAAGGAGGATTTTGGCCTCGTGCCGGGGTCAGAAAAAGTAGAAGGGAATTATGGTAGCGATATTACCATGGAAACTTCAACTGGAACATAGGCTTGGTGCAGAACTGCTGCGCGCAGGTACCTAGGGTTCGTTTCGTTGAAATCGACCACAATGTCACTCATGGCGTGTTGGGCATGGCTCAGGTAGTGAATTACTGTGGAGATAGTGTTAAATTCGGTTTGTGCGCGGGCTCCCTTGTCACCCTAATATTGATCCCCCAAACCAAGCAAGTAATTTAAGGTAAAAAATGGTAGCATTAGGTGCGAAAGCAAAAAAAAAGTTTCACAAATAATTTTCGATACAACCCGAAATGCATTTGAAATTGACGTCGTGCCAAATTTTAGTCGTTATTGACACTACTACTACTACACATCGAAAACTGAATCTAGATTTAATCTCTAAAAAATTCACGGGTTCCCCCTCAAGAAACGTAACAGATATTGAGGGATGCGTTGTGAATTAATTTTTATGTATCATGATGAGGCTAAAAAAATTGCCCGCTCAATAACGCTCTGCGTCAAAACATTTTGCCGTGGAGTTAGACACGTTTAAATTAATTCTGATACTCAACTAAACCTATGCATTCCCGGTCTAAAAATTTAGGGAAAAATTTATTTCAAGCTAAGTGAGCCAGGTGCACATTTTGTGTCTAAAAAACTCAAATCCATCCTATGGTTCACATATTTTACCATTATAAAATTTTCTAATCTTATTTAATTCATACAATAGTAGTTTTGCCTCCAAACAAATTATCAAATTTTGTGTGTGGGTCGGTCATAATAAAAAAAGTCGGGATTAGTTCAAAGATTTTAGTAATTGCAGAACTATTCCTTATTGCCCATAGAAATTTTACAAAATGTAAAAACCTGGTCAGTAAAGTTTTCCGTTATACGCAAGTTTTGGGCCGTTGAATCGAGGTAGGGCAAAAGGTCCCTCATTACCCCCGTGTACTGTTCAATCAAGTCAGCCATATCTGCCGTTTTGGGTCGAGCCCTATTAAAAATGTAAAAATATTAAGCTCAATAAACATTATGATTTTAGGGAAATTATCAATAACATAATTGCAAACATTAAAATCTTCCTAACCTATGCGTTAATTAAGTTGGGTGGGATTTAGATATAAATCACTTAACAATAACATTCTGAGCATTTGTTTAACATTTGTTTTAACTTAATGTAGATGATATATAACGTAAAAGCTTAAAATAATTTTAAAACAAGCTCCCTATTAAATCAGACAAATAAACGATTGCATCATCGACCCTTTATATGTCATCAATCCTTTACAGGAAAAGAACACATTGTATCTTTGCTCATGAGCGTAGCCAGCATTGGGATTAGCGAGGGGCAAAATTTAGGGAGAGTAAATTGATTATTTTTTTGAAATTTTAGCCATAATTGTAATAAATTTCTACAATTTTTTGGATTTAAAGGGGGCAGCCGCCCCTCCCTGCCCCCCTCCTTGGCTACGCCCACGTCTTTGCTTAATATAGACCAAACTATTTTGGAAAATTTGGTATAGACCTAAATTTAGGCCAGTTACGATAATCTCAAATATAATAGGGAATTACGTGGTGATAGGGGTAGGGCCTGATTCCGAAACCGTAGAATTATTTGCTTCGTGCTGTGAACTCTTCTCTTTAGAATTTTCGTCCAGCGGGTTAGAGGTTACATTTTCCAAGTTAGCATCTCCCTCGGTAGAAGTGGTTAAAACGACTTCTTCAGTGCTATGTATTTGCTGAGAAGTGGATGGCTTGTCAGAATCTAAATCCTCCTGCAAAGGCAATATATACGAAACATTTTGGATTAGCTTTATCATAATTGTACGTTTATAAAAACAGTAGAAAAATCATTTCTTAAAATCCTGCAGTAAAAGTTTTTTTTTAAAGATAAAATTTGTTTATTGATATATATTTAAACAAAATATTGAATGGTACAAATATATAATAATGATATTAAAAAAAAACATTATATGAGTAATATGTTTTCATCCTCCTCTTTTAGAATAGGCCAGGAATCCAAAAAAGATTTGAAATTAAATTTTGCAATTAAGATGGCTATTGCTTGTTTTAATAAAAATGCGGGGGGATATTTGGAGGGAGGGGATCGCCTGCCTATATCTTTGAATAAAGCCAACGCCATTTTTCCATAGGATCCTGAACAGGAGAAAATTATTGGGATAAAAATACTAGAGTCCAAAAGGGCCTTGTATTTTTGAAGCTTGCGTTCTTCGGCGAGGGCCATGGGGTCATAATTAAGATTAGAGGGGGCAAAGAGGTCTATGCATGTAAAATCCCACTTTAAAAGGAGACCATTTTCCCATGGGACTAGCGATGAACCGTCAGGACGCATTCGACCTTCAAGGGCAGGATCTGAAGGTTCAAGTATGGATGGAATTTGGGCCTTTCTAAGGGCTGACTGGATAATAGAATTAATTTTAGAGTGTCGCAAGTGTCTAATTTATTAAGTCTGCAGTGTAACGGGTGGCGTGCTTCTTCATCTACAGGCAGGTTGCAATTTTTACAGGCATATGCCTTTGTGTGTTTTATTCCAAGGCGTAGTGCTACATTGTAGGATAGCTCGCAATCCTCTAACATCATATTGGAAAACCTGCTAGGAAAAGCCTCTAGCCATTCATGTCCAGATTTATCAAACACCAAAGATCTAAGGTTGTAATGTTGTTTGGTATCGCAGCTCGAAAGGAGATAAGCAACGGAGCGCGAAACCAAACATGCATCCCAATCCTTTTGATTTAGTGTTTGTGGTGGTGAGCTTTCTGGTAGAACATTTAAATTCCAAAGGGATAGGGCCTGTATAAATGTTTCATCAAGGGGGTATGAGATTAGTTTGGCGACGATGGATTTTGAGGAGGTTAAGTGGGATGATATAAATGAGGCCAAGGATAAGGAGCTTGGTGAACGAATTTTCAGACCCCCAGATTTTGTTGGTAATGTGGCTTGTAGCCAGGTGTTAGTATCGAATGATAAGTTCAGGGTGGATTCGATGACAGATTTTATGTGGGTTTCGAAATTATGTAAAATATGTGTATGCAAAAATGCGCTTGTTGATCGGAAGCAAAATAATTTTTTGGCTATATTAAAGTAGTTTTTCAATATGTAAAATGCGTGATGGGCGGGCATAAGCTTAAAAATTTTACATTTTAAATTTTTAAGGTTATTGTCGAGATAACTTCTTAAGCATTCAGGACCGCCTATTGGAGAACCTAGTAAAAATACCTCGTCCTTCTCGAGGCGTAGAAAGGATGCAAAGGATGGGTGGATGTCAGTTGTGCTGTCAGAATAAATTTCGCATTTGGTCGCGTTTAATGATAGGTTAAGTTTTATGTAGTATTCATTAATGATGTTAAGAGCTTTGATTAGCTTTTCCATGGTGCCTGATAAGGTGGCATCGTCGAGATACCATACGTTTAACCTCAAATTGCATTTGTCGTTGATTTCATCTCTTAATGGTTTGATGGCCATACAAAATAAGGGGGGGCCAAGGGGGTCCCCCTGTTCTGTTGAATGCCCTCAGCCGAATCAATGAAAAATTGTCCAAATTTTAAAATAGACGGGGTGCCATAACTTAAAAGAATATAGTTGGCATATTGGGGAAAAGCGTAGATGAAAGTGTTAATAAAGGAATTTCTATTTAGGTTGTTAAAGGCATTTTGAAAGTCTAATTTTATAAAAGACTCGCTAGGCGGTAAATTTTCAAGGGTCAATCTAGCAGCATGCGTAGCTATTTCACATCCCCCTTTAACACCGAATCCTAGCTGATGAGGCATTAGAGATGGGGATAAATTATGCTTGATTGATTTGCATATAACTTTAGATATAATTCTCCGGAAGACTCCGCCGATGGCGATCGGTCTTAGAGTTTTGTTCTGTTTTTGAATAGCAAGTAACTTGGCCCCGAAAATTATTGGTCGTACTTCTTGAGGAATGTTGCCATTAATAATTAAATTGCAAAATTTAGTTAGTGCAACGAGCAGAATTGAAGAATTGATTTTTCAATTTTAATAAGATCTTGAAGATAAATTGGTTTGATAAAATCCAAACCTGCAGCAGAGTCAATTGGAAAGGAATGGATAGCTTCACTAATTTCTGAGGATTCTAGGGTTAAGTTGGATGGCACAAGGGGGAAGCAATACTGAGACAAATGTTTTGGGTGTTTGGCAAGGAGGTGTTCATATGATTCCTGACTAGGGGTTACAATTGGATTGTTCTCCTCTAAAAGTCTCATGGCTCCTTTTAAATTAAAAGAGTGAATTTTCCTGGATATCCTAGTTGCTGTTTGTTTTGGAGTTGATGATATTAATTTTCGTTCATCAGGTGTATAATCTGCAAGTGTATTATTAATGTCAAAATTCAAAATTTCATTTTTAATTTTTTGTGATAGGTTTGTTTCTTTAGATTTGGGTGGGGCCAAAATGTGAGAAGAGAATTTGATTAATTTTTCCCATGCAACAATGTTGTGTGGGTCACTTATGATAGTATTTAGCAAGTTTATTAAAAATTGTTGCAAACTAGGTCGTGCTCCTCTTGGAATTCTTGAAATTGTGGGGGTGAAGCCATGTGCCAAAAGGACTTTACTCCATGTTGAATCAGGAGCCTCATCACTGTAATAAACATTATTAGGGGTAGCTGAGAATGTACTAGAGTTAGGTATAATGTCAATATTATTATTAGATTCAATTTCTAGTGCTGTAGGAGGACATATTATATTTGGGGGGGGGGGCCAGCTTACCAGATGAAGGGCATTTAGCCAATAATGGGCCATGGGGGACAAAACAATTTTTTTGTTTAAACAAATGTTTCTCTTACATGTGGGGCATAGAGATTTAAGTGCTACCATGGGTGTAAGGTGACAAATAAAGATTAATAAGAATTTCAAACGTGCAAGGTTGAAATTCACAGGGTATGTGTTATATTGTTATTATGCCTTTATGTAATAACATAAGTCTGCTTATTCTCAGATTTAAGTGGTATACAGCAAAAGTAGGTTGTTATGCAATATAAATTTAACCCTTTAAAGTGAGATCAGGGAGTACATAAATGAGCACAGTAAAATTTTATAAATGAAAGATAATATGAAACATAAAAATTGTATATTTCTTAAATTTTGATAATCTTTAAAAAGATTAAACCATTTATCCAGGGAAGATCAGGGTTTATTGGTATGAATATATAATTTGCCTGAATAGCAGATGTTTTCTACTATAATAGTCTTGCTAAGGAATAAGGATTAAGAAATAAATGTGAAAATCGATTGGGAAATATTGAAAAGTTATTTAAATTCTTTTAAATTAATGCAAAAATAAAGTAATTTTAGTTGTACAATGGCTAAATTGTGCAGAGCCTTTTAAGTATACATAATTTAGTTTATATTATCAACATCATTTGATGAAAAATAAACTTTGTATTGGTTATATAGGATTGAATAAATCTTGAAGTTTTTTGAAGCTGGTTATATATGTTGAAATTAATGGAAATATGTATTGATGTGTAAATCTTCATGTTTAAAATGTAGTATGTCTTAACGCGGAATCAGTGGGGAACTTTTTAAAATAAGCTCACCACTAAAAAAGGCATGTAAAGCAGTAGGGCGCAAAACACCATGTTTTTTTACCTCATAATCTCTACTCAGCCAGCTATTAATACTATAAATATAATTTAAACGAGTGGGCTCCATAAAAAATTGATCTTTTGCCGAATTTCTTTTTAATAACCTTGTAAACAAAAAACTTTATAGACAGGATGGCGTACCTTGCAAAACTCTCGTTCTAAACATAAAGCAATTAACCCAATTTTAACAAAGACTATTTCCCCTTAGCAACTCTGTAACATTTATAAGCAGCTAAAAAATGAGTAGATGCAACTAGTTAACTAGCTAGCTTTTTACCCTTTAGGGGGGGGGGGGCGGGGGTTATGAGCCTGACTCTAATTTTACAGGTAAGAAGGGGGAAAACTGCGGCAAAAATTTTCCCTATACCTATCGGTCGAAATTAATGGTCAACTACCCTTTTCCTAACTTCTGCAAATATAAACTTTTCCCTATACATATCAATGTCTCAGCCTTCGGCCCACATCTTAGGCCAAAAATTGTATAAAAAATGTTGCCAACGATAATATGTGATAAAACGGCTATGTTATGGCATATAAAATTATTGGGTGTACAGTAAATTTATTCCAGTGTCGTAAAAAAGGAATTAATCCGTTCCCTTTGTGAATTTTGTGTTTTGCTGTGCTGAATTATACAACGAGTAAAATAAAAAAGAACGCTTTTTTAACTACCAGGTGTGGCCTTAATCCTCAAAAACTTCTGCTAACAACTAAAACAATATCAAAGACATCCTGGTGGTTAATTTTTTGAGCTGCAATGTCCGGAACACGGTTACAATATTTTATAGCTTTCTAAAACTGAGAATCTCTTAAGGGCCTAACAATTTATTAAAATGAATCAATTCATTGCGTTTTTTATTGGGTTCATGACCAATTTCTATCCAATGTTTTAATTTGCTCGTCTATTCCATTGCACAGCACAATGGTCTATCCATTTTGTTTATATATTCCTGCAGGTTCATAAGTTCCAAACAGCTGAGAGAGAAAATACTTATAAGCCTTACGCGTTAAAATTTTTTTTGCAAACCATGGAACATTGCCTTCGAAACCAAATTTAGCTCGTCTTCATAAAATTACACATACAATGGGGCTTAATCTTAAGAAAAATCAGGCATAGAAATTTACTAACATTCATTGGATAACTGATAATATTTGTTTAATTAATAAAAGCACTTAGCATCTTTTAAACAGATTCTCGAACATAACCCTTTTCCCACCGTAATAAAACATTAAGTTAGCTTATCAATATAAAATAGTATATACCATACCTATTTGATTAAGGCTATTATTTGTAACGTGTTTAACAAGTTAAATTTTAATTGCAAGTTATTGTTAACCTTATTGCGGGTTTAAAAAAAACAAGGAGGAAAAGTAGTAAATTTAAATAAAAAAAAGTATACAAGCTAAAATTGGAAATCAATTATTATGACTAATTTTTAGATTATTCATTCAATTTGAGTCATCAAGTTTCTCATAAATGGACAGAGGGAGCAAAAATTTAAGCTTAATTTACTTGTGAGAATAAACAAATTCTATAATTCCAATAGGTTTAAGAATGAATACACTTATTTAATTAATTTTAATTAGCCATCTCAAAAACAAATTATTATAAACTGAATAGTACAATCAACATTTTATATCAAATAAAATTATTTGAGTTGCAAAATATTTTCATGAAAACCCTTGGCCTGTATGTGTATAGTCACTTATTTAACATTGACCTCACCTAAGAAAAGTTGATATTGAAAAAAATGTGCGGTATGTTAAGTTTATTCAACTATTTAAAGTATGAGCCTCAATAATCTAATTGATGCCACAAATTTAAAGTACATTTGTTTTTGAATGATTCATTATAACTCGGGCCTTCGGCCCTCGTGGGAAGGGGGAGAAGGGAAGGGGAGTAGGGGAAGGGAAGAGGGGAAGGGGGAACTCTTCTATACTCCGTATAAACGTAGCATATTTGCTATGCAATTTATGGGCGAGAAAGGTGGGAAGAAGCGAGAATGTCTATAGGGGGTATTAGATGCAAAATAATTAGTTAATTAGTTATAGGCCCTTGTAGGGGAGGACATAGGGTAATTATCAATGTTAACCAATTCAAAAACGAAAAAAAATTTCGATTTATTTGGCCAATGGTCATTTTTTTATTGGTCAGTAGCCAGTGGACGGTCAAAAATTCATATTATCATTGGTATTAACATGAACAAATATTAATTTAATTTAAAAAAATTAAAAAAAAAAATTTGTCCCCTCCCAGACTTGAACTCCACACCTCCAGTTCACAAGCCGGCGCTATAACCACTATACCACGCTGGCTTTAAAATAGTAGAAGTTATTATGTTATTTATATAGATAATGATATAATAAAGTTGTGTTTTATGTTTAGAAAATCAATATATTTCGTCGGTCAGTCAGCGGACGGTCAAAAAGTCATATTATCAATGGTATTAACAAAAACAAAATATTAATTTAATGTAAAAAAAAAAATTAAAAAAAAAAGTTTTTTTTAGTTTTAAAAAAGGGCTAAATTCTTAAACTACCAGCCCGATTCGCTCGAAACTTTACCCGTAGGTGCCCAGGGCGGCCGGGGGTAAAATAATTTTTTCAGATTCCTAAAATACCTTTTCATTTTAAAAATATCGGACATTTCCCTGCCACACGTGCGGTGTAATATCTATGACACGTAGAAAAATTTTACTAATTATATAAACTTACGCGCGCCATCTAATAAAGTACAATTCGTGTTTGAGTTTAATAGTAGATTCAATTTAATTAGAAATAACGGGCTATGATTATACCTTTGAAGGAGGTTTCGAATTTTGTGTTAGTTTCTATCGATATATTTTATCGTAAATTAGAATCTAATACCTATATTATTTTTTTAAATATTAATTTTTAGGTTTTCTATAAAATCACAATCTAATTAAATGAAATATATTAACCCAATAAAAAAATATATAAGCATTTATAAGGTTAAAAATATATATTACATAGTTGGCTGGCTGTTAGACCATCTATAATAAATTTTTAGGTTATATATAAAATTTGGTTAATGGTCATTTTTTTTCATTGGTAAGCAGCCAGGACACGGTAAAAGTGGATTTAAATTCATAAGTCAAAAAAAAACGAAAAAAAAAAATTTTCGAATCACATTTTGGCCAATGGTCATTTTTTTCCATTGGTCAGCAGCCAGGACACGGTAAAAGTGGATATAAACTTATAATAGTCAAAAAAAACTAAAAAAAATTTTCGAATCACATTTTGGCCAATGGTCATTTTTTTCCATTGGTCAGCAGCCAGGACACGGTAAAAGTGGATATAAATTCATAATAGTCAAAAAAAAAAATTCGAATTACATTTTGGCCAATGGTCATTATTTCCCATTGGTCAGCAGCCAGGACACGGTAAAAGTGGATATAAATTCATAATAGTCAAAAAAAAACGAAAAAAAAATTTCGAATCACATTTTGGCCCATGGTGATTTTTTTCCATTGGTCAGCAGCCAACGGACGGCCAAAAAGTCATAATAGCAATGGTAGTAACAGGAACAATCATAATAGTCAAAAAAAAACGAAAAAATAAACTCGGATTCACATTTTGGCCAATGGTCATTTTTTCATTGGTCAGCAGCCAGCGGACGGCCAAAAAGTCTTATTATCAATGATAGTAACAAGAACAATCATAAGAGTCGAAAAAAACTCCGGGATTCTAATCCCAAAACTAGTTAAATTGCATAGCAATTACAAAAATTTAAATATAGATATACTTATGCATTAATTTAACGTAGCAATTATAACCCGACCCCGCCCGAAAGCGAGGGAGATAGAGATGAGGGGTGGGGCACCTCTTGATAGAGATGAGGGGTGGGGCAACTCTTTCTCATGCATTAATTTAAAAAAGCGATAACCTAATATACCCAATGCAAATAGATAGGGAGGGTAACGGACGACGGACCCATAAATTGCATAGCAATTCATTATGAATAAATATCAATTAAAATTTGTTTCGCAAAAACTTTAGCCCAAATAATTTTTATCTATAACTTAACAGTTCTACAAACTATAGGCATCTACAATTATAAGACCTATAACATATGATATATATTTATTAAAGTAATTTTTAGAAAGAAAAAAGCGTATTAGTGCTAACTTCTTAAATTTTAGTGTATTTAACCCTAAAGAAATTGTCTATAAAAACTACAAAAACCTCAAACTTTTGTAGCTAATCTTTTTTGTGGTAAAGTTGATGAAAAACTAAATTAAATAAAGCATCCAAGGTTTACTTTAAATATGAACAAATTTTAATATTTAAAAAAATATCCAACTACCTAGCCTTCATTTAACCCAAACTCCACCGACAAGCATTTTAAATTTTTAACCCAATTTGATCAAACCTAACGTCAAGTTATCTATTATATTGCCAGTGAAAGCCTCTAGAATGAAAAATAACAATTTAAGTACTAAAACCTATGTAAAGTTTAACATCGTAACTAATAAGAATTACTATATAAATCAAAGTTTAGCTAATTTGTTACCTCCATAGTACTTGGTTTGGTATGAGAACTCTTCAATTTTTTCAATTCTTTCTTAGTTTCTTCAATCATCTTTTGGGCTATATCAAGTCTTTGTTTAGAATAACTAACATTTCCTCCATTAAAGGTAGCTGAAGAAGTGGGTGTGGTATTTGGCTATCAAAAATTTAATATCAATTATTTAGAAATCCTACAATAAATAATCTACAAAAATAATTGGGATGACAAGCATTTATATAGGAGACTTATTTTTATGTTGTAATATCTATATAATAAAAACGTACTATACTGCCATTGGCTGAAGGTGTACCCTGATTATAATCAGTTTGTGTTAGATTTTGGGCAAATTGATGAAGAGCACTCTAAAAATGATAAAAAGAATTAATAGAATTTGAGCTTTCTTTAGCTATATATCAAAAGCAAACAATATTAGATAATTTAAATGTTATATAACCTCAAATCTAGTCATATCAAAATTTCCATTATTTAATGGTATGTCTACAGTGCCAAGAAACACCCTAGGTTGGGCTGCTGTATGTGTTCTTTCACCAGCATTGCCATTATCCATTGATAAACTATTTGTTGGTTCATTTTGTATAGATGATGGAATGTGCCTTTCAACCATATGTATCACTTGATCATGCACAGCTTTATATTTTATATGTTAAAACAAAAAATAAAGACTTACAATAGCTATTTAAAACTTTATCATCCTGCAAAACTTTTCCTTTAAATATTAATCTTTGTTTATGAGATGGTATGTTCTAAGAGATAAATGGTTAAGCTTTATAACTTACGATTTTCTTTGCAATAATTTCTTTAAACTCCAAAACAGTCGCCTATTAATACATTTAAACCAATATTTCTAAATACCTCCTCATTCACATCGAATTCATAATTTTGTGAGTCTAATGTTTTAATTGTTACGTGAATCATCTTGTTTGAGAGAAATTAAAACGCTTCTGTTCAAAATATCGACAGTTCATAATATCGACAACAAATATATATATATACATATATAATAAAATATATAGAATTATGTATAAGCAATTTCTACATATTTATTATAATATATTAAACACTAAATTATATAATTAATAAATAAAAGTTATTTGGTATAGGGTGGTATATAATTTTAAGTGTATAAAAGCAATTTATACATACTTAATATATTAAATACTAAATTATATAATTAATAAATACAAGTTAGTCTGGTAAAGGCAGCTATATAATTAAGTGTATATAATAAACTATATGTAATAATATAAAAGCAATTTATACATACATAATATATTAAAAACTAATTTTTTATGGTTGTCGATATGATAAATTGTCGATATTTTGAACATGATTCAATAAAAACGAATCAAGATACTGAATGAGAAAATGCCAATTACGTACAATACTAAGTTACTTAAAAATATATAGTTATATAATATATGTATATGTTATTGGGAGTATTCATATATACATTATATAAATTTTATATTTTATTTCTAGAGCGCAATAAAAAACAATAAAAATTAGCAACATTTGATATTTTATAGCTTTGAGAGGTCAGTGCATATAATTTTCTGCCCTAACCAGGTCTGATTTCATAGCTCAAATGGCTCGAACTCTTTAAAGTGTCCGCCACACCATAACCGAATCATTAGAGCCGCCCCAATTACCTGGCCCAAAATAATGTTTTTGAAAATTTTAGCAATAATTTTGTTATATTTTCCAAAAATTTTGAATTTGATTCTAATTTTTTGAATTAGAACTACAACTAATACATATTATGCAATCAAATAAAAAAGTGACAAATTAAATAAAAAATAATAACAGTTTCGAGCAGAATTAACGAATGAATTAATGTAAAGTGTGCTCATCTAAATATGAGTTCATATACAGTATTTTAGTATATTCATAAATAATAAAGGAATTAAATATACTTGATCAAAAAAGCGCTATACAAAACAATAAGATTGACTAGGCATATATTAAATTAGTTAACTTTTTGGATATAGTTTGATATAATAGCACAATAATCATGTAAAAGTAACATTGGATATTCTAAAGATTAGTTTCACACTATTTAATATTACAAATTTACAACTAGGTAAAAATTAAACAAGTCAGTAAGATGTAATAGTCTACATTAAGAAATAATTTTATTACCTTGCTCCCATAATTATAATTTTAAAAGGAATCAAATTACATTGTTTTAAATATCAATACTTATTTTTTATAATTCTATAATTATTAATTAGCCCTTACATTATATCATACCCTTAACCCGCCAAAGTATTTATAAAAATTCCGAACACGAGAGTATTCGTGGGGTACCCCATTTTTAACTTCACATAACTTTCACACAGTTATTTATAAACACCTTAGATTTTAAATATATGTTTATAAAGTATTTTTAATTGTCTTCAAAAAATATGATAAACATTGAATCATAATTACAAAAATTACCCCCAAAATTTTGGTGAAATTTAAATGCTTTGCCTTTTTCCTCCCAATGCCATTCTAAAATAAATCAAAACATCTATAATTTTTCGTAAGAGAATGTTAAAAATGTTTAAAAAACATGACTTTGCAAATATATAGTCATACAAAAAAATATAGATATTTGAAAAGTGGCCATGTTTTTTTGGTGCATTTTCTACAAAATAGTCCATGATAAAAAGAATGAATAAAAAGCAATTCTATAAATTTTTATAAATTGCCATATTGGGCAAAAAAAAATAAATTTTTTTCATCTATCTTCATGGGCGTAGCCAGGTTTTGGATTAGGGGGGGGGGGCAAAATGTCTAAAAGTTTAATTAGTGAGGGGCAAAACACAATTTTTTTTAATTTTAAGGGTTTTTGCATTGGAAATTTTTTCTCTCGTCATTTAGGGGGGGGGGGGGGGGGCAGCCGCCCGAAGTCCTTAAGAACCTTAAGCCTTGCAATCGAGTACAAGCTGGCCACTGTAGTCTAACACCATTTCTCGTGGCTCGAATGGGCTTCAAAAACGTGAAAACCAAACTGGCTATCTACTCAATGCTTTAACAGATTTTGCTGCTTGACTCGTCTCTCGAGCATTTTTACATGCTACTGTTCTTCCTAGTGCACCGAACAGCGAGCACTCAATGTGCTAACTAGAATATTAAACAGCTCAGTGTGCGTGCTCGAGCAAAGCTCACGCGAGCAATTTAACAACTTTAGTATTTAGACATATGATAAAGTAGCTTAAAGAGCTCGGGAAAGTTTTGGGCGTGTTTAACTTCTTTTCTACATCCTCAATGACAAAGTAAATCGCTCCCTTCTATGACCCTCTATCAGTATGAGGCCACTCATTTAACAAGGATGCCCTGTCACAAATTTCGGAGAATTTAAATAGCCAGATTCAACTGCTATCACAGACCCATAAAACCACCATGTCTTCAGCATTATGTAGGACGATGCAGCCGCTGCTGTTGGATACACTTTGTCAGAGTGTTTTATATCACGTTCGGTGAGACCCTGTGAAATTTAAACAGCTGCATGCACGCAAATTAGAAAAAACCATTCAACATTTTTAACCCGCTAAACGGCCGCCTACTTATGGCTCAAATAAAAAAGTCAAAAAGCGCCGTAATTGAAAGTTTGATCAGCTTTTTAGTAAAAAATCAATGCCCACCATCGCTCTGCCCCATCCAATTCAACATCAAATGGACACTTCGACCGATCCTAACTCAAGGACCTGGATGCCTTAGGAACATTACAGATTATCCAGTGTCATCAGCTCAACCCTTCTCATAGGAACGATAATACCGCAACAGCTACTTAAAGGACCCCTTTAAAGACTACTAAAATTGAGAGGGAACAGAAGAACAGCATTAAATCCTATGGAAAATCTTTCTGGACATCCCCTCTTTAAACCGTGCGACTATGGCCTAGTATTCTCGCCTTTTACCCATTGCGTCTAAACTGTTCCTAAACTTTCGCTCATTAAACCCTTTGTAGACAGACAGCAAAATTTAGTCTCAGTGGAACTTAAATAGCAAAGAGGCTCTCCGATACGGAGTGACCCCTAAACCACGCCGTGGCGTTTGGATTTTATCTATTAACATTAAAATATATTATAAACTTATGGCTTAAATACAGATTGATAAGTTGCAAGAATAAGCATGCTATTGTTTAGGTGTGTTGTAAACTTAGAAAATTTGTGGTACCAAGGTTCATTATTTTTTCATTGAAAAGTATTGTGACCTTTCGGTGCTGACTTCCTCTTGTATTACGAATTATAAACCTCAAGCATAAATAGCGAATAAAAAAAATAATGGAAGATTATAATGTAGACTTGCATTTATAATAAACCATTTATAATAAACAATGAATTATTTCTTAAAAATTCTGGTTTTTTCTTATTAAAGTTTAATTTTGAGGAAACGGGACTACTGAATTATATAATAATTTAATAAACAAGTGTAAATTCAACACATGACCATTTAATATGAAAATAATAGATCTAACATGGAAAGCTATTTTGAAAATATATTCACATGAGTTTGGCTAATATATTTACAATAATTACTGTTATGATAAATAATTAATTTTATTGTTGTAAATGTACCCTGAAACGTGATCAATAAAATACACAATACGCCATTCCATTTCTTATTAAATAAGAATGTTTATTTCCCTGTTAAAGCGATTCCGTTAATTACTTATTCGAAAACTAATAGCAGATAGATATTAGCCTAATAAAAATTTGGCAAAAGTTTAGCCACAAGTTTTCATCTACATAGACATACCCAATGAAAAAATAGAGTATTTGATCTGATCTAATGTGTAAATCAATAATGTAGATTCTTTAAAATTTTGGGATAATTTGCTAATTGAGAGGTAATTGGAATTTGCCACAATTCTATCCCAAATTATTATTATGAGTGGAATTCAGAAAAAGGTATGCTGTCACCATAATAATAAAAAGGATGTTATTTAAGTGCACAGTAAGAAATTAAAAAATGCGCAGTAAAATATGCTCAGTAATATATTTAAGTGCACAGTAAATTATTAAAAATTGCACAGTTAATTAATAATAAATTGCTCAGTAATTAAATAAAATTGCATAGTTAATTAACAATAAATTGCTCAGTAATTTAATAAAATTACTCAGTAATTTAGTAAAATTTCTCAGTAATTATATAGCCTTGCCTAGTAATTTTATAATATTTCTCAATAATTTTGTAGCAATGAGCATTGCTCAGTAATTTAATAACATAGCTCAGTACCTCAATAATTTAATAAAATCTTAATAATTTGAATTGATAAGTAATTTTTGAGCATTGCTCAGTAATTTAATAACATTGCTCAGTACCTCAATAATTTAATAAAATTGCTTAATGAATTGATTTTTTGAGCATTGCTCAGTAATCAAAACACAACTTAGTTTTCAATAGAATTGATTGGTTTTTTTAAATATATTATTTTTAAAAATGCCTAATAATCTTTACAAATTGTTCATAAATATTTAGATGCTAAATTAAAAAATACTCAGTTTATAATTCAATAACTAATAATTAAATTATTATTGATTTTATCTTTTTTATATAAAAAATTTAGTTTGTGAATAAAATTAAGCACTTATTTATTTTAGCTAAAATAAATAGTTTGGAGGCTTGATAATATACATTGCCCTTCTTCTTAATGTTACTATGCATATGTCATAAATTAAATCTAATAAATTTATGAAATTTTTATTAGAGTATAAACATAAATAATTTCAAATACAAATGCATAATGAACATATTTTGGTGACAATATAAACCTAAATAATTTTAAATAGATAGTGAACACCTTTTGCTGGGGCAACCTTTAATTCAAACCTAAAATTTGTTATAGTCAAGGCACATAATTTAAACTTACCCTTATTTAACAATGAAGGCTGATATGGCTTTTCAGGGTCTTCCCCGCCCTAAAGGCACACACTTAGCTTCTTTGGGTGGTATGCAAAGTTTCAATTTAATTGCCAACCCACTATATGCTTGCAAATATACTGTTTGAAAAACACTGGACAATTACATTTTAATAAAAGCCGAAAACTAACAGATTATAAATAACTAAATACCCTTTTGTTGACATGAAAAATTTGAAGTTAGAATCTTCGTATGACACCATGTAAGATACAATATAGAATTCATCATCATCAGAGGTAGAGATGTTAAAATGCTTATATGCTACATGCTCAACCCTGGTAATAGGAACTTATCTCCTACCATTCCCACCTAGCATAAGGAGGAGATGCTGCTTAATAACCCGGTTACTAGCACTAGCAGATTGAAGCTGCTGATGGCTGCCGGTTGAGTAGATATAAACTAGCTGGGCATCGAGCAGAGTTGCTTGATATATACCGTGGTATCGAGCATGGTTGTTTGAAACTAAACATGGTTTCCAGCAGATTTTATTATAGCGTACTAGCTGAGCAGGCAATTAGGTTATAATGCTAATACAAACACAATTTTCATATTTATACATAATTGCTTATCAATATTATTTGAATTTTTACTAATAGATCAATACATTGAGATGTTATGATATTATATATAATAAAATAAAAAATAATTATTTTGCGGTTTACCTTAGTCACATTTTGTCATAATTGTCATTTTTAAAGCTAAATAAAAAATTTAGACGAAAATTGGTAGGTTAGGGTGTCATATAGTTAGTAAAAATTACAAAAATAGTTTTGCGGTTTTACTACGGTGACAATTGTCATAATCGTCATTTTTAAAGCTAAAGAAAAAATTTAAACGAAAATTGGTAGGTTAGGGTGTCATATATTTATTACAAACTACAAAAATGGTTTTGCGGTTTTACTATTGTGACAATTGTCATTTTTAAAGCTAAATTAAAAATTTAAACGAAAATTTGTAGGTTACGGTGTCATAAAGTTAGTACAAATTAAAAAAAATAGTTTTGCGGTTTTACCTTGGCGACAAGCAGATAATTTTAACAAAAATTTGTGTGCGAACTTTTTAACAACGTTATAATTTAAAATAGATTTAGGCTTATTTGGAATAATTTATTATTTTTCCACCTTATTTAACCCACATTGCCCGCCTCGTTTATAGGCCACTTGCGTGCTGTGATTTTGTAATTTGACATGGGCGTAGTCAGCATTGGAATATGAGGAGGACAATAATGATATAGGCAAGGGCTAAATGATCATTTTTTAAAATTCTAACCATAATTTATTTTATTGCAAGAAAATTTTCATGAACTTTGACAATGTTAACTACATTCGATCTAATGAATTTGCTATCATCAGGAAAAAACGATACACTAACAATTTTTAAAAACAAGTAATCTTAAGTAGTATAAAACTAAAACGTTTAGACAGATTCAATACTTCTTTTTTATAATTAATCTTGTCCTATATTTTAGTTGTTGAGATCGTTTTTGAGAAAATCACCTAAGAATTAACTTCCTCTTCATTTAAAATCATATCATTTAATTGTGGTAATTTAAATTGTTAAGCATATGCCTTTTTTTTCTAACCCGTAAAAACTCCTTCGTCCTTCCTTCCCTACGCCACTTTTTACTAGCTAGTGTAAAAAAACTATACCCTTATATTTGATTTATTCCTATTCCTAGCAACTGGTACGGTACGCCGGGTAGTATAATAAAATAATAACAATTTCGCAATCTAGCCTCCCCAGATCCAGATGTCATGCGCATATGATAGTCTCACTCCCTGTCCCTCCCCTACCCTATCATAAAATATTTGAGTGCGTAGTAAAAAAACTCTTACTCCCACTCCAAGGCACGCTTGCCTAAAATCATATTTTATTCAAAAATTTTATCATGGACCAGCACCAGAGTATTCAGGAATATTCTCTTTCTCATGATCAGGAATCCGAGGACACGGACACGGTAATGATAAGATATTTTTTATATATTTATTATAATATTAAATTAATAAATTATTTAAAAAATTTAGGGTGTGCATCAACCAGGACCCTCACGTACGCGAGAAAAAAGTCTTATCCATTCTAAATTTCTTGAAACTCCTACCAAGGGTCACCGAAAATGTCAACTTTGTTCGCGAAAATATTCAAAAGCCACTTCTATAAGTAATTTAATTTAAAATAACAATATTATAAGCTTTATTTTTTGGTAAAATCCGTCTAATGATTTAATTTATTAAATATAATTATAACTTTTATATAATAGGATTATTTTTTTATTTTAGCTAATTTAAAGAATCATTTTAAAGTCTATCATCCTGATATCCAAGTGTCTAATATTTGCGAAAAAAAATTTATCCCCGGGACCAAAAAAATAACATCCGATGAAAATGATATTTTAAATAAGCTTATTCTCAAATCTGTAATCGACAACTACCTACCCATATCGCTTTTTGAAAGTGATTCTTTTCAAGACTCATATTTTTATTTAAATAATTCATCAAAATTATGGACCCGACAAACCGCCACCAAAAGCTTAGCGGCATCCTATGAAAAGGGAAAAGCTGACATTATTCTACAGTTAAATGGCGTTGGTTGCCAAATTAGTATGAGCACCGATATCTGGACCGGTGTAAATTCGTGCACATTTTGTGCAATAACAATTCATTACATAGACTCTAATTGGTCAATAAATAGTTATATCCTAGACTTCATAGATTTTCCCCATCCCCATTCATCGGCTGATATTATGGATGCTATATACAATTCGTTAAATGATCACAATCTTACAGAAAAGATTTTATCGATAACCCACGACAATGGAGCAAATGTCGTTAAAGCAGGGAACGAGCTTAAGAAAATCTTTAAATCAAATCATCGTAGAGATATTTTTACTATTCGGTGTCTAGCACACATCCTAAACATAATAGTTCAAGCTGGCCTCATTCACTTGTCCCAACACTTGCAAAAGGTGAAAACATTTGTGCGAAAATTGCACAATTCTCCAAAATTTTTACAGAGCTTTAAAGAGCGTACTGGTAGGGTTATACCGCTTGATGTTTCCACGCGGTGGAACAGCACTTATCTAATGCTTAGTATGATGAACCAGGTAAATTATGAAATACGAATACGATAATATATTTTTATAGCACATATCTCACATGAATTCAACGTGTAGTCCTAGTGAGGGCTTACACATCAATAACGAAGATTTGGAGATTCTGATCAAAATAGAAAAATTTTTAATGCCCTTTTATAATATTATCAATATTATAGGATCGGAAAAGAAAACATCTATTGGGATGGCTTTTATTTATATGAAAAATATCGCCCAAAAAATCGAGGATAAAATAGATGATGGCATACTCAACGAAGCCTGCATGGCCATGCGCGCCAAATATAAGAAGTATATGGGAAAGTTTCAGACTTTTAACTTTTATGCCGCATCCTATTTGGACCCAAGGGTGAAAAAGCACCTAATGCCCTCCTCCATAAATACTTCTGGTATTATAAAGTAAAAATTAAATCATTTTTTAGAGAATTATGCACGATTTATACGGTTGCATGCAACATAAATATCCAACACCACATTTACATATGAGGAGCCAGAAGACCCTACAGATTATAGCATGACTATTTTAAATGAATTGCGGAGGTATATATATTTTTTTCATCTTTATTTAATGTATAATCTTAAATTAAATTTAGTGAAACTCTTTCATCAAGGACCGATCTCGATGAATTGGAGGATTATGAAAAGGAGGCCCCTATTATGACAAATACAGTTTTAGAATGGTGGAGAATTCATGGGGCGCGATATCCCGGGTTGAACAAAATGGCTAGGGATTTTTTGGCTCAGCCAACTACCTCTGTGCCTTCCGAACGAATATTCTCCATTGCGGGAAACATATTAAGGGATAGAAGAAATCGACTGGCTCCATCAACACTTAAATATAATATATGCCTTAAATCGTGGGGATTTACCGGTGTTGAAGATTAATCATTTACAATAATTTTTTACCATGTAAAATAATTTATGTTTTGTCAATAAACTTTTTAAAATAACGGTGTTTGGCCTTGGAGTAAGAGTTTTTTTACACTAACTCACTAAGATAACATTTTATGATAGGCGAGGGACAGAGACAACGTCACATCACATGAGATCACGAGTGGTAGGCCTGATTGCAAAATTGTTATTGTTTAATTATATGCGCAGCAGTTGCAATAGCAAAAAAGCAATAAATTACAAAATAGTGGCGTAGGGAAGGAAGGAGTTTTTACGGCTTAGAAAAAAAAGGCATATGCTTAACAATTTAAATTACCACAATTAAATGATATGATTTTAAATAAAGAGGAAATTAATTCTTAGGTGATTTTCTCAAAAACGATCTCAACAACTAAAATATAGGACAAGATTAATTATAAAAAAGAAGTATTGAATCTGTCTAAACGTTTTAGTTTTATACTACTTAAGATTACTTGTTTTTAAAAATTGTTAGTGTATCGTTTTTTCCTGATGATAGCAAATTCATTAGATCGAATGTAGTTAACATTGTCAAAGTTCATGGGGGATTTAGAGAGGGGCGACTGCCCCTCTCTAAATCCAAAATTTTCTTGCAATAAAATAAATTATGGTTAGAATTTTAAAAAATGATCATTTAGCCCTTGCCTATATCATTATTGTCCTCCTCATATTCCAATGCTGACTACGCCCATGTCAAATTACAAAATCACAGCACGCAAGTGGCCTATAAACGAGGCGGGCAATGTGGGTTAAATAAGGTGGAAAAATAATAAATTATTCCAAATAAGCCTAAATCTATTTTAAATTATAACGTTGTTAAAAAGTTCGCACACAAATTTTTGTTAAAATTATCTGCTTGTCGCCAAGGTAAAACCGCAAAACTATTTTTTTTAATTTGTACTAACTTTATGACACCGTAACCTACAAATTTTCGTTTAAATTTTTAATTTAGCTTTAAAAATGACAATTGTCACAATAGTAAAACCGCAAAACCATTTTTGTAGTTTGTAATAAATATATGACACCCTAACCTACCAATTTTCGTTTAAATTTTTTCTTTAGCTTTAAAAATGACGATTATGACAATTGTCACCGTAGTAAAACCGCAAAACTATTTTTGTAATTTTTACTAACTATATGACACCCTAACCTACCAATTTTCGTCTAAATTTTTTATTTCGCTTTAAAAATGACAATTATGACAAAATGTGACTAAGGTAAACCGCAAAATAACTATTTTTTATTTTATTATATATAATATCATAACATCTCAATGTATTGATCTATTAGTAAAAATTCAAATAATATTGATAAGCAATTATGTATAAATATGAAAATTGTGTTTGTATTAGCATTATAACCTAATTGCCTGCTCAGCTAGTACGCTATAATAAAATCTGCTGGAAACCATGTTTAGTTTCAAACAACCATGCTCGATACCACGGTATATATCAAGCAACTCTGCTCGATGCCCAGCTAGTTTATATCTACTCAACCGGCAGCCATCAGCAGCTTCAATCTGCTAGTGCTAGTAACCGGGTTATTAAGCAGCATCTCCTCCTTATGCTAGGTGGGAATGGTAGGAGATAAGTGCCTATTACCAGGGTTGAGCAGTATACAAGCACAACCATTTCGAGCATTTTAACATCTCTGATTCAGAGGGTATTTGAGAATGAGCAAATAGCCACTTCTCCAACTCTCCTAAAGTAATTGTTGACACACCATATTTATTTCTTCTCAATGCAATTAATGTATTTCTTAGCTGAGCCAATAAAATATTTTAATTCATTTTGTTGAGATTATGCATAATAGATTTAGGCTTGAGGCCTAAATCGAACAGTTTTTTTTATCTCATCTTTAATTTCATTATTTATTTTAAGCTTGTCAGTATATTCGGTATGAGTATGAGATGAAGTTGATGTGTATACAATAACTTTATCTGATATAGATTCATATAATATATATATTCGAGCTGCACAATGTGGCCCTCTACACTTAACTTTATTGCACCTTAAAAATTATTATATAAGTCATAATATTATACCTGTAATACACTTTTGTACCCTCTTCACTGTTGTTTTTAAACCATAGCCCCCAGACATCCTCGACATATTTCTTTGCGTCTTCAGCCTTTTCATAAGTGGCAACCTTTTGCCAAATGATATTTGTACGTCTACGTTTGATTTGATTTGGTAATTTGTCCTTAACAAATTCTTCACTACTATCAGATTCATAAGGATCAAGAGTCTGATAACCTGAGAATGTAGGTTCCAAGTAGCGCTAAAGGGAAGTACAGTTTTAGGAAAAAGCTTTTTGCTATTAATATATTAACGAAAAAAAATCAACTTTTAAGGAGACCACTGGTAATCCACGCCCTACTCTGTAGGCTTCTCTAACTTAGTTTGCGAGTTCGAGACTCGCTTATGCCGATATATTTTGAAAATAATTTTAAATAACTGTGCAAAAATTATATTTAATGAACAGCATCGTAATAAATAACTTAACAAATGAATTTAATACTGTACAAAAAATTATTTTACTGAATATTATTTTTTTTTACTGAGCATTTAATTATTTTACTGTGCATTTGATTATTTTACTGTGCATTCAATTTTTTTACTGTGCATTTGAATTTTCTACTGCGCGAAAATTTAATTTTTTACTGGGCACATTAATTTGTTCTCATTCTAAATAACCTAATAATAGATAGATCCTCCATTGAAAATTGTGGAATCAGATTATTATTGAGCCATTTAATAGCTTTTGGTAGAAACACTGCGATTCATACCTGCCACATTATAATTCCAGCTTATTTTGAAGATTGTTTTGTGATAACATCCCATCCCATGTTAATAAATCGGATTCGATCTTCATGCCTATACAGCTACTTTTCATTCTATACCGCCGTATTTTTACTTATTTTAAACATACCCCATTACAAATTATGTAGCTTAAGTGAACCGTCTATAATTTTTTAGCTCAATTTATTTCAATGTGACATCGACACCCGATATATTTCTTTTTTATAACGCCTTCAAATTAACAGCCCTATATATATTTTCTCTCATAGCGACATTTATCGTGATGGTATTTATGTTTAAGAGTTTATTAAGATATCGTATAAGACATAACATACAAATACATCCGGACAACGAAACACCATTAAACCTTCGATTGCTGAGAAAGAAAAATGATGTTTTTATTCGGGAAACGGTCAACATATTCTGATAGAGTATTTTGTGGCGAACACAAATATGTTTTTCGGGTTTTTCCTATACGTCAAGTTTTTTAGATATTTCGATTCAAAGTTGCGAAAATGACCGTTTTTGACCCTTTTCGACGCTCAATAGAGATATTGAATAGCTAAAAAGAAAAATTTAAACCTATAAGTGGTAGAACCAACTTAGTGTAAAACATTAAAAAATGATTTTTCCCCTATTTTTATTACTTTTTAATATATATCAAAAATGCAATTAGTCCCTATGCGAACGCGGTTTCCTTTGAGCCGCCCTTCCTCTCTATCTAATTGGCTTATATGCTTATATAACACTATACCCTTAGTGCATGTGAATAATTGATAATGTGTGGTGGGTGCAAGAGTAGTGGCTTAATACGAGCTATTACTCTGGTGGAGAGGGAGGAAAACAGGCGTAGTAAAAATTTATTTAACCCTTTAAATGACAATTATCACAATAGTCATGAATACTTGTTGACAAATTATTTATTTTTAAAATTATATTTTAAAGCCAGGTATCAATAAAAAATTACGCCATGATTTTAATAATCACTACACTATCATCGTAAGTTTTTATTATAAACCAAAGAGTTTGACAAGCTTAAATCTGCCCGACCCGAGCCCGAGGCCCGATTGTTTTATTAAATTCTGTCCGAGCGCGGCCCGAACTCGGGCAGGGTCGAGGTTTGGGCGGCCCGTGCAGGGCTCTAGTTGTAAGAGTTAATGTCTCTTCAAAATGATCAAAAAATCCTATATAAATATAAAAACGTAAACTTATTACCATTCATAGTCCATAAAATTTGGCATTAAGGCCTTCTTAATTCTAGGATCTAGCACATTAGAGATGTAATTTTCTAATGTTATATACTTTACTCTATAAATTGCACTTTTCTCTACCATTTTCGGCCTCTTTTAGCATGGACCCATCTCCACAAATATTAATCAAGATTTCATCGATCTCCTGAAAAAACACAATAATAATCCCGACAGCACTTCTGTGGGACGAAGGTTATCATCATAAAATAGCTCTAGAAAAACTTTAATTTCAATGTATATCTCATAATTGGTTAAATGACATGGGTCATTGTGGGTATTTAAAAGATTATTGATAGCCCATGTATTTTATAAAAAAAAGTAAACAAAATAAAATTTGATTTAGTTAACACTCTTTAACATTAAAAATTTTCTATTCCACCTTGTACTGACATCATGGGTATTCTTATTCGCGGTCATCTCCACATATTCTTGCATGTATTTGGGTCTGTGGAGTTTGGCTACAAAAGTTTCGATTTTGTTAAGTGGAGTGCCAGACACTTAATAACCTCCTTCGCAATTCATTCAGAGTGTGAGCCATACATCGCACACTATTTATTCTCTTAGAATGCTTGTTAATACGTCCTTTTCCATTAACTTGGCCGCTAAAACTATGTTAGATCCACAAACTAGATAGACTGTTCACCAGCGCACAAATGGTGTACCCTTTATTCCACCATTCTGATGTGAACATGGTAAAGTGGTGATGGTGATCATATAGAAATTAGTAATTTTCGCAAATTAAATAATCTTAAAAAGGTAAATAAAAATATTGAATTACGTAGATATCAAAAACAGCATTTTTTCACCTTTTTTATATATTATACCAATTTTCAAATAAAAAATATTCATTTCAATAGATATTGAACATTATGACATTTGTCACCTGTTTCACCTTAAAAGGTGAAAAAATATTTTTTTCGAGTTTAGTCCTATAATAAACCAATCTTCAAAAAAAATATTCATTTCAATTGATATCGAAGATTATGACATTTGTCACCTGTTTCACCTCAAAAAGGTTAAAAATATTTTTTTCGAGTTTAAAACATGTTTTAGTCCTATAATAAACCAATTTTGAAATAATATTGATTTCAATTGATATTGAATATTTTGACACTTGTCACCTGTGTCACCTTAAAAAGGTAAAAAAATATTTTTATTTGAGTTTAAAACTTGTTTTAGTCCCATAATAAACAATTTTCAAAAAAATATTCATTTCAATAGATATTGAAGATTATGACACCCTTGCAAATCCGCTCTCCTACGTCCTCGTCGTGCAGGGGGGTAACAGATTATATCTGGCTAAAGGAGAAGCGGTCCGTGTCACTTAGAAAGACAAAAAAAAAAAAAAAAAAAAAAAAAAAAAAAAAAGTTTAAAGTGACACGGCTCATACCTTTCTATATGTGGATTCGTTTATATGGAAAGGTTTCAAAAGAATGGTCCTTTAGAACTCACCCTCTAAGGAAAACGACTCAAACCCCTGTGATCTGGGGTCAGAATAGGATCTCCGCTCCTCGCGAATCGTACAAACCGACGAAGAGGTTGGCGCCAGGAAGGGCATCCGGCTGTAAAACCTGCTCCAATCTCCCCCTATGAATACAAAGGCGAATGGGCGGGGTACAGCCCTAAGTACCCCGTGGGTAACTCATCGACCTACGTCAAAAAGAAAGATGAGGATCCTGGCCAAATCGTTTTGGGAACTCCGCAAGGATTCTCTCCTAATGATGGTCATCGACCTGAAAATATTTGAGGAGGCTGGTCTAAAGGCTACACCCTAAGGGTTGCAACCTGGAACATAGGGAGCATGACGGGAAGAGCGGGCGAGGTAGTGGAAGCACTCAATCGGAGAAGGATAGATATATGCTGCATACAGGAGACAAGGTGGAAAGGAGAAAGTGCTAGGATGATGGGAGCCATTGGTGCGCGGTATAAATTCTACTGGCAAGGGCACAAGGATGGAAAAGCTGGTATAGGAATACTTGTCGCTGAGAAATGGGTGGACAAAGTTATCGATGTCATGCGATGGAATGACCGGATTATAGTTATAAAGATGGCGATGGGAGAAAGGCTATTCAACGTTATATCGGCCTACGCCCCTCAAGTAGGAAGAAGCGATGAAGAAAAAGACATTTTCTGGGATCGTCTGATGGAAATTACTTCCCACCTTCAAGAATCTATTATTTTAGGCGGGGATCTAAACGGACATGTTGGCGCGAATATCGATGGTTATGAAGGTGTCCATGGTGGTCACAGCTACGGAACCAGGAACACGGAGGGGGAACGCATTCTGGATTTTGGGAACGCTACTCAGATGGTTATATGCAATACTTTCTTCAAGAAAGAAGACAGGAAGCTTATAACCTATGAATCGGGTACCCTTAAAAGTACTGTCGATTATATGATGGTCAAAAAATCGGACAGATGTATGGTGAAAAACGTCAAGGTTGTCCCTGGGGAAGAATGCGTGACACAACACCGTCTTATTGTTGGGGATCTCGTAATGAAGGGGCTTATAAATCCAAAGAAACGTTATATCCCGAGACTCAAGGTGTGGTGTTTGAAAGATGATACTCAAAAGAGGGATTTTGCCGAAGCACTTGATGGAACCTCAGTGGAGATGGCGAAGAACGTAAACGACAAATGGACGGCTATGAAGAATGCTTGGCTTGACACAACATCGCGCGTTTGTGGTTGGACAAAGGGGCCCCCAAGACATAAGGAAACTTGGTGGTGGAACTCTGAGGCGGCTAAAGCTATCGAAGATAAAAGGCGTTGCTATAAAGTCTGGCATGAATCTCAACAAAGGTGCGATAAGGTTATGTATCAAGAGGCTAAAAGAATTGCAAGAAGGACCGTCGCCAGAATAAAGGAAACAAAAAGATGCGAGTTTGCTCTACGCCTTGACTCAGAGGAAGGGAAGAAAAACATGTTTCGTGTAGCCAAACAAATGGCGAAAGAACGACTCGATGTTGTGGCGACTAAATGCGTTAAAACGCCGGCGGGTAACATCATCTCCCATGGCGATAGAATCAAAAAAGTTTGGAAAGACTATATGAAACGACTCTTAAACGAAGAGAATACCTGGGACAATGACGTTGTTTGTGATAAAGTGGAGGGACCCTGCTGCTGGATTGGGACTGACGAAATTCAGCGTGCCATAAAGAAAACGAAACAAGGTAAAGCGGCAGGCCCAACAGGAATAGTGGCGGAGATGGTAAAAGCTTCTGGACATTTAGGAGTCGTTTGGCTTACACAGCTGTGTAATGCCATAATTCAGGAAGGGACTATACCTAGCGATTGGAAAAAGAGCGTTGTTCTACCAATCTACAAAGGAAAAGGCGACCCACTTGACTGCGGATCATATCGGGCTATTAAGCTCCTCGACCAAACTATGAAAGTTATAGAGAGGGTGCTCGAGAAAAGAATCCGGGAACAAACGAACATCGACGCTATCCAGTTCGGATTTAAACCAGGGAAAGGGACCACCGATGCCATCTTTATAGTACGACAGATGCAAGAAAAACACCAAGCAAAAGGGAAAAGACTATACTACGCCTTCGTAGACTTAGAGAAAGCGTTCGATCGGGTGCCGCGGGAAGTTGTAAAATGGGCTCTTAGGAAAACAGGTGTGGAAGAATGGTTGGTTACGGCTGTGATGGTTATGTATGACGAATCTCAAACAGCAGTGAGGACCCACGATGGCGATAGCGAAAGCTTTGAAGTGAAGGTTGGGCTACACCAAGGTTCCGTTTTAAGCCCCCTACTTTTCATACTCGTAATGGAGGTGGTGACAAAAGAACTGCGAGATGGACTCCCATGGGAACTTTTATACGCCGATGATCTCTTGATAATGGCTGAGAGTGAGGCTGATCTCTTTACAAAGATACAAAAATGGAAAATCGGAATGGAGAAAAAGGGCTTAAAAGTTAACATGGGAAAAACAAAGGTGATGTTTGGCGGGAAAAGTACGAAGAGCGCCGAGACAACTTGCGCCTGGCCCTGTAGCGTATGTCACAAAGGAATAGCTAGCAACTCTATACAATGTACAAAATGCCTAGGATGGGTTCACAAAAAATGTAGCGGTGTGAAAGGAAGTCTTTTATTGGCAAGCCGTACATTTAGCTGCAAGCCCTGCGTGACAAGACCTCTACCGGATAATGCCATAACCGACTTTAACATCGGTAATGGGGAGACGCTAGGAAAAGTTAACACCTTTACCTATCTCGGGGACTCTTTAAGTGCAGATGGGAATGTTGACTCGGCAGTTACAGCAAGGATACGACAAGCCTGGAAGAAGTTTAGAGAGATGGCCCCTCTTTTGACCGGAAAAGGTGTTTCACTCACTTTAAAGGGCAAAGTCTACGCGGCATGTATTAGAAGTTGTCTTGTATATGGAAGCGAAACGTGGCCATTAATGTCGATACATAAAGCCAAATTGGAAAGCACAGAAATGCGTATGATAAGATGGATGTCAAACGTGTCGCTACGGGAAAGAATAACAAGCAATAGACTCAGAGAAAGAATCGGGATCGAGCCAATCAACGAGGTCATCCGGAAAAACAGGCTAAGATGGTTTGGACATGTGGAGCGGAAGAATGACGACGACTGGGTGAAGAGATGTACTTCCCTGGAGGTATCTGGAAAGAAACCGCGTGGGAGGCCGAAATCAACATGGGCCTCTGTTCTAGCTACCGACATGGAAGCAATGGGTCTGACAAAACAGGATTCGCATGATCGGATAAAATGGAGGAAATGCATTAGGGGAAAACAGGCTAACCCAGGAGATCCTGGAAAACGGCCTTAAAACGATGAAGAAGAAGAAGAAGATTGAAGATTATGACATTTGTCACCTGTGTCACCTTAAGGTTAAAAATATTTTTTTTTCGTGTTTAAAACTTGTTTTAGTCCCATAATAAACCAATTTTCAAAAAAAAATATTAATTTCCTTAGATATTGAATATTATGATATTTGTCACCTGTTTCACCTTAAAAAAGTGAAAATATATTTTTTTCAAGTTTAAAACTTGTTTTAGTCATGTAATAAACCTTTTCAAAAAAAAAAATTTATTTCACCAGATATTGAAGATTTTGACATTTGTCACCTGTGTCACCTTAAAAAGGCGAAAAAATATTTTTTTCAAGTTTAAAACTTGTTTTAGTCATATAATAAACCAATTTTCAAAAAAATATTCATTTCAATAGATATTGAATAATTCGATATTTGGCATCTGTGTCACCTTAAAAAGGTGGAAAAATATTTTTTCAAGCTTAAAACTTGTTTTAGTCATATAATAAACCAAAAAATATTCATTTCAATAGATATTGAAGATTTTGACATTTGTCAACTGTTTCACCTTATAAAGGTGAAAAATTTTTTTTTATAATACACCTTTAATGATCTGCATAGATGATGCATAGCATACCAATTGGAACAAATTATAGATTCGTTATAACTAGCAAGTATGATACTTTCCACTTAGTGACGTCATACCATATTTCCCATCAATCAAAAGAATAAATAACTATTAAATAGCAAAAATTATAAAAACTTCACAGACTTCCATACACAACCCAAAACGACCAAAACCAAACCAAAAGGTTACCAAAATAATTCACCTAAACGCTAAGGTGTTTTTTTTATAAAAACGCCAAAGGTCGACCAAAATAATTCACCCAACACCCTTTGGGTGTTTTTTAACAAAAACGCCAAAGGTCAACCAAAAAAATTCACTCAACACTGAAATGGTTTGGGGGGAAAAAACGCTAACCCTTGCAGGCGACCAATCTTAAACCTTGGTTTTAACACTACTATGCATGTATGAATTTAATATTCATATTAATATAAGTGAAAACAAAATTTATTTATAAAAAAGCCCTTTTATATTATTATTATTATAATGAATACCGAACATTCTTTACATTTTATTTACATTTTATACCATTTTCATCATAAAAGTCTTTTACATATGTTCCATATTTTTTCGGAAATTTCGTAGTATTACGTACTATTATTTATTTGTGCGCCAAAGCAACGCTTGGCCGGCACAGCTAGTGCATTTATAAAATATAGGTTTAATACTCAATTTAGATTTGTGACACCTATCCAAATAAGCAATAATATTTAAATTATAATTAAATTTAGGAGGTCATGTGGATATTAAAAAAACATTAGTTGGCCTCTCTTTAATTAATTTAAGATAACAAATGAACATTATCTTACATGGTAGAATAAAAAATTTTTTAATAACAGGAAGAAATGAGCAAATTATAAGGAAAATTTTTATAAGTTAATAGCTTGACGTCGTTTTACAGGTTTATTGACATGTCAAATAGCTAATCCGTTATCCCTGTATACTCACATTTTATTACTATTGCTATGCTATAACGCTTTAGGTGAGTTTGCTCCTTAGGGTGTGGGTTGAAGCCAGAATGCATTTTTTTTATCGACCCTTGCCATGTGTTTGAATTTTTGAGTAGTCCGAACGCGGCTTATATGTGTTGGGGTTGAACAAAAAGGTTTTAGTTGATGTATCACCAAAAGACTATGCTTTTTCAATTTACAAACTTATATTATATCTAAATACCTATAAAAATAATTACCTAGCAATTAATAACTGCTCATAAAGTATTTTTTAAAAGCTATGAATTATAATCCAATTTATCTTGCAGCGCTTAGCGCCTATAACTTTTATATGTAGAATAAAATGCTTTTGCTTTAATTGCATATATAATTGATTATATGTGAGGTTAAAACTTCTGATGCATTCTGAACCTTCTTCTTCTTCTTTATCGTGTTGAAAATCCCAGAGACGTGGGGTAAGTTTTCAGCAGCCTCTTCCATCTGAGTCGCGTAAATGCCATGCCAATTTCCATCTGTTTGACGTCCATATCCTTTTCGACCAGTCGTTTCCAGGTGGCACGTGGTCTGCCCCTTCCTCTTCTTCCAGGCACGTCCATCTCCAGCGTTCGCCGTGTGTCTCTTCGTAATACATGGCCGTACCACCGAAGTCGATTTTCTCTTAAGAAGTCCTTCGTCGCTTGTATACCCATCTCTGTCATCAAGGATTCGTTCGTCCTGCGATCCAGCTTGGTGTAGCCTAAGCTCCATCGCACCATTCTCATTTCCGTGACTTGCAAGAGTTTCTCCTCCGCGGTGGTTACAGCCCATGTTTCGCTCCCGTAAAGGAAGACCGGTCGCACGATGGTTTTGTACGCCTTGCTTTTCAACCAAATTAGTATCTTTTTGTCACACATGACACCGGAGATACTGCGCCACTTGAGCCATGCTTTCTTGATCCGAGAATGGACTTCGGGGGTACATCCTCCCTCTTGATGTAATAGCGAGCCAAGATATGTGAACTTATCAACCTCCGTGTACATTGGACCGTCATTTTTGTGCATGGGCGGTCTACCGCCCATCGTTTGCATGTAAACCGTTTTCTTCTCGCTGACCTTTCGAATTCCGAAAAACGTTCTGACCATTTTTTCGCCTGATGAAAAACCCCTTCTCTTGTTTCATCGCATAGGACAATATCATCGGCATATAGCATAGTCCAAGGGGCTGGCTTGTGCAAGTCCTTTGTTATTGTATCCATAATTAGATTAAACAAGAATGGGCTTAACGCTGACCCTTGATGTAGTCCAATCATTATTCGGAAGGGCTTCGTTTCTCTTACGGTAGTCCTAACAGATGCAACCGCGCCATTATACATTTCCTTGATAAGTCGAACATCCTTCGGGTTTATTTCTGGCTCTAAGGGACCACCATATTAAGTCTCTCGGAACCGTACCGTAGGCCTTTTCTAAATCGATGAAGACCATGTGTAAGTTCTTTCTTATGTCGCCATATTTTTCCATCGTCTGCTTCAACGCAAAGATTGGATCCATCGTTGATTTACCTTCCACGAATCCAAACTGATTAGGCGAGAGACATACTTTGTCATTGAGCCTTTTCACTAGCACCCTTTCTAGTAGTTTTTGTGAGTGGCAGGTCAACTTGATACCTCTAAAGTTGCCACATTCTGCGCGTCTCCTTTGCCTTTGTATATGGGTATGATCGTACTTTCCCTCCATTGGTCAGGGATACGACTCTCATACAGCATAGCGTTATAGGCCTGTCATTGTGTCGATTCCTTCGCCTTTGCACCCAAGCCAAGCTTCGATCGGTAGATCATCGGGACCTAGCGCTTTCCCTGTCCGCATCTTCGTTAGTTGCGCTCCTACTTCATAAGCCTGCAATGGTAAAACCAAGTTCGAGTTCGGTTCCACCCTCTCTAGCGGTCTTCTATCATTCGTTTTGTTCATCATATTTTGGAAATAATCTTTTTTGATGACTTCCTTCGGTTTGCACAACGTTCGTCCCTCTTCACTTTTAATGACTTTCAGTGTCCCGACATCTCGACTTTTTTTCTCCCTAATCTTTGCGAGTTTATACATGACTATGTCGCCGCCCTTGGTATCGAGCTTGTTTGCCATCTCGGTGTAAGCTTCGTTCTTCGCTATCGCAACCGATATCTTAGCTTTGCGTTTCGCTTCACGATATGCCACGTAGTCTTCTCCTTTCTTCGTTTTGTACCATCGTAGGTACAACGCCTTCTTTTCTTCTATAGCCTCTTTGACCGAGTCATTCCACCACCATAGTTCACGCTTGTAAGCTCTGCCGCCTTTAGTTCGTCCCAAGATTTGAAAGGCCGTTTCCTTTAGAACATTTGCAACGGTGTCCCACCTTTTGGTAATGTCGCCCCCAAGCCTGCAACCTTCAAGAGCGGAGTTGCTCGAGCGTGAAACATTTCATTTGCACAATCATCCTTAAGCTTTTCGTACTTTGTCCTTGGTGTGTAGACTTTTCTCCTTTCGGGAAAAATCTTTCTTGCTATATCGAAGACAACTGGCCGATGTTGTTTGGCGATTTCTTCCCCCGGTATAACCTTGCAATCTTTAACTTGCCACAATTTTTGCGCTTCACTAGGATGTAGTCGACCTGTGTAAGGTGATCCCCACTGCTGTACGTCGCTAAATGTTCGGTAAGCTTCTAAAAGAAGGTATTCACAATGGACATATCGTAAGCTTGCGCCATCTGTAGTAATTCTCTCCCTCTTTATTCTTCACCCCATAGCCATGCCCGCCGTGATTTCGTTCGTACACGCCCCTTTCTTTCCCAACGTGCCCATTAAAATCTGCTCCGATGATGAGATTCTCGTCAGGCTTCACGTAGCGTATTTCTTTTTCGAGCTTCTCATAGAATTCGTCCTTCTAATTTTCGGAACATCCAACCTGGGGCGAATACGCACAAATAACATTGACAAGGCCGCCTTGATCCGCCAACTTTATGCACATCAATCTATCCGAGCATCGTTTGACTTCGACTACCTTGTCCTTAAAGAAATCGCTAAGTATTATACTGACCCCGTTCTTCCGTGATGGGGAACCCGAGTAGTATAGCTTGTAACCATCTCCTAGCTCCCTGGCTTTTGTTCCATGCTACCGCGTTTCTTGTAGACACGCTATGTGTATCCTTCGCCTTTTTAGCATCTGCGCAACCTCGATGCTCTTCCCCGTCAGCGTGCCCACATTCCAGCAGGCCACTCTTGTCCGTTCGACAACTAGATTCCTTAACCGCCTTCGTTGTGAGTGAGGCGGTAACCCTTGTATACTTTTCACATTGCACGGGCGGATGATGCAATGCGCGTCGTTTGGGGAGGACGCCCTAGAATTCTGGTATAAGTTCGTATTTGAAGCTGCCATGTTGTTTGGAGTTGCTTTTTTACAGTCGGCTTCCGACCGGACGCCAACCCTCCACTTTTTTCACACGGACTTGGGACAGTCGTTGGTAGTGTATGATGCATTCTGAACCGCGAAACGGAAATACTAAAAAAAATAAAACTTCACTCTTTTTAATGCGCAAAATAGGTTAAAAAAAGATGGTGAATGTCAGATAGACAATCAGGATTAGAGACCTGGCCTGCTCGTAATAAAAAAATTTAAAAGCGCGTGGCCGTCAAAATATCAAATCCGAGCCCGGTAGGTCATACTAAGGCTTGTCCAGGCCACACCCGTTGTTTATTATAAAGCAGAAGCTCGTCCAAGCCTAGCCCGCGGGCCAGACCGAGTCGTGCAGGTCTCTGATCAGGATATATTGCAAACTTCACAGTTTTAATGATAGGTTATTTAAATTAACTAATGTTTAAAGCTTTCACCAAATATTCTCTAGTGCCTGGCAGTGGAATCTTCATTGTACCATACCTTTGTTTGGAGGTTGCATTTAGATTATATTTAGAATAATTATTTCATACATTAACTTATATAATGCTACAATGATCACCATTTAAAATGTGGATGGCAACATAAAAGTTAATTTAACTCTAGACATGTTTATTCCCAAGCTAGTTGTTTTAACTTGAGAAAATTTACGTTTTATTTATTTTAAAAATTATTTATAAGGAATAATCAATAACAGTAAAAAGTTAATTATTTTATGCTTATAAAAAGCGCTAAGTATTTTTTGGGAAGTCATTTTAATATGCTGAGTTCTATTGATTAAATGTTTTTTTTGTTTTTATAGAAATAAAATATAAAAATTGATTTGTAATAGAGTAGAAAGAGTTTATTCTTGTTTTTATGCTTATCAATAAATGGGAGATTTTTATGAAAATTTAGATTGATACAATTAGTTTATTAATTTATTCGTAAATAGATACTCCGCATTTTCTTATAAGGACTATCTATAAAATATCGTTTATTTTTGGCCTTTATATATATATAAGAGAACAAATTATTGTGCTCAGTAATGAATTCATTTTTTGCTCAGTAGAATATTCAAATGCTCTGTAGAATAAACAAATGCTTAGTAGAATAATTAAATGCTCAGTAGAATAATTAAATTCTCAGTAAATAATTTAGTGTTCAGTAATTTAATTATTTGTTCAGTATAATATTCATTTGCTCAGTTTTTTTTTAAATCTTGCTCAGTAATTTTTTTATTTATGCAAAGTAACTAAGAATTAGCTTTTTAAAAAAATCCTAGAGCGAGATTCGAACCCAAGATATCTAAGAAAGAGTCTTGCGTGTTTCCCATGGAGTCAAAGTGCTCGCTTGAAAAATGGTTTATTTTTGTTTATATGTTAATTAAAATAAATTTTATTTAATAAACTACTTCATATTTGGCGCTCATTTTAAATTCAACTTGATGAACTCGGAAGCCACATTCTCTGTTTATCAAACTCAGGAACCTTATGAATCTGACAGAGAAGAAGTTGTTGTAGATAAAAAACAGAATTGCCACGTAAACGCACCAATAAAGAAGATTGCCACCTATGAAAATGCAGAAGAAGCTAAAACTTTTGTGGATAAAGCCTGGGGCTATTGGTACATAAATAACACTGAGGAAGGTATGAAAGTTTATTACAGGTAAAATATTTTTACCTTATATAAGAATTTTTAAGGTGTAGCAAAGCCAAATACAGAGGTCTGCAATGTGCCGCAAGATTGTACATTTTGTATGAATCTATATCTGATAAGGCGATAGTTTATGCTTCAACATCATTACATACTCATCAAGAAGATACTAAGAATATTAAACTAAATACTGAATTAAAAGAAGAGATCAAAAAGTTATTTGATTTGGGCCTCAAGCCTAAATCAACAATTTATAATCTTAACAAAATGGATTACAAAATTTCAATGTCCCAACTTAGAAATACATTAACAGCTTTAAGAAAGGAAAAATACGGTTTATCAATAGTTAGTTTAGGAGAGTTAGAACAATGGCTAATTGATCATTCCTTAATACCCTCAGATGAAGATGAACCCTATGTAGTTTCTTATATGGTGTCCTATGAAGAAAGTATTTACTTTTAAATTTTTTATGTCAACAAAGAGGTATTTTATCATTTTTCATCTGTTAGTTTTAGGCTTTTGAGAAATAGTGAACTTTCAGATATATTGCATGCTGATGCCACCTATAAAATCACTTGGCAAGGCTTCCCACTTTTAATAATTGGTACCACTGATTATGACAGACATTTCATTTTTTGGGAATGTCTCTCTGTACAAACAATAGGGAAGAAGACTTCATATTTCTTTTTAACAGTTTAATTTTTGGGCTGAAGTCTTTAGATAATACAACTCCTAAATGTGATGTTTTAGTTACTGATGGGGCAAGTGCCATCCATAATGCATTTTAAATTGTTTTTGGGAAGGACACAATAGTTATATGTTGGGCTCATGTCCGCAAAAATATTGACAAGAGGGTAATTATATACTTTAATACTAATTATTGATATAGGTTATACTGGCAGACAAATTGTACCGGAAGGAAATTTTAAATGATATTGATACAATGCAATTGTCCATCTTTTTATAAAAAATATATGTGCAAACATGTCGTTGGGTTGGCAATTAAACTTAAATATTGCCAACCACCTAAAGAAGCCAAAAGTGTGCCTATAGTGCAAAAAAAAGCGAAGCAGACCCTTAAAGGCTAAATCAGCCTTTATTGTTCAGTAATGGTAAGTTTAGATTATTTAACATTGATTATATAACAAATTTTAGGTTTTTGAAATGAAAGTTGTCTCCAGCAAAATTTGTTTATTTTTCATTTTAAATTGTTAATTATTATTAATAAACTGTATTTGTAAATATTTGTGATTATATTCAAATAAAAATTTTATATTTTCCCTTTGATTGATAAATATCAACAAAATTTGCAAAAAAATACACTATAAACATGTGTAGAGGCTCTTTCGCACACTACTTTCCCTTGACCCCGTCTAAGCGAATTCTATCACGTGATTTTTATTTTAATAGCCCCTCGCTTGTACTTAACCATCACGTGATTTTTATTTTAATAGCCCCTCGCTTGTACTTAACCATCAGGTGATTTTTTTTATTTTAACCTCGCTTGTATTCAATCATCGCCGGATTATTCAAATTATAATGGGCTCGCGCAGCTAGATAAGCACAACTTTTAAAACTAACATTTATTATTCGTTTTTTCGCTTAAAAATGAAATAAACCACTTCATTTGGTGACCCCAACGAATTCCATGGATGAACGAGTTCTTAAAGAACTTTGGTTAGAAAAACTTCCAAAAAATATGACCGGCATTTTGGCAATTGTTTCTGACGAGCAGTCCCTCTCCAAATTGGCCGAAACTGCGGACAAAATTGTAGAGACCTACCACAACTCCACATGTCCAATTGTAAATGTAGTCACGGAAGATGAATCGACTCGGCTTAGGGAGATGATTGCAAAACTCACACAGGAGGTACAAAATTTAAAAATCTCAATCAATAGGCCACGTGATCGTTCCAACTCGAGACGCCGCAATCCCTCTACCGTTCGCCACCCTAGCGCGCATATTCAACCAAATATACTTTGTTGGTACCATTACCGCTTTAAAGACAAGGCGCTCAAATGCGTGCAACCTTGCGCATTTAACCCCTCCTCGACAAACTAGTAGACCACCCAGGGATGGCGACGCCTGGACTTGGTCTAAAACTTAGTCGCCTATTTTACATATTCGACAAATCCACGGGTCAGCGATTTCTCATTGACACAGGCGCAGAAATTTCCGTTATTCCGCCTTCTCGAGACCATTCCTTGACCCCTTCATATGTGCAACTTCAGGCCGCCAATTCTACCCCTATCAAAACATATGGCCAAAAGCTTTTCACTTTGGACCTCGGCCTACGCAAAGAATTTAGATGGATTTTTACAATAGCAGACGTTAAACAGCCAATCATCGGAGCCGATTTTCTTAATCACTACCATCTAGTAGTTGATATAAAAAAGAAGCAGCTTTTCGACACTCAAACGACATTAACATCTGCAGGCAAGGCTACATTCGCTACGTCAATCAACATACAAGTTGGGATAATTGGCACCTCCCCCATCAAATCACTACTTCAGAAGTATGCCTCCATAGTGTCCCCTTCTGATTATAAGACTCAAGTAACTCATAGCACTCAACACCATATCCACACCAACGGCCCCCCGGTTCGCTCAAAACCAAGGAGACTCTTCCCGGACAAGCTTAAGATTGCCCGAGACGAATTTACTCACATGCTCGAACTTGGTATAATCCGTCCCTCTAACAGTGACTGGTCCTCACCCCTGCACATGGTACCCAAGAAGGCCGCGGGAGATTGGAGACCTTGTGGCGACTATCGCATGCTCAACAGTCGTACAATTCCCGACTGTTATCCCCTTCCCCACCTCCATGATTTTGCGCTGACCCTTTGCAATAAAACGGTATTCTCAAAGATCGACTTAGTCAGGGCATACCACCAAATTCCAATGGCCCCCGAGGATATTTCTAAAACCGCCATCACAACCCCGTTCGGTCTTTTTGAATTTCTTCGCATGCCATTTGGCCTTCGCAACGCTGCCCAGACGTTTCAACGCTTTATGGACCAAGTTTTTAGAGAACTTGATTTTGTTTTTGTTTACCTTGACGACGTACTCATTGCGAGTTCTTCCATTAATGAACACCACAATCATATTAGACTGGTTTTTGAAAGACGCAAGTCTTTCGGTATTAAAATCAGTCAGGATAAATGCGTATGGTGTCAAAACGAAATTAATTTTTTGGGACACAAAATCACCCCTCAAGGTTTGTCACCCCTTCAGGACAAGGTGGAAGCAATCCTCAATTTCCCACAGCCTACTTCGATGACTCAGTTGAGACGCTTCTTAGGGATGATTAATTTTTATAGACGGTTTATTCCGATGTGTGCCGATTTACTCAAACCTCTCACCGATTTGCTCGACGGTTCAAAGAAGACAATTTCCTGCACCCCGGAAGTTTCGACTGCTTTTAACAACGCCAAACTCGCTTTAAGCAATGTCGTGCCTCTCTCCCATCTTCAAAAAGACGCTCAACTCTCAATCACCACCGACGCCTCCAACTCAGCTGTAGGAGCCGTATTACATCAAACATCTAACGGTAATACGCTGCCTTTGGCCTTTTTTTCCCAAAAGCTAACAAAAACTCAACAACGATACAGTGCATTCGGTCGCGAATTATTAGCAATATATTTAACAATCCGCCATTACCGCCATTTTTTAGAAGGTCATGAATTCACTATTTATACAGACCACAAGCCACTAACTTATGCTTTCAGTACACCTATCGACAAATACTCCCCGCGGGAGATTAGACAGTTAGACTATATTTCGCAATATACTACCGATCTCCAATATATAGCTGGCAAATCAAATGTAGTCGCTGACACCCTCTCAAGGTCTGAAATTGATTCCGTTGATTTTAAAGACAGGCCCCTAGTAGAAAGGTTAGCTTTGGCTCAGATGGAAGAAAAGTCGGCATTTCAGGACCTAAAGTCCCTAAAATTAACGCAACTTCCTATACCTGGCTCTGATTTGACCGTGCAATGCGACATGTCCACAACCTCACCTCGACCACTCGTTCCAACTTCACTCAGACGCGTAATTTTTGATAACTTCCACAACTTATCACACCCTGGTACGCGTGCAACACTTAAGCTGATTTCACGTCGATATGTTTGGCCCTCCATCAATAAGAATGTAAGGAAATGGGCCAAATCATGCGTTGCTTGCCAAAAATCGAAGATTCATCGTCACATAAAAGCCCCTTTAGGCACATTTGCTGAACCTGACGCTCGATTTAGCCACATCCACGTCGATCTCGTTGGTCCACTACCACCGTCGAATGGATATACCCACTTACTTACCATTATTGACCGTTTCACACGATGGCCTGTGGCCATGCCGATCCGTGACACCTCAGCCCAAACGGTTGCAAAAGCTCTGATCAAGTATTGGATAGCTGACCTCGGAGTACCATCAAGCCTCACAACAGATAGAGGTCCCCAGTTTGAGTCCCAATTATTTCGGAATCTCACGCAACTCCTTGGTGTAAATCACATCACAACCACTGCCTATCATCCACAAGCCAACGGCATGATTGAGAGATTTCATCGACAGTTGAAAAGTTCCTTGATGGCACAAGGTGACACAAACAAATGGGATGAGCTCTTACCATTAATTTTGCTTGGCATTCGAACCGAACCACAATCAAGGAAGACTTAGGTTGCACTCCAGCCGAATTAGTTTATGGCACTACACTTAGACTTCCCGGCGAATTTTTTACGAACTCAAGAACACCTCATAACGCCTCCGAATTCATTAAATGCCTAAAACACCATTTTTACCATTTACCTTTTAAAAAAGTCAGGACACAATTGACAAATGCGAGTACAACTTCACTTCTTAAGGACTGTAAATACGTTTTTATCCGTAATGATTTCGTTCGAAAAAGTTTGGTGCCACCATATGACGGCCCGTTCAGAGTAAAGTCCAAACATGCTAAATATTTTATTATTGAAAAAAACGGAAAAGCTGACTCAGTTTCGATCGAGCGATTGAAACCTGCATATTTAGATACTTCAACTGAGCCGCTTACGGCTACTGAAAATGTAAATCCACCCAAAGTTTGTCCCTCCGACGACATCGCCGGACCAGCTAACTCCGACCCAGACCTAACAAAATCAAAAGAAAACCAATACATCACATCGAGAGGAAGGCACGTGCATTGGCGCTATAAACTACTACACTAGCCACAACTCTCCGAGTGGAGCCCCGAGGATAGTTGTAGAGGCTCTTTCGCACTCTACTTTCCCTTGACCCCGTCTAGGCGAATTCTATCACGTGATTTTTATTTTAATAGCCCCTCGCTTGTACTTAACCATCACGTGATTTTTATTTTAATAGCCCCTCGCTTGTACTTAACCATCAGGTGATTTTTTTTATTTTAACCTCGCTTGTATTCAATCATCGCCGGATTATTCAAATTATAATGCGCTCGCGCAGCTAGATAAGCACAACTTTTAAAACTAACATTTATTATTCGTTTTTTCGCTTAATAATGAAATAAACCACTTCACATGTAAAACTTAAGAAGAGAAAGGCAGACCATTTAGAATTGGAATTATAGGTCATTACTTTTTATAGCTTTTTTAACTTGCCATATATTTATTTGAATTGAGAGAAGGGAGGACTTAAAGGGAAAAAATTCAAGACACTAAGATACCTTATAACCTTTAAAATTTAACAATCAAAATAACCTATTTCAATTTCCACACACTCAATTTAACTTTATTTTTACAAAATATTAGTGCTAACTAGATTAAGACTGAGTATTATTTATTAAAATTACTTAGCATTTTTTTGAATACTGAGCGTTTTGGATTTATAACTGAGCAAAATTAAGATTATTTACTGAGCATTTTGGAATTATAATTGAGCAATATTAAGATTATTTACTGAGCATTTTGGATTGATAACTGAGCAATATTATGATTATTTACTGAGCATTTTTGAATTTTTTACTGAGCACATTAATAAAATACTGAGCATATTTTATTGACATTTTTGATTTTTTTACTGAGCATTTAAATAACATCCTATATATAAGATAGTAAAATTAATTATTGATTTTATCTTTATTAAACAATCATCAATATTAAACATAATCCCACAAAAAATATATACAATTGAAAACGATTGTCATCGACGATATACGTCTTATTGATAAAAACATATCGTAAAAAACAGATTTTAAAATTTATTGATAAATATTATTAAAATATGAAATCCTTTTGATAAAAAATTCTAAAAAGTTAGAATTTATTTAAAAAAACCAGTGGCGTAAATGAGGGGGGAAGGGGGGGGCGGGGGGGGGGGGGGGGGTAGAGCCCTGCACGGGCCGCCTGAAGCTCGACCCGGGCTCGGGCTGAATTTAATAAAACAATCGGGCCTTGGGCTAGTGTTGGGCCTGATGAGGCGGCCCAACTTAAGGCCCGAGCCCGGCCCGATATGACTAAAGCAAACTAATCTTTTATAAAATATGATTTAAACAAACTCAACTCGATATTAAATAATTATATATAGCTCCAAGCTTCCGTTTTTCCCCCTGTCTATAATATTTTGATCTAGATTGCAAATCTTATTCTAGTATTTAAATAAATTTACAGTGGCTATTACTTTAGAAATAAACAAGGAAATTTGTTAAAAAGTATTTTATTTGGGACTGTTAGATAAAAATTATTTTATAAAGTAAGATTTCCAGTTTTAAATTATTGGCTGAATAAATTGTAGCGAGTGAAAATTAAAATTTTATTTCAAACTTATCCTAGTTGTAAATTACGATTGATAACAATTTAATGCATTATGTATCTATATGGTAAAATGATTTTCAAAAATTTTAAAATAAATTTATGAAAATTTTTTATTTGAAAAATCGGGTCGTCGGGTCGGGCCAAAAATAAGAAAGTTGTTCGGGCTTAGCCCGGGCTCGGGCAAAATAAAAACTGAGACGTCGGGCTCGGGCCGGGCTCGGGCAAAAAAAGTTCATTTTGCAGGGCTCTAGGGGGGGGGGGGAATACGGGAAATCCCCCCCCCCCTGTTTTTGATTAATAACTATTAAATGGGTTAAAGTATTATAGTTTAGTTACATCAATGACTTTAAGATAGTTATAAAAACCTAGAAACATAATATATACATCTAATTTTTTTGATTTAATTTTTGACAAAAATGCGTTGTAAAATTTTTTTTTGCCAGATTTCCCCCCCCCCGCCCCCCGTGATAATCCTGGCTCCGCGCCGGAAAAAAACTGATCAAAAACTAACAAATCATTAATAAACTTAGCATTTGATTATAAAACTAAGATAGTTTAAACACTTAGCAAACAAGTAAATTAATAAAGCTTTGCATCATGAATATAAAAATTATCATATATTTTAGTAATAATTTATATTCGCGAATGAATGTCAAAGCCTGTCGCACTTTTAGTAAGGAGTTGTAATTAAGACATTACGGTTTAAATTATTACTTGCCTATTATTAAAACCTGACACTATGAAAATTTCATTTGATAAATTGGATAAATTTATTTAACTATAAATAAATAAACATTAAAAGTTTACCTTTAGTTAAATAATTATACGGGGTAACAATTTTTTAAAAAATATATTCTTATATAAGGCTGAAGTAAAAAATTATTTAATACTTTTATTTTTGCTTTATTACATATACTTAGAGATTTAATAATAATATCTTATATTACAAAATGCGGATTGTTTTAAATTTAGTCTACACATAAGCTAATTTAATTTGTATTATTAATATAAAAACGTCAAATAGAAAATATTTCCTAATTAAGCGCTATTTTCCCAAAGTCTTTTTTCTCGTGTTTTTCTCAAATTTCTGTGTTTTTTTCGATAACTCTGTTTCATCCATAATTTCAGGGAAAAAATTCATCTCTAAAATTCAGTTTATTGTTTGTTTTTGGACGTGGGCAATTTTTAAGCATATATTGCGTCAACCCATACCCATAAATACATAATGATTGATGACAATAATGAAAATCTAATGCGTGGTTTAAAAAATTGAAAATATTTGGTCTATTAAAATTACTACCTATTAATAAAACAGATTCTACTTAAGTTCCAAAAATCAGTTGTGTTGTATACCTGCAATAAAGATTTAGTTACTATATGGTTCTTTATTTTTATCACAAAAAATAAGATAACATGAGAGTGTTAGAAAAATTCTTATTTTTAACTAAACTTTTAATAATATGATTAGCTAACTCAGATTTAAATAATAAATAAAAAGATAACTTTCGTAGAAATTAATTAATAGCGGACATAATACATCCCAAGTGACTACTTAAAATTAATACGTTTTGGTTTTTGAAGAATTGCCGAATTAAAGCATAATTTTTAAGAAAAGGCAGTATGGCAATGTAGGATTAAATAATATAATTATTTAGGTTCGATACTTGGCCAATCAGTATGCTTGTAATAAATTATATCATTTATGAACATGCTAGTTAAAAAATAGGTTTATGTTTTTATTGCTAAACATGAATTAATATTTCTAGTTATAATAAATTAATCATATTACAAAAATATTAATAACGCGATCACCTAAAAATACATACATCATTTAATTTCTTTATATAATATAATAAGGAAAGAAAATGCTTATTTGCGAGCTAAAGCGATTTATTTAAATACATATTATATGATAAATGGTTAAAAGCATATAGATTTTAGCTTAATAAAAATTTGGCAAAATTTTAGCCACAAGTTTTCATCGACATAGACATATCCAATGAAAAAGGTAGAATATTTTATCTGATCTAATGTGTAAACCAATAAACCAGATTCTTTGAATGTACGGAAGAATTTGCTAGTTAAGTGGTAACTAGAATTTGACACAATTTTAATCCAAATTCTTATTATGAGTGGAATATTCAAAAAAAAGTAGGCTGTCACTATAATGATAAAAACAACATGTTTCTTTGACAATGATTGAACATTTAAAGGCGTATCGTTGTCCGGATGTATTTGTAAGCTATGTCTTATGCGATATCTTAGTAAACTCATAAACAAAAAAAACATAATGATAAAAGTTGCTATGGCAGAAATTATAAATACAGCTGTATATTTGATGCCGTTATAAAAAAGAAAGCGTTCAGATGTGGCTTTTCCAAGGACCTCAATGTCACATTGAATAAGTCTGAGTTGATAAATTAGACTAGAGGGCTCACTAGTACTACAGGGCACGGAATGCAATACTTGATAATCGGGTATGTTTAATATAAGTGCAAATAAGGTGGTATAGATTGGAAAGTAGCTGTATAGGCATGAATCCCGAATCCGATTTATTAACATGGGATAGGATATTATCATAAAACGATCTGCAAAATAAGCCGGGATTATAATGTGGCACGTATGAACTGCAGTGTTTCTGCCAATAGAAATTAAACGACTTAATAATAACCTAGTCCCACAATTTTCGAAGGAGGATCTCTTTACAATTAGGTGATTCATAACGAGAAAAAAGTTACCTAATGTAGCACAAAGCGTGAAAATATTTAGCCAATTCAATAATGAGTAGGCTTTGTTGTTTCTTAAGTGCGGCTCAAAGCAGAAAAAATGGCAAACTAAGCCATTAAACATGAGACCGATGAAAATTTCTACCATAAACAAATAAAAGAGATTGGTATTTTCGTTATAACGATTGTTTGTTTTGCAAAATGTAACGCTTCCACTAAAATCCACTTCAACTTTGATGAAATGTCTTGAGTAAATGTTATGAGTAATGTTGACAGAATTCATAATTAACAAAAATTGTAATCGAATTTTTAAGGCGTTATTTAGATGGTAGGTGAATTCATTGCCATAAGTAAAATGATTTATTTGAACAATTTCGATACACTCGATTTTTATAATTATTCTTAAAGCTATAACACTTAATTAAAAAACGCATATTGGTTTATATTAAATCTAATGTAAGAATTGGTTGTGGCCTATAAAGCTAAAAGATTCTCTTTAAAGATAACATAATATCCTGACAGGAAATTATAATTACGACATATTCAAGGTTTGAACTACCTCTATGTACATGCCAAGGTTGAATTATAAGCAACCTGGCACTATCTTAGCAACGTATATCGGTTGGCAATAAGAAAAATCGCTCATTATTCACTAACTTTAAATTATTCAAAGGCTTTCAATGAATCTGTTTGACCCTGTTTATTAAATAGACACTAGATTAATGGATTTAAAACCTACACTTGATCTTAATCTCAAATCATTGCTATATAATAAATATTTGAATTTTTATTTTATAATAATAACAATTAATATATCTTTATTTTTTAAAAAATACCGCAAGACACTACGAATGCATACGTAGTCATTTTAGAATTCTTGTCGATTAGAAATTTGTTAGTAACTTCATAAATACTAGTATCGGTTTCAGTCGTTTTTTATGAAGTTTACTGCGGTTATTATGATCCACATCGTGAAGATATTTAAAAGGTTTGAACGTGAAGTAGGTATCAGGTAGATGTACTACGAATGTGTAAGCTGTAAACGCGGGTGCAAAATTATACATTGAAATAAAATTGACATACCCTCTCCTTTGGTCAAAATATTTTGGGTCTTGATAGCAAGCCCACAGAAAAAATTTCCAAGATCATAGAAAGAATCCATGGAGAAAAAAAGGAAGGAAAGCGGAAAAAGTTGTAGTCAAGTGTAAACAAGCAATTCAAGGTCTCGGTTAATTTATAAAAGGATAATTCGTCTATATCCTGGTTAAAACATTAATTGGTGTATTTGTAATTAAATGCGAATATAAGTGAAAATTAGGTTACAAGATAGAATATAATTTTTGTTATTTTTTCACAATACGAAGTTATTGTATTTTAAATTTTTATGAATCAACAACATAACTTGTAATAAGCACATTTTCCTAATACACCCATAAAGCTTGATATGTTGCTCAGGACCTAGGTTAAAGCCAGACTGTAAAATGTTTTCCCATCGGCCGAATCCATATGTTTTTATTTTTGTAAAACGAGCCCTGCTTGATGTTAATGTTCATCCTTTGGGATTACACCAAAAAATTTCAGATAATCAACACGAAAAGACGATGCCTTTGCAATTAAAAATCTGTTTAACTATGAATTATTCAAGATGTTAGTATCAAAAGTTTGTTAAATAATACTAGTGGGACTCGAATTGTAGCTTGTAGTAGATATAATGCCTGAGAGCCGTCGTTGGAAGCATGAGAGCAGCTTTGTTTGGACTACGCGGGCATTCTTTTTCTTCTTCTTTCTATGATTGTTAGTCACCTAGGCTGGTGGTCAGTCCTTTCAGCATTCGTTTCCATTTGTCTCTTTTACATGGACCTTTCTTTATCTTGTGGACTTTCATATCGTTTCGTTATTTTATGGATCCAGGTAAGCTTAAGTCTTCCTCTCCTTCGTTTTTCTGCAAAATTTATCATCTCGATTTTCTTTCCGACGTAGTAATCGTTCCTTCTTTCATGGCCATACCATCTTAGTCTGTTTGTTAGGAACTTTGTCCTAATAGATGTAGTACCTAAAATTCTTCTTATTTCTTCATTTCGCTTATGTTCCTTTTTGCTTATTCCTAGCACCCATCTTAGCATTCTCATCTCCATGGCCGCAAGACGCTGCTATTCCTTTTTACAAATAGCCCATGATTCCGAGCTATAAAGGACTGATGGCTGTATGATCGATTTATACAGTGCACCTTTTAGTCTTCTTGGGATGTTTTTGTCACATAGAACGCCTGTCAAGTCCCTCCCTTTGAGCCATCCGGAACTTATCCTTGCTTGGATTTCTTAATCCATTCCACCATCCGATTGAAGTGTTGATACTAAATATTTGAGGTAATCCACGTTTGTTAGTTGCCAATCGCCTAAAAGGGATGCACTTAGCTGACTTTCATCTAATTTAAATTTTGTCTTCATGTATTCTGTTTTCTTTCGATTTACCCTGAGACCACTTTCTTCTATTGCATTTACCCATCTATTTACAGTATTAGCCAATTCTGGTTCACTTTTGGCACAGAAAATTATATCGTCTGCAAAAATTATTGCCCAAGGAGCTTCCTCGCCCATATCCTTGGTAATAATATCCATTATCATTATTAATACGAAGGGACTAAGAGCTGAACCTTGATGGACTCCAGAATGGCAAAGCCCTTTGTAGTCCCCACCGTGTACGTTCTAATTCTCTTGTACATATCTTTTATTGCTCTGACGTATAATTCCGGCACATTGTTTTCTTTAAGACATTTCCACACTAAAGTACGAGGAACTTCATCGAACGCTTCTTCTAGATTGATGAAACACTTGTGCAAATCCTCCTCTTTTTTCTAAATCGTTCCATTAACCTTCTAACACTGTTTAGGGCGTCTGGCATATAACATTTAAATCATACATAGGACCGCCCTGACTAACAATCGCTTAAAAATCGATGGAGACAAAATATTATGACTCTGCATGAATGTATTGCTATAAAACTTGTACAATTCTTAAGTTATTGTTTAAAAACGTATATGTATTGCATATAGACTTTCTTATCACATTTGTAGTGATAGTACAGTAAGTAGGCCAATACACTATTAATTTTATCGTGCGCCTGAATATAAATTAATAGTAATAGATAGTATATGACATAGGTAATTAGATATATAAAAAAATCAGATCAAATAAGAATGATAGGCAGATACTTTTCATTATTTCTTTATTTTTCCATTATTCATAATATTATTCCTTGATAAATTTCCCCAACGCTTGTTTTTGTGATAATATTAAATTTCTAAATGCATCCCACTCAGATTATTTGTTTGGGCCTTTTAAAATGAAAATATAGAGGAAAAAACATAATAGCATGTTAAATGTTACATTTAAACCTATTTATCTAGATAAATTCTACATTATGAATAGGGGTTGATTACTTTATAAAATAGCTATATAAAAAATAGCTATATATAAAATAGCTATAAATGAATGAGATATTAAATAATATAATATCTATGATTATTTACTAATATATTTACTAACAGGATAATAATTGTCGTTTGACCCACCTTTTGATACTGGAATTAATATGGAATGATTCATTCGTCTAGAGGCACCATATATGATGGTTTATCACAGAGCTGGTCAAAACTATTGATTTAAAAAACATCCCTCTCAACCAACTTATTAAAGGCTGCAAAATGTTAAATTTATACTAGTTCTCTTTTTTAAATTTTTACCCCTTGAAAAGAAAATATCTTTCTTCTAGGTGCCCTTTTGGCGTACAATACACTTAACTTAAAAATTTGAAATAAAAAATCAAATTAACTAGCTAGTGTTAGACCTGTGGTCAATCTTTGGTTTTAGTCGATTAAACTTAAACAGACTAAATGTTTTTTGGTCTGTGTTTCTTATTCGACCTCTAGGCTTAGTAGAATTTGGAATACAGATCAGAGTCCACCGTTTATCTTAGTTAAACCAAAGGTCCACCAGATAAAACCCAGGTGGATTTGCAACACTAATGCCAGCCAGCATGTCGTTGCCTAAAAAAACTACTTCAATATTGTTAATTTTTTTGTGCTCCCGCTCCTCAGACGCTTTTGTACATTGCAAAACATTGAACCCATATAAAATTCATTCATTAATTCACCTTTTATTCAACCTTTCACTCACTATTAGGCTCAAAGTAATATTGTCAATTATATGGAAAGGCCTTGGAAGCTCACATAGCTCCTTATCAATGGGTCTTGATGGCCCCTCACTTGATTTTTGGGAAAATAATCTTTTTCTCAATTGAGATTTTACATGCATTGTTCTATTCGCCGCTACAGATCATATCCAAAGGCTAATCACAAATAAACAAATTTCTCTCTCTCAATTATTTATCCCCCTACTTTCATCATGTTCTGGCACTTTGAACGACTTAGGTAATCTTCTCATCTTAAATATTCTTCGGCATTTTTTGACAACATCCAATCGCAATATTAAACTCAATATTCGTCTTTATTGTGACTGAAATCCTGGTCTATATTAAAATGGGAAGGCGAGAATAGATTCTTCTATTTGTAGAATTCCAGCTAATTGTGATGTAACTTATTACATATCAATAAACGTTCTACATTAAAAAAAGGCTGATAACTCTATAGAAACTCTAGTGATGACATAAATTATTACAATTTAAAGGAAAAAGTTATTTTTTTTTAATTTATTCGGCATGAAAAATGACTCTCTAAAGTTAAATCATGTTAGATTTATTTATCTTTGGAGATATTAAACGAGTTACACTTGCAAAACAATGTTCAGTTACTAAAAAGCGATTTAAATTTTGCCAACATTTGACAAAATTTTAACCACAAATTCTCATCAACATACATATAAATGATAAAAAAGTAGAATATTTCATTTGTTCAACTGTGTATATCATTAAAACGGATTTTTTAAAATTCATGGATATATTCAAAATGTTCAAATGAAGAAAATTTGAAATTTTTTGTCCCAAACTAAAACTATAAGTGAGACATTCAATAAAAGGTAAGTTACTAATATAATTATAAAAACTACATTTTTTCTTGATAACATTCGAACATTAGTATATCCCGAGCTTTCGGAATTAATTTGTGGATGATGCCTAAAACGATATCGCAATAAACTTTTGAACATAAAAAACACCATGATGAATGTTGCCGTAAAGTTAATGCCGTTATATAGAAGAATATCTTTAGGTGTGGAACTATCAAAGGCATCAAAATCACATTTAAACGATGGTAAATTAAATGTGGTGAGGCCACGGAACTACAATGAGTAGCATGAGAATTTGATAATCGGGTATGTTTATAAATAATAAAATTGTGGCTAGATATAAAGGAATACACTTGTATAGACGTTTGGATCTGATGCCAATAATTAGAGTGGGATAGGAAAGTCATATAGCGATCGGTTAGATAAGCAGGAATTATTAAATGGCAGACATGAGCAACCGTATTCCGGCCAACTACCATTATACGACTAACTAATAATCTAATGCCACAATTGTTGAAGGGTGATCTTTCTAAGATTAAGTGATTCATTACTAGCAACAAGTTAGACAGTATAGCGCAGAGTGTGAAGAAGTTAAGCCAATTCAATAACGAGTAGGCCTTGTTGTTTTAATTGCTATGCAATTTATGGGCTCGTTTTTTGGTTGTCTGTCCGTTGTCCGTCCGTCCGTTGTCCGTCTGTTCGTTGTCCGTCCGTCCGTTGTCCGTTGTCCGTTACCCTCCCTATCTATTTGCATTGGGTATATTAGGTTATCGATTTTTTAAATTAATGCATGAGAAAGAGGTGCCCCACCCCTCATCTCTATCTCCCTCGCTGTGTTATTTTTTAAATTAATGCATAAGAGGTGCCCCACCCCTCATCTCTATCTCCCTCGGTGTGTTATATATAAGATTTGTTAAATTATCTATTATATAATAAACATAGATAAAAGTTGTTTACTTTTCATGCTATGCAATTTAACTAGTTATATAATAAACATAAATAAAAGTTGTTTACTTTTTAATTGCTATGCAATTTAACTAGTTTTGGGGTTAGAATCCCGGAGTTTTTTTGACTCTTATGATTGTTCTTGTTACTATCATTGATAATAAGAATTTTTGGCCGTCCGCTGGCTGCTGACCAATGAAAAAAATGACCATTGGCCAAAATGTGAATCGAAATTATTTTTTTCGTTTTTTTTGACTATTATGATTGTTCCTGTTTCTACCATTGCTATTATGACTTTTTGGCCGACCGCTGGCTGCTGACCAGTGTTATAAAATAAACATAAATAAAAGTTGTTTACTTTTAATTGCTATGCAATTTAACTAGTTTTCGGGTTAGAATCCCGGGTTTTTTTGACTCTTATGATTGTTCTTGTTACTATCATTGATAATAAGACTTTTTGGCCGTCCGTTGGCTGCTACCACTGAAAAAAATGACCATTGGCCAAAATGTGAATCCGAGTTTATTTTTTCGTTTTTTTGACTATTATGATTGTTCCTGTTACCATTGCTAATATGACTTTTTGGCCGTCCGCTGGCTCCTGACCGATGGAAAAAATGACCATTGGCCAAAATGTGAATCGAAAATATTTTTTTAGTTTTTTTTGACTATTATGATTGTTCCTGTTCCTACCATTGCTATTATCACTTTTTGGCCGTCCGCTGGCTGCTGACCAATGGAATAAAATGACCATTGGCCAAAATGTGATTGGAAATTTTTTTTTTCGTTTTTTTTACCCTTATGAATTTATATCCACTTTTACCGTGTCCTGGCTGCTGACCAATGGAAAAAAATGACCATTGGCCAAAGTGAGCATCAAAATTTTTTTTTCCATTTTTTTGGCTATCATTGACTTATAGAGTATCTGTTGGTACTGACCAATAGAGAAAAAGTGAGCATTGGCCAAATTTTTGATTTTTTTAATTAAAAATTGTTCAAATTCAACAAAACATTTCTCCCAACAATTCTGCAAATTCTTAACATTGTGTTGTTTTATAATATAATGTTTGTTAGACCCATAATCAATAAAAACTAATGTAATACGCAACTAGATGCAAACACTAAATCTAACCCTAACCCTTGCCTATATTACATTTTGCCTATATCATTTTGCCTATAATGGAAAATTTGTATAAATAATTAATTCATTAGGCATTTAATACCCCCCTATAGGCATTCTCGCCCCTTCCCACCTTTCTCGCCCATAAATTGCATAGCAAATATGATACATTTATACGAAGTACAGATGAGTCGTCCCCCCTTCCCTTCCCCCCTTCCCTTCCCTTCTCCCCCTTCCCATGAGGGCCGAAGGCCCGAGTATTTCTTAAATTTGGATCGAAGCATAATAATTTAATAATAACACCGTTGTATATGACGCCGACAAAAACTTCTGCGAGAAAAAAATGGAAAAATCCTATATTTTTTGCTCCATGTTTATGTGGATCGCAATATTATTTACAATTTTAACTTTAATCACATGCCTTGTTACACTTTTATAGTTGGAGCTGTCAGAGATCATGTTCGATGAAGCGAGATAATGTTAGTAGCTAAATAAGTCTAAATCATCAATTATATTCGGCATAAATTAAAATTGTTTTAGTTTCCATTAAGAGTTTTAATGTAACTTATTAACTTTATATCGATCTGTGGGCTAAAAACTTTGGAATAGTCGCCGAAATCTAATTAAATAACTAAATGACCCATATATAGCTTCTTCTATTATTAAATTGTTATTATATTTTTAAGAATTTTATAATGCATTGAAATGATAACCTTAGACTGACTAATATTTTAACACCATTTAAAATACTTAAAAGTTAATGAGATGTCAAACAAGCTCAACCCCTTATTTATTTGTAAGTCAAAGTTTATTTGGTAAGAACCCGGAAATTTGACAATAATATAAATATTTATGTTTATTATATAACATTGGTCAGCAGCCAGTGGTCGGCCAAAAAGTCATAATAGCAATGGTAGAAACAGGAACAATCATAATAGTCAAAAAAAACGAAAAAAATAATTTCGATTCACATTTTGGCCAATGGTCATTTTTTTCATTGGTCAGCAGCCAGCGGACGGCCAAAAATTCTTATTATCAATGATAGTAACAAGAACAATCATAAGAGTCAAAAAAACTCCGGGATTCTAACCCCAAAACTAGTTAAATTGCATAGCAATTAAAAAGTAAACAACTTTTATTTATGTTTATTATATAACTAGTTAAATTGCATAGCATGAAAAGTAAACAACTTTTATCTATGTTTATTATATAATAGATAATTTAACAAATCTTATATATAACACACCGAGGGAGATAGAGATGAGGGGTGGGGCACCTCTTATGCATTAATTTAAAAAATAACACAGCGAGGGAGATAGAGATGAGGGGTGGGGCACCTCTTTCTCATGCATTAATTTAAAAAATCGATAACCTAATATACCCAATGCAAATAGATAGGAGGGTAACGGACGGACGGACGGACGGACGGACAACAAAAAACGAGCCCATAAATTGCATAGCAATTAATAAATACATAAAACATATAAACGAAAAGCATCAAATAATAAATTAGAGGACTTGTAAAAATTCGCGAACCATTTAAAATTGGTTTGACTATAAGTTAACCAAGTCTTTGTATAAGTTAAAAGGGTGCGGGAGGCTGATGGCGGAGAACCTCTTACGAACTCCTTACAATTTCTAAAGCCTCTTTATAAAGGTCCTTAAACTAGAAGCGACCTATGGAATAATAACTATTCCGCTTAAAAGTGTTTAGTTTTTATCAAATTTTTGCCGTTTGGCAAAAACTAAAGAATTAGTGTTGTTATAACCCATTGAGACCGGACCATATGAATCTTCGACAGATTTTTGTAAAATCTGGAATTCTCGAGTGATTTTGCACCAAAAGAAAATATTGAGAAAAAAATTTGAAAAAAAAATATATTACTGCCATTTTTAAGGTGTCGTTTATTTCATACGATAGGAATCCGCTGTTCAATTACAATAAAAAATGCAAAATTTAAGCAATAGCTCAAGCAAAAATTATTTAATTATGAAATAAAACTGATTATAATATAAATTATTTATTGACAAATTAATTTTAAGTCATATATTTAAAAATTTATTGCAAAATTTAAAATCACAAAAATATGAAAATATAGTGTTAACAAGTTACGGAGTATGATATTTAATAAAACAATTAATATGTAGACCGATGTTGCATTTTGTGCATATGATTTTCGCGGATTTATGGCAAAGGCCACACCTCCTTTGTGTGGGGTTCTTTGCGGGCCAATGCTTCCGATTATCAAACCGCACCTCGGCATAAACATTGCTTGTACGCCTTGGATATACGGTCCTCAATCGCAGAATGTTCGGAACAGATAGCAAAGGGACTGTAATCTTCCGCAAAAAATTTAAAAGGGGAATCCCTTTATGAACTTCCCGGTATAACAGCCACGAATTAACGACTGCAGCGTTAAGACAAAAACGTATTAGGGGCCAATACCATTTATTTGATCGTATTCCGACACGAGATGAGCCACGAAACTGGTTGAAAAGGTCAACACCCCCCATTCCCTTATTGTATTCGCTGATTAGGGTTGGTTGAGGAATGGTAATCCTACTCTTGGCTGATCTGCTATACCTAGTGCACTTCGTGAGTGTACTTGCTAGGCTATCTGTTCGATTTGTTGCCAGGGTCACCTGGCTATTATCATTCCATCTATACAATTGTATATTTGTATCCTTTGCCCTAAGAACTTGCAAGGCTCCCCTAGGCGCTCTTTTTAGATCTTGGAGAGGGGCCTTTTGAATCCTGTCGGCTCGTATTGTTCCTGTTAATTGAATTGAATCTTTCGCCAACTCTTCCAATAATGGTAAAGAATTAAAAAAGTTTTCTATAAATATGTGACTATTTGGTGGGACAAACCCTGTAACCAGCTTTTTTACAACGGCGGAACCAAGGGGTACTCCTGGTTCTCGTTCCTCACGTCCTTCATATAATTTGAAACGACAACAATAATCATTGGGCTTGTTCAAGCACCAAAACTTATACCCAAATCTTATGGGCTTACCACGTATAAATTGCTTTAAATGAAACCTACCATAGTATGGTTCCATGGCTTCATCTAAAGAATATATTGTGGGATTAGGTTCAATATATTTTTCGAATTTTTTGTTCATATATTCCATCAAAACATTGACCTTTTTCAGGCTTCCAATTTCCAGGTTGCAAGTGTTATCCGAAAAATGAAGATATTTGAAGATCGCTTGAAAGCGATCTCTGGAAATACAGTTAGCAATGGCTATGTTATTAACATCTGCTTGCATTTCCCAATACAGACGTTTTTTAGGTAGTTTAGAGTAGCCTGATACTAGTAAAACACCAAGCAATTTATACATTTCCTAACAAGTCACTTCAAAGGTTTCATCACTATATTTATATTTGGCATATTTTTTAATCTCTTTGCATATGAGCTCAATTAAGTCAGTATCCCAAAACAATTGAAAAACTTGTAAGGGTGTAAGAGAAGACTTTTGATTTCAGTTAAAATGTTAGGACTTAGGAGCATTCTCTTGTAAATTCTGTAATTTAAGTTTTGCATGTTCCTTTATTTCTGGCACAAGTTTAATTGATTTCCATGTTAAGAGTTTTTGCTTTTTATAAGGATTTTCTTTTTTAGATGTGGACACTTTGTTTATAGATGGTAACAGCATTTCAGTGTCAAGGTGATTTATTTCATTATCATTGTTTGTTATAAGCACCTCAGCTTTCTTTGATAATACACCAGGTCCTAATTTATGAGGATCATTAATAAAAACTTCAGTTTCATCTTCTGAAATTTTATCATAATCTGTATCATAACCATCAACAGGTGGAATAAGGGCTAAATCAATGGCTTGAACGTTGCTCAATAAAGTACTATCTGATTCTAAAAGTGTAAGGACTTCTTCTGTATTTAAAAGCCTATAGTGTGAAAATTACTACATCAATTTTTAAAAGCTTATATAAATATGAAAATATGCTTAATATTGTATAAATTATATATCATTTTAAAAAGCATTTTTTATAGATTAAGAATATGCAAAGGTAATTAGTTAAATGTTTATTATATAGAAGTTTATTAACATATACTTACAAAGAGTCTGAATTTTTCAAATTTTCAAAAGTACGCTTTCTTTTATTGGTTATAGAAGCCATTTAATAAGGAAACAAAATAATAATGATCCACCAGGAAGGTAGAACTCAGTTTAAGCTTTAATAAAAACTACGTTTGATAATATAATAAGGCCTTTGAGGTTTAAAATTAATAGCCTGAAAATGGTATATTTTGCGAATGATAAATACGACGATAGTCCTGAATGGGTAGGAGTCAATAGGTCTTTTTACAAGTAAATCTTATCAAAGGTGAAGGCCATTGCTCCATTGGATTAAAGAGGAACATCAGGGCGCACCCTCTAATGAGGGATCCGATGACTCTAAGACGAATGGAATCTTTGTCCTGTTAGAATTACGGTATTGACCTAAAGTGTCTAACATATTTAAATTTGTTTGCCAGGCAGTGCAAAAACTGCCTAGCTTGCTCGTCTAAGAGTTGCAATTTTGTTAAGTAAATGGCTTCGCAAAATGCACCCCCTGAGAGCTATAGAATACGAGTTCACATGGCACATTACAATAACAATTGGGCAGCCGAGTAGCCGGAAGGAGGGGAGCGGCAAATACCCCCCCCCCTTGGCATTATAAGTTTATTTATTCATTAAAAATAAATTAATTTTATTATATAAAATAACAATACCTAATATATATAGATTCTTAAAATATCTATAAATTTTGTTATTTTTATAAACATTTTCGACAAAGTTTATTGTCTATTATTTTCATATTTCAGAGTTCGCATGCTAACTTATAATGAAAATAATCTTGAAAGAGGCGAATAATCGTATCATGAAGATTATTTTATTGTATAATTCCAAATATTTATCATACGTTTAGATACCCAAAACCAAAGGAAGTTTTTCCTATAAATGATATTGAGCATTGAAAATAAACCTAAGGCGTAAAAGTAGGGCAAATGTATACGACATTGTTGTCAATCAGATCTAACTTTAAAACGTCATTTACCCATAGAGCCTTGCAAAAATGCTTTTTATTGGCTCGAAAATGGCCCGAGCCTATCATACTTTTAAAGCGCGATATATTTCTATATTGCAAATTTAAGTCTAGTTCCACATTTATAATTTTATGGCAAAATGTATAATGTCGTTGTATTAATAGGTGACTTTAAATAAAGATAAGTAAACTGAATAAATGATTGATATACTGCAATTTAAACAATTATAAAAATCGAGCCATAAAGTATTTTTTTTAATCAAAAGTTGAAAAAATACACTGTTCAATTATTTACTTATTTTTAAGTTCCAAATAGCGAATCTTTACACAATAAAAAATGTGAAACATTTGAGACAGAATTAAAATTTGATTTGTGGTACATGATATCCCACAATTATTATCTTGGACAAGTGCCTGATTTAACCACATTTCAGACAATTATTATTGTTGTGGCTACGCATGCGCAGCAGTCTCCTATGTGCAGTCTCCTATGCGCAGTCTTTTATGCGCAGCCTAGCATGCGCATCTTCCTATGCGCTTCCCTCCCCTCTCTTTCCCTCGCTTTGTTAAGCGTGCTGCCAGCTGCGCTAACATGTCAAGCGTGAATTAATAAAATCAATGTACTTTAATACATCGTTGATTTTTTTCCCGATATATGTAAAAAGTCGGGGCATAATAATTTTCGCGAATTATTTTATTATCCATTCGCGCGATGTGGAATGTTGGGCATTATCATAATGTAATAAAATGGAATAAAACAAGTTAAGAATAAAATTATTTGTTTCATAAATAAGATTAAATAAATATACAGGTTTTTATTTTCTTTAATTATATCTTAACCTGTCTACCAATTACCACATGCAATTACGCGCAGTTGTAAACGCTTAAGAGACTATCTAACTTTCAGTGGATCAATAAAATTGGTATTATTGACAAGGATTCAGGCTCAATAAAAATTATAGATGTAATATCGATGAGCAAACATAACTGTCATTCTTTTATAAGTATGACGATTATTGATCGGCATGGGTAGAAATATTGAGTTACAGCTCAGCCTACACTCATACATTTTATTAGATTCGCACGCAGCCGTATTTAGATCTTTAAGTTGCGTCTCACCAGGTCCTCATTAATTAAAAGCAACCTCACATTGTTTTACAGTCAATTATATGTGTAATAAAACCCTTGTATTCCTTAAATTATAACTAGCGAATTCAAATTTTGTTGTGGTTTGAAAATATAACACTATAAACATTAACGATATTTATCTGGTCCTTCCCTCATCTATTAGACGACTCGCCTTACTGAAAGTGTGCTTCGTTATGACGCTGGTGTCTAGAATTGGCAATATAATTGATTTTTATCTCTGATAGCAACAGTTAATGTTTCTTCAACCATAAAATGGTTGCTGACTAAAAATCCTTTATTTTTCCGTTTTTAAGATAAAAAGTATCATATATTATAAAGCAAATTTTATGCAAGTCACTGCCTATTTATAATAAATAAACTACCTTTAATATACAACATGCATTCTTTCTTTGAAATAAGGCAAAATTAAACTCGAAATTTTGGTCAAGCCCTCGCCGGCCTGATTTGTATTTATATCATAATATACAAAAACATTAAAATATTTTCTCAGTGCCTCGGTACTTCCCCCCCCCCTCTGCTTTGATAAATTCGTGGCACGCCTGAACTTGGGATAGCATATGTTTTATAAGTGGTTTAAAGGAATTTAAGCGAGAGAGATTTATTATTATCTTAGATTAATGCAAAAAAATTGTATTTCTAATATTGAAAGGTAATTTTTATTTATAATACCAAACTATATTAATTCTTGCAAATGTTATTAAATTGGATATCAGATAATTTTATATATATGTTATATTATAATTTATAAGTATAAAACATGAATGGGCGCCTATTTCTCTCTCTGAAAAGTCTTAACTAATAAGATTATCTGCCTCAAATAGCATATTATTGTTTTTTTGCTAAAGAAACAATATTTGATAGTTTCTAGTTTAAAATTAAATTTAATTAGTTCTTAATCAAATCCGCCTATTTAATTAAATTGTTCTGGAGTTTGATTAAAACATAATTAAAAACAATCTATCTCTTGCGACTTTACTTGTACAGCCGGCTTTCACCTGCAAATATAAATGATCTTCTTTTCCATAGTTATATCCACTTTTTCAGCTTTGAAAATGACTTTCAACCTATTAAACAAGACGAGCATATGTCCCAGGATACAAGAGAAAGCTATTTTTTGTCAGAAAATTGGTATAAAATATGCTAGCTTTATTAAAAAGCCTTCTTCGACCTCAATAATTATATCGCGTGTACATTTTTGTTAACAATAATATTTTCTAAGATCCTAAACTTTTCATTCAACTGAATGCTCGTAATAATAATAACCATTCTCCTGAATTTATTAGTGATTTGTGGTCCTTTGCTACTACAATGTAACATGCTTAGATATTTACCAGAGCTATTAAGAAGTAGCGTGCTATTATTAAAAAAAGTCAGGGCTTTTACGTTTTTTTTATTGATGCAGAAATACCGAGAAAAATTTCGATCTCTGCGAGACAAGAATTTGAAAAATTGAGTCTAGATTAAGACGGATTTATTTCGAGATCTCGGCTTAAAATTGCCTGTATTGGCCATCATAAGTAAATTTAGTTTATATTTCTATTTTGTATGATCACATTTAAGATGTTAAATGTAAATTAATATTAGATATTTACAAACTCCTTTTATTAATGTTAACTATATATACACGTGAAATTAAAATTTTAGTAATTTTAGCATGTTCAGTAAAATATGAATTAGGGCTTGTAAAGAGATATATTTTTATCCTGTGCATTATTATAAACAAACAAATGAGTTTTGATAAAGACATCTTCAAATTTCGCAACAATTACTAAATCATCTTGTCTAATGTGATGATGTTTTAAATCGTTAATTAAACAAAGTACATTATATAAATTTGGCTAAAATGGCTAAAAAAAATTTGAGCACTCGAGCTATTTCTGTGGCTGCAGAACGATTGATTTCGAGAGCATCTTTCACTAATTAAAAAGTACATAATAGATTGAATCATGAGTTTGTTAAGTTTTATGATTGAACTCATCTTGGCACTCATCAAGCTACAACTCACAATATGCATTTGTTTTGCCATTTACATTACTTTTCACATTAAGTGGTTTGGTTGGTAGGTGCATTCTAATCTGTCAAATTTGTAAATGCTACGATTAAGCAAAACATCTATATATATAGGCTTTATTATTACATAAATATTTTAAGGTAATTATTATAAAAATGGTACAAGTAAATGAATATGGTTTTATACTATAAGAGAACTGCAAAGTCACTTTTTTTAACCCTAACCAGATCTGAATTTTTTTAATTTTTAACCTGAACCTGACCCGGCTATTTATTTCAAATAAATTAATAAGATAGAAAGTTATTTTAGTTTAAAAATAAACATTATACGGGTTTACATTATAAGTTTAAATATTACACAAGAGGACTAATTATTTTAAAATAAGTATACTTTTAAAAGACTGATCATCTAAGTTGATTTAATACTTCTTAAAATAAATAACTATAAACGTTCACTGCATTGTATAGGATTGGTTCTGTACATATTGCTACTGTTCCCAATGGTGATGCAGAAAAACTGAGAAAAATCTCGGCCTCATCTCGTCTCGAAAAACCGAGACGAGACGAGACGAGACGAGACGAGACGAGACGAGACGAGACGAGACGAGACGAGAATTTAAAAAAAAGGAGTCGAGATCGAGACGAGAATTTTGATGTCGAGACGAGACGATACGAGATTTTTTCGGCGAGATCTCAACTTTTTGCTGATCGTTTTTTAGGAAATTAATATGTATTTTAATTTGCATAATTTACATTAAGGTATTAAGTGTAAATCAATATGTATGGGATATTTAGTAAAAAGGGTTGGTAGTGTATTTTATTATATCGAAATCATATCAATAGTCGTAAGGAATATATAAAATTATAAATTGCGCATGTATTTATCATTAAAGGATGTTAATAATGATAGACATTCAAATTCAAGTTAATTCTCCTCACTTTATCTTTCTCTTTACCGTGCATATCCAAATCTCTTTCGAGGTAAATAAACTCCGTTTAATAGTTTCACTACAAATATATTTGATATTAAAAAAATTCCTAAGTGTAGTAAATGTTATCTATTTTTGGAAATAATTTAAAATTTTATGGTTGACCCTTAGGGTATGTGAATAATTTCATAATATATTTATCACATATTTGTATCCATAGCATTATTAAATATTACAAAATTTTTGGCTTAGAATCTAGTAAATTTTACTAAAGGATATTGCAAGATGCGGTAATTATAAATTGGTGGTCAATCAGTTTGAATAATTAACAAATTAAGCTAAGGTGGCCCGATATTTTCGAGAGCTTAAAACCTTATGTTCTTAAACCTATAATAATGCTGCTTTTATTGCTGTTTTTACTACGTTTTAATATGTGCAACTAGTTATCAATTATGTAAATAAGAATATTATCATTAAAAGTCACTCGCACTTTGGTTTATAGCGCTATATTAAGCATGCAATAAACATTAAGGACCATAATGGATGATGGTAATATCAATAAACCTAAACATTTGCCTTAAATGAGTTAAGGTCTACTTTGAAGCTTTAGCTAGGGTTAATAAAGTCTCAATTAGCTCAATTATGCAAATAAGTTAACTATAAGCGAACCTATAATTTTTTAAGTCTATTTATAGTTGACAAACACAGTGAATTTGATACAAATGTTATAATTTGCTAGAACAATAAAATTCAATTTTCTATACTTTAAATTCATTTATAGTTTTTTTAGTCTGCATTTTATAGAAAATGTTATTTTTATGAATTAATTCATATCTTTATATTGTCAATGAGATGTCGTGTGCCGCTAAATCTTTAAGTTTTAAAAAAAATATAAAAGTTTGCCATTTAGATTTTTTAACACTTATTATATATTTATAATAAAACAGAATAAATTTTTATTCCGTATACATTTTTTTTTAAATGCCGAGACGAGACGAAAATTCTCGTCGAGACGAGACGACATCGAGATTTTTCTAGACCGAGAAGAGACGAGATCGAGATTTTTATAATCGCTCCCGAGACGAGACGAGATTTTGTTTTCGAGACCGAGACGAGATCGAAACACTAGTTCCCAATTTTTTAACAACTATCCCGTATTGTTTTTATCAACTATTTACTATTGTTCCGTGACCAATTTTAGAATCATTCGGTATTGTTCCATAACCGATTTGTTAACAATTGTCTTTTTTCTCCTTCCTTTTTATTTTTTGCTTTATCTTCTCTTATTTTTTCGATTTGGCCCATGTGGCATAAAATAGATTCCATTCGCATCAAAATCAACTTGAAATACCAAGAATAACATTTGATAGACATTTAAATGTTTGTTTTAATTTATTTAACAAATACCCTAATTGAATTCAAATGTTCATTAAAAGCATTAAGTAGTTGTCTGTATTTACTAGTTCACATTATTTTCCCCTGATATTGTGTCTTTTAGAAATTTTCTCATCCACAATTATCCTGAAGATTATTCATCTCTAAATTATGTTAGATTAGTTAAATGTGTTAGTCAAAATTTAGAAGATAAAAGATCATCCTTTTAATTAAGTTTTTAATCGTTTGTTAAATTGATATTAATAGTTATCAATTTTATAAAAGAATTATTGCTTGTTATGTATCTGAGATTTTTAGTGTACTTATCTGCATAATACCATTATTTGATCTTGTTAAAAACTATCATTGGTTATTTCTATAGCTCACGGCGATTTTTAAGCATATACTGCTTCAACTCATGGGGAGCATTAAATACACCATAATTGATGAGTTTATGATTATATGGTCGAGCGGTTGGAGATTTTTGGTTTATAAACATTACTATATATAATAAACTCGTATCTTAATTTTATATTTGAGTCGCAAAAATCAGTCTGTAAAACTTACTGTAGGTGTGTACTGTGGAATGATTTGGTATAGCTACAGAGGAACATTATTAATTTCACAATAAATAAGAGCATAACTGTATGACAGAATCTTCTCATTTTGTTCAGTATCACTTTTTAATCATATTAGGAATTATCAGCCTCAAAATTAAATGCGAATAAAAAGTAAAATTATGGAAAATAAATAATTAAAAAGGACGAATTAAAGTTTAATTTATTGAGAAAATGGGGGTATTGCAATGTATAATAAATTTAATAGTAATAAACTCCAAGTTCGATACATGGACAATTAAAATGATATCTAATAAGTTATTTAAGAAATTGCTATTAAAAAATAGTCTAAAAGTAATCTATGCTTTTATCGTGAAACATGAATACAACATTGTGTTTATATAATCCTATTGTAAAAATACCACCTAAAACGTGATCATAAAATCATTAAATAATTTCACTTCATATAATAGAATAAGAAGTTAATTTTTATTTGGCTAAATTACAATTACACATAGTCGCAAGATAGATAGTTAGTAACAGATATATTTCTAATAAATATCTGACAAAATTTTAGTCACAAGTTTTTATCGACATACATATACACAATAAAAAGGTAGACTAATTTATCTGATATATTGTGTAAATCAATAATGCAGACTCTCTGAAATTTTGGGATAGGTTGCTAGTTGACGCGTAATTAGAATTTTCACAATTTTATCTCAGATTCGTACTATGAGTGGAATATTTAGAAAAAGGGATGTTATGATTAACTATAAAAATTAAACAACCTTCTTCTTTGACAAGAATTGAACATTTGGAGGTGCTTCGTTTTCCGAGTGTATTTGTAAGCTATGTCTTATCCTATGCCCTAGTAAACTGTTAAACATAAAAAAATATCATGATAAATGCCGCGATTGGCGAGAGTATATATATAGTTGTTAATTTGATGCCGTAATATAAATGTAATCGTTCAAGAGTAGATTTGCCAAGGCGTCATGAATTAGTTTGAGTTAATATTTTAAACTAGACGTTTTACCTGAGCTAAATAGCGTAGAATGTAATATTTGGAAACCGGGTACGTTTAAAATAAATGCAATTAAGCAGCATACAATGGAAAGTAACTGTATAGCCATGAAGATCGAATCCGATTTATTAATATGGGATAAGATATTATCATATAACGATCTGCAAAATAAGCTGGGATTACAATATACAATGTGACAGATATGAACAGCAGTGTCTCTGCCAACAACAATTAAACGACTTAGGGTGCGTCTTAATACGCGATTTTGAATCTAGATTAAAAAGGCGAATGCATGTTAAAACTTAGCCGCGTCTTAATGAGCGTCACGTCATTTTTGTTCTGTTTTTGTGTTTTTGCTCATAAAACAAATATTTATCCTTTAATTACGCTTATTAATGCATATTGATATGGTAACTAAACTAAAATTGTTGTCTCCACGACATGTATATCGCATTTTTCGACAAACAAGGCGCTTTGAAGTTAAATCGTATATTAAGACTGGCCAATAATAACCTAATCCCACAAGTTTCGATGTTAGATCCCTCTATAACCAGATTATTTAAAACCAGCAAGAAATTACCTAACGTTGCACAAAGCGTGAAGAAATTCAGCCATTTTAATAATATGTAGGCTTTGTTGTTTTGTAAGTTTGGATCAAAGCAGAGAAAATGGCAAACCAAGCCATTGAATTTGACACCGACCTACTAAAAAAATAAATGAGACGGGTGTCGTTATTACGATTGTTTTATTTGCAAGATATAAAGCTGATGCTAAATTATTTCATCTTTTATGAAATGTGTAGAATTATTGTAATGAGTAACGTTGACAGATTTTGTAATCACCAAAATTTGTAATCTTATTCTTTTGAAGGTTATTTCAGTAGGTAGCTAATATTATTGGCAAAGGTAAATGATTTTTTAGATCAATTTAAGTAAACCCCACTTTCATAAACAATATTTTAAGCTGTGCCACTTAATTATAAAAACGCGAAATGAATTTTATTCTTAATATAAAAATAAGTTTTGGGTCGTAGTGCCTAAAAATTGTCTATAGAAATAAATCCTGCAAGGAAATTATATTTAAGTTCTTTTTTCAGTTAATATACTCAGGTTAAATTGTATACACTTACCTTGGACCGTCGCTAATAAATCTCTTTGCCTTTGTCTTTCAAATAGACAAAAAGATGGTCGTTGAATAACTTATATTACCGTCGGACACTTTCTAATAGGAAGATCGATCTTGATAAGGCCCTTACTTGATCGATATGGAGGAAACTGATAAGGCCATATTTAAGAATTGGGGACCATATACACAATAAAGCTGAAGAAGCGAACAAAGCTAAGTTATTTGGTGCAATTTAATTTTATTCATGTTTTAGAATCAAATTTATTTATAGTAAATATGTCATTAAAAATTTAATCCTCACTTGAACCGCATCAAAATTATTAATAGAACTTACGGCTTTTATCCTAGACATATTTGGGAATATAGATATATAACTTTATCTACGGATATTATGCATTACTCCCTAGTTCTTAACAAAAAAATTATAGAAAATCTAAAATGTAATTTTACCAAGAATGTTATAATAGCTCAAGTGCATAAAATTTAAGCTATGCTTGAATATTCTAATCCTTTTATAAAAAAATAAGAAATATTAAAAGATTGAAAGTTTCAAATTTAAAGCACTAAAAATGGCGAGTTATACAAGCTCTGCCCAATATTTCTTTTGGGTAACGTTCAAATTAGACAACTTAATGCTCTAAAATATTCAGATAAATTTAAATCAAAACAGCCACCAGTTGTATATCTCAATCATAGGCTATAAAAGCATAAACAATATTTAGCATCTATGGAGATGAAAATGCTAAGATGGGTTAGGAATAAGCAAGAAGGAACACAAACGCAATGATGAAATAAGGAGCATTCATAATATAACATATATAAAGACAAAGCTTGTAACAACAGATTATGATGGTGTGTTCATATTAAAACGAGATGATGGCCACGGTAAAAGAAAATTAAAGGAATAATAAGCGCGGTAAAGCGGAAAAGAGGACAACCCAAGCTTACACGGGATAACAAAATAAAGCATGATAAGAAGCATTTAAGATAAATAAATGTGTCAACATAGAGACAAATGGTAATTAGTGTAAGAAGGATTGACCACCAACATATTTAAAAATGAGCAAATGTTAAATAATTTATAGGACGGGCTGGGCTTATAGATTACATGTTTTGTACAAAAGATTTCTAGGACTTGGAGTTTTTGATTTAAAATGTGGAATAGGTTTGACACGGATCTTTTATATACTTAAGATGACGAACATTGTGATGAACGTTAAATATAAGAATATCGATTTTTTAAATATTAAAATATAAGCTAATACTCAATTGAGATCAAGATGACCTAAAATAAGAAACAATATTTCAAATAATTTTATTTAATTTGAATCCAGGTCATGTGGAAATTGAATTAAACATGTGTTTGATCCTTAATTAACTTAAGATTACATAGGAATCGTTGTTCACTTGGAGGCTCTTGTATTACTTTCATATTTTTCTTATGCACTTTTATTAACTTTTCCCCCTGCATCTAAAACTCCCTGGTAACTAGCACACCCCATTTAAGAGCAGGCATTCCCATTCTTTTAACAATCGATTCCTTAAAAGGAATGGCCATAAAACCCCTTTTTGATAAGTTTTGCTTCTATGGCATCCCATCACATTCACAGTACTATATAAAAGATTACATTCCAATTCTATTAGATCAGGAGAACTGTCTACAGTAATGAATTCCAATGATTCTAATTCAGACTTATGCAGAACACATAAAAAGGGGCTTACAGGGAGAGGATAACCAGGGATGGGGCAGGATATTCAGGGCATGTTTTATGGATACAACATTATTCATTATTTCCTAAATTAACTTAAATAATGCCGCAATGATCACTTTTAAAATGCAGATGAAGACATAAAGGTAAACTTTATTTAAGAAATGTTTATTCCCCAGGCAAGATGTTTTAACTATGAAAGATTCTAGTAATAAATATTTTAATGCAAGGAATGATTAACATTATGCCAAGTAGATACCTAACAAATGCTAAGTGATGAAACAAAATGAGCGAAGAAAATGTTTATTTGCGAGCTTTTGTATTTTATTTAAAAAACACATTAGTTAATAGCAGATAGATTTTATCTTAATAAAAATGTGGCAAAATTTAAGCCACAAATTTTCGTCGACATAGACATATCCAATAAAAAAGGTAGAATATTTTATCTGATCTATTGTGTAAATCAATAATCCAGATTCTCTGAAATTTCGGGAGATTTTGCTATTTGGGGGGTTACTGGAATTTGCCACAATTTTAACCCAAATTCGTATTATGAGTGGAATATTCAAAAAAAGGTAGGCTGTCACTATAATGATAAAAACAACATGTTTTTTTGATAATATTTTAGCATTTAAATGTGTTTCGTTGTCCGGGTGTATTTGTAAGTTATGTCGTATGCGATATCTCTTTAAACTCTTAAACAAAAAAAACATCATGACAAAAGTTGCTATGACAGAAATTATAAATATTGCTGTATATTTGATGCCGTTATAAAAAAGAAATTGCTCAGATGTAGCTTTTCCAAAGACCTCGATGTCACATTGAATTAGTGTGAGTTGATAAACCAAATTAGACGGCTCACTAGAACTACAGGGCATAGAATGCAATACTTGGTAATCGGGTATGTTTAAAATAAGTGTAAATAAGGCGGTATAGATTGGAAAATACCTGTATAGATATGAATCTCGGATCCGATTTATTAATGTGGGATAGGATATTATCATAAAACGATCTGCAAAATGAGCTGGAATTATAATGTGGCAGGTATAAACTGCAATGTTTCTGCCAATAGCAATTAGACGACTTAATAATAACCTAGTCCCACAATTCTCGAAGGAGGATCTCTCTATAATTAGGTGATTTATAACGAGAAAGAAGTTACCTAATGTAGCACAGAGAGTGAAGATATTTAGCCAATTTAATAATGTGTAGGCTTTGTTGATTCTTAACTGTGGATCAAAGCAGAGAAAATGGAAAACCAAGCCATTATACATGACACCTATGAAAATTTCTACCATAAACAAATAAAAGAGATGGGTGTTTTTGTTATAACGATTGTTTGTTGAGCAGAATGTAACGCTAACACCGTCATTTTTATCAACTTTGATGAAATTTGTAGAGTTATAGTAATGAGTAAGGTTGACAGATTCCATAATTAACAAAAGCTGCAATCGAATATTATTAAAGTCGTTATCTCAAATGGTAGCTAAATTTATTGGCGTACCTAAATAATTTATAAGAATAATCCAAGTATAAAAGATTTGTTGTAGGATTCTTTAAGTTACAAATTATTTACAAAACATAATAAATTATTTTAAACCTAATTTCAAAATCGCTCTTAACCAATAAAGCCAAAGCTTTGTTTGTGAATATAACATAAAATATTCTGATAGGAAATTATAAGGAAATTATAATTACGATATATTCAAGGTTTTAACTACCTGTATATGTATATGGCAAGGTTGAATTATGTACGGTTACCTTGGACCGTCCTAAAAATATATTGGCTGGTAGTAATAGTCGCTCATCTAAATTAAATTAGCTCAAATCATTCAAACGGTATTAATTAATCTGTTTGCCCTTGCAAATAGACACTAGATTAATGGTTTTAAGACTTCATTTGATAATACTTTCAGACCAATACTATAGGATGAATATTTAAAGCCTCGTTTTTATAATCATAACGATTAAGATAATATTTATTTTAACAAAACACAGCAAATCATTAATAGCAATGCATACTTTTGAAAAAAATTAATATTAATAATCTAAGAAAATGCTCGTTGAACTTAATTTGTCTTATGCAATGACATCGGAAGCTTTTTATTTGATTGCAGATAGCGTCCTGTACTAGGTTCTGTATTGCTCAGTCCGACTTAAGCGTCACTTGGTTAAGAAGATTAAGAAGGTGGATCTCAAATAACAAAATTTAGAGCATCAAGTATCTGCCCTAATATTGTATTACATAGACTGCTATACTTAGTGCCGGGTTGAAGATATGGACTAGCAAAATCAAAACTACGTTTAATTTATTTATCATGTTTTTTCTTCTTTAAATCAGCGGATATTTTTTCATTTAGTTTTTTGATATTTTATAACACTTAATAACTCAGAATTTGACATTTTAAACGGATGAACGTTTTGTCTTATAAAAATTGATAATGCCTTTAGTATTTTGTATGTTTACAATATTAACTGAGTTTATAATCTTAAAAAAATCGTGACAAGTTTTTATTACAAAAAACTCTACCCTCAGTTTGATGTTAATTTGATGATGATGTTAAAATATAAATATAACTATAGTATAAAGTATGGTATTATCATAGACTAAGGCTGTTCGACCCCCTTTGAAAAGTGTTCTAAGTTGTGACATAATTTACATGTAAGGAAATAGCTGAAAATGGTATTGACTCTCTCTTTTATATTTATTGATAAGAATGCAACCCATTCAAACTATTAGTTGAGCCTTTAGAATTGCAACATAAGTAAATAACGTAATAGCATATTTATATAATTTTTATAGCTGTTTGTCACACTTAGTGGTAACCTCCTTCAAGTAGTTTCTCCACGTATTCCTGCAATTACACCAGCTTCAGTAGCGTAGGGAAGGGGGGGGGGGGGGGGTCGGGTTAGGACCCCCCATTGACAAAAAAAAAGAATTTTATTTCAAATTATACGGAAAAAATATTAAGAGGAGTCTTGTGTGTGTTGCGCATATAGAAATAATATATTATCTTAATTAATTTGATGTTTAATTTTGAAATCTACAAATTATATCATTATTTATACAAAAAATTTATGTCCCGAGTGCGAGTTTTCTAATAAGAAGCAATTTAATTCTTAAACTTCTCTAAAAAACTATCTCAGCCTCTAAATTAAACGAGGAAGATGCTGATAAAAGCCAAATTTTAGCAGCGGGGCAAACTTGGGCTTATAATATCATTTAAACGGTCCCGGGCGGGACACTTATTGGTTGGGAAATTTAAGCCTAAAAGGCCAATGCAAGTATTTAGTTTAAACAATGGCTCTAATTAGGGCAAACAGAAAAATTCGAAAAAGCTCTCTGCAATTTGCGTCTCTGAAGATATTATTAATGCATTTTTGACGAAAAACCCATCGTAGATATTGAATTTATAGAATTTTGATAAGTTATTGTTTAATCAAAATTCTTTGACACAAAGCAAAACATTACATGTTTGAATATATAAAGAATGAGTAGTCTATTTAGAGATACCATAGGTAATAACTCTTAACTTAAATAAATATTATGAACCTTATTTCAATAACTTTGGTGGATAAAACATGAGTGGCCCTCAGGGCCTATTAATTTATAATATAGTTATTGCATACTCATTCCTTAGCTTCAATATATAATATAAACCTGCAACTTGAATGAGTTCTAAGGGTGTAGTAAATATTACTAAAGCTTTTTGCTTCAAAATCTGAGACATTGCATCATCCTATCTGATGTGATAATTTTTTTCTTGGTTAATTAATTAAAGGCTACAATGACTAAAGTTTTTTGAGCAATCCAGCGACTTGTGAGCCTGCTGAACGATTGCTTTCATAAAATTAAATTATGAGTTTACCAGGACTCTGTTATGACAGAGCTCGTGATACTAAAATTCTAATGGTACATCAGAGCATTTCTTTTGCAATTCACATTACGTTTCACATTATAAAGGTAAGAATTGGCAGGTGAATACTAATCCACCGAATTTTCTGTGCGAACTAAGATATATGGGCATAAGCCTTATATGAAAATATTACCTGGTTATCTTTGAAATATGGATCAAGTTTATATTTTGGAACATAATATGTGTTTTACATTTTTAAAAAATGGATCAAGTAAATATTTTGGAACATAATATGGTGTCTTACACTAAAATAGAATCTAAAAGATTTTGTCCCTTGTAAATTTTAAGAGATTTATTAATAGGAGCTTAATGACCTATAATGCTCCTGTTAATAAATCTCTTAAAATTATAATAGAAACGTTTACTAAGTGAATGTAAAAGTGTACTTATATAATTTTATTTGTGCAATTTTTTATTTAAAATTATTATAGTAATAATACTAATTTTATGGGTGTTTTAACAACTTTGAAGTGTGCAACTAATTACTTATATTATGAAAAATTATAAGCGTACGCAGGGGGGGGGCAAGGGGGGGAGGGCGCCTGCCCCCTCCCCCCTAATTAAAAAAAAATATGTTTTGCCCCCCCCCTAATTAGCAGGAGGGGGGGCAGCCGGACCCCCTGCCCCCTTCCCCTAATTTACCAGGGGGCAGGGAGTCTGGCTGCCCACACTGCCTAATTTAGGGCAGTTGCTTTTTTTTTGCTCTGAGGAAAATTTTTCGACGAGACCTTTTTTTTTTTTGCTCTCAGGAAAATTTAATCTACCCCCCTCCCCTAATTCAAAACCTGCGTACGCCCATATGAAAAATGATATAAAATAGCATCTTTCAGGTCAACATTAGGTTAAAAAAGGGGTGAATTTTTTAGGAACAAACTGATGATCATTGTATCACAGGGCTAAAACGCTTTTTTTAGATTATTTATCTAAAGGTATTATTTGCTTTTGCCAATGCTAACTAAGAGTCCCAGCAAGTTTAAATATGTAAAGTCATGTTTATAACGTTTTTGATAAAAAAACGGCTGCCACTTAATTTTTTTAGATGCATGTCAAGATTTCTCTTCGAGGTGAAACGAGCCGGAATTTTTTTTAGGATTATACGAGATGAGACGAGATCTTGCTTTCGAGACGAGATCCAAAACCCTATCCCTGATCTCACATAAATAAAAGGTTAGATTTACATCCAATAACAATCCTCTAAACACCTATGAGAATGAAAAAGAAAAATTTTTTGCGTGCCCTGCTTCAATTCTTATTATAGCAGACCTTTTGCTATACCATCACCAAAAGCATAATCACATCTGAAGTGGTTATTTCATTAATTAGAAGAGATACTTTAGTAATCGAGTTTATTGGTAGTGTAAAGTATATGCAAAAAAATGAATAATCATTCTGTTAGTTTTAAAGGTTGTGCTTATGTAGCTGCGCGAGCCCATTATCATTTGAATAATAACGTGATAGTTAAGTACAAGCGAGGGGTTATTAAAATAAAAATAACGTGATGGTTAAGTACAAGCGAGGGGCTATTAAAATAAAAATAACGTGATGGTTAAGTAAAAGCGAGGGGCTATCAAATAAAGTAACGTGTTAGAATTCGCCTAGACGGGGTCAAGGGAAAGTAGCATGCGAAAGAAGGTTTTTGATTCCAATTAGCGCGTTTAATTTAATTCGTAGCCTATACAACTATCCTCGGGGCTCCACTCGGAGAGTTGTGGCTAGTGTAGTAGTTTATAGCGCCAATGCACGTGCCTTCCTCTCGATGTGATGTATGGGTTTTCTTTTGATTTTGTTAGGTCTGGGTCGGAGTTAACTGGTCCGGCGATGTCGTCGGAGGGACAAACTTTGGGTGGATTTACATTTTCGGTATCCGTAAGCGGCTGAGTTAAAGTATCTAAATATGCAGGTTTCAATCGCTCGATCGAAACTGAGTCAGCTTTTCCGTTTTTTTCAATAATGAAATATTTAGCATGTTTGGACTTTACTCACCAAACTTTTTCGAACGAAATTATTACGGATAAAAACGTATTTACAGTCCCTAAGAAGTGAAGTTGTACTCGCATTTGTCAATTGTGTCCTGACTTTTTTAAAAGGTAAATGGTAAAAATGTTGTTTTAGGCATTAAATAAATTCGGAGGCGTTATGAGGTGTTCTTGAGTTTTTAAAAAATTCGCCGGGAAGTCTAAGTGTAGTGCCATAAACTAATTCGGTTGGAGTGCAACCTAAGTCTTCCTTGATTGTGGTTCGAATGCCAAGCAAAATTAATGGTAAGAGCTCATCCCATTTGTTTGTGTCACCTTGTGCCATCAAGGAACTTTTCAACTGTCGATGAAATCTCTCAATCATGCCGTTGGCTTGTGGATGATAGGCAGTGGTTGTGATGTGATTTACACCAAGGAGTTGCGTGAGATTCCGAAATAATTGGGACTCAAACTGGGGACCTCTATCTGTTGTGAGGTTTGATGGTACTCCGAGGTCAGCTATCCAATACTTGATCAGAGCTTTTGCAACCGTTTGGGTTGAGGTGTCACGGATCGGCATGGCGACAGGCCATCGTGTGAAACGTTCAATAATGGTGAGTAAGTGGGTATATCCATTCGACGGTGGTAGTGGACCAACGAGATCTACGTGGATGTGGCTAAATCGAGCGTCAGGTTCAGCAAATGTGCCTAAAGGGGCTTTTATGTGCGATGAATCTTCGATTTTTGACAAGCAACACATGATTTGGCCCATTTCCTTACATCCATATTGATGGAGGGCCAAACATATCGACGTGAAATCAGCTTAAGTGTTGCACGCGTACCAGGGTGTGATAAGTTGTGGAAGTTATCAAAAATTACGCGTCTGAGTGAAGTTGGAACGAGTGGTCGAGGTGAGGTTGTGGACATGTCGCATTGCACGGTCAAATCAGAGCAGGTATAGGAAGTTGCGTTAATTTTAGGGACTTTAGGTCCTGAAATGCCGACTTTTCTTCAATCTGAGCCAAAGCTAACCTTTCTACTAGGGGCCTGTCTTTAAAATCAACGGAATCAATTTCAGACCTTGAGAGGGTGTCAGCGACTACATTTGATTTGCCAGCTATATATTGGAGATCGGTAGTATATTGCGAAATATAGTTTAACTGTCTAATCTCCCGCGGGGAGTATTTGTCGATAAGTGTACTGAAAGCATAAGTTAGTGGCTTGTGGTCTGTATAAATAGTGAATTTATGACCTTCTAAAAGATGGCGGTTAGGGCGGATTGTTAAATATATTGCTAATAATTCGCGACCGAATGCACTGTATCGTTGTTGAGTTTTTGTTAGCTTTTGGGAAAAAAGGCCAAAGGCAGCGTATTACCGTTAGTTGTTTGATGTAGTACGGCTGCTACAGCTGAGTTGGAGGCGTCGGTGGTGATTGAGAGTTGAGCGTCTTTTTGAAGATGGGAGAGAGGCACGACATTGCTTAAAGCGAGTTTGGCGTGGTTAAAAGCAGTCGAAGCTTCCGGGGTACAGGAAATTGTCTTTTGAACCGTCGAGCAAATCGGTGAGAGGTTTGAGTAAATCGGCACACATTGGAATAAACCGTCTATAAAAATTAATCATCCCTAAGAAACGTCTCAACTGAGTCATCGAAGTATGCTGTGGGAAATTGAGGATTGCTTCCACCTCCTGAAGGGGTGACAAACCTTGAGGGGTGATTTTGTGTCCCAAAAAATAAATTTCGTTTTGGCACCATACGCATTTATCCTGACTGATTTTAATCCCGAAAGACTTGAGTCTTTCAAAAACCAGTCTAATATGATTGTGGTGTTCATCAATGGAAGAACTCGTAATGAGTACGTCGTCAAGGTAAACAAAAACAAAGTCAAGTTCTCTAAAATTTGGTCCATAAAGCGTTGAAACGTCTGGACAGCGTTGCGAAGGCCAAATGGCAAGCAAAGAAATTCAAAAAGACCGAACGGGGTTGTGATGGCGGTTTTAGAAATATCCTCGGGGGCCATTGGAATTTGGTGGTCTGCCCTGACTAATTCGATCTTTGAGAATACCGTTTTATTGCAAAGGGTCAGCGCAAAATCATGGAGGTGGGGAAGTGGATAACAGTCGGGAATTGTACGACTGTTGAGCATGCGATAGTCGCCACAAGGTCTCCAATCTCCCGCGGCATTCTTGGGTACCATGTGCAGGGGTGAGGACCAGTCACTGTTAGAGGGACGGATTATACCAAGTTCGAGCATGTGAGTAAATTCGTCTCGGGCAATCTTAAGCTTGTCCGGGAAGAGTCTCCTTGGTTTTGAGCGAAACGGGGGGCCGTTGGTGTGGATATGGTGTTGAGTGCTATGAGTTACTTGAGCCTTATAATCAGAAGGGGACACTAAGGAGGCATACTTCTGAAGTAGTGATTTGATGGGGGAGGTGCCAATTATCCCAACTTGTATGTTGATTGACGTAGCGAGTGTAGCCTTGCCTGCAGATGTTAATGTCGTTTGAGTGTCGAAGAGCTGCTTCTTTTTTATATCAACTACTAGATGGTAGTGATTAAGAAAATCGGCTCCGATGATTGGCTGTTTAACGTCTGCTATTGTAAAAATCCATCTATGTTCTTTGCGTAGGCCGAGGTCCAAAGTGAAAAGCTTTTGGCCATATGTTTTGATAGGGGTAGAATTGCCGGCCTGAAGTTGCACATATGAAGGGGTCAAGGAATGGTCTCGAGAAGGCGGAATAACGGAAATCTCCGCGCCTGTGTCAATGAGAAATCGCTGACCCGTGGATTTGTCGAATATGTAAAATAAGCGACTAAGTTTTAGACCAAGTCCAGGCGTCGCCATCCCTGGGTGGTCTACTAGTTTGTCGAGGGGTGGGTTAAATGCGCAAGGTTGCACGCATTTGAGCGCCTTGTCTTTAAAGCGGTAATGGTACCAATAAAGTATATTTGGTTGAATATGCGCGCTAGGGTGGCGAACGGTAGAGGGATTGCGGCGTCTCGAGTTGGAACGATCACGTGACCTATTGATTGAGATTTTTAAATTTTGTACCTCCTGTGTGAGTTTTGCAATCATCTCCCTAAGCCGAGTCGATTCATCTTCCGTGACTACATTTACAATTGGACATATGGAGTTGTGGTAGGTCTCTACAATTTTGTCCGCAGTTTCGGCCAATTTGGAGAGGGACTGCTCGTCAGAAACAATTGCCAAAATGCCGGTCATGTTTTTTGGAAGTTTTTCTAACCAAAGTTCTTTAAGAACTCGTTCATCCATGGAATTCGTTCCCAGAAGATTTTTCATGAAACGCAGAAGCTGGGATGGGGTGCGATCTCCTAATTCGACAGTTGTGAGAAGAGCACGAAGTCTAGCAGAATCGGATTGGCTAGTGCGGTCAATGATGGCTGCTTTCATGGTTGTATAGGGTAAAATGTCGGCCATATTTTGTAGGATGTCTTGAATTTCGATGGTTATTCCAGTGGCAAGGCTTCTATTAAGTACCCAACTTTGGTAGCTTCGCTTTTTATCTTTCTTACCAAGAAAAGAGCCTCTATTTGGATGAACCATGAGCGGGGGTTTATATTTTTAAACTGAGTTTAAAATATGTGGCATTTTCGCTTTTAACCTCCATATCAGATGGTTGCGTGGACATTTTTGGGTCACCAAATGAAGTGGTTATTTCATTATTAAGAAGAGATACTTTAGTAATCGAGTTTATTGGTAGTGTAAAGTATATGCAAAAAAATGAATAATCATTCTGTTAGTTTTAAAGGTTGTGCTTATGTAGCTGCGCGAGCCCATTATCATTTGAATAATAACGTGATGGTTAAGTACAAGCGAGGGGCTATTAAAATAAAAATAACGTGATGGTTAAGTACAAGCGAGGGGCTATTAAATAAAGTAACATGTTAGAATTCGCCTACGGGGTCAAGGGAAAGTAGCGCGCGAAAGAAGGTTTTTGATTCCAATTAGCGCGTTTAATTTAATTCGTAGCCTCTACACATCTATACACAAACCCTGAAAATATAATAGTTGCACTATAAATTTAACTAATCTTTATATTTCTTCTTTTATCCATGGTAGCGCTTAAGTCTCTATGCCCAACATGTAAGTCTTTCATCGTGAAAGCTTGTAATCTAAAATCTAATATCTCCTTCTACAGCATTAGAAATAGATTAAATGATAATACTCTAATGCATTGCCAGCTTTTAATAATGTTTATCACCCTAATGAGCCTCTGGATTCCACGTGAATTAAAGACAGGCTATCGCCATTAGTGGAATTCTTTTAAAAATCATATCTAAAATTATATGTAAATCAATCGAGTCTAATTTATCCACATCTATATTGCCTCATTGGCTTTAATTCGGTATATAAGGGAATGCAAAATAACCACGTATGTTGCTAGAACCCTCAAAAACCTACAAACCACCTGAATTAAATTGGATTAAAAACAAGATAGAATATAATGTTTGCTAATTTTCTTATAGCAAAGAACAAATTATTAAAGGGAAATTCTTAAATTTAAAAGCGTTAAGTCGTTTTATAGGTATCGGGGTTCTAATTCGTTATCCATGGTAATAAGCACATTTTCCTATTATAGCTCATGTGGTGTGAGTTGAAGTCAGAGAGCATTTTTTTATCAACCCAAGCTATATGTTTCAATATTTGACTAGACCAAATGCGGCTCGAGATCAATGTATGGCCTTTGGGATTACATAAAAAAGTTTTAGACAATGTTGCCAAAAGACGATGTTTTCAGCCATTTATTTGTTTATAAGGTGTTTAAAAAACTAGTATATAAACCAAGTTATAGTGCGACATTTATCTCCATCGTTTGCGCAATTATAAATCTTTAATGTAAGGTTTATTTTTATAACGTGCGGGCCAACAGATTCAAACAAGCCCGTCGCGGGTCTCTAATAAGGCCTAATTAGAGGTCCATTTTAAAGAAATTAATCAAGCATAAGTAGGTTAGGGTTTAGCTATAATTTTAGATTAAAGAAGTATAAGAATATGCATATATAGTAAATTTTAAAACAAGCCCAATTAGTGCCTCAAAAGCGAACAAATATGGCGAAATTTATATTTTAAACTAAATGTATGTGTAGTTCCACCTAGATCAAGGTGTTATTTAAATGCTTAAAAAGGCGAAAAGATAAAAATTAATTTTCTTAAGAGGTAAAAAATGACATAGTTTAAGACAAAATAAATCATTTAAATTTAGATTTTTATAATAAAATAGTTTATAAGATTACAACATATAAATATTGAAAACCATGGGCGTAGCCAGGATTAAAACTAGAGGGGGCAATAATGCTTTGGGGAGGGGCAATGTCATAAGTATATTGAGCAAAACGAATAGAAAGAATCAAATTTATTTAATATTTATTGCGTTTTTAAATTTGCCATGAGTCTTTATTTAAAAAATGTGCTGGGCTCGGGTTGGGCCTAAAATAGAAAAATTGGGACTAAAAACTAATATAATTACTTCATCGATGCTTTCTATTAAATATAGTAAATTATGGTAAGTGGATACATGCTAAATGTATAATTAAACTCAAAGCGTTAGAACTTAAACGGTTTCAATTTTAGTAGCTTTATCTCAATAAAAAATATAGCTTAAAAAAGTATATTATCAAATCAAAAATAAATTTTTAGTCTATTAACAATGCCACCTATAATAACTCATAGCTTGATTACAATTTAAGTTGCAAGAACCAATTTGCAAAACAGGTGTGGTTTACTTTAAAAAAATATTTGTTTATAGTGGTTTATTAATTTTGTCACCAGAAGTAAAGAGACATGTGAATGCTAGAAAGGTTCTCATTAGCAATAAAAAGATTGATTGTATTGCAATTAAAAAATAGTAAAAATGGACTAACCCTTATAATAAATAAACTTGTTTTCAGAAGTTTTGTTTTTAATGAATAGTCGACTTAAAGTTCAATTTTTTGATAAGAGAGCAGTATGGCAATGTAGAATTAACTAGTATAAAACTCCAAGATCGATGCATGGCAAATTATGAGATCTAAAAAGAATCTATGTCTTTATTTCTAAACGAGAACACAATAATCCTTGTAATTATAAAAATTTATACTATTATATAATCTTTATATAAGCAATCTAAAACATATTACGCCATTTCTATTTCTTCGTAAAATTAGATGACGAAAGAAAATGTTTATTTGCTAACTAAAGCGTTTTCTTTAATTACATATTCGAAAGGTTAATAGCAGATAGATTTTAGCTTAATAAAAATCTGGCAAAATTCTAGCCACAGGTTTTCATCGACATAGACATATCCAATGAAAAAGGCAGAATATTTTATCTGATCTATTGTATAAATCAGTAATGCAGATTCTTTGAAATTAGGGGATAATTTGCTAGTTGAGGGGTAACTTGAATTTGACACAATTTTAACCCAAATTCGCATTATGAGTGGAATATTCAAAAAAAGATAGGTTGTCACTATTATAATAAAAATAACATGTTTCTTTGACAGTAATTGAACACTTGAAGGTGTTTCATTGACTGGGTGCACTTGTTGGTTGTGTCGTAGGCGATATCTTAGTAAACTCTTAAACATAAAAAACATCATAATAAAAGTTGCTATGACAGAAATTATATATACTGCTGTATATTTAATGCCGTTATAAAAAAGTAATGGTTTAGGTGTAGCCATTCCAAAAGCCTCGATGTCACATTGAATTAGACTAAGTTGATAAACCAGACTAGACGGCTCGTTATAACTACAAGGCATAGAATGCAATACTTGATAATCGGGTATGTTTAAAATAAATATGAATAAGGCGGTGTAGATTGGAAAGTAGTTGTATAGGCATGAATCTCGAATCCGATTTATTAATATGGGATAGGATATTAACATAAAACGATCTGCAAAATAAGCTGGGATTATAATGTAGCAGGTATAGATGGCAGTGTTTCTGCCCACAGCAATCAGACGACTCAATAATAACCTAATCCCACAATTTTCGATGGAGGATCTCCCTATAATTAGGTGATTTATAACGAGCAAGAAGTTACCTAACGTAGCAAAAAGCGTGAAGATATTTAGCCAATTTAATAAAGTGTAGGCTTTGTTGTTTCGTAAGTGTGAATGAAAGCAGAGAAAATGGCAAACCAAGCCATTAAACATGACACCAATGAAAATTTCTGCTAAAAAGAAATAAAATAGGGTGATGTTTTCGTTGTAACTATTTTTTGATTTGCAAATTGCAATCCTAACACTATCATTTATTTCAACTTTGATAAAATGTGTAGAGTTATTGTAATGAGTAACGTTGGCAGATTCCATAATTACCGAAAAACTGTTATCGAAAATGTAAAGACGTTGTTTCAGACAGTAGCTAAATTAAATTTCAGATATAAATTGATTTTTCGAACAATTCAAATTCCAATTTTTATAAATATTGTTCTTTTAGCTACAATACGAATTAAAAACACTAAATGGTTTTTATTAAGTCTAATATAAAAATTGGTTGTGGCCCATAAAGTCAAAAGATTGTCTTTAGAGATAATATAATCCTGCAGGAAATTATAATTTCGATATATCCCAGGGATGCTGAATTGTATAGGGTTACCTTGGACCGCCATAGTGACATATATTGGCTGACAATATAGTCGCTCACCTAAATTTATTTAATTTAAATTAATCAGAAGGGCAAACAACATGCGCGTAATCAGGATTTTATCAGGGGGGGGGGAAGGTGCTAAAATTTTTTTAAATCATTTTATTTGTAATCAAAAATAAAAATTAAACAACCATAAAGTCGGGCCATCTGCTGGGTCCACTCGGTTATGGGGGCGGGCCATAGACTAATAGACTGCTCATCTCTTATATATACACGCATCAAAAGTGTTGCCAAAAACGACCGCCATTTTGATAAGTGAAGTAGAGTTTGTATAGCGATGGATTGCATTGGACAATAATCATTGATCTTATAACATGAAACAACCTATTTTAATCATTTTAGCGATTAAAAATTTATAAAACTATATGAATTGGCCAAAATTCATGTTTCACTTATTAAAATGGCTGCCAAAATGGGGTACACTTTTTAAAAGTAAATAAGCAGTCTATTAGTCAATGGGCCGGGCAGACAACCATCATAAATTAAGATTTTCAAGAATGCCTGGGGCACCATAACAATGAAATTTTTGTATAGTCAACTATTTTTGTCACTTTTTTATTTATAAAAATTCTAAAATTAAATCCGAGCCTGGAATTTAAAATCGTCATTTTTGGCCCGGCAGGACAGCATTAGTGAACTGGGCAATCAAAGGGTCCAAGCTGGCTTGGCGAACATTTAGTTATTAAACCGTGATTGGCTCTAACAAAAAAATATAAATGATAAAGACATTAATTCTGTTTATAGAATAAGAAACATTGTAATAAATAAATGTATATATATTATGTGTAAGATTTCTATATGTCTTAGTATCTTTTATGCAATTAAACTATAATATTTTTACCAATTTAATTTAATTATTAATCAAAAAAAAATTTAAAATTTCTGCCGAGGAGAGGGACTTTTTATTTCCCCCCCCCCTTCTATACGCCTATGGCAAACAAATAGCCCTTGTTTATTAAATAGACCCTAGAATATTGGTATCTAGATCATTATTATATAAAATATATTTAAAGTTTTCTTATGGTCACAACGATTAATATAATCTTTATTTTCGAAATATATAGCAAGACATTAACAATCCATGTCTCTAAAGATTTCGTATGGATGACTTAAATTGTTAGTAAATTTACATAAATACTAGGACCGCTCCGACTATGAGTCGTTCTTTATAACATAAACTTAGGTTAAGACGAGATATACAAAAGGCTTATGAACGTGAAAGCGTTATCAGGTAGTACTACGAATCGGTACGTAAATACCCTCAATTGCAAAAAATATATCATATTTTAAAATAAAATAGAACAAACACTCTCGTTCGGGTCTATAGGCTAACAGGTGAGCTTTTGGAAATCAAAAGTATCCATGGTTGAGAAATAAAGGGAGGAAAGCGAAAAAGGCAGTAGTGAAGTGTAAACAAGCAGAAAAACTTAAAAAGCTAGTCCGTCTTACTAGAGTATATTACTGGGATCACTGAAAGCTGGCTGAGTCATTAATAAAAAATTAAAACTGATATCCTAGCACTAATGATCTTTAGGCCAAAAATATGTGAGGGGTGCTTAAATAAGAGCATGAGTAGGCAGGTACAAAATATTTCCGCAAACATGCAACTATTCGTCAATTTAATTGATTTCCCAACTTGTCCTATATCTCTTATATGCAAACTGTCGTTATTGATAGCAGACGTGGCTGGGCCGCCGTTGTGTGGGATCGATTGGATCCAAGAATTTGAGCCCGAAATTTGGCGACGAATTCGTTAGAACTCCAGAGCTGCGGCGGAACGGTTCGCGGTAAATTACGTAGAAAGACCGAAGGATTCCAAGTCCGCGATCCGGCACGTGATCAAGCAATGGGAGGGCCAGCTAAACGAATTTTCAAAAGCAGTCAAGGGAATAACGGTGGAAGTACCGTTAAAAGAGGGCATAGATCCCGTATTTATCCCCGCACGAAAGGTGCCGATGGCGTAGAAGAAAGAAGTAGAAGAAGAGCTGGACAAATGGGTCAGAGACGGGGTGATAGAACCGATCGATTTCTCAAGATGGGCCAGTCCAGTGGTACCCGTGAAAAAAAACGATGGGACTCTTCGATTATGTATTGATTACCGGTTTACTATGAACAAATACGCTCAAGGATTGTTGTACCCCTTACCCAAAATCGACGATTTGTTAAATAAACTCAATAACGCGTGTTGTTTTACTAAGCTGGACCTAACAAAAGCGTACTTACAACTCGAATTAGGTTCAGAAACGAGCCAACGATTGACTATCTCCACGCACAAGGGCTTATATAAAGTTAACCGAATGCCTTTTGGCTTAAATTGCGCAGCGGCGATTTTCCAAAAAACAATGGATCAGATATTAGGAGGCATGGAGGGGGTAGCGGTATACATCGATGATATACTAATCGCGGGGAAAACGGAAGAAATCCACAACGAGCGGTTACTCAAAGTACTAGAAACGTTACAAAAATGGGGTTGCATCTTGTGGGCGAAGGAAGTAACATTTTTGGGATACGTAATAAGTAACAAGGGAATTCAAATCAACGACAATAAAGCCGAACTGGTCAAGCAGTGGAAAAATTTAACAAACAAAAATGAAATATAATAGTTCTTGGGGTTAACAGCATATTTTTCAAAGTTTATTAAGGACTACGCAAAAATCGTGCACCCGATTCCGAAACTCATGAAAAAAACGTGTTGTACCACTGGGGTGGAGAACAACAAGAAGCATTTGAAGCCATCAAGTCCGCGCTTACTAAAGCCCCCGTACTGGCATACTTTAGTGGAGATTGGGAGACTGGCCTAGTCGTAGACGCCTCTGGTACAGGGTTAGGGGCCATCTTACAGCAACGCGCACCAGGGGAGAATTGGAGAGTGGTGGCCTATGCTTCAAGAGCGTTAAACGATAGCGAAAGCCGGTATTCGACGATCGAACGAGAAGCCCTTGCGGTGATTTATGGACTAAAAAAGTTCAATGAATATATACAAGGACGAAGCGTTACAATCATGACGGATCATAGACCCCTAGTATATATATTCGATCAGAGCAAAAGGGGCAAGGAACAATGGTCACCACGTCTTACTAGGTGGGCGCTCATGGTATCAGGCTACACGACCAAGTTTGTGTACAACAAGGGATCCGAAAACGCGGCAGATTTCTTGTCTAGTAAACCGAACGAAAATGCGTATCAGGTTAGCGAGGAAATGTCAGAAGACTCGACGAATCCGTTTATATCATTGGACGTAGTAAGACAACACACCTTGGACGACCCGCGGCTGCGACAATTAAAAGAGTGGATTAGAAGTAAACAAAACACAATGGTCACATATGGGCTAAAACGCTCCTACAAAAAACACCTGCCAAAGTTACACGAAGCCAAAAGCATAATATTTTAAAAGGACGACGAATATTAATTCCGGCTAAGTTACGAGGAGCGGTACTCCAAAGATTACATAGGGGCCACTTGGGTATCAAGCGGATGCAAGAAGTGGCGGGGCAGTATATATGGTGGCCTATTCTCAACGATGACTTATTGAGCGTAGCGAAAGGGTGCCGGAATTGCATTTACACTGCCGCGGCGGCGAAGAAGGCACCGTTGATAGAGTGTCAACCTAGCCATAAACCGTGGGTACAAGTACATATCGATATCATGGGTCCTCTCAAGGGTAACAAGGACGAAGCGTTACAATCATGACGGATCATATACCCCTAGTATATATATTCGATCAGAGCAAAAGGGGCAAGGAACAATGGTCACCACGTCTAACTAGGTGGGCGCTCATGGTATCAGGCTACACGACCAAGTTGGTGTACAACAAGGGATCCGAAAACGCGGCAGATTTCTTGTCTAGAAAACCGAACAAAAACGCGTATCAGGTTAGCGAGGAAATGCCAGAAGACTCGACGAATCCGTTTATATCATTGGACGTAGTAAGACAACACACCTTGGACAAAGTTGGACCATATGACGAATGAAAGTCTTAGAGAAAAAATGGGTATTCAGCCAATAGACTCGACTATATTAACGAAAATCGGCTAAGATGGTATGGGCATATCTTGAGAAGAAATGCGAGCGACGTCAATCGAATAGTACTAGACATGGAAGTGCGGAAGAGGTCGACCTCGTGGTACCTGGAAAGGACAAGTGGACAAAGTTATGCTCAATAAGAATATCGATCCCAATATGGCTCTAACGCGATCTAGATGGAAGAAACTGATAAAAAACCCCACGAATGTGGTTGATAAAGAAGAAGAAGAAGAGAACCCCAATAACAATTGCAAAAAAGAATTTTGAGATTCAACATGTGATCCGACTAATAGATCTACCAGATAACTTTGCAATTAAAGTGAAACTTATTAAAAAATTGTGTTGTTAAATATGTATAAAAAATTTTTAATTAGCTGAAGCTAGAAGGAGTTTATATGATTTTCAACTAAAAAAACCTTGATATACCTAGAGTAAAAATTTTAGAAGTAAGATTCCATATTATCGTGATTTAAATCTGCAAAAATCTAAATCCAGGTCATGTGGAAATGAATATAAAAATTTGGTCTACTCTTAATTAAATTGAGATAACAAATGAAAATTATGTTACAAGATGGATAATAATTTTTTGTTACTTTTTCTATAGGGGGAGGAAATTAATAAATTATAAAATGATAAACTAAATAAGTCAACCGCGAGACTAGGTGTATTTTGGCATATCAAATAGCCATTTCGGTATCCTTTGTAATAGGCGCATTTTCCCACTACACCCATAAAGCTCAAAGTTAATTTGCTGCTCAGGAAGGGGGCTGAAGCCAGACTGCACAATTATGTTTACCAGCCTAACCCATATGTTATAATTGATTATTAGCGCAAGCTTGATGCCGATGTATCGCCTAAAAACATTTCAATTAATGTTATATAAAAGGTGATGCTTTTGTATTTTGAAAATTTATTTTACCTTATAAATTTGGTGGTTTTTCTCAAAAATTTGTCGATTTTTTTTTGCTAAATTTTTTAATGGACCAACAATTTAAAAAAAGCAAAACACTTGGTAGAAAGTTAAGTGTGACATTTTTATTAAATTTTTTAATACTATTTTTAGGGTTTAAATTAAATTATTTATTTGATTATTTATTAAATAAACTTTTAAAATTGTTATTCTAATATTTTAGTTTCATAATGTATATGTTTTATGTAAAAAATGAATTAAAAAAATTATCAATGGTATTAACAAGAACTTAATATTAATTTAATTTTAAAGAAAAAAAATTAAAATAAAAATTCCTTTTAGTTTTAAAAAAGGGCTAAATTCTGAAACTACCGGCCCGATTCGCTCGAAACTTTACCCGTAGGTGCCCAGGGCGGCCAGGGGTAAAATAGCCTTTTAGAGTTTCTAAAATACCTTTTCGTTTTAAAAATATCGGACATTTCCCGGCCACACGTGCGGTGTAATATCTATAACACGTAGAAAATTTTACTAATTATATAAACTTACGCGCGCCATCTAATAAAGTACAATTCGTGTTTTAATAGTTTAATAGTAGATTGAATTTAATTAGAAAGAACGGGCTATGATTATACCTTTAAAGGAGGTTTCGAATTTTGTGTTAGTTTCTATCAATATATTGTATCGTAGATAAGAATCTAATACCTTTTTTAACTATCACTTTTTAGGTTTTCTATGAAATCACAATCTAATTAAATGAAATATATTAACCCAATAAAAAAATATATATGCATTTTTAAGGTTAAAAATATATATTACATAGTTGGCTGTCTGTTAGACCATCTATAATAAATTTTTAGGTTATATATAAAATTTGGCCAATGGTCAATTTTTTTCATTGGTCAGTACCAACAGATACTCTATAAGTCAATGATAGCCAAAAAATAACGGGAAACAATTTTTTGATGGTTACTTTGGCCAATGATCATTTTTTCCATTGCAGCAGCCAGCGGACGGCCAAAAAGTCATATTATCAATGGTATTAACAGGAACAATCATAAGAGTTAAAAAAAACGGAAGAAAAATTTCAATTCACAATTTGGCCAATTCATTTTTTTCCATTGGTCAGCAGCCAGGACACGGTAAAAGTGGATATAAATTCATGAGAGTCAAAAAAACGAAAAAAAAATTTTCGAATCACATTTTGGCCAATGGTCATTTTTTTCCATTGGTCAGCAGCCAAGACACGGTAAAAGTGGATATAAATTCATAATAATCAAAAAAAAACTAAAAAAAAATTTTCGAATCACATTTTGGCCAATGGTCGTTTTTTTCAATTGGTCAGCAGCCAGGACACGGTAAACGTGGATATAAATTCATAATAGTCAAAAAAAACGAAAAAAAAATTTTCGAATCACATTTTGGCCAATGGTCATTTTTTCCATTGGTCAGCAGCCAACGGACGGCCAAAAAGTCACAATAGCAATGGTAGTATCAGGAACAATCATAGTAGTCAAAAAAAACGAAAAAAATAATTTCGATACACATTTTGGCCAATGGTCATTTTTTCCATTGGTCAGCAGCCAGCGGACGGCCAAAAAGTCTTATTATCAGTGGTAGTAACAAGAACAATCATAAGAGTCAAAAAAAAACTCCGGGATTCGAACCCACAAACTAGGTAAATTAATTAAAATTAAAAGTAAACAGCGTGAGAAGACATTGGATGCGTGACAAGACATTCGGTGCAAGACACCGAAGAGCGTGACAATATATAGATAATGAAACCTAGACCCTTGTAGGGGAGGGCATAGGGTAATTATCAATGTTAACCAATTCAAAAACGAAAAAAAAATTTCGATTTATACTTTGGCCAATGGTCATTTTTTTCATTGGTCAGTAGCCAGCGGACGGCCAAAAGGTCAAATTATTAATGGTATTAACAAGAACAATATATTAATTTAATTTAAAAAAATAAATAAAAATTTTGCCATCTCCGGGATTCGAACCCACATTAGTAAAGGCATAGGGTTTGGTAAGGGGCACAGGGACCCATATCAGTAAAGGCATAGGCTTTGGTAAGGGGCACAGGGACCCATATCAGTAGAGGCGTAGGCCCTTGTAGGAAAGGGCATAGGGTAATTATCAATGTTAACCTATTCAAAGACGAAAAAATACCATAAATTGCATATAGCAATTAAAAATTTCGCTTTATATGGCCAATGGTCATTTTTTCATTGGTCAGTAGCCAACGGATGGTCAAAAATTCATATTATCAATGGTATTAACAAGAACAAAATATTAATTTAATTTGAAAAAATTAAAAAAAAATTCGTCCTCTCCCTGGCTTGAACCCGGGATATCCAGGTCACAAAGCTGGCGCCAATAACTTGGTGGACGGACGACGGACGGACAACCAAAAACGAGCCCATAAATTGCATAGCAATTAAAAATTATTTTCTATAACAACCTTATTTTCATTCAAATTTGCTAACCAATTTTGTAATGTTCGACGATCGAACGAGAGGCCCTTGCGGTATTTTATGGACTACAAAAGTTCAATGAATATATACAAGGACGAAGCGTTACAATCATGACGGATCATATACCCCAAGTATATATATTCGATCATAGCAAAAGGGGCAAGGAACAATGGTCACCACGTCTAATTAGGTGGGCGCTCATGGTATCAGGCTACACGACCAAGTTGGTGTACAACAAGGGATCCGAAAACGCGGCAGATTTCTTTTCTAGAAAACAGAACGAAAACGCGTATCAGGTTAGCGAGGGAATGCCAGAAGACTCGACGAATCCGTTTATATCATTGGACGTGGTAAGACAGCACACCTTGGACTACCCGGAGCTGCGACAATTAAAAGAGTGGATTAGAGGTAAACAAAACACAATAGTCACATATGGGCTAAAACGCTCCTACAAAAAACATTTGCCAAAGTTACACGAAGCCAAAAGCATAATATTTTACAGGACGACGAATATTAATTCCGGCTAAGTTACGAGGAGCGGTACTCCAAAGATTACATAGGGGCCACGTGGGTATCAAGCGGATGCAAGAAGTGGCGGGGCAGTATATACGGTGGCCTACTCTCGACGATGACTTATTGAGCGTAGCGAAAGGGTGCCGGAATTGCATTTATACTGCCGCGGCGGCGAGAAGGCACCGTTGATAGAGTGTCAACCTAGCCATAAACCGTGGGTACAAGTACATATCGATATCATGGGTCCTCTCAAGGTTAAGTCATACCTGGTGATGGTGGACAATAGCTAGAAATGGGTAGAAGTGTTTAAATTAGAAGACACCACAGCGACCACCATTATAAAAAAAACTTGCCGAAACGTTTGCTAGATTTGCAAATCCGCCATGGTTAATATCAGATAACGGCCCGCAATTCAAAGGGCAGGAATTACAAATTTTTGCAAGATGAGAGGGATTAATCAGCGATGGACAGCTCCTTACCATCCTGCGTCTAACAGTCTGGCAGAAAGATATGTACGATTAATTAAAGAAGCCATTATTAGAAACGAGTCGGAAGTAGAGCTAAGTAGATTTTTAGAAAACTACAGATCTACAAAACACCCCACAACCAATAAAAGCCCAGCAGAGGTGATGCTAAAAAGGCGTATGCGAACCGAATGGGAGGTATTGAGGGAAACCGTACCACAACAATGGGTCGAGACCGGGAACCCGCGGATGTTCAACTTAGGAGACTTGGCTTGGGTACGTATGTTTTTAGGACCAAGCAAATGGGTAGAAGGCACGAACCGCTCGTTGTAGATTTCTTCCGTTTCCCCCGCGATTTGTATATCATCGATGTATACCGCTACCCCCTCCATGCCTCCTAATATCTGATCCATTGTTTTTTGGAAAATCGCCCGGGGCGCAATTTAAGCCAGTCAATCGTTGGCTCGTTTCTGGACCTAATTCGAGTTGTAAGTACGCTTTCGTTAGGTCCAGCTTAGTAAAACAACCCCCCCCCCCGTTATCGAGTTTATTTAACAGATCGTCGATTTTGGGTAAGGGGTACAACAATCCTTGAGCGTTAATGTTTATAGTAAACCGGTAATCAGTACATAATCGAAGAGTCCTATCGCTTTTTTTTCACGGGTACCACTGGACTGGCCCATCTTGAGAAATCGATCGGTTCTATCACCCCGTCTCTGATCCATTTGTCCAGCTCTTCTTCTACTTCTTTCTTCCACGCTATCGGCACCCTTCGTGCGGGGATAAATATGGGATCTATGCCCTCTTTTAACGGTACTTCCACCGTTATTACCTTGACTGCTTTTGAAAATTCGTTTAGCTGGCCCTCCCATTGCTTCATCACGTGCCGGATCGCGGACCTGGAATCCTTCGGTCTTTCTACGTAATTTACCGCGAACCGTTCCGCCGCAGCTCTAGAGTTCTAACGAATTCGTCGCCAAATTTCGGGCTCAAATTCTTGGATCCAATCCATCCCACACAACGGCGGCCCAGCTACGTCTGCTATCAATAACGACAGCTGTTTTCTCATGTCCCCCATTCGGACATCAGCTTGCACCTTGGCTACGATCTTTATTTTCTCGTGGCCGTACGCGTACACCGTCGGGACGGGCTCTTTGTTGCGTGGGATCTCCTTCGCCCATCTTCGCGCCGGTATTATCGATACCGTGGCGCCGGTATCGAAGATGCATTGGAATAATTTGTTATTAATATATATATCTACAGTTAACACATCTAAAGCATGTTTTAACCTGGGAATTCGGACCGGCCCAGGCCACGCTTCTCGTCCCGCCACTACGCTCCACGCCTCTTCGGACCCGTCTTGCAAAGTGCTTAGCCCCCCGTGTATCGTCTCGGCCGTTAACGCCAGCTCGCGTAGGCGGTCCTATTTGATGTCATTTTCTGCCAACAGTCTCGCCTATAAGCTTCTATCGCGCATTCTTATAATGAATTGGTCGACGATTCTGTTCTGCAATTCTTCGTTTCCGAAGATGCAGCTGTTAGCTCCGGGAGTCTATTAGCGTACGTGTCTATCGTCTCTCCCTGGCCTTGTCGGACCTTTGAGAATTCATACCTCTTTGCCCTCGCGCATAAATTCCTTTGGAATAATTTTTTTAACCGATTTTTAGCATCTTCATATGTAATTCCTGTCAACTCTTGCGGTCTATAATCCTCTAGTATTAATTGGAATGCCTCCCCATCAAGGCTGGTTAATAATAGAGCTGCTTTTTGCTCATCTGTCTCCGTCTTTTGCTCCTTAGGAATAGCTCAAATTGTGTTATAAAAGCGTCGATGTTAGCGGTTGTTTTATATTTCTGCATTCCCGCGTAAGCTTATCCTTTACGTCACCACTATTAGGGTTGGGGATCTTTATTTACTACAGACAGGTTTCGAAGCGATACATTAATAGAAAGTGAGTCAAAAACGTGTATATCCAACGTATAAAATACATTCCGCATATAACCAATTAACGATAATTTGATTGACAACACAGCGGTAAATAACATATCCTCTGAGGCAGTTCGCACTCCAATTACCTCTCTACACCACTACACCCATAAAACTCAAAGTGAATTTGCTGCTCAGGAAGGGGGTTGAAGCCAGACTACACAATTATGTTTTTGATTATTAGCGCAAGCTTGATGCCGATGTATAGCCTAAAAACATTTCAATTAATGCTATATAAAAGGTGATGCTTTTGTATTTTAAAAAATTTATTTTACCTTATAAATTTGGTGGTTTTTTTCAAAAATTTGTCCATTTTTTTGCTAAATTTTTTAATGGACCAACAATTTAAAAAAAGCAAAATACTTGGTAGAAAGTTAAGTGTGACATTTTTATTAAATTTTTTTAATACTACTTTCAGGGTTCAAATTAAAACATTTATTTGATTATATATTAAATAAACTTTTAAAATTGTTATTCTAATATTTTAGTTTCATAATTAATAAGTTTGCCGTTGCAACACTTATTTCGAATTTCCACTAATTTATTTAGAATTCCAATTAATATATTCCATAAGAAAAACATGGAATTAAAAACGATCTATTAAACTTATTAATTTATTTTGAACTAAAGACGCGACAATAATTTGTTTCATCCAAAGGTTTTGGTCCTCCCCCCAAAAGGGAAGGACTATATCTACTTGAAAATTTCTAAAGTCCCGATTTAATATTTTATTTAATGACTACGCGACACAAAATAAAATTATATTTTTATCAATGCCAATATCGAACGATCGGGTATATATAATATTAATTATCGCTCAATCATTATTCTTGGCACATTTCCAAAGTAAAGTTTTTCTAGCTATGGCTATGACTCAGTACATTTCCAGCAATTTAAAACTAGAACTTGAGTAACAGGGTAATAAAAAAAGGAATAGGGAAGGGGGAATAGAAACATGATTCAACATAAACAGGAGTAGATTAACGTCATAAACAAACGTACAGTAACGTAATAAACAGGGATAATCTGTCGTGACTCATTAGTCATCCGATAAATAATAATAATCGTAGCATATAAATATACGAAGAAAAAAACAAACAAAATCAAATAAGCTAATAATCAATCGTGTGCTACGCGTAAAGTAATAAAAATAAGTAATAATAATTCAGGGAGGGGGAAACACCACAATAATGTATATGTTTTATGTAAAAAATGAATTAACAAAATTATTTTCTATAACAACCTTATAAAATATTTCATTCAAATTTTTTACCAATTTTGTAATGTGCACGTTATTGTCAAAAACTTTATAATTTCAAACTTAAAAAATTAACAGATTTGTAAGTCAAAATTATACGCAATGATTTTTAAAATTTCGGCCACGTTTTTTTATCGCAAAATTTGGCAAAAAAATGACAAATTTTTGACAAAAAACTACCAAATTATAAGAAGGTGTAAAGTCAATTGCAAGAGTTGCGAAAACATATACATGATAAGGGCGGAAGTAAGTAGCATGCGAAGGAAGGTGCTTCAATAACTTTAAAAATCTGCTCTTATTCTAAATCACAAATAAATAAAGAACTTTGCCTCCCCCTTGCTCCACTCCCCTCTTCCTCCACCCTCTCCCTCCTACAGGGCAGGGAAAGGGTGGAAGAAGGGGCAAAAGGGGTGATAGGGGGGAGGGTAGGACGGGGGGGGGGATGCATTCTTAATTTATTTATGATATATAATCATACACTACATAGACTGCCGTGTGTGAAATTTGCCTCCATTTTGATGAACACTACCGTCCTATATCACATAATGGCGTTTTGCGCTATGCCGTTTTGTTCGAACAGGAGAGGTAAAGAAAAGAGGTTTTGATTCCATAATTAAGTAAGATATTGAAAAATATATGATATTTTTAAAAAAAATTAGGTGTTCCTTTAATTTCAGGCCTGAAATGTTTTACTCATCTTATTTTTTTAAAATATCATATATTTTGTAATATCTTACTTATTTATGGAATCAAAATCTTTTTTCTTAACCTCTCCTGTTCGAACAAAACGGCACAGCGCAAAACGCCATTATGTGATATAGGACGGTAGTTTATCAAAATGGCGGAAAAAACACACACGTTTTATACCGTGATGAGCAGTCTATGTATATAATATGAGCAAATTTTCTAAGTTTTTAACTCGTAGCAATTGCTTCTAAAAAATCTGCTATCTGCTTTTTCTGCTTAGGCAATCTGCTCATGCTTGAACAGAAATTTCTGCTTCCGGTTCTCGAGCATTTTTATATGCTACTATTCTGCTTAGTGCACCGAGTAGCAAACACATATTGTGCTATACGACTTATTAAACAACTGAGTGTGCATGCTCGCTGGAGTTCAAGCAAGTTAGCAATTTAACAACTCTAGCTCTCTTAACAATTATATTTACTATATTTTTACTTGGTAAAATAAATTTTTACATTGCAAGAGCGCATCTTTTGGTCAAACGTTCTTTTTGTATAGACCCAAAAGCCATACATTCTACTCAGCTTAGTATTTTCTCGGCTCAAGCCGAGCTCAGATAAGTCAAAACTAAAAAATGCCTTGGGTCAATGAAAGTAAATTTTGCGGCTTTAATCCACGCCCTGAGCAGCAAACCCACATCAGGCGCGTAGCTAGGATTTTCTCCGAGGGGGGGGGGGGGAATTTCCAAAACCTTTTATAACATTTTTATTTCAACATCAAAATTATAAAATCTGGTATAAAACATAAAGAAAGTCATTATAAAATAGTTTCATTTTTCCCAGCGTCATCTGGAGTAGGAGCTAATTCCCCATGAATCGCTAATAAAAGTGTCAATCCATTTAATCTATTCAAACGTCATTAAGTTTTAATTGAAATGCTGTCAGAAATGGAAGAGAAACCAAATAAGGAGATATTGAAGCAAGCTGGTTTGATCACGATGTTGCAACATAAGCTGCAACTTTGCTCACTTCTCTACGACAATCTGAATATATTATGCAAGCAATGGCAAAAAAAGGACCTAGATCTTCAGCAAGTCAGACAGTTAGCAGAAACTATAGTAATAGTAGTCAAACCTAAGGCTAAGTTTAGTGATGCGGGAAAACCGAGAAAATTTTAGGTCTCGTCTCGTCTGACGAGAATTTGAAAAACAGACCCGATATCGAGACGAGAATTTTGATGCCGAGACGAGACGAGATTTTTTCGGCAAAATCTCGAATTTTTATTGATCATTAGATTTTAGTAAATTATTGTGTATTTTAATAGGCCTGATTTACATTTAAGGTATTAAATATAAATCAATACGATATGAATATATTTTATATTAAAATAACACCTAAGATATTTTCGCAAAAATTTTAAAAAATTGGCAATTTCAGTTCATTTACCTAAGTATGGATGGCACTTGGGGTATGTGAATAATTTAATAATATATTTCTCACTTATATGCATCATTAGAATTATTGAATGTTACAAAATTTTAGACTTAGAATGAGTTCTGATGGAGTAGTAAATATTACTAAAGCAAATTTGAACTTAACAGTTTCTCATCCTACTTGATGCAGTAATTATAAATTGGTGGTGGTCAATTAGTTTGAATAATCATACAAGTTGCTAAGGTGGCTCGAACATTTTTGGGTACCTAATGTCATTTGTGCCTGCCTAACGATTTTAAAAGTCAAACTGAGTATTCAATGACACCTTTATACATTAAATCATGAGTTTTCTAGAAGTTTTATGCCTCAACTAATAATATACCTAGCAAATTTTTGAACCTTAAGAAGACATTATGTGAATACATTGTTTTTTTATATGCATTACTTTAATTTCTATAACTGTGGCAATTTTGCAATATAAAATAAATACACAACTTATACTGTACGTTGTGGCAATTTTGCAATATAAAATAAATACACAACTTATACTGTACTAGATAAATAACTATTTAATGGCAAAGTAAGTTCGAATTGGAAGGTAATTATTTAAACAAATTTGATTATAATGATTTTTGTCCTAAAATAAAATACGTGCACTAAGTTTAAAACTTTATCTTTTTGATCCTATAATAAAGCTTTTATTGATGTTTTTACAACGTTTTAATTTATGCAACAAGTTATCAATTTTGTAAATAATAATATTACCATAAAAGTCACTCGCACTTTGTGGCTTATAACGCTATAGTAAACCTTTAAAAATCTTTATGGGTTATAATTTATGATGGCAATATCAATGTCCTAAAGCATTTGCCTTAAATATGTTAAGGTCAACTTTGAGGTTTTAGCCAGTGTTAATGTTGGGTCTCAATTTGCCTAATTATGTAACTAAGTCAAATATAGGTGAACTTATAAATTTCGTCTGTTTAAATTTAACAGACACAGTGAATTTGAAACAAATGTTATAATTTGCTAGAACTATAAAATTTAACAAGGTCTTATCAGTTAGTATTTATTATATAAAAGTTTAAGCTCCAAAACACTCACAAGAGTAATGGTTTAAACCGTTAATTTAAAAATTGTCAATAAACAGCATTATTCACTTCTAAATTTAATGCAAGTTATGCCATTTTATATATTAAACAAAAAGCGATCCTTTCGTACTATACTTCAAATTTATTTATAATTTTTTAATTTGCACTCCATAGAAAATGTTATCTATTGTCAGAGATGTCGTGTCGCGCTATATCATTAAAAAGTTTGTGTATTAAGTTTTTTTAAATATAAATACTACTGGATTTTTGTAACACCAAGTTAATAATTTTAATAAAACAGGAGAAATTTTTATTTTGTACAAATTTTTCTTAAATGTCAAGACGAGACGAGAATTCTAGCCGAGACCGAGATTTTTCTAGACCGAGACGAGACGAGCGAGATTTTTATAATCGCTCCCGAGACGAGACGAGAATTTGCTTTCGAGACCGAGTAGAGACGAGATCGAAACTCTAGCTAAGTTGTATGATTTTGAACTTAAGAAACCTCGATATGCAAAGAAAATAAACGGTTTTTGGACAAGAAACAAGTTTTGGCAAATTTCCAAATAAGATATCCTCCGAATTCTTTGATTGTCTTGCCAGAAACGCGAATGAAAATAAATTATAGAAGGGTTTCGTCCAAAGAATCCCTTGGACGCCCTATCAAATTATAAAATATTGTAATCTTTGCCCAACATCACAACTCTTCTTTACCTATTAGCTCTTATATAAGAAATACTATGTCAATAAATAGATTAAATGGTATGGCCCTTTTTTATAGAATTTTTATTTCAACATTAAAATTAAAGAAAAAAGTAATTATAAAATAATTTTATATTTTCTTTTTCCCAGCGATAATATCTCAAGAACTTCATCTGGAGTGGGAGCTAGGATGGCGGTATAGGGAAATTTTCCGGGAAAATTGGGAAATTCCCACGGGAAATTTCCTTGGGAAATTTAAAATTTCCCTATAATTTTCCTGTTAGCTGATATATCATTTATCATGTTTTTCAAATGTGATTCTAATCATATGGATCCTTTATAATAATATATTCAATTAAGTAATTTCATTTACATATCATGTTTCGTTAATAATTAATATAGGTATATATTGAAAATAAAACAACTTATAAAGAAAGGTCTATTCTATTCTATATAGCTAAAATACAAACTTCATCAAAGGTGAGTTTACAAAATATCTACTAATATCTTACTAATGTTTATAGTTAAAAAAACAAACATCATTATTGTTAAAAAAACAAACATCTCAAAAAAGTAAATATACAAATTGTCTACTATTATCTTACTAAGGTTTATAATTAAAAAACAATCATCTTGAAAATATCAAATAGCCTACTAAAAGTATAGCTTTTAAAAAAACAAACATCTAAAAAAGTTAATTTTACAAAAACTTTACTATTATTTTTATATAAGTATTTAGTTAAAAAAACAAACAAGTAAATTTACAAAATATCTACTATTATCTTACTAAGGTTTATAATTAAAAAACAAACATCTATAAAATATCAAATAGCCTACTAAAAGTATAGTCGTTGAAAAAACAAACATCTCAAAAAGGTAATTTTACAAAAACTTTACTATTATCTTTATAAAAGTATTTAGTTAAAAAAACAAACATCTCATAAAGGTAAATTTACAACATTTTTAGTAATATTTTTAAGAACTATGCCAAAAAAGCACTCTGACATATGGACACACTTTTTAAAAATTATTGCCCCAAATAAAAGATGCATTGTGATTTGTAAATATGGTAATATAAAATATAATTTCCCTAATTCAACCAAAATGTCTGTACATATATCAAAATGCACAAAATACAACAATTTAGAACAGTATGTCTCTTCAGAAACAACAGAATATATTTCAAGTTTTGTAACTGTAAGCACAGATAATACTAGCTTGAAAGATGACAAAACAATACCTTTATCAACTAACAGCACTACCAAATTTTTTGATAAGATAGCTCCAGATGATCAAAAAAAATTGGATGAATCACTATCTTTAGCATTATATATGTCCAACTGCCCTTTAAAATGTTGGACAAAATTTATTAAAGAATTTTTTTTAACTATTAGGGCCATCTTTCAAAATCCCATCAAGATTAATAATCAGTACGACTTTATTAAATCATTATTATGAAAAGTTAGTTAACTTGTCACTATGAAGTTGGCTCAATCATAAGACACAATTTACACCTTATCAATCGAATAAACACACCGGAACCGGATTATAATGCAATATCATCTTCGAATTTCATAGATGAAGATTTAGATGAAATTACAGCAGATAATGAATAATTTTAATCTGTTTATATATATACATAAATAACATAAACTTTTTAGATTCACTTGTTATATAATCTAATCCCTTTTTTTGTATTTTAAAGCTTTTTTAAATCCTTAACGTATAGTCATATTTAATGGTATACAAAAACTTACATACACAACGAAAAAAAAATATAAAAACGCGCTATAACTAAACGGATGGCATTGATCCGTGTATAGAAATCGTGTTGGATTAAACGATTTCCATTGTGATCTTTTGCCTGATAAAAAAGTACTCTTTCAAATCTAAAGAGACGCTGGAGATCGCTTTTCCAATTTGTTTCAGGAAAGCTAGAGCTTCAACGCCAAAATTTCCAATTGTGGTTGCCATTACGGGAATGAATATTGTGTCCGCGAGGGAAGAATATTTGGCTGTCTTCCTATTCTTAATTTTTGAGACTCTATACGTGCTTAAATTTTAAACCTCAACCCGATTTGACGTGAAACAAAATAAAACTTGACTTAACCTGAAAAGTAAAATTCGGTGCTAAATTAAATCAATAAATTAAATAATAAGATTCGACAAAAAAATCAACCGGCAAACTGTTTGCAGATTCTAGTAGAGTTTTTCTTGTGAACACAAATATATTTTTAATTTTTCCCTTCACGTCAATTTTTTAAATATTCGGTGTCAAAGTTGGCAAAAACAGTGATTTTAACGTTTTAAATACGTCAGTAACTTGCGATCGTAATTTTTTTTATAGATTTGATTCTAAGAAAAAGGGGAGAGGATTATATTTATAAATTTCTTTTATCCTAACACATTTACTTTTCAAATTATATACAAAATTAACAATATTTATATTTTTATATTGACAAATTGCCCTAGACTTGAAGTCGTCCTCCCTTCCTAATAAACTAGGAATTAAATGCGTGTTGCTCTTTATCTACTCTACTACTACCACTACACTACCACTGCATGGTTGTGAGCTAGCGAAGTACAATCTTATCTTATTCACCCCTTATCCATATTCCTATGCAAAATATTTTATTATTTTAATTTTTATAATTATGGGTAAAAAATTAAATTATAAGCCTAAACATGGGCGTAGCCGGTTTTGGATTGGGGGGGGGGGGTGGCAAATGTTTAAAAGTTCAAATAGAGAGGGGCAAAACCAAAACTTTTTTAATTTTAATTGCATTGAAAATTTTTATTTTGTCATTTGGGGGGGGGCCCCTCCCCCGGCTACGCCCATGAGCCTAAATACAATTTGTTTTCCCCTCTTGAACCATTTTTGGCAATATTAATTTTTTTGACCCCCCCCCCCCCGCAAGTACGTTAATTTCGTCTGTATCTTAAATTTTTTTTAATTATATTTATTATAAATCATTAAATGTAATAGCTGTTTCGATATGATTAAATGGCTTTTAAATAATTTGCTGACTTATAATTTTATTCCAATTGTTCTCATGCTTTTACTGAATGATCATCCTATAAAATAGCGTTAAAGTTTATTAAAAGACAAACCCGAAACTTTTTTCATCCAAACCAAAGCCGATTCAAAAGCCTTTCCACCGTACCTCATTGCAAATTAATTAACCCGGTCAATAGGGTTCCCTTGGCCTATCTTTAAAAATAGAAGTGAAATTAGGGTAGGCAAATTAGCACCATTAAATTTGTTATCTAATTGGTATGAGTTTGAAAAGATTGTTCTAGAAATAGACAAATTAATTATTTAGGTCTCTGTGAGACTGTTACCTTAGGTCGCGCCACAATTTTAAAAGTTACAAAATGTCTAAAATTCGCAAATTAGATGAAAACGTTATTAATAAAATTGCAGCTGGGGAAATAATACATAGACCTCATAATGCGCTTAAGGAAATAATTGAAAATAGCATTGATGCTATGTCAACTGTGATTCAAATCATTGTTAAAGATGGTGGGATGAAATTGCTGCAAATTCAAGATAATGGTATTGGCATTGATGTAAGTTGAATTTAAAATTTGGCTAACTTTTTCAGAAAAGTGATTTAGATATAATTTGTGAGCGCTTCACTACTAGCAAAATAATAAATTATGAGGACTTAAATTCTATTCAAACATATGGATTTCGTGGAGAGGCATTGGCTAGTATCAGCCAAGTTTCTCATGTGACAATTAGTACAAAAACTGCCACCAGCAATTGTGCATACAAGTTTATCTTAGGAATTAGATAATTTTTTAGCTAGTGTGATCAGTTAATTAATTCATCATTTTTGTTAAATTTAAACTTGAGATAACTTTTTATGAGAAAATATCAATTCTGATAATGATATAATTTATATAACCCATTTTTCAATTAAAATAAATGTCATATTTGGCTTAGATGTTCATATATTGATGGCAAACCTCGTTCATCTCCCCAGCCTTGTGCGGGAAATCAAGGGACTCAAATAACTATTGAAAACCTTTTTTATAACCTTCCAACACGTAGAAAAGCATTAGGCCAGCCATCTCAAGAATACTCAAAGATATGTGATGTTGTTATGAAGTAATATGAATCAGTGTAAATAATATCAATTTTATAAACAAACTTTAAATCTTAAGGTCAAATATATTGAATATATTTTATATAATGATAATGAGGATTTTATCTTACTACCGGGAAAATGCAATTAAAGGGAATCATATCTTAAATAAAAAATTACGTTAGTTATCTAATTTATATTTTTACAACTAAATTGTTTTAAGTTAATATTTTAATGAATTAGTTTATGTTTATTTGATATTTTGTGATATATGTTCATATTTAATTATTTTTTCAAGTTAAGAACTGTTTAATTGCAAACTTATTCAATTTAATGGAATCTAAAAATGTCAAGTTTTATTTAGTTTATACTTTTTAATTTAAAAAACAGCTTAAATGACTAAATTCTTACCATTACCCTGCCAAATGGCTTTCATCTGTCCCAAACTCAATATTTAGACTAAATTTGTCTAAATAGACCCAAACCATAAATTTTTTGTTCTTAGCTTGTCTGACATCCATTTATTCCAAATTTAATACAAACTAAAAAATTTAAAATTATTTTGCTTTATGTTTTTTTAACTTCTAACATTGTAAATTAATAAGACTTGACTTAAATGGGTACGAGTTCAAGTGATTTTGGAAAAGAAATGGCACACAGGAATTGATTATTATTATTCTATTTTCGAATAAGATGATTATGAATTTATATATTTGTTCATTCCAATTCTTAATTTCCAATTCTAAAACAAGATTATGAACTCTATGTATTTGTTCAGGATGGGATTTAAGATATGAAGAATAGGAATAAATATTTGGGCGAATTGAAAGGAAAGATAGAGAGATATATCGGGCCGTAAAAGGATAAACTATTTTGGGCCGTAAAGGGATTTTCATATCTTTAAAAAAGAATATAATATGTGAATAAAAATGATTGAATGAAGGGGAATTATCAGGCTTGAATTGGGGGAAATATTGGGCCGTAAAAGATAAACTATATTGGGCCGTAAAGGGATAAACCTTGTCCCCCCCCCAAAGGGGGACTCACATTTAATCCTTTCTTTAAGTCCTTTATATATTTTATTTATCTCCAAGAATAAATTAATGATATCAATATTATCAATACGATCACACGCGTATATTTAAATTACTGATGCGTGTTCATGTTATAAACAATCAAATGGGGAGAAATAAATAAGTATAAGCGCGTCGGGGGGAGGGGGGTAAAGTAACACACGTATTGAAATTAAATAGAAAGTAAAAGTATTACTATGAACTTAAGGTTACAGGAAAAGGGGTTACTCAGTCGTATAAGATATAAGATCAAAAGATCCGACAATGTTAAGAAATCTAACAATAAATGTTGTAATTAATTGAATGAAATACACTGTTTTACGAGGGGTGGGAAATGGGGAATTTACCTATCAAACAATACGATACCTATTATTATATTTTCGAATAAGATGATTATGAATTTATATATTTGTTCATTCCAATTCTTAATTTCCAATTCTAAAACAAGATTATGAACTCTATGTATTTGTTCAGGATGGGATTTAAGATATGAAGAATAGGAATAAAATTTGGGCGGATTGAAAGGAAAGATAGAGAGAGAGTGGAGATATATCGGGCCGTAAAAGGATAAACTATATTGGGCCGTAAAGGGATTTTCATATCTTTAAAAAAGAATATAATATGTGAATAAAAATGATTGAATGAAGGGGAATTATCAGGCTTGAATTGGGGGAAATATTGGGCCGTAAAAGATAAACTATATTGGGCCGTAAAGGGATAAACCTTGTCCCCCCCCCAAAGGGGGACTCACATTTAATTCTTTCTTTAAGTCCTTTATATATTTTATTTATCTCCAAGAATAAATTAATGATATCAATATTATCAATACGATCACTCGCGTATATTAAAAATTACTGATGCGTGTTCATGTTATAAACAATCAAATATGGGGAGAAATAAATAAGTATAAGCGCGTCGGGGGGAGGGGGGTAAAGTAACACACGTATTGAAATTAAATAGAAAGTAAAAGTATTACTATGAACTTAAGGTTACAGGAAAAGGGGTTACTCAGTCGTATAAGATATAAGATCAAAAGATCCGACAATGTTAAGAAATCTAACAATAAATGTTGTAATTGATCGAATGAAATACACTGTTTTACGAGGGGTTGGGTGAAATGGGGAATCCACGTATCAAGGGAAACGATAATTATGTATGACAAAAGGAAGGAAATTATTTTTAATCTCCACTAACCTTTCCCAATTTGTGTAAAATTTAAGTTCGCCATGCTAGCTACGCTATTGTGCAGCAATTAATTGATATTGGGTCAACAGGACAATTTTTTCTCTTGATTTTACAATAATTTGATATCAAAATTGTTTAAAGCGATCTTTGTGTTAAAAACAAAATAATTATTTAAAAAAGTGTGTTTTTGCTGTATAAGTTTATTGATCTTATATATAAAAATAAATACATTTTAAAGGTACGCCATTCACAATTCTCACGTGTCATTCGCTTTGAAAAAAGGTGGGAGTCAGGGTGCAGATGTGAAAACTAGTGGCACCGGCCATACTCAACAACTCATCCAATCCTTGTACGGTGCTGCTCTGTGTAAAAATTTGGTTGAAGTAAAATTGTTATACCTCAAAATTTGCAGATATATTTATAAACGTATACTTTCAAGTTTTTATGATGCTGTAAATATACTAAATTAATTTAAAAGTGGCGATAATAACAATCCATAAATGTTAAAAAACGCAAATTTAATTAAAGATGTGAATGACTATCAACAAAGAGCGTATACTACTTTGCGAATTAAGATGTTTTAATTTTATACTAACTTTATTCGATATTTATTTTGGTCCTAAACAATAAAGCTAGCAGAGAGAACCCCAGAACGAATAGTCTACAGGCCGGGCCGGGCATCTGTCACAAATTTTGATTTTTGCGCGAGCCCGGGCAGGCATCATAACATGCGGGCAACTCGGGCTAAATGATATTTTTTACATTGTGGATTATTTTCGTGAATTATTTTATCCTCTTATTTGTTTGTATTATATTTATTAATCGTAGCTTTTATCAAAAAAAAATCGACAATCAAATTTAAAATTTATAAAAATTTAACTAAATTACAACTAAATTTTTTATTGTTACATGCTAAAATATAATATTAAATTAATGATCTGGCATCGAGCCATGGATTGAGATTGTATTGGATTTTACAATTTTCATGGTGAAGTTCTCCCAGAAGAATTCTTTGGGATCGTTTGTAATGGAGGTAATATATTTTGATAATTGTTTGAGGAATTGGCTGCCCTCGTGACCTTACCTAGGGTCGAGGCCACTACTGGGACAAAAATGATATTGCTAAGGTATTTGTATTTTTCCACTTTCTTTCTCTCCGTTGAAGAGATGAGGTCGGGAAATCAAAGATCATCAATTGGCACCGGGCAGTTTGTGCAGCTGTAATGTTACGGGCATCGCCTGGCGGCCAATGTGTTATAAAATCGGGGCGGGGCAGAAATTTTTTAGCCGATTTGATGGACTTTGAATTTTGCACCCACTCTTAAATAATTTTTTAATTAATTTTTGTCGTTTTCAAATGAATGGTTAGGTAATAGACGAAGATAGAAGCCTCGGTTACAGTGTACGTTGCCTATTGACAAACCCCAAAACAAGAACTCAAGCCGAATGCAAGAATCAGGGTAAAACAATTCCCTTTCTCCTCTTCATAAATCATCGCCTCGTTGATTGTCAACCGATCCGAAGGTTGTGCGACAGCATATACGGAGAAACGATAAGCGATAACGTGAAGGGGGGACGGGCTACCAATTATTTCGCTTACTTAGATCTCAGGGTACATATTAATTCCGTTTCTTTTTAACGTAATTCTTAAATATAACGCAGGAATATTAATATTGAATTCAGATCTCTCGGATTATTTTTCAAATTTGCACTTAAATATTATAAATGAAGAAATAAATTGGGATACATGTATAAATCTCCCTTCCGAGACAATATAAAATTATGCTTAAATGTTTTCGTCCTTGCAACGCCACCTATAATATGTTTGTAAATTGGTAATATTGTTATGAATATTAATTAAAATAATACATATGTTGGTTATATTATAACTTATAAGGTAGCTAGTGTAAAAACTGCTGGGTTTTGTTAAAAAACCTTTGAGTTGCTTGTGTTTAATCGACTAAAGGTCGACCAAACAAAATCCAGCCGTTTTTTACAAAGTACACTCTTTTCGAGGGCAAAATTTGTTTAAATAAGTACTTTATTACCACACCGAGGTGCATATTTACAAAATGCAGTCTATTATTATAAGTGTAAAAAATGCTTTTAGTTTGAACTTTTTTTCACTCTATTACTACCATTATATCATGCTAAAAATAGTGATACACTTACTAGTTTTTGGAAGATATTACCAAACAAAATAACTTGGCGAGAAAGCCTATTTGCTATTAAAATTTTGTTTAGTTAAAAAATTTGGGATATTTGTAAAATTTTGTTAGTAAATCTTGATATTCATCAATGTTTAAATTCGTTAGTTGGTATTTAACCCATTACCGCCCGCCGTACACGCTTGTGTACACCTCTTCGGAGCGTCATTTCGTGTATTCTTTCCATGATAATTATGAAAATAATTGCTTATTTTAAAACTATACGATAGTAATGAACTGTAAAAAATAAAATTTGAAAATAAGGCTTAGATAAATGTAATTGGTTTATCGTCGTAATATGGATTTGTAACACAATTAATTAGGTAAGATATTATTATCGTTTTTTATTATAAATAAAAAAATATTTTAACTTTTTTGTTGTTGTTATGTATATATAGACCCTACTATTACGTGATGTACTATTAGTATGACAATATTATTTAACTACGGTGTGCTGGGTTATATTTTATTGCCCTGTACACAAGCGTGTACAATGGGCACCTGACGTCAATAATTGTTTAGTTTGTATTGTTGTAAATTGCGCTCATATATACTTTGGCATAACAGTGACTCACGGATTTGCGTATTTTCAACGGAAGTAAACCAGTTTCAGTTCGCTTTTGCTCCTTGCAAATCGCACGTGTTGAAATTATAGAGAATTTTGAGTTTAAAAAGATCCCAATGGCGACCCGTCTCGCTTTCACAAAAAACAATAGCTATAAAAGATTAAAAGAAGCCCTTGAATCGATAATGTCCGATGATAACGAAGATATCGAATACGATGTAGTAATAGTGCCATCAAACCCTGATGTTCTGAGTGACGAAGAAGGGAATGATGATGATTTGATATCCTCGACTTTTCCAAAAGATGTTCTTGGTACAATTGAAGTAAATCCACGTCATCCCGAGACATAAAAAGAAACCTGCACTTCGTCGACAATTCTCTAGCTGCAGATTCGACTGATAAAATGTTCAAAGTGAAACCGTTATATAATCTCATTCAGAGAAATTCGTGCCAGTGGGGAGTTTTTCATAAAAATTTTGATTAAATATTTTGGCCGTCATTCAGCGAAACAATTTATAATGGGAAAACCCGTGCGATTCGGCTATAAGAATTGGGCTGCAGCAAGCTCTGATGGCTACTGCTACACATTTGATGTTAATGCGGCAAGTCATCTACTGATATTCCTGTTGATCCTCTCGGCGCGAGAGCCGTAAAATCTCTGCTGGCAAAGATGCCGATTGTCCCAAGTGAGCATATAGTGTATTTCGATAACTTTTTCACGAACTATCAGTTATTGCATGATTTGAGACTTTTGGGCTAAAGGGCCACAGGCACAATGCGGGAAAATAGAACGAAGAAATGTCCACTCAGCACTGTAAAAATAATGAAAAAGCGACCCAGAGCAGAATATGATTACCGATTTGATTTGAAAAATGAAATATCAATTGTACGCTGGAAAGACAACAATGTAGTCACTATAGGAACCAACTATGACACTATAGAGCCTCTGGGAAAAGTAAAAAGATGGTGCAAGCTACAAAAACAAAAGGTGAAATTTGATGCCCCAAGACTAATAATAAACTACAACAAAGGAATGGGTGGCATCAAATGGACCAGTCTATTAGTAACAGAGTGCCTATAAAAGGAAAAAAATGGTGGTGGGTAATATTTACCTACACCCTAGATATGGCCATATCTAACGCTTTGAGACTGCATGTTTTACTCAGCAAGACTGGACAGGTGACATACATGGATCAATTATTATTCAGACGGACAATTGCTCGAGGATAAATACAACGAAAAAAACTAAAAGTCGTCCACCGTCATCAACAATACTTGGACTGGAGCGGAAAAATAACGGTCACAATCCCGAGCGCATCGAAAAACCATTGCGTCGCGTCATTTGCCACAATCGAGGTCGCTGGCGTTGCGTGCTTTGCGAGAAAACGTTGTGTGTAGAGCGAACTTGCTTTGGGCAATATCACTCCTAATCCGCCCATTGTACACAGGCGTGTACACCCCCTTATTTTCATTGTTTCATGTTTTTATTTAATATTTTTTCCCAATATTTTTCTGTGCTCAATATCTCACAATAAATACCATTAAAAAATAATTTTTACATGTAGTTTTCTTTTGGGCGTTAAAGGGTTAATACGCTCGATAAATTTATTATCAAATCATTTTTATTAATTACGACTATGGGCTCGTAATTATAAAATCAATTTGAACAGGTTGATCCGCAAAATCTCGACGTTAATATACACCCGACGAAGAAAGAGGTTTGCTTTTTGTACCAAGAAGAAATCATTTTTGCGATGAGAAAAATGTTGGAAGAAAAAATATTGGGTTATGACGCGCCTTCCCACGTTATCAATACCGTCCAGAGCGTATATGTAAACTCCCAACTTCAGCCAGAACTCTCTCCAAAGCCTCAACATCTAAATGATGTATGAGCTTGATAAAAGCGACTTGATTATCTTTGATTTTTCATACCTTTTAGGTTGTTTATCATGGGCGTAGCCGGTGGGAGGCAGAGAGGGGCAGCTGCCCCTCTCTAAATTCAAAAAAAATTTAGAAATTAATAAAATTATGGCTAACATTTCAAAAAGTTAGTATGTTGTACCTCCCTAAATCATTATTGCCCCCCCCCCCCCCCTATAATCCAACTCCTGGCTACGCCAATGTGATTTATAGTATACTTTTTAAGTTTTAAGTTGTAGTGTTCAAATTTAAAGGATTCAAATGCAAGATATCGGACTAGAGGAGAAGTGTGTTTGTGACACACTTTTATTTTATATACTAATCCGGTTTTACTCTAGCGCTTTTAAAACTCTTTAAGAAACGATTATACTTGTATATTAGGTTTTGCTAAGATTGAAATTTATTAGAAAGCGAAGCAAATAACTGATTACTACAATATTATTCATAAAACAACAATCCTAATTTATCGACAAATTTACATTGAATTCCTTGTCTATTATTAACTTTGAAAAGTCTAACGCAACATCGGGTGAAGATGCCATAGTTTCAATGAATTTGGATTGGAATTTCGACGCATCCTTGCAAAAGGATGAGCAGAGTTCGAGTTTAGAATCCCCGAAGGACATCAACTTAAAGAGACAAATAACGGCTCCCATGACTTGCCCGCAGTACCTAAATCGGACAGATTTTAAGTCACAAAAGTTGGACAGGTTTATGACACCTAATTCTAGCTCTGAAAACACATTTGAGCGAGAAGAAAAAGGCAGTCGCGACTCTATCAAAGCGGTAAAAATTAGATTATTAAATTTCAGCTATCATATTAATCTATGCATATAATTTGCCAAAAAGTTTGTTATTTGTGTTGAGTAATTTGAAATAAACATCACCGGGCTGATTTATCATTAGATTTTAGGGATTACAATATTTCGTAGTTAATGTTTTAAATATTAAATGGAATGTTTAGTAAAAATAAGCGGAATCTCAAGTTTTGCGAAATTCTTTAAGATTGTTTGAACCCTGAATTATTTATTTTTTCCATTAAAACAAGGTATAGTCAGTTCGCTATAACATTTAATGGTTTGTTATCTAAGCTTCAGCCCATCTCTGGGTTTAAATGATTAAAACCTAGAGTTGCTAAAGAAAATAACCGAACTCAATATTCTTTAAAGGGAGGAACCTTGAGCTAGAAAAGTTCATTTTAAATAGGTTGCAATTTTGAGAAATGTTATTTGATTTTTCCAAATACCTTTTTACCCTAATAAATTCGGGGAAATGTTGTAAATAATCTTTAAGAGATCCGTCATCAATTTGAGAGAATATATAAATGGAAAAGAAAACTAGATATATCGTAGTTATTAAGGTTAATTTTGTATTATAATTCCATGTCAAATTGATCATATAAGCGTCTTTTCGGCCGATCCCCAATAAGTTAACAAATATTTGACTACTTAGAAATTATGTAAATCCAGTAGAAATCTTCTTTTTGGGTTATTAAAACTTTTAGAGGCAATGTAATATAGACCTTTAAAAAATTCAAAATATAATTGACATGATAATAGAATCAATTAGTTGTGATTGTATAAATCAGATGTTTAAGCGCCAACATTAATTAAAAATTAACTAGCCTCCAGGTTTACACTTTTAAAAAAAAAAATTATTACTCCATAAAAATATATGATAAATCCTGAAGGAAATTATAGGAAATTTCGAAAGTTCTTAAGATAATTTACCGGGAAAATTTCCATTTCATGATATCTCTATTATTGACCATTTGATGTTCGCTCAACCCCCAATTTCATTCAAATTGTTTTATAGATGGTAATATTTATTTGAAATTTCAAACGGTCTGAAGCAATTCATCAGTAAAAATAACATTGACCATTGAGACTAATATTAGATGACCAATAGACAGAAAAATTATCTATAATATTTTACCTGTAAATACAACAAGATTTTATGATAAGGGAAAATATTTTAAAATTTTATCGAATTTTGGCGTCATGAACAGATGTCGTAAATGACAGATTGTTACCCTTAAAAGTTAGAGCGCCCACAACTTGGAGATTATTGGTCCAGATATGCTAAAGCTTTCGGAATTTAACAATATTTATAGTCTCTACATTCTGAATTTTATAAGAGTCGGTCGAAAACGTGGCGATTTGACCTATAATAATGTTTTTTTTCTCGTCAAGGATGTCCATGAATTAGCTAGCGTCAGTGCATTAAAAAAGGGGATATATGATGAAGCTGATTGGTCCCTGACCAAGCTTATACGAGAACACGTTTTCGTAGGACCCGTAGATTATAGGTATTTTAAGGGTTAAAAAACTAATTACACTAAATTTGAATTAACATTGAGATTAAGTAGTTTGTCTAAAGTTCAATTTTTATCACGGTCTAAAAGTAGTATGCAGGCAAAAAAGCATAGGAAATTTAAATTTCTTTGGCTCTATTAAAGTATCAACATTTTATATTACCCTAAATATGATGGGAAAGATATTTTTAAATTATTATATATAAACTTGCGTCCTTTCCTATTTTTTAATTTATAGGACGAAATTATATTTATTGAGTCTGGGTGACAGTTAGGAGAACGTTTTTTTTAGTAATATTAGTTTATGTTTATTATAAAGAAATCTTTTTTCAAGCATGTTTGAAATTTAAGGTTTGATCATTTATGGAATTAACCTGTGAATAGGCAAATGTGTTACCTTTTTGGACAGAATACGCTCTACTATTTATTGCGTTAATTCATATCTGAGAAACTATCGAAATGATTCTACGATATCTTGCTAAAGTTTATATTTATTTTACAAAAGATACGCCCTTGTGCAACGAGATACCTCTTTGTACGTTGCTGACACTCAGCAATTGGCCCGTGAATTATATTATCAAATCATCGTTAGAAAATTTGGGAAATTGGGTCGGTTAAAAATGTCATACCCATTATCTAAGCCAACGCCGCCTAATTCAGGTTTATAAAGTTTTGTAATTATATAATATAACCAAAATTTTAGCCATTATTAAACAAGCTTAGTTTTTAGAGTTTGGTCAATTTTTCTCGTAAAACAAGGGATTTATTTATAAAACATTAGCTTTTAATTCTATAGGCCAGTTAAGTTAAAGGTGTTCATATTAGCTTTTTCAGCTTTCTTAAAAACATCAAGGATTAAAACTAGTTATAGTCACTCTCTGACTTTTGTTATTTGTAGGATCTATTGATCCTTTACGTTTAATTGTCTTCGTAGTCATATATGTTTGATGCGCTAATGTTTGTTTTGTTGGCTAAATCTTATATGTATTATAATACATGTATGTGCCTTCCAAATCTGTAACATTATCTTTAGTCAGTGTAAGCCCTTTAATCATCAATTTTTATATCAAAATTAGGAATTGCTATATATACCTGGTATAAAACATTTTGCACACTGCTAACAATTGAACTTGCCAGTGATTTGTGTCATTAAAAATTATAAATTTATGTCTGATATCAAATCATTAGTTAATCACAAAGATTTACCGTTATACGCTCATTTGCCTTAAAAGCATATATTTTTCCTTTCCTACGGGTGACTTCCAAAATTATCAATATAAGGAAAAGTATAATTAACTCCGTTGACTATCACGATTGATATTTGTATTTACTCCACTCTAATGAGACTTATTGATTTGCCATGTTATTTAGATATCCAAAGAAGTCCTCCAATATTTACTTCTTGTAAACGGAGCTTGAAAGAGCTAGCATTGTTGAGGCTAGATCGACCAGATAGCGGCTGGTTGCCCGAACACGGGAGTAAAGAAGAATGCTCCCAATTTGTGCAATCCTTACTCAGTTCGAAGGCCGAAATGTTGGACGATTACTTTTCTCTACGTTTATTACCTATCGCCCCTCAAAGTAATGTTTTATTGGGACTTTAGCTTGGTTATTTTAATATTTTGCCTCCAAAAAGTAATTTAATAAGGCCAGAGATTCGATAATACATATCTATCGGAGCTTTTGGTTAGGATTTGTATTATTGAGTATTTAAAGTGAATAAGGAAGTCAACCTCATGAAAAATTTATGTCACAGTGCCATTTACCATTAGACAACAACAAATTTCCAAAAATGTAAAAGTTTTATAAGGTTTTGGAATAACTGCATCGAATTAATTTTTTATAAAAATGGCATACGGCATTAGATAAGTTAGTTTGGTTGATATTCCATTGCAATTTTTTTACAATTTGTTCTATAGTCAAAGATGATTACATGTGTGCTTTAGCTTAAACTTATCGTTTTTTGGTTTTAGGTGAAACGACCGAGGGCCAAGATTTTTACATAGCCACATTACCCTTGCTCATTCCCGGCGAATATGACAACCAATCGAGTAGCTTAATTGCAGAATGTGATATCATAAATTTTTTTCTCTTTTAATTAAATGAAATTAATTTAGGACAAAGTTAGTTTTTTTATTTTACAACTTTTATCATATGCTTAACACTACGCTCGCTAGAATTATTCAAGCACACTATTTATTTGGTACTTGTGTTTTCTCGGTCTATCACTATATAAAGTTCAACCTTCAGCCTTAAACAAAATTGTGTTATTAAAATAAATTTAGATACGATAGACCATACTTTAGCTGATCCAGCGGGAAATTGTTCTAAGAAATTTGTAAGCCTCCTCAATGCCAATTTAGACGATTACATTTTGCGCCTAGCTACCGAGGTTGAATGGGACACCGAGCTAGATTGTTTTAAATCATTCGCCGAGCATACGGCTAATTTTTTAGCCTTTAAATGGTCCAACACTTTGTCAACCCAGCCCAATGACAAAAAATCTCATTTTTTAGAGCGGCTTGAAATAGAAGAAAAAGACGAAGATGGTACAGATGATAATTGCATCGAAGAATGCCGAAACGTGTTAGAGAAAATTATTTATCCTGCATTTAAAAAATATCTTATTATACCCCAACGATTGACGTCTACCAATGCCTTGGTTAAAATCGCGGATTTAATTGATTTGTACAAAGTTTTCGAGAGGTGTTAACCTAGCTCTTTTTATCGACATATTTTTGAAAGGTTGTTAATATTAAAATTTTGATGTTTTTGCGATAATGTTGGGCTTTATTTTAAGGTCATAAGTTGGGAAAATTCGAATGCTTTGGATTTATTATTTCCTCTTTTTTATTTAGACAAAACAAATTAATCCCAAAAAATTTGTTTTCTTCAATTAACAGTTTATATTTTAATTAAAAGTGCATTGGAAACGCACTATGAGACGCCCCTAAAACTGAACTTGTTGAGTATTATAAAAATTTGTTTTTGACATTTCAAAACTAATGAGCAAAAAACGACAAGGTCTTTATTACAATTTCCGTCTAATAACTAAATTAAGGTTAGGAAACTTGAAGCCTCGATTACAAAACTCTTTTTTATTGTTCATTGAGACTAGAAGGAGAACTTCGCACATTATTACCTAAAGCTTATTTCTATAGATACCTGTCTTATAGCCAGCTTTTGTGACTAAGCTATCACCTTTTTGAAAATATAGGCCAACCATTTTAAACTCGATTTGCCAAGCTTAATTTTATAGGTCTGTGGTTTATTTTAAGTTTAGAGAACTTTCGCTGATACGTGTTTCTTGTTCTTTTGTTTATAAGGCTTGTGATATTATTATTAGGTAGAAAATAAGACTTAATAAGCTTTATATAAAAAACGGAAAATCCTTAATTGGATCACACTGGGACAAGTGAACTGGTGGCCCTAAAGGATAATATCAGAAAGGTATAACAAAAATAATTTCCTATAGTTATAAGTGCACCGAAATATAAGACCCCCTTTCCTCCCATCTTTTTATCAATCCAACGAGACCATTAATAATACCCCCTAGTTTATGGTTCTAGATCTTATTACATTTCAAACATACATTTTCGTGCGATTATAGTAGATACCCATGCTTCCTACTAAATTAAGGGTCACATATTTTGGTAAAAAAAAAATTAATTACCATTCGTGAATAAATGAACATATTTTATGAATTTCGGTGGAGTTATATTGATTTTAAAAGCTGCTCTCTTACTTTTAAATCGGAGAAATGGTAAGTTGGTGAAACTTTTATCTTGATGGCCAAAGTTTTGTGGCACTTTCTGACCAAAAAATCCATATGCCTTTAAATATCATTCAATGTTCCAAATATAACATAAAAATGATAAGACAATTCTATCTTTACCCGCACGCACCATTATTAAAATAGATCAATTGCCAAAAAATTATGGAACCGCTTATTATAACGAAACGATAAAATTATTTTAAGTAGGCATTGATTTAAAAACAAATATTAAAAAAATGAAAGTTTTTATCACCAATTTATATAAATTCATAACAGTTCAAAAGTCGATTTGACTTTGTGATTACATCTCGCAATCCGACCAATAATTCTGTTAGAGAATTTTGCGCTGAAAAATAATGTGTTTTTAGATTTTTTCTACAATTACCAGTTTTTTAGATGTACGAGGTTGAAGGAATGCCCTTTTGGAGGCTATATTGCCACGGTATTTTTAATATTTAGTGAAAAATAGTAAAAACTCGGGCCTTCGGCCCTCGTGGGAAGGGGGAGAAGGGAAGGGAAGAGGGGAAGGGAAGGGGGGACGACTCATCTGTACTTCGTATAAATGTATCATATTTGCTATGCAATTTATGGGCGAGAAAGGTGGGAAGGGGCGAGAATGCCTATAGGGGGGTAAATGCCTAATGATTAATTAATTATTTATACAAGTTTTCCATTATAGGCAAAATGTAATATAGGCAAAATGTAATATAGGCAAGGGTTAGGGTTAGATTTAGTGTTTGCTTCTAGTTGCGTATTACATTAGTTTTTATGGCCTTTAGTTATGGGTCTAACAAACTTTATATTATAAAACAACACAATGTTAAGAATTTGCAGAATTGTTGGGAGAAATTTTTTGTTGAATTTGAACAATTTTTAATTAAAAAAATCAAAAATTTGGCCAATGGTCACTTTTTCTCTATTGGTCAGTACCAACAGATACTCTATAAGTCAATGATAGCCAAAAAAAGAAAAATAATTTTGATGCTCACTTTGGCCAATGGTCATTTTTTTCCATTGGTCAGCAGCCAGCACACGGTAAAAGTGGATATAAATTCATAAGAGTAAAAAAAACGAAAAAAAAATTTTCGAATCACATTTTGGCCAATGGTCATTTTTTTCCATTGGTCAGCAGCCAGCACACGGTAAAAGTGGATATAAATTCATAATAGTCAAAAAAAAACGAAAAAAAAGTTTTTGAATCACATTTTGGCCAATGGTCATTTTATTCCATTGGTCAGCAGCCCGGACGGCCAAAAAGTCATAATAGCAATGGTAGTAACAGGAACAATCATAATAGTCAAAAAAAACGAAAAAAAAAATTTCGATTCACATTTTGGCCAATGGTGATTTTTTTCCATTGGTCAGCAGCCAACGGACGGCCAAAAAGTCATAATAGCAATGGTACTAACAGGAACAATCATAATAGTCAAAAAAAAAACGAAAAAAATAATTTTGATTCACATTTTGGCCAATGGTCATTTTTTTCATTGGTCAGCAGCCAACGGACGGCCAAAAAGTCTTATTATCAATGATAGTAACAAGAACAATCATAAGAGTCAAAAAAAACTCCGGGATTCTAACCCCAAAACTAGTTAAATTGCATAGCAATTAGAAGTAAACAACTTTTATTTATGTTTATTATATAACATTGGTCAGCAGCCAGCGGACGGCCAAAAAGTCATAATAGCAATGGTAGAAACAGGAACAATCATAATAATCAAAAAAAACGAAAAAATAATTTCGATTCACATTTTGGCCAATGGTCATTTTTTTCATTGGTCAGCAGCCAGCGGACGGCCAAAAATTCTTATTATCAATGATAGTAACAAGAACAATCATAAGAGTCAAAAAAACTCCGGGATTCTAACCCCAAAACTAGTTAAATTGCATAGCAATTAAAAGTAAACAACTTTTATTTATGTTTATTATATAACTAGTTAAATTGCATAGCATTAAAAGTAAACAACTTTTATCTATGTTTATTATATAACAAAAACTAGTTAAATTGCATAGCAATTAAAAGTAAACAACTTTTATTTATGTTTATTATATAACTAGTTAAATTGCATAGCAATTAAAAGTAAACAACTTTTATTTATGTTTATTATATAATAGATAATTTAACAAATCTTATATATAACACACCGAGGGAGAGAGAGATGAGGGGTGGGGCACCTCTTATGCATGAGATAGAGATGAGGGGTGGGGCACCTCTTTCTCATTCATAGCAATTAAAAAGCGATAACCTAATATACCCAATGCAAATAGATAGGGAGGACAACGGACGGACAACCAAAAACGAGCCCATAAATTGCATAGCAATTAATATATTCATGTAGATTAAAGTTTCATCTATAGGTCCATTAATTTATTTATTGTACTTTGTTACATCTCTATATTTAAATTTATCCACGTCTTTGTGATCCCCTTCCCCTTATTAAAATTCGTCCCACTATGTCTGGAAAAAGGAGTATATTAGAGTACATAACATACTACACACGCGCTGTTTATTAACGCATCTCTCTCTCCCTTAGAGCACTGCAGGGGTGATTCGAAACCCGACCCGAACCCGACCTTCGGGTTGAAAATTTTAAAATGCCTTCGGGTTGAAAATTTTAAAAAGCTTTCGGGTTCGGCAAAATTTTAAACTCGGGTCGGGTTAAAGTTTATGAATTTTATATTGCATAATAGACGTATCTTAAATTAATGTCATTATATATAATATCTATAATTAATATCGAAATATATAATTAATTTATCTCATACATTAAATTAATTTCTTTTATGCTATATCTGAATTTTGGAATTGCGCAATTTCGAACCTATAAATTATAATAAACATATAAATGGTATCACAAAATGTATGATTTTCTGTACTCCCATTTTTCTTTGTATTAATGTCTCAACTTGTTTTACCGCCTAACATCTACACAATTAATTTGTTTCGATTCAGATTTTTTATTGATTATTTGTTTCGATTCAGATTAAATATTTTGTTTTTGTAATTTGGAATGATAAAAATATATCTTTATTGGAACAAAAATTGATCTAATAAATTTATAATAGGAAGGAATGAATGCGCTTTTTAAAAAGATAAAAATAACTATGGTTAGTAGGTGATTGTTTTATTTCTTAATCTAGCCTTTTAATGTTCGGGTTTAACAAGCGATATCTAAAAACAAAAATATCACGGTTACTCGGTACAAACCCGAGTACCAGCGATATAAAAATCCTTTTGAAGTTACGAGTAATAGGGTTAATAAAAAAATACGTTGAGAAAGAGTGGAACACCACACCTCCCCCTTTAACGAGAAGTCCAAGACTTGATGTCCATAAGTCAAGCCATCAATACGTTTTCTTTTCGCAAAGTGTAGGAGCGGGTTATCGGTGCTATTACCCAACGATTCTCGTTGTTTCACTTTTTCCTTTTTTCTCCAGCGCTTCTTTTTCTTTTGTATATCGCGTTTGTTAGAATATTTCGGATGTCGCGTCGCGTTCGATAGAGTAGTTCTAATGTCGCGTTTGATAGAATATTTCCTATGTCACGTTTGATAGAGTATTTCGGATGTCGCGCCTTTCTTTTGGATAATAAACTTGTATAATAATCGTTACGGAAGGATAATATATTTTTTTTGATTATAAACGTGTATAATAATCTTTACAGAAGGATAATATACTCTTTTTTTTGGATAATAAACGTGTATAATAATCGTTACGGAAGGCTAATAAATTTTTTTTTTCTTTTGGATAATAAACGTGTATAAGTGAGGCAAAAATAATCGTTACAGAATGGTAATATATATCAAAGGGTAACAAACAAACATGATCACGAGTAGAGTAAAATTTATGTGTATAATGCGTATGTGTGTGGGAGGGGAGGGGGGGGGGAAATAAACAAACAAAAACAAATAAGCTAGTCTCCGCCCTCTAACGAGAAGTCGAAGCGGCTGCCCCAACGAGGTTCAGAAAGCCCCTCATTCCGGACTGCCGGTTCTCCCTCCTCACGGACCGGGACTATCGGCCTATTGAGCGCTTGGGGTTTCGGACACATCGGAGGTGGATGCCTGCTAATGTATCCCCAGCACTTTCTCCTACGAGCCACAGCTGTTTTGGCCACCTGGCCGTCTCGGCGAGTAACACTAGTCTGAGTGGTCGGCCCAGTTTGTACAGACCCGGATGCCCCAGTACCTGCAGGTGTAAACCCTGCAGCTGGTTGGCAGTTCCCAATTGGTCTCAACCTAGCCGTCTCCCGCGGTGGTGCCACAACGTGGTGTGTTAAATTAACCACCCTCGGTTCCACAGCAAATGTAATTAACAGGTGCCTTCGCGCATGGACTGGGGCCGTCGGAATTACCTCCAGACGTACATCACAACACACAGTAGGTATAATCATCTAATGCAGATTATAAAAACATGAGTAGTGATGCGGAAAAACCGAGAAAAATCTCGGTCTCGTCTCGTCTCGTCTCGAAAAACCGAGACGAGACGAGACGAGAATTTGAAAAATGGAGTCGAGATCGAGACGAGAATTTTGATGTCGAGACGAGACGATACGAGATTTTCTCGGCGAGATCTCGACTTTTTATTGATCGTTAGATTTTAGTAAATTATTGTGTATTTTAATTTACATTTAAGGTATTAAGTGTAAATCAATATGTATGGAATATATTTAATATTAAAAAAATTCACAAGTGTAGTAAATATTATATATTTTTGCAAAAAAAATAAAATTTGGCAATCATTTACCTAAGTATGGTTGATTTTTGTCATACATTTAAATACGTACTCTTTAATTTAAAGTTTAAAACCTTATGTTCTTAATTCTATAATAATGCTGCTTTTATTGTTGTTTTACAACGTTTTAATTTCTGCAACTAGTTATCAATTCTGTAAATAATAATAACATCATTAAATGTCACTCGCATAAACATGCAATAAACACTATGGGCTATAACTGATGATGGTTATATTAATGGACTTAAACGTTTGCCTTAAATATGTTAAGGTCTACTTTGAATCATTAGCAAAGGTTAATAAAGGGTCTCATTTTGCTCACTTATGCAACTATATCAACTATAAGCGAACTTATAATTTTCGAAGTCCATTTATAGTTGACAGACACAGTGAATTTGATGCAAATATTATAATTTGCTAGAACAATAAAATTTAATCTTATTTCAAATTTATTTATAGTTTTTTTAGTCTGCACTTTTTATAGAAAATGTTATCTTTATGAGTTAATTCATATCTTTATATTGTCAATGAGATGTCGTGTCCCGCTAAATCTTTAAAAAGTTTGCGTATTAAAGTTTTTCCAAAAATATAAAATTTGCCATTTGGATTTTTGAACACTTATTTATATTTTTAATAAAATAGGAGAAATTTTTATTCCGTATATATTTTTTTTTAAAAGTCGAGACGAGACGAGAATTCTCGTCGAGACGAGACGAGACCGAGATTTTTCTAGACCGAGACGAGACGAGATCGAGATTTTCCTAATCGCTCCCGAGACGAGACGAGATTTTGTATTCGAGACCGAGACGAGACGAGATCGAAACACTAAACATGAGATTTAACATTTCATATATAAAAATGTCTTCCAACTATTAAACATTGTACAATCTAATTTGTTCCTCATGCCTAATCTCAATCTTATTTGTTTCTGCATTTTTAATCTTATAAATCCTTGAGTCTACCTGCTCTACTATCTCGCCTAGTACCCACCTAGGTTCCTTCAAGTAGTTCCTATACCAAGCCTTCTGATTTAGCTTTAATCTAGGACTACTTAACCTAGGTAGTTCTGGTTCGAGATATTGAAACATGTCAGGCGGGTACTTCAACTTTCTGCTTAAAAATTCGTAGCTCACAGACGGACGATTAGGAAATCTTGGAGCCATATTATGCTATAATCTTAACATCCATGTACCTCCCTTCGTCTCTTTAGCTACTCTTAACCATTTTTTAACTATTCCTACATACTCTCCACCTGCCCGTTTGAGCTAGGGTGATAAGGAGGAGCTAGTAAATGGTTAATCTTAAATTCTAAACAAAAAATTTTAAATTCTACGCTTACGAAAGCCTTCCCATTATCTGTAACAATGTAAGTAAGCAACCCGTACGCGCCAAAAAATTCTTTTAAAATATTTATTGTTACTCTACCTGACATGCTAAAAACGTTTTTACATTCCGTCCAACCGGAATATGCATCGACAATTAATATAAAACGTCTCTTGTCAAATTCAAAAAAATCAACATATATCCTCTCCCACGGAGATTTGGGACGTGGCCATCTGGCCTTTTATTTCTTCGCGGCAATGGTGCGTCAAGCTTACATAGCCCGCAGTGCCTGACGAAGTTCTCGATGTCTCTGTTAATTTTAGGCCACCAGACATATTGTCTAGCTAGTCCCTTCATCTTAACCATCCCTTCATGACCTTGATGTAAAACATTTAAAACATCTTGGCGAAGTTTACTGGGTACCACTAACCTTTCCTGTCTCTTAAGCACGTCATCTTCTTTCGTTTAAGACATGTTTAAAGGGTGATGGTATGTTAGTGTCATCGTCCAAGCCATGTAAAATATTTCTAACCTTAATTATATCAGGATCTGCATTACTCTCGGTTATTATGTCATTTAAATCCAAAAGTTTAATTATGTTTATGACCTCTCCTCCGACAATCTCGCAAGATAAAGAATCATTATCAGCTTCGATGTCATTCGCGCCCAAACGCGATAATACATCAGCTAAATAATTGTCTTCACCTTTGCAATATTTAAGAGTTAAGGTTAAATTTCCTAACATAACTAGCCAACGCTGTAATCTACCAGACATTAGTAACTGGTCGTTAGCCTTTTTAAATAACGCTACAAGAGGTTTATGATCCGTGACTACAATTTACCTATTAAATATTCTCGACATCGCTGTGATCCGTACATCATTGCAAGAGCCTCTCGTTCAATAACAGAATATCGGACCTCTGTTTTATTTTTATTACGTGAAAAATACAAAATAGGGTGTTCAATATTATCCTCGACTTGACATAAAGCACCGCCGATGCCTACATTTGACGCATCGACTCTTAAAATCTGTTGCTTGTCGGGGTGTAACACCTTAATACGAGTTTAGTTAGTAAAACATTCTTTAAATAATTAAACTTATCTGTATGAGTTTCGTCCCATTTAAATAAAACAGACTTTTTGGTCAAATCATATAATGGTCCAGCGAATTTCATATAATTATTTATAAAGCGACTTTTAATCTATATATATAAAGTAAAGTGTATGTGTGTGTGTATGTGTGTATGTATGTGGATAAGGGCTAAATTCTGAAACTATCGGCCCGATTCGCGCAAAAATTTTGCCATAGATGCCCAGGGCGGCCAGGGGTAAGATAGCTTTTTCAAAATCCTAAAATTCCTTTTAGTTTTAAAAATATCGGGCATTACGTTTTAAAAAAGGGCTAAACTCTGAAACTACCGGCCCGATTCGCGCTAAAATTTCGCCATAGATGCCCAGGGCGGCCAGGGGCAAAATAGCTTTTTTAGAATCCTAAAATTCCTTTTAGTTTTAAAAATATCGGACATTTCCCGGCCAGTTTCATTTATAGCATCATATACAATAATGCCGTCATACATACAAGGCTGAATTAGATATTTAAAAGTATAATAAAAATGTTATGTATGTAAGGGCTAAAGTGTGAAACTACCGGCCCGATTCGCGCGAAAATGTAGCCATAGATGCCCAGGGCGGCCAGGGGTAAAATAGTTTTTTCAGAATCCTAAAATTCCTTTTAGTTTTAGTTAGAGATGCACCGATACCACTATTTTGTGCCGATACCGATACCAGCCGATACTTAAGATTTTTTTGCCGATAACGATACCATGCCGATACTTATAATAAAAAAAATTTTATACTAAATGTCTAGTTTTTAAATGTTTCCTTAAATTTGAAGTGTTAAAGGAATGTTTGTGTTTGCCCCCACGACTTATTTTAGCTTTGCATAATTCACAGATTACAATTTTTTCATATGCTGACACAACAAAATAACTCCATAGTGTATCTAAAAAATCCATCTAAGGCTTAATATATAATAATTTTTAAAATAAAATAATATTTACTTAAAAGCGCAGTCGGAACAGATGGTCAATGAGTTTATTATACTCCACATAGAAATATTTATAGCCAATCAAATGAAACAATTTTCAAAAAATTTGAAAAGTCCTCTATTTTTTAATCGTAGGAGATACTATAAGTATTATTTTTTGAGTTTCATATTAAAAAAGGTATCGGCTTGGTAATTGCCGATACTAGCAAAGTATCGGGCCGATTCTTTTGGCAAGGTATCGGCGCCGATACCATGCCGATACTTGGTATCGGTGCATCTCTAGTTTTAATAATATCGGACATTTCCCGGCCAGTTTCATTTATAGCATCATATACAATAATGACGTCGTACATACAAGGCTGAAGTTTTCTCGAATTCTATTATATTAAAGAAGATTGAATTTTTAGCAAAACAACGTTTGACGGGTCAGCTAGTTATTTATAAAGCGACTATAATAATTCATTACGCCCAAAAATGACGATAGTTTCTTTTTATTAGTTGGTATTTTAATATCTTTAATTGCCATTACTTTTTCATACTTAGGTTGAATATTACCATCACTTAAAATAAGATCTAAATATAAGATTTGCTCGGTTCCAAAAACGCATTTTTTAGCCGAAAGTCTTAATCCTTTTACTTTAATTAAATCAAGAACTTTGATTAGGCGCTTATCGTGTTCTTCTTTGGTCTTGCCAGTGACTTAAATGTCGTCTAAATAAAATTACGCCGTCTAAATTACTAAAAATGGATGTCATTGTCTTTTTAAAAATAGCAGCTGAAACGCTTAAGCCGAAAGGTAATCTCTTGAATCTGAATAGTCCGGCATCAGTATTAATTGCCAAAAGCCGTGACGACCTTTCGTCTACCTTAAGCTGTAAGTATGCGCTAGCCAAATCAATTTTTGAAAAAAAATTTAGCTCCCTGTAGTTTAACGAAAATCATTTCTAACATCGGCAGCGGGTATTTTACTTCAAAAATAAATTTATTGACTGTAATTCTATAGTCAGCATAGACGCGTACCGTACCGTCAGGTTTCCTAAACGGTACTAAAGGTGTAGCCCATTCCAAATAATCTATGGGTTCAATCACCTCGTCTTTAACCCAACTTTTGATTACAGAATCTACTTTATCTTTTATAATTAAAGGTAAGCGTCTAGCAGGACAGAATTTAGGTATGGCGTTTGAATTTACTCTGATTGAGATAATTCTATCATTTACACAGCCCAAATTATTCTCCAAAATGTCCGAAAATTTAGCCAAAATTAATGTAATTTCTGCTGGCCATGTTGTGACAAGTTTTGCCTTTGCCCTCGGAACTGATTCATGGACGACTGATTTAATCGATGAAATCCCGCACTGTGAATCAGTTAGTACTTCATGGCTACTGAACTCAGCGTCCGAGCTCTATAAAGCACCACTGGACAATCGCGATGCCACTATGGGCTCAGCTTTAAAACTACAAATTTTATTTAAATTATCTGACTCACAAATTCTCCACCAGTTTAATTTAGGGCCTATTAGCTTTATCCAGGGAATAAAAAAAGTATCATAATTATTTAAACGAATGATTTAAATGTATAAAATACATTATTTTAAAACTTGATTTAAAAAATTAGAGTCTTTGATAATTAAATTTTCTCCTTTCATTTTCGCACAATTTTGCCATGACCATTATTTGCCTTAAGATCAAAATTGCTTGACAATACAGACATACTCATTTAATTATCTGCATTTTTTATGTGAAATTAATTAATAAATTGCGGGTTCGTTAATATTTTGAAGATAATAATAATAACCCCATTTAGAAGTGCCGCTGACTTAATAAATATCCCTATCTTTGTAAGCATGTGACCCAAAAATGATAGATATATAACGTTTTGTCTTTTGTGGGAATGAATATTTTGTTGCCATTTAAAACCATTAAAATCAATTTTACAATAATAACTTTTTACTATATATATATATATATATATATATATATCTATAATAAATCATGAAAATAAATTAGTAATCAAAATCTGTGGAATCAATTTCGTAAATCGCACTTTTTGTTGACTAAATTTTAAACGCCATCATAGGAGTAGCCATGAAATTAAAATTAGAGGGGGCAATAATGATTAAGGGATGGGCAAAATGACCATTTTTTTAATTTTAGCCATAAGTTGATAAAATATCTAAGATTTTTTAAGTTTAGATGGGGGCAGCCGCTCCTCCTTGCCACCCCCTGGCTACGCCCATGCACACCGCAATTTTTCTTACTCTCGCGTTGGATACCAAAATTTGAAACACGTTCGGAAGGGATTCGGTTAAAAATTTTTTTAAACTTTCGGGTCGGGTTTGGGTTAAAAATTTTAAAATGCTTTCGTGTCGGGTTCGGGTTGAAAATTTTAAAATGCTTTCGGGTGGGGTTCGGGTTGAAAAATTTAAAATGCTTTCAGGTCGAATCGGGTCCGGATTGAAAATTTTAAAAAAAAATTGGGTCAGGTTCGGGTTAAAAAAATATGACTTTGCAGTTCTCTACAAAAAATTAAATTCTGTCTTTTAGCCTATTAAGGGCTGAAGTTGCAAACTTGTTATCGTGTTCCTTCGGCGCGGAATAAATAAAACAGGATTCCGGGCGGAACATGATTTACAAATATTTGAGGGAGGAATTATTAGGAATTAATTGGGGGAATTGTTGGGCCGTAAAAGATAAACTATTGGGGGATGGTCGGGCTTAAAGCCACTAAACAAAGATAACTTTACCGCTATACATTTTGCCAATCTATTTTATTACAAGAAAAATTATATTAATCATCATAATCCTGAATTATCGATATCAAAATTATCAATGCGATAACACGCGTATATCCTAATCACTGATGCGTATTGATACAAATAACAAACACGTATAATCAGGGGGGGGATAACATACGCGTACTAGAAATTAAATGTAAAAGAATAATGGTCTACGCTATGAGTGTACAACGTGTAAGATCAAAAGAGTTGTACCGCGTGTTGAACTCTTAACTTTTGAATAAGATGAGATGGGGGGGGGGGGGGGGGGGGGTGTGGGAAGATATCTTCATCTTCGTATCTCCGGATACGATACTTGTAAAAGAATATACTTAAAGGGCCCAAATTAAGCGTAGAAATTGGAATCTCGATGTATTAACATCTTATATATAAAAATGAAACTATGTGTGTATGTATGTATATATGCCGCCACCAATTTTGGAGAACTGACCGATGGCTCAAAATTTCACAGTTTATTTCCCACACTCCGGAGCGTGTTTTAATATATGTTCCAGCCAAATCGGTCGAGTAGTTTTCGAGATATTGGGTTTTATGCGTTTTGACGTTGTATCGAACGTCAATCAAACGCCCTGCCCTCATCACGTACTGCTGCGTATCTTATCTATCTATCGTGTAGGTAGTCTGGTGATAAATGCAGTAGGCATGTGTTGCGGAAAATGAAAACTTTTTACACACTATCAAAGCCATTTTTTGCTTCAATTATTATTATTATTATAGGACGGTCGTGTCCCCCCCTCCTGCGTGGCTAAATAAATTAAAAAATCTAATTTTGTAATTTTTTGCACGTTAAACAAGGAGAAAAATGAAAATACTTAACAAAGTGCCAATAAATGTTGATATATCCATGGGCGTAGCTAGGTTTTGAATTAGGGGGGGGGGCAGATTAAAAAAAAAGGTCTTGACTACCCAACAATTTTCCTGAGAGCAAAAAAACTATCCAAAAAATTTCATGCAACCGTAATTTAAATTTTATTTTACCAAAACAATTTTTTTTTTAAACAAATAGTAGTTTATTCTAATAATCACATGGGTAAAATACATTGGTAAATAAAATATTAAAAAGAAAACGCGTTAAAATCTAATTGGATGGCATTGATCCGTGTATGGAAATCGTGTTAGATTTGACGATTTCCATAGTGATCTTTTATTTTTGTGTAAATTCGCTAATAAGCATCTGTATTAATTGGAGTTAAGTTCAAATAGAAGGGGGGGGGGCAGCCGCGCCCCCTGCCCCCGCCTGCCTGGCTAATTAGGGGGTGGGGCAAAACATAATTTTTTTTTAAATTTTTAAGGGTTTTTGTATTGAAATCCTCGGCTGCCCCCGCCCCCCCCCCCCCCCCTAATTTGCGAAACCAAATTTTTTTCAATGCAAAAACCTTGATAAATTTTAAAAATTTATGTTTTGCCCCCCTCTAATTGAACTTTTAAACGTTTTGCGCCCCCCCCCCCCTAATCCAAAACCTGGCTACGCCCATGATTATAGGATTTGACTTAAAAAAATTTGCTTCATGAAAATTTAAATTCGAACATGAGGTAAAATTTTGTGTTTTTAACCACCCTTAAAGATATCAATTATTTGTTATTTTTCGTTAAATTACCTATATGCGTATCCGTATCCGCCTTTCGTTTATATTTTATCATAAAGGCCAGGCGCGATATTTTTTTTTGATTATAGGTAAATTTGACTTAATAAAAATTTGTTTCATGAAAATTTGAATTCGAACATTATTGAGGTAAAATTTTGTGTTTTTAACCACCCTTAAAAATATCAATTATTTGTTATTTTTCGTTTAGTTGAGTTTTTAAATTTTTTTTGGTAGTTTTAAATTTTCTTATTTAAATTTTTTAATTTTTTTTTAAAATATTTTTAATATGGCAAAACAACGTTTGCCGGGTCAGCTAGTAATTTATAACACCCTATATCAAATTGCAGAGAATTAAACTTTTGGGTCATATTTATCCTTGATAGTTTAAATATTTTAACGAAAAATTACACAAGTAATCAGGGGCGTACGCAGGATTTTATTTTTTTTTTTTGGGGGGGGGGGTTCTTAAATTTTTTCTTCGAATATCGAAAAAATTTTAGGATTTTTTTTATGCAATTTGATTAAAGATCTATACATGATCGAGCCAGGGGGGGGGCCCCCTAAATGACAAAAAAAAATTCAATGCAAATACCCTTAAAAATTAAAAAAAAAATTTGTTTTGCCCCCCCCTAATTGAACTTCTCAACGTTTCGCCCATCCCGCTAATCCAAAACCTGGCTAGGCCCATGGATATACATAATGTAGCATCCATGTGAGTTTGTCCAGCCAAATTTAGATTTTAAACAGCAGGTCCTTGTTACACATGAACTAATATTTTCAGTTGAAAATACCAGCAGCAGGTTCTTGTTCTACAGGATTAACTTTTTTGACACAAAATTTAAATATTGTGCCTTTTCTTTTATTCAAATTCAAATTAATCGAGCAATTCATATGAAATGCTTACGTTTTATAACCACAAGGAAAATTCTGGAAAAATATATTAACGCGTAAAAATACTTAATGGTTGTTGAATATAAGTGCTCATAGTTAATTAAGGAACACTTATTTCAATATTTATTATATAATGAGATATTAGAAGATAAAAAATATTTTTTCCGAAATCCGCGGGGGGGGGGGGGGGGTTTTGAACCCCAAAACCACCCCCTTGCATGCGCCACTCACAATATATATGGATATTAATATCCAAGTGAAATTTCCACGTTGTTATTTGTCAACACTCACTGATAAGCAATTAAAGCTTAATTTCTTTTTAAAGCCATTAGCCCCATTGGTATATTCTTTGGACATGCATTACCAAAATAGTTATAAAGACCGTCGTTATTAATTGCTATGCAATTTATGGGCTCGTTTTTTGGTGTCCGTCCGTCCGTCCGTCCGTCCGTCCACCTATCTATTTGCATTGGGTATATTAGGTTATCGATTTTTTAAATTAATGCATAAAAAAGAGGTGCCCCACCCCTCATCTCTATCTCCCTCGCTGTGTTATTTTTTAAATTAATGCACAAGAGGTGCCCCACCCCTCATCTCTATCTCCCTCGGTGTGTTATATATAAGATTTGTTAAATTAGCTATTATATAATAAAAATAAATAAAAGTTGTTTACTTTTAATTGCTATGCAATTTAACTAGTTTTTTAGTTAGAATCCCGGAGTTTTTTTTGACTCTTATGATTGTTCTTGTTACTATCATTGATAATAAGAATTTTTGGCCGTCCGCTGGCTCCTGACCGATGGAAAAAATGACCATTGGCCAAAATGTGAATCCAAGTTTATTTTTTATTTTTTGTTGACTATTATGATTGTTCCTGTTACTACCATTGCTATTATGACTTTTTGGCCGTCCGCTGGCTGCTGACCGATGGAAAAAATGACCATTGGCCAAAAAGTGATTCCAAGTTTTTTTCCGTTTTAGTTTTGACTATTACGATTGTTCTTGTTACTATCATTGATAATAAGACTTTTTGGCCGTCCGCTGGCTGCTGACCAATGAAAAAAATGACCATTGGCCAAAATGTGAATCCAAATTTATTTTTTCGTTTTTTTTTGACTATTATGATTGTTCCTGTTCCTACCATTGCTATTATGACTTTTTGGCCCTCCGCTGGCTGCTGACCAATGGAATAAAATGACCATTGGCCAAAATGTGATTCGAAAATTTTTTTTTCCGTTTTTTTTGACTATTATGAATTTATATCCACTTTTACCGTGTCCTGGCTGCTGACCAATGGAAAAAAATGACCATTGGCCAAAATGTGAATCGAAAAATTTTTTCGTTTTTTTTTACTCTTATGAATTTATATCCATTTTTACCGTGTGCTGGCTGCTGACCAATGGAAAAAAATGACCATTGGCCAAAGTGAGCATCAAAATTTTTTTTATATTACATTTTGCCTATAAATGGAAAATTTGTATAAATAATTAATTAATCATTAGGCATTTAATACCCCCCTATAGGCATTCTCGCCCCTTCCCACCTCTCTCGCCCATAAACTGCATAGCAAATATGATACATTTATACGAAGTAAAGATGAGTCGTCCCCCCTTCCCTTCTCCCCTCCCCCTTCCCACGAGGGCCGAAGGCCCGAGTAATATAGTTTAGCAATTGGTATCATTAATAACAAAAGTAAATTTTTTCTTGCAATATACCGGATCCATTTTAGACCTTTAAAATTGATTTGTACAAACTCATTATACGCCTTTTATATAGCCAATATAATCCTTTCAATTACATAATTACGTTTAGAGACCTCAATGGGCCTTCTAGGCCTACTCGGGGATAGGGGTCAAAGTAGCAGAATGATGAAAAAGTAGCAGAAAAATATGACTTTTAGATAATCAATATATTAGAATTAAATGTCAAATTGGGAGGAAATTTGATGTGCATCTAACCCTAACCCTAACCTAAAACGCTGACCTAAAACACTAATTCTAACCCTCCTGACCAATCTTGATCTTGATCAGTTCTGACCAATTTGGCTGCTTTTTTTCTGCTACTTTGACCGGTTCCCCTACTCGGTCCTACCGTAGGAATAATGTAAAAACTCGGCGCGGGCCCGTTAAGATTATAAAGTATAGGACTGTGTCTCATCTCTAACGAAAAAAAATTATAATTTTTAAATTAAAGGTGAGGTGTCAATTAATGCTCAAAACATTACCATTTTAATCATTACAATTACTATGCAGTTTAGCTGATACTAGGCTAAGTTCCAAGCCATTTATTATCAAATTAATTCGTTCATATACTAAAACAAATAAATTAATTAAATTTTAGAACAATGTTATACACCGAATGTCGCAAATTTAAAAAGATAATATTTGATAACACGCCTCTTACAAGTAAGATCTAAACGTAATGTAATATTTTTTAAAAATATATATTTGGCCTTAAAAATAGAGACCTATGGTATATGAAGTGTAGAATAGGTAAAGTGTGAGTCATTACCTTGTTAATGTAAGCTTTCCTTATGCTAAGCGATAATATATAAAGCTTAATTTATTAAATATTAATAAAATATTTTTGAAAAGTTTGTTTCCTTTTGTACATAATTCGCATAATTCATTAATAATCCTTGATGATAGGATTTGAAATTACTTAGTTAGTTCTTAACATGAGTCAAATTATATGGCTCAACTAGGAATTTAATATACGTTATGGCGCAACACTTAAACGGTTGCAGGAATTAATAATTTATCAAAGGCGTGGAGGGCTCATTTTTTGGTATCATTTTATGAAGCTTTTATTGTGAAACTACTTGGCAGGAACATTTTTTTAAGTCCTTACACTTATAACGCCGGTATTTTATATTGTTAAAGCTGACACAAGTTAGGAGGCAAAAGCACTTAGGTTATAAGATAGTTTCGCAATGTAATTTAGATGTATTAATTTTAAAGCAAATTTTGACAATGACGAAAATGGAAGTGACCACCAGATTTCGCACATTAGTGTTATTATTTAATATTTAATATAATTTCAAAAGTGCTCACGTTATTAGATGGATTTTAATTTGTATTATCCTTATTTGTGTAATATTTTACCATGGTACGAACGTCATTCATTAAGCTACCCTCTACTATTTCGACCATGGAACCAGGATCCTTTGAATATAAACGTCGGTTCTACGACAACAACTAAGTTTAATAATAATTCCGACTTTTCAAGTAAGAGCAATCTAAAACTTCTGGTGAATAATTATATAATTTATTCATTGATTTATGCCAGAATGGGGTAAATTTTATGCTTTTATTTGCTTAATTTTCTTATAGATGAAGGGATGAAGTGCTGTCAGGTAACTAAGATATGACCTTAACTCTTACAAAAACTTAGCATACTCCAATAAAAAATTCAGTAAAGAATATGGTTGAAGAGGGTTCATGCTTTCAAAAACTCAAAAAGACGCGTACTATTTATAGCGAGTTCCAGTTGATGGAGATGGAGGCTTTATTTAAACTTAAAAAGTACTTGACTGTTACAGAACGCTCAGAGTTGGCCTTAAAACTCGGTTTGACTCAATGTCAAGTAAAGATGTAACAAATTATTTTCTGAGTATATAGACTATTTTTAAAATAAAAAATCTCTTCAACCAAAACTATAATTTTGAACATTTTATCATGCACCTCTATTTGTAATTTTACAAAATAAATTTGGAGCGATAATTAATACTATCTATAATTTAGCTCAGAGTTAGTTTATTTATTTAACTTTTTGATTAGTTGATTTAATAAAAGATTTTATGGCGACAAATCTTGCTGGATTATTTACCATTTTATTCTTACTTTCGTGTTTCTTTAATAACTAAATTTCAACAAATTCGTATTAAAAAATTAAAGAATAATGTGTAGATACTTTTTTTGTTTTAAATTTGTCCGGTAGTGCTAACAGTAATAAACATATCTGATTTAACAATTAGTAATTTTTCTATCACATATTGCTTTGCTAGCCCCCTCTTCAAAAATACAAAAAAATCTTTGACACTTAATATAATTATGGTCAAAATTCTGAAAAAATCACTTACTTGAAAGGACATTATTATAAAATATATATTCTCAAATTGATTAATTAATTATTCAACTTTAATAATTATGTTTAAAAATACCTTAACACATTACTTTTAAAAATAATACTAAGCATGTTAAATGCATATTTAAGTTTATACGATCTAAACTTATTATTTATGCTGTCAGGAAATAACCTTACCATTAAGGATATTTATTGTTTTTAATATATATACGTTTGAATACATGCGATATCATTTTCCAACTTTCACAGCATCGTTTCTTCAATCATAAAAATTATTATTTTAAATCCTGCTTGGATGTAGATTATGCTCTAATAATGCTATTGAGTAATTGGATTACTAAAGCCCTTAATAATAAATTTCAGATACCATAATTCATATTAAGAACTAAATAAACGGTTAAAGTTTTTAGTAGGTGGCTAAGGTTTAGAGACTAATTTAAATACACCATTTCGCGTCTTTGACTTTAAACTAGAGATCTGCAACGGGCCATTTTTAGAAGGTCGGCCCGTCCGTCCGTACACGTTTTAAAAACTTCTAGGCCCGCCCGTAATTTTTTTAAGCATTTCAGGCCCGTCCGTACCCGCCCGCGGGCCGGGCCTGTCCGTGCAGTCTCCAATACATTTAAGGTTACTCAGTTAAATTTTTCGCGATTTAATAAAACAACATATATTATTATAATTTATTTAAATATCCAATGAATCCATTTCATTGGAAATCACAAAGGTTAAAATTATTAGAAAAGCCATATAGCTAAGCCAAATAATCAAAGAATAGTAGGTACTTTTTATGAGCTAAGAGCTATTTAATAAAAATGTTGGAAAATAATTTATAATAAAAGTTTTAAGGCATTGTAACTAAAAGGAGTGATGACACGCGAAGTGAAAAAAGCGAAGTTAATTTTTGTGCTAATTAATCAAACTCTTCATTTTTTTATTAATATCTTTATATTAATCGTGAAATTTATCATATATCAATGATCGTAATATTATATAAACATATAATTTTATATAAAAAACACATACATACCAAATTCAATTTTTTTCACCATCGCGCAAAAAGTACAAAATGATTTATATCTTATTTTCATTCGCTTTTTGCCGCCGGCGAAAATAGTCGTCTGCGGTTTCACTATGAACGCCTCCTATTTACAATTGTTATTTTCATGATATATGATAAATTTCACGAATGAATATAAAGATATTAATAAAAAAATGAAGAGTTTGATAAATTAGCTCAAAAATTCACTTCGCTTTTTTTCGCTTCGCGCGTCATCACAAACGCCGCGTTACACTTATACTGGAATATCAAAAAGTAATCACCTTATATTATGTAAAGAAAAAATAAATTTTAAACAATAAAATAAGATATTATATTCAAATTTAGCGTCAAATGGATGTGTGCTACACGATATAAGACTGATATTACAAACTTAATTTAAACAAGTCTTTTAGACCAAAAAGTTAAATAAATCATTTCTTAAGCGCGTTTGTGAGAAGTTTACAATTAACTAATAGAATTCTAAGACCGCTTATAAAATTAAAGGCCCGTGCGAGCCCGTTCTTCTAATTTCAGGCATGTCGGAGCCCATCATCTATGAAATCTTCAAGCCCGTCCGTATAAAATTTTCTAGGGCCCCCGGACCCGGAGTCCGTCCGTAAATTTTTTACGCACTTCAGGCTCGTCCATACCTGCCCGTGGGTCGGGTCTCTAATTTAAGCAATTGCTATTTCGCTACTTAACCTCTCGCAATGATTTGAATATATTAATCACATTTTTGAATATTAATAAATATTTATCTTTAATGTGTCTAGCGATCTATTTAAATGTATTCTAATCACCCTTTATCAACCAATATCTATAAAATTTAATGCTAATAAAAAACACTATTCTACCCCTGCCCCTATCTTCACTACCTATTTTATAATAAACTCTATCTCCTCCACTATAATTTTATGATTAAATATAATAGGATCACTGTATAATTAAGTTTTTAAACATGCGATTTTAAGCTTTTCATTATTTCAATTACTACTAAACCCTTAATCACTTAATTTTAGGTTAGGTGAGATCTGACCAGGGAACCAGAGAATATGATCCTTATTGTTCTGTAAAACATAATTTTTAAACTAATTTCTCCACTCAATAAATATAAATTACTTTGAAAAACAACGGTTGATCTTAAAAAAAGGTGCACCTGAATTATTTTCTAATACACTTATAGCTTCAAATCAAGGTATTTTATTATCTAACCCCAACCCTAGCTTGAGGTCCAATGATAATCAAAAAAAAGTTAGTGTAACTACCTGTATTAATAAAATCTAGTTAGATTGTCTATTCGTTAAGTTCTAATATTTTTATATGTTTAACTGATGTAAAGTATATAGTTTGCAAATGAATAAATATTAAATACAATCTTTCCTCATGTGCAATAAAGGCTCTATTAGAAAGGCCTGTAATAAGAATATTTTTATATCCCATATACAACAATAAACTGATTCACTTTTTAATTTATTGAGGTTAAGATTTGGTTTCAAAACAGGAGAACAAAGTGGAAAAAAAATACTAGCTTGGAGAAAAACGAAGTGCTGCAATATAAATTGAATGCTAAAATCCGTGCCATATACAAACCATAATCTTTAACTTATGTAAAATCTAACATTATATATCGTCTTCATATATTTTATTAATATTATTACAACTTTGAAATGACAAAAGCGATTATTTGTTGGAATATTGACAATACTTATAATTCATTTTTGAATTGCCCGTTTTTCGACTATAATATATATTTTCTCCAATTAAAATTTAAGTAGCCTTTCTGCCATTAACTTTCAAATATTATATTTATAAATGAACATTTTAATTTGTTACTGGAAAAAAAATTTAGATTTATTGAGTTTGTAAAATCGCCTTTGCAGTGTTATCTTCGCTAAAATAGTCGTTGTGGTATGTAGCTGTATCTTATTTGCTTTCAATTATGCAATTTCTTCCAAATGTGAAAAAAACTCCATTTATTTATCATATAAAAAAATTGGATGGGGGCATTCCCATACTTACATTAAGCGTCAGGTTTCTATTAATAAAGGTAGGAGTGCTTTGATTGAGTGAAGAAGAAAGCAATTTAATATTTTAAAGCAAACGAATACAACAAAAACCACAAAAGCTCGACCCGGCCCGCTGCCCGACCTCGCCCAGCCCACGGATCGGGCCAGGCCGGCCAACTGTCATAAATTTAGAAATTTAGGCGGGCCCGAAGGCACGATAACAAAGGCAATTAGGGCTTAATGAGATTCTTTTATATGTGTATTATTTTGTTTTCGTGAACTATATTGTTACTTTGTTATTTGATTGAATAATTAATATGTATTAACGTCGGTCCTATTCATACAAATCGAGATTTAAATTAAAAACTTTGGAAAATATGACAAAATTATTAATAAAATCATTATTTCGAGCCGGACAGTCCAGCAGATTTAGTGATTCTAGCATAACCGGGGGACATTTAATAAATTTTGGGCGGACCCGGGTGGGCATTTAGTTATGTAATTAGACGCCGGGTTCGGGTCAAATTTTTAATCAAATCTGGCCTCTGACAGTTATATTTGCTAGTCATTTAAGAATATTTTCAACTATTCATGTTTACAGTGGCTTAAGAAGTATAATTATTTTACAGAACTTTATAAATATATTTATAATAGGTTTTTGTTGTTGATGTGTAGAAATTAACAATAATTGAATTAGATAATTTATTCGAAGCAAAAAATTCTCTTTCAAATTTTTTTAACGAAAAGCTAGCTTACATCAGTATATCCACCTTTTCCAAACTCCAGTTAGTGTCTAAACATAGAAAGATATATGATGATGAATATTTAAGTCAACGATATTGTACATAAATTTTCAATATATTATCTATTTATTGATTTTGTTCTAAATTTTGGGACATAGCTTAATTAAGTTCTTATTGGCAAACTTCATTAAAGAACTAATTGGGAACTTTGCTGGAAGATATTTGGCCAACGAGGTTATGTATAAATTTGAACGGAGACGTCGAAATTTTTTTCGAAGCTTTAAGGTTAGCAAAAACAACAGAGTCTTCCCAATCCTTTTATTAAAAAGATGGCATTCTACGATTCTCCAAAATGGATAACGCTGGTCAAAATATTAGAGGAGTCAATTTGCACAAAAAACATAAAAAATTACAAAAAAGTAGAATCTAATATAAAATTAGAAATTAGGCTCTGGGTTAAATATAGTTGCAATTTATATAGGGCTCTCATTCATTTTCCGCTAACAAAATCCTTTATAAGACTTGAAAGGGGACTAAATTCCCTCCCCCAAAATCAAAATCGTGGCCCCTTCGGCCTGCCCCCGGAGGATAAAAATTTTGGCCCTTCGGTCTTCTAATCTAAAGTTTTAACTCTAAAAAAAATTTTCTGGCATGCGATTTAATCTATTTCATATAAAAAATTACATTCAGGTCTAAAAAACTATAAAAATGCGTTAAAACTTTACGGATGGTATTGATCCGTGTATGGAAATCGTGTTGGATTTAACGATTTACATTGTGTTCTTTTGCCTGATAAAAAAATAACTCTTTAAAATCTAATGAGTCGTTAGAGATCGCTTTTCCAATTTGTTTCTTGGCGAGAGCTTCAATAGATAAGTTTCCGATTGTGGTGCCACTACGGGAATAAATACCATGTCCACAAGGGATGAATATTATATCGAATGTTTAAATATTTAATATTTTTGAATTAAAACAAACCGACTATTTTCCACTTAAATCATACTTTTCCAATTTTTGTGATAGCACGCAATACAATTATTTAGCTCTAAATAATAGCTTGGTTCAAACAGGTAGGTGTTTAATATTCAATGTTGATATATTACTTCATTTTATTACTAGGGTGAGTTCTGAAAGGTTGTAAAAAGGGTACCTAGCGCTAATGTTCATCATTTTAAATAATGTATAAAAACAGAAAGAACCAATGACTTCGCATAACAATTTGTCCAGTATTTAAGTTAAAGTTGCCCAAACAATACCCTGAGAACCATTTTTTGTTGATATTTATTTAATTTTATATACTTATGTAAAATACGAAATTTGCAAAAAATTTGAATCTTGAATAAGCAAGACAATTGATTAAATGATGACGATTCCAATTTAACTGCTAAATTTAGACATTTTTAATTTTAATATATCGTATATGCAAACTTTAGGGAATTTAATAGGCTTCCATAGTTTTGATATTATTATGTAAGGTTATGAGCGCTATTATACAATATATGTGTGTTTATCCAAAAAATTTAAAGCAAAAAATAATTAACAGGGAACGCTGTGGCAACGTTTTATTGGTTTAAAAGAGAGTTGTGCTAAATATGAAAACAACGTTCTAAATGGATTTGAACACCTCGAGCCATGTGGCCTTGGGTTAAGCTGGCTCATCAGGCCAGCCAAAAGTCTAATTATTTTGATTTTGTCCAACACGACATCTCCTCAAAAACCGAATGCTAGGCTTGAAGATTGGTGAATCAAATTTTCTATGAATATGTTGATTTGCTTGCAAAATCGAATTAACCACATAATAATAAAATATTATAGTTTAGTTGCACAAACGTTTTTAAGACACTTATAAAAGCCTGAAAAGATAATATGTACATTTCATTTTTTAAATTAATTTTAGACAAAATGTTTACAGCCTACCAATCTAAAATTATCGAATATCAGTGTGCAAATGGCTATGAAAAAAAATGTTGGTTGAACATATTTTCCCCGTGGGAACATTAGACCGCCCCATTACTAGAAAGTGGCTAATTAATCTATTATTATTATATTAATTCAATTCTTATGTATTTCACTTGTTATAAATATTATAGTTAATTTTTAAGTTATTACTTAAGCATATATACAAAACTTATGCATACCCAAACAAAAGTTTTGTTCAAAGATGTAGATGAAAACGTCTCACCTATAATTATAAACAATGATGTAGATCAGTGCCATAGCCAAGGCCCCCCTTAGCAAAAATTAAAAAACTGATATAAATAAAATATTAAATTAATTTAAAATATTTTTAGTTAGATAAAAGACCCACTTATAAATACCTTAAAAGCTTATATATATAGTTCTTGTTTAAATCAAATTTCGACGAAAAGCTTCAACCACATTTTTGTCTTCCTAACACTACATGCATCAATGATTTTAGTTTTTTCATACTCAAGAGATTAAAAGCTTATTGAAAAAATAGGATGTCAAGATATCGATGGAATGAATAACGAATCATGGGTATACTCCTACTTCAGGTGAAATCTCTAAATGACAATCGCGGGTCAAATGGAAGATCAAATGACTATTTATTATAAAGTTCCACATTCTATACACAGGATTAATACCTTTATCTTCATCATATTTGCCTAAAATTTTGTACTAGAACCCATAACGGTTTGATAACTCGGGTCACGAGTGGCTAGAAGCTTATCCTAGTTCATTTTCTGGATTGATGTTGGAGGACCCAGAGCTAGCATACTCGATCGCCCTCAGACTAGGAATTCCCTATTCGAAAAAATATTCCTGCCGCAACGCAACTGCTCCCAGTACATAGACATTTATGCAAGGCACCCCCTACACTGCCTTTACAATAAATTTAAATACATAAGGCATGAAAAGGTGAATAGCCTTATTTAAGCCGCTTTTAAAAAAGCCAATATCCCGTCCGTTTTAGAGCCGTCAGATCCTTCGTTGGAGGGAAGGATACGACCAGACGGCTTTACCCTTATACCTTGGCAAAAGGGTCTACCCCTTAAATGGGATTTCACCTGCATAGACATTTTCGCCTCCTCTAACCAGAACAACAATGCTCTGACCCTCGCCGAACACTGCCGGTAAAATATCAGGCCCTCCTACCCTCTGATATCTTTACCCCTATTGTTGCCTCGTGTTCCGGACTTTTGGTCCGGCCGCCATTAAGCTTTTTAAAGAAATGAGCCGTTGCTGCCCGCCCTCTTAATATTCCACAAATTTTTAACTTAAACAAAAAATTGGTATTTTAATAGCAAAGTACAATTTTAAATCCCTGGCCGACAGCTGGCCTTTAATAAATGACGCATGCGACGCTTTTGAATTATAGTTTTATATTTTGTTTTATACTCACTCTTCTATTTTTCGAATTTTAACCCTTCGTTTTTATTAGAGCTGTTAAAGTTCATCTATGTTACGAACTAGTTTATGTTCATAGTTCAATTAAAAAAAATCATTAGTTCAAGTTCATATTTTTTTAAAAAGTAACTAGTTCAAGTTCATGTAGGAAAAAATGTAACTAGTTCAAGTAAATAGTTCAATTTTACAAAAATAACTAGTCCAAGTTCAGTTCATTTTTTTAAACATGATAAAGTTTAAATCTAATCCAAGGGGTTGGTTTTAGGAAATAATTCCTGAATTAAATAACGAAAATGGCATATTAGCATTGATAATGTATTTAATAATTGCCATTTGGGAATTTTGGTTATATAAAGGTCTGTCAATTAAGGTCTGTATTAACTTTTTGTTAGCTTCACAAGATTTCCCAGTCTTATTTGACAGCCTTTTTTATCTCCCCAAGTTTTTGAAGATGAGCCACCTAGATTTTATATCATAAGTTATAATAAGTTATTACCTTTATATGTCTCCGTAAATTTGCTGTTGATTCTTAAAAGCCGCCACAACTTTAGCGCATAGTTTGCACTTAACTTTGAATGAATCTTACGCAATCTCAACAGGCAAAGGCACAACACATGATAGGCCCATAGCTAAGCGCAAGTTAGAAGGATGCCTAGAGCTACTCTCACAAATCGTGCCGCTGCAACACGATTACGATACCACAATATACGCTGACGCCTCTGACGAACACATCGGAATTTCATGTAAAAACCACAGCTTCTCAATCTCCTTTCTCGAAGCAGCTAACACCATTGGGCTGGACTGGATCAGCACCGGTCACATCACAGCTCCCAAAACACTAGCGGCAATATACGCGTACCTCCATGCCATCCACAACGGATTCCAGTACCCACGAGTTGTGACTGACTCTACAACAGCATACTTTGTCCTGTTGAAAGGAGGATCTAACTCCCCCGTAGTAGAAAACATTATCGCACACTTCGTAGCGACTTACAACCTATCACACCTGCTAAAGCTCCACTTTAACCTGCAATGGACATCCTCCGAGACAAACCCAGCTGATGCCCCTTCGCGAGAGTGGATGCCCCCAAATCGTTACTCAGTACCAACACAAATCACCGACGAAACGTTAGGCGAAATGGGACTACTCAACATAGAAAGCCCCGAGGTAGAAATAGATCTCAGCTTCTGGGAAAACGAAAATCCGGGAGCGATCTAAAGAAAGGGTAAAACAGAACTGAAACCCCAAGTCGCGTGACACGAGACTATATAAACGCGGAACACGCCATCTTACACATTCGCTCTTTGTTATTGTTCACGCATTTACGCATTCTGCCCCAACTTTATTATCGCTTATCTTTCCCTAAGATTTTCGTTTTTTACATGACATATATGTAGTGTAGTAGTAGTTTTTAAAGAGTAAATAAACGCCCCTGGTGAAACAATTGCGTAACCAGGGGATCTGGGAGAAGGGCTTAACCCTTCTCTCAGACATATTCGAAATATTCTTCCATTGAAGGCCAAGGTAAAGAGGTAGATTGATCGGAACATGCTGCCTAGTTCCTATTATCTACTTCAGAGCAAATACCCGAATCACTATTGATATCCATCTTTTCTAATTACAGGCTTAAATCACATTAATTAGCTAAATCTTACTAAGTGCTGACAATAAAACAACAAGAATTTTTTTGTGTTTTTAAAATCAAAAATGTGTGGTTTATGTATGTCTGTATGATTACCGCGAAGACAATGCACGTCAAATTGTTGATGCATATACAAACAATAAGCTCGGCTTATAAATTTATTTTAAATAATATATTTGTGATGAACTAGTTCAATTATATTGTATAGTTCAAGTTCAGAATTTGAAAAAAATAACAAGTTCAAGTTCATGTTCAATCTTAAAAAAACGAACTAGTTCAAGTTCACAGTTCAAATTTTTTGGAAGGTAACTAGTTCAGTTCTAAGTTCAGAAAAAAGTGAACTAGTTCAAATTAACTAGTTCTTAACAGCTCTAGTTTTTATACTGTTCTTACGTTTCTAAATTACCCACTAAGGCCAGCCCAAACCCTGTAATCGCCCAATTCACTAATGTTGACCGAACTGCCGAGCCCAAAATTACGATTTTAAATTTCACATTAATTTTGTCATATTTTCAAAAAAAATATTAAACTATATAAAAATCTTATTATGGTGACCGCCCAGGCATATTTGAAAATCTTAATTTAGGACGGTTGCCTGCGGTCCGATTTTTTCATTGTTTAATTTCTATTTTTAATTACAAATAATATGTTTAAAATATTTTTGGCAGTTTCCCCCCCCCCTTTAAAAAATCTTGGCTAAGCCCCTTCCTCCAACCGTATTTTGATACATTGTATTCCAAAAATATATTTAAATACTCAAATTTTAATTAAGCTATAATATATAATTTTGTCTTTCACGGGTGTCAGGCTTATAGTGGCTTCACAAATACAGTTATAAGCATCCTGCATTCAAAGGTATGAGTTAGTATATTTAAAGCTGGCTCGTTATAGTTGTGGCTAGATATACTTAATAACAAGTGGATGCACAATTTATCATTACAAAAATCTTTGTTTTTAAGTTTAAATAATTGTATAATTCTGAGTCAAAATATCTTTAGTCATTACACCGCTTTCATTTTTTGCATTTACAAATCATTTTTGTAAACTCAATATACACTTAATAAATTTTAAATACCCTAAATATAAAAGTTTTTTGCTAGGGATAAATTTTGGCTTGAGGTATAAGTCGAAGGTAAAAGAAAGTTGGGAAACTCAAGCTGATTAGGTACCTAATTGATAAGGATCGAACTGGTACGAGTTCAAGTTCGGTGACTGTATAGCTTATAAGAGGAAAAAATACATAAAAAAGCAGTCTAAGCCGCCATTAACCCGCCCCCCTCACTTGATTGGAATTAAACTAAGATATTGTTTTTACAATCCAAGTTTAGCAAATTTCGTCTTACAACCTTTTCATAATCTTGGTTTACTAATCATGTTCATAGTGGGTTTCAAGGAATCGTCTTTTTTATACTTATAGCTAAGTCACACGTATCTAATATTTCTGAAAGGCGATAGGCCAGCCTTGTCTTGTTAATTTTTTTGTTAAACATTTTGTTTTAAAATCATCGTATTGAATTAGGCATCATATAGAGGCATGGGCGTAGCCAGGTTTTGGATTAGGGGGGGGGGGGCAAAACGTTTAAAAGTTCAATTAGAGGGGGGCAAAACCTAATTTTTTTAATTTTCCAATGTTTTTGCATTGAAAATTTTTTTTTTCTTGTAAATTAGGGGGAGACAGCCGCCCCCCCCCTGCCCCCCCTGGCTACGCCCATGCTAAGAGGCTTAAATACGCACAACAATAACTGATTTCTAACGTTTTTTAAGCAATTATTAAGTAGTTCATTTTAATCTAAAAAAGTTATGTGACATTCTCCGATCGAATGGGTAAAAATAGAATAACAATTTAATTTCTCATTTGTATCGATCTTAAAGCCTATCGGAAGTGAATTAATTAAAATGCAGATGACGCATATTGCTAAAGGTCGTATTATATGTCATGCACTGGCATAAGCGCATTAAATATTAAACGAGGCTAAATTTATGTTCCTCTACTAAATTGGCTCAGTAGACTAGATATAGTATAATGGCAAATGAAAGTTTTTATGCGTATTGTATAACATTGATTGACCATAATGGCCAAGTATCCAGAACCCAAGTTTGGCTAATAGTCCTTTCACTTCTAGAAGTTATCATAGGCATATTGATAAACACACTTTTAGCCAAAATTTTATTTTTTGATAAAGACATACGCGTAAACAACGCTTACACCCTACTCAGATGGCTAACTCTGATCAACGTTGCGGCATGTTTCATCATGGGCAGTTTGGTGTTGGAACGGACCCTCATCTTGACAACTTATAACATGAACTGCAAACTCAAATTAGTAACTACACAAATATTTGTTATAGCGCGGAAATCAACAATTTATACAGCCAATGTTGTATTTTGCGGATCGCTACATAGCCGTTATAAGACCTACGTCTATACAAAATTTGAGGTCGGGAAGCTGTTACAAATACGGACCAACCGTGACTTTTTTAATAATTATTCTTACATCCATACCCGAATATTTAAACGTTCAGATCAATATTTGTCATAGAAAAAAAAATTACAAATATGATTTTTATAATCATTCCATCGCATCGATAGAGTCCCCGCAAAAATCAGCAGTGTATAGTCGATATACTATTGGATGCCCCCTACAAATGGGTTGGAATCGCTCAAAATATTAAAATGATTGTATTTTACACCTTCGTCTGGGTTTCAAGTGTGTCCCTAATTATTTTAATCGTCAAAAAACTAGCTAAATTGAGAACATCATGCTTGCGTGTGGGTAATCGCAACACGTTAACGAAAGGACCTATAATAACTCATCATCCGAAGCAACAGAGTTTTAAAAAAATGTGTTTCCTCCTAGGGATTATTGTGGTTTACACAACTCTTAACATTCCCTTATATTATTTATAGCAATCAAGGGAACTATGCCAATTGCTGTTCTCTTATCTTTAGGACCCTGGTTTAGTAGTTCCCTGCTCTGGTTAAATGTTATTGATCAATTGAGATACGCTTGGTTTATCATATCTTATGTCTACATAGATGACAATATCAGATCATCCCTTAAAAGGACTTATTTAAAATTTTTCATCGTTAACCATGTATTATAGCTGTTTTTCATAGCATTCAATTATATTATGTTTTACTAAATTTTTAGTGTAACTATCCGAATTTATAAAATCTTGTTTATTTGTCCTACGATTTATGATAAATCAAAAGGCTTCATCGTATTCTAGGCACAACAAATTTATTCTTATAAATTTTACCCTTTTTGAGCAATTATCAATAAGACTATAATAAAAACTAAGTTAGTATTTTATGATTTAGGACCGACTATCTAAATTTCATGTATTAATTTAATCGAATTTAACATTAATAATACACAGATTAGAAGAATTAAAGCCTATCACTAGTGGGGTAGAGCCAATAGCGTAGCGAAGATCCATGATAACAAAATAATATATCTTCTTAAAGAATACACTTCCAAGATACTAACAAGGTTTAAAATAATAGATACTCATTTTGTTTAAATCCCTGTGAGACCTCATGAATACTGTTAAAGAAGTGTGTCTAATATTTCTTAAGATAAAGCATATAATAATAATAGTGTTGTAAATGAACGCGTTCACGAACGGCGTTCTTTTTTTGGTGAACTTTGAACGTGAACGCGTTCCCTTTTTGATGAACGCGTTTGAATTTAACGTTCGTTCAATTTTAAAAACCCTTTTTTATTTTTATTTATTTGAAAATTAATGTTAATCCGAATTTTTAACAAAAAAGTTTTAAAAAAATTATAGGTTATATGAGAAAATATCTGAAGATGAGGAAGATGAAATTGTGTCATTTCTATCAAATGAAATATTTGAATATCAAAATAGACAGGAAAATTTTATTTACCTACCAAAACATCACTCTTGTGCATGCCACAATCTTAATTTAGTGGCATGTGTTGATGCTGAAAAAGCACTAGAAAATATATCTTTTAAAAACACATTAAAAAGTGCATTTGATAAATGCAAAAATTTATGGAATAAACAAAATCAGTCTACATCATTGATGATTTAAAGAAAAATTTATAAAGGATGTTTATAAGACCTGTTGTTACAAGATGGAATTCATATTATAATTCCTTTAAATTAATAGACTCATTAGTAAAAGCATCTGCCCCTGTGGAGCGGGTTTTTAGTATAGCTAATGCTATATTAACTGCCAAGCGTTCCTGCTTATCAGAGGACAATTTTGAAAAACAATTATTATTAAAAATCAATAAAAAAAATTGTTATAAATAAATAATCTTTATATTCGCTGTAAGATTATATTGATTTATAATATTTTTTTTGTTTGTTCTTATCCATATGTTCATCATTCTCAAGTATCAAGCTATCCTCCTCAATGAATCCTTTTCAATTATGCACAACAAACGGAATCCTCTACTTATTTACCTAGAAATTCTTCACAAACATACAATAAGCAATAAGGCAAATTGCTCATAAATACCTACAACCTCACCCATTTCATCCTTTTAACATCATCACCACTATTCAAAACAAATCCTCTACTTATCTACCTAGAAACCCTTCGAAGTATATCACTTATCTATTTACACTGGTATAGTACTTATCCCTTTATTTTATTAACATTCATAGTTCTTTTTACAATACTTATTTAGGCCTAAATTTATATACATAAAAATAAATATTAACCATAAGTCCACATACAATGCAACAATCACTTTTTTTCATAAACATATTACCCTTAAAATGTTCGGAAGGTTTTTATAAATCTAATATCTTATTTTATATATATTTTAATAATGTATCTACCTAAAATAAGTTAAAAATGGTTTAACTAAATCCTTTTGTTGTACATGCAAAAAACTTGTTAGCCTCAAAAAAAACTGTTTTATAATACATGGTCACCCTTCTGCCCGTTGTATCTCCTCTGGGAAAATCCCACCTGCTAGCCCTCTTATTCCACCTCTTGCCTCCATAATAGAGGATGCTCCTCATGGTGCCCCTTGCTCATCCAACTCAGATCCTCAATCCTTAGACAGCCCCATTATTACCACTTTTTTAGACTATTCTTGGATTGATTCATTTTTAGCCTTAACCTTCCCCAACACTATTTCAAGAATCCCTAGGGGTGCTCGCCCGGCTACTCAACAGTTTTTAGTCAATCTTATAACTTCCATAACAAACTCTCCCTCAAATCTTACTAACTGGGATAAACTTTTCAGGCTTACCTTTCACCCCTTATTTGTAAGGACCCAACGTTGAAAATCTGTCCAAACATATTAAAAACTCCTTTTTAAATTTCAATATTAATTATAATATTAAAAATACCCCCCAGCACAAACAATCCCCAACTCCTCCAATCCAAGCAAACTGCTTAACAAATTTCTAAAAAAATTGATAACTTTAACCCCAAAAGTGCTCTAAGAATATTTTATGACAATGACTCAATTGCTCCTTACTCCCTTGATTCATACCAACAACTCAAATCTAAACATCTTCCATCCTCATAGGCAAATCGACCCCCTACCTCAGCCTCTTCCATAAAACTAGACTCATCCGACATTCGGGAAGCCATCAATTCCTTTCCCATCGACTCTGCAGCAGGCCTTGATGGTTTCCGCCCCGTTTATTTACAAGACCTGATTAACCTCCAAAACGTGAGCGCTGCAATTTTACTCAACTCTATAACGCCCCTATGCAATTTAATTGTCAACGGTAATATTCATACTGTAATAATCCCTATATTGTTCGGCGCTAAACTCATCGCTATCAAAAAACCTGATAATTCGGTAAACCCCATTGCTATTGACAGTGTTTTCCGACGTATTATATCAAAACTCATTTGTAAGACAATCAAATCCAGTTTAAGCGACAAGTTAATTCCTCATCAATTAGGGTTGGGGTTAAAGGCGGCTGTGAGGCTGCCAGTCACGCTGCGCGGATAAGTCTTTAACAAATTACCTCCAATCACTGCATGGTTAGATTGGACTTTGCCAATGCATTCAATAATATTCGCCGAGAAACGATAATTAATTCCTTCAATGATGAGTTCCCAAAGTTTGCAAATTACATCAGTTTAAGTTATGGTTGCATATCAAAACTAAAGTTTGGGGACTTTTTAATTGAATCGGCAGAAGGTATTCAAAAGGGTGACCCTCTAGGTCCACCTTTGTATCTAGCTTTAAAAATTACAACTATGACAATTGTCACGAAGATCAGGTGACAAACTTAAATTTTAAATTTTCAACAATTTTATGACACCTTAACCCACCTATTTCGTTAAAATAATTTATCTAGCTTTAAGAATGACAATTATGACAATTGTCACCAAGATAAGGTGAAAATTTTAAATTTGCAACAATTTTTTGACACCCTTACCCACCAATTTTTGTTAAAATAATTTGTCTAGCTTTAAAAATGACAATTATGACAATTGTCACCAAGCTAAGGTGACAAACTTAAATTTTAAGTTTTCAACTATTTTATGACACCCTAACCCACCAATTTTCGTTAAAAGTATTATCTAGCTTTAAGAATGACAATTATGACAATTGTCATCAAGGTAAGGTGACAAATTTAAATTTTAAGTTTGCAACAATTTTATGACACCCTAACCCACCAATTTTCGTTAAAATAATATTTTACAACTAGGTATCAATATTAAAAATCACCCTCAACCATTGTTAAAATCAAAACAGAACAATTCAAAAGCCACCATTAATTATATTGCTAAATTATAAATTCACGCATTAAATTATATATTATTTTTCCCCCACCCCAAAACACCTAAGCCAAACCAAAGGTCGACTAATAATAACAAGTAAAAACCTTTGGGTTATTAACAAAATTATGACTGAACCTAAAGGTTGGCTAAACAAAATAGACTAACAACCTTTACCAACCTTTAGGTCTTTTCTCCAAATATCGGCTAAACCTAAAGGTCGACTAAAAAAACAGACCAAAAGACCTTTAGTCTGTTTTGGTTTAGTCAACTAAAACCAAGGGTCGGCTAAAAAAACCCAGGTCTTTTTACAACACTGATAGAAACACTTCCCAAATGTTAAATATAAGTTTAAAAGCCTCCTATAGGTTCTTGGAAAAAAATGATTTGATTATAAATAGTATTTAAAAATTATACAGTTTACTAAACCCAAAGAATTTTTATAAAAATTAAGATGCTATGTTTTATATTTGTCAGGGACACCATATAAAAATAAAAAACAAAGAAGGTTTAAAGAATATAAAAAGCATACATTTACAATAAAATGATTATACATAAAAAAATTAATAAAACAGTCCCTCAAAAGTTTACATAACTTAAAATATAAAAATATACTAACATTTTTTAATTGTTATATTTATATACCTACTTAAATTACTTTTTAAAGAAAAAATTTGAAAATGATAAAAAAGCTTTCTCAACTGACATTTTAGGTTATATCTCCAAAACTTTTGCGGCAAAACACATAAATTTTTTAGAAAATATAACTTTTGCTAAATTCTTAAAATACTTCACACCCCATAAGTACTCTCAAAAGTTAATACAAGGTAGAAAGAGTTTAGCATTGATAACAGTTTTTTTAAGTGCCATTTCCATAATTAACTTAAATCCTGCAAGGGCACTGTAGTATACTACTACTTACGTTATGCCTTTGTCTGCCGGCGAGCAGATGGCATGATTCCCACTATACAACCATACATTACTCTAAGACCTGAGTGATTAACGTCAACAACTGCCATGATTCTCCCTATACCACCATATCTTATTCTAAGACATCTGAATGATTAACGTCAACAACTTCCATGATCCCCACTATACAACCATATCTTACTCTAAGACATCTTATTGATTATCGCCAACAACTGCAGTACTACTTCCCTTCCCAGCCATGCTTTCCCTTAATTATATCAAAGAAATCCGATTACGTTCCCTTTACTCTAAGACACCCTAATGATTTGACCGGATGATGGGTGCCGGCCTCCCTTATTCTAGGACATTATAATGATTGGTGAACAAGCTACAACTCCGGAAACAGATGCAGAAAATTCTAAATACACACTAAGTTCATAACCCCCCCCCCCCTTTTCTCTTTCCCCTTCCCTTTACCCAGCCAGAAATACATGAGGGCAGACAGCGCCTGAAGAAAGCATATTAGATCTTACACACATAATTTAATTCTCGTCTTAAAGAATGATATAAAAAGATTTCTCCTGAGTCATCCCCTCCTCGCGTCACATATTTCTTCCCCCTTCGCTTATTATATTAACGCTATTTTTCGACAATACATCTTCGCGTTTTACAGTTAATAAAATAAACTTTAATCTTATTTTAGTCTAAATATATAATTGGCGTCCCTGAATTTGATCAACACCTTTCGCGCAGGGATACGTGGGAAAGATAAAGATTTTCAAGGCTCAACAACGTTGGAGGAGAACACCAGAAACAAAGGCGCACGTCTCCCACCAGGCCGTCCTCAACAACATATTTCCGCATTTAGGAACAAGGATGTATGTAATTTCCTTATTAGTTCTGTTGCTTATTCTTTTAATTGGTATTTCGGACATTAAAAAATTTATTTTAAAATTGCTGTTAAAAGTGATTATTAACTATTTGTAAAAATTAATTTAAATATGTATATCCGTAAAATTAATTTTTCGGAAGACGAGTGAGTATATTATATAATATGTATTTTGTTGGGAATTTTGCTGGACAGAATTATATGTGTTTGTGGGAATTATTTTAAAAAAGAAAATAGGAGGTGTTATCGGTGTAATCGGTTGGGACATACACAGTATAATTGTTGGGAAAACAAGGAAAAAGGGGACGAGAGGATTAGGAGTATGGGAAATGACAGAGGGGATGATAGGATGAGATGTTTTTTATGTAAATTACCGGGGCATAGGGCCCGGGAATGTCGGAAACAAATGTGACTAAGAGTGATTAAAAAGGATATATTGTATATAGTTCATTTATATAAAAAATTTACATTTTTTTTATTCCTATTTTCGCGTTTTACCTATATTTTACCTATATCACTATTCGGAGACATTTTCTGGATTATGGTGTCGATGTTTGAGGGTGTTAAATATATGATCAGTATAAATTTAATCTGTATACATCGTTGCTTATGGTTTATAATTAAATTTGCAGCATTTTTAGGGGCTAAAACCTTTCAACTAATTATATTGTTTCTTTGGTGTGAAATCGAATATATTTGTGGCTTGTTATATAAAACGTGGTGTTTAATTAAAGGTTCAATAAAGGTAGTGTCATGGCCGATTTGGACTCTAATTAGAGGTATAAACAAAGTAAGGGCAGGCGTGACTAGAGGTTATAGTGTTATACAAAAAAGTAGGAAACAAGTCTACACTGCAGGTAGTAGGTTACGGGGTTGTTGTGTAAAGCTAAAAACAAGCAGTGTAGAGTTACCTGGTAGGTTTCGGGGTTGGTGTAAAAAGCTAAAAACAAGCGGATTGCCAATCGAATATTTGAAGAATGGCTATATACAATGGTGTAAATGTTTAAGAGGGAATAAATTAAGTTGTTTTCGGCTAAAAGTCAAAAAATATATTCCTGGATTTACATATTTCATTTTTAACTATCAATTGTGCAAAAGGTTTGGTAGGAAAGAGCCACAAGTGTGGATAAGAGTTAAGGGGAATATGTGTCCGATGTTATTGGATACTGGAGCGGATATTACGTTCGTGAATAAAAAGAAGTGGTTAAGTTTAAGGGGCACTGATGAAAAAATGCTAGAAAGGGTAAATTGTAAAGCATACATGTTAAATGGGGGAATAATCCCCATAACAGGGCGAATCATGGTCGATGTTGAGTATAATCAGAAATTGAAAAGATTACCATTATATGTGATGGACATAGAGGGCGTCAACATTTTGGGATGGGATTGGATAAAGGTGTGGAATGAGGAAGTTAATTGGTGGGAGGCCATAAGGGGTAGGGAAATTATGTTAGGGGTAACGGTGAGGGGAAATTCGGAAGAGATTAAGGTAGGCGAGGATGAAGAATTAGGAAAGGTTTTGGAAAGATACGCAACCTTGTTTGAGGATAAGTTAGGTTGTTATAAAGATATGGAGGTGAATGTGGAATTTAAAGATGGTGTAGTACCTAAATTTTGCCCAGTCAGAAGGATGCCCTTTGAATGGAGGGTAGAAATCGAGGAAGAATTGGACAAATGGTTGGAAGAAGGAGTAATTACACCGACCACCTATAGTTATTGGGCCACACCGTTGGTACCGGTAAGGAAAGCTAACGGGAAGCTGAGGTTGTGTATAGATTATAGGATCACGTTAAATCCGGCGGTGAAAGAAATTAAGTACCCTTTACCACGAATAGAAGAAATAATCGCGCAGGTGAAAGGGTGCAAATTCTTCTCTAAAATAGATTTCAAGAACGCTTATTTGCAGTTAAAGGTAAGTAGAGAGTTAAGTACAAAATTGACGATAAACACGCATAGAGGTCTGTTTGCGTTTTTAAGGCTGCCGTTCGGATTAAGCGTGTCAGCGCCCATTTTTCAGATGACGGTAGCGGGAATGTTCAGACATTTGGAAGGGGTCTATTTTTATATGGATGATATTTTAGTGACTGGACAAACAAAAAGAGAACACATAACAAGGCTGAAAAGGGTTTTAGAAATAATAAGTAACAAGGGGTTAAAGTTATGTAGGGAAAAAAGTGTATTTGAGGTAGAAGAAGTGGTTTACTTGGGGCATGTTTTAAAGAGGGGAACGGTAAGACCGGTATGGGAAAAAGTAGACGGAATTAGAAAATTGAAAGAACCCCAAAATAAAAAAGAGTTACAATCGTTCATGGGCGCGATAAATTACTATAGCAAATTTATTGTTAACTATGCCACATGGACGGCGGCCTTATACGATGTACTAAAGGTGAACCAACCGTTTTATTGGGATGAAAGGTGTCGACAATGTTTCAACGCATTGAAAAAAAGTCTTATGAAACAACCTGTTTTGGTATGTTTTGATGAAAGTAAGGAAAGGTATTTAGCGGTTGACGCGTCGGCGGTGGGAATTGGGGGAGCGTTGTTACAAATAGAGGAAGAAGGGGACCGACCTGTTATATACTTCTCTAGAAAATTAAGGGAATAGGAAAAACGGTATTCAGTAGTAGAAAAAGAAGGGTTGGCCATCGTGTACGGCATTAAACGATGTAGAGAGTATATAGTGGGTAGGCATATTAAGAAATATACGGATCATAAACCGTTAAGGGATTTATTTGTTAAGGACCGCGGGGATCTAATATTGTCAGGAAGATTGCAGAGGTGGTTAATGTTAGTAGGAAGTTTAAATGTTGAGATTATATATCGACCGGGTAAAGAAAATGTTTTAGCTGACGTGCTGTCTAGGTTGAGTGGAGTTCAAGACGAGGGTGGAGAGATAGAAGGTAATAGGAACGAAGTGGATAAATCAGTTAGTATAGGGGTAGTGCGGACGGCAGGAGGTGGACCGATAACGTGGGAAAGGGTAAGGGTTTGTACCAAGGGCGATGAACAATTACAAAGAGTTCTGAGGGCATTGAGAAACAAGGGGGAATGGGACAAAAAGGATAGGGCATATAGGGTGGTTAGGAAGGATCTAACCGAATCAGACGGGTGTTTAATGCGCGGACTTAGGATGGTAATACCGGAGGAATTAAGGACTGACGTGATGGGCACGTTGCACTGCGGGCATCAGGGCATTGTAAGGATGAAACAGTGGGCTAGGGAATATGCATGGTGGCCGGGAATGAATTCGCAGGTAGAAGACGTTACTAAGGCGTGTAATACATGTAATAAAATAGGTGGAATGCCCCCGACTGATAAGAAGGTTAAATGGCGAGAAACAAAAGGGCCTGGAGAACGCGTGCATGTGGATTTTTTTGAATGGAAATCGAAATATTACTTTATTTTAGTGGATGCATATTCAAAGTGGATAGAATATGAAAAAGTGACGAGGATGTCGGGAAATGTGGTAGTAAAGTTATTAAAGGAATGGTGCGGCAAGTATGGTCTTCCCAACGTTATGGTGTCCGACGGGGGACCAGCGTTTAAGAGTAAACCAGTGAAGGACTTTAAAGTGGAAGGAATTACCCATGAGATGATTGCGCCGTACCATCAGAGTAGTAATGGTCAGGCAGAAAGGATGGTGGGATTGGTGAAGAGCTGGTCGAATAAAGAGTTCAGCGGAGGAGGTGAGAGTTGGAAAATGAGGTTAATGTACCTGAACGCGAGGAAAGGTAAAGGTTTATCCCCTGCAGAAAAGTTTTTAGGTGCCCGAAGAAAAACATGGTTGGATTTTATGAAAAGATGTGATGAAGAAAAGGTTAAACACGATTGTAAGTTTAAAAAAGGACAGTTGGTTTGGATCAGAATGTTTGGGAAAGGTGTGAAATGGACTAAGGGAACTGTAGTACACACGGTAGGAGGATTTAAATGTAAAGTTAAAGAATTGGAAGGAAAGGAATGTTGGAGACACGTGGATCAGATAAAGAGGAGAAAAGAGATGGAAGGTGTGAAAGGGTTATGAATTAATCCATATATTTTATACTTATATCTTTCGTCTATTAACTATTTAAGATCTCCTTTGACCGTCTAAATTGGATGAACAACAGAATGTTGAAGTCTGAGAATATGACAAAGGAGCGAACGGTGGACTGGCTTAAATTACTATATATCCCCCTATCCTATCAATCTACGACATCTTTTCTTATCCTATCCTTATTTAATATTTATGTCTAAACTATTTGTTATACCTGTTCTTCTATATTTATTTGTAAACTATCTTTAAAATTAAATTGTATTCATCCAAAAAAAAAAAAAAAATTAATAAATAATCGGTTAGCCTAGTAAAAGGGGCGAGTGATGTAATTGCCGTCAATGATTAAAGTCTTGTACCCACTCACCTCAGGATAATGTGTTCTTCCCCCTTGTCAAAACGCGATTATATTTTGTCAAACCATGTTCGATAGCCGTCAATTATCTTATATAAAAGTCTTGTACCCACCACACCTCAGAATAATGTGTTCTTCCCCCTTGTCAAAACGCGATTATATTTTGTCAAACCATGTTCGATAGCCGTCAATTATCTTATATAAAAGTCTTGTACCCACCACACCTCAGAATAATGTGTTCTTCCCCCTTGTCAAAACGCGATTATATTTTGTCAAACCATGTATCTTATATAAAAGTCTTGTACCCACCACACCTCAGAATAATGTGTTCTTCCCCCTTGTCAAACGCGATTATATATTGTCAAACCATGTTCGAAAGCCGTCAATTATCTTATATGAAAGTCTTCCCTCCTCCTCTGAACCACGATTGTATCTTGTCCTTGGACGACCTAAATATATGAAGAGTCGAAGCCCTGTGGTCTGCCCGTTACAGCCAAATGATCCCATATGGAAGTCTGTGACCCATCTCCAAGCCATGTGATTCCCCCCCCCCTCATCCTCCAAACCACGATCATATTTTGTCAAACCATGTAATTCCCCCCCTCCTCCTCTGAACCACGATTGTATCTTGTCCTTGGACGACCTAAATATATGAAGAGTCGAAGCCCTGTGGTCTGCCCGTTACAGCCGAATGATCCCATATGGAAGTCTGTGACCCATCTCAAGGCCATGGGATTTCCCTTCCCCCATCCTCCAAACCACGATCATATTTTGTCACCTGTCCGTCCCAGATATAAGAAGTATTGAGACCATGTGGTTCCCCCCCCCCTCTCTCTCTCTCCAAACCACTAGCCATGTTGTAACCTGTTCGTTCACAAATATAGGAAAGGTTAAAGCTTACTCATATCAAAACCATGTGATTCCCCCCCCCCCTCTCTTCCTATTCCTACGTTCAAAAAAACATTGAGCGTCCGTATGGGCGCAATCTCCAAGTCTACCAGGGAGAATTCCACCTATTATCTAGACCCCCTCCCCATTGTGGTTAAGATAAAAATGGGACATGTAGTATACTACTACTTACGTTATGCCTTTGTCTGCCGGCGAGCAGATGGCATGATTCCCACTATACAACCATACATTACTCTAAGACCTGAATGATTAACGTCAACAACTGCCATGATTCTCCCTATACCACCATATCTTATTCTAAGACATCTGAATGATTAACGTCAACAACTTCCATGATCCCCACTATACAACCATATCTTACTCTAAGACATCTTATTGATTATCGCCAACAACTGCAGTACTACTTCCCTTCCCAGCCATGCTTTCCCTTAATTATATCGAAAAAAGCCGATTACGTTCCCTTTACTCTAAGACACCCTAATGATTTGACCGGATGATGGGTGCCGGCCTCCCTTATTCTAGGACATTATAATGATTGGTGAACAAGCTACAACTCCGGAAACAGATACAGAAAATTCTAAATACACACTAAGTTCATAAAACCCCCCCCCCCTTTTCTCTTTCCCCTTCCCTTTACCCAGCCAGAAGTACATGAGGGCAGACAGCGCCTGAAGAAAGCATATTAGATCTTACACACATAATTTAATTATCGTCTTAAAGAATGATATAAAAAGATTTCTCCTGAGTCATCCCCTCCTCGCGTCACATATTTCTTCCCCCTTCGCTTATTATATTAACGCTATTTTTCCACAATACATCTTCGCGTTTTTCAGTTAATAAAATAAACTTTAATCTTATTTTAGTCTAAATATATAATTGGCACCATATGATTTAAACATAAAAATAAGATTTAAAAATCTATTAAAAATATTCGAGGAAATTATTAATGTGAAATAAACATTTCAAATAAAAATGCAAATTGTTGCATTCGCATATTTCTAATGAAGATTATTTAAAATAGTAATTGTCACTTACATTTTCTAAAATAAGTTTTTTGTTCAACGTAATTAAAAATGTGTTTAAAAATTATGACTAGGTTAAATCTGACATAAAAATCAGCAAATTACTATCATTTAATATCTTTTATAATGTTCATATTATACAATAAATAATACTTTACTACACATACACACTAAAAAATAATAATTTTAAATTGTAATATAAAAGCAAGATAGATTAACTTTAATACACCTTGTTTAATTATGAAAGTCTCAAATAAAAAACTACTTTTTTGGTAAATTTATATTGAAAATTAAATTTGAGGCAATGAATCCTTTAAATTATAGCAGAATCTATGATTGCATATATAACATTCATTGATAAATAATATAACTTGGCCTGTCGACCTGTTTAAAAGTTTTAACTATAAAACAATAAAATAATCTTGTGCAATATCTAGAAAAGGTAAACTTAAGTGTTTCATTCATATGCATATAACAATTTAAAAAGCAGACGATAAATAAACATGACAAAGTGTGAAGATGTCTTTAACAATTATGAGTCCAAAAAAATAAAAATTGATGTAAGATTAATTTCTATTATTATATGTAAAAATAAACTGAGACCGAGGAAATAGTGAGTTTTAATGGAAAAGAGGAAAAACATAGAAGTCAAAATGTATTAAATGAAAACAAAGATGAAAAACAAGAAAAGTGTTTAAACAATGGGACATCAAGAAAAAACGCGAAAAAAGATGAAAATAGTAACCTACGTTTTAAATAATTAAAATAATTATTTATAGACAAGCTTCAAATTAATAATATTCAAAGTGTTGACAATATATTTAAAGGTATAAAAACTTATATAAGGTTTAAACTTTTATAGACCTAGAAAAGGATTTGACAATTATTTTTAAAAAACGCATTCCATATTTTAAGTAAGTCACATTGTTTTTCTAAACATAATGAATTTAGTGAATCCGAATCATTTGAGCTATATTGTCCAAAACATATTGATAAAATATTGAAGGAGACATTAAACCTTGAAAATAAATTGTTAAATCAAAGAGATGCTATAAAGAAAAAGACAGAAACATTGGGAAGACACTTCAAAAAATAAATATAATGTTTTATTTATTAAAAAATCTTCATCCAAATAATATTTCAAGTAAAATCACAACAATGTTTAAGAATATCAGTGGCACTAAAATAATGAAACAAATAAATATTACAAAGTATATATACTAGAATAAAATAAAAATCTGACTAAACTATGATTCAATTCTGTTTACATATAATCAAATTTACCTCTCATTACCATTTGTATTGATTTTATTAAATTTATTAATTGGGCCTTCATTCCAGGTGATTCACCAAATCCTTGGGCTGGTTCAAAATTCCATCCAACTAATATTAAAATATGTTAATTTGTATATAACTTCTTTATATAAGCATTTAGTTCCCATATTTATAGGAAAATAATTTTAAAATAATTTATAAATTTAATAAACCTTTAGCCAAAAAGCGTTTTTCATTCAATATTGCAACAGCGTTAGTAAAAAGTAATATAGATTCTAAAAGACATTTTAAACTTAGTGGCATCTTGCATGCAGATACGTTTACACTATTAAATTTCCCATTTGTTCCAAAATCATATGGAAGTTGCGAAGGTGTCAGATAAAGTACGGCCACTTAAGTTTCCATTACAGATTATAATACAATAAATAGTTTCTAAAAACGGAGATTATCCCCTTTTAATAATTATTAGTTGTGTAAAGGTTAATTAGATAAATTGACGTTGAATGCAATAAAAGAGCAACTAAGAGCGATGACCGCAAAAAATAACTTACAGAAAATGAAAGCCCCAACTGATAAAGTTAAAATTAATAAATTGAGTCAAACATCAATAAACCTAATCTCGAGCAGTATACTGGAAAAATTTGTTAGAATGTATGCTTAGGGCCTTGTAATATAGACCCACTTTGGTCCGGGCCGACATTATGTATTTAATTTGCCCCAGTGGCGTAAATGACGGGGGGGAACGGGTAAATCCCCCCCCCCCAGAATTCTTATAAAAAAAATTTATTTTAGATCTATTGTTTATATTTTCTAGTTGTACAACGTAACTGACCAAGTAAAACACTTATTAATTGCCATACAATTTATTGAAATTAGCTTCTACTCCAGATAAAGTTTTTGAGATTGGAATAAAAATGCTATAAAAAGGGCCAATTAATCTATTTTTTGACATAGTATATATTAAATAAAATCTAATAGGTAAAGAAGAGTTGTGATGTTAGACAAAGATTAAAATAATTTATAATCTGATAGGGCGTCCAAGTTTTTGAACGAAATCTTATAATTTATTTTCATTCGCGTTTCTGGCAAAACAATCAAAGAATTCGGAGGAAGTATTATGGAAATTTGCCAAAACTTGTTTCTTGTCCAAAAACCGTTCCTTCTTTGCATATTTAAGTTCAAAATCATACAACTTAGCCTTAGGTTCGACTACTATTACTAAAGTTTCTGCTAACTGTCTAACTTGCTGAAGACCTAGGTCCTATAAAGTTGCAGCTTCTGCTGCAACATCGTGATCATACCCCTCATTTTGAAAGTGAGAACTTAAGTAGAAGCACGGTACCTTAAAAGAGCTCTAAAATTGCCATCACCAGATGACGCTGGGAAAAAGAAAATATGAAATTATTTACAATTGCTTTCTTTATGTTTTATACCAGATTTTATCATTTTGATGTTGAATTAAAAATGTTTTTGGAAATTTCCCCCCCCCCCCCCGCAGAGAAAATCCTGGCTACGCGCCTGATTTGCCCCCACTCGAACCTGAAATGCTTTTTTATATTTGGCTTGAGCCCTAACCAGCCCTATTTTTTATACAAACTTTTAGTTAAATTTTACATCTGAAAATTGATTTACCATCTGAATATTGATTTACCATATAAATATATAATGTATTAGATTGTTATTATTTAAAATTCACAACTGGGATAAGTTCAAAATGAAAAATCCATTTTCACTTGCTACTATTAATTAAGTTCCTAATTTAAACTTAAATATCTACCTTTATGAAATAAATTTTATTTAACGGTTAAAAATAAAAAGCTTTTTGAAATATTTACATATTTTATTTTTAAAGTTTCATTAACTTCAATGTATATTTATAAATACTAGAATAAAATTGGCAATTTTAATCAGAAAGTTATTTTTGAGAGGGGGAGGGGCTAGAGCTTAAAAGCTATATTATTGCTATATGAATATTTTTTTCATATCGAGTTGGGTTATAAATTAGATTTTATAATAGGTTAGTTGTTGGCATTGATTCTAGCCGGCCTCGGGTCCAGCTGCCCCATTAGGTCCGACCCAAGTTTGCTAATTTTTTTGAAATATGCCCTAGCCCGGTCCAAGGCACTCTCGGGGCTGGCTCGGGTCGGACCTCGGGTTGCCCGTGCAAGGCCCTATGCGTTAATATATATTAAAACTTTACAGTGGTATTAAATACATAAATGAAATATTCAACAAATGCCATTTATATATGGGCGTAGCCAGCATTACGATTAGAGGGGGGCAATAATGACTTAGGGAGGGGCAAAATGATTAATAAATTTCACCAAATTTTTGGATTTAGAGGGGGGCAGCAGCCCCTCCCTGCTCCCCTTGGCTACGCCCATGGATTTATAACTATTTGATAATACATCAATATCTTGCATAAGCCTTAAAATTACATATACTAACACTGTTGCTAATGCTATTATAATCTTAGTCACTATTTGAGTTTAAATCTCCTTAATTTTTCCACCCACCTAAGACCTGCAAAGCGTTGCTTTGGCTCAGTCTTTAATTCTATAAATTAATATTTGTCAATAGTGAATACAGGATTATACTTATATTGTGGAAAGGGGATGTTATTTTTTTTAATTTATAATGCTTTTATGCAATAATTGAATGAATTCTTAAATTAAAATCTATTGTAACTGTCGAGTTCTTTTTAAGCTTTGATAATAATATGGATTATTAAGAGTTGGAAATAAATAAGGCACTACTGCTTGCAAACATATCGTAAATCCTTAAAATATCTGGCCTTATTCGAATCCTCCATTTTTATACCTATTATTTCGTCATGCTCAGGGACATTGAGGAAGAGCGCTTTAAATTTTTTTAATGAACTTAATGAACGCTCACCTCCTTCGTAAATTTCGGATAGTTTTCTACTAAGTCAATCAATAGCCATTGCCATCGCTAAATCCAATTTTTTTTCCCTGATGGATTCAATGCTCATTCTAAAAAAGACGAAGAAACTGATAATGTCTTTTAAACATTTTATTTATTAATATTTTCATTCTTGTATCCTTCTATTTATTGTCATTATGTACTTAATATCTTTTTTATAATAAAGCATTTTTTATCAAATCAAAAAAATAACAATTATCATTATTAACATATGGCATTGGTAAATTTAGTTTTGAACTTTGCGTATAATATATGTTAAGGTTACTAGAGGATTTGAAGCAAAGATAAGATTTGTGTCATGGTTTACATGGCTTTATAATAAAATAGGCCAACCAACCCTTCCGAAATCTTCTAAATGTCCGCTTGGCTGTCTTCGAATTATCATAACTGCCTGAGTGCCCGGCCCGAAATATATATTTGACCGTTAGGCCTGACTTTATTAAATCCCGAATTATTTTAACCTCTAAAAGAAGATAAGCATCACATTAATGGCATACTAATTATAACAAAACAAAATATATGCGAGCAATTAAAGGCTACATAAATATTTTGCTCCTTTTCATTAACGTACATGTTATATATTTGAATATTGTATTTTAATATTTATTCCAAACGAGACGATCGAATCGTTTCGTACTTTAGATTTACCCTTTCTAATTGCCATAAGGTTATTTTGTTCTCTCGCGCTTTTATCTATACTTAATAAACTCCATCTATATCATTACACGGCTTTGAATTAAGGAAGGGGGGGGGCAAAGGTTTAAAAAAATGACCTCGCGGAAAGAGGGCAAAATAATCATTTTTAGTATTATTCCCTTATATTTTTTTAACAATTTTAATTTAATTCTCATTTCTTTAGGATAAGATCTACCGTAAACATTATGCAATCAAATAAAAAAGTGACAAAATAGTAGGCAAAAACATAAATATTACACTAGATGTTAAATATATAAGCTCGAATTGTCGGCTAGCCTGTTAGAAATTTTAAATTACGACAGTTGCCCGGTTTGGTCAGGTCCGTGGGCGGTATAGTAACATTTTTTAAAGTGGTAATGTTAAATCGATCATAAAAACACCTTCTTCAACCCCCTCAGATTCTTTTCAATTCTGATTATAATGACCTAATTTCTAAGAGTTTTAGTTCATTTGGACCATTTATCGTTAAGCTCTGGGTGTTTAAAGGTCGAAATCATTCTTTTATGGCACCGGCTTATGACACGACATTTAAGAAAACTTTAAATAAGCCACCCTTTCTCTTATTCTTTATCATGTATTTGATACCACAGTCATGGGGTTTGTTTTGATGAGTTTCGTCTTGATCGAGTAGGGGCCATGTCTTGATGAATCTTCTTAGTATTTATAAATTTGTCCATTTACCTTTAAACATGACACGAGGTCGTCCTCTTCCTCTCTCTCCCTTACTTCCATGTCAAATACTTTTCGATTTACATCATTCATCTGCCTTCTTATATGCCCATCCCACCTTAGCCGATTTTCGTTAATCAAGTCCACCATAGGTTAAATACACAAATTGTCCTGAGAAAATCATTCGTAATATAGTCGAGCTAAACATGCCTCAAGCTACACCGTATAATCTCCATGGCCTGCAATACTTGAATTCCGTGGCGTTTATTGCCTTTTTTCACCTCCAAAGAGTAACACTGATCTTACGATGGGTTTGTAAGCTTTGCTCTTCAACCATATTTGCATTTTTGTCAAAATTACCCCGGATATACTTCTTCATTTTGCCATTCTTTTTGAATCCAAGCATTTTCTGTTGCGCAACCTCCCTCCTGATGTAGCATCGAGCCAAGGTATGTAAACCTCTCTATTTTTAGGTACTTTAGATGATCATCTAGCAATGTGGTGCCTTTAATGTTTATCTTCATGTATACCGTTTTAGATTGCTGATTTCTCAACCATATCCAGCCAAACGCTTGACCACATTACGACTTCTTTGAATATTTCCTTTCTCTCTTCGCATAAGTACTCTATCATAGGCATATAGCATACACAATGGAGATGGCTTTTGGATGTCTCTGGTTATTGTGTTCATCATTATATTGAATAAAAAGGGACTTAGAACAGATCCTTGATGTAATCTAATTTCAACCCGAAAAGGTTTAGAGTCTTCAACTGGTCCTAACGCACGAATATGAGGTTTTATAAATATTTTTCATAAGATAAGCATCAGAATGTTTTGTTTTCTCAAGAGATACTAAAAGCAAGGGACCGTGTCATAAGCTTTCTCAAAGTAGATAAAGACCATTTTTTTCCTCTTGCCCCATATTTATTCAAGTTTTGTCTTAGTGCGGAGATCGGGTCGATTGTGAATTTGCCGGCCACAAATTGGAATTCATTAGCCGATATTTCCACTTCAGTTTTAGACTTATTACTAAGATCCTATTTATAAGTTTCATTTCAAGGAGTAACAAGTCAACTTTATACCTCTATTATTGCCTCAGGCCTGAAGGTTTCCTTTGCCTTTGAATAAAGGTATAATCGTGCTTGCTCTTCACTTATTAGGAGATCGCTTCTCTACCAATACCTTATTAAAAAGGTTCGTCATAATGGTGACATCTTCTTCATGACATCTGAGCAATGCTTCCATAGGTGTTCCATCCGTACCATTAGCTTTTCCTTTTGCCACTCGACCATACTTATGTTTGGCCCAATATAGGGATGGGAATCTTTGTCATTTGAATATTCATAAGTGCCTTGTATAATTGTAAAAACAACTGGCTGGTTTTTCCCACGTGTTGCTATACTTGGTTGGTGGTGCATCTGAAATTCTTTTTGTATAGGGTGGGATTTTTTGGTTCGCCTCTGGCGTCTGGTAGTTTGTAAAGACACCCAAAGCCCTTTAGGCGACCTTAGCGTTGGTCATTTAGGTATTGGTCGTTCGTTTTGGGCGAGGCATGCAAGTTTATGAGTTTTTTCAATTATATTTAGGTAATAAGCGTTTGATTGAAGTAAAATAAAAAAATTCTAGGACGTCACAATGAAGTGGAATGTAATAATCTATAATTATTTTTCAATTAATATGACTCTATGCAGTGCATAAAAAAGTTGAGTTATTAAACAAAGTAATGTTCTCAGTATTTAATTCAATTTTTGTTCAGTCGAATATTCAAATGCTTAGGAAATAATTTAATGCTGTTTAATATATTCAAATGCTCACTAAATAATTTAATGTTCAGTATTTTAATCTCATTAATTAATTCCTGTGGTTAGATTTTTGTCCTATGTTGCTGAATAAATTTTTGCCCAATAACTGGAATTTATTTTTAAAATAAAATACATATTCAAATTAGATCTGAACTAGTGTTTCGATCTCGTTTCGGTCTCGAAGGCAAAATCTCGTCTTGTCTCATGAGCGATTATGAAAATCTCAATCTTCTCTCGTCTCGGCCTAGAAAAATCTCGATCTCGTCTCGACTTAAAAAAAATTATACCAAATAAAAAATTCCTCCTATTTTATAAAAGGATTAAATAAGTGTTAAGAAAATTCGAATGGCAAACCTTTTATATATGAAAACATTACAAACTTTTATAAATTTAGCGCGACACGACATCTAATTGACAATATAGATATATTAACTAATTTCTAGGGATAGCATTTACTATGGAAAGTGCAAATTAAAAAAAAATTTGAAGTATAGTAAAAGGACCGCTTCCATTAAATATATAAAATAGCATAATTGTGCATTAAATTCAGAAATTAACGATGGTGTTTATTGACACCTTTTAGATTTGAGTTTGAACCAGTATTCTTGTGAGTCTTTTATAGCTGAAACTTCTATGTAATAAATATACTAAATAATTGTTAGATTAAAGACCTAATTAATTTTTATAGTTCAAGCAAATTTGTATCAAACTTACTGTGTCTGTCAAATATAAATTGACTTAGAAATTTATAAGTTCACTTATATTTAACCTAGTTATATATTTGGACAAATTGAGACCCTTATTAGCCCTGTCTAAAGCCTCAAAGTTGACCTTAACTTATTTAAGGCAAACATTTAGTCCGTTGATATAACCAATATCGTAGCGCAGAGTTTATTGCATGTTTACTATAGGGTTATAAACCACAAAGAGCTAGTGACTTTTAATGACAATATTATTATATACAGAATTAATAACTAGTTGCACAAATTAAAACGTTTTAAAAACAACAATAAAAGCAACATTATTATAGGATCAAGAACATAAGGTTTTAAACTTTAAAACCAATATAATCAAATTTGTATCTTAACTAATTATTATCTTCCTATTCTAACATGGGCGTAGTCAGAGATGGCAGGGGCCCCTGAATGACGAAAAAAAATTTCAATGCAAAAACCCTTAAAAATTAAAAAAAAATTTATGATTTGCCCCTCCCTAATTGAGCTTTTAAATGTTTAGCCCCCCCCCCCCATTTCAAAACCTGGCTACGTCCATATTCTAACTAACTTTGCCATTAATTAGTTATTTATCTACTTTTGTATAGGTTCGTGTATATATTTTACATTGCACAATTGCTAAATTTATAAAAATTATTGTAAATTCCAATGCACCGGTTAACCTCAGTTAATAATGTGAAAAGTAATGCATATGACAAAACAGTGTAGTGTATTATCATGATGTCATATTAAGGTTCAAAAATTTAGAAGGTATACTATTAGTTGAAGCATAAAAACTCTAGAAAATTCATGATTTAATCTATAACACTGTCATCTAATACTCAAATGTACTTTTGAAATCGTTAGGCAGGCACAAATGACGTTAGGTTGCTCAAAATATCTCGAGTCACCTTAGCTTTATTCGTACAAGTATTCAAACTTATTGACCACCAATTTATAATAACCGCATCATGCAGGATGAAAAACCGCAAAATTCAAATATGCTTTAGTAATATTTACTACTCCAATAGAACTTTTCCAAGTCAAAATTTTGTAACATTTAATAATGCTAAGGATACAAATATGGGACAATATATTATATACACACACCCTATGGGCCATCCGTACTTAGGTAAATGAACTGTAATTGCCAAATTTTAACCTTTTTGACTTAGGTAAATGAACTGTAATTGCCAAATTCTAACCTTTTTGCAAAAATATATTATAGTTACTACACCTAGGTGTTATTTTAATATCAAATATATTCCTATCATATTGATTTATATTTAATATCTTAAATGTAAATCATGCAAATTAAAATACCTAAAATCTAATTATTAATAGAAAGCCGAGATCTAGCCGAAAAACCTCGTATCGTCTTGACATCAAAATTTTCGTCTCGATCCCGTGTCAGTTTTTTAAATCCAAGAATTCTCGGTTTTTCCCATTACTAATTTGAACCAGCAATGCCAATCTTAGAGTGTTACCTGTGTGGTTGTCTTTTATATTTCATGTATTTATATTTTATTACTGTCAACGGATTTTTAAAAAATAAACTTAAAAAAAGACAAGGGTTTTGTTTAGTCGACCTTAAGTGTTCGACTAAGAAAAAAGACCTAAGGTTTAATGGTCTGTTTAAGTGAGAATTGTCGTAATTGTCATTTACAGAGATAAATATATATTTTAACGAGAATTGGTGGGCTAGGGTGTCATGATGTTATAAATATTAAGGTTAAATGAGCCAATTTTTCGTTAAAAAATTTATTTACCTCTTTAAAATGACATTTATGAAGTTAGGTTGACAAATTATATTTTTATATTCAAACTAACTTTATAACACCTTAACCCACCGATATTCGTTAAACGAATTTATTTAGCTCTATAGACAACTATTGTGCCAATTGTCACCAAGATAAGTTGACTAATCAATATTAATTTTATAATTTTATGACACCGCATCCCACCTATTTTTGTTCAAAAAGTTTATTTAGCCCTAAAAATGACAGTTATAACAATTGTCCTATTTATAATATTATTTATAAAATCCTATTTTAAAGCCAGGTATCAATAACAATCACGCTCAACCTCTTTTATAATCCATCATTATCATTAATGCTGATTGAAGTCATTACAATCATAAATTTACAATATCAAATTACTATTTTTCCCCCACCTCAGAACACCTAAGCCAAAGATCGACTAATAAAAACAGAATAACATTTGGTCTATTATAAAAATTGTGACAGCCTAAAGGTTGACTTAACAATAACACAAACGTATGTTTTCGACCAAACACAAACGTCGACTAAGAAAAACATTAGCTTTTTTTTACAACACTGGTGTTAACTATAGTTATTAGATTGCTAACTTACTTCAACTCCAAACGCGAGCACGCACAGAGTTGTTTAATATGCGCGTTAACATAATCTGCCTGTTCGGTGCATTAGGCAGAAAAGTAGAATATAAAAATGCTCGAGAGTCGAAACAGCAAAATCTGTTCAAGCATTGAGCAGATTACCCGAGCAGAAACTCGAGCAGATAGCAGATTTAAATAAAGCAATTGCTACGAGTTCGCAACTTTAAATATTTGCTCATTATATATCATAAATAAATTTAGAAGTTTGCCCCCCCCCTTCATCTCCCTCCCCCTTTTACACTATTTCCCACCGAGGGGGGGATATGCCCTTCCGCCTTTTTTACCTACTTTCTCGTTCGGTGGGGGGTGGGGGGGGGGGGGGGGTGATACTCCGCCCCCCCTGGAGGTGGAGCGTAAAAAGGGGAAGGGGGCAAAACACCTCATCTCCACTGGGAGAGGGTAAAAAACACATAGAATAATAACATATTAAAAAATCCTTAATTTTTATTTATAATATAAAATTTTGTTGATCAAGACGTATTTTTTTGATGGAAGTGAATTCGGTAAAAGGAAAATAATGGGATAAAATCGGGTTGCCATATAAATAATAAAAATTACATATAAACTTTTCAGGTGGATAAGTGTATCAGTTTTTTATGCTATAAATAATATTTTCCACTTATTTAATTATTTATAAAAAATAAATGTTTTCCTTGACTACCTCTGTCATGCATCATAGGTACATAATATGTCACCATAAAATTCTAATTTAATAATCAATCGAATATGATAATTTTGTTAGCCCATAAAGAGGTTTTTACAGAAAAATTATTTTGACCACACATCATGTAAGAATTCAATGTTTATGTCACAATTATATATATATAATAATCATAAGTATATATTAAAGTAATTTTAAATGCCTAGTTATATGATCAATTAACGGTTGAGGTGCTGGACCTATTCCTATGACAGTACATGTACCAGGATCAAGTTGGGTTCTTCCTGCATCACAGATGAGGCTGTTTATGTGACCCATAGAATTTGCCATTTCAGACACTTCTAGCAATTGGGCCTCATTATCAACCTTCACAACTATTTTTGGTTGCCCTTGCTTGAGCCAAATTTTTAAATATGCCTTGACATAGGGGTCATCTTTAGCAGATGCTAGATGATAGCACTCAACTGCTGCATGAGCACATTGTGCAGCAATTTTACCTTTACCCATCTTCAAATCATTCCTCACAACCATTATTAATTTGTAATGTTCTCTTTTCAGTTTTGAAAGTTCAGATTGTGGAATGGCTAAGCAGAAGAATTGTACATATATATATTATCTATGAATATAATTTTAGAAACATAAATTCTTATTGTTGAGACTTATAAAACTTAACAGTTTAACGACATTAAAAAAATTATCGTATAATATATACTTTTTGCAGGTGAATTCTGAGAAATTTCCTTAAAATAATGATTATTGGAACGATTCTTTTGAAAGGAATATAAAAAATTTGTTAAATTTTTGTGTTTTCTACCTAATAGCCATCCAATTGATATTCCTCCAGTAAATGATAATCCAATAGCAACAAATAATACAGGTGGTGAAAAATTGTTTAAAAAATGTTGAATGTTTTGATAAGGAAAACTCATAATTTAAATTTACAATATACCGTCATTAAGTGACACTACTAATCAAGTCTTTAAAGCGGTTATTTTTCATATATATCTGGGAGATAAATTTAGATTATTTGTCAAGGATTTATCTAAGCATACTAATTTCAAATACAATAAAAGATTAGTCTACCATCTATATTTCACCAGACCCAGGTGGATTTAAATTTATGTATTTGGGTAAAATCAATCATACCTACTAATAAATTTAAGGCACTATATAAAATAATAATTTTATGCAATAAAAATATATTTGTAGAGTACATTCATATAATCTTAAAAATTTTTATTTAATATTTGATATCTTAACTCAACTACCTAATATTTAAGAGATAACACTTGTAACTCGTCTTAGATACGCTACAAGCGATCCGCACGAGAAAATTTTAATAAGTGAAAAGTATCATCTGTTCTATATGCGGGTGCGAAGCTTTTAAAATAAAAAATTAAACAGGCCGTGTTCGGATGGGCCAATCAATATTAATTAGGGTCGTGGAATTAATACCAAATTCTGACGAACCCCAAAAATAATTTAAGAATTCAATTTTTGATTTTTGATATGGATTCTTGGTGACAAGTAATTTTTGATGACAAAAATAAGTATCGTGAAATCCGTATATAGAAATGGAAATCGTGATCCTATTTATTTGATTTGTTCATCTATAGGAACATTCCTATAACCTGTCACATTTTGCATTTCCTCATATTAATATTAAATAATCTGTTCATCTTTTATTTGCTTTATGGGATATGATTTCACTTCTACCTAATTTATTATAGTAGCTTTTCTATTTAAAGCCAAATAATAATATTTTAAAATGTTCTATAAAGCATTCAAAATTTATGTATGAAATACAAAATAATTGAATTTTGTATTGTAGGGGTTTATTGCAACTCAATTTATCTTAGCCGATTTTCAACAAAATAAAACATTTAAAGAGGACTGTGTGCCCAAGCCCAACTGTACCCAAGTGGATTTCTGATTACACAAAATTCTTTAGCGTTTACCATTGACTGATTATAGAACTAATAACTTTTCAAAAGTCATTTTTACGACCTCATTTATGTAATTAAGAGATAATAATAAAAATGTGATGTTAGAAATCTCACTTTTACGTTTTTAAATTAGGATGAATTCATACTTTTACAAGATGCGATTTTAACGTAATGAGGAATAGATAGGGGGATGGCAGGGGGGAAAAGGTAAAAGACTCCCTCGCAACAATATACTTTTATTTTGTTCTTTAAATCTTGGTTATTTTATTTTATTGAGTTAAAACTAAGGATAAATATAATGATCGAAATATATAAAAAGTTATGCTTACAGTACGTGTTGTGTGCGCGTATATAAAATTTACTGATGCGTGTTGATCAATAATAATATATGGGGAAGAAATAACCAACACGTACAGCGCGGGGGGGGGGGGTGAAGTAACACACACGTAAGGAAAATTAGATGAAAAGGAATAGAGGTATACCACGGTATACCACACATTAAATAGCAGGGCCAGGGAGGGGTGATTGTGTAGACATAGATAAATTTACATACTGACCAACAAAAGTGAATTATTCAGTACTACGTTTGTATATATTAAACGTGTAATATCAATAGGAGTATCCGACAGTAAACATAACAATCAAAAAACTTGCAATTAATGTATAAAGAAAGAGGGGGGGGGATCGAATAATTATAATAACACAGGTTGGCAAAAAAACCAGCTGGAAAACGGTTAGCATACATAATGCTTTATGCAATCTTGTTATCAGCCAAGTATCAATCTAATTCAAAAAATAGTAATGATGGGATCATGACTTGAAAGTGATCTGCATAGTAATTTATTTACCTTGCATGCTTATATCTCTTAGGTAGTTAACACTTACCAAGAAAGGTGGGAAAGTAAGAATAAATATATTGACAGATTTAGGGGAACTATGTTATATTAAAAATTATGATCAACACTTGCTTTTTTTCATATTCTCATAAAAGTATTGTCTCAGTTTACCATACTAATATTGTTGTTCATAAATCAATAATTTAAACAATAAATGTAAGTATTTGTTTTGATGTTTTAATAAATAAAATGAAGGTCTTGCCATAAGTGACAGCTCTAATAATAAATTGATAAGAATAAGGTTACACTAACCAAGAAAGATGGGAAAGTAAACGTAGATTAGGAGAAATATTGTAGGGAAGATGATTGATTTTTCTCTCAATGCATCTTTACATATTTATTTCAATATTACTATTTTTAGTGTATCAGTTTACTCGAGTTAAAAAGTAAATTTTGTGAATTAATTAATCAATGGTGCGGAATTCCTTTTATAAAAACACTCTTTTGAGGAGGGAATTAAGTATGGTACAAGCTATCAACTTTGTAATTGTGTATTTTTGGGTTGTATGATTGATCAATCTCATATATAAAAATGAAACTATGTGTGTGTGTGTGTATATATGCCGCCACTAATTTTGAAAAACTACTAGACCGATTTGGCTCAATACTTCACAGTTTATTCCTGACACTCCGGAGCATGTTTTAAGATTTGTTCGAGCCAAATCGGTCCAGTAGTTTTTGAGTATTACGCGTTGCACTGTATGCGGAAATAGAACAATAGAAGTAGAACATATAGACATCAAACTTTATCTTTACTTCAATAACCGCTTTATCATCATATATTCCCTAAAATTCCAACATAATTTTATACACCCGGGTATATGGCAAAACAACGTTTGCCGGGTTCATCTAGTTTCATATAAAATGTAAATTTGACGCATTAATTTTTGATAAATCACATTACATTTTCAGAAGTTTATAAGTACATTTGCAAATGTAATTTATATTTTGCTACCAATATTAACACTTCAGAGGTGGGGTGGGGTTATAATGACCCCAAGCCATTTAAAAATGCTGTACAAAATAAACTAGTGAATATTACAATTTAATTTTTTCAGCAGCTTAACAAAATTTACCTCAGAATATCTCTTCAAAATTTGGTTAGTTTTTATCCATTAGTTGTTAAGATAGAGAGTGTTTTAGATGCCCCGGGTCTTCCACAACTCCACCTTCCATATGAAAAAAAATCAACATTTTCTTGCATTATTGTAAACCCATTTGTGAAGAAATTAATTGCTATGAATTTATGGGCTCGTTTTTTGGTTGTCCGTTCGTTGTCCATTGTCCGTTGTCCGTTACCCTCCCTATCTATTTGCATTGGGTATATTAGGTTATCGATTTTTTAAATTAATGCATGAGAAAGAGGTGCCCCACCCCTCATCTCTATCTCCCTCGCTGTGTTATTTTTTAAATTAATGCATAAGAGGTGCCCCACCCCTCATCTCTATCTCCCTCGGTGTGTTATATATAAGATTTGTTAAATTATCTATTATATAATAAACATAGATAAAAGTGTTTACTTCTAATGCTATGCAATTTAACTAGTTATATAATAAACATAAATAAAAGTTGTTTACTTTTTAATTGCTATGCAATTTAACTAGTTTTGGGGTTAGAATCCCGGAGTTTTTTTGACTCTTATGATTGTTCTTGTTACTATCATTGATAATAAGAATTTTTGGCCGTCCGCTGGCTGCTGACCAATGAAAAAAATGACCATTGGCCAAAATGTGAATCGAAATTATTTTTTTCGTTTTTTTTTTGACTATTATGATTGTTCCTGTTTCTACCATTGCTATTATGACTTTTTGGCCGTCCGCTGGCTGCTGACCAATGTTATATAATAAACATAAATAAAAGTTGTTTACTTTTAATTGCTATGCAATTTAACTAGTTTTTGGGTTAGAATCCCGGGTTTTTTTGACTCTTATGATTGTTCTTGTTACTATCATTGATAATAAGACTTTTTGGCCGTCCGTTGGCTGCTGACCACTGAAAAAAATGACCATTGGCCAAAATGTGAATCCGAGTTTATTTTTTCGTTTTTTTTTTGACTATTATGATTGTTCCTGTTACTAACATTGCTATTATGACTTTTTGGCCGTCCGCTGGCTCCTGACCGATGGAAAAAATGACCATTGGCCAAAATGTGAACCGAAAATATTTTTTTCGTTTTTTTTTGACTATTATGATTGTTCCTGTTCCTACCATTGCTATTATCACTTTTTGGCCGTCCGCTGGCTGCTGACCAATGGAATAAAATGACCATTGGCCAAAATGTGATTCGAAAACTTTTTTTTCGTTTTTTTTGACTATTATGAATTTATATCCACTTTTACCGTGTCCTGGCTGCTGACCAATAGAAAAAAATGACCATTGGCCAAAATGTGATTTGAAATTTTTTTTTTCTTTTTTTTACTCTTATGAATTTATACCCACTTTTACCGTGTCCTGGCTGCTGACCAATGGAAAAAAATGACCATTGGCCAAAGTGAGCATCAAAATTTTTTTTTCCATTTTTTTGGCTATCATTGACTTATAGAGTATCTGTTGGTACTGACCAATAGAGAAAAAGTGACCATTGGCCAAATTTTTGATTTTTTTAATTAAAAATTGTTCAAATTCAACAAAACATTTCTCCCAACAATTCTGCAAATTCTTAACATTGTGTTGTTTTATAATATAATGTTTGTTAGACCCATAATCAATAAAAACTTATGTAATACGCAACTAGATGCAAACACTAAATCTAACCCTAACCCTTGCCTATATTACATTTTGCCTATATCATTTTGCCTATAATGGAAAATTTGTATAAATAATTAATTAATCATTAGGCATTTTATACCCCCCTATAGGCATTCTCGCCCCTTCCCACCTTTCTCGCCCATAAATTGCATAGCAAATATGATACATTTATACGATGTACAGATGAGTCGTCCCCCCTTCCCTTCCCCTCTTCCCTTCCCTTCTTCCCCTTCCCACGAGGGCCGAAGGCCAGAGTTTTTTTTGTACACATATCTTTTTATTTAAAATATTCAAATTTTAAATTCTGATTTTAACATAATAAATTTTCCTCGTGGTATTTCAAAGTGCTTATTTGTGTGATTTTTCCTGCATTTTTTGATTTTTTAATAAGTCTAATATTAAAAAGTGCAGTTTTTTTATAGTTCTTCGTCTGAAGATGGTATATGAACATAACAGTTACATTTAATCAAATTCTTGATGATTCTATGATTACGTATACTAGAATAGTCATGAATCTGTGAGTGAGTTAACAGGAGATTTAGATGAAGAAGAGTTAATTGATATGCCTAACAAAATTTGTTACTTAGGAAATAACTTCGAAGCTTTTATTATATGATATATTTCGAAGGGAAAGACAATAATAAGTGGCACAAAAATTGTCCTAATAAAAATGTTAGAACAAAATAGAATTGTGTATTTCATTTACCTGGAGTAAAGCCATATGGATGGGCAACAAAAACTCCTCTTGTTGTTTTAAATTACTTATTAAAGATGAAATAATTAAGAGTAGAGTGAAATTTAGCAAAATTATGACTATAAATATATGTAGAAAATGTATATGTAACTATTTTTATAGCCTCATAAAATTTCTTATATAACATTTTTCATTTGAATATTTTTTCTTAATGTTGATCTTTTATTATGAATCTATATGAAAATTTTTATAAAATAACATTTAAATTTATAATAATATGAGTTGAGACCAATAGTAACTTTTTTTGCCAAAAAATTAAAAGCCAAAAATTGCCTAAGTTTAAGCATCTCTATTTTTTTGGAGGGGGGGTTAATTTTTACCAAATTTTCCACATTTATAGTTTCAACCTTCTTTTATATAATCTTATTGATTAAACCATAAAACAAAAATTTTTTTTTGTATGAGCAAAAATAGTCATAAGGGGAAAATATTGAGGGTGGCTCTAATTATAGGCATAAAATATAAACCACTTGATCAAATAGGCAAATTAATATATTAATGAACGTAAAAGAGTTGAAATATTATTCTTGCAAATTTTGACAAGTTTATATTATAAAATATCGAAGTTATAGCTATTTAAAGTTTGGGGTAATTATTACCCCAAATACCATCCGTGTTCAAAATTTTGACCCAACCTCTGAAGTGTTAAAAATAATTGTAGAGTGACAAAAATATGTATTAAGAATTCTCATAGGCAGCTCAAAATCGTGTTTTATATAGTTATAAGGCTAGTATAGTTCTATGAAAGCATTTAATACTGGAGCATATGTCTGCTTATATATAGTCATATATCAAACTAATTTATCCTCTATGCTATGAATTTTTTCATAAAATATGTTACTTATAATTATTGTCATAACAAAATAATGAATATTTATTTATACAGTGTAAGGCTTAATTTATTAAATAAATGCTTATTATAATATTGCCCAATAATCAACAAATGTATCCTCATTTATGTTATGCGGGTTATAATTTATTATATACTTGCATATATGTATTGCCTAATAATAAACTTATGTTACTTATTTGCTATATATATCATATCATGTCGAAAGTCATTGTTTATTATGGCAAATATAAAATTTTATATAATTACAATTTATTAAATGCGTATTTAAGTATCACTTAATAATAAATTTAGGTTTTATCCTCTTTTATATAGGTTTTAGTATGGCTGAAGACGTTTTAATCCTTCTTCTATATATATAAAAAATGTAACTCCGTTTTCTTTGTCCTCTAATAACTCCTAAAGTTCTCGACTGATTGCCACTAAATTTGGCCAGATCATTGCAGCATCCTAGATGGTTTATATATTGACCTGCGACAGCCGTAATCCTGTTTTTTGGTAGTGCTTACTGCCATCTAGGGGATTATTTATACTACGTTTTGTAATTATTTGTCTCTGTGGTGCTACTTTTTGCCTTATACTTTTTCCACAATTGCTTTGTCATTTGTGTCTCAATTTTCTACTCAACTAGGCCCGTTTTTTACAATATATAAAGCTGTAACAAATAAATATTCTCGATACCGTAAAACATCACCATTTACTTAAATAAATATAACGCGCGCTTTTAGAAACATTCCCACGTTTCATGCTTTTTTTCCATTTTTATGAAGTTCGGTAATTAATATTACAACTACCAAATCATACATATTTGTGCTATTCGTTGGAAGAAAGTTATATTTGCATATGTTCTTTCATATTTAATACCAATATATTGGATAAAAGCTAGCCAAATTTTGCAGAGATATTTTAGAGTAAATTTTGTTAAGCTAATAAAAAATGAAATCATTATATTTACTCTCTTATTTAGTACACCTTTTTTTAGAAGAAAGTAATATTTGCATATGTTTTTTCATATTTAATACCAATATATTGGATAAAAGCTAACCAAATTTTGCAGAGATATTCTAGAGTAAATTTTGTTAAGCTAATGAAAAAATGAAATCATTATATTTACTCTCTTATTTAGTACACCTTTTTTTTGGAAGAAAATAATATTTGCATATGTTTTTTCATATGATACTGTGCGATTTCATCAGTGTGAAAGCTCGCTATATTCGCAGTACTATCTGTTTGAACGGTAAAAACTGCCATATCACTGCCTTTGTTAACATACTTACAAATGTATTAGATTTAACAGTTACAATATTCAACTTTAATGTGTGATCTGTATAATTTTAGTAGCAGAGGAGAATATGGAACAAACCAGCGATGATCTACCTCGACGATTGCGTTCCGCAGTTGAATGGTTGACATGTGCCCACCATCCTCTGTTGATCTTCTTTTGTACAAAGTAATTGTGTTGCATACCAAGACTCGAGGATATCGCTTTGAACATTTACCGTATGCCATGCATGGCGATTTTGGATTGAACGTTCCGCCAGGTCCGTGTATTATTTTTTTACTAACAATTTCGTATAGTCCTTATCAAGATCGGGATCAGGTATTTCAGCACATTTATTGACTCGATTTCGTTGGGTGTGATCTTAGTATATAGCCATATGAGTATATGGGCATGCGGTAAACCTCTCTTTTGCCATTCCACAGAGTACATCCAGCAACGCACAGGGCCGAATACCTCGTGCTTAGTAATGAGATTTATAATTCATCTAAGTTTCTGTCGGAAAACACGTGCTGTGATGTCATGCCTATCGATTGGTGATTGGCCATAAGTTCCTGTACATCGGGCCATGCAGGATTGCATGTAAATCTTATGAATAAGTCCGGACGACCGTAGTTACAAACATACGCGATTAAATCTTGGGCGTATTCATGCAAATAACGCGGACTTTCGGTGTATGTTGAGGGCAAAAATGGTTAGTCTCCCAACGTTATTTGTATTAGTGTCGTTAAGAACTGCATCTCGCAAATGAACATACTCTTCTGAGCGAAGTTTGGCTGATTTAAACGGATGTAGAGCAGACGTTCCGATTCAATTTTGGCATACATATCTACGATGTATTGATGAAACAATTGGCGGAATTTTAAAATATGATTTTCTTCGTGCTCTCGAACCATTAATCTGTATGAATAATAGTTCATAGCGCTGCATTTTATGTTTGTCGGTTCACCATTGACTGCATTAAACATCTTAACGTTGAAGTGATATCCGTCAGCACCATCCCAAAATATAACTGGATATTGAAGGGGATCATGGCATCGGTGAGTGTCCGCAACGTGTGTCAAAGTAGCGTTTCTCCTATGCAGTAAAATATCTCTTGATTTAAATTGATCCCCAACAAGAACAATAGCGACTTCGTTTATAGTAGGAGCATTAAATCTTCTCACATGTTGTCCCGCGGGAGTTTTGTTATAGACTGCACCAGAGGTTATAGCACGGTCAAATTCAAATTCTAATTTGTATCGTCTCACCTTCACGCGTATCATTCCACTATCACGCGTATCACCCCACTATCACGCAACCATACCATAAATATATACAAAAATTATATTAATTTGTTCAGTCTTTTGTTTTGTAACCTGAAGATTCGTTTAGTAACCTGAAGTGATAATAAGTTTTGTCAACATGAATAACAATCCTGTGTGTAACTGATGGCATCATGTCGAGGGAGGTTTTGAACAAACGCACTAAATTGTTTTTAGCGTGAAGAAGCGCCTGAAGTTGTAAAACGATAGACCATTTTACACCAGTAGAAATTCCAAGGCGTGCATTTAATTCAATCTCATTATCCTCGATAAAGTACATTGTAAGAACTTATGTTGCCTATCTGGTATTGGAAGGAGGGACCTGGCTTTGTGGTAAATTTGGCCTTTTACTTTAAAGGTTGGCATGAATTGAGTTGTAATAATATCTGCACCAAATGACGTCATTTGGAAGCAGGAGTTGTATTTCCTCATGTTAGGTAAGAAATGTTTAGATCCGCTGTATAACCACTAAGCAAATTCTTTCATGAATCTGAATGTTGTTTTATTTGAGGCACTAACTTTTCCAAAGGCGCTACACATACCGTCTTTTTTCCAGCAAATTTTATAGCGTTGTAATAAAGACATACAACGGTCATATGGCGCCTAATGGTTTTTTAATATCTTCATTTAGATACTCTAGATTTTAGGGTATGACATTACATTATTATATACGGTGTACTCAAATTTTTTTCTACATTGTCGGACATTATCAGTGACTTTTATATCGGTGGTTTGTAATTTTTGTCACCCATTTATGCATATATAACTAAACATCGCACTTTTTAACCTATAAAATTATAAAATACCTAATAAATATTTAAACCGTGTGTAAATCTATTAAATCATTAATAAATATGCCTTTTCCTATTATTAAACTATATAATATATATTTACATAATATAGCATTATATTTTTTCACATCATAAACTCTCTTACAAATTAATTTGTACTAATGATTTAATTAATTAGGGACTAAGCCAAAGCAACGCTTGGCCGGGCTCAGCTAGTAGTTAATATAAAACTTTATAAAATTCAATTTATTAAATGCATCTATATGTATTGCTTAATAACACACGTATGTTTATTTATTTGCTATATAGATGTGCATGTATTATATTTAAGATATATGTTATGTACATTATATGTTAATATGTATATTTGCTATTTTTAAAATTTAATTTTAGTTTTGCATCTAGTTGGTAATTACATTAGTTATTATGGCCATAGGTGATAATGGGTCCGAATTAAAGAACTGTACGGGTGACCCGAGACCCGACCCGATAAAATTTTAAAATGTCTTGGCGTTTGGGTTGAAAATTTTGAAATGCTTTCGGGTCGGGTTCGGGTTGAAATTTTTAATTTGCTTTCGGGTCGGGTCGGGTTGGATTTAAAGTGTCGGGTCAAGGGTTATGATTATTACATTACAGGATACATGGGACATATCTTTAAAAATAATGCTATTATTTATAATATTTTTTACTAAATATCGAAATTTGTAATTGAAGATCATCCATTAGGTTAATTAAAATTTCTTTTGTTTCTAAATCTGATTGTGTTAATACGGACGCAAATTTAACTTTGACTCGTGAAAGGTAAAATATATCAACAAAATAATGTTTTTAATTTAAATAGTGTGAAGTTTTAGTTATTAACTACATAAATATATATTCGTAAAACAAATAAGATTATGTTTAATTAAATGATTTGTTTGCAAAACTCTATATTTCAAATTGAATGTGATCAGATATTGTATGCTATTATATATTTATACTAGCTGACCCGGCAAACGTTGTTTTGCCATTTACCCGGGTGTATTAGCAGAATATATATCAACTTATAGATAAATTTCAATAGATTAAGAATATATCAAATATAATTGAAGTGTTTTTTATGCAAAGATTTTTAAACAAATAATTAAAGAGTGTCCAAGGCCCAGGCCCACCCAAGAGAGAAAACCTGGCCCCATGCCCCCCCCCCCCAAGGGAAAAATCTTTGACCCCCTGGCCCTTCAAGCTATTTTTTTTAATTTTTTGTAATTAAGAAACAATATCATAATTAAATTATTTGTTTCTTAATAAAACTTTTAATTCTGAACTTATAATGTCCGAAGAATTGAGATATATCAACATTTATTGGCACTTTGTTAATAGTATTTTCATTTTTCTCCTTATTTAACGCGCAAAAAATAATAAAATGAGATTTTTTAATTTATTTAGCCACACAGGAGGGGACATGACCGTCATTTAATAATAATAATTGACGTGAAAAATAAACCTTAATTTTAAATATTTTTTAAAGGGCATGGGCAAAGGGGGCCTTAATTTATAAAAAGATTTTAAAAGAGTGTTGCAAAATAGTGGATCAGTTATAAATTTTCATGCTCGTTAATCAATTAAAAATATAGCGCCTGCCTTTATGATAAAATATAAACAAAAGGCGGATACGGATACGCATATAGTTTATAACAAAAAATAACAAATAATTGATATTTTTAAGATAAGGTGTGGCGTTGTGCAAAATTCTGCACCTTTGCCCCCTCCCCAAGCAAATTTAAGCAAATTTTTTAAGTCAAAATTACCTATAATCAAATCATTAAATTTTGGATACATTTTTTTAAAGCTATCGCTAGAGACCTACAAAATGGTATTTTTTTAAATCATAGTCTGGCCCAAGCCCCCCCCCCCCAAGGGGAAAATCTTTGGCCCCCTGGCCCTTCAATCAATTTTTTTTAATTTTTTGTAATTAAGAAACAATATCATAATTCTAATATTTGTTTCTGAATAAAACTTTTAATTGTCCAAAGAACTGAGATATATCAACATTTATTGGCACTTTGTTAAAAGTATTTTAATTTTTCTCCTTATTAACGCGCAAAAAATGACAAAATTAGATTTTTTAATTTATTTAGCCACGCAGGAGGGGACACGACCGTCCTATAATAATAAAATTAATAATTGACGTGAAAAATAAGCAAAAAAATGACTTTGATACTCAATGTTTCAAATCGTAAAAACAGCACATGCCTACATTTATCGGTACTAAGTCAAACGTTCTCAAGTCAAACGTTATAAAACAACTAAAAATAACTAAAAATAACTAAAAACAACTAAAAATAACTAAAAAATTCTTTAAAATTATGATATAAGCTTTTAATTTAGGTAGATCTGAAGGTTTTATACATAATTAGGGTTCTCTATATAGGGGTAGGGTTAGGGTTAAGGTTAGGGTAAGGTTTTAGTTATTTTAGTTATTTTTAGTTGTTTTTATAACGTTTGACCCTGAAAACGTTTGACCCGGATTCACATTTATCACACTACAAAAGATAGATACGCAGGGTGCGTTTGATTGACATTCGATTAAACGTCAAAACGTATAAAACAAACTAGAAAATTACTGGACCGATTTGGCTGGAACAAATCTTAAAACACGCTCCGGAGTGTCAGATAAACTGTAAAATTTTGAGCCAAATCGGTCCGGTAGTTTTCCAAAATTGGTGGCGGCATACACACATACACACATAGTTTCATTTTTATATATAAAATATATATCTTTATAATAAATCATTAAAATAAATTTAGTAATCAAAATCTATAAAATCATTTTTTTTCAGAAATCGCACTTTAATTTGTCGATTAAATTTACACCCTCATGGGAGTAGCCAGGAAATTGAAATTAGAGGGGGGGGGCAATAATGTTTTAGGGACCATTTTTTTTAATTTTAGCCATAATTTGATAAAATATCTTAGATTTTTTTGGATCCAGAGGGGGCCATCCGCCCGTCCCTGATACCCATTGGCTGCGCCCATGAAGACCGCAATTTTTTAATTGTCTTATTCTCGCGTTGAATACCAAAATTTAAAACACGTTCGAAAGGGATTCGTAAATTTTTTAACTCTTTCGGGTCTGGTTCGGGTTAAAAATTTTAAAATGCATTGAGGTCGGATCGGGTTAAAATGTTTAGATTTTGGGTCGGGGTCGGGCTGAAAAATTTTAATTGCTTTTGGGTCGGGTCGGGTTCGGGTTAAAAATTTTATAAAAATTCGGGTAGGGTCGGGTTCAGGTTGATAAAAAGTGACTTTGCAGTTCTCTAGTCCGAATCAAAATATGTCTCATACATGGCGACCTACGACCTTACATTGAGAACTTTCATACCCAAATTTTTAACCGACTACATAAATTAATTAAATCCTAAGAAACAGTTTATTAAATAAGAAGTCCTTAATTTTTTATTAACCTTATTATTCACAAATACATTATATTAAGCCTAGAGGGAGCAATATTACATCTCCCTTTAAACTCAATATTAATTGCTATGCAATTTATGGGCTCACTTTCCATGTTTATGTCACGCACCGAGTGTCACGCCGAACGTCCGCGTCCGCACCGAACGTGTCATGCTGTTTGTTTTTAATTCGTTTAAGGGTTCTAATCTCGGTGAGGGCAAATTTTTTTTTAAATAATAATTATATTAATTGCTCTAATGTTCTTGTTAATAATAACATTGATAATATGGCTTTTTGGCCGTCCGCTGGCTGGCTGCTGACCAATGAAAAAAAGACCATAAATTTTTTTTACGTTTTTTTAATTGCTATTAATTTTTGGCTAATATTGAAAATTACCCTGTGCCCCCCCCCCTACAAGGGCCTATGCCTCTACTGATAGGTCCCTGTACCTCCCCCCCCCCCCCCCCACAAAGAGCCTCTACTGATGTGGGGTCGAATCTCGGCGAGAGCAAGTTTTTTTTATGAACCTAACATACGACGGTCCCAAGTCAGTGTGCAAAAAAGTGGAGGGTTGGCGTCAGGTCGGAAACCGGCTATAAAAACCAACTCCAAAATCATGATAGTTTCAAACAAGATTTTACAACAGAAACCTAGGGTGTCCTCCACTAACGACGTGCACTGCATATTCCGCCCGTGCAAAGTTAAAAATACATTAGGGTTACTGTTCAACTCGCAACGAAGGCGGTCAAGGAGATTAGTTAAAGAAAGAATGCGAATAACGTGCTAAAATGTGGAAACGTCGACGGGGAAGAGCATCGAGTTAGCACAAATGCTAATAATAAGAAAGGTACACATCGCCTGCCTACAAGAGACGAGGTGGAACGGAACGAAAGCTCGGGAATTAGGAGAAGGATACAAGCTTTTCTACAGTGGGTCATTAAATCGTAGAAACGGGGTCGGTATCGTTGTAAGCGAATCGCTCAATAACAAGTTGGTGGAAATCAAGCGTTGTTCCGACAGGCTAATGTGGGTGAAGATTGCAGATCAAGGGGGCCTTCTAACCGTTATGTGCGCGTATGCTCCCCAAATTGGGTATACTTCGATTCATTGGAAAAAGAAACACAAGGAATCCGACAGGAAGAAAGGCTAATTGGGGCCGATTTCAACGCTCACGTAGTGAAAGATCGTCTCGGGTATGAACGCAATCATGGAGGCTATGGGCATGGTCTGAAGAACAAAGAAGGGGAAAAACTTCTCTAAGTATCTCAAGCATATGACATGGCGATCGTTAACACCTATTTTCTGAAACGCGAAGATCATATTGTGACCTCTAGAAGTGAGAAGCATTTCAGGCAAATTGACTATTGGCTTATACGGCGAAAGGACTTATGGAGTATCAAAGATTGCAAAGTAATACCGCGAGAAAAAATCGCCAGGAAACATCGTCCACTTGTTATGGATCTTGACAGAATAGTATTTCCCGAAAGAAGAAAGGTATATGAACCTCGAATTTGATACGAAAGGCTAAAGGATACGTAGACGAAGGAAGAATACCATCAAAAAGCCTCCTCACACTTGGGTGCAAGGAAATTGCAAAGGGATTTAAACGACAATTGGGAGACGCTATCTAAGGACATAAAGGAAACAACGATTCGTCTAGGATAGACCAAAGGAGGCAAAGCTATGAATAGGGAACTATGGTGGTGGGATCAATCGGTTAGGGATTTCATCGAAAGAAAGAAAAATCTATATAGACGGTGGCATAAATCAAAAAAGTCGGAGGATTATCAAGAGTATAGCAACGCAAAGAGGGCCGCAAAAAAGACCGTTGCAATAGCGAAGAATGCCGCCTACACCGAGATGTCAAATAAACTGGATCATAAAGGGTGCGATAGGCTTAGGTGCAAATTGGCCAAGATAAGGGAGAAGAAAAGTCGCGATATCGGAGTTCTTAAAATAGTCAAAAACGAGACGGGTCAAACCTTATTCAAGCCGAAGGAAGATGGAAAGGATAATTTAACAACCTTATTATGAATACTGCAAATGACAAGGATTCCCTTCCCAAAATTGAGCAAATATAAGTATGGTCCAACACTTACAGGAGGATGAAGTTAGGACACAAATAAACAAGATGCGAAAAGGAAATGCAAATGGCCCAGATGGATTACCTATAGAAGCATTGCTCGGATGTCGTGAAGAAGGAGTCACTATGACGAACCTTCTTAACAGGATATTGGTAGAAGAGCGAATTCCTAATCAATGGAGAGCAAGCACGATTATAACCTTATTTAAAGGCAAAGGAGACCCTCAAGACTGTGACAATTACAGAAATATCAAGCTAACTTGCCACTCCTTGAAGCTCATGGAAAGGATCTTAGTATCAAGGCTGAAAACGAGGTGGAAATATCGGCTAATCAATTCGGATTTGTGGCCGGAAAATCCACAATCGACCCAATCTTCGCACTAAGAAAATGATGGATAAGTATGGTGAAAAGATGAAAGACCTACATATGGTTTTTATCGACTTGGAGAAAGCTTATGACACGGTCCCCCGCGATTTAATATGGTGGTGCCTGAGAAAACAAAATATCCCTGACGCATATATACGGCTTGTACAAAAAAAATAAATGAAGCCTCAAACTCTTGCGTTAAGACGACAGTTGGAGACTCTAAATCTTTTTGGGTTAAAATTGGATTACATCAATGATCTGCTTTAAGTCCCTTTTTATTTAATATAATAGACACGATAACGAGGGACTTAAAAGCCATCGCCATGGTGTATGCTATATGCCGATGATATAGTACTATACGATAAAAAAAGGAAGAAAGTATCCGAAAAAGCCGAAAAGTGGTAAAAGCGCTTAGCTGGATATGGCTAAAGGTCAACGATCGAAAAACGGTATATATGAAAATGAACCGTACTGGCAGCCCATCGTTAGATTACCATCTAAAGTACCGAAAAGTAAACAGGTTTACATACCTCGGCTCGATGCTACATCACATTAAGAGGGAGGTTGCGCAACGGAAGTCAATGCCCGGATTTCAAAAGGATGGCTTAAATGGCGAAGTATATCCGGTGTAATGTGCGACAAGAAAATACCAATATGGTTGAAGAGCAAAGCTTACAAATCTATCGTAAGACCGGTGTTACTCTATGGAAGTGAAACATGGGCTTTAAACACCACGTAAGGAAAGCTATTACAAGCCACAGAGATGAGAATGATACGGTGGAGCTTGGGATATACTAAGTTCGACCATATGACGAATGACCTGTTCATGACAAAAATGGGTATTCAACCTATGGCGGACATGATTAACGAAAATCGGCTAAGGTGGTATGGGCATATACTAAGAAGGGACACGAATGACGTAAATCGAAAAGTACTGAAAATGGAGGTACCGGGCAAGAGAGGAAGCTTGGAAAGTGCAAGTCAAGTAATGAAAACAAAAGAGATTAGTCAAGATATGGCACTCACCCGGTCAAGATTGAAGAAACTAATCAAAACAAACCCCACGACTGTGGGACCAAATAACTGATAAAGAAGAAGAAGATTGATTGTTCTTGTTAATAACATTCATAATATTGGCTTTTTGGCCGTCCGCTGGCTGCTGACCATTGAAAAAAATTACCACTGGCCAAAGTGTTAATCGACATTTTTTTTCGTTTTTTTGACTCTTATGTATTTATATCCTTATTGACCGTCTCCTGACCAATGGAAAAAAATGACCACTAGTCAAAGTATGAATCGAAATTTTTTTTCCGTTTTTTTTGACTCTTATGAATTTTTATCCTTTTTGACCGTCCCCTGGCTGCTGATCAATGGAAAAAAATGACCAATGACCAAAGTGTGAATCGAAATTTTTTTTTCTCGTTTTTTTTTAATTGCTATTTGGCTAACATTGATAATTACCCTGTACACCCCCCCCCCCTACAAGGGCCTATGCCTCTACTAATATGGGTCCCTGTGCCCCCCCCCCTACAAAGGCCTATGCCATACCTGATGTGGGTTCGAATCTCGGCCAGGGTCAATTTTTTTTTATTAACCCAACATTGATCGTTCTTGTTAATACCATTGATAATATTGGCTTTTTGGCCGTCCGCTGGCTGCTGACCATTGAAAATAATGACCACTGGCCAAAGTGTGAATCGAAATTTTTTTGTTTTTTTGACTCTTACGAATTTATATCCTTTTTGACCGTCTCCTGGCTGCTGACCAATGGAAAAAAATGACCATTGGCCAAAGTGTGAATCGCTATTTTTTCGTTTTTTTTGAATCTTATGTATTTATATCCTCTTTTACCGTGTCCTCGCTGCGGATTAATAGAAAAAATGACCATTGGCCAAAGTGTGAATCGCTATTTTTTTCGTTTTTTTTGACTCTTATGAATTTATATTCTCTTTTACCGTGTATTGGCTGCTGATTAATAGAAAAAATGACCATTGGCCAAATGTGAATCGAATTTTTTTCCGTTTATTTGACCCCTATTTTAACACCTGTTGCATTTGCTTCATTTAAACCTATCAATCCATACTGTCACATGTAGTTTTTTATATTTTGCCCCAATAATTAACGTGCCTCGCTTTTAAATAGACTTTAGCAGTTTAATGGCGCTTTTCCTCGAATTAATGTAAATCAACCAAAAGCATATCACAATGTTATTAGTCTGTCGCTGTCAAATAAATGACATTTAATTAGAAGTAAATATTATAATAATTCTAAATGTCTAATCATATTCATAAAAGGTTGAGATAATGGGCCTATTCCTACAACAGTAAATGTACCAAGATTAAGTTGTGTTTTTTCTGCATAACAAATGAGGCTGTTTATCGTATTCGTGCGAAAAGGAATACGATTTAAATAAGAAGGTCCAGAAGGGAAGAGTTATTAGGAATTAATTGGGGGAACTTAAAGGAAAATTGGGCCGTAAAACGATAAATTATTGGGGGATGGCCGGGCCGCGAACAGGCTCACGCGCGTACGCAGAAATATTTCTCAACTGTCTTTATTACATGGCATTAATATAATCACAACCAAGAAAATATATAATAATTAAAAGATCGCAATGTCAAAATCGCATACGATAAGATGCGTATATCGAAAATCACTCACGCGTAAGAAAAATAACAAATACGTATCAGCGCGTCGGGGGGGGGGGGTATACGCGTACTAGAAATTAAATGTAAAAGAATAATGGTCTACGCTATGAGTGTACAACGTGTAAGATCAAAAGATTGTACCGCGTGTTGAACTCTTAACTTTAATTTTTGAATAAGATGAGATGAGGGGGGGGGGGTGTGTGGGAAGACATCTTCATCATCGTATCTCTGGATACGCTAATTTCATTCTTCGTGTATGGGTACACGACATCTTTTCCTTTTAAAAGTCGAAGACTTAATGTATTTTCGATAGAGTTCTAAGAGTTCAGTGCAACTATCAAGGCGGCGTTATTAACATTATAAATTTCAAACATCTGGCATCGAATACCAACTCTGGCCTTTGCTCACACGACGACTGATATATGTAAAAATCAGAGATAAAAAGGCAACGTCATGACTAACGGATTTTTCTTCCAGCTCTGTGACTCACCTAGCAACAGCCTTGACAAAACTTATAATTAATATAGATTGTAAACTGCTATCTTGAAAATTATCCTTTCTTGCCCACGAGCAGACTGTCAAATACTAGTCAAAGAAACTGCGGGGGGGGGGAATTTTAATATTGGTTAACAATATAATTTTCATATAATAAATATATGTAAATAAATCAAGTGTATAATTCTGTCTTACAATAATATTTTAGCGGATTAAGAATTTAGGCCTTGAGAATTAGTTAGGGATGATTCTGCATAATTGATATTTTGAATAAAATCAGTTTCGGGATCTTCATTCGTTCGAAGAATTCCGCCATATGTTCTCAGACATATTGGAATTTCCACTGAATTATGTTTGCGGTTTAAATTTGGTAGCCAATTGTTCGAAGGAATTGTTTTCTTCCTCCGTCTCCCAATATTTCCGAATCATGGATTGGTTCGATTGTTTTAGTAGAATAATCCTATCCGATATCCCTGCGCTGTGACGGTTGTTCATGGCAAACGGGATTGGAATAATTTTATTCAATATCCCTGCACTGTGACGATTTTTCATGGCAAACGGGATGTTCCTGGAATAATTTTATTCAATATCCCTGCACTGTGACGATTTTTCATGGCAAACGGGATGTTCCTGGAATAATTTTATCCGAATAATTTTATCCATTCCATTCAGAAGAAGGGGCGGGGCGGCAATTTGAATTCCAAATTAATTTTTCTGTATAAATTATTTCCTTTTTCGTTTTGTAGAATAATTCCTGGTTTCCTCCATCGGGCGTGAGTAGAATATCTGACACCAAATATCGTATTCGTGCGAAAAGGAATACGATTAATAAAAAGGTTCAGAAGGAAAGAATTCTTAGGAATTAATTGGGGGAACTTAAAGGAAAATTGGGCCGTAAAACGATAAATTATTGGGGGATGGCCGGGCCGCGAACAGGCTCACGCGCGTACGCAGAAATATTTCTCAACTGTCTTTATTACATGGCATTAATATAATCACAACCAAGAAAATATATAATAATTAAAAGATCGCAATGTCAAAATCGCATACGATAAGATGCGTATATCGAAAATCACTCACGCGTAAGAAAAATAACAAATACGTATCAGCGCGTCGGGGGGGGGGGGGGGGTATACGCGTACTAGAAATTAAATGTAAAAGAATAATGGTCTACGCTATGAGTGTACAACGTGTAAGATCAAAAGATTGTACCGCGTGTTGAACTCTTAACTTTAATTTTTGAATAAGATGAGATGAGGGGGGGGGGGGTGTGTGGGAAGACATCTTCATCATCGTATCTCTGGATACGCTAATTTCATTCTTCGTGTATGGGTACACGACACTGTTTATATAACCCATAGAATTTGCCATTTTATACACTTCTAGCAATTCAGCCTCACTATCAACCTTTACAATAATTTTTGGATGTCCTTGTTTGGCCCAAATTTTTTCATATGCCTTGATAATGGGGTCATTACTATTAAACGCTTGATAGTAGCATGCAATTGCTGCATGAGCACATTGTGTTGCAATCTCACCTTTACTCAATCTTAAATCATTCCTTACAATTATTAATAATCTGTGCTTTTTCCTTCCAAGTTTTTTTAGCTCTCCTTTTGAAATGGCCGATAGTTAGAATTAAACAATTTCATTTATAAACTCAGAAATATCATTTGGAAAAAATGTAATTGTATAATGTGTACTTTTTTTAGTGAATTTGAGGAAATCTCTTAAAGGAGTTATTATTGAGGTGAAAATTTCACTTCTGTGCAAAATGTACGATAAAATGTAATACAGGCAAGAATCACTTATGCGCATGCGCATTTATAAACCTCCGCGTTTGGTAAGTTTTCCAATGTTATTATCGTTCATTTTGTAAAGATTATTATTGTTTAATTTGTAAATTTTATGTAATATAGGCAAAATGTAATATAGGCAAGGGTTAGGGTTAGATTTAGTGATTTATTTGATAATATGTAGTTCTTATTACATTTTGGCACTCGTACATTTTGCACCAGATTCGAAAATTTTGGTGGGAATATAAAAGATTTGTAAAACTTTTGTATATTTTGCACAACAGCCATCCAGTTGATAATCCTCCAGTAAACCATACGCCAATAACAACAAATATTAAATGTGATGAAAAATTATTTAAAAATTGTCAAATGTTTTGCATAATTTAAATTTTAAAATACCGTCAATAATGACACGCATACCAAATGTTTTCCAGCGGTTGTCAAAATATATATCTGATAAAGGAATTCTAATATCTAGCTTATTAACTAAATATAAACTGCTAAACATAAATAAGGGACCTTTCAATGTTATTCCAATCCAGGTATTAAGCATCTAGATTTTCTCTAACTGAAAATAATTAATTAAATAAAAGGTTTTGTATCGAAATGATGCCTTTCTTTGTACGCAAGAATACTAAGTGTAATATTACTTTCCACATAAATATTTAACAGAGCTATACGTAGAGAGCAACACTTAGCTTTGATGGAGATAAGAATGCACCTAGATGGAAGGGGCAAGCCAAGCAATACAAGTGTAACGATAAAATAAGGAATAATTTAGGCACAAGATTATGAGGACACAGAGAATGGTAGAAGAAAGGAGGTGATGGCGATATTTGAAAATGTTAAGAGGATAAAATAGGCGAAGAAGTGACAAAGTGAAACACCTAGGCTCACGTATAATGAAAATGTAATATGAAAAGATACATAGTAAAAAAGAGATGGGCAAGTATACAGGAGCATAAATATAAATCCTGAAAGGACGCCACCAGAAAAAATAACAAAGATTCATCCTTTTTTAAACTACTAACTTAAATCATTTAATAAACCGCCGTAATAGGTTGGCAATATAATAGAGTTACAAAGGTGAGTAAAAAACTGTAATTTTTTCAAAAGTTTTTTTACTAATAGCTAAAGCGACGCGCATTGTAGTAGGGATGATTGGCGCATAATCGAATTGATACGAGTTTCATCAAGATATAACCTAATGGGCAATAAGAGGTTTGTAGGATATTTCGACGAGTTAAGGATAGAGATGTAGCAAATAAAGGAGGATAGAGATTGGCAGGAAGTTAGGGGAATTGGATTCAATCCTCATGTGAATCATCATTAATTCAATCATCATCAATTCAATCAGAAATTCAACAATCAATTCAATCATGATATCATGCATCATTTTTATTCATTAATATACTTATTTCTTTATTCATTAATATACTTATCCCTACTTATCCCATTATTCAGTAATATACTTATCCCTACTTATCCCATTATTAAATAATATACTTATCCCTACTTATCCCTTTTTTCATTAATATACTTATAGCTACTTATACCATTATTACTGTAAATCAATTAAGTGTACATACTTGTTTATTGTTAAAGGTTTAACTATCAAAGCTCAAAGACGATTAACTTTGAACTCAATAAGGTCATACTTCTCTTCTTAATCATAATTACTGAGTATTAAAATTGAGTCTTGCGGCTCTTCAAACTAATTGCAGACAGCTTCATTTCGTAAAGCCTCGACGATGCAAAAGTATAAACTCTAATAAATATAATCACTTCCTTGTTTATTTTCTCGCCACAGGGCCCATCATTTGATTGGCGCTGCTTCTGTCTAGCCTAGTAGAACCCTTTAAATTGTAGCTGCTAACAAGTTTTTCGAATTTTTCTAAAGATTGTATCAAGGAAATCGAATTGCCCAAAACTATGACCTTGCAAAGCTATGCATCACGAATATGAAACATACAGGTAAGATAATAAAATGGCTGAGGTGAATTGAAAGGCCCAAATTTATATGAAATTAACAATATGGCATCAAATCAATATCCAGTGATGAAAACAGAGAAAACATTCATATCACATTATCGAAGAAATTCTAGGAGTGTCATAAATTAATTCTTTTCATCTGGGGAGCTAAGGCAACGCTTGTGAACGTTATAGGCTTTCGGTAAGTAAGCAAGAAACTCACCAAGTTACCCGAATATAAATAAATATTTATATAGGAGACGACGGGTACGTTCTCCAGTTATCGCGCAGAGAAACAAGGGAGTGCAGCAAGTGGTGATGCAATACAATGACTCTTATGACTGGAAGAAAACTTGTTTAGCGAAGGGCTTGTCCGGAAACATCTTAACTGCCGCGGAAAAATGGCTATCATTGACCTGCCGAACTAATACATCCAAATTACATATAGCCTTGGGTCTTGTTAGGTCTAACCTGGAGAAGGTTACAATAGGACAAGGTGGACGGAATCTTAACGGGAATGGCATATGTGTAAAGATGGCCAAATTTGTCAGATCGGTATCTCACCATTTTTAAAAGAGAGAGCATAATGCAGTTCATAGGTATAAAAGTATTTGAAGCTAAAGATATCAGTTAAAGATCGAGACCCCCTAGCAATCTACTTTCAACGAACTAATAGGTTGGTACATACAGCCTGTCAAGGTACAATATACGAAACAAATGGGGGTGATACTCATGAATTAGATGAGTTTTGAATATGCTCGTCATTTTAACAACTTTTCTTAAATGAATTAAAGAGTAGTTTATTAAAGACTGGTGCTAGAGCTTTAAAAATTTTGGTATGACTATTTTAAATCATAAATTTAAAAAAATGATATCAAAACCCAGTCTTGTTAAGGAGCGGCGCTACATGAACGCCGCTCCAGGGCGCCGCTCCATTTATTCAAAAAAAGCTCTTTTTAAAAATGAGGAGCGGGAGCGGGAGTCGCTGCTTTTAGGGCTGGAGCGGAGAAGCGCCGCTTCTCCGCTCCTTTAAATTTAATATATAAAATTTTATTATTTTTTAAATATTTATAATATTTGTTAATTAAATTTAATGAAAATATAATTTTATTTTATTTAAATTTAATTTATTCATTATTAAATGTTGAGCCGAGTTTTATTTTGATTTTTCATCTAATCATTTAAAACATTAAACATCTGTTTTCCTTTGAAAAATCTTGTAACTGTTAGTCATAATAATTTAATATTCCTTTTATAGATATATAATAAAAAATAGTTTTATTATGGATCTAGAGATTATAGAAGATTAAGAAGAAACCGAAGTGGAATTTCAATTTCCACCATTTAAAAAATATTTCAAGCTTATTGATACAGATGATAAAGTCAACTTAAAGGCGAAATGCCTATTGTGCATTAATAACAAAATGATTTCTTTTTCTAAAATCAGCAGCTTTAATTTAAAAAAACACCTTAAGGTAAAATCAATATTTCTTTATTTTATAATAATTTTTTTAAAATGGCTTTAATTATTTTTGGGCAATTCATTTTTAACTTTAAGAAAAGTAGGTAATGATGAGTATGGTAACGATGCTATATTTGCTATACGCGATGATAAGTATAATATTTGATATACGCGATGATAAGTATAAGCAAATACGGTAATAATGTTATATTTAATATACGCGATGATAAGTATAAGCGAATGGATTTGTTTTGAATAATGATGCAATATTTGGATGAAGCGATTTGTGGAAATGATGTAATAATAATAACATATGGAGTTGACAATCCGCTACATTTCTATTGTCAACTCGCATTTTAATATCCTACAAATAGTCCCCTTCTTAGACGTGGAGCGTTACATAAAATTGAAAAACTTCTTGGGCCAATGAACATGACGGCCGGACTTGGTGATAATTGGTGTAGGAGTGATTTTGGTTGGTGGAGAAGAAGAATTGCTTGCTTTGGGAGGAGTAAACACAGCGGGTTGCATGGTAGGTCTGCTTAACGCAGGTCGGCTTGGAGGGGAGGGACATGGATTTAGGGAAATTGGTTCATCGGATCTCGGTTCAAGGAAGGCGGGCTTTAAACGGTCAATTGAAACGGTGTCCAGTTTTCCTTTGTGGTCTATGACGAAATATTTAGAATGTCTTTCAATTACCTTGTAAGGACCTTCGTACGGAGGGACTAAAGCTTTCCGAAGCCGGTCAATTCTTACAAATACGTGAGTGGCTGTAACCAAATCGTTGGTAATCTGTTGTTTGATATTTGATGGTCTGGTGGGTGTGAAACGAACGTGATCAAACTGCTCCCGAAGTCGTTGAATGTAATCAGCTGCATTTGTGTCGCAATTTGATGGTTGCAAAAAGTCTCCTGGCAGTCTCAAAGAGGTGCCGTATACCAGTTCAGCACTTGAACAGGATAAGTCCTCCTTGACGGTGCTTCGGATACCTAGAAGTACAAGGGGTATCCGATCAGACCAATTGGTAGTGTCTCCTTTTGCGGTAATCGAACTTTTTAACTGACGATGAAATCGTTCCACCATACCGTTGGCTTGTGGATGGTAAGCCGTAGTGGTTATATGATGGTAACCTAATAAAGTAGATAAGTGTTTAAATAAGGCAGACTGGAATTGGGGGCCTCGGTCTGTGGTTAATGTAGTGGGTACTCCGTAGTTAGCTATCCAATGCGTCAAAAATGTTCGGGCTACAGTTTCAGCTGACGCATCGTTGATTGGGATTGCCACGGGCCACCGGGTAAAACGATCGACTGCGGTGAAAATGTAGGTGTGTCCATTAGAAGGCGGTAATGGGCCCACGAGGTCCACGTGAACATGACTGAATTTTGCGTCCGGTTCCGCGAAAGTGGCTGGGACTGTGATGGTGTGTCTATTAACTTTGCATTTTTGGCATGGAACGCACTGTTTCGTCCAATCTCGTACCTCTTTATTCATACCAGGCCAGACGAAACGTTTGGAAATCAGTTTTAGTGTTGGCCGGGAGGCTGGATGGGACAGACCATGTAGGTGCTAAAAAACTTCGCGTCGTAGTCTCTTGGGTACTAAGGGCCTTGGAATTGTGGTGGATGTATCGCAGGTAAGGGTTAAACTCGTACCTGGAATTGAACATTGCTCCAATTTAAGGGATCCAAGCTCTTCGGTTGAGTATTGTTCTCGTTGTTGTGACATAGCTATCCTTTCCGTTATTGTGGTATTTGTAAGTTGTATGGAATCTATCTCTGTTCGCGAAAAAGCGTCCGCCACGATATTTGTCTTACCTTTGATGAACTGAATGTCGGATGTAAATTGTGATATGTAGTCTAGCTGTCGTATTTCCCGTGGTGAGTATTTGTAAGACTTACTAGTTAAGGCGTAGGTCAGAGGCTTGTGATCTGTGTGAACTGTGAAGTCTCGCCCTTCTAAAACATGTCGATAATGTTTTATAGAGAGGTAAATAGCAAGTAATTCCCTACCAAATGTGTTGTAGCGTGTCTGGGCCTAATTTTATTTAAGCGAAAAAAATGATAGGGGGCTACTTTCTCCATTTATTGTTTGGTGCAGAACGGCGCCAATGGCGGTGTTTGACGCGTCGGTTGTTAATGAGAGAGTGGCGCTTTCTACTAGGTGATTCAGGGTCGTGACCTCGTCAAGCGCTTCCTTAGTCTTGTTGAATGCCTCATGTGCGTCTTGCGTTAACACGAGGGGTCCTTTTGAGTCATTGAGCAGGTCAGTTAATGGCTGGAGGAGGAGTGCGCAGCTAGGTATAAAACGTCGGTAAAAATTTACCATACCTACGAAGCGACGAAGTTGTGTCATGGTTGTTGGGGTGGCAAAACTTTTGATAGCTGAGATTTTGTCTGGTACTGGAGTTAGACCTTGTGGCGATACGTGGTGGCCAAGGAAGCTAATTGCAGATTGTGCCCATTTACATTTGCTTACGTTAATCTTGAGATCGAACTCACGTAGGCGTGGAAAACTTGACGGAGATGCTCTAAGTGTTGGGTAGTTGATGAGCTTGCAATTAAGATATCATCTAGATAGGCAAATGTAAAGTTCAGGCCTCGAAAGGCTTGGTCGATGAAACGTTGGAAGGTTTGAGCGGAGTTGCGTAGCCCAAAAGGCATACGTGAATATTCGAATAGACCGAAGGGTGTGGTAATGGCTGTCTTTTTGATGTCTTCGAAGGCGACGGGAATTTGGTGGTAGGCTCGAACGAGATCTATCTTGCTGTAGATTGTTGTGCCGGCTAGATTGAGCGAAAAGTCGTGGAGGTGTGGGAGGGGATATCGATCTGGTACGGTTTGAGTGTTAAGGGCTCTGTAATCACCGCATGGTCGCCAATCCCCGGGTACTTTCTTTGGGACCATATGCAGAGGAGATGCCCAGGGACTATCCGAAGGTTGGATTAGACCCAATTCAAGCATATGAGTAAATTCTTGTTTAGCTATTTTCAATTTAACAGGGTCTAGGCGCCTAGGCTTGCCGTAAGCAGGTGGGCCTTGGGTGTTTATGTGATGGACGACGTGATGCTTTACGTTAACCTTGTAATTAGGGGGGGTATAAATTTCAGGGAATTCCCTTAATAAGTTTAAAAAATCAGGAGAATCTACTTTAATAGCGAGTTGTACATTATACAAACTCGAGTTAGTGGAATGGCCATACGATTTTAATGCGGTAATGGAGTCCAGCAGACACTGTCGTCGGATATCTACGAGGAGATTGAAGTTGCTTAAGAAATCCGCCCCGATGATCGCCGTTTTTACATCAGCAACTGTGAATACCCATTGGAAATTCCTGCGCAAACCAAGATCCAGTGCCAAGGATTTTTGACCATACGTCTTGATGGTGCTGGTGTTGGCTGCTTGCAGGTAGATATGAGAGGGTTTAAGATGATGGTTGGGAGGAGGCGGTATAACGCTGATTTCGGCCCCAGTGTCTATGAGGAGACGCAGTCCAGTAGATTTATCTAGAATAAAAAATAAGCGACTCCTTGATAGGCCTAGACCAGGCGTCGCTGTTCCTGGCTGGCCGAATGGTTTGACGCTGCGGTCATAGTGTAGTTACACGGTGATTGGCATTTGGAGGCTTTGTGCCTGAATTGCTGATGGCACCAGCACCAGTCAGGGGGAACATCAGTGGAGGGTCTGGAAGGTGACTGAGAACGCCTAGGCGAAAATTTGTCCCTTGTGAGTCGTTTTTGTTGGTCGAGATCCTGGCGTAATGTGTCAATGCTCAGATTGAGTTTTTCAACCATGCCACGGAGCATTTCCAATTCATTGTTCGCTTTTGGAATGATATTTGATAATTGGGGGGTGCGGTATGTCTCGGCGATCCTATCGGCTGATTCAGCTAGCTTGGATAGAGACTGGTCACCTGCGCAAATGGCTAAAATGCTAGTCATATTGCTGTCCAATTTGTCTAGCCACAGCTGTTTCAGAATAGCTTTAGCTGTACCGAGGAGTGCCTTCATGTGTCTGTAAAGTTGGGAGGGCTTACGGTCGCCCAACTCTACGTTAGTAAGTAGTTCGCGGAATCTTGCTGACTCTGACCTGGTTGTACGATCTAAAATAGCTGCTCGAATTGTAGTATAGGGGGATTCCACTGGTATGTTTTTCAAGAAGTCTGGGATTTCAGTGGTCACTTCTTGTGGAAGGGATTCAACCACATATGGAAGTTTGGAGGCCTCGGATCTTATCCGTCGAATCGTAAACAGAGCTTCGATTTGGATAAACCAAAGGCGGGGGTTTAAGCGATTGAAAGGGGGTAGTTTGAAAAAAATGGCACTTTCGAGTTGCGCTGGATCTGTTTCCCTGGGGGAATCTTGGGTTAGGTTTGTGTCCATTGAGGGGTCACCAATTTAACTTTAAGAAAAGTAGGTAATGATGAGTATGGTAATGTTGTTGTATTTGATATACGCGATGAAGTATAAGCGAATATGGTAACGATGCTATATTTGATATACGCGATGATAAGTATAATATTTGATATACGCGATGATAAGTATAAGCAAATACGGTAATGATGTTATATTTAATATAGGCGATGATAAGTATAAGCGAATGGATTTGTTTTGAATAATAATGCAATATTTGGATTAAGCGATTTGTGGAAATGATGTAATAATAATAACATATGAAGTTGACAATCCGCTACATTTCTATTGTCAACTCGCATTTTAATATCCTACACATTCATACATTAGTTGAGCTTATAAATTTATATTTAGAGAGTACATGATAATCAATATTCAAAAATTGAAAATCATATCAATACCTATAAATTTAATAAATCTCCCTCTTCTGAGAAAAAACAGTCAACATTAAATTTTGGTCAAAAAACATATGAACCTACAAAAACTGAAGAAGATAATGCAATCATTGATTATGTCATGACACTAGTTCCTTTATCAACTGTAGATAATCCTAGCTTTGTCAAAATGATACAAACGTTTTCCCCTTCAGCAAAGGTAATGTGCCGCCAAACACTAATAGCAAAGATAGGTTTGCGTTATGATAAAATGATGGATGATATTATAGAAATGCTTTCTGGACTATCTTATGTGTGTACCACAGCTGATTGCTGGAGTGGATTTAGAAGGTAGTGCCTATATTTTTAAATGTGCTTGATTAATTTAACTTATAAAGGTCTTTTTTTGGTGTAACTGCTCATTCGATTGACACAAAATCATTGCAAAGAAAATCAGCAGCTTTAGCCCTAAGACGTGTTCAAGGCAAGCATACTTTTGATGTTTTGGCCTAGATGATAATTGATATACACAAAAGTTTTAAAATTCAGAATAAAGTAATAAAAACCATTACTGATAATGGTAGGAACTTTGTGAAGGCATTCAGGCAATCTCAAATATTTGTTTTTAAATTATAACTTTCCTTTTATTTTTTAGAATGTTTGAAGATAAAAGTTATGAGATTGTAGATGATTTCCAATTTGTGGATATTGATGATATCCTAAATAATAGGGCAGAAAGCATTGATTATCTCCCTCAACATTTAAGATGTGCTTGTCACTGTCTTAATTTGGTGGCAACAGTTAATGCAGAGAAAGCTTTGGGGGATAGAAGCTTTAAAATAGTATCTCAAAGTTTATTCCAAAAGTGTCAATCTTTGTGGAATAAACAAAATATGTCTACAAATATGGCAGACGAAATTATCAGAAAGTTGGGTAGGTATCTGATATGCCCAAATTTCACTAGGTGGAATTTGTATTATGAGTCCATGGTTTTGCTAGATAAAATGTTAGATGAAAAACAAAAGGACCTTGATGAGTTGTTTGATAACCATGGGCTTATGCGTTTTAACTCCCAAGAACGTAAATTTTTTAAAGAGTATAGTCAAGTAAATATTCAAATATATTCGTTATCTTAGTGATATAAATAAATTTTAGGTTATGGAACCTATTAAAAAATCTCTGAAAATTCTTGAAGGGGAGCTTCATATGGACATGGGTTTCCTAAGTCCTACCATTTTTAAACTCATTTCAAAATTGAATGAATTATCAGATTTAGAGTTTTGCCAACCTCTTGTAAAGTCTCTCATCAGCGGTATTAATAAAAGGTTTATTTTATAATAACGTAAATTATATCTATTTAAATAACTTTATTACAGATTTCCAAATATTTATAATGATGATAATATAATTGCAGCGATTGTACATCCTGCATTTAAATTGAATTGGGAATGGATAAAAGATCCAAAAAATATGGAACAAAAGCCAGATTAATTAATTTCATAAGGAAACAAATACCCGGCGGAAAAATAGCTACAACTTCACGGGAACCTTGTAATGATTTGGAAGATTTCTTTGGATTCCATGAAATCGATTACCATGAAAATAATATATTGGATAGATATTTTCTAGATAATGATAGCAAAATTACTATTTTTGAACAATTCCATGAATTAAAAAATATTTATATTAAATACAATACCGCGCTTCCCTCTAGTGCTCCTGTGGAGCGCCTATTTAGTATCGCAAACCAAGTCTTAGGGGAGAGGCGTGGGTGTTTGTTTGATTCTCATTTAGAACATTTATTACTTTTAAAAGCTAATAAAATATTATAAATATTTTGATATATCATATAATATAAATAAAACGTTTTGATAAAAAAAAATTTTGTTTCGTGTACCTACTAAAAAAAATAAAAATTAAAGGAGCGGTGATGGAGCGCCGCTCCATTAGTTGGAGCGGGAGCGGGAATCGCTCCTCTTGAGAAGGTAGGAGCAGGAGCGGGAATCGCTACTTTTAAAAAGGAGCGTTAACAAGACTGTAAAACCCTTTTTAAATATTCGTTTAAAAATAGATATAATTATTTATCATGTATTTAGAGCCTTGCACGAGACGCTCGAAGTCCGATCCAGCCCGAGCCCGGCCCCACCGAGTTTCGGATCGGGTTCGAGATAAATAAAATAAACGGGCCTCGTTCGACCAAAGGCCTGCACTAGGCCCGATTAAAACACCAGCCAACTACCCTTCTATAAAAATTTAAACTCATTTGCTTTCAAACTCCAGTCCCTCCCCCTGTCTATATATTTAAACCAAGAGTGAAAATTTTATACTAGTATTTATATATACTTTTAGTAGCTATTAGAACTCCAAAAATAAAAAGCTTTTACAGTTTAAACCGATTGCAAAGAGAATTTTTACGTTAAAAAAATTGAACTCTTTTTTTAACTTATCCTTGTTTCAAATTACGAATAAAAACAATCAAATTTATTTTTATTTATATGGTAAAATAATTTTCAATTCTAATATTTGTCCAAAAGGTTCTTTTTAAAAAAATTGGGTTGTTTGGGCCCAAGTCGGGCCAAATAAAAAAGCATTTAGGGCTAGGGCAAATTTAAAAATAAAACGTCGTGCTCGGGCCGAAGATAATTCATTTTGCAGGGCTTTACATGTATTGTTCATATATAGTAGAGATTGATGGTCGTTATAAGGGGTAACTGGTATTCTTGTAGTTAGTTTTATAAATAATAATAATGAAAAAATTGAGCTTGTTTTTATATGTATTGTGTCATAACATTATAAATTTGTAATAAAGAAAATTTCTTGGAGGAAAAACGATTTTTGGGGCGTACGCTCTAACAACATTTTGTATTTTGGGTTATTCTTATCCTTTTACGTGTATTATTTATTTTCCTATATTTAATAAACACATTAAGAATTTCATGATTCACGTGTTATAATTTTTAATTCCTATAATTTATGGGCTCACATTGCATTTTTTACTCTCACGTCCCGTCACGTCACGTCCCACTTTTCTCCAAATGGGATGAAACGGTCACCCTGGAACAAGATATTTCCTTTTCAGCTGCTGAAGCGGTTTGCGGATCAACTTGAGTCTAATTTTTTGATCAATTTATTTTATCCGCAACTACCCGATTTGACTCCTTTTATTAGCAAACAAATAAATATGAACAATTCGTAAACAAATAAATATGATATCGATCGGATAAGGATAATCCGATTATAAAGATCTATGTAGGACGATGGCTGAGAGAAATATCCGTGCAACCAACAGGCTAGGTGGAGAGATGTATAAAGACCAGTGAATTTATTGGGTTGGGGGACCGTTTAATTCTCCGTAGATAATCGCAGTTATTATGCAGAACAGAAAAAAATAGAAGATTTAAAAGCAGTGGAACAAACCAGCCTTATAAACCCTGTCGTTGCACTTCTCAAATTGCATGAGGGATGCCATACGACAGGTCGATATCCTGCACCAACTAATATGAGGCATGCCTTTTACATATTCGTTTACCTCTAATTAGTGCCCATTTATTCACAAACTAATTACATTGCATTTTATTCACACCTAATATTTTTAACATTATTCCCCCCATTAGTTGGCAAGCTACAACACGCCATCCTTCCTACCTCATTTGCGTAAGCGCCTCTGCATAGATTCGTCTCGTACGCTTGAAGTGGTTATTTCATTAATTAGAAGAGATACTTTAGTAATGTAGTGTAAAGTATATATCAAAAAAATGGATAATGATCCTGTTAGTTTTAAAGGTTGTGCTTATGTAGCTGCGCGAGCCCATTATCATTTGAATAATCAGGCGATGGTTGGATACAAGCGAGGGGCTATTAAAATAAAAATAACGTGATGGTTAAGTACAAGCGAGGGGGTATTAAAATAAAAATAACGTGATGGTTAAGTACAAGCGAGGGGCTATTAAATAAAGTAACGTGTTAGAATTCGCCTAGACGGGGTCAAGGGAAAGTAGCGTGCGAAAGAGCCTCTACAACTATCCTCGGGGCTCCACTCGGAGAGTTGTGGCTAGTGTAGTAGTTTATAGAGCCAATGCACGTGCCTTCCTCTCGATGTGATGTATGGGTTTTCTTTTGATTTTGTTAGGTCTGGGTCGGAGTTAGCTTTTCCGGCGATGTCGTCGGAGGGACAAACTTTGGGTGGATTTACATTTTCGGTCCGTAAGCGGCTGAGTTGAAGTATCTAAATATTTCAATCGCTCGATCGAAACTGAGTCAGCTTTTCCGTTTTTTTCAATAATGAAATATTTAGCATGTTTGGACTTTACTCTGAACGGGCCGTCATATGGTGGCACCAAACTTTTTGCGAACGAAATCATTACGGTTAAAAACGTATTTACAGTCCTTAAGAAGTGAAGTTGTACTCGCATTTGTCAATTGTGTCCTGACTTTTTTAAAAGGTAAATGGTAAAAATGTTGTTTTAGGCATTTAATAAATTCGGAGGCGTTATGAGGTGTTCTTGAGTTCGTTAAAAATTCGCCGGGAAGTCTAAGTGTAGTGCCATAAACTAATTCGGCTGGAGTGCAACCTAAGTCTTCCTTGATTGTGGTTCGAATGCCAAGCAAAATTAATGGTAAGAGCTCATCCCATTTGTTTGTGTCACCTTGTGCCATCAAGGAACTTTTCAACTGTCGATGAAATCTCTCAATCATGCCGTTGGCTTGTGGATGATAGGCAGTGGTTGTGATGTGATTTACACCAAGGAGTTGCGTGAGATTCCGAAATAATTGGGACTCAAACTGGGGACCTCTATCTGTTGTGAGGCTTGATGGTACTCCGAGGTCAGCTATCCAATACTTGATCAGAGCTTTTGCAACCGTTTGGGCTGAGGTGTCACGGATCGGCATGGCGACAGGCCATCGTGTGAAACGGTCAATAATGGTGAGTAAGTGGGTATATCCATTCGACGGTGGTAGTGGACCAACGAGATCGACGTGGATGTGGCTAAATCGAGCGTCAGGTTTAGCAAATGTGCCTAAAGGGGCTTTTATGTGACGATGAATCTTTTTGACAAGCAACGCATGATTTGGCCCATTTCCTTACATCCATATTGATGGAGGGCCAAACATATCGACGTGAAATCAGCTTAAGTGTTGCACGCGTACCAGGGTGTGATAAGTTGTGGAAGTTATCAAATATTACGCGTCTGAGTAAAGTTGGAACGAGTGGTCGAGGTGAGTTTGTGGACATGTCGCATTGCACGTTCAAATCAGAGCCAGGTATAGGAAGTTGCGTTAAATTTAAGGACTTTAGGTCCTGAAATGCCGACTTTTCTTCCATCTGAGCCAAAGCTAACCTTTCTACTAGGGGCCTGTCTTTAAAATCAACCGAATCAATTTCAGACCTTGAGAGGGTGTCAGCGACTACATTTGATTTGCCAGCTATATATTGAAGATCGGTAGTATATTGCGAAATATAGTCTAACTGTCTAATCTCCCGCGGGGAGTATTTGTCGATAGGTGTACTGAAAGCATAAGTTAGTGGCTTGTGGTCTGTATAAATAGTGAATTCATGACCTTCTAAAAGATGGCGGTAATGGCGGATTGTTAAATATATTGCTAATAATTCGCGACCGAATGCACTGTATCGTTGTTGAGTTTTGTTAGCTTTTGGGGAAAAAAGGCCAAAGGCAGCGTATTACCGTTAGTTGTTTGATGTAATACGGCTCCTACAGCTGAGTTGGAGGCGTCGGTGATGATTGAGAGTTGAGCGTCTTTTTGAAGATGGGAGAGAGGCATGACATTGCTTAAAGCGAGTTTGGCGTTGTTAAAAGCAGTCGAAACTTCCGGGGTGCAGGAAATTGTCTTCTTTGAACCGTCGAGCAAATCGGTGAGAGGTTTGAGTAAATCGGCACACATCGGAATAAACCCCGTCTATAAAAATTAATCATCCCTAAAAAGCGTCTCAACTGAATCATCGAAGTAGGCTGTGGGAAATTGAGGATTGCTTCCACCTTGTCCTGAAGGGGTGACAAACCTTGAGGGGTGATTTTGTGTCCCAAAAAATTAATTTCGTTTTGGCACCATACGCATTTATCCTGACTGATTTTAATACCGAAAGACTTGAGTCTTTCAAAAACCAGTCTAATATGATTGTGGTGTTCATCAATGGAAGAACTCGCGATGAGTACGTCGTCAAGGTAAACAAAAACAAAGTCAAGTTCTCTAAAAACTTGGTCCATAAAGCAACGTCTGGGCAGCGTTAAGGCCAAATGGCATGCGATGAAATTCAAAAAGACCGAACGGGGTTATGATGGCGGTTTTAGAAATATCCTCGGGGGCCATTGGAATTTGGTGGTATGCCCTGACTAAGTCGATCTTTGAGAATACCGTTTTATTGCAAAGGGTCAGCGCAAAATCATGGAGGTGGGGAAGGGGACAACAATCGGGAATTGTACGACTGTTGAGCATGCGATAGTCGCCACAAGGTCTCCAATCTCCCTCGGCCTTCTTGGGTACCATGTGCAGGGGTGAGGACCAGTCACTGTTAGAGAGACGGATTATACCAAGTTTGAGCATGTTAGTAAATTCGTCTCGGGCAATCTTAAGCTTGTCCGGGAAGAGTCTCCATGGTTTTGAGCGAACCGGGGGGCCGTTGGTGTGAATATGGTGTTGAGTGCTATGAGTTACTTGAGCCTTATAATCAGAAGGGGACACTATGGAGGCATACTTCTGAAGTAGTGATTTGATGGGGGAGGTGCCAATTATCCCAACTTGTATGTTGATTGACGTAGCGAGCGTAGCCTTGCCTGCAGATGTTAATGTCGTTTGAGTGTCGAAGAGCTGCTTCTTTTTTATATCAACAATCGGCTCCGATGATTGGCTGTTCAACGTCTGCTATTGTAAAAAACCATCTAAATTCTTTGCGTAGGCCGAGGTCCAAAGTGAAAAGCTTTTGGCCATATGTTGTGATAGGGGTAGAATTGGCGGCCTGAAGTTGCACATATGAAGGGGTCAAGGAATGGTCTCGAGAAGGCGGAATAACGGAAATTTCCGCAACTGTGTCAATAAGAAATCGCTGACCCGTGGATTTGTCGAATATATAAAATAGGCGACTAAGTTTTAGACCAAGTCCAGGCGACGCCATCCCTGGGTGGTCTACTAGTTTGTCGAGGGGGGGGGGGTTAAATGCGCAAGGTTGCACGCATTTGAGCGCCTTGTCTTTAAAGCGATAATGGTACCAACAAAGTATATTTGGTTGATATACGCGCTAGGGTGGCGAACGGTAGAGGGATTGCGGCGTCTCGAGTTGGAATGATCACGTGGCCTATTGAATGAGATTTTTAAATTTTGTACCTCCTCTGTGAGTTTTGCAATCATCTCCCTAAGCCGAGTCGATTCATCTTCCGTGACTACATTTACAATTGGACATGTGGAGTTGTGGTAGGTCTCTACAATTTTGTCCGCAGTTTCGGCCAATTTGGAGAGGGACTGCTCGTCAGAAACAATTGCCAAAATGCCGGTCATGTTTTTTGGAAGTTTTTCTAACTAAAGTTCTTTAAGAACTCGTTCATCCATGGAATTCGTTCCCAGAAGATTTTTCATGAAACGCAGAAGCTGGGATGGGGTGCGATCTCCTAATTCGACAGTTGTGAGAAGAGCACGAAGTCTAGCAGAATCGGATTGGCTAGTGCGGTCTATGATGGCTGCTTTCATGGTTGTATACGGTAAAATGTCGGGCATATTTTGTTGGATGTCATGAATTTCGATGGTTATTTCCAGCGGCAAGGCTTCTATTAAGTACCCAACATTGGTAGCTTCGCTTTTTATCTTTCTTACCAAGAAAAGAGCCTCTATTTGGATGAACCATGAGCGGGAATTTATATTGTTAAACTGTGGCAGTTTAAAATATGTGGCATTTTCGCTTTTAACCTCCATATCAGATGGTTGCGTGGACATTTTTGGGTCACCAAATGAAGTGGTTATTTCATTAATTAGAAGAGATACTTTAGTAATGTAGTGTAAAGTATATATCAAAAAATGGATAATGATCCTGTTAGTTTTAAAGGTTGTGCTTATGTAGCTGCGCGAGCCCATTATCATTTGAATAATCAGGCGATGGTTGAATACAAGCGATGGGCTATTAAAATAAAAATAACGTGATGGTTAAGTACAAGCGAGGGGCTATTAAAATAAAAATAACGTGATGGTTAAGTACAAGCGAGGGGCTATTAAATAAAGTAACGTGTTAGAATTCGCCTAGACGGGGTCAAGGGAAAGTAGCGTGCGAAAAAGCCTCTACACGCTAACCAAATTAAATTAAACCACAACTACAACACAATTAAAAATATATTGATATTCCCGAATGTATTAAATGTCTTAAAAATCCTTTAGCTCGCTTGCCTTTTCACCAACTCGGTCGCAAGCTACCACCCCAATTTTAAATTCAGCTTTTAAAACAATAACTTCGTTATTATACAAAACGATAAACCCAGGAAAGATTTGTACATCGCGTTCAAGGGTCTTTTAAGGTGCTTAAGGTACCATAGAAATTATAAAGTGAAATGGTAAGGCTGAGACCATTTTCCGCCTCGTGCGTTAGCTTGTAGTAACCACTACTATTTAATTGATTGCTCGCGGCATATTACTTAAGTCTACTTCGAAACTTTAATTGACTCATTCATATTATCTTATATAACTCGCAGCATACTGCTTCGCGACGCTAATTGACCTAATTGTGTTATCACATATAGCTCGAGGATTCACCAATTAATGTTAATTGACTTAATGTATTATTTCGATTAGCTCGCGATTATATAAAGAAGTATTTTACACTTCTTTATTACTTACGAACCTTTTTCCTTAGCCTCACTTTATTATTTACCTTCAATTCCCAATAAGCTCATCATCGTCATCTACGCCACATAAGGGTAAGACCAAAGCCGCTTCGGTCGACATGCTTAAATCGCCAGATTTGGTTTTTAATTCGAATACTAAATCATCACCATTCCCCCTTTATATTAAGTACACTAGGAAAAGAGGTCGTAAAGTCGATTGGCCAAGGAAGCTTTTTGAGTTCATCTAACACGTGTTTAGGAGGGGAGAGGGGCAATGTGGTAAACTGATTTCATTCACTGAATTATATAATTTCATATTCCTTGCGCACCGCGTTTCACCGTAATAGAAATTAAATTAATTTGCAGATCTAATTCTTTTCCACTCTATCATCGACAACGGACATTTGCTTCTATATTTTACCAACACATGATATATCCTCGCGACAATTATTCTATACAAATTTGGCATATAACTCTGTATATTTGTGTAGCAGTTAGCATTATACAATAAACAAGTTCACCCAATCCCAAGCCTCAACACTATTCTAAATATGATTGATCATATACATGGATATAGCTGTACAAAATCAAACAATCATCCTATAATATTAACTAAAAGAAAAATAATTATTAGAGGAGTAAGTCTATTTAAGAGTAATGCTTTGGTATATTTGTCTAATTTGGAAAGATCTAACGCGCAAATCATTTTTTCCGACCTAGAAATTGGAAAAAATATTTAAAAAATTAAGTAGCAAAAAATTAACTAACTGAACTAAAATCTCTAAAAACATGTTTATCTATTAAGTATTAACCAAGATCCTAATATTTGTACAATCAAATCTTGTGACACTCATATTTGATGGCATGAGATCTAATGAACGCCTGGAAGAGATGTGATGAGATATTACGTAGCAGATATTTTCACCATGAAGATACATACAATTGATTTAACTACAAGAATTTCAAAGCTTAATCTTATTAAAAAAAGTTTTTTTAAAGATTTATAATAAAAAATGTCTCAACAAGATTTAGGAGTCAATATGACCGAATCTTTCAAAAACCTTTAATCTTAACTAAAGGTCCAAAAGGCACAGAGTTTACCATAACTTAGGTGTAATATATTGTTATGCTATTATATATATATAGCTCTACACTTAGTACCTTAATATGATACATTATATGTAGTGTTGTAAATGAACGCGTTCAATTTGAACGCGTTCACGAACGGCGTTCTTATTTTTTGGTGAACTTTGAACGTGAACGCGTTCCTTTTTTTGATGAACGCGTTCGAATTTAATGTTGGTTCAATTTTAAAACCCTTTTTTATTTTTATTTATTTGAAAATTAATGTTAATCCGAATTTTTAACAAAAAAGTGGTGCCCTATCAACTCGCCGAAAACCATCTCGCCGAATTTAATGTCCCCCGGTTAAAAAAGGTCCCCTAATTTAAAATCGTCCCCCATTCAATCAATCAAAAATTAGGGGACCTTTTTTAACCGGGGGACATTAAATTCGGCGAGATGGTTTTCGACAAGTTGACGGGCCACCCAAAAAAGTCTTATATCTTTTAATCAGCTGTTCTTCCGGTTTCCTATTACAAATTCCGAAATATTTTTAATATACTATAACGTGCAAAAGAAGATAAGATTAAAGTTTATTAATTTGATATTATTAATTATATTTTAATTTATAGGTTAATATGGACAATCATATTATGAAATCGTCGTCATCTTCAGATTCTGAATATTAAAAACCAGCAGATGATTTGACATTGCCATGACCAAAATATGATAGATATTTTTCACTCATTTCATATAAAGGACCGAATTCAATAATTACTCAATGTAAAAAAGAATAAACTTTTAGTTTTATTGAAAAAGGGGATTGAAACCCCTAGAATTGATAATGAAAGAGCTGTCAATTCCGAGATATCATTTTTTTGACGAGGAAGTAGAAGGCGGATTGGAGGATAATATCTTATCGCAAATTTTTGAAGCGAGGAACAAAACATTAAATGTTTTTAATATTTCCTCCTTTAAAAAATTTGTTTATTAAGTATAAAACTCCAATCCCCTCATCTGCTCCTGTGGAGCGGGTTTTTAGTATAGCTAATGCTGTATTAACTGCGTTCCTGCTTATCAGACGACAATTTTGAAAAACAATTATTATTAAAAATCAATAAGAAAATTTTTTTATAAATAAAAAATCTTTATATTCGCTGTATTAGATTATATTGATTTATAATTTTATTGTCGAAATAAAACTATTATTTTTTATTATGGCTATTTATTGTATTAAAAAATATAAGACATTTATTGATATTAAATTAAATTTTAAAATTTATCATAAGATTTTGAACGAACGTGAACACGTTCCTTTTTTTAAACGAACGTGAACGTGAACGCGTTCGATTTTTGTTAATGAACGTTGAACGCGAACGCGTTTGATTTGTTTAAAAATGTTTACAGCACTAATTATATGTCTTTATCATATTGACAAGTATTATGTACTTTTTTTTATCTTTTGATATTCTTTGCAAAATTAGGAAGAGCCAAACAAAAATAGGTATTTTTATTATAATGACCATGCATTAGATTTTTGAGGGAAAAACTAATTAGCGACACAGGATGGTTGGTAAAAGTTATGCATTAATTAAATTTCATCGTCATAAATTATCGCGAACGAAATATTTAAACATTAACTATGCCTCTGGGAAATTTTCGTAATTCGAATCCTTATCCCACTGGCCCTATCCGATGCCCCCTCCCCTTTCCTTCTTTAAAATGCATAGCGAATGAGTTACGTTTATATGGAGATGGAAGAGTTTTGTATGAACAGGACCCCCGATTTAGGCAAAAGTCAGAAGGACGTGAGTTTAAGGGCGGAGCCCCTGGCTAGATCCGAAGGATCTATTAATATTATTATTTTAGATTGCTAAATGGAACTTATGTTTCTATACAAGTTACAATTAATAAAAGTTTTAAAAAACCTATTTATTCTCCCGCAACGCTCACTAAACCCTTACACCCGTATTTAAGTCCTGACGTTTATGAAATTTAAATTAAATCTGCTACAGAATGGCTACGATACAAAATAGTTTTGCAAAAGTACATTAATATGTACTTAATTTAATTATGTATAATAATTTATATTTTAAAAACAAGCAAATAGTTAGGGACAAACGATTAATTAAATTTTTTGAATGTACAATTTAATTTTTGTAAAATTTAAGGTATTGTATCTTCTATAACCATGAAAGGAACTATAGTTTTCTTACATTTAATATTTATTCCAGCAAGCCAATGCACAAAAAGTAACAAATGAACTTTACAAAACGACATACACAATATAAATTTTTTATGTATCATGATGTTAATGCAGCAACATAAACCCGAAATTTTTGCTATAGTTCTTTGGGGAAAAAATACATATATTTAAAGCACGAGGAACTTTTTATTTAGCGGCGTAGCAATTTTATGATTTAAATTAAACAGAATATATTTTAAATATAACAACCGTAGCGCCCGTATCGAAGATACATTGAAACAATTCGTTATTAATATATATCTACTGTTAACACATTTAAAGCATGTTTTAACCTGGGAATCCGAACCGGCCCAGGCCACGCTTCTCGTCTCGCCACTACGCTTCACGCCTCTTCGGACCCGTCCTGCAAGGTGCTTAGCCCCCCCCCATTTATCGTCTCGGCCGTTAACGCCAGCTCTCCTAGGCGGTCCCATTTGATGTCATTTTCTGCCAACAGCCTTGCCTGTAATCTTCTTTCGCTTAATCCTATAATGAATTGGTCAACAACTCTGTTCTGCAATTCTTCGTTCCCAAAGTTGCAGCTGTTAGCTCCGGCATTGAGTCTATTTGCGTACGTGCCTATCGTCTCTCCCTGACCTTGTCGAACCTTTGAGAATTCATACCTCTTTGCCCTCGCGCAATTCCTCTGGAATAATTTTCTTAGCCGATTTTTAGCATCTTCATACCTAATTCCTGTCAAATCTTGAGGTCTATAGTCCTCTAACGTTAATTGGAATGCCTCCCCATCGCGGCTGGTTAATAGTAGAGCCGTTATTTGCTCGTCTGTCTCAGGCTTATTGCTCCTTAGGCATAGCTCAAATTGTGTTATAAAAGCGTCGATGTTCTCCGTTATTTTATACTTCTGAATCTCCGCGTAGGTTTCTACTTCACGTCGCCACTGTTATGACTGGGAATATTATTTAATACACGTTACGAAGGGATACAAAAAAAGAAAGTGTGTAAATCGTGTATATCAAACGAATATATAAGTTACAACCAATTAACGGTATTTTGATTGTCCACACATCGGTAAATAACGTATCCCCGGAGGCACTTCGCCCTCCAATTACCTCTCTACAGTTCCTATAATTTACAATCACACCGTTCAATGGACATTTAATGGAAAACTTGACATTTCGTTTAAATGGAAATTGATGACACTTATTAGCATGTGTAATATTGAGTATGGGGCGGTATTTATTAACTATCACATCACAACAACCAGCGATCTTTTTAGCACAAGTATTCTGCATTTGTTATCTATTGGATTTTGTAAAATTAATGAATGAAATTAAGATATTTATAGTTGGTAAATTTAAACACATTTGCTTTACCATGTAGAGAATTAAGCAATATTTTTTTTCGAAATATTTACGTGTAATGTAAAATCTTAGACTTCAGACTTAAATATATTACATGTGTATGTTAACGTTAACAACACTAATATAGTTTACCCAATTTGAAAATAAATATTTTAGAAAAACGTTTTGGCAAAAATAAAAGAAGTGGTAATTTAATGAATCTCTTAAGTCTTAAATACTATTAAAAACTAAAGATTTTTAAATTACATATTTATGGATGCTTCTATTGCCTAAATCTAAACAAAGCAGGCCTATGATTATCTGCCAGATGTATACGCTAAATGTATTATTTAAAGGACGCAAGGAATTACACATTTACCAATATACCATTTGACCAAGAGATTGAAATTAAAGTTTGTATAGTTCCGAGCAATGGAAGAGGATTGTTTAATCATCTTTGTAATGCAAATCACCTTCTATTTCTATTAGATGGGCAACCCATTTAAACTTCATTTTTATTATTTCATTATTATTAATGAATTTAACAAAATTCATTGAACGCACTTTTTTTATATCTGATATATTCACTAATAGTATATTAGATTTTATAATTTTTACATTATCGTTATATTTTAAAAATGAAGACAAGCTGCAATAACATATATTTCAATGCAAGCTATAAACATTCCAGCGCAAAAAGGTATGTGATTCCCAGAAAGGGTCTGATAATGTTATTTCAGGCGCTTAGCCAATTTTTTCAAGGAGGGAGGATAGCTGGCAAATTTTTTTTTACATTTTATTTGTAATTAAAAACAAATTAAAACAACCAAAAAGTCGGGCTCGCTGCTGGGCCCATTCGGCTAAGGGGTCGGGCAGGCTACCGTTGTAAATTGAGATTTTCAAATAAGTCTGGACGGGCACCATAATGATATTTTTTGTATAGTACTATTTTTTTGTCACCTTTCAATTTATAAAAAGAATTAGATAAAAAATGTTCGAAAATAAGACAAAATTAATTCAAATTTAAAATCGTCATTTTGGGCCCGGTTGTTTCAAATAGCATTAGTGAATTGGGCAATTAAAGGGTTTTGGCTGGCCTTGGGAGGCAATTTAATTATCAAACCTTGATGGGTTCGAGCAGAAAATGTAGACAAATTTGATAAATGTAAGAGTATTATTATTATATAGAATGAGGAATATTATTATAATAATCGTTTAATTATCTACGCTCTGGTTCACGTGAAATAAATGTTCAAACAAGTTTTTTTCATAGCAATTTTCACAATCATATTCGGAAATTTTACAATGCATTTTGTCAAAAATTAAATCAAAAAAATTAAATGTATATATATTATGTTTTTAGGTTTTTATAAGTGTCTTATAGTCTTTGATGTAACTAAACCATAATATTTTAACCCATTTAATTTAGTTATTAATCAAAAAACTTTTCAACTTTTTGTCGAGGGAGGGGGATTTCCCGTCCCCCCCCCCCCCTTATTTACGCCACTGTGTTATTTACAATACTCTATCTCATAACTATGGTCAATTCAAAGCTTTGTTTTTGCCTTTATTAGTCCATATATGATTTCTAAATTTACATATACATGCATCTCAATCTAGAATGCTGCAAAAATGTCAATTATATAAATTTGTCAAGAAAATGTACTAAGTTGAAATATGCATTCGTATATTTTAATAACGTAAAAGCTTAATTAAAATCTCAATAGTTTTAAAGGTATTTACAACAACAAATAGTTAAGTTCAATTGGTAATTAAATATTATTGAAGTTCAAATTTTTACCTTTATGTCGTGGTTGCGCATTTTACTTTAAGAGATAAACCCAAGCATTTAATGTTTCTTACCTTTAATTTATTTATTTAATCGGAATATTTATTTATTCCAATTTAGGGAAAACTACATATCCATATATTTAGTTGATAGTATTAATTCATAAATTACACGCAAAGATAAGCTAAAAGCGAAGATTACAATTATGCTATAGAAAAGCGAGAGAATCATGATATCTCTCTCGAAAAGTTGAAACGCGAACAAAGAAAATTATTATTATCAAGTACGATGAACTTGTTCATCCACGCATGACCTGCCAGCGCAGCTGGCATTAGTACGCGTATAACAAAGCGAGGAGAGAGAGAAGTGGGGGGGGGGAGACGTGTATGGTAGACTGCGCAGAAGGCTTGGCTTTGGCTGCGCGCGCATGCGCATGAGAGACTGCGCGTAAGAGATTGCGCATAGGAGACTTGACTGCGGCTGCGCGCGCATGCGCAACCACGACGCTTTATATATATTTTGAGGTGGATAACCGATAAACAATGAATAAAACAATAGTCGTCTTGATTTTAATCTTGTTCCAGCAATTTCTCAGTGTTCGAAATTATACAGTTTATACTATCTACTTATACACCGCTTCTAGACTTAATCCATTAGGATAAGTTTTAGAGGTTTTGAATCCATCTTGCTAAAGCTTGATTTTAACTAATATGAAAAATGTTAACAATGAGATGGGTAGAGACTTGCAAAATTGTGCATATTAAACCCTATTTGCCCCCCCCCCGTTTAATATCAAGATTAACGGCCCAAGCCTAGGTCTAGTTCGGTCCGAAATCTAGAAAGATTCGACTCTGTATAAGGTTATTTTAATTTTCTAGGCTAATTTTTTTATTAGTTATAGGTTACTAAATTTATTTTCAATTTATTATTTAAGTTTTTGAATTTATAAATTGACTGTTTTTAAGATACAGATGAACATTATAATAAAACATTTTTATATAACAAGTAAGTACTTTTCTTGCCAGTTTTATCAAAGAAATATAGAACATTTTAAAGCAATTACTTCTTAAGGCATCTTCTTTAAACAAATATCCTATTTAAAATGAGTAATCTCCTTGGATCTATGACAAACAAAGATGACAATAAGTGAGAAGAAAAAATAGTTAAGTATTTTTTATCATTGAATTTGAAAATTTATTGTTACTTTCACTTAACGAAAGACTTTATTTAACTGGTGACTAGAAGTTTAACTTAACATATTATATGAAATAGTTATTGCGAGCCCGAACTAGGGCCCGGACCAAACTTTTAGCCTACTGCGCCTTAATCGGCCACAGAGTCATATATAAAGAATTTACTTTTGAGTCGCCATCAACATTTTACTTGTTATTGCGAATTTATACTTATTTCTATGGCATACAAATAATGAATATAATGAGGTAAAGTTATTTTTGTAATTATTGATGAAGAGATTTCAAGAGGTTATATATGCTAAACTTTAATTGATGACGGTTGTTTTTTGCATATGCTAGGGCAATAAATTAGTTTCCAGTTAAGATCCATAATTGCCATATAAATGAGAATACCAAAGTTATTGCATAATATCCTCTATTTTAATATAGAAATAAAGTACTTTAAGTTTTGTGGAGTACATTTTAACCCTTCTACTTTTTAATAATATTTTAAATGTTTTCGTTTACAATAAACATTCAAACGATTACAACAAAAATTAGAATAAAAGTATATTACTTTATGTACGAGACATTGTAATCTTTTCAATAACAATTAATTTGTATACAGATTGATTATTATTTTTCGCAGGAGTGATATATGCAGATATGAATTTTATCTAAAGAGATATAAATTGTACAAAATATTGCATGCACACAAAACTAATTAGCCTTATTTTATTCGAAGCGATTAATTGAAAAGCACGTAATTTAAGGTATAGTTGCATTGTATTCAGCCAGTTTAAAATTTTAAATTGTTTTGTGAAGGAATTTTGCTTTAAAAATGGGAATTACAAATGGTGAAAAGGTCATTACATGTGAAATCCAATTTAAAGGATAAGCCATTTTTTCAGGGGAGTTTGGATCACTACTGCTTTGTTGTACACCACATATTTAAGCATATTAGCCGAATATGTTAGGAAGATTCCGAATAGGATACTTTTGGTTTCACTAATTTTCAACCTTAAACCAATCGTCAAGCAGCAAACCACTCGTGGAAATCATCAAATGCGAGGGACTTAAGGTGTAATGCTAGCTTTACAGAACTTTTTAACGCAACCCCTTCCCCTTATCAATTCCTCACACTATGCCAGGAAAAACAGAGTACATAAGAGTACATACAACTTAATCGGTTTACTAACATTTATCTCTCCCTATTTCCTCCTCTCCTGCCCTCTTCTTGTCTCGGCTATATATGGGGACGGGAGTAGATAGATAAAATAAAAGAAGTTTTTAAAGAGCTTTCTTGCTAATGGGTCATTTAAAACACGGTCAGCAAGAGGCTGGAATTATCTTGAGCTCGTTCGGGTTTCGAATTAGATAGAAAATTGATTTATTTGCATCTTACTTTGAATATACAAATGATAATTTATAAAGTACCTTGGCACCCTCCTTTATTATGAATAAAAAACAATATTCATACGTAATATTATTACTATTTATTATATTTTTATTTTAAGGGAAAAATATAAGCATTATATATTAACGTGTAAATTTACTAAAGAATTTTATAAGTTTTTAACAAATCCATTATTTTAAAAAAGTAAGTGAAACTTTTTACTACACGATTATTTTAATATTAATTTGAATTGCGCTATTCTATAATTTTATTGCCAATCATTAATGACCACGATTAAACGAAGTGAATATGTGGTATTTGTTTATTTTTTTAAATTTTAAAGATAATGCAACTATTGGATAGAAATTTATTACGAAAGAAGTAGTAGGTATGTTGTAAAAAATATTACCTACTGCCCGTTTTCTGGCGTCTTCCGATACTATATACATTTTACCCCTCAATGCTGATCCTCCAATAATACCTTTTTCTCCTATTATTAAATATACTCTTGCTATTTGTGAAATTAATGACATTTTTACTGCATTAACGGGACAACTTAGGAATTAACCCCGTATTAATAATACAATTTTTCCTTAAGCCTCTAAACTCTAAAATGTTTAAACATATTTTGTAATAGACCGAAACGATATAGGGTTTTAAAAATATTTTAGCCAAGGACTCTCGCCAATATTGGTAACCCAAAAATTGGAGTTCGTTATTGTCATTTGTGTAATTTATGACAATTGAACGACGAGCACCCATCGAATTGTAAAAATGGAAAAATTATTTATTCATTTATACACAATTGGATTATGAAAATGTCCAATTTTTGAAGTTTAATTGGACGTAATAATATTTCGTAATATTGACCCATCAATTTACTTATTTATATATTCGCGCGCGAAGGTTATTACTTTTCTTGTTTTATTAACGTTACATTTTTCCGCTCGTAAATATGTTTGTGTACTATAAAAGTGAAAAAAAATGAATAAGTAGAAGTGAAAAAGTGATGTAATTAATTATCGCTAAATCATCGCTCACGCAGGGTTAAAAAAAATCGATAAGATTAGTAATATAAATCGTAGCGTATAATAAGTATATGCGTGTGGGGGGAGGGTGAATGAATATATAAAATTTTGAATACACACAAGGGGGTGAACACACAGAAAATATCGTTTATATCAAGATACTAATTAAATTTACATTTGATATTGTTTTCTACAAGCTATGTTATAAAAATATAACTATATAGTTAGACAAATTATTCTGTTCCTTATATATACAATCACACTGTACAATGGCCAATTACTGAACAATTAGACATTTCGTAAATGGTTATCGACAATGGTATGAGAAGTAATTAATATTGGGCGATATCAATTAACTATTTCACCGCATACCAACCACCGGTCTTTTTAACAAAAGTACTTTGCATAGATTAGTCGTTTGGAATTTTCAAGTCCATTTACTAAAATGATACATTTGTTAGATTTGTTTAAACCTTAGACCAGTGGTTCTTAACCTTTTTATACATGCGACCCCCCAAATATTTTATAATTTTTTTGCGACCCCCCCATTTTTTTTATAATAATTTATATTTGTTAAATTATCTATTATATGATTTTTTATTATTGTTTCATTTTATTAAATAATAAACATAAAACACAACTTTATTATTTCATTATCTATTTAAAATTTAAATAGATAATGAAATAATATCAACATAAAAACTTCATAATTAAACATAAAAACAATTCATTTATAATAAAAAGGATATGCATTCGGAAATATATTTAATGAGATTTCTGCTGCTGAACATCATCAACCAATTTGTTAATTCTTGGTTCAATTGATTGTAATGCTATCCTCATGCAGGAATCTAGTCGCAATCGATTGCGTTTTTTAGTTTTTATATCCACCATAGTTGAGAAACCTTTTTCATACAAATATGTACTAGCGAAAGGCAGCAAATTTTGCATTGCTGCTGAAAATAATGGAGGATATTCTGCACGAATTTGTATCCAAACTTGCGCCAAACTTTTAGTTTTAAACAAAGATTTTAAATTACAATCATTTATTAATTCTAATAATGAATCTTCATCATCTGATGATAAATTGGTATTTTTATAATTGTTGTATGGATCTTGAATCCAGAGTTTTGTAATGTGACCTTCATCATTAGGGAAATATTTTTCAAATTTATCAATTAATTTTAAAATATGACATTTAATCAAGTAATTTACATTTTCTTTCTCGAATTGAAATTTTGAATCAGAGATTAGTTGTGAATAGAATGGAAACATTTCATATATATTTGAGTCTATTCTTTGAATCCATCTTTGTAATTTCATTTTCATAGCCTCAATTTTGTTATGCATAGTAAAAATATCAGATTTAGGTCCTTGCATAGATATATTCAACTGATTTAGAATTGTAAAAATATCCGCTAGATATGACAATTTAGCGACCCAATTATTGTCATCAAAATAGCTTGATAGGCTGGAGTTTTTATCATTTAAAAAAAGTTCAACTTCCAGTCTCAATTCAAATAAACGAGTTAAGATTTTTCCTCGTGATAGCCATCTCACTTCTGTGTGAAATAAAAGAGAACTATTATCTGCGCCAACTTCTTCACAAAAAATTGAAAATAATCTTGACTTTAGTGAACTTCCTTTTATGAAATTTATAATCTTTACTGAAATTATCAAAACTTCATTCAATTCTTCACTCATTTCCTTGGAGGCTAATTGTTCCCTATGAATAAAACAATGAGTAGTTGTTATGTTTGCATGTGCAATACGTTTTATTCTTGATGTAATGCCCTTATAACAGCCAGTCATAGAGGCAGCACCATCTGTGCAAATTCCAACACAGTTTTTCCAGAGTAAGCCATTAGTATTCAGAAAGGAATCTATTTTGTTAAATATATTTTCACTTGTTGTATCTGTTTCTAAGTCTATGCAAAAGAGAAATTCTTCAGATATATCCATTTTTATAAAATCAATAAATCGAATGTATCCTAAGCAAATGCTCCTGTTAGAAACATCTGTAGATTCATCTATTTGTAATGAGAACCAAGGAGAATTTTTAATATAGCCAGTTAACTGTTCCTGAAGATCATTAGCTATTAATAAAGTTCTATTATAAATTGCATCATTTGACAAAGGTATTTCTTTAATTTTGTTTGACACAAAGGGTTCAAATAGCTCTTTACAAATATTAAACATGGCAGGTTTTAATAATTCTTCGGCTATAGTAAATGGTTTTTTTGCTTTTGCAATGTACAAAGCTGCAATAAATGAAGCTTTTAATAAATTTTTATTGGTAGTAGTTGTCACATTTATGAGCGTCTTTTGATTTTTTAATTCATCTCTTTTTCTTATAAAAAAATCTTCCTTTTTATTTTTATATTTATCATGGTTAAGATTTAAATGCCTCCACAATTTATTAGGTTTCATTGATTCATTAGAGAGAACTACACCACATATAACACATTGTGGTTTTGTAGTTCCTCGAACTTCTATGCTTACAAACCCATATTTAATATAATCACGATAGTATTTTCTAATTCTATTGTTACTTGATTTTATACCTTTAGTTTTAGGACTATTGGTTTTTTCCGTTTCATTTTTCGCTGTATCATCATCGGAACCTTCACTAATATTTGAAGTTCCTGGTCCGCGATTATTTAGATCAAAAAAAATTTCCAATGTTTCTTTCTGCTTTTTGCTCATAATATGGAATATAATAACTATTTAAAATGAACAAACAATATAAGAAATAATGCACTATTTTGCGATCCAAAGTCTGTGGTGAGAAGTTCGCTTTATTTTTAAATTTCAGAAGTTAAATTTGTTGAATTGTAAAATTAAATGAAGATAATTATTTTAAAGATTAGAAAATGAATAAATTATGAAACAGCAAAAAAATCTACCATTCAAAAAATTATTTTCATTATAAATAATAAGTTTCACAACGTATTTTAATAGCAGCATGGTGTGAGTGGTTATAGCGACGTCTTGTAAATGTAAACAAACATAATGCAACGAGTTCGAATCCCAAGGTGAGTATTTTTTCTAAAGCTTTTCTGAATATTTTTATTTTATTCTAAAAAAATTTGGCGACCCCCCGGCAAACTTCTCGCGACCCCCTTGGGGGTCGCGACCCCTAGGTTAAGAATCACTGCCTTAGACTATATAGACTGCTCATGCCATATGTTGCATATGGATAATTGTTTGTCTATTTTTCCTCCATTTTGAAGAGTGCATTTGGTGTATTTTAACCATGTAATTTTGCCCTATAACAGTCAATTTACCTTCCTCACTAGTTTATAAATTAAAAAAATGTCAATAAATTAATATTATACAAAATAATGATGGCACTATATTATTAAACAAACTTTAACCGCAGTTTTTACATTTTTAATTTTTATGTATTTTTTAAATGATATTTATTTTAAAATGCTGTTTTTGATACCTACCCTATTTTTTTATTTACCTTTTTAAAATTATTTAATTTGCGAAAATTACTAATTTCTATATGATCACAACGTTACAATACTCGTTTCAAAATGGTGGAAAAAAGGGTACACATTTTGTGCGTTGATGAGCAGTCTATTTAGTCTATGGTTTAAACATTAATCACAAATTTAAAGCATTTATTTAAGCTGTTCTCATCTTTGATCATTCAAACTTTAGATTCGAACCAACAGACTAGATAGACTGCTCATGTCATATGGTAAATTATGTGTCAAACTTTCCTCCATTTTGAAGACAGCAACTGGTGTATTTCAACCGTGTCATTTTGCGCTATAACAGTCAATTTACCTTCCTCACTAGTTTATAAATTTGAACGAACATCAGTAAATTAATATTATACAAAATATTGATGTCGCTATATTATTAAACAAGCTTTCATCACAGTTTTTACATTTTTAATTTTTATGTATATTGTGTAAATGATAATTATTTTAGAATGCGGTTTTTGATATCTACCCGGTTCCTAGGCACAATCCCGAAAACGCGTAACCCCGAATTTTAATGCTACACTTGGTGCCAATTAACCGTATCAATTCATTTCCCAACAGCTCATTTGATATGCTCACCTAAACTCCCATTTTTTACATTTGCAAGTGTAAAATGTCAAAAATTCAATTTGTATTATCCCAAAAAACAAACCAATTTTAGTTTATGGAAAATATGAGTACATTAAAGTGAATGGTAAGAAAAATCAAAGGGAGTATTACATATGTAGAACTTTTAAATATGTGCAATATTGCGAGTAAGTTAAAAATTAAAAATAAATTAGATAATATATTCTAGATGCAATTAGGAAAGCTGTCCTCCTCCGGTCCTCCTACAAATCCTATTTCCCAGCTCCAGCCTTATCTTTTATTATCCCCACATCATGTTTGTAATTGCATATTTTTACAAGTGATGATTAAATTGTTGACATATAAATAAAATTTATTTCTAGTTTTATAGTTATTTTTATAACAAAGTAGAGCTGTTATGTAACAAGTTATTGGTTTTTCAAATTTAACAGCTGTAATTTTAGTGTAACTGTAAAAGCGCAGGAGAATATTAGATAACTCTTAAGTAAAGTTGATTTTAATTATAAAAGGCAAATGATTTGTATACCAATATTTTAAGAAACGATATTGCCAGCTCTAATTATAAGACAGTGACTTTTAATCATGAGTGATGAAAGATAATATTCATCAGAATAGATTTGCTAAACACATCTATGAATATAGAACAAGTGAAAGTAGAGGATATTTTTTACTCCTAACCTTTAATTTATAAAAAAAATAAAAAACATCATCATTAAAAATTTAATATTATATATATTGCTTACTAAATCTGTTTGTAAAAATATAATAAGAACATATAAAATAAGGTATCAAATTAAATTTGTCGTAGATTAAAAAGAAAGTTAAGTTACTTTATAAACACGCATTAGTATGAGAAGTTCATTAATTTATAATTTTTTAATGTATTAAATTGCTAAGCTCTAATATTAACTAAAAATAAACTCCTCAAACTAACTAAATGAATTTTGATTCCCTAAATTATTGAAATTCTTAGTACACTTAATGTTAGACAAGAGGATCTAAATTAACTTTTTATACAAAAAGTGTAACCAATCTTTTAAATGTTTTATTGTATAAAGCAAACAATATGTATAAAATTTGTTACAGATTTTATAAATTTTAACAAATTAAATATAATTCATACACAAGTAAATATTAAACGTTGCACCCAAATCTGGCTTCATTTAATGGATTGAACTTTATATTATTGGGGATGTGATAAAACCTGTGGATAAAACTAAGGTAAAATCATGAAAATTTGAAAATTTTAGCAATAGCATTATCGTAGTTTCGGTTTTGCGTTTCCGGGAATTAGCCTATATCCCACCTTCCCAATTCAATATTTTTTATTTACCCTTTTAAGATTATCTAATTTACGAAAAATTACTATACCTATATAATCACTACCTTAAAAATGATGGGAAAAGGGTACACAAATAATGCGTTGATGAGCAGTCTATCTAGTCTATGATTCAACCATCATTTAAACACGGGTAGAGCAATTTTGTACGGGTGCGTTCAGGGTAAAAAGCTCATGTAAAAATCTCCTAGATGGGTTAAAGTAAGAGTCTGCATGGACCGAACTTTTAACTTGCGGCTCAGCCATACCCGCACAAATGTATTTTTCTCGGGGCGCACCCAACTCGCAGATTAACCTTAAAATTGTGCCGCACAAGTCTTTTACTATTAATAATAAGCCCCCTATATTTGAAAATGATTTTAATTGATTTTTTTATTAATGTTTACCATTTTCTGAAGCATATCAAGAAGTGATTTTGACTGAACCACAACAAGTGATAACCATTTAAAAAGGAAAATAATAATAAATCAAATAAAAATCTATGATAAACTCAAAGGGAAATTACCGGGAAATATATCCCGGGGAAATTTTAAATATTCTTTAAGCATCTCCAAATTTAGCAATAATTACATTATCCTCTCAGATAATGATATTTTGCGGTGGCTAACAAAATAATTGTATAAATTTGGCCACAACAACTAAAGATTTTCGAGCACTCCAGCAACTTCTCTGCCTGCCGAACCTTTGCTTTCAAATGCATTATATTGTATCATGAAGCTACCAGGCATTTGTTAAGCCTGAACTCATAGTACACTTCAGAAATTCTCAAGTCATTATTCATTTGTCAGGTTTTGTCGACCTAACCTAATAGGTTAGGTTGGACTTTTAAAAAAACCTTTGAGGTCTTTTGAAAACGCTAACTTATGCCTCGAGGTTATTGTCAATAACAACCTCAAACCTTGAGGTCAAAATGTGTAGAACCTAAAGCTAAGTTTTGATCGCAAAATCAACCTAGACGCTATCAGGTATCTATATATATAGCCTAAACCTTCAGGTTAATTTAATTGACCTAATGTCAATATTTTTTTATACTGTTAAATTTCAATTTAGTTATGGTGTTTAGCACTTTCTCTTATTTATTCATATATAATATGAAATAGAAATTTTATAATTTAATCAGATTAACAATAAAGCAAATTAACGATTAAAATTTGAATTATTTAATTTTTAAGCAATAAATCAGATACGGGTTCTTAATATATACCTTCTTCTATAAATTGTTTCACTTTTAATTGCCACCATTTTGTAACATATTCCTTTTATATGCGATGTAGCCGGCGTGACTGACAGTTGTTGTATTTGTATCTAGCTACTTCTGCCTTCTCTATACCATAGGCAAATGTGGAACTATTAATGATCCAACATGCATATGCACGCTATTAAGTTTTACAAAACACAATAAAATTATCCAATCAAGATTTACAAATTTAGTATCGCCAGGTTTTTTTGATTACAAAAAAAACCATTGACATTTCGCTATTTTTTATAATGATAAGGAATTAAAACTGCAGACTGCTTATATAGTCCAAAAATCTGGATCGTGTAACATACACCTTATAAGGTAAATGCGAATCAAAAATTATTTATATGCACATTATGTGATTTTATATGCATTTGTTATAATTCCTTCAAATGTAGACCTAATTGGTATTGAGTCTAAGTATGACATTGATGAACTCACAAAATTTTATGACCTTATTGATGATATTACTCCCTATTGTCGAAATTTCATGATAAATTATAAAGCTGCATTAAATCAAATTGAGCAATGCATACTTAAATATACCAATCCCATCCATTATTGCCAACGCTGCATTGACCAATTTATAATTTTTAATCAATCCTATTATCATATCCTGGAAGTATTGATATCTTAACTCAAATAAATTTTTTTAGAATGCATACTATTCTAATAACTCCTTGGGAAATTCCACACTTAAAACGTGTGAAGCTCAGATTTTGCAAGCAGATAGGGTGCAGACATTAACTAGAAGTTTTAATTTTATTAATGAACTATGGAATGCTGCCAATTGTTATGGTAAAGATTTGATTTTTTTATTAATAAATTTAGATTGTTTCACATTCTACAAGGATGAATGTAGTGGAAAAACTTATAGCTACTCTTTATCTAATGAAACTTATAAATTCTATGAATATTATTATGAATTTGTTCAATGTGAAAACAATTTTTCTAGACCTCAAGTATTTAACAAATGTTTAATATATATATATGATAGAATGACAACCATTCTAAAGATATAATATCATTTTGTAATTATTGTTCTGGGCCTTATATTAAGCTTAGCAAATTTTATATCACAAAATCCAGTGGTGAAACTAATTCTATATGTGTAGATTTGAGTGATCTTGTAAGTTTATTTGCATTATGAATGTGTTTATTTGCATTATGAATGTGTTTATTTGTTAGATGAACAACACCTATTTCAAATGGAAAGATTATTACAATTGTAAAGCAATTAGAACCTTAAATATCCCATTTTTGACTATTCAAATTTTTATCCTTATACTTCCTGTGTTTTTTTATGTTGGAGCATATTTGCATTCATCAAAGAAAGAAAGCATTATTGTAGAACGTGAGTAGGAGTTTTGATGTTTGAATGCATGTCCTTTATCAATTTGAATTAGGCAATTTGCTATATAATTAATGTCGGATTGTTATAAATAATTTAATATTTTATGTAAGCTTATTAACATTTAGGTAAAAAATTATCTGCCTGGTAGCTTTACTTTAAATAGATTTATAAGCCCTTTATTTAAATATTTGTGTTAAATTTAACATTTATTGAAATTTAAAACATGTTTAGGACAATCTCAAAGGGATGCATTAGGAATAAATACATTGGCAAAAGATACGTACATTAATCCAATATGGAAATAGGTGTATGGCATAACTTTAAACAAGCTTCATCCCCTCCATTTACCATTCATAAAATCTTTTTTTCTTTCACCTTATAACCTAAACAATAATTGTTTTACCCGCCCATTCAAATTTGCTTAATTAATATATATAAACAATAATCAACCACATATAACAATATTATATAATTCTATAATTTTAAATTAATAGATATAATGATAGATGTCTATAATTTTACCTTTTAAATACTGCTACACAGCTAATAGATTGAAAGATTTTTTGGGAAAGGGTAAACAAACCCCTCAAGGCCATACTTCGGGGGAGTCAGCCACTAGCCCTTATACTGAGGTTGGGTTTGAAGGAGGGAATAATGATGAAAATACAAAACCAAGAAATATATCGTTGCTCTGTAATAGTAGTAGTGGAGGAGGCTCACATGGATTATCCTCCTTTTCCGCTCCATCTCGTTCTTTTCTATCTCGTTCTTCTGTAGGCAATGACAATTTTCATTTTGACTTCCCAGCACCCAGGAGAGTCACTTTCCTTGATGATTACAATGACCAAAAATTGCTACACGACATAGAAGAAGCTGCCCAAGAGTTTGATGATGACAATGATACTTTTCCGCCTGAGGATCTTTCTCCCCTTTTTTCTTAATTCTGCACTGGATACATATTCCAGCAGTCTATAAAAGTTTTGTAAAAACGAGAAAATGATATTTAGCAATATTGGCACTTAAGGCTTGAAGGTTATTTTAAATGGCTATCAACCACGGTTGGCTTGTCTTATCCTAAAGTTTTATGCTTTCTAAAAACTGTCCAATTTTTTATGTTTTTCGGCCAATTTGGAAAGGATCAAGTTTTTTACAACACTAACATATAAAACTACATGATATTTCAAGTACTTTGGAACACAAGAAGTTTTCTTTGATTATAATTGTTATGCAATTAATCAACTAAATATCCTTTGTGAAATTTTAACAATTGCATCACATATATTTCATAATCAACAAAAGCTGCAGTTTGCTGGTACCTGCTTATCTAGTTCTAAATTTCTATTTTTTAAAGCAAAACACTTAACTTTTTAAACCATCTAATCCTGTTTATTATTTATTTTGCTTTATTATCAAGTCCACCTAAAATTCTTGGAATGACCATCATCATTTTGACCTAAGTATTAGTAGTTAAAACCTAACCACAGCTTTCTATTCCCACTTCCTATCTCCATATGTATCTACTCTATTCTTATAAAAAACATCCATCCCTACAATCGCTATTGTTAATTTCTCGCTATAACCAGTTTTTGTAATTTTTTTTTTGTATCTATATCATCGTTGTTATAATCACTTTACTTCATTTTTATTTTTTGAGACTTCATCTTCTCCTTTTTTTTTCCTGAAGATGGACCATAAGTGTCCGAAATATTGCGTTCCATTTCCCTCTACCTACGCTATCAATCCAAATCCACCGTATTTATACAATGAAATTTATACAGCACTATGTATCATAAAAAATGCAACACATACAATAGCGAAGCGCGAGGTTGTATTGATAAATTATAATGTAAACTTGTACCACAGAATGATCAGATTGAATAAATATTTATGATTATTCTACAATACAACTTTATATTTTTTATGAATCTATTTGTAAATTATATATACAATTTAAATATATTATTTTTGCTCAAGTTGATTATATACTAATATATATACTATCAAAATGATACAACCAATATGATTGTTATAAAGGTGATTTTAAAGAATATAATCGTTATTTCTAAACGTTAATTACAATGCGTATGCAAAATTTCTGCTATATTTTAAAAGTTCATCAATTTATTTTATACCAAATTGAATGCACTAATATTGCTTATATACAGTAGCGTAGGGGGGGGGGGGGAATTTCGGGTTAGGACCCCCCCCCCCCCCCCCATTGGCAAAAAAAATTTGAATTTTTTTTTAAATTATACGGAAGAATTCAATGATATTAATAGGAGTCTTTTTGTGCATATAGAAATAGAAATAATAAGTTATCTTAATTAATTTGAAATTTAATTTTAGATGAAATATAGTAATTCTAACACTATTTGTACAAAAAATTTCTGTCCCGAGTGCGTGTTTTGTAATAAGAAGAAATATAATTTTTAATTACTTCTCTAAAAAACTATCTCAACCTCTAAAATAAACGAGGAAGATGCTGATACAAACCAAATATATAAAGGTAATTAATTATTTTATTTTTAAAAGTATTTAATATGGTTATTTAAACTTACATTAGTTCCTTGTTTAAAGAAATTTTGGATATACAACTAGAGACGAGGATAATAATAAAATACAAATAATTAATATTAATATATTTGAAATTAATTAATAAATTGCGGGTTTGATAACAATCAGAAGAAGATAATAATAACCCCTTTTAGGAGTGCCGCAATGTTCAAATTAGTCGCTAATTAAAATTGCCAATAGATGGCGCTAATTAGAGTTTAATTTTAATTTATGCGGCACTCCTAAAAAGGGGGTTATTATTATCTTCTTCTGAATATTAATGTAATTGATAATTTTACAAAGCGTTTTGCAAATTTCTTGCATGCATGCTTCATTTTTAAACATGTTTTAAAATTTAGTTTCTTTAGAAATTGTGCGTGCTGATTCTAGAGTCAAATTGTACATATACGTACTAATTCAACTAAACATTAATATTCCTTATGGTTTAGTAAATTCAATTTTTAAAGTTTACTTTTTAACCCTCGAGAGGATTCGTGGGGTATTTTGGTACCCCACGCAAATTATAAATTTAAATATAAAACGCAATTTAAGTCTAATGAATCTGGCCTTTTCAGTAGCTTAATATCACTGGTCTACAAGAAAAATCAACCGGGAAACGGTCAACATATTCTGATAGAGTTTTTTGTGGCGAACACAAATATGTTTTTCGTTTTTTTCCTATACGTCAAGTTTTTTAGATATTTCGATTCAAAGTTGCGAAAATGACCGTTTTTGACCCTTTTCGATGCTCAATAGAGCGATATTAAATGGCTAAAAAAATTTTAAACCTCTAAGTGGTAGAAACAACTTAGGGTAAAACATTGAGAAAAGATTTTTTTCCTTTTTTCCAATATATCGAATTTCAATTAGTCCCTATGCGAAGCGGCATCCTTTGAGCCTCCATCCCTCCCTCTCTATCTAATTGGGTTTATAACACTATACTCTTGGTGCATGTGAGTGATTGATGGATGATGTGGGGGTGGGGTTGTGTAAAAGTAGTGGCGTAATACGAGCTATTCCTCTAGTAGAGAGGGAGGATGACAGGCGTAGTAGTAGGAATAGTTCGTATTAACCCACTACTCTTGCACCCACCACACTCATCAATCACTTACATGCACTAAGGGTATAGTGTTATATAAGCATATAAGCCAATTAGATAGAGAGGGAGGGAGGGTTAAAGGAAGCCGCGATTTCGCATAGGGACTAATTGCATTTTTGGTATATTAGAAATAGTAAAAACAATAGGGGAAAAAATCTTTTTTTAATGTTTTACCCTAAGTTGGTTCTGCCATTTAGAGGTTTAAGATTTTTTTTAGCTATTAAATATCGCTCTAGTGAGCGTCGAAAACGGTCATTTCGCAACTTTGAATTAAAATATCTAAAAAACTTGACGTATAGGAAAAAACGAAAAACATATTTGTGTTCACCACAAAAAACTCTATCAGAATATGTTAACCGTTTCCCGGTTGATTACACAAGACCTTTATTTGTAGACCAGTGCATTTTATCAAGAACTAGGTTAGGTGAAAATTTCATAGGTTTTGGCTTAATGCTTTTTAAAATATAGAAGCTTTTTGGCTCGTGGTGTTCTGTTATACCCCACGAATACTCTCACGTAAGTTTTTTCTATATGAAAAAATGTATGTATTTTTTTATATGAAGATATCTTTTACAATTTGTGTTTTTAATACATTTTGAACATTCTTTTAATAAAAAATCACGTTTATTTTGATTTATTTTATTTTTAAGGTATATGATGTCAAGAGGTAAAATGAGGGGAAGCTCTAAAATAACCAAAATAAAAATGGGGGTCCAGAAAATTATTAATAAGTTTTGTAATGTTGATTAGATTTATATCAAAATTTATACCATCAATCTTAAGACCTTTATAAACATATGTTTAAAATTTCAAAGGTTTTAAAGGAATACTTTAAAAGTTATAAGAAGTTAAAAAGTAAGGTAGAGTTATACCCCATGAATACTCTCGCGTTTGGGATTTTTAGGAATACTCTCGAGGGTTAATGACCATGATATAGCTAAATTTATTATAGCAAATACAGCTGGCACCCCCAAAGCCGGGCATAAGCGTTTGTTAAAAATTGCGGGCCTGGCTTGGGCGAGCGTTATGGTTATAAAACGGGTTTTTATGGTGTTTATCAAATTTTATAATTATTTAACTTTACAATATAAACAAATCCCTATTAATTTTTGTTTGCTATCTATTCATAGAACTTGCGATACTTAAAGAAGTGGATTTCAATGTTTTTATTTTTTAAAAAGGGGATCGGAAAACATTAACAAAAATATGTATATTTAGTATAAAATTATCCTAGCATAGAATTTCAATTATCATAAATGGTTTTATGCAGCTTCAAGTGCTACTAATGAAAATTTAACTTGTTGGAAGAAACAAAAGCCTGTTTGAGGCTGATGTATTTAACATGACTAATATTAAACATTTTCAACATATAAATAAATAATTGTTTTGGTACTGACAAAAAATGTTTACAAAGCCGCAGAATAATAAGATTTTTTGGGAAGGTGTAGGCTGGGCCTGTGCATTACAAAAAATCAGCGGGGTGAACTCGGGCTTATAATATCATTTTAACGGTCCCGGGGGGGGGGACATTTTTTGGTACTGGTGGGAAAATTAAGCCTAAAAGGCCCATGCAAGTGTTTAGATCAACAATGGGCCCAATTAGCGCAAACAGAAAAATTGGAAGGAGCTCTTTGCAATTTGGCATTAATCACCAAAAACCCATCTTAGATATTGAATTTATATAATTTCAATTAGTTTTTGTTTACTCGAAATTCTTTGACACAAACCCTGCCCCCCCCCCTATTTCTTACTTAGATGATCCTGCTTCCGCCACTACTGTATATAAGCCTACAAGTTTATTTCAATAGTATTATATATAAAAAAAATTTTGTACCCCCCCCCCCATGAGGCAATCCTGGCTACGCCTATGCTTATATACATCATGCAAAAACGACATTAAATATAGGTCATTTAATATTATTAATTGCTATGCAATTTATGGGTTTGCTTTTTGGTGTCCGTTGTCCGTCAGTCCGTCCGTTGTCCGTCCTTCCAACGTTCTGACTTGCTGGTTCGATATTTTAAATTAAATTAATATATTGTTCTTGTTAATACCATTGATAATATGACTTTTTGGCCCTGTGCTGGCTACTGACCAATAAAAAAATGACCATTGGCCAAATTGTGATTCAAAATTTTTTTTTCGTTTTTGAATTGGTGTATTAGGTTAACATTGATAATTACCCTATGCCCTCCCCTACAAGGGCCTATGCCTCTACTGATATGGGTCCCTGTGCCCCCCCCCTACAAAAGCCTATGCCTCTATTGATGTGGGTTTGAATCCCGGCGAGGGCAAATTCTTAATTGCTTGTTCGATACCCGGAGAGGGGAAAATGTTTATTTATTTTTTTAATTAAATTAATATATTGTTCTTGTTAATACCATTGATAATATGACTTTTTGGCCGTCCGCTGGCTACTGACCAATAAAAAATGACCATTGGCCAAATTGTGATTCGAAAATTTTCTTTTCGTTTTTTTTTAATTAATATATTGTTCTTGTTAATACCATTGATAATATGACTTTTTGGCCGTCCGATGGCTACTGACCAATGAAAAAAATGTCTATTGGCCAAATTGTGATTCGAAAATTTTTTTCTCGTTTTTTTTGGACTTGTATGTATTTATAGACCGTCTCTTGGTACTGACCAATAAAAAAAATGACCATTGGCCATATTGTGATTCGAATTTTTTTTTCGTCTATTATGTATTTACATCCTTTTTGACCGTGTCCTGGCTACTGATTATTGAAAAAAGTGACCATTGGCCAGATTGTTTTAAGTATCTTTCTAATTATTTTTTAAAATAATAATGATATTAAATCAAAATTTAAACCATATATGTATTTTTCCATAAGGCATAAGTAAAAAAAAATTTGTTTAGAAAAAATAAAATTCGCATTTTGTCAAATTTTTAATCAAAAAAATTACATGTATATATAAACTTTTTATAACTGCTTCAAAGTTTTTGATGTAACTTAACGATAATATTTTAACCATTTTAATTGTAATCGAAAAACAGGGAGGCAATTCCCCCCCCCCCCCCATTTACGCCACTGTTTTACCTTATAGTTGACGATGCATTTATTTCGCAAATTTTAAACAAAAGTAGAAATATTGTGATCTAAACATCAACAATTTAGAAATAAAAATAAGTCATTGCCACCACAACACAAGCAGGCACAATATTTATTGATTTTTTCCTCCTCATTTTCTAATAATAATTCTAGCAAAGAGGGAAATCAATGGGAAAAGTCAATTCTTAAAACGACAACTGACAGCTTGGCTAGGGTTTAGGGGTTCATAGTTTGACAAATATTATGATCCTCCAAGCACTGTTCAGAATCAATATCACTAAACCTTAAACTTCAAAATTATCTCTCTCTCCCGCGCAAATTTATTCGATACTTACATATTCCTAAAATCTTATTTATGGTAATATTTTCCTGAATCTGAATAAAAAAAAATTTTTTTGTGTTTTTTTAACTTTTAATTGATATGCAATTTATGGGCTCGCTTTCCATCGTCCGTCCGTCCGTCCGTCCGTGTCTTTCAAGTTATTACATCGTCTTTCAACTTTCTGACTTGCTGGTTCAATCCTCAGAGAGGACAATTTTTTTTTAATTTAATTAATATTTTGCTCTTGTTAATATTAATACCATTGATAATATGACTTTTTGGCCGTCCGCTGGCTACGGACCAATGAAAAAAATTGGCCAAATTGTGATTCGAAATTTTTTTTGTTCTTGAATTGTTATATTAGGTTAACATTGATAATTACCCTATGCCCTCCCCTACAAGGGCCTATAAATTGCATTTAATACCCCCCTATAGGCATTCTCGCCCCTTCCCACCTTTCTCGCCCATAAATTGCATAGCAAATATGCTACTTTTATACGGAGTATAGATGAGTTTCGTTCCCCCTTCCCTACCCCCATCCCTTCCCCTCCTCCCCTTCCCCTCCTCCCCTTCCCTCCTCCCCCTTCCCACGAGGGCCGAAGGCCTGAGTTTTTGGTATCGATGCTTATCATCAAACCCCCCCCCCCACCCCCGGATGAGAAAAAGGGTAAACAAAGGGGGGGGGGCAAATCATCGGGACAAAAAAAGGGGACGGGGCAAAGTTCTTAATTTATTTATGATGTATAATATGAGCAAATACTTAAAGTTACTAACTCGTAGCAGTTGCTTATATTAAATCTGCTATCTGCTCGAGTTTCTGCTCGGGAAATCTGCTCAATACTTGAATAGATTTTGCTGTTTCGACTCGCTGCTCGAGCATTTTTATGCTACTATTCTGCTTAGTGCACCGAACAGCGGGCATAAATTGATTCGGTGTCAAAATTTAATGAGACAAAAAATACTGGTTATGCATGCATGCAGCGAAAATTACGATATTAACTTTAAATACATTCAAGTTGATGGTTTAAAATATATGTGTAAACTATGCACTTCGTTATTTGAAATGTATATTGTAATCGAAAGACCCGGCATTACGATCGTAAGATTGCTATGTAAGGGACCCTTTAATTTTGAATAGATACCAAAATTAGCACACATGGTTTTGAAATCTGTATACGCAGCTTCGAATTTGAAATGTATTGCTCTGCGCACATACGATTTGATTGGTCGTAAGACCCAGCATTACGATCGTAAGATTGCTATGTAAGGGACCCTTAAATTTTGACTCGATACGCATAAATTGAGCTAACGCGCATATAAAACCAAGTTAGCAATTTAACAACCATAGTAATTAGTTGAACACATTTTAAAACGCCAATAAAAATAACATTGTTACTGGAATAAACGTAATAGTTTTAAATTATGATTTGATTACAAATGCTTTTACATTCGAAGACTAAACAATTCTATAATAGTATAAAACCCCATATTCAAAATATTTACTAGAACCATTTTTTAAATAATTTAGCCATAAAATATTTTTTTTATTAATAAAGCTTAGCTCACGTTTTTTAGTTTAGTGCAAAATTCTACCGAAATATCAATCGTTTAGAGTTCACCTGTCAACCACACCTTTATCATGTGAAAGGTAATGCAAATGGCAAAACAAACATTTATGACTTGAGAATTTCAGAGGTTTACAATGGGTTCTAGCATAACACTCCTGGTAGAATCACGATTTAATCTAATGCTTTTGAGGCAATCATTAAGCAGGCACAGAAATCGCTGCGGTGCTCAAAATATCTTTGTCATTGTAGCTAAATTATTTAATAATTAACCAAGGATTCCAAATATCATTACACCTGGATTAATGTAATTGCCTCGAAATTTGAGGATGCTTTAGTAATATTTACTCCTTCATAAGAGTTTATTATTAGTCTATATGTTTATAGTATACATTAATGCTAAGGATATAAATATGCAAAAAACATATTTAAAGTTATTTATACGTCCTTAGGGATTAGCTATAAAATTATTAAAATTTGAATTTTAGGAGGTTACTTGGGGTATTACTCAACAAAGGTATTCCAATTATATTAATTTACATTTAACATCCTAAATAATCACAAAATAAATAATACACAACTAAATTTTTAATATAATATAATGCTCAATAATGATAAAATTTCGTATCTTCTTGTCTCGATGTCAAAATTCTCATCTCGGCTCAATTTTTCAAAGTCACATCTCGAAAATTTTTCTCGAAATATCCGCATCATTCTTACGATATGCATGTTGTAATCATGTTGTAATATATGGGAACTCTGCGTCGGTTTTGAACCTAAGAAATTCCATCGATTTTCGACGGCATTAATGTGTAAATTAAATTTCTACTAAATCCTTACTCCGAAAATATGGCGGTGACTATCAATGCAGGTTTGATATAAGAAGCATAGTGGATTGGAAGATGAATATTTTGAAGAAACTTAAAACAATATTTGGATTTGTGTTGTATACGTTGCAATCGTCCTTTGTATTTTATCTAATAAAATAAAATAATGCATCAATTATAAAAGTAACATTGCATTAAACCGCCCAGTAAGGGTTTAAATCCAGTCAGATTCGGCTAGATGATTTAAAGGGACACATTTGGACAGTTAAATAATCCAAATCTTTAAGCCCTTAACAAAGTTAGTGTTCCGATATCGTCTCGGCCTCGAAGGCAAAATCTCGTCGTGTTTCGGGTGCGATTATAGGAATCTCGTCTCGATCTCATCTCGGGTTAGGAAAATTTCGGTCTCGACGAGAATTCTTGACATGTCTCTTCTTTATAATTTTTTTATACTGTATAAATGTTTGCCCTAATTTTTTTTAATTATAATACAAATAAAGAAATTTAAAATGGCGAGTAATTTTTTATTTCAAAACTCTATGAACATGTTATTGATATCGCTTGCGCGCTACTTTACTATCGTTTCTATATTTTATATTTGTTTTTATAATGCTTATATCTTTATTTAAAATAAATAATAAAATTGTTATTATTAAGCTTGTATATTACATTAATAAATTGTATAAAGTAAATTACCAATTAATAAAAATAACAGTTTCTATAATATGAGCAGATTATAATATTATTTAATTTGTACAGCTATTCTGTCTCCGAGCGCATAAAAAATACTTCAATTAATATAAATTGTTTAAATTTCTAGGCATGCCAATTTGCGGCTTTACTTATATTTATCTTATATTTGAACTAGCTGGAACCCTTAGCATCTACAAAAATAAGTAATGCCTTTAGATCACTGTCTTAAACATTTGATTTTTAATATTATCATTTGATCTTAAAGAATATATTGCATTTTTACTATTATTATAATGCCATAAAAACCACAAATGCGCGTGTGGGTACTTATCATCATTATTCATACCATATAATTAGTTGCAAACATTAGAAAATTGTATAAACGAATCGGGGTCAAAGTAGCAGAATGATGAAAAAGTAACAGAAGTCGAAACAATAAACCCAACCCTAACCTTAAAGTACTGCATAATTAAATTATAACCCTACCTAACCCTAAAGTACTGCATAATTATAGGTTGAAACTTAAATTCTATGTTAAATCCTGACCAATCTTGATCAATTCTGACCAATTTGGCTGCTTTTTCTGCTACTTTGACCGGGTCCCATTAAAACTAATAAATGTAGCATTGTTACTAAATCAGTAACATAAGAAATTTGAGGTTTAAAAAAATTGCATGTATCTAATTTCATAACAAATTACATTCGAGAAGTAAACGGTTCTGGAATAGTGTGAAACCATATTATAGAATAAAATATTGATTTGCTTATTTTAAAAATAATATCAACACAATATTTATTTATTAAATATATACTATTGTTTTGCAGAATCGTAACATTAACGGAGAATTAAATAGATTAGAATGCACCTGGTAACCCTACCAATATAATCAGAAAGCAGCAAAACAAATGCACTATGTGATTCGTAACTTGGTAATTTTAGATAAGTGCCATGATGAATTCGATCATAAATGTTGCCATACTTATGATCGAATCTATTATGGCTTTTTCAACTAGTAAAAGCTGCCCTCCAAATCAAACGTTCAGTAGGCACAGAAATCGATGAAATGCTCAAAAAATCTTTAACCATTTGATTCAAAATATCAAACTTGAGAGATGATGTAATTTAGCGAAATTTGAATATGTTTTAGTAATATTTACTACTTCACAACTCATTTTTGTATGTAGATATTGAATATTGATCAGGATAAAAATATGTAAAAAATATATTAAATAGTTAGGCCCTTAAAGTCACTCATCTTTTATTGAACAAGCTAAAGTTATTTCAATTTTAATTCCCTGGATATAGACTTAATATTAATTTAACTTGTGTGTGTAAAATATCTAATATTAAAGGAATCACAATTATATTCATTTATTCTAACGTTCTAGATGTGAATTATCCAACATAGAAATGTAAATTCACTACGAATGATTCTGATGGCCTATAAAAAAATTTTATCTCGAATAAAATCACGTCTCGATCTTAACTCAACGATGGTCCGGCATACCTTATACATGCTTAAATAAAAGTGACTTTTTAAAGTATTTGAATAATATACTTATGAGATCCATTGAATTTACACGTCCCCATCAATTTCCTATCGACAAACGAATGACACTAAAGCCTTATGTTGGCGCTCGAGAACATATATAGCCTTTTTCGTGTATGAGTTAATGGCAACAAATTTCTATGCGAAAAATCAATCTTTTATTTTAGGTCTTCTTGGCACAAAGGCCTTAACATTCGAGAACTTGTCATCTTCTTTGAATCCTTATGTCGCGCAAATGCGAGGATGGTGCCAAATTTAGCGAATAATTTTTTAACCTATTTTTGATTGAAGAATATTTTTCCTCTCCTATTTCACCGCTATCGTATTTTATCTGCCCTTATTATATCGCCTCAATCATCATGCAAAATTTACTTTCATAATTTTTCAAAATCAGATGTTGATTTAATTTAGTAAAAATTTGCTAACGTTCGACTTAAATAATCTATAAATTTTTTAAATAGACGTTACGGAGTGGAAAAGGTCCTATTAATTTGAAACATACTAAGTTATTAATACACACTTAAAAAAACACTAAACCCTGAAAATAAATCGCAAATATTTATCTTATATCATAGCAAATAACCAAAGCATTATCAGATATATTTAAAAGTACAAAGTACTTGCGTTAATGTTAGTAGTAAATCATATAAAAATGTAACCAAATTAGTACAATGTATTAGGATAATTTTAATGTTTCAAACTGTGACAAACTCGATGGGTACAATTAAAATTATGTGATGATAGGTGAGCATCACATATTGACAAAACATAGTAATCATAATATCTTTGAAAAAGATATGTTTTTGCTTTTCCTCCGAGACTTATATTATTCTTCAATGTATTGGAAGGGTTCGGGTGGGGTAGGTTCCTCACCTTCATCCTCTTCAACTTTAACGCTGGAGGCTATGTTAATACCGATTAAAAATTATAATCAAATATCCAACAATATAACATGGTCAAACAATTTTGTCACGCATATTTAATGTAAGTTTTCACTGACATTTAAAAATGAATCTCTCAGGTAACAATTTTAAAAGGATTATAAGCCGCCTTATAAGAAAGATTTAAAATTGTTTATATCCCTATGATACACAATTATAGTATAATGTAGAATATGTGTTTTGGAAAATAATTTAAAACGGGCATTGCTAACTTGATATCAAAGTAACAAATTCTTCAGGGGTTTGATCGTTAGTGTCGTGCAGCAAAATAATTCCACCTTGAGTTACCTAAAGAATTGCCACGTATAAGTGTTTAATATATTAACTTTGAGAAAAAAAATTAATGTGTGCGTATAAAATTTGATATAGTACCGGCTTCAATGGAACGTAACGGCAATCTTCCTGCATAGTTATCAATTTCAGCTATATAAAAAGTATAACATCTATTTAGCGTTCACAACATAATAATTGTACAGTTTATAAAAAAAATATTCCTAAGAAGCTATTTCTTGTTAATATCAAATTAAATGCAAGTCGTTTTAGCTCGCAACTCGGGTGAGGGTAAACTCTTTCATTTGAAACCTAAAACTTAACCTCGGCTAGCTGCATCAAAGGTACCGAATAATTACGGACATTTACATTTAAGCATATCAGGGAAAAGCCGAGCCCTAATTTCCCCGATTTAATATATTTCAAAGTTTTTTATCGATAAAAATTTAAAAATCTAATTTCTTTATTATACTTTAACGAATCATTTTAATCAAGTTAATAAATCATCTTCCATGTATAGCAATTAAGAATTTCGCTACCGTACACCAAAGTCTAAATAAATATCGCTCATTAGTTTTAGTAATGTTTATAAAATTATAAACTATTATAAAAATTTAAAGGAGGGAAGGGAGGGATTTAAGAGTTTGCATCGACTTTAGGCCAGAATAATTACAGTTATAGGCATCAAATAAACAGCATTCTTTAATAAAGGCGGTTTGGCGTCATCTTATTTCCATTCTCAAGCTATCATATTTTATGTGGTTTGATTGGGTTTAGACAAGTCTAAAACTCTTTATTCTATTTGCTTATACATAAGATACCAAAACAAAGTTGAAAGTTAAGGTTTGAGATATTCGATTTTGGGTAGCCCATTTCGACAAATTGAAAAGTAACGACCAGAAACTAAATTCAGACAACCTCTAAGGAATCAGATGGCCAAATAATGTTCACGAGCGATTGTAATATACTGTAGCTGCCTTAGTGTTAATTTTTAACTTTCCCCATTTGGCAACCCTATCGCTAAGCTATTTACAAAATCATGCTTTAACCTAATTTCTCTTAAAAAACAATGTAATGTGACATGGGCCTAGCCAAGGAAGGGGGGCAGGGGGGGGCAGGGAGGGGCAGCCCTCCAAATCCATAAATTGTTGAAATTTATTAAAATAATAGCTAAAATTTCACAAAAAATTATCATTATTGCCCCCCCCCCTCTAATTTCAATGCTGGCTAAGCCCATGTAATGAATGTGATCAAACCTGTTCGGGCACGACTCTAGCCGGATTATGGAGTATGGTGAAAGAGGCTTCTGGCTGAGACGGAGAAATAACGCTGAGCGAAACACTGTCTTCGGCACGGGAGGCGGTTAGAGAAGAGCTGCCGCTATTGATAACGTCGACTTCGCCTTCTATAACTCCCTTCACTTCTTCCTACACGAGTAAAAAATATCAAAGCTATTATACCTAGTCTAAAATTCTTATCCTACATTTATTTAGCCTTGCAAATTAAAGGTACATTAAAACTATAATGTAACGTCGCAAACTTCGGGTAGTTTACACTAGAGAACCGCACGGGCATGCCCAGCCTGCTGGCGGGAACGGACGGGCTTTGTATCATAGAAATTTTAACGGGCCGGGCCCGGACGAGCTTAATAATAAATGGAATGGGCGGGCCTGAAGTTTTTCTAAACAGGTACGGACGGGCCTGAAAAATTTACGGGAGGGCTCGGACGGGCCAAAAAAATCTACGGACGGGCCTGAAGTGTTAAAAAAATTATGGGCGGGCTCGGACGGGCCTTGAACTTTTGAAAATGGGTACAGGCGGGCCGATCTTCTAAAAACGGCCGGTTGTAAACCTTTAGTTAAGACATTAAAAAAAGTTGAATTATAAAACAATTTTTTTCTAGCCAACTAAAAGCGACGCCAATCCACTACCGTCTTTCCTAGGGGGTAATAATATTAATTAAATAACCACAAAGAGATAACTTAGTGCAAATAAAAAACAAGTATATATCCTTAAATCTTATATATAAAAATGAAACTATGTGTGTATGTATGCCGCCACCAATTTTGGAGAACTACCGGACCGATTTGGCTCAAAATTTCACAGTTTATTCCTGCCACTCCGGAGCGTGTTTTAAGATATGTTCCAGCCAAATCGGTCCAGTAGTTTTCGAGATATTTTGTTTTATGCGTTTTGACGTTGTATCGAACGTCAATCAAACGCCCTCATCACGTACTGCCTATCTAATATCTATCGTGTAGTGGGTACCTACTGGGTAATGTGATAAATGCAGTAGGCATGTGTTGCGGAAAATGAAAACTTTTTACGCACTTTGAAACATATCAAAGCCATTTTTTGCTTATTTTTCACGTCAATTATTATTAATTTTATTATTATAGGACAGTCGTGTCCCCCCCCCTTCTGCGTGGCTAAATAAATTAAAAAATCTAATTTTGTAATTTTTTGCACGTTAAATAAGAAGAAAAATGAAAATACTTTTAACAAAGTGCCAATAAATGTTGATATATCCATGGGCGTACCCAGGTTTTGAATTAGGGGAGGGGGGCAAATTAAAAAAAAAGTCTATACTATCCAAAAATTTTCCTGCGAGCAAAAAAAAAATAAAAAAAGGTCTCGACTATCCAAAAATTTTCCTGCGACCGTAATTTAAATTTCATTTTACCAAAATAATTTATATTTATGTGTAAATTCGCTAATACGCATCTGTATTATTTTGAGTTAAGTTCAAATAGGGGGGGGGGGGGAGGGGGGGGGGGGGGGGGGGGTAGCCGCGCCCCCTGCCCCCGCCTGGCTAATTAAGGGGGGGGGGGGTAAAACATAATTTTTTTAATTTTTAAGGGTTTTTGTATTGAAATCCTTCTTTTTTTAAATTAGGAAGGGGGCAGCCGCGCCCCTTGCTTCCCCCTGGCTGGCTACGCCCATGATTATGATATTGTTTCTTAATTACATAAAAATAAAAAAAATTGCTTGAAGGGCCAGGGGGCCAAAGATTTTTTCCTTGGGGGGGGGGGGGCCATGGAGCCAGGTTTTCTCTCTTTGGACCCTCTTTAACTATTTGTTTAAAATTTTTTGCATAATAAACACTTACCAATTATATTTGATATATTCCTAATCTATTGAAATTTATCTATATGCCCCCCCCCTCATTAGCCAGGGGGCAGAGGGCGCGGCTGCCCCCCTCCCTAATTAAAAAAAGGATCAATTTCAATACAAATACCCTTAAAAATTAAAAAAAAATTATATTTTGCCCCCCCCCCCCCTAATTTAAATTACGGTCGCAGGAAAATTTTTGGATAGTTAAGCAAAAAATTTCAATAATCTGTTCCCCCCCCCCCCCCCCCCTAATTCAAAACCTGGGTACGCCCATGATGTATATTCTGCTAATACATCCGGGTAAATGGCAAAACAACGTTTGATTTTTCGTTAAATAAACTATATGCGTATCCGTATCCGCCTTTTGTTTATATTTTATCATAAAGACCAGGCGCAATATTTTTTTTTGATTAAAGGTAAATATGACTTAAAAAAATTTGCTTCATGAAAATTTAAATTCGAACATTATTGAGGTAAAATTTTGTGTTTTTAACCTCCCTTAAAAATATCAAGTATTTGTTATTTTTCGTTAAATAAACTATATGCGTATCCGTATCCGCCTTTTGTTTATATTTTATCATAAAGGCCAGGCGCGATATTTTTTTTTGATTATAGGTAAATTTGACTTAAAAAATTTTGCTTCGTGAAAATTTAAATTCGAACATTATTGAGGTAAAATTTTGTGTTTTTAACCAGCTTTAAAAATATCAATTATTGTTATTTTTCGTAAAGTTGAGTTTTTAAAAAATTTTTTGGTAGTTTTAAATTTTCTTATTTAAATTTTTTAATTTTTTTTAAATTTTTCTTAATATGGCAAAACAACGTTTGCCGGGTCAGCTAGTAACTCATAAAATCACAGGATTACAAATGATTAATGCATTTAATCATAAAGCTCTCCATCTCAACTAGAGACCTGCACGGGTGACCCAAAACCCGATATCGGATCGGGGTTGAAAATTTTGAAACGTCTTCGGGTCGGGTCGGGTTGAAAAAAAGTGACCTTGCAGTTTTCTAATCTCAACTGATAAATATTTTAAAACTTACTATAGTTTCCGAAGCCACCACCTTATCCCGTACAGCGGTTTGCCCCTTCTTTTTAGACACGCTGAAGCTCGTTATAGCCGTGATGGGTCTAGAACCACCTCCGCTCATGGGTGACGTAGAAAGTTTCTTCTTTTTGCTTTCGTTCGATAGCAGTGGGCTCTTTATGGCTTCGTCTGAAGATTTAGATGAAGTGTCCATGGGTGATTCGGCAGCCTACACCAGAAAATGCAATATAATATTGTGACAAATTTATGCACGCATCTTAATTTATTCACTATAGTTATATGTAAAATTTGAGAGTGTCGCATGGGCGTAGCCAAAGGGAGAGGCGGCTGCTTGCCTCTAAGTCCAATTTTTTTTTGAAATTTATTAAAATTTAGCTAAAATTTAAAAAAATGATCATTTTGCCCCTCCCTAAATCATTATTGCCCCCTCTAATCCTAATCCTGGCTACGCCCATGGATTGTCCTAATCTCAGTAAATATCTTAATTAATACATAAGACCTGTAAAACACTAAGCGTTAAAGATGCAAAGGGGCTATAGATTTTAAACCTTTATGTATTATATCACATGAGCTTATATGCGGCAAAGACTTTTAGCACCACAAATACAGCGCATTTTCTACGAATCCTTTCACTGAACTATTTTAGTCCTAACCAATAATATTTTTGCACAGGAATTTAAATTACGTCGAGACAGAAAATGTGTTTAGTGATCATAGAAATTGATAAACATGCCAGAATTTACATACGCAACAAAGTTAGGGGATGTTCAATAGAGGTATTAACTCATTTGGCTATTAGTAAAGCTACTATTAAGAGGATACGAGGGAAAAGAAAGGTGTACGGTATACATTTTTATTGACTCGAAAATATATATACTAAAGGCCTAAAAGTCACTTTTTTCAACCCGAACCCGATTCAAAAATAAGAAAAAATGCAATATGTCTAATTTAAAGGACAAATTAAAGTGGTACATTTAACAAACTATTTGATGCCACCAATTTTGAATACTAAATTTAATCGAAGCGAGTTTCTATTTCTTCATAAAAAGTCAAGTAAAATCATATCTTAACTCATGGAAAAGGTTTCGACATTCTTAAAAAATCCTTAAAAACACGTCTCGTCTAAAAAAACCGACGCAAAGAGAAAACCTGTCACATTTGTGCAAAATATTTTTGCGACGACATAATAATTAGCCCAAAGACATATCGCGGAATTCGTGCAAAAAAAGGGGCGCGGACTATATAGCGTAAAACGCAGCTCGTTGTTCTAAGAGTCCATTCTTATCCTAAGCATTAAAGTCAGGAATTATAAAAGGGCCTACCTTTCCACGTTTACTGGCCGCTACGGCGGTATCATCTTTAGTCGTGACATTTTCCTTGACTTGGTCGCTTTCTATAACATCGCTCAGGGCAGTAGGGGTCGTTACCACTTCCATCTGTTGGTCGCCATCTTGAAATGAGCTGGCCACTTTGGGGGTCTTGGATTCTTTGTCACCACCCACGACGACAATTGTATTATCCAAGGAACCTTTCCTCCTTTGCTTATCCTACCGGCGAGCGAGAAGGCAACAATTAAAGCGATATTTCTTTTTACATAGTGGTACAAATATCGTTTTTCATTTTTTCAGAGTTTCGCAAAGTTAATCTTATAATAAATTATTTCTTTCGAAAGCTACACAAAAATACATTCTCCAGAAAAATCTCACACTTTATCATTTGCAATTTTCTCCACTATTCGGGACCAATTTTGTGTGGGATGTATATTTATTTAATCATGAAAACAATGGCCTACGTAATCGGCACAATATTTTTAAGCATTTACTATTAAGTGCATATATTTTGTTTATAATCCTTCAAAAAATGTACTCATCAACAAAGGGCTTTCAGTGCTCAAACTACAGAATGTTGTGGCATAAATCGAACTTTCCCCTCGAAAAGGTCACAAATAACTTTCGCGTAAACCAATCATTTTTGTAGGTTAATTACAAATGAATTATATTAATAGGTCGGTAAGTTGAAAACTTCGTAAAATAACTACAAAGTGAATGGAACAGATTAGCTGTTGGCAAAAACAGATTACTAAATGACTTGTTGCATTGCTACTACTCACCGATTTCGAGCCCGTAGCCGTGGGAGGGGCGTGGTGGTGGTGATGCTTCCCCTTAGCGTAACTCAAGACCACTGTTGCCATCCGGGATTTTTCCTTATTCTTGGGCGCTTCCAGCATGGGGGGATATGCGTACGTCGATGGCTTAGCGTTCGAAACGAAATCCAATTTCGGCATCTAGGTCCATACAATTAAAATGACGCGCGTATTAAGCGCCAAAAATGCAATTATAATCAAAGAGATTTTATAGGTTAGGAATATCATTTAAGATTTTGGTTTTATGTATTAAAGAGACAATTATGTGAATTCGCCAATTTTGAGAATATAGAAAAGGCGAGGGTATAACTTGACGTACAACAGGCTATTCCTGACAACCGTTGTTGATAAAAATGTGTTATGAAAATAAATGCCTGTTTTTTACATCATCTCGTCGCATATTGTATTAACTCTAAAACTCATAATCAACGTTACAATGTTTGGGCATTCGAAATTGCATAATTTATAAAGTGACTTATTTAAATTATTAAAATGATGAACATGTATATTGTCCGTGTTCAGGCCAAAATTGAAGAGTGATTAAGTCGAATATAAAAATCTAATTACTCAATTAAATGCTAATAATTTTAACAATATTTTCAAAATACTACATCTTCATAGTTTTCTTAGGAGTGTTAATACCTAAAGAGCTCATTCACAATTTGATCTCATATCTTATTTAGCAAACTAGCTACGCCTGCTTAAAAAAGCTCCGCTGCCCGCGCTCTAATCATTTTTTCTAAAACGGAGCAATTGATATTATTTGTCATAACGGGATCACTTATGCAAGCTAATAACCTAGTGATCGAATGATTAAAAAAAATAAAATTTCACAAAAGTAGTCATTTGCTTATGAAGAGAACACATCTCCCTTTCAATTCAAAACTTTCTTATAATAATATGAGGGGAAATTACCTTGAGATCGTAGTTTAGTCCAACGAGGTTGGTTGGCTTGAAGGATAGGCTGAGGAAGTGGGAAAAGGGGTACCAAAACCAGAATTGAGAAAACACCAGGGTCCCCACAACCGCAAGCGCGTTAACGTGGCTCCCGTTTCCACTTTGGTAAGATATCGTGGTGTTTCGACCCCCTTGAAAATACCGTTAAGCTTAAAGTTATGATTTCGATTTTTAAGTCAACTCTTTAAGTTGCAAAGTTTTGGTCGTATTTCAAAATTGATCATAGACACCTTTCTATGTATACATTTTAAATCTAGATTAAAAATTTTGGAATGTTTTTTTTAAAAGTAGCTCGCTCAAAACGTGCTTATAGATTTGAAATGTGTAAATTTAAAGGTTAATTTTTTTCAACCATTACAAAAAAATTTACTCTTCATCTATCAAATTGTGCGATATATCATTATAAAAACTTTACTATGATAGTTTTGGATAATACATTTTAAAGACACCCTTAAGGATTATAGTTAAATTATATAAATTGTCAAATGTATACAAAATCATAAGATACTTGCCCGTTTCGCCAAACTCATTTCATTTCTCTAGACTCATTCAACAATTCCATTCCCCAGTAAAAATTACATTCATGAAAGCTAATTTTAATTTCTATTTATACCTTACTTTACAAAAATAAAAAAATAAACATCTTGGACAAAAACGGAACAATTTTTACTGGTAAATAAAGCCTGAAATAAATTGACCAATTGATTATTCGTTAATATACATGGTTATTCAAATATCAATCGTCGTTATCTCACAAAATATTAAAACAACTTTTCACATCGAGATACCCTCCACCCAATACTGAAAAAAACAAATTACTAGGAAATTGTTGAAATTATCATATTGAATAGGGGTTGAGTGATTTACATACCGGCATCTATAATTCCTTGGGCTAAAAGCGCTCCAAATTTGGCCATAATTTCCTCGTGCTTATCCCCGATTATCTTAGCATACTTTTCACGAAACGCCGTCGACTAACGTATATAAAATAAGCCGCGTTTAGTCAATCCACATACCCCAAAGGTAAGATAAAAAGCTTGCTTAATTTAAGACATCACTTTTGTTCGTATATCAAAAACTCTCAAACAATGCGCACCAATCTTTTATGGCTTAAAAAGCTTGAGCAAATTACATTTTTTCCATGCTAACTAATGAAAAACAGATTCATCCCTTACGCAGCCATAGACTAGATAAACTGCTCATCAATTCTAAATAAGTGTACCATCCTTCCGCCATTTTGTAATGTACAAATAAGGGAAGGACATATAGATTATAGTAATTTTGGTTTATCAAAATGTTTTTTAATGTATAAAAAAACTGTACTAGTTTAACATTAAAAACAGCACTAAAATAATATCATATCTACAAAATGCATAAAAACATTGTAATGTTAAAGCACTTTAGTGCCAACTGCATTGTATAGAATAATCATTCATAAACATTACTTTTTTATTTTTTAAATAATGAGGAAAGTAAATTCACTTTTTCTGTTTTAACAATGGGGTACGCTGCAGAAAGACATGGAAGATAGTTAAATTCAAAATGGTGGATTCAATGGTAAACATTTCACTACATGAAACATATGACCTGAGCAGACTATGTAGTCTATGTCTGCCCTTTGTACCACCACTATAAAGTAGTTGAAAATAATTAAAATGAAATGGTGAACAAACCTTGGGTTGGGTGTGCTCGTTGTGTTGGATAAGAATCATGGCTGAGGCTATGAGAGCTCCTTGCCTCACGTAATTCGTATTGTCTTCCATCAACGGTTCAAGCAAATTTATCGCATCCTAAAATTTATACCACGAGATATATGCATGGAAAACATCCTTGGCCCACTTATATCATACATTTATTATATAGAAATGAAACAGCCGAATAATTTTTTCTCGCAATTATATGTTATATCTATCAGATTAGAAAATTGTCCAGTTTAAATTATGACAATATTTCCATGGCCTATTGCCATGGGCGTAGCCAAGGAGGGGGGCAAGAGGCGGCTGCCCCCTCTAAATCCAAAAATTTGTTGAAATATATTAAAATTATAGCTAAAATTTCAAAAAATGATCATTTTGCCCTTCCCTAAATCATTATTGCCCCTCTCTAATTCCAATGCTGACACGCCAATGCCTATTGCTAAGATAAAACTCAAGGTCCACTGAGTATGGTTGACGTTGCTGGCGGGCGCGCGCGATTGATTTTCTTAATAACGCAAATGGCTATGATTTCCTGCTTTAACTTTGTTACATTTGCTATTTGCGGCAAAAAAACGCATGCCAAACTCAAAATATCAAATGTGCAAGTAAAGGAACGTCGGAGTTAATAATATTTACTTTGAGCCCGGTTCCGGCACAAGCTATTCCCAAGGCTAAGGCAGCTCCATACCTAACGTGCGGGTTGTAACTTTCGGCCAAAAGTGACACTATATTGGGACACTGTTCCGGGGTTCTAATAGTGCGAATAGATATCGTGTTGGTAATGTTGTAAAAAAGCGGCTAGTTTTGTTTGGTCTGTTTTTCTTAGTCGCATGAACAGACCACAGATTTTTTGTTCAAATTCTTGGTCTGTTTATGTTTAGTCGACCAAAACCAAAGGTCAATCAAACAAAACTCAACCGTTAACAACACGTGTTGAAAAAAGAGATATTTAAAGACAAGTTTCTTGGACACACAATGCCTTTTATTTAAATCAAAGCTCAGACGAGAGAAATTCTAAAAAATGGTGGATAATTTGAGGATTTAAACATATTTTTTTCATTTTCCTGTAATTTGCGACAAATTAGATTGCATGGACTTTGTGAAGCCAATTGAGCTTAAAAGCACAAAGAAAGATATTGATAAATGTCTTAAATTAAGCGTTTTAACAACTGTCGTATACCCCTGTAGTATCCGTATTTACTCGTATATATGAATTCTTCCCCCCCCCCCAATGTCCCCTTATACAAAAGTTACGGATTTCCCCCCCCCCCGCGCTTCTATACACAGGAGTTGTACTACCGCGTGTCTCATACATACTTATTCGATTCCCCCCTCCCCTTCTTTCTTTATAAATTAATTGCAAGTTCGTTGATTGTTATATTACTTAGTACTAGCGGATACCCCTTTTGATCTTACACGCGCTAATTAATATAGCTCGTATCTTTAAAACGTAGAACATGAACATCTGCTCGATCCTACATACTTCGAAATTTTTATACTGATTTTAACATACAATCGTAGTACTGAATAAAGAAAAAAAACTTTAAATTGCTCTAAAAACAACAATGCATAAAGCGACATTACTAACCAGTTTAATGATATAAAAAGTTGATATTTTTAAATTAAGAGCGTCCCAAGTATTCTAAAAGATATTTCTGATTTTGACTTTGAAAAACAATGTACTCTCCCAAAAATTTCCCTTATTAACCACTAATAGACCTAATACACGTTTCCCATTGCAGCTCGTAAATGAGAAAATAGCGATCCTTTATGGAACAATCTAAATAATATATACAATTCGAAAAAATAGCTCCGAAAAAAAAATACCACACTAGTGTATCATTCGTAAAATGGAGTTTTTTTCAACTTACTGAAACAACAAAAATCCCAGACAGGTCACAGCTGATCTTCTAACGTCGTCATTCACATCCGACACCTGCAAATGGTAAAACAAAACACAAATTAATCAATATTTTTATAATCAATCGTAAGATGAAATACAAATGATTGAATCAATAAATGCAAATCGATGATGAGGAGACAGAAAACTAACGGCAATGTGAAGCAATTTTCTAATGGCCCCGTTATTGCCTGTTCCGCAATAGGCCATAGCTAAAGTGTAAACGCAAGCGCGTCTCATGAGAGGATCCTTGTCCCTTTGCAAACTTTCAATCACGAGATCGGCTTGTTCCATCAACCCGAACATGACGAAGCTTATGCCTAGAATCAGGCCCCGCAATATCTTTTCGTGCCTCGTCTCCTTCCCGTACTGTACAGCAAAACGAACAAAATGTGACGTAAAACATGGAAAAATTTTGCCCTGTCACCTAGCAAAAAAATGTGAACTAAAAGCTAATTTGGCTCTAAGCCTTACAAATTATTTAAAAATAGATAGGGAAACAAATCTCTTTACTATCCCATAATAGTCGAGAATCGTTTTTTATAAGAGAGAAGGCATAACTATTTGTAAATATAATCCAATGGCCATAATAGAGGAATGTTTTCCAAATATTTATAATTCTCAACTTTTTTATTTACTTCTTTCATCTTTACAAAATATGTATATTATAAAAATAACTTATGTTTAGTATTATTTACAAATTTTTGCAAATAACCTTCTCCTGCCTAATCTCGTTACTTAATTCTACTGCAAAATTGGCGTTTCAAAAGGAGCTCGCAAATCGAAAAAAGTTTGAAAAATCAAAAGGAGCGATTAACTTGAAAATGCTGCTTCATAAATTTTGAAACGCACAAAGTTTTAGCGTGTATAGTAAAATGATATGTTCAAATAAGGAATTGTGAGAGCGAAAATGAAGTGAAATTGCAATATTATTCACACAGGCTTCATATGATACGATAATTTAGTTAATGCTTTTTATATAAATTTTGCAAAAAAGTGGCAATGAATAATTGTGATAACCAACTAACCGAGATCATATCGTCTATGGCTGAAGCGGAATTGGTTCCCAACATAACTAACCCCATAGCCAAGCCGGCGGCTTCCCCTAATTAATTAAATAATTAATGAATCTAAACTTTATGTTAAAACATGTATGAAGGGCAAAATTAATTTTGAAAGAGTGGACAAAAGCGCCCTTAAAACTATAATCATCAGTTATTACCAATGCTTTTATCTAAACTCAAATACATTGCGGCTAATAAATAATGATCTAAATCTAGTTCAAACTCCCTAGTAGAGTAATGGGTATCGTGATTTAAACGCCATCTCGAAATTGCTTAGCTCGTTTGAATAGTGTTTTAAAAACGACTAGAGTTTGTTGAGTTCACTTTTAATTGAGCTAAGACGGCGGTCGACTGTGGTCTATTTTTCAAATTCCGACTAAGCCTAGCGGTCGATTAAGAAAAATACGCCAAAAAATCTTTGGTCTGCTTATGTTTAGTCGACTAAAACCAAAGAGGCCGACCAAACAAAACCCAGCCCTTTTTACAACGCTACGTATGAAACAAGTGACAATTCGGACAAAATAAAACTAAGCAATATCATCGCTCCTTACAGTCTTAGCTATAATAAATACTCAAACTAGGGGTACGTGCTGCTATATTTCGGCTATAAAAATAATTGAGGGAAACAATCTTAGTTTCCAAACTAACCTATAACCGCGTCATCTTGATAGAGATTCGACTTCAGTATTTCGTACACGTCTTGCCTAGCGGTCCCCATCGTGGCTAAGCCTAGGCCCAGGCAAGCGCCGTGCTTTATAATCTAGCAATTGACACATCGTTTTATAATGTTATGGGGAAAAACATTACGAAACTTGTTCATACAATTAGATAAACAACACTTAACAAATATTATTGATATGTATTATGAATTGATTGGTAAATAAAGTTCAGGCCAGACTTCACTATGTCTAAATTGAGAAACTACAGCAGAATTTTAACAATTTAAGCCGTTATATCACAAAAACCCTTGATTAATCCGTACTTAATTGAAGGATTTATTTTAGTGGTTTCCTATATCCTAAATTAGCTTAAGTGATGATTAATGCTTATGCCGTTTTGAATTTTAAAAAGTATTTCGATTGCTTTGGTTAAGACGTTAAAAGCTTTTCCCCTACATTAAAGCTCATGATCTTTAATGGCTAACTATTAAAACACGCTTTAAAAACAATAAGGCAATCAAAATTTTGGCAAAATATTCTCTTTTATTAGCAATTCTTAGGTATAAATTTTTTACACATTTAAAACCGAAACTTTTTTTTGGTCTTAAAACTATAAATAACGAGATGTATTTGTGAAACAAACACATAAGAGAACCAATCATATATTCTTTATATGCCATCGAACGGTAAAAATTTTCCATAATCACCTCTATAGTGTAGGGATAAAATTAAGCAAAGGAAAAAAGAAAATTGTGTTCAAAATCTAGAATAAAATAAAGAAAAAACATTGTTATTCAATTTTGCTCCGTTAAAACGGTACACCTTTAAGTGTGGCTTAAAGGCGTTTTTATTCCTATTTTACTAGCTTTTAAACTTGTGAATTTACATAGCTATTAACCATTTACTTAGAATTTCTCATTAGAAATCAAGAATAACTAGTAGTAAAGTTTGTTTATAACAGAAAAGAGCTGAGGGGCGCAAAGCCTTTCGACTTATAAACCAAGTGATTCGCATACTTCAGAATTAGTGTTGGACAGTTGTTGAATGAGGTAATCCACCACCGAGGTCCCGTGATTTGCGTGTATCAAACCTAGCAACGGCAAAACACAAATAAAATATATCACATTCCATTAAATGGACTCGTTTCGATGAAATCATTCTGAAAAATGATAATTACTTCTTTTTTTAAATCATTTTATCGAGTGATTTGTGATTCTTACATCAAAATAACATTTAAAATTATCAAAACGTGTGAGTCATCCGTTTGCGTTAAATATTGATCATGTGAAATGTTGATGTTGTTCAGATAATCGAATAAAAGATGTGACCATTAGAAGCGATGCTATGATCATTAGAGAATAATGTGAAACTATTTAAAATATTTAATCAGCATTTATCAAACTACCTTTCAAACGAGCATAAAGCATTTCATAAACTTTCAAGAAACTAATATATAATATTGAAGAAGATAATAAATAACCACATTTGTAAGTTAATTGCGGCACTCCTAAATGGGTTTATAATCAAATTCTTCAAAATATTAACAAAACCGCAATTTATTAAATAATTTCAAGACAAATAAGTTGAATTTTAAACTAATTAAGATTAATAAATAAGCCATGTTGCGGAAAAAGCAGCTTTTTGAGGGCCAATTTTTCAATACCTAGGGCATAAAGACTTCCACCTTCGGAGTAAGGGCTACCCGAACTATTTTCCTTCGGCAAATACGTAGACATTATATTCATCGCTTCTTGAACGTGCCCCTTTTGTATTTTTCAAAGATTTCGGTAAAATTATTCATATATCAAAACGTGTCTATAGTAATATTTTGTATCGGCAAATCAATAATCAAGTATATCCTAATTACAAATCATTTTTCATTTACAGGCTAGACTAATATGTTTTTTCAATGCAATAATGAAATGTTTAAGTATTATGAAAAAAGGTCGCAATTTACGACGGGTGATAACCACAAACTCTAATTAATATGCCATCTAGGGCAATTTAAATTCGAGGCTAAATTTATCCCTATCCCTTTTAGCACGTGACTAGAAAAAATATAAACGTTTTCGCTCTTATTGGAGCTCATCAGTATGCCATAGTTAATTTTCTAGACACATACTAATCGAGATAGGTAATATATAAGGCCAAATTATCTTGCCTTTTATGGTGAGTATGGGTAAACCCCCATAATTATGGTGTAAATAATAATTTATTTAATGTCAAAGTGATATAAGGCATAGAGCGATTCCTGTTTAAGTATTATGAAGAAAGGTCCCGATATAAGACGGGTGAATAAGAGCGAATCAAATATTTATAACTATTTGTATATTAATTTTTTTGAATTATAGATGTATTTGGCTACACATATTCCCATTTTTATTAGCGTGTGTAAATTATAAAATGCACTAAATGGCATATATATTAGAGTTATTATTATTTGATTCGCTCTAATCCACACGTCGTAAATCGGGACTTTTCTTCAAAAGACTAACATATCTTTTTTATGAGCGAGCACTATTGTTTTGTATAGTACATAGCGATTAACAATTATTATAGCAAAGTATCTTTTATTAAGTATGCTATATGCTAACCCTAACTCTACATTAATAAAAAAAACTTTTAATACATTGATTTATACCAATTACAAACAATTAAAACTTAGGCACGACTTAAAATTGTTACTCGATGTATAATTTATATGGCGCTGAATAAAACATGCGAAATTAAGTAGAAATCAAGCAATATAGGGCGATATTGAGCAAAAAGTGGTAGTAATTACCTTGTGAATGACGCCCAAACTTGCTGTAGCCGTAAATTTGGCCCAATTAGTGGCTTTAGCTAGCCATTCTAAGTTGTTCCTAAAATTAGCAAATTAATTTATATATTTAGTATTATCATAATCATAAATTAACATCCTACTCCAATGCATCGTGCCGCAACTAAAGCAAAGCGCACTATAAATTATAGCAGCTCTGTGGAAAAAATGGTAAATGCCATTAATTGTGAAAAGTTTCTACGATACAAAAAAGAGCATGCTCCTGAATTGGGGGCTAAATTAAAAAGTGGAAAGGCAAAGATATTACAATTTACAATAGACACAATTATTCTAAAAAACCGCCACGAAAGTTTTTAATGTTTAAAAAATAGTAACAATTCAAAAGTCGCTGTTAGAACAAAAAGAAAAGGGCGTTATAAATCAAAAGGTCAGATGTTACCGATGTTTTCATCACGTCAAAAAAACGCTATAACAAAAGCACATTTATAAGGGGAAAAAACATGAATTATTTACATATTAAAGACAATTATAGAATACTGTGAGCTTAAGGAAACGGATTCACTATCATTTGAAAGAATGGAATTACACCACAAACAATTAAACAAAGAGAGTACTATCTCTTGGTAGTAAATCAAGATTTTAAAGACGCTACAATATTAAAAAAAAACTATATTTCTCAGTGAACGTGTAAAAAAAATTATAACCAAAATAAAAACACTATCATTATAAGCACGAGATAAGTGTAAATGATACTATAAAAAAGACGATAGTTTCACAAAAACTTATGACAAAACTGTGACGATATCACAAAACACACTGAAGCAGCATCTCGAAATACCATTCTGCATGCGTAGCCAGCATACAAATAAGAGGGGGAAAATAATGATTTATGGGGGAGGGGAAAAATGATCATTTTTTGTGATTTCAACCAAAATTTTAATAAATTGCACCATATTTTTGGATTTAGAGGGGGCAGCCGCCCCTTCCTGCCCCCCCCCCACGCCTCATGAGGGGCTAAAATTACCTTAAAAAACGGTCGCTGGTAGTACCGCAATTGGCGAACCCGTGGGCGATGATGACCGCGTTGTGGCATATGCTATTCCTGACGGCGTCCTTGCTATTCTTTAGGATTTGGGGGTCGGTTCGGTTGTTTTGGATGAGAAATTGCAAATCCAACTGGATGGGCACGTCTCCGCACAGTATCGAATCCAATTTGTCGTACTGTTGCTCTTTATCCTTACTAACGCTAGGTCCTGGCCCCGTAGCAGAAGTTGGCCGAACGACGCAAGAATCCTAGCATTGCAAAAAAATGTTAGTTGTTATAATCGATGCTGTAAGGAGATTGATAGTAACGTGATCAGGGGGGAAAGGGTCTTATAATGGGGAAGGGGGCAATATTGATTTAGGGAGGGGCAAAATGGTCATTTTTTGAAATTTTAACCATATTTTTAATAAATTTCAACAAATTTTGAATTCCCTTAAGTAAGCCCATCCATAGAGGGAGCCCATCATCATGAACATCATAAATTAAATGGGTTGGGTCGGGTTAGGGATGTTTTGCAATGAAATCGGAAAACGTTCCCTCAAATTTATATTTTCCGCGTCCTTTTTAATTTAGGCAACATTTTGGGACTCTATTGTACGAGGACAACTCTAAAACCTTTGCCGACTCTTGGCCCATTTTAGACGATAATGATATAGATCATCGCTGTATTTAACCAAAATGCTTCTTTTGTTTTATGCTTATTAGTGTTGTAAAACGGCTAGGTTTTGTTTGGTCGACCTTTGGATTTAGTCGATTAAACATAGATAGACAAAAAGTTTGACCAAAAAAATTTTGGTATGCGACTAAGAAAAATAGACCAAAAAACATTTAGTCTGTTTTAGTCATTTCTAGTCGACTAAAACGAAAGGTCGACCAGACAAAACCCATAACACTAATCTGCCCAGTTTTCTTTATTTTCTTCCGGATAAAATCGAAGTCATATAGGGGTTGCTTAAGACTTGTGGCAATTATAAATCAAGTTGAGATAGAAGTATACGTTTAGAGTACTCCTAAGGCCATGAGGTAAATATAGGGAAGATCATTCTCATCGTAATGATCATTGCAGAATGATAAATTATGCCCCTACGAGAATAAAAATAAACAAATTCCAAAACAATTCAAAGAGCACTAACTTTACTAACAACTTAGCTATCGTCGTTATATTTATAATCGTTACCTTGGTGCATATGGGTGACTTTATTCCATCTTCTTTCCTATCCTCGTCCACCTTTGGCCTGGCCGATTCTTGCCTATATTCAAATGGTAAAACCAACTTTTAAACGTAGACATTTTAACATATGAAATGGGCAAAGCTCGTTTTCAATGTTAAAGCACATAAAATAGGAATTAGCTGATAAAGGATTTTTTCCAGTGAAATTTATTAAGCAACTTAAACCGGCACTTTTAATGAGATAGATTTAATAAGCGCATTTTTGCAAAGAAAATTGCACAAGTTAAAGAAATAAATAACACTACCTTTCCATTGGTATGGCAAACATTGAATTATATATATTTTTAGATTTATAGCATATAGAAAACATTTTAAAGATGGCGCTCGCTAATGTTAATACGATACATATAGCCATCTACTCAATTGTAGTTCTACACAATTATACTTATTTAAATTGCAGTTTTGACAAAAAATTTCACCTAACACAAATATATTAACTTACTATTCAGCAAATCTAATGTTCCTTACATGGCAAACAGACCAAAAAATCATTGGTCTGTTTATGTTTAGTGGACTAAAACCAAAGGTCGCCCAAACAAAACCCAGCCGCCGTTTTTACAACACTACTACATATATATAGTATTATTAGTAACGAAAATGTAAAAATCTAGTGCTTTAGGATAAATTACGTTGGATTAGAATCGAGCACATGTTGACTGTCGCCGTTAAGCAGCTGCTGGTCGGGGTTGGGTGAACTCTCAGAAACTTCTGTTTCCATTTGTTCGCTGCCTTCTTTTTCTGAAATTTCACAAATAAGTTCATAACTTTCTCATTGATTAGCCATCGCGCAAGTTATTGATCAATCAAAATTTATAAAAAGCTCAAAAGGTTATAGTGACAAATTTAAGGGCTTGAGCAAAGGTGTGAGAATATATTTTAATTGATCTTAGATATTATTCAGTGGCTAATTTGGCATATTACTAAAGGGTAGAGCGAGGTCGGTATTGGAGTTTTGCTCTTTATCTGATGGTATTAACCCCATAGCTTTTCGCACCCTACGCAAATATCCTTGGGTAGCACATTCGTATGCATCGAAACACATTTGATACGCCATCAAATTATCCTTCTAATCGTGAAATAAATATGTAGGAATTATATTTAGATACTAAAAATTATCATGATTAAGTTTATTTTTATCATACAAATCCTTGGAGCCAAAGGAAGTTCAAAAGAGGTTTGTCTATGTCATATTGTCAGATAATATTGAAAATAAGAGCTTTTTTTAAAACAAAAAATTTTATAAAATGTTTTGAAAAGTTGAAAGTATTAAAACTATGCAAAATGTATCGAGATTAAGTGATAGTATATACAAAAAATAGTGAATTGCATTTTTTAAAGGTGGTCAAAAGTCCTACACTATAGTAAAAAAATTCAATCATGAATTTCATTTAGTCTTGGTGTTAAACCAATTAAGTTATAATTTTCCAGTAACATACATCTGACCCAAAGCCAGGTAAAAACATTTTTATCGTCTGTTATTTAAACTGTAACCTATAAATTCTTAAAACAAGTATAATTTTATTTTATACAATAATTTATACATGTTAACAAAAATTACCTTGTTCTTGGATTTCAAAAGTTTCATCAAGATATTTGCCAGGGCTTGTGGATCATCCAGGTATATTAAGCACTAATATATAATTAAGATAAAGAAATTAGAGTTCATAAGGTGAATGTTTAAATAAAATCACTTGAATAGGTATAATTTATTAATTTTAATCATAGTTGTTTCTTGAAAATAAAATTAACACAAACATTATTAAAAATTGTAGAATCTTGACTACCTGGCAAACATTGATGTAATCAGGTACGGCTTGTCCCATGTATATGTTGATTAATTCTCTCAGAATTAATTTTAGGAAAGTTAAATTTTGGGCATGCAATAATGAAATATTGAAGGTGTAATGCAATAGCTCACGAACACTTTCCTGTTAAAATGAACATATAATCAGTAACATTAGATTAAAATAATAATTATCAAACACAATTTATTATGTTACTGATTCAATCAAAGCCTTTTTAATGATATCCAATCGTCTAGCTTCTATGGCAATACCAATAGCCTAAAAATTATATTAAAAAGTGTAAATTAATGTTGAAAAAAATTAAGTATCATTTGAATAAATCAAAAATGACAAATTTACTCATAACCAATAATATTAAATTTGCTCTGTTTTAAAGCAAATTAGAGCACTAACCTAATATAAAAATGACATAACATGTTTGCACATTTTAAGTTATAATAATATTACCAATTAATCAAAAAAATGGTGAAACCTTAAAAGGATAAAATTATGAATCTAACTTGTTTATATTTTCCATCTTCCAAACAGCGTTGAAACATATCATCTACTAATTTTACAATCCTTGGATCCAAGGGTGGCACGCTAGTAATTTCTTTTGCTTCATATTGTGCTAATCGCTGTTTTATGTAAAAATCCAAACATTTTGCTGATTTAATTAATATATTTTAAACATCAAATTTGATTTAAAATTACATATCATGGTAGTAACATATTCGGATGTATCATTAACATTAAACAATTTTCCTGCTTCTAATGCATAATTTAGGGCTACTTCATATTCTCCCAGATTATAGTAAACCTAATTCAAAATATTTATAAACAAAATTGCTCAATGTGTAATTTGTAGTAAATATAACCAATATAAATATACACTATGATAAAAATTACACAATAATACCCAATCAAAAGAAGGTTATATTGTAATTTTATGAGCTAATACAAAAATCAATTTAAAAATATTAATATTACAAGCATACATGTAAGCATAAATTGCAATATATCAATAATGCTTATTTAAATTGCTAGTTGCATAACTTTAATATGTATGTTTAATCTAATTAAGATACTAATACTTAAAAAATATAAATCTTAATGGACATTTTTGGCAAACTTAGTTTACTTTGGAGACAACTAGTGCAGCCAGATCACGGTGCTTAAAAGTGAGATCCTCTTGCAATACTTCTCTAAAAGATTCACTTTATTTCGTACAAGTAATACTTACAGTTTAGTGACATCTTCAGCAATTTCAGCCCAAAAATCATCAACAATGCTATTAAGTTTGAGCAAAGCAAAATATTTTAATTGCGCATCTTGTTCTTCAAGCAAAGATACAATACCAGCTATATTAAAACATCTAAATTAAGAAAATATATTTATGTACCTGATGATGATATTAAAAGAGTGGCCATTTATGTATAAAAAGTTTCAAAACGAATGGTGGATACAAGACAAAGATTCTAAAATATGGGGACTTGGTTGAGGCAGCACAGAAAAAGGAGCTAAAACTCGTCACGATCATCACATTTCGTTACTCTCGTCACGAAAACCATATGAAAAACCATATGAAAATTGATATGGTGAAAGTGAATCTGGGCATCAGATTTATAAAATGGTGAAATTATAATATGTAATTATACTTAATAAAATGATACTATAATTGTTAATTAAAACAAATTAAGGTATATCAAAATGTATAATATTATTTTTTAAATAAATACATATTATCAAATAAATCACTAAATCTAACCCTAGCCTATATTACATTTTCCCTATATTACATTTTGCAAAAAAGTGGGTGAAAGTATATATCTTAGATCTTAGCTATATGTAGGTAATTATTTAATTTTATAAAATGAGAACCAAAATTTTATTAATTCTCATGTATACAATATTTATTAAAATTCAGTGAACAATATGTATTATATAAGATTGATCATTTTCCCTTGATTTATCTTTTTGATGTTTGAGTCACTTTCTCGTTGTATTGCTTTAATGTGATCTATGAACTCGTAGATGTTAGGGTGTGTTTTAATTTGTTGTGGAATTCTTCTATGTGATTATTGGGTTAGGGTTAGGTTTAAATTACTTGGTAATAAATTCCTGGGTTTTTTCCTATCTTTGCTTTGGTATAGGAGTATCGGCTATAAGTCAACACCTGACCATTTCTTGCTGACTTCGTAAATTTTAAAAAATATGTACAGCCTATATAATTACACTTACTTAATTTATCTTTAGCTAGAAAATTTCTAAATTCTTGCACAAATGCCATGTAACAATATGCAAACGATTGGTAGCTAGGTAATCTCTAAAATACGAACCTAATTTTGTGCTGCTTTTTGTGACGATTGTGCTGCCTCAACCATGATTCTAAAATATGTTCTAATCACCTGCAAAAGATTGAATCTATGTGGCAAAAATTAAACCTTTTTATGAAAACAAAGGTGTCATGCAATTTTCACATTAAAAGTCTTCATTATATGGAGATTGATTTAATTTGTATAAACGTATTCGTATTGAGGTTTACTGTTGACATACAGTATCACCTTAATGATTTGAATATCACTTTATTCACACTTTTTCTTACTCTATTCGAATACACACTATTCATACTCCTCCTTATTTTATTCACACTCATTATAATTTCAATAACCCCCAACTACCTTACTAGTTATTCATATTAACATCTTTAAAATGGTATATAGGCTAATGCTTAACGATAGAGATATGTTCTTTTGGTTAGATAAATTGGGCACTAAATTCGTCACCAAATGACACTAAAGAAAGGATCGAGACACAACAAGCAACATTTCAACCTCTCCACCATCTCGATCTACACATGTCTTAACGCTGTGAGGAAAAAAAGCCTATCAATGGTTAAAATGATGAAACATAGACCCTTACATACATTTTTGCAACGTTCCCCGAAGATTGAATTGTCCCCTACTCATCATGGCCATCACAAACAATTTAACACAAACCTATACGGCCTTTGATTTATGAGCAAGGACTACAATTTCGGCGAAACAATGCATTTCTACACCATCACTTACATATATTTTTTTGCACTCCATACAAATAGGAGGGAGGTAATATAGTATTACCTTTATGATTTGAATATCACTTTATTCACTACTCTATTTGAATACACACTATTCATACTCCTCCTTATTTTATTCACACTCATTATAATTTGAATAACTCCCAACTAGTGTTGTAAAAAACCAAGGTTTTAGATTGGTCGCCTGCAAGGGTTAGCGTTTTTTCCCACCAAACCCTTTCAGTGTTAGGTGAATTTTTTTGGTTCACCCTTGGTGTTTGGCGCTTTTTACACCCATACACCAAGAGTGTTTGGGTGAAATTTTTTGGTTCACCCTTGGTGTATTGGCGCTTTTCACACCCATACACCAAGGGTGTTTGGGTGAAATTTTTTGGTTCACCCTTGGTGTATTGGCGCTTTTCACACCCATACACCAAGGGTGTTTGGGTGAAATTTTTTGGTTCACCCTTGGTGTATTGGCGCCTTTCACACCCATACACCTTTGGTAACCTTTTGGTTTGGTTTTGGTCGTTTTGGGTTGTGTATGGAAATATGTGAAGTTTTTATAATTTTTGTATTTATTAGTTATTTATTTTTGTAATGAACTTTTATTGATGGGAAATATGAAATGACGTCACTAAGTGGAAAGTATCATACTTGCTAGTTATAATCAACCTATAATTTGTTCCAATTGGTATGCGATGCATCATTCATGCAGATCATTAAAGGTGTATTATGAAAATATTTTTTCACCTGTTAATTGTGAAACAGGTGACAAATGTCAAAATCTTTAATATCTATTGAAATGATAATTTTTTTTTGAAAATTGGTTCATTATATGACTAAAACAAGTTTTAAACTCGAAAATAATATTTTTTCACCTGTTCAATGTGAAACAGGTGACAAATTCCAAAATCTTTAATATCTATTGAAATGAATATTTTTTTTGGAAATTGGTTCATTATTTGACTAAAACAAGTTTTAAACTCGAAAAAAATATTTTTTCACCTGTTCAATGTGAAACAGGTGACAAATGTCAAATTCTTTAATATCTATTGAAATGAATATTTTTTCTTGGAAATTGGTTCATTATATGACTAAAACAATTTTTAAACTCGAAAAAAAATATTTTTTCACCTGTTCAATGTGAAACAGGTGACAAATGTCAAAATCTTTAATATCTATTGAAATGAATATTTTTTTTTGGGAATTGGTTCATTATATGACTAAAACAAGTTTTAAACTCAAAAATAATATTTTTTCACCTGTTCAATGTGAAACAGGTGACAAATGTCAAAATCTTTAATATCTATTGAAATGAATATTTTTTTTTGAAAATTGGTTCATTATATGACTAAAACAAGTTTTAAACTCGAAAATAATATTTTTTCACCTGTTCAATGTGAAACAGGTGACAAATTCCAAAATCTTTAATATCTATTGAAATGAATATTTTTTTTGAAAATTGGTTCATTATATGACTAAAACAAGTTTTAAACTCGAAAATAATATTTTTTCACCTGTTCAATGTGAAACAGGTGACAAATGTCAAAATCTTTAATATCTATTGAAATGAATATTTTTTTTTGGGAATTGGTTCATTATATGACGAAAACAAGTTTTAAACTCGAAAATAATATTTTTTCACCTGTTCAATGTGAAACAGGTGACAAATTCCAAAATCTTTAATATCTATTGAAATGAATATTTTTTTTGGAAATTGGTTCATTATTTGACTAAAACAAGTTTTAAACTCGAAAAAAATATTTTTTCACCTGTTCAATGTGAAACAGGTGACAAATGTCAAATTCTTTAATATCTATTGAAATGAATATTTTTTTTTGGGAATTGGTTCATTATATGACGAAAACAAGTTTTAAACTCGAAAATAATATTTTTTCACCTGTTCAATGTGAAACAGGTGACAAATTCCAAAATCTTTAATATCTATTGAAATCAATAGGTGAAAAAATATTTTTTTCGAGTCTAAAAATTGCTTTAGTCATATATTCAACCAATTTCCAAAAAAAAATATTCATTTCAATAGATATTAAAGATTTTGACATGTGTCCCCTGTTTCACATTGAACAGGTGAAAAAATATTTTTTTCGAGTCTAAAAATTGCTTTAGTCATATATTCAACCAATTTCCAAAAAAAAATATTCATTTCAATAGATAATAAAGATTTTGGAATTTGTCACCTGTTTCACATTTAACAGGTGACAAAATATTATTTTTGAGTTTAAAACTTGTTTTAGTCATATAGTGAACCAATTTCCAAAAAAAAATATTCATTTCAATAGATATTAAAGATTTTGACATTTGTCACCTGTTTCACATTGAACAGGTGAAAAAATATTATTTTCGAGTTTAAAACTTGTTTTAGTCATATAATGAACCAATTCCCAAAAAAAAATATTCATTTCAATAGATATTAAAGATTTTGACATTTGTCACCTGTTTCACATTGAACAGGTGAAAAAATATTTTTTTCGAGTGTAAAAATTGTTTTAGTCATATAATGAACCAATTTTCAAAAAAAAATATTCATTTCAATAGATATTAAAGATTTTGACATTTGTCACCTGTTTCACATTGAACAGGTGAAAAAATATTATTTTTGAGTTTAAAACTTGTTTTAGTCATATAATGAACCAATTCCCAAAAAAAAATATTCATTTCAATAGATATTAAAGATTTTGACATTTGTCACCTGTTTCACATTGAACAGGTGAAAAAATATTATTTTCGAGTTTAAAAATTGTTTTAGTCATATAATGAACCAATTTTCAAAAAAAAATATTCATTTCAATAGATATTAAAGATTTTGACATTTGTCACCTGTTTCACATTGAACAGGTGAAAAAATATTTTTTTTGAGTTTAAAACTTGTTTTAGTCATATAATGAACCAATTCCCAAAAAAAAATATTCATTTCAATAGATATTAAAGATTTTGACATTTGTCACCTGTTTCACATTGAACAAGTGAAAAAATATTATTTTCGAGTTTAAAAATTGTTTTAGTCATATAATGAACCAATTTCCAAAAAAAAATATTCATTTCAATAGATATTAAAGAATTTGACATTTGTCACCTGTTTCACATTGAACAGGTGAAAAAATATTTTTTTCGAGTTTAAAACTTGTTTTAGTCAAATAATGAACCAATTTCCAAAAAAAATATTCATTTTAATAGATATCAAAGATTTTGGAATTTGTCCCCTGTTTCACATTGAACAGGTGAAAAAATATTTTTTTCGAGTCTAAAAATTGCTTTAGTCATATATTCAACCAATTTTCAAAAAAAAATATTCATTTCAATAGATATTAAAGATTTTGACATTTGTCACCTGTTTCACAATTAACAGGTGAAAAAATATTTTCATAATACACCTTTAATGATCTGCATGAATGATGCATCGCATACCAATTGGAACAAATTATAGGTTGATTATAACTAGCAAGTATGATACTTTCCACTTAGTGACGTCATTTCATATTTCCCATCAATAAAAGTTCATTACAAAAATAAATACCTAATAAATACAAAAATTATAAAAACTTCACATATTTCCATACACAACCCAAAACGACCAAAACCAAACCAAAAGGTTACCAAAGGTGTATGGGTGTGAAAGGCGCCAATACACCAAGGGTGAACCAAAAAATTTCACCCAAACACCCTTGGTGTATGGGTGTGAAAAGCGCCAATACACCAAGGGTGAACCAAAAAATTTCACCCAAACACCCTTGGTGTATGGGTGTGAAAAGCGCCAATACACCAAGGGTGAACCAAAAAATTTCACCCAAACACTCTTGGTGTATGGGTGTAAAAAGCGCCAAACACCAAGGGTGAACCAAAAAAATTCACCTAACACTGAAAGGGTTTGGCGTAATTTATACACCAATTACCAAGCTTGGCAACACGCTGGGAAAAACCAGCCAGCCGTTTTTACAACACTACTCCCAACTACCTTACTAGTTATTCATATTAACATCTTTAAAATGGTATATAAGCTAATGCTTAACGATAGATATATGATCTTTTGGTTATAATAAAACTTATGTTATATTTAGTGATTAAGTAGGTTAAAACCCCTACAGACATGTGTGGTATTTAATTCACCACTTTAGTAATGTTTAAACTATTGAGTTAGGAGAGTATGAATTTATTATAACAACAGGGAATCAAACAAACATATAAGCGAAACGCGAGCGAACGTTAATAATATGAACCGAGGAAATTGGAGGAAGATAAAAACATATGTGTTTCGTCGACTTGCTACATTCTCAATGTTCATGTCGCTACAGATATTCTCCCCCTAGATTGTTTGGAGCAACACTAAACGATCGATTAGGTGGACACCATCTCGCCTGTGTATCACTTGTATTGGCAAAGTCTTTTGGGCCAATGGACATGTCTGCCACTGCGAGTGGTTTTGACTGGTTGTTGCTCCTGCTCTGGTTCTTGTGAAATAGGTTTCTTGAGGGAGGTTTCTTGATTATGTACCGGTTTCTTGCTTTCTACATGAGCCGGCTTCCGGTCGATTGATATGGAGTCCTTTTTCCATTTTTCTCGATTATAAAGTACTTAAGTCTACGAAGTAAGACTTTGAAGGGCCCATCGTAGGGTGGGGTGAGTGGTTTGCGTACTGTATCATTTCTGACAAACACTTGCGGTGTTTCCCACAGGTATCGATTTACCTGTTCTTTTGTTTCTCCATGGTGGTGTGGCACGGGGTACGGCGACGCCATCATCGCTTCTCTCAACTTCTCGACGAATTGATGTACTTGTTCTGCTGATTGTTGCGTTGTTTCTTGTGAGAAATAATCTCCTGGGAGACTTAAGTTAGTCTCGTATAGCACTTCCGCCGGCGTGCGACCAATGTCCTCCTTGATGGTTGTGCGGATACCTAATAGGACAAAGGGCAGAACTTCACTCCATTTTGTGTTTCCTGAGGCTTTTAACGAAGCCTTTAACTGCCGGTGGAAACGTTCGACTACCCCGTTCGCGGACGGGTGGTAAGCTGTAGTTTTGATGTGTTCGCATCCTAAAATATTCGCGAACTCTCTAAAAAGCTGTGACTGAAACTGGGATCTCCTATCTGTGGTAACTGTACTCGGAACCCCATAATTTGCCACCCAGTTCTTGATAAATTTGTCCGCGATAACTTCGGCGGATGTTTCTTTAAGTGGTATGGCCATGGGCCATCTCGAGAAACGGTCAACTGCCGTTAGCATGTGAGTGAACCCGTTGGAGGGTGGTAGTGGTCCTACTACATCCAAGTGGACATGAGCGAATCTGGCATCGGGTTGTTTAAAAGTACCTGGTTTCGTAATGTGTGTCGGTGTACTTTACAACGTTGACATCTTAGGCATGTTCTTGCCCAGTTAGTGACGTCCTTGTTGATAGATGCCCAGACTACGCGACTAGTGATGAGCTTTAGGGTGGATCGAACTCCTGGGTGTGATAACGAGTGAAAATGGTCAAAAACTGTTCTCCTCAGTGCGTCAGGTATGACCGGTCGAGGTTTAGTAGTCGACAAATCGCAAAGGATTTTGTTATCTGACGGGATGGGTAATACTTGCAGTTTTAGTGAATTAGTATCTTCTAAACCTTCCAAAGATTTGTCGTTTTTTTGGTGCTTGCTAATGGCGTCTAATTCTGGCATTTTTGGAAGATTTACCGCGTCTACTCCTATCCGAGATAGAGCATCTGCTACTGTGTTTCCTTCGCCTTTAATGAAGCGAATGTCAGTGGTATATTGTGAGATTAGGTCGAGCTGTCGTACCTCTCTCGGAGAGTACTTATCAGGCTTAGCGTCAAAGGCGTATGTGAGTGGTTTGTGGTCGGTGTACACGGTAAATATTCGGCCTTCCAGGATGTGTCGAAAATGCTTGATTGCTAAGTAAATGGCGAGAAGCTCACGACCAAATGTACTGTATCGTGATTGTGTTGGCTGAAGTTTAGTAGAGAAAAACGCTATTGGTGTAGTCTCTCCGGCCATTGTTTGTTGTAATACCGCACCGACTGCTGAATTAGAGGAGTCTGTTGTTAGTGTAATTTGGGTTTCTGGACTGGTATTCAAAAAATTTAGCTTGGTAAAATTGATTAGAGCAGATTTTGCTGTGTCGAAAGCTTCTTCCTGAAGTTTGTTGAACGCTATAGATTTTTGCGGATTCTTTAGTATGTCTGTCAACGGATTTAGGGTTTTAGCAATATTGGGCAGAAATCTTCGATAGGAGTTGATCATGCCTAAGAATCTTCGGAGTTGTTTACATGAAACTGGCGTTGCAAAGTTTTTAATAGCCTCAATCTTCTCTGGTAAAGGAATAATACCTGCGGCCGAAACTTTGTGGCCCAGGAACTCTAATTCTCACACTCCAAATTGACATTTTGCAGGGTTGATCCTGAGGTCGTACTTTTGGAGTCGTTGCAAGACGGTCTTTAGATGTACCTCGTGTTCCTCTTCTGAGCCGCTTGCTATAAGTACATCGTCTATGTACGCGTAGGCGTAATTCAGTCCTCGCAAAACTTCGTCTATGAATCTTTGGAAAGTTTGGGCTGCATTCTTTAGACCAAACGGCATCCTCGTGAATTCGTAAAGACCGAATGGTGTCGTCACGGCTGTTTTACAGATGTCGTCCGGCGCTACCGGGATGTGGTGGTAGGCTCTAACTAAATTCAGCTTGAAAAAATTGCTTTTCCGTGAAGGTTAGCTTTGAAGTCGTGAATGTGAGGAATTGGGTACCTGTCTGGTACGGTGACTTTGTTCAAGGCTCTATAATCTCCACACGGACGCCAGTCACCTGATTTTTTAGCAGCCAAATGTATTGGTGCCGCCCAGTTGCTTTTAGATTTCCTTATGATTCCCAGTTCCAACATATATTCAAATTCTTTCTTAGCAACATTAAGTTTTTCAGCAGTAAGTCGCCTTGGACGTGCGTATTGTGCCTGCCCTTTTGTTGCTATGTGGTGAAAGATGTCGTTGGTTGAAATTTGTTGGGTGAAATTTAAAGGAGTTAGGAGTGATGGAAAGTTGTTGATCACAGATTCCAACTTAGAGTCCTGAATCGAGAGAGCTATGCGGATTCCTAACGTTTGATGATGGGTGGAAATTCCTTTTGAAGTTACGTGAGTCAGACCATCAATTAATCGCAGGTTTTTTACATCTACGATGATGTTGTATTGGTGCAAGAGGTCGGCTCCAATGATAGGGGTGTGTACCTCGGCGATCAGAAATAACTACTGTATTGGGCGTCACAGACCTAGATTGATGGACAACATCTTTTGTCCATAGGTAGAGATATTGCTAATATTGGCCGCCTGCAATACTGGACCATTTGGTACCTTAGATGAATTGACGGGTCTTGGAATGATGGACACGTCAGCTCCTGTATCAATCAGAAATTTATGTCCTGACATACGATCAATGATGTAGAATAGGCGACTTGGTTTATGACCGTTTCCGGAAGTCGCCTGATTGTAAAGGTCAGTTAGTTTTTTGACTGGGAGTTTGAGGTAAATGCACATGGTTGTGTGCATTTTTGAGCGTTACCCTTGAACTTGTGGTGATACCAACAAATTTCTTCCCGACGGTGTCTTGATGTTGACCGTGATCTGCTTGAGGATCTCCAAACCTTTTTACTTCGTGGTGGCTGATTGACCAGCTGGTTTACTTTCAATTCCAACTGTGCGACCATTTTTACCAGTTCCTGGACTTCGTTTGTTTGGCTCATTTGAGGGCTTGCTATGGAAGCTACGCTGTTGGCCGTATATGTCTCGTAGATTTTGTCTGCCACCTCAGCCAAATGTGCCAGAGACTTTTCTTCTCCTACGCATGTTAAGATACCTGTTACCTCCCTTGGAAGTTTTTGTGTCCAAAGGGTTTTTAGAATTTTATCACTCATTTGATGTTCCCCGACAAGGCTCTTCAAATGCCTAAGCAATTGGGACGGTGTTTTGTCTCCCAAATATATGTCCTTGAACAGCTTGTCTATTCTTTTTGCTTCACTCTCCACTCTCACCCATTCTTTTGATTAAGGTTTGCTTTAACACCTCATAAGGGTTTTCATCTGGGATGTTAAGTATAAGGTCGGCCACTTCTTCGGCTATCTCAACCGGGAGAGATTCTAAAAGGTAAGCATACTTGACTCTTTGTGATGTGATTTTCCTAGTGGAAAATATTGCGTCGACCTGAGCTATCCAGATTTGGATGTTTCTGAGGTGAAATGTAGGTAGCTTGATGTATACTGGTGATGTGTTTGCCGTGGTGGGAGTTTTGGATGCTGTCTCATTGTAGAGAGTTGAATTGTCAGACGATTGTGTATCCATATCACGTCTGACGGTCACCAATGTGGTATTTAATTCACCACTTTAGTAATGTTTAAACGAATCATGGTTGAGGCAGCACAATCGTCACAAAAAGCAGCACAAAATTAGGTTCGTATTTTAGAGATTACCTAGCTACCTATCGTTGCATATTGTTACATGGCATTTGTGCAAGAATTTAGAAATTTTCTAGCGAAAGATAAATTAAGTAAGTGTAATTATATAGGCTGTACATATTTTTTAGAATTTACGAAGTCAGCAAGAAATGGTCAGGTGTTGACTTATGGCTGATACTCCTATACCAAAGCAAAGATAGGAAAAAACCCAGAAATTTATTACCAAGTAATTTAACCCTAACCCAATAATCACATAGAAGGATTCCACAACAAATTAAAACACATGATAAAACAATCCCACCCTAACATCTACGAGTTCATAGATCACATTAAAGCAATACAACGAGAAAGTGACTCCAAGGAGGGATGCAGGATTAAATTCTGTTATTGATATGATCCGTTGCAATTATAGCAAACCTGCCAACGATGCAACTATTCGTAAGTTATTTTACCCAAAGAAAAATGAATTATCCGTTGAAAATAATTTACTTTACTGGCAAAATCGGTTAGTGGTTCCAGAAAATTTCAAGCAAGCTGTGCTCGAGTATCTGCACACCGGACATCCAGGGATATCGGGCATGATTGACCTAGCAAAATTTTATTGTTGGTGGCCAAATATTAACGATGATATTGAAAACTTTGTTCACAGGTGTCAAAGCTGCCAACAAACTCGACCGAATATGGCCGAATCTCCCTTATATTTATGGCCTACTACGGAGGAGCCAATGGACCGTGTACATATCGATTTGGCTGGTCGAGTTAACCACAAATATTGGCTAGTATTAGTAGATGCGTATTCAAAATGGCCAGAAGTAAGGATTTTAAATTCGCTACATTCAGATGGAATTATCAAGGCGTTGCGGGAATGGTTTGCACGGTTAGGAGTGCCTAGGGTCATAGTCACGGACAATGGGGGACAATTTACGGGACAAGAATTGGCAATTTTCACAAGAGCAAACGGAATTAAACACGTTCGGACATCCCCATATCACCCAAAATCTAATGGCTTATGTGAAAGATTTATTAAGACTTTGAAAATGCGGTTCTACTTTTAAGACAAATCGAGATGAAGAAAAGTCGATTGCTCAAGTCTTGATGACTTATAGACTGACTCCCCATAATACTACCAGCGTGTCTCCTAGTGAACTAATGTTCAAAAGAAGAATAAGGTCCTCCTTGGACCAGCTACGTCGATCAGGTAGAGAGATAACAATAGATAATATATGGAAGCAGAAATATTATCACGATAGGAAGGCTTTTTACCGTACCTTTGAGGAAGGAGATAAAGTATGGGTAAAAAATGAAATGGAAAAGGGTTGGCACGCTGGAGTAGTGAATCACATAAAGAATGATTGGTCCTACGATGTTTGGGCAGAAGGGCGAGTAAAGCGGAAGCATGCAGACCAGTTAAGAAGAGCATTGGGGAATGTAACGAACTGGATAGGGGGTGATGACGAGAGGGAAGTACGAGAACAAGTAACCACGGCAATTAGTCCACGACCGCAGCGACGACGCCAACCTCCAAGAAGATACGATGAAGAATATTATTAACTTAGGGGGGACTATTGTAATATATTGTTAAGCGTTCCTTGTGTATATATTTTATGTTACATATGTTTTCCTTGTTCTAAATACATTACTATTGTCCGGTTGTTATAATTCCATATCGTAAATAAATACTACAACTCAAACATCAAAAAGATAAATCAAGTGAAAATGATCAATCTTATATAATACATATTGTTCACTGAATTTTAATAAATATTGTATACATGAGAATTAATAAAATTTTGGTTCTCATTTTATGAAATCTTTCAGATATAATTGATGATGACAAATTATTAAATAATTACATACATATAGCTAAGATCTAATATATATACTTTCACCCACTTCTCTGCAAAATGTAATATAAGCAAGGGTTAGATTTAGTAATTTATTTGATAATATGTATTTATTTATAAAATAGTATTATACATTTTGATATACCTTATTTTGTTTTAATTAACAATTATAGTATCCTTTTATTAAGTATAATTACATATTATAATTTCACCATTTTATAAATAATTACCTACATATAGCTAAGATCTAAGATATATACTTTCACCACTTCTGTGCAAAATGTAATATAGGGAAAATGTAATATAGGCAAGGGTTAGGGTTAGATTTAGTGATTTATTTGATAATATTTATTTATTTATAAAATAATATTATACATTTTGATATACCTTATTTTGTTTTAATTAACAATTATAGTATCCTTTTATTAAGTATAATTACATATTATAATTTCACCATTTTATAAATCTGATGCCCAGATTCACTTTCACCATATCAATTTTCATATGGTTTTTCATATGGTTTTCGTGACGAGAGTAACGAAATGTGATGATCGTGACGAGTTTTAGCTCCTTTTTCTCTGCTGCCTCAACCAAGTCCCGTTTAAACTATTAAGTTAGGAGAGTATGAATTTATTATAACAACAGGGAATCAAACAAACATATAAGCGAAACGCGAGTGAACGTTAATAATATGAACCGAGGAAATTGGAGGAAGATAAAAACATACGTGTTTCGTCGACTTGCTACATTCTCAATGTTCATGTCGCTACACATGAAAATCGATGACTCAATCAGACAAAAAAAAGTTTGGTTAATGCGAGTAAATAGAAATATTCTTAAATGGATCAAACCTTGGAAGAAAACTAACGAAACAATTTAAACTGATTTTAAATATGATTATAAAACAATTTAACTATATTTGTAGGCAGATGGTGTGTGAAGACGATTTTAGTGATACTTATGTACTTACAATGAGCATGGGGAATCATTTTATGTTTTGAAAATTGGAAATTTTTGTGCAATCAGATAACCAAACACTCAGACAAATATGATAAATGAATCCACAATAACAATTATGGGTGTCCCCTTAGCTGATTACCTTGGAAATACTATTGAAGAGACCAATATATTAATCTCTTGCTGTATGTTTTGCTACTTATTTGCTCCATTAAATATTAATTGCTATGCAATTTATGGGCTCGTTTTTTGGTGTCCGTCCGTCCGTCCGTCGTCCATTACCCTCCCTATCTATTTGCATTGGGGATATTAGGTTATCGCTTTTTTAAATTAATGCATGAGAAAGAGGTGCCCCACCCCTCATCTCTATCTCCCTTGCTGTGTTATTTTTTAAATTAATGCATAAGAGGTGCCCCACCCCTCATCTCCCTCGGTGTGTTATATATAAGATTTGTTAAATTATCTATTATATAATAAACATAGATAAAAGTTGTTTACTTTTAATGCTATGCAATTTAACTAGTTATATAATAAACATAAATAAAAGTTGTTTACTTTTTAATTGCTATGCAATTTAACTAGTTTTGGGGTTAGAACCCCGGAGTTTTTTTTGACTCTTATGATTGTTCTTGTTACTATCATTGATAATAAGAATTTTTGGCCGTCCGCTGGCTGCTGACCAATGAAAAAAATGACCATTGGCCAAAATGTGAATCGAAATTATTTTTTTCGTTTTTTTTGACTATTATGATTGTTCCTGTTTCTACCATTGCTATTATGACTTTTTGGCCGTCCGCTGGCTCCTGACCAATGGAAAAAATGACCATTGGCCAAAATGTGAATCCGAGTTTATTTTTTCGTTTTTTTTTGACTATTATGATTGTTCCTGTTACTACCATTGCTATTATGACTTTTTGGCCGTCCGCTGGCTCCTGACCGATGGAAAAATGACCATTGGCTAAAATGTGAATCGAAATTATTTTTTTCGTTTTTTTTGACTATTATGATTGTTCCTTTTCCTACCATTGCTATTATGACTTTTTGGCCGTCCGCTGGCTGCTGACCAATGGAATAAAATGACCATTGGCCAAAATGTGATTCGAAAACTTTTTTTTCGTTTTTTTTGACTATTATGAATTTATATCCACTTTTACCGTGTCCTGGCTGCTGACCAATGGAAAAAAATGACCATTGGCCAAAATGTGATTCGAGAATTTTTTTTTTCGTTTTTTTTACTCTTATGAATTTATATCCACTTTTACCGTGTGCTGGCTGCTGACCAATGGAAAAAAATGACCATTGGCCAAAGTGAGCTTCAAAATTTTTTTTCCGTTTTTTTGGCTATTATTGACTTATAGAGTATCTGTTGGTACTGACCAATAGAGAAAAAGTGACCATTGGCCAAATTTTTGATTTTTTTAATTAAAAATTGTTCAAATTCAACAAAAAATTTTTCCCAACAATTCTGCAAATTCTTAACATTGTGTTGTTTTATAATATAATGTTTGTTAGACCCATAATCACTAAAGGCTATAAAAACTAATGTAATACGCAACTAGATGCAAACACTAAATCTAACCCTAACCCTTGCCTATATTACATTTTGCCTATATTACATTTTGCCTATAATGGAAAATTTGTATAAATAATTAATTAATCATTAGGCAATTAATACCCCCCTATAGGCATTCTCGCCCCTTCCCACCTTTCTCCCCCATAAATTGCATAGCAAATATGATACATTTATACGAAGTACAGATGAGTCGTCCCCCCTTCCCTTCCCCTCTTCCCTTCCCTTCTCCCCCTTCCCACGAGGGCCGAAGGCCCGAGTATATAATTAATTCTTGATATAATTGTTTATTTAAGTTATGATATTTATTTCTCTATATTAAATGCTTATCATAATGATAAAAGGTATTTGCCTAGTTTCAAATGTAGTTTCATTTTGCATTTATGTTCCTATATATAAAATGTTATTTACCAAACATAAGCATAAGGAATGAATATAAATAATATGTTTGCTTTGTTGATTTATCATATTTGGCCTATGACAATTATTAAAGTCTTAATCTAAATATTTGATTAAATTTCAATCATTGCTCAATAACCTAATATTTTTTAATTTCTCATGCTTTCATATAAAATAGTTATTCAATTTATTATATTTCAAACACATCTCTTTTCTTTTTTAAGCCTATAAGTCTAAATCGTTAAATGAAATTATTTGGCTTAAATATGATTGTTATTATAACAGGACACATATTTGATCCTTGAGTTGGAACATTGCTAATAAACTCTCTAGGTTCTTGATAAAATGGACTTTGAGATAAGGATATAATAATAAAAAGGCCACAACCTTATGAATATTAGATATCCTTTATCTATTACTTTCTACCAGCTTATTAATAAAATCAGAATATCCACATAATAAAGAAATGTAAATATAGTTTATTTTTGCCCTTAAACCTCTAGACCACTCATATAGTTCATTAAAAGTTTGATATTCCTGGGTTCCATGACAAAAATTTAAATGTGGCTTTGCCACAAATTTGAGCAGTAAGATTTTATTTTATATTTTAATTATAACTTTCCAAATATAAACATTTGCATTGGAAAACTTTGATAGTGGAATTATATTAAATTTTAAGATTTATTTATTTTATTTTGACTATAGAGTTAACCCCCCTAAATAATCCTATAAAATAAATAATAAGCAAATGTTGGCATCACTAATTTAATTTCCTTTATATTTTATCAAAATGCAACCAATGTTTATTTGTTATATCTTGGAAAATAAGATTTATAAGAACTATTGATTTAATAGTCTAAAAATTCCCTATTGATATTTCTCCTGCCACTATTATAATTAGAACCTAAAATTACAAAATTATATTTTACAGTAAAAACTGCAAATTTTTTTTATTTCTGTTCCATTATATTTTTAAATTATTTTAGTAGTTAGAATTAAACAACTTTGAAAAAGTTTATTTATCAACATGCCCCCAATCCTCTCCCTCCACGTTATGGCTGTGAGACCTCCCCTCCAGCCTCGATCCCTTGTAACACAAAAACTCTCCCTGTCAAATATACAGCTTATATAAAACTACGTCCTCCCCTAGCTTTCACTTGATATCCAGTATCTAAAAATAGTGCAACTAGATATTTCTAATCTGCTCGGGAAGCAGACGCCTACTCCTACTACCATGAATGGCCGGCACCTCTCTTGACAAGGGCCAGCCAAAATATAAATCAAAATAAACTTATTTAGCACAAGCTAACTTTAACCTTGAGACTAGTTAAGTGTTTCCACCTTCTATCTCCTCCCCCTCCCCTCCCCCACTTTTATTATTTATTTTTTGAACCATAATATGGATTTTTACAAATAATGTAGTTATATAACTCTATCTTCCCCTCGCCCTGCCCCTCCCTTCTAAAGAGTGCAGTTGATGCGAACTGTCTTATAGAACTTAAGAGCTTACGTCTAGGTTATGGCTTTAATTTGTATAATAACTTTTTTCTCTCTTCCCCCTTTCCCCCCTCCCCCACCTAGCGGCTACTATCCAGAGATATGCAACCAATCATGGCGCACTGTCTGAATTTCAGAGCTCGCCCCTGCCTTATAAACAAAAGCAAGGAAAATAAATAATCCTTGCCTAAAACAAACGAATTTTCAGTTTAGGAACCCACGCAAATAATATAACCATTCTCGCTGCTTCATCTCTATAATATGTGCGACTATTGTAACTTTTATTTGTTTGATTGCTAAGCCTAGCAAATATTAATTTTATTTTTAATTGCTAAGCCATGCAATATAATTTTATTTTTAATTCCTTCCAGCACAAAATTCTTTTATTTTGCACTGATCGAATCCCGCGCCATCATTACTGTTTTATTTTTTCGATTTCAATTTTTACAATTATTTTTATGCAAATGTACATTATACTTATCTTATGATAAAGTTACATAATAGCTGTTAATTAATTTTTCATAACAAAGAAAAGTAGGCTCATCAAAGAGCTCTAATTACAGTTTAAATATACATAGCTTATATGTAGGTTTTTATTGAAGACATGGCCAGCGGAGAAATGTTATTATACGTAATTATTGATTAAAGTCCTTTAATTTAATGAGGATTGCATGCCACAAATAGTAAATAAAAAATAGGAGACCTTTGAAGAAAATATATACAATCTAAATCTGCCTATTGTTCCCCTAATATATATATATATATATTTTTAACTTTCACCCATGCTTTAAGTCTAACGCTCAATTCTTTGCATCTAGGAACGATAGCGCTATTGTGCAATTTTTTCCCCCTCCTACCATAACGTTTTATTTATAAACGACTCAGCCATATATCGATCCCAATAACTATTTGCCAAAAAGGACAAGTTTTTACGAATTACCGACATCTTGTAGATAATCTTGATAATTGTTTTTACTTAATTACTTTCCATCTCCCTCCTTGTCTCCCTTTTTTTCTATGCTGACGGAGGCGGACATTGATACCTAAATCAATAAGTTCAAATGTGAAGTACCTCGGCCAAAATTGTGAAAATACGTCCCAAGCAAGCTGAAATCCACAAAGTTGTGGCTCAATTCTCCGTCGTAATGAAAAGAAAAGACTCAAATTACCACATCATCTATCCATTAGCCTGAGCCTGAAGCCCAAACTAGTAAACCATGGAGAGCCTTCGAGTCCTCCTGCCACAGTCTCAAGGGAGAATCAATAATTAATTACGCTTTTACATACTAACACACTAACAAATGAACACAAAAAAATTAAACGGCATAGTACTTCAACTCGACTAACTAGATGCGATCTTTTTAGACAGGAGCGCTTGAATAAATTTGTCACCAATCACCTAGTTTACAAGTTTTATGTCAACACGTCAAGAAAATTAATTACCATCCGTAAACCACCAAGCCCTCTTCCCGCAGTCTGAAAATGATTCAATCAGGTACCAGTGTGCAACTGAACGAGGTAAACTATCTCTTATCTCCAGTAATTGCCGTAGATGGTATGTTAATTTTTGTTTCATTTATGATTATTATATAAACCGAGTGTACTGCCTACTGACTTGCAGCTCCTCTATACCTGTACTATTGTGACTTCTAATCCAATAGGCCCTCATACATATCTCTAAAGATGTAGACTTTGAGTCGTCTTAACCCGAGTATACGTTAAGAAAAAACGAATGTTAGTCTGGGCGGTCATATGTATGTATGTATTTAACCTTTTTAAGTTAAGTTTTAATTGCTATTCAATTTATGGGCTTGTTTTTTGTTGTCAGTTGTCCGTCCGTCCGTTGTCCGTGGGACCGTCCGTCCACCAAGTTTTTTGCGCCAGGTTTCTCACCTGGAGGTTCGAGTTCAATCCCGGGAGAGGACAAGAATTTTTTTTAATTGCTATGCAATTTATGGGCTCACTTTTTATTTTCCGATGTCTTGTCACGCTCTTCGGTGTCTTGCACCGAATGTCTTGTCTTGCACCGAATGTCTTGCCTTGCACCGAATGTCTTGGTGTCTTGCACCGAAATGTCTTGCACCGAAATGTCTTGCACCGAATGACGCTGTTTACTTTTATTATTAATTGCTATTATTAATTTAACTAGTTTTTGGGTTCGAATCCCGGGTTTTTTTTGACTCTTATGATTGTTCTTGTTACTACCATTGATAATAAGACTTTTTGGCCGTCCGTTGGGTGCTGACCAATGAAAAAAATGACCATTGGCCAAAATGTGAATCCAAGTTTTTTTTCCCGTTTTTTTTGACTATTAAGATTGTTCCTGTTACTACCATTGCTATTATGACTTTTTGGCCGTCCGCTGGCTGCTGACAGATGGAAAAAATGACCATTGGCCAAAATGTGAATCGAAAATTTTTTTTCTCGTTTTTTTTTGACTCTTATGAATTTATATCCACTTTTACTGTATCCTGCCTGCTGACCAATGAAAAAATGACCATTGGCCAAACTGTGAAACGAATTTTATTTTCGTTTTTTTGATTCTTATGTATTTATAGACTGTCCGCTGTCTGCTGACCAATGCAAAAAAATGACCTTTGGCCAAAATGTGGTTGAAAAAGTTTTAATTTAGCACCTGTAAATTTTTTGAGATATCCTTACAATACCTGTGTTTTTGTAGGTATTATTTTTTTTCAAACTACATTAATTGGTAATTTATGATAAAATTAAAAATCCTAATTTTTAAGTTCTGATAATAATTGATACTTAGCAATAAAAATGACCATTAGCCAATTGTGATCGAAATTTTAATTTTCGCTTTTGAATTGGTTAACATCGATAATTACCCTATGACAAGGGCCTATACCTTTACTTATATGGTTCCCTGTGCCCCTACAAAAGCCTATGCCTCTATTAACCCATTGAGACCGGACCATATGAATCTTCGACAGATTTTTGTAAAATTTGGAATTCTCGAGTGATTTTGCACCAAAAGAAAATATTGAGAAAAAAATTTGAAAAAAAAATATATATTACTGCCATTTTTCAGGTGTCATTTATTTCATACGATAGGAATCCGCTGTTCAATTACAATAAAAAATGCAAAATTTAAGCAATAGCTCAAGCAAAAATTATTTAATTATGAAATAAAACTGATTATAATATAAATTATTTATTGACAAGTTAATTTTAAGTCATATATTTAAAAATTTATTGCAAAATTTAAAATCACAAAAATATGAAAATATAGTGTTAACAAGTTACGGAGTATGATATTGAATAAAACAATTAATATGTAGACCGATGTTGCATTTTGTTATTTGTTATCTATTTTTTTCGAACATATCATTATTTCCCTAATGTAACGCAAATGCTTTTGCCATATATAAATCATTCTTTAAGGAATAGCCTTCCTCGTTAAATGGCTAATATCAATCAACATTAGTTACACAAATGCCTTATCTGAAATAGCAGTTTAGAGAAGATTCTAATTCATATGGTTTACTTAAGGTTCTGATATTATTATCTAATTATTTTACGACTTGAAATTTTAATTTGTTATTTAAATACACCTAAAGAGCTCATTCTGGAATGCAATTAATACGTTAAAATAAAGCAAATTTTACTTAAAATTTTTTTTTTCGCTCTTTTATTTAAGTTAAAAATTATCAAAATTTAAAAAACAAATGTGCATCCCTATTGAGCCGAGTTTGCACATTTAATTTGAATATTGTCAGATTTTGTAATTCCGTGGATAAACGTTGTGATATCTAGGACATCCTAAAATTAACAATGGTAATTATAAAAATATGGATTTTATATCAATTTATTATTTTCTAATGTGGGCAGGTGAACTTTACTGTAGACGAAATTCGTGCATTGATGGACAAGAAGCAGAACATAAGGAATATGTCTGTTATTGCCCACGTTGATCATGGAAAATCCACCCTTACCGATTCCCTGGTATCTAAAGCAGGAATCATATCCTCAGGAAAAGCTGGTGAAACAAGATTTACTGATACACGTAAGGATGAACAAGAACGCTGTATTACTATTAAATCTACGTAAGCATTAATAAAATATAATGTATATATAAATCAGTGCTGTTACTATGTATTTTGAGATGGATGAGAAAGATATACCTTTTATTGAACAACCTAAAGGCGATGGCAATGGATTTTTGATAAATCTTATTGATTCACCAGGGCACGTTGATTTTTCGTCAGAGGTTACAGCAGCACTGCGTGTAACAGATGGAGCCTTAGTCGTCGTTGACTGTGTTAATGGTATATTAAAAAACTTTTAGCTTAATATTTTTTAGGTGTGTGTGTTCAAACAGAAACTGTTTTGCGCCAAGCTATTGCTGAAAGAATAAAACCTGTGCTCTTTATGAATAAACTTGACAGAGCTCTACTTGAGCTTCAACTTGAACAAGAAAAATTGTTTCAAACTTTTCAAAGAATAGTTGAGAATATTAATGTTATTATAGCTACTTATGGAGAAGCTGAGAAAGGTCCTATGGGCAATATAATGGTACTGATTAAGTTTTTTTTATATAATTGTTATTTAGATTGATCCATCAATTGGCAATTGTGGCTTTGGATCTGGACTTCATGGATGGGCTTTTACTTTAAAACAACTTGCTGAAATTTATGCAGAAAAGTTTAATGTGGATGTAAAAAAATTAATGAAAAGATTGTGGGGAGACAATTTCTTCAATCCTGAGACTAAAAAGTGGACTAAGACCACGGAAGAAGGAAAGTCTAAGAGAGGATTTAACCAATTTGTTTTAGACCCCATTTATAAAGTAATTTATTATGTAATTAATTATTAATTTTATAGATTTTTGATGCTATTAATAATTTTAAAAAAGAAGAATTAGAAAAACTTTTGCAAAGACTTGGAATATATGATAAACTCAAGGCAGACCTCAAAGAATTGGAAGGCAAACCCTTGTTAAAGGTACAATTTATAAATGTAAATTTTAATGTTTGTGTGAAGAAAGTAATGAGAACATGGCTTCCTGCTGGGGAAACACTACTTCAAATGATAGTTATACATCTCCCCTCTCCTGCAGTTGCCCAAAGATACAGAACAGAATTGCTATATGAGGGACCTGCTGATGATGAAGTTGCAACTGGTACTTGCATAAAAAAACAACTTTAAAGTAATGTTTGTTGCTTAGCAATTAGGGAATGCAACCCTGATGGACCATTGATTATGTATATATCCAAAATGGTTCCTACCTCAGATAAGGGAAGATTTTATGCTTTTGGCCGTGTTTTTGCTGGAACTGCTAAGACTGGACAAAAGGTTAGAATTATGGGACCAAATTATGTTCCAGGGAAAAAGGAAGATCTTTATGAGAAATCTATTCAAAGGTAACATATAAATAGTTGCTAACTTTTTATTGTGTAGAACCATTTTGATGATGGGACGTTATGTTGAGTCAATTGAAGATGTTCCATGTGGTAACATTTGTGGTTTAGTAGGCGTTGATCAATATCTAATAAAGACTGGAACAATCACCACTTTCAAAGATGCCCACAATATGAGGGTATGTGTTATGCCATAAACCCTTAACCCATTTTTTTCTCCTTTAATCTCTAGGTTATGAAGTTTGCTGTTAGCCCTGTGGTTCGTATAGCTGTTGAACCCAAGAATCCTTCAGATTTGCCTAAATTGGTTGAAGGCCTCAAAAGGTTAGCCAAATCAGATCCTATGGTCCAAGTATGGAACTTATAATGACATTTTAATCTATCTGTATATAGTCATTTTTAACTTTTTATTAAATACATTTTATAGTATAAACATGGTGAATTTGGTAATAAAATATAATTTGCTGTTTTTATAGTGCTATTTTGAAGAATCTGGTGAACACGTTATTGCAGGTGCTGGGGAACTTCATCTGGAGATTTGCTTGAAAGATTTGGAAGAGGATCATGCTTGCATCCCCATTAAAAAATCTGACCCCGTTGTTACTTATAGGGAAACCGTTACTGAGCAGTCGAATCAAACTTGCTTGTCCAAATCTGCCAACAAGCACAATCGTCTCTTTATGACTGCATGTCCTATGCCTGATGGATTAGCTGAAGACATCGATAAAGTAACGGAATTTTAGAGCCATTTTCAATGTTGGCCTCATTTTTATAATATACCATTATATTTTTAGGCTCAATTTGTTTTAATTAGTAAAAAATCTGCCTGATTTATTTTTAGATTGTTATGCTTAGCAAAATCAGCCTATTTTATAATAAACTATAACAATGATACTTTGCTTAGGGTGAAGTGACTTTCCAGCAAGATTTCAAGACTCGAGGACGTTACTTGGCTGACAAGTATGAATTTGACATAACTGAAGCTAGGAAAATATGGAGTTTTGGTCCTGAAGGTAAAGGACCCAACATCTTGGTCGATTGTACCAAAGGTGTTCAATACCTCAACGAAATCAAGGATAGCGTTGTTGCTGGTTTCCAATGGGCTACTAAAGAAGTCAGTTTTTTGTGACTCATTTACTTGTAATTATAATTCCAAAACTATTTGGTGATATATAAAATTTTGTTGTTCTGATCTACACATTTTTTGATACAGGGAGTGCTCTGTGAAGAAAATGTGAGAGGAGTTCGTTTTGACGTCCACGACGTTACGTTACACGCTGATGCCATACATAGAGGTGGAGGTCAAATTATCCCCACCGCTAGGCGTTGCCTTTACGCGTGTATGCTTACAGCTAAGCCCACCCTTCTTGAACCCGTGTACCTGGTGGAGATTCAGGTAAAAAATTGTACATACAAACTCATCCTTTCATCAGTGCAAACGCGGATTTTACATTTCACGTTTGTTAATATGAGAGGAACATTACGATTACAATATTAAAACTAATGCTTGATTTCCCATATCATCCATTCTTAACCTGTCTATTGAAACACTCCTACATCACAGTGTCCCGAACAAGCCGTGGGTGGTATATATGGGGTATTGACACGTAGACGTGGGCACGTATTTGAAGAGGGCCAAGTTTATGGAACTCCCATATTTGTAATCAAAGCCTACCTCCCGGTCAACGAGTCGTTCGGTTTCACTGCAGACTTGAGAAGCCACACTAGTGGTCAAGCTTTCCCTCAATGCGTTTTCGATCATTGGCAAGTGTTGCCCGGCGACCCCACTGACCCAAAATCCAAGCCCTACGAGGTTATATCTACGAAGAGAGCCAAAAAGGGGCTCAAGGAAGGCATACCCGATCTTGCCAATTATCTGGATAAATTGTAAATCTTGCCAATTATCTGGATAAATCGTAATTCGTACACCCAGCACTCTGATACTACACGCGCATCCCCCCTCCCCTCTTTATATTTTATAAAAAACTCTATTGAATTACAATGAAGTTGGGACGTCGTCTTTACATAACACTCGCTCATGTAACTTTACAACACAACCAACCCTTTCTTTATTGTACACGCTATAATAAATAGGGCGATTTCTTCCCATTTGCAGAATACCGATTATACCAGGATTATTATAAGAACACCTTACTACGTTTCGTTTGGGTATTCCCGCTCACACATTCATTATTGTTGAATGTGTTTCATAGAAAGCACCTTTTCAAATTTATATTACGTCATTTACGACGAATGCATTATGAACGATGGTTAATAAATTATTCATTAAACATTTAGTTTTTATATTGCCTAAAATCATATAATGTGCCTAACTTTAATGCTCTATATATGACAAGTTGACTTAGCTACCTTCTTTTTATGCCCTTGTGTGTCAAGGTCGGCTCACATTAATATGCATGTTCTCTCTACGTTTTTCCCTTTTCTAAATTTTTGTTATATATAATTATTGCAGACATTGTTTAATAAAAAATGTAAAAAAATATACCATTTGTCATTAAAAATCCTATAGGAGTTAGTAGTGATGCGGAAATCGAGAAAAATCTCGATCTCCTCTCGAATTGGTTCGAGATGAGAATTTCGATAGAGACGATACCAGATTTTATCGGCGAGATCTCGGCTTTTAAAGTTTATAATCAATCATCATAATATAGTAAATTTTTGCATTATTTATTTTATAATTCACATTTAGGATGTTAAATATAAATTAATATCATAAGAGCACTTGGAATAAATTTTACCACAACCAAATAGCCGCCTATATTCAAATTTTAATAATTTTAGCTTTTTTAATATAATACGAGTGGCCCCTAAGACATGTAAATAATTTTTCAATATAATTATTGCATATTTATATTTTTAGCATTAAAATATAATATTAACACCCACTTAAAATCAGTTTTGATGAAGTATTTAATTTTCTTAAAGCATCTTCAAATTTCGCAACAAATACATCATCCTATACGATGATGATATTATGAATCGGTGGCTAATTAATTAAACTAATTTTACATGAGACTACCAGGAGTTTGTTAAGCCTAAACTCTTGGTACATCTCTGAAATTCTCAAGTCATAAATCACATTATAAAAGCAGGGTTGGCAAGTGAACTCTAATTTACTGAATTTTCTGCGCGATTTTGCACTACACTAAAATATATAAGCATACGCGTTATTAATAAAAAATTTGTGGTGAATTATTAGAAAAATGGAATACGTAAATATTGTGGGGCTTACACCAGTGATTCTTAACCTGGGGGTCGCGAGAAGTTTGCCGGGGGGCCGCCAAAATTTTTTAGAATAAAATAAAAATATTCAGAAAAGCTTTAGAAAAAATACTCACCAGGGGATTCGAACTCGTTGCATTAAGATTCATTATTAAAATTAATAAATTATTGTAATTTAAAATCTTTCTTTAAAACTAAAAGTTTGCTGCAATTTTGGATACGAATTCGTGCAGAATATCCTCCATTATTTTCAGCAGCAATTCAAAATTTGCTGCCTTTCGCTAGTACATATTTGTGTGAAAAAGGCTTCTCAACTATGGTGGATATAAAAACTAAAAAACGCAATCGATTGCGACTAGATTCCTGCATGAGGATAGCATTACAATCAATTGAATTAAGAATTAACAAATTGGCTGAAGATGTTAGGCAGAAGAAATCTCATTAAATATATTTCCAAATGCATATATTTTTTATTTTAAACATTGTTTTTATGTTTAATTATGAAGTTTTTATGTTATTATTATTTCATTATCTATTTAAATTTTAAATAGATAATGAAATAATAAAGTTGTGTTTTATGTTTATTATATAATAAAATGAAAAAATAATAGAAAATCAATATATTATAGTATAGATAATATAACAAATATAAATTATTATGAAAAAAATGGGGGGCCGCAAACAAATTAAACATTATTTGGGGGGCCGCGTGTATAAAAAGGTTAAGAACCGCTAGCTTACACTATAATAGAATGGTTAAATTTTTGAATGTAAAAGTATTTGCTATCAAATTATCTATGTGCAATTTATTGAAAACTTCAAAACTCTTGTTCCTACCAAGACAATGCTAATTTGTTGTTGTTTTTACAACGTTGTAATGTGCGTAGAGCCTTGCAAAATGAAATTTCTTCTACCCGAGCCCGACTTCTCCATTTATTTTGCCCGGCCCGAGCCCGAAATTTTTTTTAGGCTGTCTCGGACCCATTTAAATAAAAGTTTTGAAAGATTTTATATGGAAAATTATTCCACCATTTAAATATAAAATGCAGTAGATTGTTTTTACTCGTAATTTACAACTAGGATAAGTTTAGATAAAAAACCCCATTTTTACTCTTTACTTTATTAGCTAATAATTTAAAACTAAAAAAACTTTAAAAAATGCTTTTTAAAATTTACCTTATTTCTTAAGTTCTAACAGCCACTATATGTATATATTTAAATACTAGAATAAGATTTGCAATTCAGGTAAGTTATATTATAATAAACATGGGGGAAAAGCTGAAGTTTGGAAGCTATAAAATGTATGCTGTGCGAGATAATTATTATATATCGAGTTGAGCTTGTTTATCATATTTTATAAAAGACTAGCTGACCCGGCAAACGTTATTTTGCTATATACATTATTTCTAGAAAATACTATAAGTGTATAGGTTGGTTATGAATAATAAAATAATTAATTGAAGGGTGGATAATTATTAAAAATATGCTTCTATGATCGACCACGTGATAATAATGGCAAAAAATGCATAATTTAAATTTTATTTATTTAATTTAAATAGTTTGTTAAACCCCAATAATTTTGACCGTATACTGTAACATTTTTATTATACTTCTAAATATCTAATTCGAGAAAACTTCAGCCTTGTATGTATGACGTCATTATTGTATATGATGCTATAAATGAAACTGCTGGCCGGGAAATGTCCGATATTTTTAAAACGAAAAGGCATTTTAGGATTTTGCAAAAGCTATTTTACCCCTGGCCGCCCTGGGAACCTACGGGCAAAGTTTCGCGCGAATCGGGCACTTAGTTTCAGAATTTAGCCCTCACATACATACATACATACATACATACATACATACATACATACATACATACATACATACATACATACATACATACATACATACATACATACATACATACATACATACATACATACATACATACATACATACATACATACATACATACATACATACATACATACATACATACATACATACATACATACATACATACATACATACATACATACATACATACATACATACATACATACATACATACATACATACATACATACATACATACATACATACATACATACATACATACATACATACATACATACATACATACATACATACATACATACATACATACATACATACATACATACATACATACATACATACATACATACATACATACATACATACATACATACATACATACATACATACATACATACATACATACATACATACATACATACATACATACATACATACATACATACATACATACATACATACATACATACATACATACATACATACATACATACATACATACATACATACATACATACATACATACATACACTTTACTTTATATATATAGATTAGTTTGCTTTAGTTCAATTCGGGGCCCGAGGTCCGATTATTTTATAAAATTCTGTCCGATTCGGGCGGCCCGTGCTGGGCTATTAAAGAGTATAAATATGATAGCTATCAGTTGGCAATTCCATTATTTAAATAATATTCTTCCCTCGTCGACAAAATATTCATTCCCGTAGTGATAACCACAATTGGAAATTTAGGCGTTGAAGCTCTCTCTCTCCTGAAACAAATTGGAAAAGCGATCTCCAGCGTCTCTTTAGATTTGAAAGAGTACTTTTTTATCTGGCAAAAGATCACAATGGAAATCCTTAAATCCAACACGATTTCCATACACGGATCAATACCATCCGTTTAGTTATAGCGCGTTTTTATGTTTTTTTTAGTCGTGTATGTAATTTTTTGTATACCATTTAATAAAGATTTTTACCATTAGTTTAGATATTTTTTTGTGAAATTTTACCCTTCGCGAGTCAAATTTAAATTTGCGTCCAAATTAAAACAAAACATATTTAAATAACAAAGGAAATTAATAAAATGAATTGAAATATATGAAAGTAATCGCGCATTTTGCAGTGTAAAATTCATAACCTCTAACCTGAATCTTTATATCCAACCCGACCCAATCCATGCATTTTAAAATTTTTGACCCAAACCCGACGCGACCCGGCCTCGTGCCGGTCTAGGTTGGGTTTCGGGTCACTCGTGCAGGTCTATAGTGAAAATCAAAATTAAGAATCAAAGGATTTGGTGTTATATGTCTTTTAAGTTTGAGTCAAAGCCATAACCATAAGACATCTTATTTAAGTTAATTTTTTTGTCATTTAAATCACTTAAGTGCCAAAAAAAATTCTGAATTTCTGGCACAATAATTGGCTGATCTACAATTTAGTTAGACTTATTTTTATCGAAAACCTTTCAATAACTTGTGTCATGAAGGGTTCGATCAAGGAGATGAAACTTATTAATTTATATAAACCTCAATGGATTTAGTTAAAATAAGTACGAAAATGTTGCCTCTTAAATCTAGATTGAGAGTTAATATTAAAATTTTGCTAACTTTTGATCAGCTTCATCATTCACACTATCCACTTCGGAAGATATATTAGAATCGCTATCAATATCCATCTTTTATAAAGGCACATATAAATCACAAAAATTAAACAAATGATAATAAAGACTCGATTGTTGTTTTATATAAATATTAAAAGCGCGTAATAAATCGTTCTTGTTTATAAAAACAATCAAACTCGGCTTATAAATTCATTTTAAATAATAACACAGCTCTACAAATCTTGACTTTGTGATCACATCCCGCAATCCGACCAATAATTCTGATAGAAAATTTTGCGCTGAAAAATAATCTGTTTTTGGCTTTTTTCTACAATTACTAGGTTTTCAGATATACGAGGTCGAAGGTGCCAAAAATGCTCTTTTTAAGCCTTTTTGAGGCTATATTGTCACTGTATTTTTAATATTTAGTGAAAAATAGTAAAATATTCATGTAGATTAAAGTTTCATCTATAGGTCCATTAATTTATTTTTTTTGTAACACCTCTATATTTAAATTTATTCACCTTTTTGTGAACCCCTTCCCCTTATCAAAATTCGTCCCACTATGTCTGGAAAAGGAGTACATTAGAGCAGGGGTCGGCAACCTGTTTGTCCTTAAGGGCGCAATACTAAATTTGAAAATTACCGAGGGCGCATATTTTACAGATAAGGATAACACAGGTCTACAAAAAGATATCCCGCAATCTGACCAATAATTCTGATAGAGAATTTTGCGCTGAAAAATAATATGTTTTTAGTTTTTTTCTACGATTACGAGCTTTTAAGATATATGAGTTTGAAAGTGCCAAAAATGCCCTTTTTAAGGCTTTACCTACTCTCCTCTCTTCCTCCTCCACTCCCGCCTCCTTCATGTGTGCTTGGATAGATATGGGAGCGGGAGTGGAAGAGTTGGAGAAAGGGAGAGGGAGATGTGTTAGTAAACAGCGCGTGTGTAGTATGAACTCTTTTTCCGGAGCTAGTGGTACGAATTTTGACAAGGAGATGGGGTTCACGCAAACGCGTATAAATTTGAGTATAAGGGAGATATAAAAAAATGGACCTATAGATGAAACTTTAATCTACATGAATATATTACTATTTTTCTCTAAATATTAAAAATACCGTGGCAATATAGACTCAAAAAGGCTTAAAAAGGGCACTTTTGGCACTTTTAACCTCGAATAAAAAAACTGGTAATCGTAGAAAAAACTAAAAACATATTATTTTTCAGCGCAATATTCTCTATCAGAATTATCGGATTGCGGGATGCAATCACAAAGTCAATATTTGTAGAGCTGTGTAATAAACAGATATAAATAGGCATTAAAAAACAGATTTTTTATAACTTTATTTTGTTGGTGTCATACATAATAAAATGATACATATAATTCAGTGTGAAACTTGGGTGTCCATATTTTCAGCTAATTTCTTATAATTGGAGATATATTTAGAGTTCCCGGTCCTTAAACAATTATCTAAATTTGAGTCAGTAAGCTTTGTTCGGTATTTTTATTCAAATATTTTTAATTCTTCAAAAAGTGAACAGCAGCTTCTAACATGGCTTCTTTCACTAATTCTCCATCTGTAAATGGTTTTTTATTCTTAGCTAGCAAATGCGATATTTTATATGACGCGATCGTTGCTACTTTATGTTGTTGCAGTGGTTTAGTAAAAAACTTTGCTGGTTAGTTCTTGAAGATCTTAAAGAAATATTTTTTTTCTTCTAATTTCAGAGTTCATTGGATAGTCACTATCAAAATTTGTATGAACGGTCTAAAAATGTGGTTCAATATTACTTTTCTTGGGAATCGCAACACTATTATTACACAACAAACAATACAGACACTGCCCTTTGTAATCAACGAAACAATATAGAAGATGTTCCCCCATTCATCGTTAAAATAATATGTTCTTTCTTTTACATTTATCCATGATGAAGGGTTTTGAAAGAAAAGAATTATTTCGGATTACTTGGTAGTTTTAAATGCACGGTCTACGCGTGGTCTATTCGAAATACGATCACACACTAACAAAAAATCGTGCGTTATTAGATACGCTCATATCATACATTTACATTAGTCCAGCGAGGGCGCATTAAAAATCGATCGGGGGCGCCATGGCGCCCGCGGGTGCCGCGTTGCCTACCTCTGCATTAGAGTATATACTACACACGCTCTGTTTACTAATACATCTCTCTCTCCCTTTCTCCATCTCCTCCACTCCCGCCCCCATATCTATCCAAGCACACATGAAGGGGGCGGGAGTGGAGGAGAAAGAGAGGAGAGTAGGTGAAGGGAGAGAGATATGTGTTAGTAAACATCGCGTACGTAGTATGTATGAACTCTAATGTACTCCGTTTACCAGACATCGTGGGACAAATTATGATAAGGAGAGGGGGTTTACGCAAACGCGTATAAATCTTAATATAAGGGTGACATAAAAAAAAATAATGGATTTATAGATAAAACCTTAATACACATGAATATTATACTATTTTTCACTAAATATTAAAAATGCCGTGGCAATATAGCCTCAAAAAACAAAAAGGGCATTTTTGGCACTTTCAACCTCGTATATCTAAAAAACTGGTAATCGTAGAAAAAAACTAAAAACATATTGTTTTTCAGCGAAAAATTCTCTATCAGATTATTGGTCGAATTGCGGTATGTTTTTTTGTAGACCTGTGTTATTAATTGTTTATGAAAATAGGGGTCGGGGCTAGTTGGAGAGGGGCTATTGCTAGCCATTTTTCATTGCGTCTTACAAATGACAAGATATAAAAACAAAAAATTTTGTTTAATAATCTAACTTAGTGTTATTTGGAATAGAAATAGACTATGATTATACATTAAAAAACGACTAAAAGTTTTTTTCCATTGCTAAATCCGTCTTTAAGTGTTCTTAAGTCAGATTGTCATCTTGACACTTTTTGATTTGTTTTATATAAAATACAATCATATTACATTTGCATTTTCTACATTTTCTATAATGAAACAGTTTTTTTATAAGAAGTGAAAACGTCAGAGTTAATCTATCGGCTATGATTAGCCCCGGGCATTTTTGATATTTTTTGGATTTTTTTAAACTTAATTTGTGAAGAAACTATTGCTTATTTCTCTCCAAATTTTTTTCCTATAGTAATAGACTTAAAAATATATTCCAAAAAAAAATTGAAAAAATAATTCTTAGTTTTTTTTAAAACGCGATTTAATTTTTTATGGCTAAAGTAGCCCCGGTCTCCCCTATTGCTTTTTAACTTTATATATTAGTTGCTTATTTATTTAGTTAAAAAATTTGTTCTTTATTAAAATTATCTTATATTTGGACGTAGCCATTAAGAGGGGGAGGCTAAAGATTTGATAACGATTTATAAAATGAAAAATGATTATTTCTTGATATTTATACTTAAATGTAAAGGGCGTGGGGGCGTAGTTGGTATAGGCTTTAGAGGTCTGCATGGGCCGGGCCGGGCCGGCCCGCGGGCTGGGCCAGGCCTAAAATAGAGCAATGAAAAACGTGCGGGCCGGGCTTGGGATTTGAAAAGTGAAAAATTTAATTTATTTAACTTTATACTATAATTATAATATAGAAACAAGAAAATGCACTTATTACCTTGATGATAAAAAAATTTATTTTTCCGAACAACAATCAAGTGGAACTCAAAAAACATCATGTTAAAAAGTTTGCATGAGATGTATGATAAATTAACCAGTTTTTTATATGGCAAAGATTTAATGGAAAAACTTAAAGACACTTTCAAAAAATATCTCATGCTTTTTAATATGCTTTCACCTTATAAAAGGCAAACATCGAGTTAGAAGAGGTTATGACACTAACATTCTATAAAGTATTACCCTTTTATACATCATTGAAAAGTATCCCAAATTTGTTTCCAGCTTCTACGTGTAATGATGATCCTGTTGACTTACAAATCCACAAATTGAATACAATAACCAAAACTATGCTAATTTCAAAGCTTAATATCAATATTTGTAATAAAATATTAACTTTTCTTGTTCCTAGTTTCGTACGTTAGAAATAATACCCGAAGATAAAAGAAGCTTAGTAAAAACTACGGTAACAGAATTTGTAATAAAAAGCATGCAAGAAGATCCTGGCTCTTCTTAAATTAGGCGTCCATCTATGAGCATTGGCGTAGGCGGGGGGGAGGGGGGGGGGGCTGCCCCCCCTCTAATTAAAAAAAAATTTCAATACAAAAACCCTTAGAAATTAAAAAAAAATGTTTTGCCCCTTCCCTAATTAGCCAGAGAGAGGCAGCCGGACCCCCTGCCCCCCCCCAATTAGCCGGGGGGGGGGCAGGGGATCCGGCTGCCCCCACTGCCTAATTAGGTGAGTAGCTTTTTTTTTGGTCGACGGAAAATTTATGGAGGTCGAGATCTTTTTTTTTTGCTCTTAGGAAAATTTTTGGATGTCGAGACCTTTTTTTTTGATCTGACCCCCCCTAATTCAAAACCTGGCTACGCCCATGTCTATGAGCATCCAGCTCAAGTGTGCAACATTAAGCAATTAATTATCTAATGGTGAGGCAGATATGGATATTTCCATTTGTGAGGTGATGAAACGGATTATCTTATTAAATCTAAAACTTGAAGATGCTCAGCTAAATGTAATTTATGGTGGAAAGAACACCAACTTATGCTACCAAACTTAACAAAATTAGCTATTTAGTTTTTGTCAATTCCAGCCATCAGTGCTACGAGTAAACGCATGGAAAAGAACGAAATTTTTGCTTGATAGAATTTAGTCTAAAAATAAAATAGATTGTCTTTTATTTTTAAATGACAATATCAAATTAAAATTTTTGATTAAAACCGATTTTGTATGCTATAGCTAAATTATTTTTTGAACAGTACAAAATGGTTTTTATACTTATAAATAATTTTGAAACTATATAGACTTGTTTTTAGTCGTGCCGGCCGGATGCGGCGCAATTTTTGGGTTTTTGACGCCGGCCGGGTGCGGGCCAAAGGCCTGAACCTAAAATTTTGGCCCATGCAGACCTCTAATAGGCTATGTCTTTGAACAACTCGTGGGTTCAAATCCCGCTTTCAGCATTTTTCAAAAAGATGTAAATATGTCACAGCGTCAACACGGCTGTCAGACCTGGATAGCCGAGCGTCACCCCTCATTCAAAATCTAAAGAACCACCTTAGTGTGACAAACTGCTATTCAAATTTTTTTTTATTTATACTTAAACTAGCTGTGCCCGGCCAAGCGTTGCTTTGGCTTAGTTCTATATCAGCTAAATAATTAGTATGTATTAATAGGACATATATGAAAGAATTTGGGTCATCTTTAAGAGAGTTTAGGATGTGAAATAATACAATGCTGTATTTATAATAAATGTCATTTAACTTAATAATAAGAAAATGCATATAAATTCATAATTAAATAGATCTTTAACAGTTTTAAATACTTATTAGGTAGTTTTTAATTTCATAGGTTAAAGTGCGATGTTTAGCGATAATATGCAATTGGGTTACAAAGGTTTATAGTTATAAGCCACTGGTATGAGTCAATGATAATGTTCGACAATGTAGAGAAAAAAATTTAGTAAAGCAGGTAAAGGTATTATAGGGTATTGTCATAGCCTAAAATCTATAGTATTAAACTGAAAAGATATTAAAAAACGCACCTACCAATTTAGTTTAATGTTTCAAAATATTTAATTAAATTTAGAATTAATTATTAAAAGAAATTTTGCGAGTATAATGAAAGCGAAAAATTTATTTATAAGAAAAAAATTACAGCAAGCAAAATCTTAGCAAATGGCTTTTTGTTGCAGCGTTAGCTCTGGAACATTAGATCGCATATAAGACAATAGACCAGGGGTCGGCAACCTGTTTGTCCTTAAGGGCGCAATACTAAATTTGAAAATTACCGAGGGCGCATATTTTACAGATAAGGATAACACAGGTCTACAAAAAGATATCCCGCAATCTGACCAATAATTCTGATAGAGAATTTTGCGCTGAAAAATAATATGTTTTTAGTTTTTTTCTACGATTACGAGCTTTTAAGATATATGAGTTTGAAAGTGCCAAAAATGCCCTTTTTAAGGCTTTACCTACTCTCCTCTCTTCCTCCTCCACTCCCGCCTCCTTCATGTGTGCTTGGATAGATATGGGAGCGGGAGTGGAAGAGATGGAGAAAGGGAGAGGGAGATGTGTTAGTAAACAGCGCGTGTGTAGTATGAACTCTTTTTCCGGAGCTAGTGGTACGAATTTTGACAAGGAGATGGGGTTCACGCAAACGCGTATAAATTTGAGTATAAGGGAGATATAAAAAAATGGACCTATAGATGAAACTTTAATCTACATGAATATATTACTATTTTTCTCTAAATATTAAAAATACCGTGGCAATATAGCCTCAAAAAGGCTTAAAAAGGGCACTTTTGGCACTTTTAACCTCGAATAAAAAAACTGGTAATCGTAGAAAAAACTAAAAACATATTATTTTTCAGCGCAATATTCTCTATCAGAATTATCGGATTGCGGGATGCAATCACAAAGTCAATATTTGTAGAGCTGTGTAATAAACAGATATAAATAGGCATTAAAAAACAGATTTTTTATAACTTTATTTTGTTGGTGTCATACATAATAAAATGATACATATAATTCAGTGTGAAACTTGGGTGTCCATATTTTCAGCTAATTTCTTATAATTGGAGATATATTTAGAGTTCCCGGTCCTTAAACAATTATCTAAATTTGAGTCAGTAAGCTTTGTTCGGTATTTTTATTTCAAATATTTTTAATTCTTCAAAAAGTGAACAGCAGCTTCTAACATGGCTTCTTTCACTAATTCTCCATCTGTAAATGGTTTTTTATTCTTAGCTAGCAAATGCGATATTTTATATGACGCGATCGTTGCTACTTTATGTTGTTGCAGTGGTTTAGTAAAAAACTTTGCTGGTTAGTTCTTGAAGATCTTAAAGAAATAATTTTTTTCTTCTAATTTCAGAGTTCATTGGCTAGTCACTATCAAAATTTGTATGAACGGTCTTAAAATGTGGTTCAATATTACTTTTCTTGGGAATCGCAACACTATTATTACACAACAAACAATACAGACACTGCCCTTTGTAATCAACGAAACAATATAGAAGATGTTCCCCCATTCATCGTTAAAATAATATGTTCTTTCTTTTACATTTATCCATGATGAAGGGTTTTGAAAGAAAGAATTATTTCGGATTACTTGGTAGTTTTAAATGCACGGTCTACGCGTGGTCTATTCGAAATACGATCACACACTAACAAAAAATCGTGCGTTATTAGATACGCTCATATCATACATTTACATTAGTCCAGCGAGGGCGCATTAAAAATCGATCGGGGGCGCCATGGCGCCCGCGGGTGCCGCGTTGCCTACCTCTGCAATAGACAATACAATTGCAAACAATGCAGAAATTTGTTTTGGATGTAAAGTATGACACGCGTCACTAATGCATTCATACCATTGATTATCATACCCAAATACATAGCTAGGCATGCATTGTGGAATGTGCAACGCCGTTGATTACTTTTTACTGCTGGAAAGACGTTGGACGACGGACGTTAACTAAAAGCATGCTAAGCATTATCTTTAAATATGTCAGGCCGTCCGGCGACTCGTTTTCCGCGTTTGCAAAGTTCAAAGGATCTGCTGCGCAAATTTCATGTATAATACCTAGGCACTTCGCAATACAGCGTTTACGCAAAGTTATCATGCTGACATAGCTTGAAGAAAGTTGTTAAAGTTTTATCTGGGGATTTAAAGCTATTTGACATTTGCGTTTGTAAAAAAACAGGGTGCCCATTTTCTAGATGTAAGCTAAGTGAACCACAGCAGGACTGAGTTCATGTATAGTATCACTGCTGCTAATATATCTTCCAGATACTGTGCCATTTTATTGGTGTGATGACTCGCTATATTTGCTATCTGGTTGAACGGTAAAAACTGCCAATGTTAACGTACTTACAACTATATTTGAGATTCAACCGAGTTACAATATTCATAGTTTATGTGTGCTTGGTACAATTTAAATAGAAAAAGAATATTGAACAACCCAGCGGTCATTTCAACGATTGCTTCCGAAGTTAAATGGTTGCTATAACCACCATCTTCTGGTGATCTTTTGTACAAAGGATATCCATCACTATCCGTAATTGTGTTGCATACAGAACTTCGTGCATATCGCTTTGAGAATTTATGCATGGCGCTTGGATTGAGTGTTCCGCAAGGGCCATGCACCATATTTTTTGTAACAATTTCGTACATATCTTTATCTTCTTGGTCGATTTCGTTGGAGGTGATCTTGTTATATAGCCATATGAGTATATAGGCATGCTGTATACCTCTCTTTTACCATTTCGCAAAGTACATCCAGCAACGCCCTGAGCCATACCTCATGCTTCACAATAATATTAATTACTAAGGTTTCTGGCGGAAAACACGTGTAATGGTGTCATGCTTATCGACGGGTGATTGGCCATTAAATAAGAGCTCCTGTACATCGTGCAAAGCAGGATGTATTCAAGCATATGACGCGGACTTCCGGTGTATGAATAGGGCAAAATTCTACCAACGGTAATTGTATTAACGTTGTTAAAACCTATTCTTCTGAGCGAAGTTTGGTCTAATTTAAATGTTTGAAGAGCAGCCCTTCCGATTCAATTTCGGCATACATATCTACGATATATTGATGGATTAATTGGAGGCATTTTAAAAAATAATTTTCTTCATGCTCTTGCAGCATTATTTTGTATAAATAGTAGTTCATAGCGCTTCATTTTAAGTTTGTCGGTTCACTATTGACTGTGTTTATCATCTCAACGTTAAAGTGATATCCGTTGGCACCATCCCAAAATATAATTGGATATTGAAGGGGACCATAGCATCAATAAGTGTCCGCAACTTGTGTCAAAGAATCGTTTATCTTATGCAGTACAATATCTCTTGTGTGAAATTGATCCCCAACTATAACTACGATTTCGTTTATAGTTGGAGGATTAATCTTCTCACATGTTGTCCCGCAGGAGTTTTGTCAGCATGAAATAACAATCTTGTGTGTTTCTGATGGCATCATGTCGGATGTTTTGAACAAACGCACTAAATTTTTTAGTAAAAAGAAGCGCCTGAAGTTGTAAAACGATGGACATTTTTACACCGCATTATTCTCGATAAAGTAGATTTGTAAGAGATAATGTTGCCTATCTGGAAATGGAAGGAGGGAGCCGGCTTTGTATTAAATTTGGCATTTAACTTAAAGGTTAGTATAAATTGAGTTGTTATAATATCTGCGCGACGTCATTTGGAATCAAGAGTTGTATTTCTTGATGGAATTGGTATTATAATAAGCAAGCAAATGGCTCTGGCCGTTCTTTAAGTTGAGGCAGTTTAATTTTTCCAAAGGCGCAACACATTCAGTCTGTTTCTCCAGCAAATTTTAGAGCATTGCAATAAGGACACACAACGGTCATAGTGCCAATAAGAACAAATAAACGTTTCAATACTAGATGAATTTTATGCTCTTGCGACGCATGTAGGACCTAAAGAGATATATAAAACCAAGTATGTAAATATTACTTTCCGTGCTCTAAAGATCGGGAAATCTGAGAATGTTTGGTACTTGTAATATTAATAACCAAACTTTATAAAAATGGGAAAAAGAATGAAACGTCGGAACGTTTCTAAAAGCGCGCGTTATCTTTATTTAAGAAAATGATGATGGTTTAGGGTATCTAGAATGTTTATTTGTTACAGCCTTATATATTGTAAAAAAACGGGCGTAGGTGAGTAAAAAATAGAGCCACAAATGACAAAGCAATTATGGAAAATAATTTAAGGTAAAAATTAGCACCATTACGATAAATAAGTATAAAAACGTTGTATCAATCACCCGCTAGATGGCGGTAAGCACTACCAAAAAACAAGGTTACGGCTGTCGCAGGTCGATAAATAGTATATATAAACCATCTAGGACGCTAAGGTAATGATATGGCCAAATTTGGTGGCAAAAGGTCGAGAACTTTAGGAGTTATTAGAGGACAAAGAAAACGGAGTTACATTTTTATATATATAGATGTATATAATTTTTAGGGATGTTATTTAAGTGCACAGTAAGAAATTAAAAAATGCGCAGTGAAATATGCTCAGTAATCTATTTAAGTGCGCAGTAAATTATTAAAAATTGAACAGTTAATTAATAATAAAGTGCTCAGTAATTAAATAAAATTGCACAGTTAATTAACAATAAATTGCTCAAAAATTTAATAAAATTGCTCAGTAATTTAGTAAAATTGCTAAGTAATTATTTAGCCTTGCCTAGTAATTTTATAATATTTCTCAGTAATTTTGTAGCAATGAGCATTGCTCAGTAATTTAATAACATTGCTCAGTACCTCAATAATTTAATAAAATTGCTTAATAATTTGAATTGATAAGTTGTTTTTGAGCATTGCTCAGTAATCAAAACGCAACTTAGTTTTCAATAGAATTGATTGGTTGAAAAAAATATTATTTTAAAAAATGCCTAATAATCTTTACAAATTGTTCATTAATATTTAGATGCTAAATTAAAAAAATACTCAGTTTATAATTCAATAACTAATAATTAAATTATCATTGATTTTATGTTTTTTATATAAAAAATTTAGTTTGTGAATAAAATTAAGCACTTATTTATTTTAGCTAAAATAAATAGTTTGGAGGCTGATAATATACATTGCCCTTCTTCTTAATGTTACTATTCATATGTCATAAATTTAAATCTAATGAATTTTTGAAATTTTTATTTGAGTATAAACATAAATAATTTCAAATACAAACGCATAATGAACATATTTTGCTGACAATATAAACATAAATAATTTTAAATAGATGTACATAGTGAACACCTTTTGCTGGAGCAATCTTTAATTCAAGCCTAAAATTTGTTATAGTCAAGGCACATAATTTAAACTTACCATTATTGAACAAAGAAGGCTGATTTGGCTTTTGAGGGTCTGCCCCTCTTTCTTTTTTGCCCTAAAGGCACACACTTAGCTTCTTTGGGTGGTATGCAAAGTTTCAATTTAATTGCCAAACCCACTATATGCTTGCAAATATACTGTTTGAAAAACACGGGACAGTTACATTTACCCTCAAATCATTTTGTGGAATCATTGGGTAATTGACAAAGCCATAGCTTAAAATTCTGTGTCTTGAATTCCTCATATGTTTTGAAGTTTAGATTTTTGACATTGCTAATATCTTTTTCATTTATAATCCCGGTGCCTGATGGCACACAATATTTGGTAAAATCAAATTGTTTTTTTGATAGGCAGTGGCCATTAAAATTAGCAAATTGGTAGCTCTGAGTCCATAGCTTTAAATTGATAGTTGGTGATTTAATGAATTTTTTTGAATGTTTATACTCGCATGACCATGTTTGGATCATGTCAATTGCTACCACTTTGAACCTATTGATTGGCATCCGTTCCCTTAACGTAAATTCATCTTTTATTAAACGATTAGTTGATTCCAGGGCATTATTGGTACTAGGGGTATAATGCCTATATCCTTCACACCATGTATCATTTTTATAAACCCATTCTTTATAAAAATATTCGCAAAACTTTGAGGCTTTAGATGACCATTTTTCCAAAAATAAATTGGAGGCTTTTTCAAAGACCTTAGTGCTTTGAGACAATTGTAATGTATTTATATCATCTAAAATTTCTTTCTGGTATAATTTATCAGCTAGTATAACCTAATCATAAAATAGTTAACAATAATATATTTACCTTTTTTTCTATATTTCTACGGACGTGAGCCCAACAAATGACAATTGTGTCTCTTCCAAAGACAGATTTAAATGCGTTATGTATGGAAATTGCCCCATCTGTAATTAATACATCCCACTTGGGAGTTGTATTATTAATAGATTTAACTCCATTGATTAAAGTGTTAAATAAAAAAATGTAGTCTTCTTCTTTTTCATTAACACATAGACATTCCCAAAATATGGAAATGCCTATCATAGTCAGTTGTGCCAATTATTAATAAAGGATAACCCTGCCAGGTTATTTTGTATGCTGTATCGGCATGCAATATATCTGTAAACTGACTGTTTAATAAAAGCCTAAAACTAACAGATTATAAATAACTAAATACCTTTTTGTTGACATGAACAATTTGAAATTGGAATCTTCGTATGACACCATGTAAGATACAATATAGAATTCATCATCATCAAAGGGTATTTGAGAATGAGCAATTAGCCACTGCTCCAACTCTCCTAAACTAATTGTTGACCACACCATATTTATTTCTTCTCAATGCAGTTAATGTATTTCTTAGCAATGAAATATTATAATTTACTTTGTTGAGATTATGCATAATAGATTTAGGCTTGAGGCCTAAATCAAACAGTTTTTTTTATCTCATCTTTAACTTCATTATTTATTTTAAGCTTGTCAGTATTTTCGGTATGAGTATGAGCTGAAGTTGATGTGTATACAATAACCTTATCTGATATAGATTCATATAATATATATATTCGAGCTGCACATTGTGGCCCTCTGCACTTAACTTTGTTGCACCTTAAAAATTATTACATAAGTCATAATATTATACCTGTAATACACTTTTGTACCCTCTTCACTGTTGTTTTTAAACCATAGCCCCCAGCCATCCTCGACATATTTCTTTGCTTCTTCAGCCTTTTCATAAGTGGCAACCTTTTACCAAATGGTATTAGTACGTCTACGTTTGGTTTGATTAATAATTTGTCCTTAACAACTTCTTCACTACTATCAGATTCATAAGGATCAAGAGTCTGATAACCTGAGAATGTAGGTTCCATGTTCATCAAGTTAAATTTGAAAGTAGCGCTAAAAGGAAGTACAGTTTTAGGAAAAAAAGCTTTTTGCTTTTAATATATTAACGAATAAAAATCAACTTTTAAGGAGACCACTGGTAATCCACGCCCTACTATGTAACTCGCTAACTTAGTTTGCGAGTTGGAGACGCGCTTATACCGATATATTTTGAAAATAATTTTAAATAACTGTGCAAAAATCATATTTAATGAACAGCATCGTAATAAATAACTGAACAAATGAATTTAATACTGTACAAAAAAATATTTTACTTAATATTATTTTTTTACTGAGCATTTAATTATTTTACTGTGCATTTGATTATTTTACTGTGCATTTGATTATTTTACTGTGCATTTGAATTTTCTACTGCGCGAAAATTTATTTTTTACTGGGCACATTAATTTGTTCTCAATTTTTAGTGCTACGTTATTTCAATTAATTTTGTCGCATCTGTTAAACAATTTTATAAAATTAAAACTAAATAATTTTATCGAGACAGGATTAGAGCGCTCTATTCAAATAGTGTATTTAATCTTAATTCAAATGTTGTAATGTCAAACTTTTGATTAAGATTGCTCCTTTTACAATGAAATTATTATGACAGCAAAATAAATAATTTAAATATGACCATGATATCAACTTTAAATATGGTCAATATAAAGACTATGCTTTGTTGGCGAAGACCAGGCAATAAAAGAGAAAGGATTAATTTATTAAATTTAGGAAATTTTATTTTTAATCGAATCAATGGAAAATAAATGAATTGACGTGCATAAATTGATACGTGATTTTTGGCGCAATTAGTTTTTTTGGCAATTAATTACTAATTTATTTAATATCCTGCATCAATACTTTTATAAAAATTTATTTGATAGAGTTGTCGTATTTAACAATTTATCATGGTGCCTATGCCTTATTTTGGATTGCAGATAGGAAGCATAAATATTTTGCAATTTAATTGTTAGTTTCATATAAAAATTATAATTGTGATTGTTAATTCACAAGTGCATATTTTAACATTTTTGATAACAATTAAAGGCGAAGTATGAGTTATTCCTTTCACGTTCAAGTGTGCCCTTATTACTATAACAGATATTATTAATTAATAATTAGGTGTTTATTACTTTCGCGAGTCACCAGACTTAAGCCAAATTAGATTTTGAACTGAATCTGGTTTTTTTAATAGCAATCAGCCTTTTAGCACAAATTCACCCTCAGCGCAGATCCAATATATAAGTAGAGCTGTTAAGAACTAGTTCATTTTGAACTGTTCTTTGAACTAGTTCACTTTTTTCTGAACTTGAATGGAACTAATTCCAAAAATTGAACTATGAACTTGAATTAGTTCGTTTTTTTAAAGTTGAACTATGAACTAAAAGTAGTTCTTTTTTTAATTCTGAACTTGAACTCATTATAAATGAACTAGTTCATCACAAAAATTTAAAAATTTAAAATGTTATATTGCATTAAAAAATTAATCATTAGACGGTTTTTATATAAAAAATCTCCCTTTATAAGATAAAAGTTAAATAAATCCAATATATACAGCCAAAAAAATTTTATGTGCAAAATAAAAAATTTTGTTAAGGCTACTAATAGCCCCGAAAAATTGTTTTTTCTCAATAAAAATTTTAAATTTAATTTTTTCTAAACAAAAATTTTTTTACTTGTACCTTATGAAAAAATACACATATGATTTAAATTTTGATTTGATATCATTATTATTTTAAAAAAATAATTAGAAAGATAATAGTCCCCGGGCAACGACTAGCCCCAGTCTCCCTACCGTTGGTTTAATATCTAAACCAAACTTTTTACTTTAGGCTCAGACACTAGTTTTTAAACATTTATTACAATTTTTATGCACAATAGTGATAAAAGAGATTGTTAGGATATATATTCTATGAATGACACCGAATTGCGATGAGCGAGATTGAACAAATTTTTGAATTTTTTGCGTGCAAATTCACGGTAACTTTTATTAAACGTGAGATTGAAATAGAAAGAGCAACTTATATATATGAATTCGAGTATGTTGCACAAGTCATAAGCCAAAGCTAATTGAGCATGGGATGTTTTCATCACGTAGAAGTCCATACTTAGTTGAATAACGGAAATGGGGAGGAGAAAAACTGCAAATACTATGGAAAAAACGATGAGCGTTTTGATATTTTGTTTACGTTCTTGTTTTTCTGCAAGCACAAGTGGCGACATAGACGATTGAGGTTGGTTAGAGAATTGTGCAACGAGTTTATTTCGATATTCCTGCAATTTGAATGTTGCAGTTTGACGACATTCAGGACTCTTAGAACAACTCGGTTTAAAACTCATAAAAGAGGTGTTACTAGCATTATTACTAGTAGTAATGTAGGAGGGTCTAGGTGTTTGCAAACAAGCTATTTCGTATAAATTTAGAGACATGGCTATTAAGTCATCATTAAATTGTCTAAAAGAAACTTTTTGGTTTTCAAGGTTTTTACCATACTTCTGATTAAATAGGAATGTTTTTTCACGCGGGCATAGTTTTAAACGTAATATGCGCAAAGCTTTCGTTTTATATCGCAAATATAATTTCGCAACTACATTATTATGTCGAAGGCTTTCCTCTCTATTTATTAAACTTCTTGGCGAGGACTCTTCTAGACGTTTTCTGTCGTTTATCAACAACCATTTGGCAATGAGTGTGATGCTGTATGGGAATATTCTAAGCACCAACTCTCTCAAGCATTGATAAATTAGCCATATTAGCCCAATGCTTTGAAAATTGAAGTTTGAAGCGAGTGTAGATTTAATCATGTGTGATTCGTATTTAATACCATAGGGATTTCCGTTTGGTTTAGATGTTGTTGTATTGCAATTTAATCCAGGGGATTTCGCAGTGTGGAAAAAGGCAATCGGACTAAACATTTCAACACTGTATGCATCAAAAGTTCTAACTATTTTATGTTGAAACAGAGCAGTAGGGCATATAATAGCAATTCGATACTTTATTAAGGTCAACCAATAGTAACTCGGTAGGTACCAAACCAGAGAAGTAACGTAAGCGCCAAATATGCACCACCTTAGACGCTTCAAAGTTACAATATCGCGATATTGAAATGGGTAGTGCATGGCGATGTTTTGATTTAACGAGAATATTACATATATTAATGATCCCAGTGTTATAAAGGGTTTAATTAATGGAAAATGTATGTGAGCCCAATAAAAATTCCAACCATAGCTCATCCAGAGCCTATCCAATTTTAAATCCAACCCATACATTATTCGAATGCTTAGACCAACTGCTACGTTGACTAAATTAATTATAAAAAACCACCGCAATAAATATTGATTGAGACTTAAATTATCGCATTTTTTGTAATTGCTTTCGAACGCATATAGGCTGTCTTTTTTCTGCAATTCGACTCTTTTAATATTTTGGCCAATTTTTTGCTTTTTAAATGGAATCGCAGAATGTTTAATTGTACTACTTGATTTGCGATCTTTTTTAACAAAAGCAGTTTGGGATGACTCTGATGTCTTTATAAACCTTAGAAAGCTTTGGAAAAAATTTTGACGTCTCCGTTTATATTGATACATAGCCTCATTGGCTAAATATATTCCTGCAGAATTTCCGATTAATCCGAATATGAGAAATATAGGCGCAACAATTAAATACAAGTAACGTGATGGTCTGTCCAAAATCATTGCGTCCATTGAAATGTTGCTGAAGCATTTAGTGCCGTTAAAAATGACTGTTGTTTTAAAATCTTTTACATCCATCAAAGACTGATTTGCATATATCTAAAATTATTAATTTTGCTTTTACAACAAAAAATATAAATGATTCTATAATAAAACTATTTGTTTTATGAAACCCTTAGAAAAGCAGTCTATGTAGTCTATGTCTAATTACAATTAAAATTTAAATGTGTTAACTAGTTATACTAAAGACAACGTATTTATATTTAATACTATTACAATCTAAATAATTCATAATTGGTTAGCTTTAATTAAATATTAATAAGCGATTTACTATAACATCAACCTTTTTATAGAATGATTTTTTAAACAATTTGGGATAATTTTTTAAAATTCTTAACGCTTATTTTAAATCCTAATGAGTTCACTAAAATTAAAAGTGTTTTGCAAAAACAGCTGGATGCATTTCAAATTTATCGGAACAATGATTGTGGCTTCAATTGCATCGGCGTAGCCAAGGGGAGGCAGGAGGGGCGGCTGCCCCCTTTTGAATCTAAAAATTTGTTAAAATTTATTAAAATAATGGCTAAAATTTCAAAAAATGTTTATTTTGCCCCTCCCTATTGCCCCCCCCCTCTAATTCCTATGCTGGCTACGCTCATGCTCTGATCGTGGGTGTATATGTAGAAAGCGGCCTATAGAATATATAGATTACAAACATTAAGCCTTAAATTTTAAGTAATGTAAGTGTGATATAACAATAATATAGGTATAATTATATGTAAATTAATACTCTGTCCATCAATGATATCCAATCCAAGTAACTAGAATAATATTGGAATTATACCGTTAATCTAAGTTACCTAAAGATTTTGATTTGCCTTTTTGGCTAAGCTGTATTATAATTAAAAAGCTTTTAATACAACTAACAGGGAATGAAGGCGATATAAAATCAATATTGCTTCTTAATTCCATAATAGACTAATTAATTATTTATTTAAAAGTAATATGATCACGCAAAATCTATTATGCTGCGATATAAGGTGTCCCTTATCTCCTGTGCTAAACGCTAAAATCAATAAAGAAATATCTTCTATATTTAAACGGTTAATTGCCCGGTATTAAAGTGTTCTTATGGCTCATTTATTTATTTAAAGCAAAGTTAATCACGCTGGCATTAACGTTTCAGGTTTAATGCTTGGGCATAGCGAAGTGGAGGTAGGGAAAAATCGCAATCTTTCCCCACTTTAGTTTTTAAAATCGTAGGGGAGACCGTGGCTAGTCGTAGCCCGGGGTTACTATTATCTTTCTAATTATTTTTTAAAATAATAATGATATTTGATCAAAATTTAAACCATATGTGTATTTTTCCATAAAGCATAAGTAAATAATTATTTGTTTAGAAAAAATAAAATTTAAAATTTTTATTGAGAAAAACGATTTTTCGGGACTATTATTAGCCTTTACAAAAAATTTTATTTTGCACATATATTTTTTTTGGCTGAATATTTTGGATTGATTTAACTTTTATCTTATAAAGGGAGATTTTTTATATGAAAACCGTCTAATGATTAAATTTTTATATGCAATATAACATCTTAAATTATTGATTGTTTATGAAAAATAGGGGTAGGGGCTAGTCGGAGAGGGGCTATTGCTAGCCATTTTTCATAGTGTCTTACAAATGACAAGATTTAAAAAACAAAAATTTTGTTTAATAGTCTAACTTAGTTTTGTTTGGAATAGAAATAGACTAGGATTATACATTACAAAATGACTAAAAGTTATTTTCTATTGCTAAATCCGTCTTTTAAGTGTTCCCAAGTCAGATTGTCATCTTGACCCTTTTAATTTGTTTTATAAAAAAATATAATTATATTACATTTGCATTTTTTACATTTTTTGGAACAATATTTTTATTGATTTGAGTTAGCATACACTAATAAGAAGTGAAAACGTCAGAGTTAATCTAACGGCTATGACTAGCCTCGGAAATTTTCAAAATTTTTTGGATTTTTGTTTTTTAAACTTAATTTGTGAGAAAACTATTATTTATTTCCCTCCAAATTTTTTTCCTATAATAAAAATAGACCTTAAAAATATATTCCATCAAAAAAATTGGAAAAATTGTTTTTAGTTTTTTTTAAAACGCGATTTAATTTTTTATTGACTGGTTAAATTTACAAAAGGGTATCACTAATACTTATAAAATTTAGCATGGTTCTTTCCAATCATAAACCCTCATATGATCAGAACCCCTTAACCTTTTCAAAATTATCTGAGGCCTTCACGGCTTATCAAAAAATACAATTTAAATTTATTACATTACATAACTTTTATGAATTTTCATGATCCATTTTAATCTATAGATTTTAGCATGATTCTTTCCAATCAAGCTAGCATACTTTACTTCTTATTTATCTGTAGTTTTTTTTACTTTACTGCAAATTATTGATACTCATGTTTGTTTATTGTATTTCTTCCCACTGCTTATTTTAAAAAGTACAATTTAGATTTGTTATAAATCTTTTAATAACTATAGTTGCTTTTCATAGTGCCTTAGACAATCGATATGCATATTTTCATGTACATAATTTTTGTTAGTAACAGCTTTTATATTATGGAAAATGTTTTTTACAATGATTTTTTATGCAATTGTATTTTTCATTTCAATTGCAACCATTCTTGTGTACCTCCATATCAGGTAAAACTGTCTACATTTTTATTGGAACGTCTTCCTTCACCCTCTAGATTTTGACATCTCTCACACACCCTTCTATGTTATCACACAGCTTTTATCTTAAGAAGGCTTGGTTTATAAATAAATTTACTAAATAATATCTTATTTTTCATACATATAGTATTTTACTAATACGTTTTCTTAATATATTTTAATTAGGTCCTACATGCCTCGTTAGAAGTAAGCCATGTGACGTCATACGCGAAATGCTGATCTAAATTGTCGCGCACGTACTATCGGCCTGGATGATTACCCCTTGCACACACGTTCGCGTGCTTCTGCATCAAACACAAAGTTGTATATCAATTCAGCTTGACGGACTAAGAGTCACTGAATCTCCTTCAGACACACCCACGTGCTCAGCAAACATGCAATCGCCTAGCATTTTCGTACAATCAATCTAATGTTGATAGTTTGCGTCCCCATCTTTATTAGAGCTATGACTATGGTGTGTCCTTATCGCAAGGCCCTAACATTTGCTGGAGAAACGAACGGAATGTGTGGCGCCTCAGGAAAAGTTAAAGTGCCTTAACTCGGAGAATAAAGCCATTAAGCAGGCTGGATATATGACTGCATTTCCTCACTTACTTAATAAATAAAACTCCTTGACATCTTCTGAAGCAGATATTATGACAACTCAATATATGCCAACTTTTAAAGTAGAAGTCCAATTTAACCACACCGGCTCCATTTTTCCACTACCAGATAATGAGCACAAGTTCTTACTTTATCGCTGATGATGCGACTGAACTTAATGGCGCTTGGAATTTCTACAGACGTAAAAAGGTAGGATTATACGAACATTTCACTATCAATTAATTTTTTTTAAGCATGTTAATTGAAATTAGATGATAAGCCTGATAATTTGATGCATAGCCTCGTCTAGCTTCCCTATATAGTACGTTAAAAAATTTCAAAATTGTCTCATGTGTTTTTAAAATGCTAATTCGTTTGTTTTCATATTTTTTGAACTGAAAGCGTTATTTTTATAAACTTTATTATTCATGTAGTTACATATTTTTCAATCTCTGAGCATGTTTTTTAAAATGGAATATTTAATACAATTTATTCTTATAAAGGCTTACCGATTATTAAATCACTTTTGATAGTGAAAACTTTATTCATAGGTATATATTTATCGGATAAGTAAATACCAAATTATAAAGTAATAAATACTTTATTAAATATCCAATAAATATCAAACGTTTGCGAGAAAAGTAAGTCGTAAAGAAGTGTTTTACACGTCTTTATATAATCGCGAATTAATTGACAACATTAAACCAATTAACATTTAGTGGGGAATCCGCGAGCTATATGTGATTGGTCAATTAACGTCGCGAAGTAGTAAGGTAAAGTAATTAAGTCAATTAGGTTTCACAGTAGACATAAGTAATATACCACGAGCAATGGATGCAACAAATATTCCGCAGGGTACCAACGGAGTTCATACAAAATTAACAAATTTTTTGGACCAATGAACTTGTCGACCAGACTTGGTAATGGTTGGGTTAGGAAGTGGGGGGCTAGGTTTTGTAGAAGAAACAATGTTAAGTTGGTTTAGATTTTGGTTCGGTGAGTGATTGTTTGGTTTTGGTGAATTGGGTCAACTGATGAATTCGGGTTATCAACCTTAGGCTCGAGGAAAGCTGGCTTTAATCGATCAATCGAGACAGCGTCTTTCCTCCCATTGTGGTGTATGATAAAAAATTTAGTATGCTTTTAAATCACTTTGAACGGTCCTTCATAGGGGGGAACCAAAGCTTTGCGTAGCCGATCAGTCCTTATAAAAACAGGGGTGGATAAAAATAAATTGTCGAAAATTTGTGGTTTGTTGTTCGAAGGTCTGTAAGGTGTATATCGGACATCATCGAACTGCTGTCGAAGGCGTTGTATGTAATCGGACACGTTAATGTCGCAATCCGACGGTTGTAAAAAATCTCCTGGGAGTCGTAAAGAAGTGTATACCAGCTCAGCGCTTTAACAGGCGAGGTCATCCTTGACGGTGTTGCGAATCCCTAAGAGTACAAGGGGAATAAGTTCGGACCAACGGGTAACGTCACCTTTTGTCATATTGAACTTTTGAGCTGCAGGTGAAATCGCTCTACCCTCCCATTGGCTTGTGGATGGTAAGCTATCGTAGTGATATGATGATAACCTAGTAAGATAATTGTTTATAAAAGGTTGATTGAAATTGCGGTCCCCGGTCCGTGGTTAATGTCGCTCACCAAAGTTGGCTATCCAGTGTGAAAAATGCGCGTGCAACGGTTTCGGCTGTTGCGTCATGAATGGGAATTGCAATCGGCCATCGGGTGAAACGATCAACGGCAGTAAAAATGTAAATGTGGCCTTTAGAAGGTGGTAAGGGTCCGACGAGATCTATATGTACGTGGCTAAACCTTGCGCCTGGTTCAGCGAACGTGCCTGGGGTTGATATTACGTGTCTATTTACCTTGCATTTTTGACATGCAATGCATTGCTTTGTCCAATCGCGTACATCTTTGTTCAATCCCGGTGTAGCAGGTTAATAAGACGCCAGGATATTTGTGCGCCACAATTTGATTGGTTATAATCATATTTGATAAATATGATTAGCGTGAATGTTCATTACATGTGGAGTGGAGCGTATTTCAATTGGTTTCCTATCGCGTTTTCAATTGAAAAGCATTCAAGATATTTGTACAGGATATTTGTACACTACCAATTCTTACCAAGTAAGCATTTTACTTAATACCTTTGATGTAGTTATACTTTAATAGTAACTTAAAAGGCCAAATATTAGAAAACAACTAAATTTTGCCAAATATCCATCACATTTTTCCAGGATATTTGTACACGATATTTTACTAATTCTTACCAAGTAACATTTTAACTTAATAACTTTGATGTAATTATACTTTAATAGTAAGTTAAAAGGCCAAATATTATATCCACTTATACTTTCATAGGAACTTAAATGGTAAAATATTATACTTTAATAACAACTCACTTAATTTTATACTTTAATAACAACTCACTCTTTTTGTAACCAGTATTACTTAATTGATTACCAGTATTACTAACTACATAAAACTCTTTTTTTGCAATATTGTTCATAATATAGATATTGCTTTTTCCAAGATACATATTAACACATTAAATTTTGCAAACAACTGTCACTTAATTTATCGCCAGTATTATTTACTAAAAAAAAATTTGTTTTGCAATATTGTTCATAATATAGATATTGTTTTTTCCAAGATATAAAAACCAAAGAGCCTACCTCAAAAGGAAATCAGCTCTTTTTGTATTAAAAATGAAGTATTATTTCACTACTGATAAACTCTGGAGGTGTGAAAACGGGTATTCAATTATATAAACTTATTTTAAGTTGTATTTTTAGAGATGCTGGCTAAAGTGTTGAAAGATCCTATGGAAATCTCAAAAATCATCAAATTACACCACAATGGGGCAAATGATACAATTCATGCCAAAAGTTTGGGGAGCCACATTGGATGTAATCGTACACAGGAAAATATTGCCGAAAGGTAAGGTTTTATGAATATAATAAATTATAAACAATAAATAGATATTAGTGGCCCAATATGACAAAAGATATTAAAGAGTATATTGGGTCATGCCATGCCATGTATGCCAGACCCATATCCCAAGGATGGATAAGGCTGTTCCTGTGCTGAATAACGTGGCCGTCGTCCCAGCACCATGGAAATAAATCAGGATTGATGCACGTTGCCCCTAACCGAACACGGGTATATTTGTATGTTGGTCGCCATTGATTACTAATCAAAATGGATTGAAGCCAGGCCCATGAAGTCTCACTCGGCCAAGGAGACTTCATACAATTTGTGGGAAATTTATTGCCGATGTGGGCGTCCCAAAGTAAAAACTTAGTTGATTTATTAATTTTTTAGATTGTTATAAGTGATCAAGGCCGCGAGTTTGTGAACTCACTGTCAGATGGCTTGTACCCCCTTACTGGGGTACATCACAGGAACCGTAGTGGAGAAATTAATAGCAAACAATGAACATTTGGGTAAAATTTTTCTTTGTTATAATATGAATAGTAACTAATGTTCAATATTTTTTATTTATAATTAGTGTCCCACAATCTTGTTGAGGGAGTCAAAAGTGCAAAAATGGAGCCCAATTTCGGTATTGATATATTGAAACTTTACGTATAGGTTGATTTAGAAAAAGTTAACTGAGAAGATAAATACGGTAGTGGAGAATATAAAAGCAAGCAAGGAAGATTCGGGTGCAACTTTTCTTTGTTTTAATTTATTTTATTTTTTAGATGGGGAATCTTTAGAAATCATTAGCTATAATGATTTCTAAAGAATTGAAATTTTGTTCCTTGAGTGAGGATTGGTGAAAAGAACAAATGGTGAAGTTAATATATACATCTTTAATGTGCAATTATATATCAATTCAAAGTTAGGGATCTTCGGTCCGTTGAAGCCTGTGCCCCAGGTTGAAAAACCGTTGGGCAGGCCCGTAAGAGTGCACGAGGTGGAGGGAGATGGCAATTGCTTTTACGGTTGTATGAGCATAGCCATCTTCCAAAAGCAGGATCATCATTCGATTATCCACTCACATATGTGCTGTGCATTTTTACAAGAGGATATAAGTGTTGCTATGCACCTTATATCCACCCATATTCTTCTAGTTCGCAATGTCCGGTGGAGAAAAACATGTGGACACTGGAGGTTTGGTCCACAGAAGTGGATATAATCCTAGCGGCAACAGTTTTTAAAATAAATATACATGTTTATTCTTATCAATTGGGCAAATGGGCTCTTTATACCCCGAAATTGAACGACGAATTATCAACTCATAATATTTATTTATATCATCGTATCAATCATTTTCAATATATATTGGATTGTGAATAAATTTATTTCCACCTTAAACATCAAACAGAGAAATATCCTGAAAATTTAGACAGAAATTTATAAAAAATCAAACAATCTAGAAAGAAATTTATAGAATATCCTCAAATTTAGACAGAAATTTATAAAAAAAAATCAAACAATTTAGACAGAAATTTATAATATCCTCCAATTTAGACAGAAATTTATAGATAAACAGAGAGATATAACAAAATTTAGACAGAAACTTCAGGAATATCCACAAATTTAGACAGAAATTTATAGAATATCAAAAAATTTAGACAGAAACTTGAGAAATATTACAAAATTTAAACAGAAACTTGAGAAATATCGACAACTTTAGACATAAATTTATAGAAATATCAAAAAATTTAGACAGAAACTTGAGACAGATATTTGTAGAATATCAAAAATTTTAGACAGAAACTTGAAAAATATTACAAAATTTAGACAGAAATTAAAAAATAAAACAGATAATTATTAAAAAATTTAAACAGAATACAAAAACTTAAAGGTAAAACAGAGATAAAGTAAATTTTAACAACAGAGAAATATTAAGTAAATTTAAACAGAAAACAGATTAATTTAAAAATCAAAATTATTTAGACATTTTTAGTTATAATTAGTTATATTTTATTAAACTATTTAGATAGAATTAAATTAATAATTATATATGCAACTGAATTATAAGGATGTCATGTAAACGTAATGGACGTGTGTAAAAATTTCAAAGTGTATCTGTCATTATAACGTGATTGACGTGTATAAGCGTATTTCCTACTTAGCGCACAAACTCAACCTTACACCTGTCAGACGAAACGTTGGGCAATTAGTTTAAGTGTTGGGAGTAAAGCTGGGTGAGAAAGACCAAGTAGCTGATTAAAAACTATGCGCCGGAGCGTCCTAGGTACTAAAGGTCTCGAAGTCGATGTAGATGTATCGCACGTAATAGTTAAATTTGTACCTGGAAATCGGCGTTGTTCCAGTTTAAGGCTTTCGAGGTCTTCTAGTTGATATTGCTCTTGTTTTTGTGTCATAGCAATTCTTCCTGTAAGTGATGTGTTTGGTTGTTGGATGTAGTTTGATTGTTGTATGGAATCGATATCGATTCGGGGGGACAAAGTGTCTGCTACTATATTCGCCTTACTTTTAATAAACTGTATATCTGAAGTAAATTGGAAGATATAGTCTAATTGTCGTATTTCGCGCGGCGAGTATTTATCGGATTTAGAAGTGAGAGCGTAAGTTAACGGTTTGTAATCAGTAAAAATTGTAAAGTCACGACCTTCTAAAATGTGTCGATAATGTTTAATTGAAAGATAAATTGCTAGCAGTTCTCTCCCGACTGTACTGTACGAGTTTTTGTTTTGTTCAATTTCAAGGATAAAGGACTGATTTCCCCTTTTACGATCTGATGTAAAACGGCTCCAATGGCAGAGTTTGACGCGTCGGTTGTAATAAAGATGTTGGCACCATCCACTAAATAAGATAATTAATTGAACACACATTATTAATTATTGTTGGTTGGTTTAAAGGTTAGGGTTACTATTTACTTTTGTACATACCAAGAAAAGCATACCTTACATTTAACTGAATATTTATTTAGAACTACCCAATCTATTTCATAACTAATAATTTATTTCATCGTTTTCCATTCATAGGTATAGTCCCAATAGAAGTTATAAATCGCGCGATAAGCGAACGAAGATTAATTAATTACTAAGAATGCGAACAAAGAAAATTCGATCTACATATGTTTTTTTGCACAAAAGAAAAACTAACTAATCAAAACACGAGGATTGATATCTACATCTATATACGTGATGTATTACTACGCGTCGACAAATAAATCGTGTTAAAATCTCACTATAATATATCGCGTAGATAGCAATGGGGGGAGAGGGACTACGCGTATGCAAGCGCGATGTGTATACATTAAAATGCGTATACCTTAAGATGCGTATACAGACCTAATAGATATGAGAAAGATGATGGGGGGGGGTGTGTGTGTGCGTGTGAGAGTTCACAGAATCAATGCCCCGTGCTCTCCTTCACAGCGCAGCTGGTTTTGCTGCGTAATTAATCATGAAGATAGATAAGGGTGGAGGGAAGGCAATACTCGTGTAGTAAGACTACAACACCATACCCTTCACGATAACCTCCTCCGACCCGATTGTTGACTCCTAAGCACGGTCGTCGGATTTGAGTTTTTGACCGCTGTCCTTTGTTCGGACGTACGAATCGATTTGTATTGAACGTCTCCAGGGTCGTTTTTCTGATTCGGCCTTCCGATTTGATTTCGTCGTTGGCCGTAAAAATTGACAGGCGCCATACCCTTCAAGCTTGCTAGGGGGAGAGGGTTTTGTCAATGTATCCGGGCGTTGTTGGGTTCGGGATACTTCACCCAATTGTTTTTTTGTTAAACGCAACCCAAAGTCGTTTCTTTGATTTCCCCAATAGAGCGAGACAGACACATCTTAACCACTCTAAGTCGTCTAGGCTGCTTCTCCATAAGAGCTGCTAGCCTCTCGACACAAAGCGTACGATATTTCCGTTAAATTATAGGTGACGTCGCTATACCACATATCAGCAATCGGCGCCGACATGGGCACCAGCAACATCACTAAGTGTAAAAAAAACTGTCATCAGGCGTATCTCGTATAAATGCAACTACGCCTACCATAATCACCTGGGAGCTATGAACTCCATAACGGTAACTTTGGACCTGACAACGATGGTATTAACTTCCCTTCGTACATGCGAGGTAATTAACTCCAACATATTAATCAATCATGCGCACAGGCAATTTGCCCACCCAGAAAACTCGACCTCATCAAACCTAATTAAAGGTGATACGGCATTAAGCCAAAAAAAAACGGGTCATAACAGGCATTAAGCCTCCGAATTAATTAAACACGTCCGTAGACGTCGCACCCGTAGGCGCCACACCCGAAAGTGTACCGACGATTTACGTCGAAAACTAATTAATTCGCTTCTGGGTATACGTGCGCTTATGCATATCCGAAACCTGGTTCTACACGTTAAATACCACCGCGTCATCTTGTCCACCAGCAGGTACCGACAGAATTTTCCAGAACTGCAATAGCGTTCTACAGCACCGGCATCACATACCTTCGGCGCTCTATCATCGCACTGTCAGATACCAGCTGATCAATCAAGGACAATGACGGATAGCGATTGACGGTCACATGCGCGTCAATCATATTTAAAATGAATTCCATGCGAAAAAAAGCGAAAAGTAAAAAGTTTGAAGGAATAAAACATGCATTATTAAAAATGTTTACCTTCGCGCGATCCTATTGGGACTTATGAACTAACTCATCGTATTTAAAAAATTAAAAGTATTGCCATACTCTTCTTAATACCCAAAAATTAATGTTCAAATAGCAATCTAAATCATTGCATTCTTTATATTTTACTCCTAATATTTCTGGATCATCATTACACCAACCAAAAGACAAATAAATAAAAACAAAAAACATTACCTTTTTCTACTTAAGGCTTATTAAATTTAAATGTAAGGTAAGCTTTTCTTGGTATGTGCAAAAGTAAATAGTAACCCTAACCTTTAATAATCGTAACCAACCAACAATAATTAATAATGTGTGTTCAATTAATTATCTTTCAATAATGGTGTCAGAATACGTCACCTATAATTTAACGGAAATATCGTACGCTTTGTGTCGAGAGGCTAGCAGCTCTTATGGAGAAGCAGCCTAGACGACTTAGAGTGGTTAAGATGTTTCTGTCTCGCTCTATTGGGAAATCAAAGAAACGACTTTGGGTTGCGTTTAACAAAAAAACAATTGGGTGAAGTATCCCGAACCCAACAACGCCCGGATACATTGACAAAACCCTCTCCCCCTAGCAAGCTTGAAGGGTATGGCGCCTGTCAATTTTTACGGCCAACGACGAAATCAAATCGGAAGGCCGAATCAGAAAAACGAGCCTGGAGACGTTCAATACAAATCGATTCGTACGTCCGAACAAAGGACAGCGGTCAAAAACTCAAATCCGACGACCGTGCTTAGGAGTCAACAATCGGGTCGGAGGAGGTTATCGTGAAGGGTATGGTGTTGTAGTCTTACTACACGAGTATTGCCTTCCCTCCACCCTTATCTATCTTCACGATTAATTACGCAGCAAAACCAGCTGCGCTGTGAAAGAGAGCACGGGGCATTGATTCTGTGAACTCTCACACGCACACACAACCCCCCCCCCATCATCTTTCTCTTATTTATTAGCGTCTGTATACGCATCATCTTAAGGTATACGCATTTTAATGTATACACATCGCGCTTGCATACGCGCTACGCGATATATTATAGTGAGATTTTAACACGATTTATTTGTCGACGCGCAATAATACATCACATGTATAGGGTAGATATCAATCCGCGTGTGTGGATTGGATATACTTTTTCTTTGTTCACATATATATTATCATATGATACATATCATTTTCTCGCGAATTCTTGGGCACAGGGGCGTAGACAAGGGGGTAGAAAAACGGATAGTTTACCCCCTTGGCCAAAAATTAATATTTATAAAAAAATAACATATTTTTAGATTGAAAGTTTTTATTCTATAGCTGAGTAACTGACTCAAAATGACATTTATAAATAAATACCGATATATACTTTTTTATTTTTGAATTGAATTTCGACAAAAAGCCAATTAACCATTATTTTCTTTTTCCGATATTGTATTACAATGAAAAAAAGAAATTTGGAACATTATTTTTCTTTGTTGAACTCATCCGATTCTGATCCTATTCCTAGTAATTTCTTGACTTGATCTATAGATAATAGCTATGATTTATTTATTTTTCTATTCACTGATCTGATATTATTAATGTATAGTATAATGCTTCATTTTCTACTGATATAGTTGCGGGCTTATTAAATCTTTAAAATATATTTTAGTAGCTCAAAATTTATTTTAGAAAGAATATCTGCAAAATTTGGCTAGCTTTTATTAAGTAGTTTTTAAGGTATTAATAAGTAGTAAAGTAAATGAAAGTGAAAGATGCCTAACCTAAACAATATATATAATTCTTATTATAGTTAAATAATAATTATAAAAATAAAACATTTAAGTTTAACACTCCGTTGGCTAGGTGGGGTCTCACAAGACCCCAAGCGGTTTATAAATGTTGTACAAATTAAGTTAGTGATTGTTATAATTTCATTTTTTCAGTAGCTTAATAAAATTTATCTTAGAATATCTCTGCAAAATTTGGCTTGTTTTTATCCAGTAGTTTTTAAGATACGGCGTGTTTTAGATGCCCGGGGTCGTCCAGGACCCCACGTTCCACAATAGGAAAAAAAAATTTTTTCCAAAATTTTTTTTTTAAATATAATATTAAAAAGCATTATTATAAACCTATTCGTGAAAAAAAATTTTATAAACATTTTATTTTCTTTGAGATATTTACATTTTAAACTCAGATTTTAACATGTTTATTTTTCCTCGTGGTATTTCAATGTGCTAATTTGTGTAAATTTTCCTGTGCACTTAGATATTTCAACATGTCTAACATTAAAAAGTGCTATATATATATTATTTTTTGTCTGAAAATGGTATATAAATATAAAAATATAACATTTTATCATGTTGTCATAAATAAATAATCATATATTAGTTTAAGGAGTTTATACCTATAGTAATTATTTTTGTAGCTTAGGATTAAATAGACTAAAAGATCATAAATAATAAATGTCTGTTTATAAAGTAACTGAATTAAAACTTTCCAAATCATATCTGATATTTCATATGTGTATGAAGTGTCATTTTATGAAAAATTGACTGTTTTTATAGCCCTACATAATGTTTGTTTTAAGATACTACATGAAGATTAATTTCATATTCTCAAATTTAACCTTCTAAGATTTATTTCTATTGTAAAAATATAAAACTAGTTGAAAAATTATTTAAAAAATGTATCAATAAGAATAGAAAACTTTCTGTCTCAAAAAAAAAGGTCAAAATTTGCTTTAGTTTAGACAACTCTATTTTTATTTTTAGGTTTTTTTTTAAGCCAAATGTAAAAAATCATAAACTTTTATTACCAATGTTCATTTATAAACTAACTTTTTTAAACTTTATCTTTTCAAACTAAAAAATTTTTTAATTTTAAACTAACAAAACATGTAGGAAATCTCATTTTACACAAAATTCACTATTTTTAAAGCCTCATAAAATTTTTGTTTTAAGATTTTACAATTAGATTTTTTTCCTATTCTTAATTCTAACCTTCTATAATGAATTTCTATTAAAAAAAATTTAATTGAAGTCCAAAAATTAGAAAAATAATGGCTTAGAACAGTAGTAACTTTTTGCCCTAAAAAAACGTAGGGCCAAAAATTCCCTAAGTTTGGACATCTCTATTATTTTTGTTTTTAGGTTTTTTTATGCCAAATTTTTTATAGTTTTAGCTCCAACCTTATTTTATATGATCTTATAAATTAAATTATGGAATTGGAGAAAAAAAATTTGTTATGAATAAATATAGTCACATAGGGGGAAATTTTGGGGGTTGCACTAATTGTAATTATAAAATTATAATCCCTTGTTCAAATACCCAAAGTAATATATCAATTTACAGATAAGAGTTGTAGTATTATGCTTTTAAAATTTGAAAAGTTTATATTACAATACAACCAAGTTATAGCTATTTAAAAGTTTGGGGCTTTTAAGACCCCCTTTACCATCCGTGTTAGGATTTTAGCCTGGCCAACGGAGTGTTAATCTATTCTATTATCTTTAGCATTAGTAAATGTATTTATAATTTATTATACATATATTTTATAGAAGATAGCCAAGATTTACAAAAAGAAAGATTGACACAAATAAATGGTAACTTATATTTGTACCTATTCTTTAAGATTATTAAGAGTTGACTTTTTAATTGAAATATTATCAAATAAAATAATTTAATTTTAGATTCAACAAGTGATGGTGATATACTCCCTTATCCTTATGACATATCTACATATGTAGACAAAGATATAGAAGATAAGCTATCAGAGCTTGATAAAATTTATCAACCTCCCCTTTCATTTAATTTTCCCCGTGATGACACCGACAAAAAAATTTAAGTTCCGTCACTCTTGGTTCCAGAAATGGAGCTGGCTTGCATATTCCCCTAAAGAAAATGGAGCTTATTGTAAAACATGTGTGCTTTTTGGTCCTAAGTTTGCTGGAAAGGGACAGCAGAAGTTAAAGGCTCTAGTTTCTGAGCCATTTCAAAGATGGAAGGATGCTTCTACAAATTTTAAGTCCTATCAAAAAAATTATACCATATTAATTCACTTGATACAATTTTGTCATTAAAAAAAATTAGAGAGGGCAAAAAACTCTGCATCAGCAGTCAACTAGACACCCAAAGAAAAATCGAAGCCCACGATAATCGAATAAGAATTGCTCCGATTATAGATACAATATTAACCTTAGGCATCCAAGGTTTATCATTAAGAGGCCATAAAGATTGTGGGCCTATCGACTTGGATGTTCAAGATAACAATGAAGGTAATTTTCGGGCTCTTCTAAGATACCGTTCTACTGGTGATCAGACACTTTCCGATTTTTTACAAAATTCTTCCAAAAATGCTCTCTATCTAAGCCCTCACTTCCAAAATGAAATAATTACAATTTGCAATGAACTCATTTTCAAAAAATAGTCACCAATATTAACAAATCCCCATTTTTCACTGTTCTATGTGACGAATCGACTGATATAGCCGGAGTGCAACAAATGTCTTGTGTGCGGTATCTAGATACTGTCACCGTGACAATTAAAGAAGATTTTCTTCAATTTGTGCCGGTTCATGACACAACCGGAAAAGGATTAGCGGATGTTATTATTGAAAGTCTAAAAAAGCTAAATATTAATATGAATTTGTTAAGAGGTCAAGGCTATGATGGAGCTCGCAATATGTGCGGAAAATTAAATGGTGTCCAGTCCATTATTATGAAAGCATACCCAACGGCGTTGTATGTCCACTGTGCCTCCCATTCATTAAACTTGGCCCTTTCAGATACATCGACCCTTCCTACCATAAGAAATTGCATGGGTATAAATTAAAGATAATATAATATTGTGATAATTTTTTTAAATAGGTATTGTTTCTAAAGTTTATGATATGTTTAAATACTCCAAACGGCAAGATGTTTTATTAGAAGTCTTGTCAAAAATGGACAATAAACCGGTAATGGAAAAATTAAAGCAAGTGTGTGTGACCCGTTGGTCATCACGGCACGAAGCTGTTGCAACGCATATAAAACTTCAAGATGTGATTTGTCCTGCTTTAGAAAAAATTTCTACCTGGCATGATCGCGATGCCGCAACAGAGGCGGCAACTTTGCTGTCTTCTTTGCGGCAATCGGACTACATAATATCGCTATTATGTCTTCATAAACTTTTCAGTTATACATCAATTCTTTGCAGGCAATTGCAAAAAAAAAGTTTAGACCTACAGTTGGTCACCGAGTTGGCCCAAAACATTGTTGATCAGATGAAATTGTTGAGAACTAATGTTGATCAAGAATTTCATCAAATTTTTTCAATGGCCGAAGCTAAGGCAAACTTATACCAGTTTGATCTTGTAAAACCCAGATGGGCTAGAAAACAAACGTTCCGAAGTAATATTACAACAGACTCTGTTGAGGACTATTATAAAATCACAATTTTATTCCATTACTTGATTCTTTTATTGTTCAACTCATTGAAAGATTTTTAGACAAGAAGGAAATTATTGCAAATTTTCAAGTTTTGTTTCCTCAAGATTCAAAAGTTTCGCCTACAGCTCAGATAAAAATAAATCACTTAGTGGATTTTTACTTTAATGACTTGAATGGTACAAATGTTGACGTTAAAACAGAATTCGATATCTGGTATATGTCGTTGTCTCAGATACCAGAAGAATTGCGTCCCAAGAATTCTTTGGATGCTTTGCTAAATCACAAAACCAAATTAGAATGCTTACCGAACCTTAGAACTTTGTTTTATCTATTAGCTTGCCTCCAAATTACTACATGCACAAATGAGAGAAGTTTCTCAACTTTGAGAAGACTCAAGACTTACTTACGAAATACCATGACAAACAATAGATTAAATGGTTTGGCGCTTTTAACGATTCATCGGGAGTTAGCCCCAACTCCGGATGAAATTCTTGATGTCTTATCTTTACGCAAAAGAAAATTAAAAATTGTTTTATAGCGACTATTTTCATACACCGCTTTTGTATAATATTTATATTATTAAAATAAAAATGTTTTAAAAAAATTGGAAATTTTATACCCCCTTGAGAAAATCCTGGCTACGCCCCTGCTTGGGCATCTTTCGTAAATAAATAAAATGAAAATACGTAAATGGATCTTTAAGGTAAGGCTTAAACTAACACATAATCATAATAGTAATATTGATTAAACAGTAATTCATTTAATTGTAATCTTTATCTCTAATAAAGGCGGGGATTTTTACGATTAAAGGGGGGTAATTTAAAAAACATAGCGTTTTCCGATTTAATTTGGGCGTCATCTAATTGGTTGGTATCCATTTACAAGGTTGCGTATAACAAGAGTTGGGTAAGGGTTAGGTAAAAAGGGTGCGTATAATAAGGGTGGGTAGAAGGATGCGCATAACAAGGGTGGGTCACCAATATCGGTAAGTAAATACCAAATTATAAAGTAATAAATACTTCATTAAATATCCAATAAATGTCAAACGCTTGCGAGAAAAGTAAGTCGTAAAGAAGTGTTTTACACGTCTTTATATAATCGCGAATTAATTGACAACATTAACCAAAACATTTAGTGGTGAATCCGCGAGCTATATGTGATTGGTCAATTAACGTCGCGAAGTAGTAAGGTAAAGTAATTGAGTCAATTAAGTTTCAAAGTAGACATAAGTAATATGCCTCGAGCAATGGATTATGTACGGGTGTATAAAAATTAAAGCGTGTGTGTTACATACATGTGTATAAGCCGTTCTCTAAATTTGATATATTTATTTAACATTTATCTATAATATATTAGGTCGACTAAGAAATTAGAATTATTATTATACTGGCCTTTTAACGAATATAGTCAGATACATTTTTGTATTCCCTTTATCAGTAAGCAACATCCACAAAATATTAGTATGTATCAAGCTGCTATCTGAATGTAATGTTTACATTCAAAAAGACTTTTTTAAGCTTATGAAATGAAAATTGAAATATTAATTTCAACAATAAATTAGTATAAATTCTAGCCGAAGACATGTTTTAAGTGGAATATTTATATTATTTAAAGTATTATGTTTAAGTAAAAAGTTAATAAAATTATAGAATAATAATAATTATTTATCTTAACCGTTACCTAACCCTAGAGCTATTTAATTCTAAACTGTTTTGGTACATAGGTTACAAAAAACAGAACCTGCAGGTCAGATTGGCAAATAATATCTGAGGATTTATTTAATAGGCCAAAATATTTAGTAATTAATTTTATTTAACGACCTCCTATAGTCTCGATATGTTTGATAAAAATTAAATTAGAGGGTGATATATTCTCAAATATACAAGTTTGCTACTTCTGTACGTTGATAAAATAATTGCCATCATATTTAGAACAACCTTCGCTCTTTACCCATACACCAGCCAATATATATCGACCATAAAATAAGTGTATTTTAAAATTTTAATATTTATATTTTATGCTGACATCAAAGACTATATAAATAGAGTAACAGTGTTACTTTTCAAAAAAAACAACTACTTCCATTACCCTTCCTTTTAAAAAGAAGAAATTGGATACAATTATTGATCACCTATTTTTGAAAAGAATTTCCAACGACTGACGAAAAAATTATTCTCATTAAAGTTTTCCTTGTAAAACTTGTTTTATAACATTTATTCTAAGGTGTAGGTATATTCAATTTTTTTATAACGACAACCAATGTGAAAATTCGATTTTAACTAAATATGACAGACTTTCTTCAAATAAGCATGTTTTTCAATAAGCAATAATTTCCCTGAACAGAATAGTTAATGCCACCACGTTCGATGGCACAAATACATTACATCTAATAGTGTTACTTATTGGAGCGATTTTTATTATAATTAAATAACTGGATTTCAGGTTTAAAACGAATATTTTGATATGCATCATGAAGTTCAAAGAATTTTATTTAAATTAATTAGATTCGTTACTATATAGGGGAATTGTATTTAAATAATCAAATGGAAGGGCCAAAAATTACCAAATAATACCCTATGATATATCTATGGAAATTTACAAATACTTTTCTTTAAAACGATAAGTTCTAAAATTTAAATTGATAATTTAAATTTGACAAATTACAAATTTGTATTTAATATCCAAATTCTAAAAAATTAATGAAAATGCATTTGCAACATTATACCAATTGTTACCTCGATAAGGGAAGTTACAATTACAAGTTTCCATGTATTTAGTAGCCCTAGTAACTCGCTAAAACTTTTTTTTAAATTGTTCCTTAACAACTCTATATTTGGACCATAGGATTAATAAGAAGCTAATTTTTAAATAAATATATCTTTTCAATTGTATGTAGAAATTTCCAATGCATTTTTATGGATAATAGCTTACAATGGTTAATTACAAAATTACAGGATATTAAGAGTTCAAATTTATCAAGTTTGTGGAGAAAATTTTACCGTATTGTTTGTACACTAAAATACTTTCATGATCATTTTCGCATGCGTTGTGTTCACCCTCTTTTGCCATTAGGCATAAAATTTCACCTTCTCCAAAATTTATAATCAGAGGACAATCTATTTCAGGGTCGTCTGATAACTTCATTGGAATGGATTTCACTATATCTGTCTTATTATGCCCATTTCTCAAAAAATATAACAATCAATTAATAAACTAAAGGAAACATTGAAGAGAAGTTTAAGAGATTTGGTAACCTTCAATCTAATTGATAATTTAAAATAGCAACATCTTTGGATTTTAGCGTTTAATGTACCAAGCGACATGAATCAGAACAATCTTACATTTTGGATAGATAATGCAAAATAAATCAAAGCTTATTACAAATGTGCAAACACTTTCTAAAACAATTTTACGACTTTTTTTCAATTCGAAGGGCGTAGCCAGGATTCATTAGAAAAAGGCAGAAATGATTTAGGGATGAGCAAAATGATGTTTCTCAAATTTTATACAAAATCAAATGATTTTTAAGGAATTTATGAACTTAGAGAAAGCAGCTGCCCCTCGCTCCCCCCCCCCCCTCGGCTACTCACAGGTACCACATTTATTTTGATATCTGAAATTAAACATAATATAACTTTTAAGCACACTTTGCTATCTTTTAAACTCAGGGTAATATTTAAAACGTCTATCACCTAACATGCCCCATCCACACTGTTTTAGATCAGCTGCCGCTTTTTTACAAACAGATATTTAAAAGTATATAAATCTACAATTAAAGATCTCTTTGAAAAAAATTTAAATCTACCTTTTGATAATACCAGCTGGCTGCAGGCCACCCATCCAACCAAATTGGGGGGCTTAGGAATCAGGTCCCCACTGACTATTTCCCTTATGGCTTTTCTCTCGTCATTTAAATCTGTGAAGGATCTTGTTTTTGAATTAACCTCTAAATCAAATTATTTTTTAACGGAATTGGCCATATTGACTTGGCATGAGAACGTCATACCAGGAACCAGCCTTCCAGAGTCGGCCAAACAACGAGATTGGGATGCCAGTATAGTATCGCGCTCCGTCGCTTACCTACTTTCGAGTTGTGATACTGTGCAGCATTTTAATCTGAGGTCACTTACGACCGACTCTGGTCACGAATGGCTTGAATGTATCCCAAGTAAACACTCAGGACTTCTGCTTTCAAATCCAGAAGTTTCTTACGCAATAGCTTTCCGCCTAGGTATTAAAGTTACCATAGGATATCCCTGCAAAAATTGCAATAAGGAAATAGATATCTTGGCTCATAACCCACTCCATTGCAAGTTAAACAAATATCGCTTTATCCGTCATCAAAAGATAAACCTTTTGATTCAATTGGCTTTAAAAAAAGCCCGCACTCCTTCCATACTCGAACCATCCGATCCTTCTTTAGAAGGTAGAATGCGTCGCGACGGAGCTTCTATGCTCCCCTGGGAGGATGGTAAGTTTCTAGCTTGGGACTTTACCTGCATTGATATCTTCGCGCCAACTAATAATAATTATAACCCCCTTTCTTGTGCGGAAGACCGTAAAACACTCAAATACCGAGCCATTGCTCAATCTAAAATTTTTATTCCAATAGTAGCTTCCTGTTCCACTACTTTTGGCAAGAAAGCATTAGCATTTTTTAAATCGATAGGAAAGAGATTCCCCAAAGCTAAACTCACCCAGCTTTATCATTTTGATAACTAAATATAATTACAAATCTCTATCTGACACATGACCCGTGTTGGCTATTGACGAATCTGATGAATAGCTTTTTTTACTTATAATATTAATTAATACTCGTTTATTGTATAATTCATATCAATTTTACCTATAAAAGCATTTTAACATCATATAAAGGTCGGTTTCGTAGTGCGATCGTTGAGGCATAGATGTTGTACAGCAGCTCCATAAGTTAGAGTATGATTTTGGTAATTCAAAGGTGTAGTGCTAATGCTTTCTCTAGGTGTTGATGGCAGTTTATCTCCTACCTTAACCATAGCTAATTTCTCCATGGTCGAGCCATCAATCTCTTCAACTAAATTACATACATTTTTAATGCATTAATTTGATATATATATATATACAAATTACATAATCCACGGGAAGATATTATTTAAACACGGGCATATTGACTGACATTTCTATTCTTCCGAAAAAAACTTTGGTAGGGTAATACATATGATTTTTTTGCCCATTAATCTTAAAGTATGAGTATAAGACCTATTATTATAGTATCCACAGTTTTGTTAAGCTTAGGGAGAATACAGGATTTAGAAGCCTTGAATATTTGAGGGTCCCAAATACCTGAGTTGAAAACCTGCTGTGAAAACCCTCTTCAAAAATATGATAGCTACAAATAATAATCTACAACACAAAACTAGGGCGCCCTCCACAAACGACGCTTTCTCGCCTGTGCAATGTAAAAAACACACAAGGGTTACCTCCTGACTCACACGAATGTTGTTATTTAGCGCGTCTTATTAGACCTACAATGTTGAAAGGAGTAAACAGACTTAGTACCCTCACCATTAAAAGAGTCTATAGTGAGAAGCCCTTCCCTAGTGTAAAAACCCCTTTTTTATATTCCTTTATGGTCCTAAATCTTACATACAATTACTTTGGGGTGAGCGTTGTTATTTTTTTAGCTCCGCCACATGTACCGTATTTTCTAGCTCCACGTATGAAGCATAGATTATCTATACATGACTGGAAAGAACAGGACATTGCGTTTTGTTAATAATTAACTAGCTAACACCGCATAAGCAAATATCTAATGACACATTCGAGTCTATATGACAAAATAATATACTAATGGTTGGTTTGCACCACACCCACATTAAAAGAAAGAAAAGGAGACTAGCACTTGTTGTATAGCTATTTTATGCACACTTACCCAGACCCCTCGGTGCATCCCCCGGCGCGCCTGTTACATCACTGCTCGCAACTAAGACGGTTAAGTAGATTAGTTGAGGATAGAATGCGACTAACATACAGGAATGTTGGCACATTGACTGTATGGAGCCGGGGTTGCAAAAATGCTAAAAATATAAACACATGGCCTGCCTAAATGAGACCAGGTGGAGCCGAACCAAAGCTCGGGAGTTCGGAGAGGGATACAAGCTATTCTACAGTGGGTCACCAAATCGTGGAAACGAGGTGGGTATCGTTGTAAGCGAATCGTTTAAGGACAAGGTCCTGGAAGTCAAGCGTTGTTCATACAGGTTAATGTGGGTTAATATTGCAGATCAAGGCGGCCACATAACCGTTATGGGCGCGTTTGATTTCCAAATTGCGTATATGTAATTAGAGAAAGATATGTTCTTTAATTCATTGGAAGAAGAACAAGTAATAGGACAGGAAGAAAAGCTAACATTGGGGCGGACTACAACGCCCACGTATCGCCTCTGGTATGAACAAAATCATGGAGGCCATGGACATGGTCTCAAGAAGACAGAAGATAGAAACTTATTTCCCAAGCATATGACATAGCAATCGTTAACACCTATTTTCAAAAACGCGAAGATCATATTGTGACTTATAACATTAGAAAGCTTTCCAATCAAATTAATATTTGCTCATACGGCGAAAGGCTTTATGGATGAACATAGATTGCAAAGTAACTAGAAAAGAAATCGCCAGGCAATATCGTCCACTACGGATTTCGAAGGAAAAGTATTTTCCGGGAAAAAGGTATATGAATCCCGAATTCGAAATGAAAGGCTAAAGGATACGTCTACGAACCGATACACGCAATCAAAAAAGCCTCCACACTCACTATTGTGTACGGAAATGCTGCAAAGGGACGTAGATGAAATTGGGAAATACTTACTGCGTACCTAAAGGAAACGGCCGTGTTCTAGGACAGGTCAAAGGAGGCAAAACTATGAATATGGATATAGTGGTGGGATCAATCGGCTAGGGATTTCATTGAAAGAAAAACATTCTATAAAGACGGTGCCACAAATCATAAAAATTGGAGGAGTATTAAGAATATAGGGAGGAAGTGAGCCGCGAATAAAGCTGCTGCTATAGCAAGGAACGCAGCAAATATGAGATGGCAAACAAACTGGATCAAAAAAGGGGGGACAGGGTTATGTACAAACATAGACTAGATAGACTGCTCATCAACGCACAAAATGTCTACCCTTTTTCCACCATTTTAAAAGGCACATTGTAAAGTGGTGATCATATTAAAATTCGTAATTTTCGCAAATTAAATAACCTCAAAAAGGTAAATAAAAAAAATAAATTTGGTGGATATCAAAAACAGCATTTTAAAACAAATATCATTTAAAAAATACATAAAATTTAAAAATGTAATGTAATAATATAGCGCCATCAATTTTAATTGCTATTTTGTATAATATTAATTTATTGACGTTCGTTTTAATTTATAAACTAGTGAGGAAAGTAAATTGACTGTTATAGAGCCAAATTACACGGTTAAAATACACCAGTTGCCCTCTTCAAAATGGAAGAAAATTTCACACACTTAACCATATGCAACATATGGCATGAGCAGTCTATCTAGTCCCTTCCAAGTTAACTCACAAAGGGTCAACTCACAAATCGTTAACAGGAGTTAACGATCGTTAACCTTTTTATAATGCGCATGCGTATGCATTTAACAGACCAATCAGATAGCTGCGCATTTATCAGATTTTTAATAATGCGCATGCTTATGCATTTAACAATTTTTGCACTTCGGGTCAAAATATATAATGGCCAAAATATATAAACCAATCAGAACCTTTAAAAATATAGCCGGTTAACGTGTATTTATACACCGTTTCAAATAGTTCCCAAAATGACTAATATTTTTGGTCCAATATATTAAAAATATGATTATTAAATCCTTAAATTCTGATGTTTGCAAAATGTAATATTGGCAAAATGTAATATAGGCAAGGGTTAGGGTTAGATTTAGTTTGGGAAATATATTAAATATTATGTCCATTATATATTATGGGTCCAAATCAATTATTGCTGCACTATAAAACTTTAAGGGACAGGGTTAAAGTTCGGGGTAGTGTTTTAGGTCAGCGTTTTAGGTTAGGGTTAGGATTAGATGCACATCAAATTCCCTCCCCATTTGAGATTTAATTCTAATATATTGATTATCTAAATCGTTAACCCTTTTTATAATGCGCATGCGTCATCCATCGTTAACCCTTATTTGTGAGTTGGACCTTTGTGAGCTGACACGGATTCATCTAGTTTATGTGTACAAATTACCCAAAATAAGGGAGAAAAAAGGTCGCGATGTCGAAATTCTTAAAATAGTCAAAAACAAGAATTTAAAACCTTTTTCAAACAGAAGAAGGTGATGAAAAGATGGAAAAGGTATTTTAAGGAATTTATGAATATACCAAATGACAAAGATTTCCTTCTCGAAATTGCCTCTTTTGGGAGGATGAAGTTAGGAAACAAATAAGCAAGATGCAAAAAGGAAAGCGAACACCTTCCTATGGAAGCATTATTGGGATGCCATAAAGAAGGAGTCACGACCATGACAAAACTCTTTAAGAAGATAGGGTAGAAGAGCGAACTCCTCATCAATGGAGAGCAAGCACGCTTATATTCTTATTCGAAGACAAAGGAAATACTCAGGAGTGTAACAATTACAGAGGTATCAATCTAACTTGCTAGATGGAGACTCTAAATTTTTTCGGTTTGATTAGATTACATGAAGGTTCTGCTCCAAGTTTTTTTCAACATAATTATGGACACGATAACGAGAGACACTTTTAAAACCATCTCTTTAGTGTATGTTATATGCCGATGATATAGTTATATGCGAAGAGACAAAGAAGATAAGTATTTGAAGAAGCCTCAAAGTGGTCAAAGCGCTTGACTGGATATGGTTTTAAGGTCAACGATCGTGAAACGGTATACATGAAGATGGACGTTAGAAACACCCTAGCGCTGGATGACGAATTACACAACCAAAAATAGACAGTTTTAGATATATCGTCGATGATACATTATCAGAGAGGTTGCGCAAGAGAACTTAACGGATCAAAAAGGATGGCTAAAATGGGGGAGTAAATCCGGTGTAATGTGCGGCAAGAAGATGCCAAAATGGTTGAACAAAGCTTACAAATCCATCGTAAGACCAGTGTCATTGGAAGTGAAACATAGGCAATGAACATTTCGGAAGAAAACATATTCCAAGCTACGGAGATAAGAAACATACGAAGATCGACCATATGACAATTGACAGTCTCAGGGCAAAAATAATAGTCAACCTATAGTGAACTTGATTAATGAAAATCGGCTAAAATGTGGTCATATACTAATATGGGAGACAAATGATTTAAATCGACGAGCATGGACATAGAGGTGGGGAAGAGAGGAGAACGACCTCGTGTCACGTGGAAAGCCAAGTAGACGTGATGAAAATATTAAGAGAAATCAGGACAGGGCGCTTACCCGATCAAGATGGAAGTAATATATCAAACAAACCCTACGACTGTGGGACCTTACATGATAAAGAAAAAAGGAAAAGATGGATTTTGTGACGCGAGAAAAAGGTATAAAAAAATCAAATGCCTTACCCTATATAATAAATATTGATGATTCGACAAAAAAAACATAAACTAATAAAGGGTTGTAGTGAAACAAATTCATCTGTAGTAAAACAAATTCATTTACCTTGTAAGAGATTTGGTTGTGATACGCACAAGGTGAAAAGAGAAAGAATACACGAAGAGAGTTAACGTTAACTTGAATGTTTATCGTTATCTATTGATATATAAACTCGCGATTTATAGATTCGTTACCATTGTTATATTTTCCCTTAAAGTCTAGCTTTACAGCACAATGGGCTATTTCCCTTTGTTTTTATGATGTGTTTAGAATGTTAACCAAAAAGCAAAACGTATAATTCAGCGCTTAGAAACTTTTTACGGTTCTGTTTTTTATAAAGTATAACAATTTGTTATGCATTTGGTAGAGATTTTAATGTCAAAAGGGGTTTGAGATCGTAATTATCTTACCTTTCAAAAACTTTATTATATAAATTATTATTTGCCTACAAATTTATATATTATAACCCAACCGTGGTTAATTATCTTTTAGAATAAAATTTTCTCTTACTTCTTTTATTATAGGTACAGATATTATTAAAATATTTTGAAATTTTAATGCTCGTTCGAAAGAGTGCAGCTGAAAAACGATTGTGTAACGAATAATTATTTTTTATAATAATTTTATTTGAAGTTACAAACATTATAAAAACAGATATAAAAAAATATGTATTTTTTATTTTTTTTTATTTTAATATATATATATATTTCTCGAAAGCATCACAAGTATCAACCGCAAGAAAATTGATGCTTAAGGAAAAAGTTAGGGGAATATTTGGATATCAAGCAACATTTGCTAATAGATTTTTTAATCCTTTAACTATATAAATCCTTCGTTGTATTTTTCTCTGATACTTTTTATTTCGCGGCTAATTTGGCCCACTACTCTTTTTGGTAGGTTAGAAAAATATAAAAAATCTTCTTTGTATGGAATATCAATTTTATAATGTTATTACATTACCGATTATAATCTAGAAATATTGTATTTATACCAGAAATCAGATTTTCTAATTTCTTTTGTCTGACCGGTCCAATTTTTATAACTAAATTGCCCATCCAGTCATGAACTCCTTAAGAGTCCCTCGCCATGCCCGAAACATTAGAGCCACTCTAACTGGGCGGCTCAAATAATGATTTCAAAATTTTCGAGAAGTTTTAGAATTGTCAAAAAAACATAACTATTGTACAATTAAATAAAAAGGTGACATAATAATACACGAAAACAATATTCTAGGTGTATAAAGGACGCTCTTTTTACTGTTAATATTAAACAAATATCCGTTACCTCTCGAAAATGTGTTAATTTGCTAAAGTAATTTTATCGATTCGTTCTATGCAGGAAAGATTATATTTGGGGATATTCAGCAATATATAAGAACTATAATAACCCTTAAACCACTCCCCCCTTCCACACACTATTCATGATTATGAATAATAGTCTGCGCTTAGAGTTAATTTCGTCTCAAATTATACCAATAAGTTTTTTTTAAATTAATCTTAATAATTTGTGAATAAAACTTACAAAGGTTATATTTACAAAAGGTAGATATGCCATACCAACTTTCATCTATATCGAAATGATTACTCGAATAATGGCCAACTAAAATGTAGGCGGCAGAGATGACGCACCATTTTAACGTAAATATCCACTGATTATTGCATCGGAGCATTGATAATTTTGGTTTTTAAACACTCTAGCGAGCCAACCTTTAAATAAGCAATCATTAAAACTAATAAGTCCAAACATTTATACAAAATCGACAAGATAGGAGTAATGCCTAAATAATCCTGGGGTCTAGAATCGAGTTAATTAGATTTTTTGGAAGGGACATATTAGTAATATAAGGCAAGGCTCCGTGGCCCCCCTTCCCCCGGAAAAATTCAATGATATTAATAGGAGTCTTGTTTGCGCATATAGATATAATAAGTTATCTTAATTAGAAATATACTATCCTAACACTATTTGTACAAAAATTTTCTGTCCCGAGTGCGTGTTTTGTAATAAGAGGAAATTTAATTCTTAATTATTTCTCTAAAAAACTATCTCAATCTAAAATCAACTAGGAAGATGCTGATACAAACCAAATTTTAGTTGTATAGATATTAATTATTTTATTTTTATAAGTATTTAATATGCTTATTTAAACTTACATTATTTCCTTGTTTATAGAAATTTTGGATATACAACTAGAGACGACTATAATAATAAAATACAAATCTTCTTATTCTTTCTATGACTGTTTGTCACCTAGGCTGGTGGTCCGTCCTTTCAGCATTCGATTCCATTTGTTCTATGTTTACATAGATCTTTCTTTATCTTGTGGACTTTCATGTCGTGCCGTATTTTATGAATCCAGGTAAGCTTGGGTCTTCCTCTCCTTCGTTTTCCTGCGAAATATATCATTTTGATTTTCTTTCCGACGTAGCTATCGTCACTTCTTTCGACATGGCCATACCATCTTAGTCTATTTGTTAGGAACTTTGTCGTGATAGATATAGTACCCAGAATTCTTCTTATTTCTTCATTTCGCCTATGTTCCTTTTTGCTTACTCCTAGCACCCATCTTAGCATTCTCATCTCCATGGTCGCAAGACGCTGCTCTTCTCTTTTACGTATAGCCCATGATTCCGAGCTATACAGTACTGTTGGCTGTATGATACAAATAATTAATATTAATTTAAATGATAATTTTATTGCACATTTCGCATGCTTCATTTTTAAACATACTAATTTAATTTCTTTAGAAATTTTGTGCTGATTCTAGAGTAAAACTGTGCGTGCTAATTCAACTAAAAATTATTATTTCTTATGGTTTAGTAAATTCATAATTTAAAGTTTGCTGTTTAATGATCATGATATAGCTAACTTTATTGTAGCAAATACAGCTGGCACCCCCAAAGTCAGGCATGAGCTTTTGTTAAAAAATGCGGGCCTGGCTTGGACGAGCCTTATGGTAATAAAACGGGCTCGGGACGGTCTTGGCTATTAGTAGGGGCAAAACCTTTTTGTTTTAATATATAAAAATGGTGTTTTTATAATGCTTATCTAATTTTATTATTATTTAACTTTACAATATAAACAAATCTTTATTAATTTTTGTTTGCTATTTATTCACAGAATTTGTGATTTTTAAAGAAGTGGATCCCAATGTTTTTATTTTTTAATAAAGGGATCGTGAAAAATTAACAAAAATATGTATATTTCGTATAAAATTAACCTAGCATAGTTTCAATTATCATAAATGGTTCTATGCAGCTTCAAGTGCTACTAATGAAAATTTAACTTGTTGGAAGAAACAATGAGATTGATGTATTTAGCATAATTAATATTGAACATTTGCAACATATAAATAAAAAATTATTTTAGTATTGTTAAAAAATGTCTAAAAAGCCGCAGAATACATAATATTTTTTGGGGAAGGTGTAGGCTGGGCCTGTGCATTACAAACAATCAGCAAGGCGAACTCGGGCTTATAATCTTATTTTAACGGTCCCGGGGCGGGACACTTTTTTGGTACTGGTGGGAAAATTAAGCCTAAAAGGCCTATGCAACTGTTTAGTTCAACAATGGGCCTAATTAGCGCAAACAGAATTGGAAGGAGCTTGTTGCAATTTGCGTTTTTAAAGATTTGATTAATGCATTTTTCACCAAAAACATACGATTCAGCTTCAAGCGCCATATTTTTGTCTAAATATTCGATATACATGCCGTGGAATCAACAATTTTAGTTTAGTTACCATATGAATATGCATTAATAAGCGTAATTAAAGGATAAATATTTATTTTATGAGCAAAAACACAAAAATGAAGTGAAGCTCGTATTCAGACGCGGCTATGTTTTAACATGCATTTGCTTTTTTAATCCAGATTCAAAATCGCGTATTAAGACGCACCCTTAGATATTGAATTTATATAATTTTAATTAATTTTTGTTAACTTGAAAATCTTTGACACGAAAATTACCCTGCCCCCCCCCCCCGAACTTAGATGATCCTGCCTCCGCCATTACTGTATATAAGATTAAAAAAATTTTGTTTAATAGTATTATTCATGGGCGTAGCCAGCTTTCAAATTAGAGGGCGGCAATAATGATTTAAGGATGTTTAGGGAGGATCGTACATTTTTTGAAATTTTAGCCATAATTATAATGAATTTCTACAAATTTTTGGATTTAGAGGGGGGCAACCCCCCCCCCCCCCTTGGCTACGCCCATGGTATTAATCATCAAAAATTTATGAACTAATCCTGGCTACGCCTATGATACCAATGATTTTTAATAATGCTTCAAGTATCATAAAATTCTGCGTACATTCATCTCGATACAAGAAACTTAGTCAAGCCCCTTTTTCAATAGTGAAAAGCTAGCCAAGATACTATATTAAAATTCGTTTCACATAAATACGCGTTGTAATAAATATTTATACACATGTTAACATAATATAAAAATTAATCAGTATCCAACAATCTTTGTCTAAAATGCCTTTCAATTTCGCAGAGAAATTTATTGAAGTCGTCATGTTCATTTAATTCCTCAACAAGTTGATTCACAAAGTCCACTTCTAGAGAAGGTTCAGTTTTGATCACTAGAATAAAATAGACTAAATAACATAATTGTTAAAGAAAAATCAGGTTAACTTTTTTATAAATACCTAAAAAAAAGTCTAATATGTGATGATATGATATACTCTAAGCTAAGGAAACAATGAATAGCAAGAGCTAGAAATGATCAGAATTGATATGATTAATGATATATTAAAGATTAGGAGAAGTATATGTTTGTAACTAAACTTTATTGAACTAGCTAAGGCCGGGGTGGGGAAACTACAGAACAATGAATAATTATTAAGATTATAATCACCAAAACATATGGGTATTTTCAACATGGATTTGGTTTACAATATTAAATACATAATTATAGCAATAACTCGGGCCTTCAACCCTCGTGGGAAGGGGGAGAAGGGAAGGGGAGGAGGGGAAGGGGGGACAACTCATCTATACTCCGTATAAACGTAGCATATTTGCTATGCAATTTATGGGCGAGAAAGGTGGGAAGGGGCGAGAGTGCCTATAGGGGGGTATTAAATGCAAAATTATTAGTTAATTATTAATTTATACAAATATTTAAAAAGCTAAAGGGTATTAACAAGAACAATAAAAATTTTGCCCTCTCCGGGATTCGAACCTACGAGCTAGTAAAGCTAGTCACTCATTTAATCAACTGAGCCATTAGACTTCAAAATATGTTTTACCCATTACATATATATAGCTACCACTTGGTACAATTAAAATAAAAGCAAAAAATACTAGTATAGGTCAAAAAAAACGTTGAGGGCGACCATCAAAAGTTAAAAATGCTTTTATTTTATAATAAATTACTAATGGAATATAACATTTTATTGCGTTTTATATATTTTATTGTTTTTAATAAAAGATAATTAAAACATCATGGGCGTAGCCAGGTTTTGAATTAGGGGGGGGGGCAGATTCAAAAAAAAATTTCCTGAGAGCAAAAAAGGGTCTCGACTATCTAAAATTAGTGAATTGGGCAATTAAAGGGTTTTGGCTGGCCTTGGCAGGCAATTTAGTTATAAAACCCTGATGGGTTCTAGCAGAAAATTTTGGACAAATATGATTAATGATAAAAGTATTAATATTATGTATAATGATATCTACTTCCTGGGGCAGTCTGGTGTTTTTACGGGAAAAAATTTTCAAACTAGTTTATTTTTCATACCAATTTATTATAATGAAAAAAATGGGGGGGGGGGGGGGGGGGCCGCAAAAAAATTATAAAATATTTGGGGTGCCGCGTATATGAAAAGGTTAAGAACCACTGATTTAAAATACTTCATCAATAAACGTATTTTGATCATCAAATAAATAACTAATTAGTAAGATTTTGGAAGGAGCATTTTGAAATTTTAGCCTTTACTTAAAAACAATTTGGCCAATGGTCATTTTTTTATTGGTCAGTACCAAGAGACGGTCTATAAAAAACGAAAAAAAATTCGAATCACAATTTGGGTCATTTTTTCCATTGGTCAGTACCCAGAGACGGTCTATAAATACATACTAGTCAAAAAAAACGAAAAAAAATTCGATTTATACTTTGGCCAATGGTCATTTTTTCCATTGGTCAGCAGCCAGCGGACGGCCAAAAAGCCATATTATCAATGGTATTAACAAAAACAATATATTAATTTGAAAAAAACGAAAAAAATATATCGATTTATGCTTTGGCCAATGGTCATTTTCTTCATTGGTCAGTAGCCAGCGGACGGCCAAAAAGTCACATTATCAATGGTATTAACAAAAACAATATATTAATTTAATTTAAATACAAATTTTGCCCTCTCCGGGATTCGAACCCACATCATTAGAGGCATAGGCTTTTGTAGGGGCACAGGGACCCACATCAGTAGAGGCATAGGCCCTTGTAGGAAAGGGAATAGGGTAATCACTAATGTTAACCTAATATATCCAATTCCGGCAGCCAGCGGACGGTCAAAAAGTCATATTATCAATGGTATTAACATAAACAATATATTAATTTGAAAAAAAACGAAAAAAAATCCCGATTCACAATTTGGCCAATGGTCATTTTTTTCCATTGGTCAGTAGTCAGGGCACGGTTAAAAAGTCATATTATCAAGGGTATTAACAAGAACAATATATTAATTTAATTTAAAAAAAAAAATAATTTTGCCCTCTCCGGGATTCGAACCCACATTAGTAAAGGCATAGGCTTTTGTAGGGGCACAGGGACCCACATCAGAAGAGGCATAGGCTTTTGTAGGGGCACAGGGACCCATATCAGTAGAGGCATAGGCCCTTGTAGGAAAGGGCATAGGGTAATCCTCAATGTTAACCTAGTATACCCAATTCAAAAACAAAAAAATAAAATTTCGATTTATTTGGCCAATGGTCATTTTTTTCATTGGTCAGTAGCCAGCGGACGGTCAAAAAGTCATATTATCAATAGTATTAACAAGAACAATTTATTAATTTAATTAAAAAAAAAATTCGTCCTCTCCTGGGCTTGAACCCGAACCTCCAGGTCACAAAGCTGGGGCAAATAACTTGGTGGACAACGGACAACAAAAAACGAGCCCATAAATTGCATAGCAATTAATAATATAAACTCGGGCCTTCGGCCCTCGTGGGAAGGGGAAGAGGGGAATGGGAGTAGGGGAAGGGGGCAAGGGAAGGGGGAACTCTTCCATACTCCGTATAAACGTAGCATATTTGCTATGCAATTTATGTGCGAGAAAGGTGGGAAGGGGCGGGGGGTATTAAATGCAAAATAATTAGTTAATTAGTTATAGGCCCTTGTAGGGGAGGGCATAGGGTAATTATCAATGTTAACCAATTTAAAAACGAAAAAAAAATTTCGATTTATTTGGCCAATGGTCATTTTTTCCATTGGTCAGTAGCCTGCGGACGATCAAAAAGTCATATTATCAATGGTATTAACAAGAACAAAATATTAATTTAATTTAAAAAAAAATAAAAATTTTGCCCTCTCCGGGATTCGAACCCACATCAGTAGAGGCATAGGCCTTTTGTAGGGGCACAGGGACCCATATCAGTAGAGGCATAGGGCCTTGTAGGGGAGGGCATAGGGTAATTATCAATGTTAACCAATTCAAAACGGAAAAAAAAAGTTCGATTTATTTGGCCAATGGGCATTTTTTTCATTGGTCAGTAGCCAGCGGACGGCCAAAAATTCATATCATCAATGTTATTAACAGGAACAATATATTAATTTAATTTTAAAAAAAAATAAAAATTTTGCCCTCTCCGGGATTCGAACCCACATCAGTAAAGGCATCTGTTTACAAGCCGGCGCTATAACCCGTTACACCAAGCTGGTTTTAAAAAAGTAGAAGTTTTTATGTTATTTATATAGATAATGAAATAATACCATAAATTGCATAGCAATTAAAAGGTGTGTTTTATGTTTATAAAATCAATATATTTCATCGGTCAGTAGCCAGCGGACGGTCAAAAAGTCATATTATCAATGGTATTAACAAGAACAAAATATTAATTTAATTTAAAAAAATTAAAAAAAAATTCGTCCCCTCCCTGGCTTGAACCCGACACCTCCAGGTCACAAAGCTGGCGCCAATAACTTGGTGGACGACGGACAACCAAAAACGAGCCCATAAATTGAATAGCAATTAATATGTAGAAGATGATATATCAATAAAAGTTATACTAAATTAAATTATTCTCCTTTCACGTATACACGTATACGACACTTTTCAAGTAATTTAAGGGACTTCATTTTGTTGTTTTTAAGAATATTTTTTTTAATTGATAAAAGTTTATTTCCAAACCAATTATGTATGTTATATGCTAAGCCGGCTTTCCATATTCAATGGACCCCACTGGCCTAAGCTCTACTAACGGTAAAAGACCCGACGGTGTAACAATCATCCTGTGGGCTTGTGGCCTAAACGCCTGTTAGGACTTCACTGCAGTGGATATATTTGCCAAATCTAGTGCCTCTCCCGACCTCATCTCTTCTACTGAGAGAAAGAAATCAGCAATATTATTTTTATACCAGTAGTAGCCACGACCCTCGATAATTTAGGTCCCAAGGGCAGCCAATTCCTCAAACATCAAAATTTATAACCTCCGTCACACACAATCCCAAAAAGTTTTTTTACATCAAGAAAATCACCATGGATATTGTAAAATCTAATACACTCTCAATCCATGGCTCTATGCCAGTTTTAGATAATTTGAATATATTTTTTAATAAAATTTATAAGATAAGTCACCCCATATTACATTAAAAGCTATATTTAAGTATACTTCAAATTCAAACAATTGTTGAAAAACTTTTGAAATATTATCAAAAAATTACCCTTATAAACGCCATAGTATGACAGGTTATATATTGGCTCATGCAGAACTGCTGCATCTTTAGTTTCTTGTGTTATAGTAAGCCACATATGACATAAGACACCCACCTGTGCTACCTTTTTCCTTGCGTGTTTCATCCCAGAACTTTTATCCATAGCAGGGGTTAAGTTAAATGTAATCTTGAGAGCATGCAATACTTTAATGCATAAATACAATTATAAATTAAACATTGTTATTCTGCTATACAAAAGTTCTGGAAATGATTAGGATTTGGTCTAATAATTAATAAATTCCTAACATATTTAGAAAAATTAAATATGTATAATTTCAGTTAAATTGGTTCGCATGGACCCTATAAAGACCAATTAATAAACATTCTTACAATTTAATAGCAACAAATAAAGAATTTATAAGTTTTAGTACCTCAGCCACACTAGTTTATTTTAACACATAGACATTTCCCAGTTAAAAAAGTGCTTTGAAAGACATACAATATATTTATGTAAGATCATAAAATACAAAAAATAAGTTACTCTATATAAAATTGTATTTTTTTAATTCAACACATAATAATAAAATATAGCCTTACATTCATCATGAGCCACATTAGCATTTATTGAGTTTATAAAAGTTGAGCATCTTTTAATTAATTCATTTTTATATAAATCCATTTCATTGTATCTTTTATTCAATACTACACAATTTTAAAAGTTATTTAAGTTTACCTTGACTTCTTTCTTCAAGTTCCTTTATTAGTTTATCATACACTATATATTTTTGACCAATATTTAAGGATCTTTTTAATTCTAGATCAAAATTTTTTAGGAAAAGTTTGCTTTTTTCAAGTTTTAAATTAGCAGCCTCTAATGCAATTATAATATAAATATAATAGATATACCTTTCTCTTCTTTTGATAATCTATATTGCACATCCCTCTTATTTGGATCATCTAAAGGTGTAAATATTAACATTAGTTTGTTTTAGAACAATAACAACTCATGATCTCCGGATTTAAATATTCATCCTTATAGCGAGAAATTAGGGTTTCATCAGCCAAATGCTTAGCTGATTTAATTCGAGATAAATATTCCTTGAGAACCTCCCTTTTATGGACAAGACAGTTATTATGATTTTGTAAAAGCATTGAAATTTTCCAATATATTAAAATAATTAAATTTTGCGCCACAAAAACTATCTGCTCGCTGTCATTTCAACTCGCCGAAAACCATCTTGCCGAACCTTGGGACATTAACAAACATCCCTCCATTACCATAAAGAAGGCCCTAAATTGAGTTTCTTTTATAATAATTATCAATTTTATTATAAAAAATACCTAAATAATAACTTCAATCCGAAATTGAATGCTTAATATGCTTAAATGTTAAGGGTTGGGGGACATTTTTTAACATTGGGACATTCAATTCGGCAAGATGGTTTTCGGCAAGTTGACGGGCCACCTATCTGCTCGAGGCAAACACATGGTAGAGATACCAAATGTAAAAAGCCGGCAAAATAGGCAATATCTTATTGTCCCTTATGACCAAATACTAGGAGTAATGGCAACCTTGCAGTGGGGGAAACGGGAAATCCCCCCCCCACAATTTTTTATGAAAAAAATTATTTCAGATCTAAGGTTTATATTTTATAATTGTGCAACGTAACTGACCAAGTAAGACACTTAGTAATTGCTATGCAATTTTTTGGAATTAGCTCCCACTCCAGATGAAGTTCTTGAGATATTATCGTCGGGAAAAAAAAAATTTAAAATTATTTTATAATGACCTTCTTTTTTTAATTTTAATGTTGAAATAAAAATGCTATAAAAAAGGGCCAATCCATTTAATGTATTTTTTGACATAGTTTCTTATATAAAAGCTAATAAGTAAAGAAGAGTTGTGATGTTGGGTAAAGATTATAATATTTTATAATCTGATAGGGCGTCCAAGGGGTTCTTTGGACGAAATCCTTCTATAATTTGTTTTCATTCGCGTTTCTGGCAAAACAATCAAAGAATTCGGAGGAAATATTATTTGGAAATTTGCCAAAACTTGTTTCTTTTCCAAAAACCGTTCATTTTCTTTGCATATCGAGGTTTCTTAAGTTCAAATCATACAACTTAGCCTTAGGTTCGACTACTATTACTAAAGTTTCTGCTAGCTGTCTCTTGCTGAGGATCTAGGTCCTTTTTTTGCAATTGCTTGCGTAATATATTCTGATTGCCGTAGAGAAGTGAGCAAAGTTGCAGCTTCTGTTGCAACAACGTGATCATACCACATTGCTTCAATTTCCATTCGGTTTCTCTTCCATTTCTGACAACATTTCAATTAAAACTTCATGACGTTTAAATAAAATAAATGGATTTTAGCGATTCGTGGGGAATTAGCTCCTACTCCAGATGACGCTGGGAAAAAGAAAATATTTAATTATTTTATAATGACGTTCTTTATGTTTTATACCAGATTTTATAATTTCGATGTTTTAAAAGTGTTATAAATTTTTTTTGGAAATTCCCCCCCCCCGGAGAAAATCCTGGTTACGCGCTTGCAACCTTGATACTTATTCTTACAATAAGTCAGACAAAATTTATTGTTAACCCATTGAGACCGGACCATATGAATCTTCGACAGATTTTTGTAAAATTTGGAATTCTCGAGTGATTTTGCACCAAAAGAAAATATTGAGAAAAAAATTTGAAAAAAAATATATTACTGCCATTTTTAAGGTGTCGTTTATTTCATACGATAGGAATCTGCTGTTTATATTACAATAAAAAATGCAAATTTAAAGCAATAGCTCAAGCAAAAATTATTTAATTATGAAATAAAACTAATTATAATATAAATTATTTATTGACAAGTTAAGTTTAAGTCATATATTTAAAAATTTATTGCAAAATTTAAAATCACAAAAATATGAAAACATAGTGTTAACAAGTTACGGAGTATGATATTGAATAAAACAATTAATATGTAGACCGATGTTGCATTTTGTGCATATGATTTTCGCGGATTTATGGCAAAGGCCACGCCTCCTTTGTGTGGGGTTCTTTGCGGGCCAATGCTCCCGATTATCAAACCGCACCTCGGCATAAACATTGCTTGTACGCCTTGGATATAAGGTCCTCAATCGCGGAATGTTCGGAACAGATAGCAAAGGGACTGTAATCTTCCGCAAAAAATTTAAAAGGGAAATCCCTTTATGAACTTCCCGGTATAACAGCCACGAATTAACGACTGCAGCGTTAAGACAAAAACGTATTAGAGGCCAATACCATTTATTTGATCGTATTCCGACACGATATGAGCCACGAAACTGGTCGAAAAGGTCAACACCCCCCATTCCCTTATTGTATTCGCTGATTAGGGTTGGTTGAGGAATGGTAATCCTACTCTTGGCTGATCTGCTATACCTAGTGTACTTCAAGAGTGCACTTGCTAGGCTATCTGTTCGATTTGTTGCCAGGGTCACCTGGCTATTATCATTCCATCTATACAATTGTATATTTGTATCCTTTGCCCTAAGAACTTGCCAGGCTCCCCTAGGCGCTCTTTTTAGATCTTGGAGAGGGGCCTTTTAAATCCTGTCGGCTCGTATTGTTCCTGTTAATTGAATTGCATCTTACGCCAACTCTTCCAATAATGGTAAAGAATTAAAAAAGTTATCAATAAATATGTGACTATTTGATGGGACAAACCCTGTAACCAGCTTTTTTACAACGGCGGCAAGGGGTACTCCTGGTTCTCGTTCCTCACGTCCTTCATATAATTTGAAACGACAACAATAACCATTGGACTTGTTCAAGCACCAAAACTTATACCCAAATCTTATGGGCTTACCACGTATAAATTGCTTTAAATGAAACCTACCATAGATGGTTCCATGGCTTCATCTAAAGAATATATTGTGGGATTAGGTTCAATATATTTTTCGAATTTTTTGTTCATATAATCCATCAAAACATTGACCTTTTTCAGGCTTCCAATTTCCAGGTTGCAAGTGTTATCCGAAAAATAAAGATATTTGAAGATCGCTTGAAAGCGATCTCTGGAAATACAATTAGCAATGGCTATGTTATTAACATATGCTTGCGTTTCCCAATACACCGTAGTAGCCGATTTGGTCAAGGCGGCAGTTACACGTTGTAACTATAACGTGTACCTTGACGATATCCTCATCTTCGCCAAGCAGGAAGATGACGTTACCAACTATCTGGGGAACATCGCCCAAATGGCGACCGACTGGGGCCTCACGATAAATACTCACAAGTCCTCCATAACAGCAGAGACAAAAATAAAATACCTAAGAATGTCTCTCGACTTCGTAACTCACTCGATAAAGTGCATTAAGGAAACTCAGGACCGCCTCAAACAGGCAGCAGACATATTGTTCCTGTACCTAGCTACGCCCGTGCCACCGCACGCATACGCGCTCCTGGAAGCATTGGGGGTCCTAAACTATTTCTACTATAATCTGACCGGAATGCCCAAATTGTTCACCACCTTCTATGCAATATCCACTGGCAAAGGAACCAGCATCCATGAAGCTACAAGGATGCCTAGCATTGTTGAACCAAGTCGTACCACTGCACCGTGAACATGACACAGTGATTTATGCCGACGCATCCGAAACCCACATAGGCATCTCCTGGGATGACGTAAAATTCTCCATTTAGTTTGCCACGGCCGCCCAAAGCTATTGGTCTCGATTGGGTAAATACCAACCACATAACGGCTACAGAAACCCTAGCCGCGATATACGCCTACCTCCATGCCGTCCACAACGGGTTCCGATACCCTAAAGTCTTTACTGACTCCATGACTGCCAACTTCGTCCTAAAGAAAGGCGGGTCGAATTCACCAGTGGTAGAGAAAATCATTGCCTACTTCGTAGCCTCTTACGACGTGTCACACCTCCTACGCTTACACTTCAATCTGAGGTGGGTATCCACCATGGAAAACACGGCGGACGAACCATCACGCACCTTTATAGCAATACCTCGTTATTCCGTGCCTCCGCAACTACCAAACATCGAGGAACTAGATCTAACGGACATCGGGAATGAAGAAGAAGAAATAGACTTAAATTTCTGGGAAAGTGAAATGTTCGAGAGCTGAGGGGAAAACTAAACAAGAAATCCCCCAAGCACGGACCTTGCTCTATATAAACGCGACATGTCACACTTACCGTATTCGCTTCTTTTTGTGTTCCATTAGTTTACGCTTTCTGCCCCCTCTTTTACCACTCGCACTTTACTCTAAAATTTATTCATTTCCACCCTCTATGACTAAACCGGCTGGAAATCGTGGGAAAGACGGGGAAACTCCACTTAGCCCTGGAAGCTCCGCTTTGGGCCCTGTCAGAGCAGGGTTACCCGCTGGGGGCCCTAATGAGCTGATAGCACAGCTAGTGGAGTTCCAGAAGGAACAGTCCAAGTTTACACTAAAGGTGGCTTTCGAGGGATACAGAGCACCTCTGGACAAGAAACGTATCAGGGCAAACGGAGGGCTGTTCGGCCCCCCGAAAAACAAACGAATATCGAAGGGAGCGCCGGCATACTTTACGGAGCTGGAGAGAGCTGGCGTCACATCCCAAACTACAGCACTAGCGATACGATCAGCCACGTTCTTTATAGCTAAGACTAATGGCGACGCCAGGGTAATAACGGACCTGGCGGAGGCATCCAAAAACTTCAGGCCTCATCCCTTAAAGCTATCGACAATACCACTGACGGCCAAGCAACTGTCTAAAGCCAGATGGGCCGCCAAGGTGGACCTCAAGGCTGCGTTCTTCTCAATCCCAATACACTCGACAACGAAGAAGTACGTGGGGTATGGCTGGAAGCGAAAACTCTTCCACTACAATGTCCTTCCGACGGGGGCATCTTTTTCGCCCCTTTGTCCTCCAAATGATTGTGGCAGACCTGGCAAAAAAGGCGATAACACGTTCGAGCTATAACGTATACTTGGATGATATTTTAATCTTCAGTGAGGAATATGACAACGTCCAACTCGACCTAGAGGAGCTGGCGGAGACGGCCAGGGACTAGGGGCTTACAATCAACGTGTCCAAGACATCTATCTTACCTGCACAACTTATTGAGTATTTGGGAATGCTCCTCAAGCTAGATGTAGGATCAGTCAGGATCCTCCCCAACACGATAACCCGTCTCAAACTGGCGGCTGACATCCTGTACATATGTATGGAAGACAGGGACGCACCTGATCCCTTGGTTCTCCTAGAAGCGCTGGGAGCGCTCAATTACTTCTACTACAACTTTGCGGGAATGACAAAGCTATTCGCCCCGTTCTACGCATTAACAAACCCTAATGCACCTGGGTTCAACCGCATAACCGCAACCACTAAACTCATGGCAATAATGGCAGCAATAGGAGATACGATGCCACTTTACAAAGAATTCACCACCACCATCTCGGTAGATGCGTCAAATTCCCACATAGGCATAGCCTGGGATGAAACGCTTTCGTCCGTTACCTTCCAAGGGGCAGCTGATAAAATCGGGTGGAAATGGCCAGGAGAAGGCCACATAACCCTAACAGAAACATTCGCGGCATGCTATGGATACGCCATAGCAAGAGAGAAGGGGCACATATACCCAAGGATCGTAACCGACTCAGCTACTGCTTATTACGTTTTGAGGAAAGGTGGCTCCAACTCACCAATAGTGGAGGACCTGATTGGAACTTTTACTACCAAATACGGGCTACACGCACTGATAGCCCTTCACTTTAACATTAAATGGACGAGCACGGGGACAAATCCGGCGGACGTTCCGTCTAGAACCTGGTATCCCCGTCCTGACGACACCGAAAACCTTATGCAATACGTATCGGAAGAACTACGAGAAGAGGAAATAGACCTAGAATTTTGGAATGGCGAATCATAGGGAAAGTTTGCTGCTGAATGGTATGGAGCTTTGAGTGAAGTGAAATCACTCTAATAGCCCATTAGCCTATTGTTTGCGGGCCATGGTTGCTAATGATAGTAGCCGAGTAAGTGCTGGGTGGGTAAGGGTTGAAAAAGCGTGATTACGTTTGTTTAATATTTTGATAAATGTATTATTTTATACTGCGATATTCCTAGTGTTACGATATTAGTTTTGCAGTTCCATCGTTAGATTTATTACACAAACGTAATCACGCTCTTTAAACCCTCAACAGCTATCCAGTTATTTGATAAGATATATGCCACGGGCTGACATCTTTGTTAGAACCATTAGCTAAAAATGTCCTCGGTGGTGGGAATGTTGATGCTAGTAGAGGTCATCTGCTTTAGCAACCGTCCCTTGAATATGACGTGCTGTGTCATTATGGATCTTTTCTTGGCAAACACTTAAGTCTTTGCTTATTAAAGGACGCCATTTATGTGTCGAAATTTGTTGTTGTGTTAATTGTTATGCATATGCTATAAAAAAATCATTAAAATCGTTACGAGAGGTTAAGAAGCGAAGTTGCAATTCAAATTAGTTCGTACAATCTTATGATAATTGTGGTATACGTGTATACCACGTAACCATATGTGGTATATCGCGTTTTAATGTCCGCGGTATACTTTGATCTTACTTAGATTTATTTTATTAATATTAATGTAAAAGGGTTAAAGAACGGTTCTGCAATCCTTATAATTAAAAAAAGGAATTGGTCAAAGGAAGGCATTTTTACCGCGGGTTAACCTAGACGCGGAAGTGGCTAATTTTCTTTGACGCTTTCTTTTTTTAATTACTTTTTATTTTAATTTTTAACCCAGCCACATATGGAACTCATTTTTGCAGCCCCGTCTGAAGATTTCCCGTACATTGCTCGTTCAATCAAGTCCACCACCCTGGGAAGATTCAACAGCTATAAAAGCGAAATCCCATGTCAATAATTCAGTCCTTATAAATTTTTTCCAAAACTTTGTACTCTTCCTAAATCCTTGTAATTGTCCCCAATCCCTACATCTTTCCCCTTTTATTGTAATTTTACGGAACATTATAATTTTACCGTCGCCAATCATTTTAATTGTAAATCGCCTTTAATTGTAAATATTTAGACGTATTAGCGTAAATAAAGTTATTTTAAATCCTTCGCTCAGCCCTTTTTACTCGGTCGCCGGACATTACAATAATATAATAACATCAAAATAAAAATTTAATCTAACCAAAAATATTATATGAACTGATCCAATATTCATTTAATTGTTTTAATGGGCAATTAATATTAGATAATTAATAACCATTCAATCAAAACAACTTTAATTTTTTCATCTCTACGCCTTCCGATAAATTCAATCATGGTATTTGTGTAAACATAAAATGTATTGTAGATTGTTGGGAGAACAAGAAAGTTTAGAGAAAACCCTTTTGTCGTTTCCTACCGGGAAACAAGAATAGGAAATATAGCAACGGATTACCAAGATAAATTCTCATTGAACAAAAAATATACATAAAACCTTAATTTATAAACACACACATGGTTTATTTACCTTCTCACTTTTAGCGTATAGGACGTGTGGTAAAATTGTGTTAAGTATAATGTGTCGCACTTACATGGATTAATGTTGTATAAAAAGATGAAGAAAGGGATGAGTATAATTTGAGTTGCTAATGTATATAGCATATATGTCATGTTGTTAATAATGAAACTTGCCATACTACTAGCAGAAGAGAAGGCATAGATTTTTAAATTAAACAGGTAGTGGATAATTAAGGAATGTGAACTAATAAATGACAGTGGAAGGCACAATCAAGAAGGAGTGTTAACAAAGGCAAGATAAAAGTTTCCAATTTATTATTATTATTAAATTTGGAGATTATCCAAATATAAAAGACACATATCTAAAATTTGATTTTGGATCAAGCAATAGTTAGATATTAATAGTAAGAATTCAGGGTAATGATTAAAGTTCCATAACACTGTTTATAATTCATAGTAAATGAATAAAAGGTTACAAAAACAGGAACATCTGCATTTATGATAATTATGTTCAAATTTCTACAATTCATTCATTGAAAGTTGTTGACAACAAACTCAAGATTTTAATTTAATAATTACATTCCATTGGGGATGAGCTAAATTCCAAATTTAGCTAAATAAATTTATTAATTGTTACATAATAATTCCTAATATTAAAAAAGGTTTAGAATGTCGCGTACTATAATTTAAATGGCTGTATTTATTAGCTAAAATTTTGGCGGAAATAATAAATTAACATGTTTTGAATGAGTATCTTGAGAAAATAATTTATAGTCAGCTATTTGCTCATTTGATTTTTTCTGCCTGGCTATTCTTTGTCATATGTGTATCCAACATAATATTAATAGGGACAATCGCCTTTTACAAAATGTTTGAATTGGTTACAACGATTTTTACCATTCGCCTGGTTAAAGTAGGTGCGTGCAAGAAAAGTTAAAATTAAAAAAGGTGGATCTAAGATCGGTCGGAGTTAATATTAAAATCGCAGCAGCGTAGGCAGGGGGGTTGACTATTCAATTTTTTAAAATTTTATGGAAAAACTCAATAATATATATAGGATTCTTGATAGTGTTGCGCTGATTTTAACAATTTATTGCCTTAATTTATTTAAGATTTTATTTTAGATAAAAGGCTACTAATTTGGAGACTCATTTTACAACCTATTTCCGACCCTAGTGCCTCTTTAAATGAAAAGTTACTTAAATCTTTATTATTTTACTAGTTAAATTTTTAAATAGAGGAGGAAGATATCAAAATAAGCTAAATTAATAATCAAGATAATTTAGAATTTTTCTAGGTGCCTAACATGCTTATTTAAACTTTAAAAATCCATGCTTTAGATGTTGAGAGTGCCAATACTACGAGGATAATAATAAAATAAATAGAGTGCTTTTAAATTCATATTTAGTAATATAATTTGGTCTTTAGGGTCATAATTCTAATTTAATTGTTTCACCATTACTTTTATTTTTATCCAGGTTTATTTGAACTTCACTTTCGCATTAAAATTCCTCCCACTATGTCAGGAATACATACGTATGCGACGCTTACTAACTTCTCCTTTTCTTTCACTCCCGCCCCTACATCTAGCAAAACACAAATGAAAGGGTGGGTATGGAGGAGATGAAGAGAGATCTCAGGTTTTAATATAACAAAGCGGGCTCGGGCCGGCCCTAAGTATAAGTAAAGCCCATCTCCGGCTAGTAAAATAATGTTTTTTAGTGTATCCAAAATGCTGTTTTTATGATGTTTTATAAATATTATATTTATTTAATGTTTAATGATTCAATAATTAAGAATTTTTCCTCGTAATCTGAAAGTTTTGATCCTTTAATACGATTTAAAATTAAAATAAAAATGTAATTCTAAATTCTTGTTAAATAAATTGAATATATCTTCCTTAATTTATATTTGGCATAATGCCGGGCTAAAAGTGTTAGTGAAAATACACAGCGGATCATTTGTAGAATAAAGAAAAAACCGAGAGTAAGCCTAAAGGGGTAGCACGTCCTTAGTTTAAATAATAGCATGAATGACTTAGACATCATAAATGAAAGAATCCAAATTTTGCCGGGCTTCCCATTTTGGAGATTCATAAAACACTGTTTTGTTTTGAAAAAATTGCATGCTTGAGAGAAAGAGACACATACGGAATTCAGGCGCAAAAATGTAAAATACATTGTAAATGTAGTTTCAGAGTATAAACATAATATTACATGGTTGCTCATGCATTTAAAAATCCACCGCAGGAAATTAAGTTGTATAATTTGTAATTTTATAATTTTGATGTTGAAATAAAAATGTTATAATTTTTTTTGAAATTCCCTATTTATTTTTAAAAATTTTAAACCACCCCCTCCCCCTCTTTTATCACTCCAGCCTACGTGAGATTGTTTGGTTGTTTGTTGACGTTAACGTCTTACACCCATATGCGTAGCCAGAATTGGAACTAAATAGGAGCAATGACGATCGGAAGAGGAATGAAGTGGTAATTGACTTTTAATTTTAGCCTATTTATATTAAATTCTCCCCCTGTCTACTTCCAAATTTGCACTCTGCCTTATATAACGTAATCGTAAAAATTTAACACTGAAGATTTATCTCGCTACCGATTGTACGTTAGTTGAGCATAATAAAACCATATGGGCTCGTATCCATTCCTTGATATTATCTTTCTTTTATTTTTAACATTATATATACTCAATAAATATGGAAATTGGCGTAGACAGAGGGTAGCTGTTACATTAGCAACACTAATTGCTTGGTACTTTTCGATTGTTATAATTGCCATTCTTCCTTTAGATGTTTCTATGGTAATTGACTAACACATTTAAATTTTTTTAATCAACAATAAATTAAATTTATGTTATTTATAGACCACTTATTACCAATGTTTGGCTAATGTGAACTCATCATCTAATCTGACAATAGCCATTCCATACAATGTTACAACTCAATCTTATAAAGATAAAATTTATGTGGAGGCATATTATAATACCAATTCACCAATATCTCATACATATAAACATTCAAGAAAAAGAATATTATCAATAAAAAGGGAAATAGATGATGTTTCTCCAGAAATCCCCCCTTCTAATTTACTAATAGATCAAAATAAAACCATCACTAAACTAAATTATGTCAATGAAAGGTAAAAATGTTAAGCTACTTCTAACATACTTATAAATTTGGATTTATTGTATAAAAAAGCACATATGCAACAATTTTTTTGGTGATTGCAATTAATGACAAGAATTATAGTTTTTTGAAAAGTGTTATGCTTAATCTTTTTTATAAACTTAACTTTGCAATTTAAATAATATATGGTAATACTAAGCAACCTATCAATATAACCTATTTTCTATTTAATGGTTATTTAATATAATTGATATAAAATATAATAGTATGCTAAAAGAATGATTGTTTATTTAGCACACGTGAAATTGGAAAAAATCTGACATTACCATTGAATCTGATCAAACCAATAACTTTATCAGAGGGAAAAAATCAATCTGAACCTTTACATATTGTATGTGAAAAACCATGGAATAACATACCAAGAAGTGTTTTGCCCAGTTTGTGGAGGGTAGTTTATTGGACTTCTCAAATTTTGACTTGGTATAATTTTATAAAAGTTCAAAAAAGAATATTAAATGTACAAAAAAATTTCAGGTTGATATTACCACTCATGCAAACTTATTCAAAAGCAGGTGATTTCACAGTCTTCAGTAAAATTAAAACAGCCATTTATGAAAATTTGTTGTGGTATGGAAGTTATGTGTTAATTTTCATTGTACTAATGGTGTATGTGGCATTCAAACCAAATCTCCATTTTGATATGTAAGTTTTTATAAAGATCACAACTGCTTTATTAAAAAACATTAATGTTATCATTTCATAACTTGCTTTATTTTAATTAATTGTTTTTTTTTTTGAGATTTTTTATCTTGTTTTTAGACTTCTTCATTGATAAAATTGGTACAAAAGTAATTGTTTGCTTAATAATTAAAGTTTTTCCCCTTTTATAAATTTCAAAATGAAATCTTTTGTTGCCAAAAGGTCCAAATTATTGACAATATGTTCTTCGGCCAGTAACACATGGGGTTTAACCCTTCTGGTCTTATTGTTGGGGTACGGTCTAATTGAAGTCCCACGTTCCTTGTGGAGATACAGCTTCATGAGTGGTAGGGTCAAGTTGGATCGTTGCTTTTACAAGGCTGCCCTATTGTTTCCAAAAAAGGCAGAAGCTGAAGAAAATCTTGAAGAAGTCTTAGAGGTACACATATACATTTAAAGCAGTCTTAGGGGTTATGTACCCTATTAAATTAAACTGTGATACTTTAAATTATCTTTGAGGGGATGTATTTTATCAAATTTCTGAAACAATCTTAAAATATTTATTGGGGCCAATTTGTATCAATCATACTGTTTACAACAAATACTTTTATTAAACTTTATTAATTTTAAATCAAATGATATATACATAATAATATCTAACAGATGTAAAATCTATTTTATTTTTTAAACAAATAGCTTCTTTAAATTTTATCTCTTGACAATTTTGGATAATCTTAAATATTGTATTATAAAAGTGTTGGAAAATTCTGTATTAAAATATAAAAAACTATAATTTTTTTTAGAATATTGCCTTTACCTCTATTTGGCTTTGTTTTCTTATTATTAATTAGTATACATAAGAGAGGTTTTTTGCGTTATAACATTTATTGTGAATAATTATTCTCGTAAACACCTTAGGATGTTAAGCAGTTGGTAGCAACTGTCCCAACTCACCACGCATCAAGACCCAAAGTTGATATTCTCATTGACAAGGTATGTTATTTTGTGTTAATCTTTTTATTGAACTAAAATATGTTAAAATTGCTTTTTTTATAGCCTTCATATACCATTTTATACTCTTTTGGCATGTTAATTATATAATTTTTATTATACATCAATCTGACTATATTTTGTTTTTTTTTAAGTTATAGGTAAAAATTGGTATAAGGATAGAGTAAAATCGTAATAAAAACTACCTCATCAACATGTTTTTTGCCATTTTTTACATATATTTAATATTTAGCGCTTTATATTTTTTGAGGGGGTGAATTTTTTGAAAACATAGACTTAATTTTTACGCATCCTTACAGATCCCGGAATCTTACAGGAGTAAGCTAAATCTGAGGTCGGCATCTGAAGTTGCCGACGAAGAATCGCGTTTGCATCGTGCCCTCGATATACCTCCCAATCAGAAAGCTATGGTAAAACTCAACAAGTAATGTGACGCTCTCAAAATATTTGTTGCTTAATATAAAGTGAGAAAAAAAAGGATGCTTTGCCTTTGGCCGTTTTAGGCAAATATTTATTTTTACAACCGACATGATGTTTAAAAGCTGGCGGGCCGACCTCTAGATGGGGCCAAGAATCAAAATTGATTTTGGCCTTTGGCCGGGTCAAGCAGATAAAATTTAAACAGCGATCATCATTTAGTTTTAGAGAAAAAAATTTTTGCAACAGGGCCGGCCTCTAGATGGGCCCACGCATAAAGATAAATTTTGGCCCCTGGCCGGGTCAAACAAATAAAATTCAACAACGGTCTCATTTTTTTAGGCAAAATTTTACCCTGATTTGTAGTTCTCCAATATAAAACACCAAGAGTGGCTAGCGTCAAAAGGTGAAATGTACAAAAAAAAAGCGCCAAAAATAATTTAACCCCCGACGATTTCATGGTACCTTAGATATATAAATATTATATTACATTTGAAATACTTTTCATCAATCCATCAATAACACGTCCAAAAATTATTTAAGGTTGCAAGGAGTTATAATTCAAAATGGCATATTATACTGGGAAATTGGAAGGATTATAATGTGTTTAGGCACGTGATTACCTAAATCTTTATTAAGATGACCTTAATTTTTGCTTGTACTTTAAGCCCCTCCCTGTTTGTCTTATTAAAGCTGCGCTCAACTAATCTTGCAACGGAATGCTTTATTCTGTATAGATGCGAGACATTTAAATTTGGGGTTTAAGCATGTATAATGGAAATTTGTGAAATTCTTAACTTAAACAAACGTTAATTTTTGATATTTGTCTTCACTGGCTGCCTTATCTCTTTTTGAATAATATTTTACAATTTAAGGTTGTGTGGGCCGTGTTAGATTTTGCCATTCGAAATCGAATCTTAATTTGCGTGAGATGGAGGTTGGTGTAAATCGTGTTTATTATAAACGGTTTTGTAAGAAATTTTGATAATTTTTGATCGGTCATCATTAGTGTATTTTCACTTACCCTCATGGACGTAGCTAGCATTGCGGTGTTACGATTTAGGGAGGGACAAAATGATATTTTTTCAAATTTTAGCCAAAATTTTAATAAATTCTTGGATTTAGAACGGGGCAGCCGCCTCTTCTTGCCCCCCCCCCTTGGCTACGCACATGCTCACCCTGCATGATTATTAATTAAAATTTTTATGATGTCGATATTGATTAGACGATTGATCGCCTCTTTGACCGCCCATTACCGGACTCAAATGCAATGGGAAGCTCTGATGGATTCCATTATCGGGCTGGAGAAAGATTTGAGGCACATTTCTACCAGGCGACAAAAGCTTATAAATCCCTCCTCTCGTGAGCGTGACGCACCAGGTTTTTGTCAGTTTTCATTATTGTATAGGCTTCCCTTTTTCACTTATTTTAACAGCCGCCTGCAGCCAAAGTGTGTGGCAGTGTTGTAAATAGACCTGGGTTTTGTTTGGTCTACCTTTCGTTTTAGTCGACTAAACATAAAGAGACCACGAGTTTGACCAAATTGTTTTTTGTCTTTTTACGAGACTAAGAGAAATAATAGACCAAAAATCCTGGTCTGTTCATGTTTAATCTACTTATACCAAAGGTCGACCAAACCAAACCCGGTCTATTTACAACACTAGTGTGTGGAAATGACGCTTTAAATTTGTCTTACTACTAAAGCCCTGCACCGGCCGCCTCAAGTGTTTGGGCTGGGCTCGGGCAAAATTTAATAAAGTCTCTGGGCCTCGGGTCGGGCCTGATGGGCAACCCAAGCCCGGCGCGATTTAAACCTAAGCCATCTTAGCATTTAAAAAAAATGTGATTTAAATGAACTTGAAACTTTATGAAATAAATATCTTTGTACAGCAACCTCTTTAAGACTTTTTTGATTAAATTATTTTTTATTTGATTAAATCGTAGGAAGATAAATAGGATTATTTATTCCCTTATCCATATAATAAATTACGAAAATTCATTTTATTTTTATATAGTAAAATAATTTTCAAATGTAAAATTTGCCACAGGGTTAAAAAAAATTTGGTCTCTGGTCGGGCCGGATATTGCTCGGCCTAATTAAAAATTGAGACGTCGGGCTCAGGCTCGAGAAATTTCATTTCGCATGAATATTTACCACACTAGTAATGTTTTGGAAAGCTATAAATATAATATTTGAGGATTCCTCCCATTTGAATAAACGATTTTAAACGAAAAAGCACGTATATGTAATTTATATTTTACTAAAATTATAATATTTGAGTTTCTGGAATTTTTTTGGATTTAATAACACTTCTATCAGTGACGACAAAGGGGGGGGGGGGGGGGGGTGGCGTACAATTTTAAAACTTATGAAGCCAACCGGCCCTCTTTGCTAGTATGGGTAAACGTTTATCGAGGTTCCACCATAAGTTCTTAGGACAACTACAACTTAACTGTCAATATAACAAATATTACTTCGTAAAATTATTAACCTTATATGGTTAATATATCTCAATTATCTTGTCGATAGATTTGAATTTTGATGGTGTTTAGCTGGGTGTAATAATTGTGAAATTTTTCTCAATTTTGTGGTTATGTCGTTGATTTTTCCACAGTTTTTGAATTTGAATCTTAATATTATTGAGTCGATTTGAGTACTATTGCCCAGTTGTACAAGGATATGTTTTTAAAATAGTTTTCATTTTTATTTATTTATTTAATTTATTTATTTTGTTCTTATAAAAAATGAAACTAGTCAAGCGTGAGGTTTTTCTCAATTTTGTGTTTTTGTAGTTAATTTTCCCACAGTTTTTGAATTTGAATCTTAATATTATTTAGTCGATTTGAGTACTATTGCTTAGTTGCACGAATCAAAACATGGGCTTTTAAATAGTTTTTACTCCTTCATTTATTTGATTATTTATTTTGTTTTTTAAATGATAATTAGTCAACAAGATACGATATCAAACTTTAATTAACTTTACAGAAGTTGAGTCTGGACAGGCCAATGATGGAGGTGACAATAGGGATTTGGCTTACCTGATTCAATCACTGGGCAACGGGAGAAATCCCGAAAATGACTTGACAGAAATGTCGCACAAGGGTGGTAGGTGGGAAATTGCCCTTCATTTAACCAGGAGGCGATTGAAGATTATGGGTAAATCTTACTTTAATTATCCATCTTTCGTACGTATTTATGCAACAAATTCGTGATATTTTGTTATAATTGCATTGAATATGCTATGAGTAGGGAATTTGATAGAAATATTGGCTTGAACCTTTTTATTGCGACCTAAAGGGGTTAACTTGCTATGCAATTTATGGGCTCCCTTTTCTTTGTCCGTCCGTTGTCCAACTTGTAATTTTGGCATAATTGCCGTGGCGATTTTTAATGGTGCACTTATGATTCTGTGAAAGACTTTTATTTCGCTTTTGCAAATAGACTAGCTTAGACCGCTGGTTGGCTTTAATTTTTCGACCTCGCCCGAGCCCAATATCCATTATTTTTGTTGCGCCCGACTCATAGTTTTATATATAAATTTCTTTGGGCAACTTGTCTGGGTTGTTGCTATATATTGGATAATTGCGAAACTGGCTAAGATTCCCAGCAAATTTTTAAGACCGTTGCTTACTTCTACTTTATCTGACCCCGGCCAAAAGCCAATATTTTATAAAATTATTGATATTGCTATCTCTAAATTTTATATCATATTTACCTCTATGTTCAAGTATAAAAATGACAATGTTAACCTTATCCTACAGAATAAATTAAGTCAGTAGTTTCATTTTGAATTATTTTGCAGTAAAAATCTTAAGGCTCTGTGTAATTTATGGATTTTTTTTATAAATATCTTTATTTTTTGTTGGAAGGTATCTACTTTCGGAGATACGTTCGTCCTTATAGTTATCGTTTGCTAGCCATAATCTTCGGTTTCCTATCAATCGCTGTTATATGGTCGGAATTGGTACTCTTCAAACGGAATCCGGCCCTTAGTCTTTTCGCCATCTTTTTCCGGTTGGCTAAAGAACATCGCCACAACTACATCTATCTGCAGGTTGGTCCATTTCTTTTCATAAACATATCTTTTTAACGCCTTTTTAATGTTTTTTTTCAGATTGATTGTCATTTGCGTAAAATACTGATATTTATAAAAATAATTGTTACTCTTTTTAAATCGAAAGGGATTCTTTCAATTAAAACGGTTTATTTTGAAACACAAGCAATTTCCCTAAAAAGATCTTAAATTAAAACATAGTAAGTTATACTATTTAAAGTATGGACGAATGAAATATTCTTCCAAATTGTAAATGTTGTGAATATGTTGAAATTATTTGTGTACTTCATTAGGCTTTCTTGTTTGGATAGCTTAATATATAAGATGGCTGAAAAACGATAGTTACCAAATGAGAATTTTAATAACAATTATTCTTGTTACAAAGATTGGCCATGAATTTAATATTCTCAAGTTTAGTGTTTTAAAAACGGCTGGCTTTTCTTTAGTCGACTAAGCATCAACAAACCAAAGATTTTATGGTATGTTTTTTAGTCGCATAATTAGACCAAAAGTTTGACCAAAGGCCGGCCAAACAAAACCCAGCCGTTTTTACAACCTTACTCAAGCTACACTTTACTTTAGACCCTAGATTTTACCTCATGTCATTGTCGTTGCTATTATTTGAAACTTTTCAAAATGTCTGCCAAAATATTTTTTGCATGTGTCAAATATAATTAATAGACCGTGTCCATATTGACAATTACCTACCTTTCGGTTTGCGCCTACTTCCCCATCTTCAAATTGCGCCTCTTCGATTTTTATGCCCTAATACCGCACCACCATACCGATGAAAATAGCCTACTCTTCTCCGGCCTGTAAATTGATTCATATCCATGCCGATAAATTACTATTTTTTATTATTATCATGATTTTTGAATTGTTTAAATGATTTGGTTTTATATGTTGATCTCAAAAAGAAAAATATAAAATTTGATAATTTATTTTTGTTCAAACCTTTAATATGACCATTGAATTTGTTATGTAAGCCAGAAGCTTTGAATAATTCTACTCAGTCTGTTATGACGGATATTTAGCCAGCTTATTAGTATTATTTTTGCAGCCACAATATCTAGTTAGTGGTCAAATTATCGATAATTTAAAGTTTTGAATTGTATGTTATAGTAACATATTACTTAGTTTAGTCTTCTGAAAATCTCCATTTAATGCTGGAGAAAACTTTAAAATATCGTTTAAAGGGGGTCTTAGCTAGCTTATATACAATTTTTTCTGTCGCATAAATTGGATTGGTTGTGAATTGAAAAATACATTTTAGCTCTAATTTCTTTTTTTTATTATGTGTATTTTTATATTTGGTCCCAGGTTGTTATCTCGCCTAACCTCACCCCTGTGCTTGAATTTCCTTTGCCTCATACACATGGATCGATATGTGAGTTTGAAATCAGGCTCGCCCGGTTCAAATTCTAGGATTTACGAAACTACTTTCATACAAGTAAATTGTTAAATTTTTCTTTCGCCTAGCTTCTACAAATGTTGAAAAGAGGAAATTTTTAATATATTAAGTTGGCCATATATGAAATCTACCACATTTTAATATAGGAGAGCAACTAAGACTATGTCAAGTCGACTCTGCATTTTTTTATAATTCTAACAATTGTATTAATTTAATCTTACAATGTAAGGAAGGCTGTTATAAATGCATAGGGAGAGCTAATTTTTTCCCTATAAAGAGGAAAAAGTTGTTTAAACAAGACTCAACAATAGTTTAAAACTTGTATGTACCTCTTTTAAATTTTGATAATTATGTGGTAATTTTGTATATATGTCTAGAAAAAAAGTGCAAAATGTCAACTGATGGAACGGGTTAATATTCAAAGACTTAGTTATTTTAGTAGCATGATCAATATAACTTGTAATAATGATTGGTGATTATTCAACAACGAAAGCAATACATCATCATTTTATAATCATACAACCTCCCAGTTTGACTCTGTTTGTGGAAGCGCCATTTATAAATTATTCTTTTCACAAAAAATGCAACGAAAATTTAGTATAAACCTAGTATCTTCTACATGAATTTAACAATAATTTAAATTTATATTTTCTAAATTCTAATTTCGTATAAAAGAATTGATTAAAATTTATATATTACTTATATTTTCAACCTACCCCAAACACTTTCTTAGCCTATATATATTCATGATAAATCTTAACAATTAATATGGAGCCCCTAACATGGGCGTAGCCAGCATTGGGATTAGAGGGGGGGGGCAATGATGATTTAGGGACGCGCAAAATGATCATTTTTTGAAATTTTAGCCATGATTTTAACAAATTTTTGGATTCTACCCCCCTGCCCCCCCCCTTGGCTACGCCCATGGCCCTTAATGTGGTTTACATTAGCAAGCATAATAGAAAATTAATTTATCTACGCGGCTACGCACTTTGTTTTAGCCCTCCCTTTTTAGTCTTAGGGTGCGTCTTGATACGCGATTTTGAATCTAGAATAAAAAAGCAAATGCATGCTAAAACGTAGCCGCGTCTTAACACGAGCGTCACGTGATTTTTGTTCTGTTTTTTGGTTTTTGCTCATAAAACAAAAATTTATCCTTTAATTACGCTTATGAATGCATATCCATATGGTAACTAAACTAAAATTGTTGATTCCACCACATGTATATCGCATATTTAGACAAACAAAAATATGGCGCTTTGAAGTTGAATCGTATATTAAGACGGGCCCTATTCGTTTCGTAGGTTATGGGACGTATGGAATTTTTGCCCATCATAGCGCACGGTTTCAACGTGTACTTTCCCATGGCCATAGCCCTGCTCTGCTTAGCCAATTACTTCGACCTCCTTCGTAAAGCCCTCCGAGCCGTCGGATATAGCCGGGCCACGGCTAGCGATTTCAACGAATATTACGTCAACGCCAAAGCCGGGGCCGACCATCAATCAGACGGGCACGCCGATGTCTTAACGCTCGTGGAAGAGGGCAAGCAACTCGTTAGGCGAGGTTGGACATTATTATTGTTATTATCAGTTTTGCCCTTTGGATTTAGTTTAGTTACGATGAGATATAAGGCTTGGTTTATTCTTCAATAAATTTTGCATGGTGTCCACTAGTGTTGTAAAAACGGCAGGGTTTCGCTTGGTCGACCTTCGGTTTTAGTCGACTAAAAATAAACAGACCAAAGCTTTGACCTAAAAATGTTTGGTCTGTTTATGCGACCAAGAGAAATAGACCAAAAAAATTTTGGGCTGACTATGTTTCGTCGATAAAATTAAAGGTCGACCAAACAAAACCCAGCCGGTTTACAATATTAGTGGACACCCTAAAATTTCTTAAGTGGTCCACCGATATGTTGAAGTTGCTTTGGAACAACGAAGGAATCGGTAATAAGCATTTTTTGTGTGTGTGTGTGGAGGTATGGACTAAAAATCAGCCGGCCGAATGGCTTTAGGTCACTTTAACATTTTTGCCTCCTTTAGCTCGTCACTCTCTCTCGCCTCATCTCATAATTTACTAATTTGTCGCCTAATTTTTGAAAGACAGAACGACAAAAGAACTCCACGCCTAAAATAATTGATCGAAAATAATCTTGCAAATTGAATTTACGGACAGTATGCACCGTTTTTCTTAATGTCTCGAGTTTGGATAAACATAAATCTATTAATGAAAGCAAATCGTCTCCATTTTTTTGTGGAATAAAAAATGACACATCGTTTAATTTCATTCTGACAGACGTCTAGTTGTATATTAGGGTAATGCAAATGATATTCATGCGTTGTGATCGAATTAAAGATAGGAGATGAGAAGATTACTCAGTTTGTATCATGGTTGCCCCTTGCCATATCTACATTATTTGCTTAGTTCACATATAATAAAATCTTAAAATAGCTTTTGCAAATTTTTACGGCTATAAATTCACATACCATCTGAGTGGTTTAAAAATAAAAAATTTACTCGACTTGTTAATTATCCATTTCATCGCCAGAATTAAGGAATCGTATCTTAAAATCCCGAGAATCTCAAGGAGGCAACGGCCCTAGCCCGGAATCTAGGTACGGCGGCTTAAAAGTTAGGTCGGCCGATTCAATAACTTCGAGGAACAATGTACACGAGCGTGCTAGACCCCTACCCGAGGCTATGAAAGGTGATTTTGTGTTGTTTATGTGGTATCCTCGCCGCCACCCCCCCCCCCCCCACGCGCTTTGTGTCATATTAAAATTTTTTGCGTGTGTGTTATCTCTTCCCCCATGTAAATTTATTTATTTTTCTTCGGTCTTTCAACTATATTTATCTCAAAAAGCAAAAAAAATCCAACACACATACGCCTGGGGGGTGGGGGTGAGGATACCACAGTTTTTTTTAAGTTTCCACATTTGCCAAGTGAGTTTTAAGTGATCGCAAATGTTTCAAGGTAGTAAGCGATAGGCCTCTTAGGGTGTGTCTTTCTTAATACGCGATTTTAAATCTAGATTAGAAAAGCGAATGCATGTTAAAACAAATATTTGTCCTTTAATTACACTTACTTACTAATGCATATTCACATAGTAACTAAACTAAAATTGTCGATTCCACGACATGTAAATCGCATATTAGGACCAAAAAAATATGGCGATTTGAAGTTGAATCGTGTATTATAAGACAGGGTTTACATAAATTATTCACTTTCATTGCATTGTTTTTCGCTTAATCGTTTATCCTAGTTTAGGTTGAGCTAATTTTTTCAAACTTTTGCCATAAAATAGATGCGCGCCTGGCAAGCCATTCGTCTAGGGAGGATTTGTTACCCAAACAGCAACGCTACCCTACTGATTTCGGCTCAGGGCCCGTTGTGGGCAAATACCGGGCTATGTTGGGGCAGGCAGTGGCTAAAGCGGGTCAAGTCACGAATTACAGGGCGATAAAGTCTCGAGTGGAGAATACGCTTAACAACGGCCTCTTTAGTAAAACGTCTTCAGCTCCCGCTTTCGCACCTAGGCTGGATTCTGATCGAGAACCCATTACTAATTATGGAACGGGTTCGGGTTTTGGAAATAATTTACACACCCCTATCGCTCCCACCAACCTTTTCGACGACATATAGAATGTGTTTGTTTTTTAACGTTTTACAGCTTCCCCCTTTCCCAGTGGTAATTCGTAAAAATTTAAGTGTAATACTTCACTTAACTACTAGTCCTCTTCACGCTGTAATCTAAATTATCTCGTATTGTAAAGCACAGAGTAAGGTTGACATAACAAGGCTTAACATCTAATCTCAAAGGTGATCCACTATTATTTTGAACGTTTTCATTTGAGGTCTTCCTGAAAATCATGAACAAACATGTAATTTTTATTGTTTCGACCGATCCAAAAATGGCGTGATATTCTGTTGTGCCGTAAGAAATGAATTGTTTTGTAAGCTGTACAATCTTCCCCCTTTTTTCATGTATACTCCTGGCTTATAATCGTAACATTTTTTTTATAAAAAATCGAATATTGGAATTTTATTGAACTTATGCGCCTATGTTATATCTAATGCTTACACGTGTAGTTGCGTCGTTTTGTCAAGTAGCTAATATATATTTATAATACTGTATAACAGTAATCTAGGTGTAAGCACGTTAATTTTTTATTTATTTATATACTCATTCTGCAAAATGTATTTATTAAAATCTTATGTATTACACGTTAGCCATGACCGTAATTTGTTATTGCTCGAAGTTAATTTGTTTAAGCATCAATTATTATAAACCCTTTAAATTTAAAAATATGTTCAAATTATATCATCCTTTTTTATTCTTATTTAAGACGTGTGTGTGAATAAATATTTGATTAGTTGATTTATTAGCATAATATATAAAAACAAAGAAATAAGATACGAAATATTTTAGTATAGTATGCTATTTGTTTTATTTACCCAATATCATTTTTTGAGGTTGATAAAATGTATAAGGGTTGCTTTATTTTTATTTTTTTAGTTTAAAAAAAATAGTTTTATATTTATTTAGGGTAAAATTAGTGAATTGCAAATATTCATGCGTATTAAGTGTGTAGTTATCATATACTTTGTACAATTCCACAATTTCTTAGTTCAACTTTAAGTTTCAAAGAAACTAAGAGTTCGTATTAAGGTTTCTTTTAGAAATCACGCTCCGGATTGTTATTATTAAACATATACGAAATTTTTGACCTAATAGTTTATAGGTGTCTTTTTATTGCGATCATTTTGAAGGCTGACATCGCCTAATTTAAAATCTGCTTAAATAATGTAGTTTGGAGACCGGTGTATAGGAGCCAAAAATTAAACTGCTAAAAGAGCGAATAAATATTTTCTACTAAATTTTGTCTAATCCTATTATAAAATAAAAATTGGAAAAAGAAAATTGAAAAGTTTGTTCATAATATGCATTCAAAAATACCAAACAGCTATCAGTTAGATATTTGTGAAAAATTAATTAATGTAATAATACTTAAACTAACAGAAAATTAAGTTGAAGTTGGAGAAAAGGTTAAGAATTTACCTGCAATTGTCACTAGAAGCATGGATGTACCGTTGTTTGGGTTACCTCGGATTTTAGAATTCGGTTTGGAGATTCCGAATTGTGTACAGAATTATCAAAGTCTACAAGGAGGTCAACACAATTCGTAGCAATTTAAATAATTTAATTAAAGAATTTTCAGTAATTTTTGATAACAGTCACGGAGAAATCAATAGCAATCCAGTTCCTAAGTGTAAAAACGGGTGCATTAGGTAAAATATTTCCTGCCCGTCGTGTTACCTTTCCCTTAAGAAAACCGATTGAGATGGAGCTCGAAAGATTGGTTGCGGCTAACATAATTGAAAAAGTGGACCCTACTAAGACTAGAATTAAATGGGCTACACCCACTGTAAATGTGAGAAAAAACAATGGTTGTATTAGAATTTGTGGAGATTTTAAAAAGACCTTAAACACTTTCTTGATAAAGGACTACCATATATTGCCAACCTTTGAAGATATTGCTTCGAAACTGGTTAACGGACAAAGATTTACGAAAATCGATCTCAAAGACGCATATCTTCAAATGAAGATTGACGAGGATTCCCAAAAATATCTTATAATAAACACACATGTCGGTTATTTTCAGTATAAACGTATGCCTTTTGGATTAGCGTCGGCACCCATAATATTATAAAGATTACGGAAAAAACGTTAGCTAATGTGACCCGTAAGGATTCAACGCTTAAAAAGCTATTAGTACAACTCGAGCAAGGTTGGAGTGTAAACAGAAACGCTCGCATAAATGAATTGATTCCATACTATAATAAAAAAGAGGAATTATCAATGGACAAGGGTATCATAGAATGGAACGGACGTATCGTTATTCCCATTAGTCTTCAAATGACGATAATGAGATTTCTACACAAGGGACACCCGGGCATAAATGCCATGAAATCCATTGCTAGATATTATGTTTGGTGGCCGAATATGGATCAGGATATCGACACGTTCGTTAAACAATGTGTTAGTTGTCAACGTAATCGGGTAAATATGGCTGAAGTACCCTTATATTCGTGGAATATTAGTGATACTCCTTGGGAAAGGTTACACATTGATTTGGCTGGCCCGATGGATGGTCGTTACTGGTTGGTGGGGGTAGATTCTTATTCAAAATGGATTGAAGTGGACCTTATAAACCAGACTTTTTCCAATATAATTATAAAAAAGCTTAAAGGATGGTTTAGCCGATTTGGTATACCACGTCAAATTGTTAGCGACAACGGGCCACAATTTACATCAAACGAATTTAGAATGTTTTGTGAAAGTTACAATATCAAACATATTTTAACCACACCTTATCATCCCAAAACAAATGGTTGCGTTGAACGTGGTATAAGAACTTTGAAAAGTCGTTATCTGGCCACGAAAGAAGATATCAAGGAGGCAGAGGAATGTATGATCGAGGTCTTAACTACATATCGGAACACCGAACATAGAGCAACTGGGAGGTTACGAGCCAAAATTATGCTCGGTAGACGAAACCGGACCCTGTTGGATTGGACTAGATTAAACCCTAGAACTAATCTAGACAATAGAGAAAAGCAAGATTTTTATCACGACAAGGGTTTAAGTTCACGAGAATTTTCAACTAATCAGCCAGTGTGGGTAAAAAACGAAATTAGACCTGGTTGGAGGGAAGGCACGATATTACAACGAAATGGAATATGGTCATATATAGTGGAAAGTCAAGGAAAACAAATAAGGAAGCACGCGGATCAATTATGAAAAAGAATTACCAACTTTCACTCAGAGGAGACATTAAATATACCAAATCAGGATATACAAGTTCCAGACCCATATATTGTGGAAGAGGAGGGTGAAGAAAACGTTAGAAATAGGGCAGGAAAATCAAACGAAGTTGATGAAAATGTAGAGAGCTCGTCGCAGGACGTTTTGAATATACCAGGAGAGATTCAAATACCGCAGAAAAAAGAAAGCAGATTCCGCAGAGCACCGCTTAGATTAATTGAGGAAATGTAATGTCTGTCAACGAAAGGGGGACAAATGTAATATAATTATTGTAATGTATTGTACCGCGATATACGCAAGCACATTGATATAATTTAAATAAAAGACATGTGATATAATTTAAATAAAAGACTTAGTTCCAAATATGCAAATAAAAGTTTAACAAGGCTACTATTAGAGCCTCAAATAGCAATTATTTGATTTTAAAGTCTTTAGGATTTATTTAAAAATAATATTTTTTGCTTATACTTTATGGCAGGACACATGATCTGAGGTATTTAAGCCTTATTCTAACTAAAGGAACTTTATTAATATCAAACGATATAATATAAAACTCGGGCCTTCGGCCCTCGTGGGAAGGGGGAGGGGGGAAGGTAAGGGGGAACGAAACTCATCTATACTCCGTATAAATGTATCATATTTGCTATGCAATTTATGGGCGAGAAAGGTGGGAAGGGGCGAGAATGCCTATAGGGGGGTATTAAATGCAAAATAATTGGACTGGGCATAGGGTAAATATCAATGTTAACCAATTCCAAAGCGAAAAAAAATTAAAATTTCGATTCACAATTTGGCCAATGGTCATTTTTCCCATTGGTCAGTAGCCAGGACACGGTTAAAAAGTCACATTATCAATGTTATTAACAAGAACAAAATATTAATTTAATTTAAAAAAAAATAAAAATTGTGCCCTGTCCGTGATTCGAACCCACATTAGAAGAGGCATCTGTTTAAAAGCCGTGCGCTATAACCACTCACACCCTGTTGGGATTAAAATAGTAGAGGTTTTTATGTTATTTATATAGATAATGAAATAATAAAGTTGTGTTTATGTTTATAAAATCAATATATTTCATTGGTCAGTAGCCTGCGTACGGTCAAAAATTTATATTATCAATGGTATTAACAAGAACAAAATATTAATTTAATTTAAAAAAAGTAAAAAAATTCGTCCTCTCCCGAGCTTGATCCCGGACCTCCAGGTCACAAAGCTGCGCCAATAACTTGGTAGACAACGGACAACAACGGACGGACAACAAAAAACGAGCCCATAAATTGCATAGCAATTAAAATTCATAACCACTTTAATTACCTTTTTAATATATCGTTGTACTTGTGGGAAAAGGGGATAAAATTGAATATAAATGGAATTAATATATTGTAAGAGGATAAAAAAATCTGTTCATAAAGGATGGCGTGTAGGCATAGAGATGTGGGGTGGGAAGTTTGCAATAATAACAACAGGGAACTACAAATAAAATACATAGAGTCAAAAAAACGAAAAAAAAATTTTGAATCACAATTTGGCCAATGGTCATTTTTTTCCATTGGTCAGTACCAAGAGACGATCTATAAAAACACACGAGTCAAAAAAAAACGGAAAAAAAATTTCGATTCACAATTTGGCCAATTGTCATTTTTTTCATTGGTCAGTACCAAGAGACAGTCTATAAATACATACGAGTCAAAAAAAACGAAAAAAAATTTTGTTCCACACTTTGGCCAAGTCATTTTTTTCCATTGGTCAGCAGCCAGCGGACGGCCAAAAAGCCATATTATCAAAGGTATTAACAAAAACAATATATTAATTTAATTTAAAAAAAATAAAACTCGGGCCTTCGGCCCTCGTGGGAAGGGGGAGAAGGGAAGGGAAGAGGGGAAGGGAAGGGGGGACGACTCTTCTGTACTTCGTATAAATGTATCATATTTGATATGCAATTTATGGGCGAGAAAGGTGGGAAGGGGCGAGAATGCCTATAGGGGGGTATTAAATGCCTAATGATTTAATAATTATTTATACAAATTTTCCATTATAGGCAAAATGTAATATAGGCAAGGGTTAGGGTTAGATTTAGTGTTTGCATCTAGTTGCGTTTGCGTATTACATTAGTGTTGTATTTTGAAAAGAAGAAAGAAGAGGGTTGTTGTTGGCCCATGAATTTTATTCCATTTAGACAACAATTTATTGTATCGATATAACAGCGTTTCAGGTAATCTCAATCGGTAACACAATCGACGGGAAAGGGTTCAGGGGTTAACTAATTATTCAAACGGCGTGGACAAAATATCGAGATAATGTCGTAGGGATTTTAGAAGGGAAGTTCGCAGGGATTCGTTGTAATTCCCCCAACGGGGAATTACCTACCAGATAAAATAATTTATTAATTAATTTTCAGTGTATTCATTGGCTTTTATATCGTTAAGGTTTTCTAACCCCGGCCTGTTCATGTTATTATTATATTTACTTTTCCTTATATGGAAAAACTATTAAATTTTACTTATCTACTTTTACCTCTTTCGACTTTCCGGTCTTATTTTAATCATCATGTGGATACAATATTCAATCCCCTACACAAATATCTCCACTCTTAATACACCTGCTCCCTTAATCTTAACTTTTAATTCTACTATAACATCATTCCCCTATTCTAATTTTGACAGCTATTCCACCTAGAGCATTCCCTTCTTTAGATGTATTGGTAATAAGCAATAAAAAGCCCTGGTAATAAACAATTAAAAGTAAGTCATATTCTTGAGGGTATAATAAAAAGCTATTCTATCTTTGGCATTCCTCACCCATTAATTAATACTTAACTTTTCCATCACTACTTAAAGGACTACTAAGGCAGGGGCAAATGGGGGGTGGGGTGAGGTATTTAGGGTTCGTCGTTAGGGATACGACACCTCCCTTTTTTCTTTTTTTTTTAGACGGGGGTCGCACATGCCAAGTCGCGAGTAAATGAAATCACACAAATTGGGTTTACAAGATGCGTAAAAATCGTGTTATTAGATAATGCATATCTTCCGTTTCTGTCCAGTCATTTTATCCTCTGTTAGGGATCCCCTTCGGATCTTCAGGATGGGACGGATTGACTAAAACGCACGTTGTGACTCAGTTATCGACCCAATGAACGACTTCCTTTCGATGTGCTTTCTGCAAAAATTTAATGAAAATTTGTCCCACATATTATCAACCCTCTTATTAAAAATTATCTCTACTTAACCAAATTAGTACCCTTAATAAATTTAAAATGTTTAAATTTATTTTATATTCTCTAGCCCTAATAAGTTCCCGTTTTTGGCCAGATGCACAGTTAAATTTTTACTGGTATTTCTCATGATTAAGCGCGCCTCACATTGCTTTACCAAGCGCTTCTTTTCACTATTAATATACGCGTACCTCTAAATTAGATACTGTATGATCCACCAATACCATTTGTAAAATGATAGATTTTGCTAATGACTTTTATGCAAGAACTCGTATAACATATTAATGTTAAGGGGCCATTATTTAATATATCACAAGGGTACCTAAAATTACATTTATAACGTTTACTTCAGGTTCGCTGTAGGTATTATTTTTTATAATACACTTTTTATCATAATTTGGGAATTTTTCTTTCCATTTATTTTTACCCGCCTTTCTAAGCCGCGACATTTTTGGTTACTTATTTTTCTTAAATTAACATCAACCTCCTTAATTAAAAGATAATTAAAATTCGTCCATAACCTCCCAATACAACCACACTTGTACTTAATGATCCGATTCTCATCTTCGGCGTGGGCGTTCTCATCGTTTACTCGTCGAGCTAAATTTAAGGAGTCTGAAATTATTTCCCATTTTAGTCCTTTAATTTTTATTAACATTTTAAGCCTTCCCGTTTTAAATTTACTTTCATTAACGTCCCTAGAAATAGTTAACGATTCAACATACGCATAAGGATGCAAATAGTTATGATCACTAAATTCCGAAACACTAAAATTGGTAATATTACACCAATTAATTCGTAATCGCCCCAACATAAGTGGGATCGATTTTATATTATATAATGAAGGACCAGTACAGGAAGTTTGCCAGGGCTTGACATCGATTCCTCGCGCCTTACGCCTACTAGCCTCGCTCCCGCGATTTATAATCTTTAGATAAATCATATGGTACTTGTCCTCCCTATATATGACATACCCCATTTTTAGAGTATTTTTAATAATTAAGCTATCATGTAGCTTGATGTTTTCGGTGTGATCACATAATTTGTATTTTCGTCCTTTACGTACTAAATTTACTTTAACAGTAATGAATCGTAAACCATTGGTTATTATTTTAACAATAATTCCAAAAATCCAAATCAAAAATATTTTCAACATTTTGATGATATTTTAATTCCCAAAGACGTTATCCTCCCTTAATTTTTCAAGTGGAATTAATTCTTTATAATTATATTATAATATCTTTATTATTACATTTTTTAGCCCACGAGTATTGATCTAACGCCGCCTTTTGCTATCGGATTATTAAATATGGGTATATATGTATGGAGATATATATATGAATTTGTGGGAGTTAGAATTACTATTTTATAATATATTGATTTGTTAACCTTTATTGGAATATAATTAAATGCCTATGTTTCTAACATCTATTATGGCATAAATAAGTAGTTCTAACATCTATCATGGCATAAATAAGTAATTACATTGGCCCTTATTGTTTTTTGGAATTTTAAAAATTCAAAATTATTTTTACAAAATTTAATTTATGCCCAATATAATTCACAGACCATGCATCTAAGACATTAATAATTGTTAAAATTATTTCTCTGGGGTGGGGAATTGGGTATTAATGGATTACACAGTTCTATTCATATCAAGTCTTTATTAAAAATAAATTGCATAGCAATTAATAAGTTATATTTAAATTAATCTACGTCTTAATTTATCAATTACCATGCCAATAGTTACGTAAACATTTCTCGTTAAAATGATTACGATTCGCAAAAAAAATAAGAATTTTAAACATATCATCGTTATTCTGTACCTCGTTCAGACAACGTGGGGGTATGGGTTAACAACGTTAAGGGGAAAAATATTTACGTATCTTCCAAGTGGGAGAGTTGCTCAGGAGAAAACGAAAAAGAATTATAATTATAATTCACTGTATGCTTGGGCTTTTATATCTATAGGGTTCCTCAACCTTCTGGGTTCGTTGTCCCATTTGTTTATTTTCTAACTTACAAGAAATGGAATAACATTAAATCAACCCCGACCTTATTTTAAACTTATCCGAACTCATTTCCTAGCCCATTAATCTTAATGCTAATACACCTACCTAATACACCTACGCATTTCTACTTTCCATACCCCTGTATTAAACTATCCATCCAACCCATTTCTCAGTACGTTGATCTTAATGGTCAACCCAAATGAAACATTCCCATCCTTAACTATGCCTTCAACCCAAATGAAACATTCCCATCCTTAACTAGGCCCATTAATCTTACCATTTGCCCCCGCTAAAACATTCCCTTCTTTTAATTTAAACAGCTACTCCACCTAGAGCATTTCTCTCTTTAGCTAAATTGGTTGGCCTTATTCGATCCTACCTATTCCCCAACTTTAAATACCCACATCAATCAATAATTAACTTTTCCTCGTAAGGCAGGTGCAATTTCACGTGGATAGAGATACGACAATTAGTTTTTATGGCCTTTATTGATTATGGGTCTAACAAACATTATATTATAAAACAGCACAATGTTAAGAATTTGCAGAATTGTTGGGAGAAATTTTTTGTTGAATTTGAACAATTTTTAATTAAAAAAATCAAAAATTTGGCCAATGGTCACTTTTTCTCTATTGGTCAGTACCAACAGATACTCTATAAGTCAATGATAGCCAAAAAAACGGAAAAAAAATTTTGATGCTCACTTTGGCCAATGGTCATTTTTTTCCATTGGTCAGCAGCCAGGATACGGTAAAAGTGGATATAAATTCATAAGAGTAAAAAAACGAAAAAAAAGTTTTCGAATCACATTTTGGCCAATGGTCATTTTATTCCATTGGTCAGCAGCCAGCGGACGGCCAAAAAGTTATAATAGCAATGGTAGGAACAGGAACAATCATAATAGTCAAAAAAAAGGAAAAAAATAATTTCAATTCACATTTTGGCCAATGGTCATTTTTTCCATCGGTCAGGAGCCAGCGGACGGCCAAAAAGTCATAATAGCAATGGTAGTAACAGGAACAATCATAATAGTAAAGAAAACGAAAAAATAAACTCGGATTCACATTTTGGCCAATGGTCATTTTTTTCATTGGTCAGCAGCCAGCGGACGGCCAAAAATTCTTATTATCAATGATAGTAACAAGAACAATCATAAGAGTCAAAAAAACTCCGGGATTCTAACCCCAAAACTAGTTAAATTGCATAGCAATTAAAAAGTAAACAACTTTTATTTATGTTTATTATATAACTAGTTAAATTGCATAGCATTAAAAGTAAACAACTTTTATCTATGTTTATTATATAATAGATAATTTAACAAATCTTATATATAACACACCGAGGGAGATAGAGATGAGGGGTGGGGCACCTCTTTCTCATGCATTAATTTAAAAAAGCGATAACCTAATATACCCAATGCAAATAGATAGGGAGGGTAACGGACGGACAACGGACGGACGACGGACAACGGACAACCAAAAAACGAGCCCATAAATTGCATAGCAATTAATATTCGATGGCACGCATTAGTTTATATATCATACTATCGAGGTTAATATGCACAACTCGTACGTTACTTGGGGGTTATTCAAATTATAATGATTGTGAATAGAATACGGCGGAGTATGAATAGTGTGTATTCAAATCGAGTAAGAAGGGTGTTCCAAGGTAACCATAATTTCACTACAGATCCATTGTAAATTTTTAGTTAATCATCATGAGCGTAGCCACCCCCCCCCCCCTCCCCTAGATGACAAAAAAAATATTTTCAATGTAAAAACCCTTTAAAAATTAAAATAAATTTATGTTTTATCCAAAACCTGGCTACGCCCATGTTAATCACTATTTAATGAAATTAAAAAAAAAACTCGGGCCTTCGGCCCTCGTGGGAAGGGGGAGAAGGGAAGGGAAGAGGGGAAGGGAAGGGGGGACGACTCATCTGTACTTCGTATAAAGGTATCTTTGCTATGCAATTTATGGGCGAGAAAGGTGGGAAGGGGCGAGAATGCCTATAGGGGGGTATTAAATGCCTAATGATTAATTAATTATTTGTACAAATTTTCCATTATAGGCAAAATGTAATATAGGCAAAATGTAATATAGGCAAGGGTTAGGGTTAGATTTAGTGTTTGCATCTAGTTGCGTAATACATGTTATATTATGCCAAAAACCAATCAGAACCTTTAAAAATATAGCCGGTTAATGTGTATTTATACGCCGTTTCAAATAATTCCCAAAATGAGCAAAATGTAATATAGGCTTAAAAAAATCAAAAATATATTATAGATAATTTAACAAATATCAACAAGAACAAAATATTTTAATTTAAACAATTAATAGGTACTTGTAGGGGAAGGCATAGGGTAATTATCAATAGTAGCCTATTCAAAAACGAAAAATTTTCGATTTATTTGGCCAATGATCATTTTTTCATTGGTCAGTAGCCAGCGGAAGGTCAAAAAAATGTTATGCTATTTATAAGTGATATAATATTCAAAAATATTTTGAGGTCTAATAGCTCAGTGGATTGAACGTCTGACTAGCTTCAATGGTTATACAATATATAAAATTTGGCCAATGGTCACTTTTTCTCTATTGGTCAGTACCAACAGATACTCTATAAGTCAATGATAGCCAAAAAAACGGAAAAAAAAATTTGATGCTCACTTTGGCCAATGGTCATTCTTTTCCATTGGTCAGCAGCCAGCACACGGTAAAAGTGGATATAAATTCATAAGAGTAAAAAAACGAGAAAAAAAATTTTCGAATCACATTTTGGCCAATGGTCATTTTTTTCCATTGGTCAGCAGCCAGGACACGGTAAAAGTGGATATAAATTCATAATAGTCAAAAAAAACGAAAAAAAAGTTTTCGAATCACATTTTGGCCAATGGTCATTTTATTCCATTGGTCAGCAGCCAGCGGACGGCCAAAAAGTCATAATAGCAATGGTAGGAATAGGAACAATCATAATAGTCAAAAAAAACGAAAGAAATAATTTCGATTCACATTTTGGCCAATGGTCATTTTTTCCATCGGTCAGGAGCCAGCGGACGGCCAAAAAGTCATAATAGCAATGGTAGAAACAGGAACAATCATAATAGTCAAAAAAAAACGAAAAAAATAATTTCGATTCACATTTTGGCCAATGGTCATTTTTTTCATTGGTCAGCAGCCAGCGGACGGCCAAAAGTTCTTATTATCAATGATAGTAACAAGAACAATCATAAGAGTCAAAAAAAAACTCCGGGATTCTAACCCCAAAACTAGTTAAATTGCATAGCAATTAAAAAGTAAACAACTTTTATTTATGTTTTAATTGCTATGCAATTTATGGGCTCGTTTTTTGGTGTCCGTCCGTCCGTTTTCCGTTGTCCGTTACCCTCCCTATCTATTTGCATTGGGTATATTAGGTTATCGCTTTTTTAAATTAATGCATGAGAAAGAGGTGCCCCACCCCTCATCTCTATCTCCCTCGCTGTGTTATTTTTTAAATTAATGCATAAGAGGTGCCCCACCCCTCATCTCTATCTCCCTCGGTGTGTTATATATAAGATTTGTTAAATTATTAATTGCTATGCAATTTATGGGCTCACTTTCCATTTTCCGAAGTCACGCACCGAACGTGGATGTCACGCACCGAACGTGGATGTCACGCACTTTTAATTTTTGTTATTTGTTAATTTAATTTAACCAGTTTTTGGGTTCGAATCCCGGGATTTTTTTTTTCTATTATGCTTGTTCCTGTTACTACCATTGATAATAAGACTTTTTGGCCGTCCGTTGGGTGCTGACCAATAAAAAAAATGACCATTTGGCCAAAGTGTGAAGCGAAATTATTTTTGCGTTTTTTTTTGACTCTTATGATTGTTCTTGTTCCTACCATTGATAATAAGACTTTTTGGCCGTCCGTTAACTGCTGACCAATGGAATCGTGGATGTCACGCACCGAACCGAACGTGGATACGCACTTTTAATTTTTGTTAATTTAACCAGTTTTTGGGTTCGAATCTCGGGGTTTTTTTTGAATATTATTATTGTAACTGTTACTACCATTGATAATATGACTTTTTGGCCGTCCGCTGGCTACTGACCACTGTAAAAAAATGACCATTTGGCCAAAATGTTAAACGAAATTTTTTTTTGCGTTTTTTTTTGACTCTTATGATTGTTCTTGTTCCTACCATTGATAATAAGACTTTTTGGCCGTTCGTTGGCTGCTGACCAATGGAATCGTGGATGTCTTGCACCGAACGTCTTTTTTGTTTACTTTTAATTTTTGTTAATTTAACCAGTTTTTGAGTTCGAATCCCGGGGTTTTTCTTGACTCTTATGATTGTTCCTGTTACTACCATTGATAATAAGACTTTTTGGCCGTCCGTTGGCCACTGTAAAAAAATGACCATTTAGCCAAAGTGTGAAACGAAATTTTTTTTGCGTTTTTTTTGACTCTTATGATTGTTCTTGTTACTATCATTGATAATATGACCTTTTAGCCGTCCGTTGGCTACTGACCACTGTAAAAAAAATGACCATTTGGCCAAAGTGTGAAATGAAATTTTTTTTTTGCATTTTTTTGACTCTTATGATTGTTCCTGTTACTACCATTGATAATAAGACTTTTTGGCCGTCCGTTGGGTGCTGACCACTGTAAAAAAATGACCATTTGGCCAAAGTGTGAAGCGAAATTATTTTTGCGTTTTTTTTGACTCTTATGATTGTTCTTGTTCCTACCATTGATAATAAGACTTTTTGGCCGTCCGTTGGCTGCTGACCAATAAACATTTTTGTAAGAATTTAATGTTTTCAGACATTTATCCATTTCTAGACTTAAAAAAACCTTATCAATAACAAATTATTGCCAAACATATTAACATTTAGTTTTTGTGTTATCAAAATTAACTAATAAAACTAGTTTTTATGTATTCAAAAGCTTTAACTACTTGATTGAAATCACAATATCTACATTTCCTATTTCTAATGATTGCTAAAATAACAGATAAAATATTGCCTTTCAACAACTTACTGATAATTAAAATTAAAAATCGTAACCTCTTCTTAAATTTTAATCGCATTTGTAGGTCTCTTAATCTTTCGTCCTCCTGTTTGTTTCTTTTAAAAAATTTTTGTTAATTTTTTAACCAGTTTTTGGGTTCGAATCCCGGGGTTTTTCTTGACTATTATTATTGTGCATTTATTTTCTGGTTACCTAATCTCTGTTGTTTAACGCATCTTTTATCATTTAATAAACATTAATATTCCAAATGTCTTTGTATAATATTATGTTTTCCATATGAACCTATTATAAATGACGTCTAACTCTATAATACATTACACTTTTAAAAAACATTTTATCGTAAAAATATGTTTATCAAAAATGAAATTTAATTGATCAGACAGGGACATGAGCGTAGCCAGGTTTTGGTTTGGGGGGGGGGGAGGCGAAACTTTAAAATTTCAATCAAGGGGGGGGCCCACCAAATGACAAAAAATTTCAATAAAGCTTCCTCCAAGAGTTACATCTTAGCCCCTTCACCCTCCTAACCTAAAATGTTTAACCTAATTTCATATAAAAAAAAAATAAAGATGCCCTATCTTACCCTCTTATCCTTCCACCGCTGAGTTGGTATTATTAGGGGGCGGGAGTGTAGGAGATCATCCCTTTTCCCGCTTCGTCAAATTGTAAATCAAAATAAAATTTTACGTTTTTTCGAAAAAAGAAATTGACACAGTAGATGACCCTACCCCTCCCTATCTTACCCTTCCACCGCTGAGTTGGTATTTTAGGGGGCGGGAGTGGAGGAGATCATCCCTCAACCCCTTTTTATTATTATTGATTTTTATATGCTTTTGGCAAATTAACGGATGGAAAGGGGGGATAGTGTGCGCGTTTAGTTTTAACGGAGGGAAAGGGGGGGGGGGAAGGAGGTAGTTACTCTTCTATTCCCCCTCACTTCAGGCAAATACACTTAGAGTGCCAAGTCAGCTGTTTATATCACTCAAATATTTATAGGGCTATTTATTTTTAAATCTTTTAAATTAGAAAATTAATCTTTAATTTAATTAACTGCGAATTAGGGCATACTAATTTAAAGGTTTCTATTATATTAATTGCTATGCAATTTATGGGCTCACTTTCCATTTTCCGAAGTCACGTCACGCACCGAACGTGGATACCGAACGTGGATGTCACGCACTTTTAATTTTTGTTAATTTAACCAGTTTTTGTTAATTTAACCAGTTTTTGGGTTCGAATCCCGGGATTTTTTTTACTATTATGATTGTTCCTGTTACTACCATTGATAATAAGACTTTTTGGCCGTCCGTTGGGTGCTGACCAATAAAAAAAATGACCATTTGGCCAAAGTGTGAAGCGAAATTTTATTTGCGTTTTTTTTTGACTCTTATGATTGTTCTTGTTCCTACCATTGATAATAAGACTTTTTGGCCGTCCGTTGGCTGCTGACCAATGGAATCGTGGATGTCACGCACCGAACCGAGCGTGGATACGCACTTTTAATTTTTGTTAATTTAACCAGTTTTTGGGTTCGAATCTCGGGTTTTTTTTTAATATTATTATTGTAACTGTTACTATCATTGCTATTAAGACTTTTTGGCCGTCCGTTGGGTGCTGACCACTGGAAAAAAATGACCATTGGCCAAAATGTGAATCTAAGTTTATTTTTTCGTTTTTTTCCGCCTATTATGATTGTTCATGTTACTACCATTGATAATAAGACTTTTTGGCCGTCCGTTGGCTGCTGACCAATGGAAAAAAATGACTATTGGCCAAAATGTGATTCGAAAATTATTTTTTCGTTTTTTTTCGACTATTATGATTGTTCTTGTTACTACCATTTATAATATGACTTTTTGGCCGTCCGTTGGCTGCTGACCAATGGAAAAAAATGACCATTTGGCCAAAGTGTGAAACGAAATTTTTTTTTTGCGTTTTTTTTGACTCTTATGATTGTTCCTGTTACTATCATTGATAATATGACTTTTTGGCCGTCCGCTGGCTACTGACCACTGTAAAAAAATGACCATTTGGCCAAGGTGTGAATTTTTTGCGTTTTTTTTGACTCTTATGATTGTTCCTGTTACTACCATTGCTATTTCGACTTTTTGGCCTTCCGCTGGCTACTGACCAATGGAAAAAAATGACCATTTTGCCAAAGTGTGAAGTGAAATTTTTTCCTCGTTTATTTGGCTAACATTGACTTATAGACCGTCTCTTGGTACTGACCAATGACAAAAAATGACCATTAGTCAAATTGTTTCCGAAATTTTTTTTTGTTTTTTTTTTGACGTATGTATTTATAGACCATCTCTGGGTACTTACCAATTGAAAAAAATGACCATTGGTTGTCCGTCCGTTACCCCACGTCACGCACCGAACGTGGATACCGAACGTGGATGTCACGCACTTTTAATTTTTGTTAATTTAACCAATTTTTGTTAATTTAACCAGTTTTTGGGCTCGAATCCCGGGGTTTTTCTTGACTATTATTATTGTGCCTGTTGACATTTGTTTTCTGGTTACCAAATCTCTGTTATTTAACGCATCTTTTATCATTTAATAAACATTAATATTCCAAATGTCTTTGTATAATATTATGTTTTCCATATGAACCTATTATAAAAGACGTCTAACTCTATAATACATTACACTTTTAAAAAACATTTTATCGTAAAAATATGTTTATCAAAAATGAAATTTAATTGATCAGACAGGGACATGAGCGTAGCCAGGTTTTGGTTTGGGGGGGGGAGGCGAAACTTTAAAATTTCAATCAAGGGGGGGGGCCCACTAAATGACAAAAAATTTCAATAAAGCTTCCTCCAAGAGTTACATTTTAGCCCCTTCACCCTCCTAACCTAAAATGTTTAACCTAATTTCATATAAAAATAAAATAAAGATGCCCTATCTTACCCTCTTATCCTTCCACCGCTGAGTTGGTATTATTAGGGGGCGGGAGTGGAGGAGATCATCCCTCAACCCCTTTTTATTATTATTGATTATTATATGCGTTTAGTTTTAACGGAGGGAAGGGGGGGGGGGGGTAGTGTGAGCGTTTAGTTTTAACGGAATAAGTATTTAAAATAAAATACTAATTTATTAAAACCACTTTTTCACCAATACCCACATATGCTATAGTATGAACGTTGAAGCTCAATAAATAATAATAACTTTCTGATGGAATCGTTCTTTCTAAATCTCGCACAATAACTCGAGGCCGGTTAATTGAAAGATAGAAATTAATATAATAGGGTCTAGAAATAGTATGGTAGTTCTATGCATTCGTCAAATCATTAATAGGACTAGGATTTAACTTGATTAAAAGAAGGAAAACTTTTATATAATCTAGTCGTTAAATGCTTTAAACTACTGATACTTTTTTTTCTAATCCTTTAATTTAAATGTGCGCGTTGGAAATCTAAGTATTAAATTCGCCACTTTTTTATACTCTATATAAATCTTAAATCAAATTGTTATAAATTAAAGAGAATATTATTAATTACAAAGAAACCCGAAGGCGTTAGCGCTTCACCTTATGTGTGGTTATGTTCCGACCCCAAAAAGCTTAAATTCAACATACCTATACTGGGGCAACCAAAAATTTGTGTGTTTTATATTGACTTTTTTTGTTATTTTAAACTTGCTATGTAGAATTGCGTTTTGTGACCATATAAATGTAACATTTTTATGTTATATTATTTTTTAGATACATTAGAAAATCAAATGTGGAAGGCAGCCACGAAAAATTTAATACAATAACTATTATTTAATTTATATACGTACGATAGAAATTGTTATTGCAAATTGAAATTTTAATTAAAAATTTAACGTTTTCCGGTTATGGAATAAATTATGCCCAGAATGTTTTAGTATGTGAAAGTCTATATATCTAATCTTAGAAATCAACAAGTTGTGCAAGATTAAAATTAATTTTAGAATGATGTTTAACCTAATTTCATTTATTAAAAAATAATAAAGATGATATTTATATACTTTATCCAGCCGACATTTATACACTTAACTCATTTATATTTTCCCGCTTCGTCAAATTGTAAATCATAATAAAATTTTACGTTTTTTTTGGCTAACATTGATAATTACCCTATGCCCATCAGTCCAATTCTTTTGCATTTAATACCCTTCTATAGGCATTCTCGCCCCTTCTCACCTTTCTCGCCCATAAATTGCATAGCAAATAAGCTACATTTACGTAGAATAGATGAGTCGTCCCCTCTTCCCTTCCCCCCCTTTCCTTCTCCCCCTTCTCCGGGGGTCTGGGGGCGGAGCCCCCAGGAGACGGGGGTTCGGGGGCAGAGCCCCCAACGGGGGACTGGGGGCGGAGCCCCCAGCAGGAGGTTTGGGGGCTTGGTTGTTTACTTTTAATGCTATGCAATTTAACTAGTTATATAATAAACATAAATAAAAGTTGTTTACTTTTTAATTGCTATGCAATTTAACTAGTTTTGGGGTTAGAATCCCGGAGTTTTTTTTGACTATGATTGTTCTTGTTACTATCATTGATAATAAGAATTTTTGGCCGTCCGCTGGCTGCTGACCAATGAAAAATATGACCATTGGCCAAAATGTGAATCGAAATTATATTTTTCGTTTTTTTTTACTATTATGATTGTTCCTGTTTCTACCATTGCTATTATGACTTTTTGGCCGTCCGCTGGCTGCTGACCAATGGTATATAATAAACATAAATAAAAGTTGTTTACTTTTAATTGCTATACAATTTAACTAGTTTTTGGGTTAGAATTTCGGAGTTTTTTTGACTCTTATGATTGTTCTTGTTACTATCATTGATAATAAGACTTTTGGCCGTCCGTTGGCTGCTGACCAATGAAAAAAATGACCATTGGCCAAAATGTGAATCCGAGTTTATTTTTTCGTTTTTTTTTACTATTATGATTGTTCCTGTTACTACCATTGCTATTATGACTTTTTGGCCGTCCGCTGGCTCCTGACCGATGGAAAAAATGACCATTGGCCAAAATGTGAATCGAAATTATTTTTTTCGTTTTTTTTGACTATTATGATTGTTCCTGTTCCTACCATTGCTATTATGACTTTTTGGCCGTCCGCTGGCTGCTGACCAATGGAATAAAATGACCATTGGCCAAAATGTGATTCGAAAACTTTTTTTTCGTTTTTTTTTGACTATTATGAATTTATATCCACTTTTACCGTGTCCTGGCTGCTGACCAATGGAAAAAAATGACCATTGGCCAAAATGTGATTCGAAAATTTTTTTTTCGTTTTTTTACTCTTATGAATTTATATCCACTTTTACCGTGTGCTGGCTGCTGACCAATGGAAAAAAATGACCATTGGCCAAAGTGAGCATCAAAATTTTTTTTTCCGTTTTTTTGGCTATCATTGACTTATAGAGTATCTGTTGGTACTGACCAATTGAGAAAAAGTGACCATTGGCCAAATTTTATATATTGTATAACCATTTAAGCTAGTCAGACGTTTAATCCACTGAGCTATTAGACCTCAAAATATTTTTGAATATTATATCACTTATAAATAGCATAACATTTTTTTGACCTTCCGCTGGCTACTGACCAATGAAAAAATGATCATTGGCCAAATAAATCGAAAATTTTTCGTTTTTGAATAGGTTACTATTGATAATTACCCTATGCCCTCCCCTACAAGTAACTATTAATTGTTTAAATTAAAATATTTTGTTCTTGTTGATATTTGTTAAATTATCTATAATATATTTTTGATTTTTTTAAGCCTATATTACATTTTGCTCATTTTGGGAACTATTTGAAACGGCGTATAAATACACATTAACCGGCTATATTTTTAAAGGTTCTGATTGGTTTTTGGCATAATATAACATGTATTACGCAACTAGATGCAAACACTAAATCTAACCCTAACCCTTGCCTATATTACATTTTGCCTATATTACATTTTGCCTATAATGGAAAATTTGTATAAATAATTAATTAATCATTAGGCATTTAATACCCCCCTATAGGCATTCTCGCCCCTTTCCACCTTTCTCGCCCATAAATTGCATAAATATGATACATTTATACGAAGTACAGATGAGTCGTCCCCCCTTCCCTTCCCCTCTTCCCTTCCCTTCCCTTCTCCCCCTTCCCACGAAGGCCGAAGGCCCGAGTATTATATAACTAGTTAAATTGCATAGCATTAAAAGTAAACAACTTTTATCTATGTTTATTATATAATAGATAATTTAACAAATCTTATATATAACACACCGAGGGAGATAGAGATGAGGGGTGGGGCACCTCTTATGCATTAATTTAAAAAATAAAACAGCGAGGGAGATAGAGATGAGGGGTGGGGCACCTCTTTCTCATGCATTTACTTAAAAAAGCGATAACCTAATATACCCAATGCAAATAGATAGGGAGGGTAACGGACAACGGACAACGGACGGACGGACACCAAAAAACGAGCCCATAAATTGCATAGCAATTAATAAGGTAATCCTGGAACCAGCCCTATTTTCCTTACATACTAATATTCTTGAGACAAAAATCATATGGCTTATACCTTGAGAGGTTTGATTATTTAATAGAAAAATAGATTACATTTAATGAGTGTCATGGGCGTAGCCAGGATTAAACTAGAAGGGACAATAAAAATTTAGTGAGGGACAAAATAATATTTTTTAAAATTTACTAATCACTTTCACTAGTGATGCGGAAAAACCGAGAAAAATCTTCTCGTCTCGAAAACCCGAGACGAGATGAGAATTCGAAAAATGGAATCGAGATCGAGACGAGACGATACGAGATTTTTTCGGCGAGATCTCGACTTTTTATTCATCGTTAGATTTTAGTAAATTATTGTGTATTTTAATTTACATTTAAGGTATTAAGTGTGAATCTATATGTATGGAATATATTTGGTACTAAAAAAATTCTTAAGTGGAGTAAATATTATTTATTTTTGCAAAAAAATTTAAAATTTGTCAATCATTTACCTAAGTATGGTTGACCCTAAGGGTTTGTGAATATTTATAATGTATTTATCACATATTTGCATCCATAGCATTATTAAATATTACAAAATTTTAGGCTTAGAATGAGTTCTGATGGAATAGTAAATATTACTAAAGCATATTTGAAATTTGCAGTCCTGCATGATGCGGTAATTATAAACTGGTGGTCAATCAGTTTGAATAATTAAACAAGTTAACATAAGTGGCTCGAGATTTCTGAGCCCCCCCCTAACGATTTCAAAAGTACAATAGAGTATTTTTTAATGCCACCGTAACAGATTAAATCTTGAGTTTTTTAGAAGTTTTAATACTTCAACTATTAGTTTACCTCCCAAATTTTTGAACCTTAATAAGGCATTATGTGAATACATAGTTTTGTCATATCTTATGCATTACTATTCACATTATAAGCTGGGCTGGCAGGTGCATGCAAATTTACTATAATTTATATAATTGTGCAATATAAAATAAATACACTAACCTATACTGTATTAGATAAATTACTATTTAATGGCAAGTTAGTTAGATTGGAAGGTAATTAATTAGAATACAAATTTGTTTATAATGTTTTTTGTTATAAAGTTTAATACGTGCTGCACTTTAATTTAAAGTTTAAAACCTAATGTTTTTAATCCTTTAATAATATGCTTTTGTTGTTTTTATGTTTTAATATGTGCAACTAGTTATCAATTCTGTAAATAATATTATCATTCACTCGCACATTGTGGTTTATAACGTTATACATTCAGGACTTCTGCTTTCAAATCCAGAAGTTTCGTATGCAATAGCTCTCCGCCTAGGTATAAAGTTACCATAGGTTATCCCTGCAAAAATTGCAATAAGGAAATAATCTGGCTGGGCTCATTACCCACTCCATTGCAAAACAAATATCGCTTTGTCCGTCATCAAAAAATAAACCTTTTGATGCAATCGGCCTTAAAAAAGGCCGGCACTCCTTCCATCCTCGAACCATCCAGACGGAGCTTCTATGATCCCCTGGGAGGATGGCAAGTTCCTAGCATGGGACTTTACCTGCATCGATATCTTCGCGCCGACTAATAATAATTTTAACCCACTTTCTTGTGCGGAAGACCGTAAAACACACAAATACCGAACCATTGCTTAATCAAAAAATTTTTATACTAATTGTAGCTTCCTGTTCCGCTACTTTTGGCAAGAAGGCATTAGCATTTTTTAAATCGATAGGAAAGAGATTCCCCAAAGCTAAATACTCACCCAGCTTTATTTTACGCCAAAATATCGGCATTTTGATAGCTAAATTACAAATCTTTATCTGACACATGGTCCGTGTTGGCTATTGACGAATCTGATGAATAGATTTGTATTTATATTATAATATTATTTTATGCTCGTTTATTGTATATTTTATGTATCAATTTTACCTAATAAAAGCATTTAAATTAAAAAAGAAAAAAAAAGAAATAAATAAACTCCATGGGCTAATTGATGATGGTAATATCAGTGGACTTAAACGTTTGCCTTAAATATGTTAAGGTCTACTTTGAAGCTTTAGCAAGGGTTAATAAAGGGTCTCAATTTGCTCAATTATGCAATTGTCAACTAAAAGCGAACTTATGATTTTCTAAGTCTATTTATAGCTGACAAACACAGTAAATTTGATACAAATGTTATAATTTGCTAGTTTCTATAATTCAAATTTATTTACAATTTTTTTAGTCTGCACTTTCCATATGAAATGTTATCTTTATAAATTAATTCATACTTTACATTGTCAATGAGATGTCGTTCCCCGCAAAATCTTTAAAACGTGTGTATTAAAGTTAAAAAAAATATGAAAATTTGCCATTTGGATTTTTTAGCACTTATTTAATATTAAGAAAACCGGAGATATTTTAATTCCGTATGTATTTTTTTTTAAGTCGAGACGACACGAGAATACTCATCGAGACGAGACAAGAATTCTCGTCGAGACGAGACCGAGATTTTTCTAGACTGAGACGAGATTTTCATAATCGCTCCCGAGACGAGACCGAGGCGACACGAGATCGAGATTTTCATAATCGTTCACGAGACGAGACGAGATCGAAACACTTATAATCACATTATATTTTGATTAGATTTAGTGGGGGACAGCCGCCTCTTGGCTACGCTCATGCTAGTTGTACCATCTATTTTTAGTCGTTGGATAGAATTTTAATAAAATTAGCAATAGAGAATGTTTCTAATATATACAAGCATAAAATTTTTAAAGGGCTAGTTATAAATTTATAATTTCTTACAATATAAATCGACAAAAATACATAAACTAGGCATTTTTTCTGTAGATCATTTATTTGTAATTATTACAATCGACGTCAAATATTATCCAATCTGCAATTGTTTGCATGACAAATATATGTAACTTCAGACATTTCAATACTAGGAGAAAAATTAAATTTTGGTGCTGAAAACAACATTGCGGCCTCTGTGGCACTAATCATACAACGATTAAATTTTTTAAGCGGTGCGTATATGACGTCATGAAAGTTAATATTAATAAAAAGGTGTAGCAAATAGTTGCTTTGACTTCACATATTTTTAATGTTAATGTCATTTCTAGTGATATATTATTTAGTTGTAGATAATTAAATCTTTTTGATCACCTCTATTAAAAAATATTTATGATACAATCATTACTCGATCAAATTTTTAGGTAAATTAACAAGCAAATTCTAAAATAAGAAACCACTCACTAAAAAATGGGACGTAAATTTAGGAAAAATTAAAATCACTTTGCATAATTTTGAGAAATCTACAATTGTTTTTAATGCAAATCCTAATTTTTTTTCATATTTCTCTAATTATTATTAATAATAATAAAAAAAATGTGATGTCAAAATGAGGGTCAAAAATATTTTACTATCTGCCAAAAAAAACTACTCTATAAAGTTGAGTTTATTATAAGTAGATTTTTTTTTACTTTTACCTTAGGACATGATACACATAATGTTTTTGAAAAGCATAGAAAAATTGACCCGGGTCTATAACCAGCCCCATAGTTCGTATTTTCATTCACATTATATCTATCGCAGTACATTTATGCTTTCTTTCCATAGTATTAGATCATTAAAATCAACTTAATTAAAAAAAAAGTTATGCTAGTCATACTATCATTTTTTTGGAATATAATTTTTACACATTCAAACTGATTCGTTTATTAACTATGGTCTTTCACTAAAGCCCTCACTCACGACAAATTTGTTTTGTACAAAAATTAGCTTCATATTTATGCCTAAAAAGTGTAAAATTTTTAAACGTGAGTGATAAGATTATTAATAAATAATTCGAATTCTATTAGACATGGTTTCTGGATGAAGCAAAAAATGTTGGTAAATGCTGGATTTTGATCACAGAAAAAAATATCCCTTGAATTGCCCCTTGAAATTTTGATGATTACCGCATTAATTTGGGCAAACTCAAACATTGATCAAGTTTATATAGTTTACAAATATTGCTCGTTTCTGTAATATCTAAAAGAGTTTATAACCTTTGTGCATGGTGCCATCATTTTGATATTAATAGGCAGGGGTGGCAGAGAGGGGCGGCTGCCTCCCCTATAAATCCAATGATTTGTGGAAATTTATTGAAATTATGGCTAAAATTTCTAAAAATGATCATTTTGCCCCTCCCTAAATCATATTGCCCCCCTCTAATTACAATACTGACTACGTTCATGTACATAGGCGCGAAAGTAAGATTTAAAATCTAAGGGAGTCAACAAATATGTTTTTTCACAATTCTCAGGGTAAAACTTTTTAAACACATTAAACCTTTGCTATCGATTCCATGTTATTTTTCAAATTGGGTCATTCCTAAAAGTCATGCAAAATATAAAATTCCATGCAATGAATGGAATTCTGTTTACAAATCATCGATAAGAAGAAGCAATCAACTTCAGAGAATAAATAACTACAACAACTGCCTAGCAATCTTTCTTTACTACATTTCAATGACGCGCGTGTGCCTGTATCCATTTAAGGTTAGCAAGAATTTCCAATAACTTAAGCACGGAGCAAGCATAGAGAGGAGGGAAATCAAAAGGCAATGAAAGCGGAAAGGGGGGGGGGCGGGCGGGCGGGTGTTTAGTTCTTTCGCTGAAAATCTCAAGCTTAGAATCATCGAGGAAGGGAATCAATATATAGATGAGAAATTTTAACTGTTGTTGTTGTTTCGAGAGGGGAAAATTAGCAGGAGGATTTTATAAGCTGGGGCTTAGGGTGCTGGATTTTTTGAAAACAGATGAGATTTCTGGTGAGGATATTTATCGATTTGTGTTTTGCTTGAATTGTTTTTAATTTCCACTTCTCCCATTAGTTGCGATACGTTGAAAAGTTTTATTTGTAAAATAAAGGGCGAATTGCCAATCAATTTCATTGATTTATACAATTAACATCTATCTCTTTTGCAACATTATCAAATTATTCACCTGCAAGTAATAATATATACCAAATTTTTAAAAATATACCCATATCTTGTATTCTAATATTTCGGAGATTTTCATAACATCCCAAGTAATTGTGTAATTTATAATGTTAAACTCCCTTATAAATTAAGATGCACAATTTTACCGATTTATTAGAAGGCGATTAACAGTAATTATTTTTTTGTTAATTTTTAATTAAAAATTTCCATTTGAATAGCTAGTTTATTGAGATGTAATATTTTTTTCGTAGTTTAGATCTTATGAAAAATTTACAAACAATAAATTAGAAACAAAAAATAGTTTTTTTCTGGTTCAAATTTATTTTTAAAGTGAATTATAGAAGACATTATTAATACGCGTAATTTAAACCACAAACAAATTAAATTGCAATTAAAATTATCGAACTATTAAAATTTTGACCTTAAATATGAATTTTTATAGTCTGTGATATATTTTTCGGAAGTCTTATTTCTATATAGTTAAATATTTTATAAAAGATTTTAAAAGAATTGAATTTTATGTTTTTTAATAACAAAACTTATTTTTGTAAACGCTTAATGTGCTTTTTTATTAATGATACAGATCTAAATATCGTATAAATACGAATCATGTCATCCAGGTAATAATACTATATGATATTTTCTTATGTTTTCATTTATTATATTATGGCAATAATTACTTCCTTATTTGTTATATAGTTCTTCAAGCGGCTCCGATTCGGAGGTATGTTTTTATTTAAATAAAAACTAAGATATATTATATTTTAAACTTATAAACTTCAGTTGCATTTAATTTATCAATTGCATTCCTGTCATTCCCAAATATTTTGTATTTTTCAAAAAGTATCACATTTTGAGCAATTATCCATACCTGTACTTTAATAAAACATTTTAAAACTTTTAATGTTTTTAAAACATATTTCGTGTAATATTAAGTCATCTGATGATGAGAGAAAGTCTTCCTCTCCCCCCAAAAAGAAGGAATCGCCGGTTAGAAAGCCTTCGGTGCATGAAGAAGTTAAGCGGAAAGACTCTGTACCAGCGGCTAAACCTAAGGAAGATGCTTACAACTCAGTAAGGCCATGAAAGCATTGGAATTCACCCTTTAAAATAAATTAATGTTCATCGATCTTTTGACTATTTATAATTATTTATATAGCGTATATTTCTACCTATTATTTCGTATAAAAATTAAATTTCTTGTAATTAGTAAGGACACAAAGTAGCTTAAAATATCTGCGATTTGCAGTCTTTGTTGCACAAATGCCTTAGTTTATAAACTACCCATTTTTAATTGACTTGTTTTTAATGACATCTTTTAATAAATAACTATTAATTTTTGGGTTTTAAACCCTTAAACTGCAAAAAGGACTATATTCGTAATAATAATTTATTTATTGGCGTAGCCAGGGGATAAAGAGTCTAATTCCAAAATTTCTGGAAAATATAATATAAATATGGTTAAAATTACTGAAAATTATCATTTTGCCTCTCCCTAAATCATTTTTGTCCCCCTCTCTGACTACGCCCATGAAATTATTTAATAGGATTGCTTTAGTCCGAAAAGAGACTTTTCAGATGCAAAAACTTTCAAACTTTCATATTATATTTATTTATTTATTTAATACTTATTGTTATTATAGCATACCCGTAAGATGGATGAGAAGGAAAAGAGGAAAGCCGAAGTTCGGGCTAGGTTAGAGGAGCAAAGCAAGAGTAAAAAAGGATTTTTGACTCCTGAAAGGAAGAAAAGGCTCAAAGTACTTCTTTCATTTTTCCTGCATTTAATCTGTGTTTAATGATAAAATAATTTTAATAAAATTGTCGAAAACTTTTTTTAATTTTTTACTTTAGGCTTACATCATGAAAAAAGCGAGAGAGGAGATGTTGGTCGAATTGAAGAAAAAGGAAGAAGAAAAGAAGAAATACTTAGAACAACGGGTTAAACCTCTGCCAGCAAATTTAGATGCCTTGGGAGATGGTAAATAGTAGTGCTGTAAATGAACGCGTTCAATAGGAACGCGTTCACGGAACGCGCTCAAATTTTGTGAACGCGTTCATGAACGGCGTTCTTTTATTTTTTGGTGAACTTTGAACGTGAACGCGTTCCTTTTTTTGATGAACGCGTTCCTTTTTTTGAAGAACGCGTTCAAATTTAACGTTCGTTCAATTTTAAAAACCCTTTTTTATTTTTATTTATTTAAAAATTAATGTTAATCCGAATTTTTAAAAAAAGTCTTATATTTTTTAATCAGCTGTTTTTCCTGTTTCCTATTACCAATTCCGAAATACTTTTAACATACTATAAACATAAAGTGCAAAAGAAGATAAGATTAAAGTTAATTAATTTGATATTATTAATTATAGTTTAATTTATAGGTTAATATAGACAATCATAATATTATATCGTCGTCATCCTTTTAGTGTTATTGGAAAAAGGGATTGAAACCCCAGAAATGATAACGAAAGAGCCGTCAATTCCGAAATATCATTTTTTGACGAGGAAGTAGAGGGGGGATTGAAGGATGATTTTTGTCGCAATTTTTTGAAGCGAGAGACAAAACATTAAATGTTTTTAATAAATTTCCTCCTTTAAAAAACTTGTTTATTAAGTATAATACTCCAATCCCCTCATCTGCCCCTGTGGAGCGGGTTTTTAGTATAGCTAATGCTGTATTAACTGCCAAGCGTTCCTGCTTATCAGACGAGAATTTTGAGAAACAATTATTATTAAAAATAAATAAAAAAAATTTTATAAATAATCTTTATATTCGCTCTATAAAATTATATTGATTTATAATAATATTGTCGAAATAAAACTATCATTTTTATCGGCTATTTATTGTATCAAAAAATATAAGACATTTATTTATATTAAATTAAAACTTAAAAAAATTTTATCATAAAATTTTGAACGTTAGTGAACGCGTTTACGAACGTGAACGCGTTCCTTTTTTTTAAACGAACGTGAACGCGTTCGATTTTTTACCAATGTTTACAGCACTACATTGGTAAATTCTGACATAGACAGAACAAAGTTTTTTTTGAGCGGTTTTCCTTAATCGACCTCTAAGCTTAGTCGGATTTCACAAAAACAGACCAGTGTCGACCGTTAGTCATTGAACCATAGGTCGACTAAACAAAACCCAGCCGTTCTTACAACACTAGTAAATAGTGCAAATATATCTGTAAAAAAGTTTCTGTAATTTGCTCGATGCTCAGGAAAGTAGTCTGATAGGCGTCGTCTCTGATATTATAGTAGCGTAACTAACCAGTTTAATAAATTTTACACATAGATTTAAAGCTATTTTTGTAGGATTAACTTTAGGTTTTATTAAAATTTATTCTTGCAGACGAAGTCAAAAGAATATGCGAGGAGTTGATAGCCAAAATCAAGGAACTCGAAATATCTAGATATGATTGGGAGTCAACTTTGAGGAAGAACGATGAACAAGTAAGTTCGAATTCTATTTATAGATATATAGGCAAGAATATATTGCCTTTTTAACCTTAATAATTTTTATTATAATTCTGTAGACTAGGGAAAATAGTTTTTTTAATTTGAAAATGGCCTCACTTTGGAAACAAATAATATTCAATTCGCTAAATTAAATAAAATTGTGCATCGCATTCCACATTTTTGAAGTTTGTTGAAGCTGGACTTTATTTAGTCATTTTCATCGCATTTTTGATAGAAATGGTAACTTACGAACTAAACCTTTTCATTTTAATTTGACAATTTTTAAAGTCTTCTTCTATACAATTTTTTTTAATGTATATTTTATTTTATATATATTAATACATCTACAGATTAACTCAATGACTAACGAAGTCAACAATTTGAGAGGAAGATAGTAAAAAACGTTTTTATTTTGCTTTTTTATTATAAATGAATTCATATATAATAATAAACACAATTCAATAAAGTTTAAATATTATAAAAGCAAGAAAACACCACAAGTTATTGCTTTTTTTAAACTGAATAAACAAACATAAAATTCATATTTTTATATTAGTGTTAAACCGACGTTGAAAAAAGTTTCAAAATACGATTCAAGGTAATTTTCTAAAATAATTTTATTGGTTGGCCATTTTATCGCAATTTTGTTTTATTATGATTTAATTTGTTATGCAGGTTTTCTAAAATGCAGAGAATTACTAAACCTGAAACTTTGGATTGGAGAAATAATCTTAAAAAAGTTGAAACCAATCGTTTTGCCATTGGTGATGAAGTCGAAGTAATTGCATCAATATTTTTAATTGAACTTTGATTTAACTTTTAATAAAATGTATTTGGGATAAATTGTAACAGCTGACTTGTCTAATACCATTACTAGAATATTCTCTAATTCCAACTTTATTTAATTAAATTGTTGATTTATGATTTACATAATTATAAATCCAGATAATTTAGGAATGGGCAAAGTAATATTTTTAAAATTTTTATTATGATTTCTATTTAAAAAAAATAATTAGAGGGGAGGGAATAATTATTGTATAAATATTATTACAATTTCAATATGAAAATCGATTAAATTTCTTATTCGACACTTTATATGTGGTTTATAATAATTAAATAATAATTTGAGCGTTATTTTATATTTTTCAGGCTAAAGCGAAACCTGAATGGGCTGCTGGGGCTACGGCGCAAGCTGCCGAATAGAATGTTACTATTTAAAAATCATCACAAATTTATGATAACGTTTCGTTTTTACAATTTGAAAAAAAATTTGTATATTACATTATTACAACCTTATGAAAAACATTACGCGTGTTCCCTAGAAAAAGTTTCATTCATTTTTACCTCGTTTTTTTCAATCTCTAAATGACATTGCTTTCTCAAATTTAATCAATATTAACGACGATATAAGGCCACCCCCGTGCAATAATAACAAAAATTGATGTTTCTTTTCACCAGCAACTTTGAATCGTGTATGTAATTTGACAGTAATATATCGTTTAATAAATTATAAGAACAAATTTATTTTTATACTTTGCTGCGAGAGAAAATTGATACTGTAGAGCTGGCTATAAGATTAAATAAATATCGGATTTAAAAGCATTGTAAAAGTTTAAAATAATATTTAAACAATTTGCTGTCAAAGTTTAAATATGAAAGGCAATTAGCATGGTTTTACTCAATTTACACAAAAATATGTAGGAATATGATTGCTCGACCAATATTTTTTGCTCTTTTATTTTTGTATATTTATGTTTGAAGATCGTTGTTTGTTTCATCGTCGTTTTTGTCGATTAAATTTCAGTTTAAAACTTGACGAATAAAAATTTTAAAACAAGTATAGAGGCAAAATATGGTTTGATGAAAATACATTTGCTCACGGCGGGTTTATAAATATGATTTCAAACGCAAACTTTGTTAAGAACTTGAGTACGATCGGGGCCTATTAATCTACTGCAATTTACTGGCTCACTTTCGGGGAAAAATTTCCTGAATTAAAATTCTACAATTTTTTTTTGTCTCCGATTAAAAATAAATAAATAATGACCGCTTGTTGACATACATTTGAGACCTTGCCCGAGACCAAATTCGTTTTTATTTTTGTGCCTCTGATTGCCTCTGTGAACCTCAACCGATTTTTTTTTAAAGCTCGTTCAACATTTTGCTTTATAACGTAGATGGCTAAATAATTTACTAAAATTAACTGACAACCGATGTTATAGTACCAATTTATACCCTCTAAAAATTGCTATGCGATTAATGGGCTAACTTTTGGTTATCCGTCCCGTCCTTTACTGACCAACTTTAAATTTTTTAATAATTGCTGTGGAAACTTGTATTCCATTTATCAATTGCCATAAACTTCACTTGGGTCATGATAATTAATTTCCTGAAACGCAAAAAAACTCAACCCTTATTAATGACGTCGGTAAATAAAAAATTCGATAGAAATTAAGCGTTTATTATTTAAAATGTATAATAAGCATCCCCTGTTAACAAACAAATTTATAATTGTCGATAGTCTCTTGAGAAGGATTAACATATGGCATAAGTTCTGATTCAGACTTTTGTATGGGAACATTTAGGAAAAATTTGAGGCAAGTCTCCAGTACTTGGGGATTGTACCCAACGACCTATTTTAAGATAAAATATATACATATTAATTCTTTGCCACATTTAAAATCATTTACGTACTCATATGCGACCTTTTCACTTATCTCAATAACAAAATTATTCGTAAAATAACTATATCTTAACTTAACCACTTTAAAAAATTAGTGAAAAACTTTTATTTTCTTCTAAAACTTTGTTAATTTATTTCCAGAGTAACTTTATAATCTTAAAAATTTTAGCGTAATAATATCGTCTAAAAACTTGAAAGTGTCAAAATTCGAAAATCCCGCTTGTTTCATCCATTCTAGAAAGTGATTTGCCTTAAACAAATAACTTTTAAACGAAAATTCTTAAGGACAGGTAAAAGTTGTATGGAAGCAACCACTTGATCAATATAAATTTTCCATTATATATAATTTAATCTCTCTAAGATGTTATAGCTACCGCATTAATAATATAATACCACAAAAGCGATATGAATTTGCAATACACCTCATTATTAAAACGTATTTTTTTGTATCACGCTTATATATGTAACTTTGTTTTAGTGAAAGTAAACTTTTTAATAATAAAAATAAATAAAATATCACAATTTGCAAAAAACCTCATTATTTTCCACGGAATCAAACAGCTTGACGTCGGCCAAGTTCCAGCATAAATTTATGCGGGTATTTTTGGTGGGAAGACTATCTTTGGCCCTTAACAAATTTTCGAAGTCATCAACGTCATCGCCCTCCTCCTTTTTCATTGCGCGAGGTGGCAATGGTTCCATCCAAAGATTAGTTGTGTTGAGTTGATACGTGAAAAAGTCCCAAAATTTACCGTCCGTGCATATGGATTGAGTCACTATGGGGTACGTTAGATCGTTGAAAGGGGTAAAACCTAGGACAACAAAAAAGAGGATGTTTTTCACAAAAATAAATAAATAATAAACAAATTATACGTAAATAAAAGCTTAAGGTGGTGCAAATTGAAAATATCATACTAGTTGTAAGAAAGATAAAATGCCAATTTGATACAAAATGGATCTTTCTTTTCAAAACGATCAACTTATTTTTGGCCAAATGAAAAGTTTGATGTACAATTTCAGCAAACCCCCAAAAATAAGGTTTATTTAGTGAGATAAATTTACCTTTATTCGTATAGTGAAATGAAAACGTGAAAATGAGAAGTAAAATCAGATGGGAATAAACAGTTCTTTAACTATCAAAACTCTTTGAAATCAGCCATACCTCCACTTAGAGGCTAAAACTACCTTTTTATGAGTGATCGCTAAATTACCACAATTAAGAAGGGAGACGAATGAGGTACATCGAAAAGTGCTGGACATGGAGGTACCGGGAAAGAGAGGAAGAGGACGACTTCGTGTCACGTGGAAAGGGCAAGTCGATAAAATTATGAATTCTAAGAAAATTAATCGAGACATGGCACTTACCCGATCAAGATGGAAGAAGCTCATCAAAACAAACCCCACGGCTGTGGGGGACCAAATACTTGGTAAAGAAGAGGAAGTATTAATCAAACGAAACACTACAATAAAAAGTTTGAATCACAATTAACTATCCATAAAAGCTTGTAACTAGACAGATCTCGATGTATTTGGAATACTAATCGTTAATAAGCGAACAAAACGCAATCAACGTATATAAGCCAAAAGCCTACACCTTAAACATCATTAAACAACGTATTGCATTATATTTAAAATGGACAATAAAGATCGAAATGGAAATCGTTAAATCCAACACGATTTTCACATACCATCCATTTAATTTTTGCGCGCTTTTATAGTTGTTTTTTGGTCGTGAATCCAACTTTTTTATATTGGTTTAATTCAACTATATTTCACAATCAAAATAATGGTTTCGCTTATGGCATACCTAAATAATTAGACAGGGCATTGGTCCAAGCGAAAGCGTCTACCATGGCGTTAGCCTTAACCTTATCACCAACTTCGGGTCTCCTCTCTGCAAAGTGACTCGATCTCCGGTCTCCAGATATGATGGGGACCCCGGGGGGCCGGTTCAGGGCATGGCAAGAGCGCGTGCTAATAAATGGGAAGAGAGCGCGCGGTTTTAAGTGCCCATTTTTGGCCCAATTTTCTTCTTTCAGCCTCTGGGCTTCGGCTTTTCTCCCCACGGCCGACATGGCGGGGAAGGCGAGGTAATACCGATAATCGTGTTGCACCAAAAAACCTATAAGTTATGAATGATTAAAGGTTTTTTGAAATTGCGCGTGCATGGTAGTGTTGCAAAAACGGCTGGGTTTTGTTTGGTCGATCTTTGGGTTTACTTAGACTAGCGGTCGACTCTGGTGTGTTTTTCAAATTTCGACTATGCCTACGGGTCGACTAAGAAAAACAGACCAAAAAACCGTTGGTTTGTTTATGTTTACTCGACTAAAACCGAAGGCCGACCAAAGAAAACCCTGCCGTTTTTACAACACAAGTGCATGGGCTTATTTAAGGGGGAGGGGGGGGGGGGGCAGGGAAGGGCGGCTGCCCTCCTATCTAAATCCAATAATTTGTTAAAATTTGGCAATTTGAAAAAATGTTTATTTTGCCCGTCCCTAGATCATTTTTGCCCCCTCTAATTCCAATGCTAGCTACGTCCATGTGCGCGCGCATTAATTTTTTAACTATGCTAAGCCTAAGGATGACTTAAGTATCCTTAATATTAAAATCAAAGGATAAGAAACATGGGTGTTGCCAAGAGTGGAAGGGAGGCCTTCTAATTTAGCAAAATTTTAATAGGAATAATAAGTGTAATTTTACGCCTGTCTAAAAAGACTTATGTGCATGTCATAAACGAGTTAAATTAAAGCTCGTAACGTAATAACTGATTTGCAAATGTGTTATACACTTTGTATGTTAAGATAAGCATAGCCAGGGGGAAGCGAGAAGGGGATGTTTTTAATGAATTTTTTTAGATTGAAAGAATTGTCTTATATGTGAATACGTGAAAGAAAAATAGTTTAATTTAGTATAACTTTTATTTGTATTCGTATATCATTTGCTACAGAATATATTATTGCTATAATTATATATTTTAATATTGTAGGCCAAATCCGAGTTGGTAATAAACATATGTTTTTCTTATCCTTCTAATTCTCCTTTGTTCATTAGTTTCCACACCCCGGCCCTAGTTACTAATAAAATTATCTTATTCTTATTCCTAGGTTGAGAATTTAGTCCGCCGTAAGGGCTAATTTCGACCCAATATTTAATGCCGCAGGGCCATTCCGTTAACCCATTAAAACCCTCATAAAATAAAATAAACTAAATGTATACGTGTTGATAAATAAAAGATATCTTTAGTCTAACATCAAATTAAACTTGGCGCAAACATTTAATTAAGGCAGAAATGTGGCATACAGCTTAAATTGCGATTTTAAAGTTATTTCTGAGCTGAGAGTTTTAGGAATAAAAAAAATAGCGGTAATTTAATAATTAAAGCTTTCAAACGATTAATTTTCAAATTAAAACCCTTCATATTAAATCATACATATATGTTTATGTGTAAAACATAGAGTAAGCTTATGGGCCGCAAAAATCGACCACTATTTTGAAAATAATCACAATTAATATTATTAATTGGTAGTCTATAATGACTGATAATTTAATATTAATTGATCATAATATCATAACTAATTCATCAATTTGCTAACACAAAAATCAATAATTAAAGTTAATTAGGCTCCTACATTTTTTATCATTCATTCAGAAGGGCTTTCCCTAGAAGATTTGTAAATATGTATTTTAATATAGTTATAAATAATGTTGAGACTATGAATACTCCTTTGAAAATTTAAACTTTGACTTATATATAACACAACGACCCTACATAATCAACATTTTCCTAACCCTCTAAATTTATGTGCAAAATGGAGGTTAGAATTTGCTAAACTTTTTAAAGAGCATCGACCACTCTTGTACAGGTTGTATTTCAAAAAAGATTTTAATTTGGTCCAAAAATAATTGGTGAAACTTAATTCCCTCTCCCATAACATTTAAAATGATAGAATAGTTTTTAGAGAATTTATTTGGTATTAAATTTGTACAAAAGCAACATTTAGATTTCATGATACATGGGCCTAACTAAAGTGTTTAAAAGGTTTAAAAACTCATAGAATGATTAAAACTATAACAAATGAAGGAATTTTTATGTAACAAAATTATGCTATGCTATATAAAGAAATGAAACAACCAACCAATTATGTTATATGTTCTGAAAAGGTTTTTAAGAAAAATTATAAGTAAACAGTTAGTTTATACAATGATATTGAACTTTGTATATAATAAGGTCATTTAATCAAATATATCATATATTAATTCCAAATAATTAAGCCCATTTCAACTTACACGAGCCTTATCCAGAGATATTGTGAGAGCATAGTTGAGACATTTAATAGATTTGATTATGGCAATTAGTATAATTTTCCAAAATCAGGTTTTAATCTGAATATTAATATTTTTATAATGGGCCATTCCATGACAAATCAAAACGTTTTCGACCAAACATTTCAGATCAAGATAATTTTTGGTGAGGGTGTAGGCCTTTTTTATTAGATTAATATCTGGAAATTTTAGCCATTTTGAGCCAATATTTTTTAAGTTATGGAGGTTTTAAGGGCCAAAATCACGTTCGGGAGCGTTTTATGGATTTTACTATTTTTGTCATATTTTTGAAATTCTGAGCAATGGAAAATTATCGAAGTTTAAAAATTAGATCTTGAATTTTAACTTAAATGATATAGGGGTAGACTAAAATAAATGTGAGGTTGAAAAAAAAATAAATACTAATATGATGGCAAAATTGCTCATAGATTTTTATTTTTTTACTGATAAACCATGCTAGATATAAAATTTTGAAAGAAATAAAGTTGTTCATATAAAATTTTGCTTGATAGTTGTGATCATTTTTAATTTTAATTAGAATAAATTTATTTTCATCGGTTACTTGCCAATCGAGAAGATAAAAGTTCAAAATTTAAGTTGATTTTCAATCCAATATTATTTATTTACCATATATTCTTTATAAATATGCAATTTGATAAAAAACAAACATCATAATATGTTATTGTGATAATAGATTATACCGCCATCTATAAATAGTTTTTGTGGAAATGTAGTTTTCGAATTTTTGACCATCTGTAGCCGCTCTCAAACTTTTTATGTGAAATATGATAATGGGTCATAAAGGAGGGCACTGGTAATTTCATATATAGGGTAAATATGTTTTTAGGATTTTTCACTAATTTGACCACAAAAAACTAACCGCAAAAGTTTGAGGTTTTTGGTTAAATTATTTCGATAAAAAATTTTTTTAGGAACATTATGCACCAAAGTTTGAGTGAATAACGCAATTACTTTCAAAAATATGGCAAAAATAGTAAAATGCATAAAACGCTCCCAAACGCGATTTTGGCTTTTTAAACGTCCATAACTTAAAAAGTATTGGCCCAAAATGGCTAAGATTTTCAGAAATTACTCTAATAAATGAGGCCTACACCCTCACCAAATATTATCCTGATCTGAGATGGTCGGTCGAAAATCTTTTTTTGACGAATCGACTATTAAAAAAATATAGAAAAAAAACTTCTATATTTTAAACAAAATAATGATTGTAATTTGAATATTATTATTTTTCAAACGATAATTAGTTTAATAACATTTTGATGTTTGTTTTATATACACAAAAAAAGATAAATGTGTTTTACATACACGAAAAAAAGTTAAATGAAATAATAGCATCAAAATAGCAAATTGGTTAGTGGTGAAGTGTTCATTAAAATAAAGGTACTTACCAGATTACTTAATGAAAATAAATACATACATAGCATCATACTTATTTATTTTACAAAACCAAGTCACTGATTATTAGTTCGTATCTACTTACAAAGCATCATTTGAATTGTTTATATACCAAAATTATTATAACCATAAAAAGGACATGGATTTTCAAAAATTAATGGCCTACAAAATTTTGTTATTAATTAATGGCCTGCCAAACTAAGTTAATAATTACCTTAATTTTGGCATGGCAATCATAAGCTTAGTCATATTTATGCATTATTAAATATGTAATAATTAAAATTATAATTACAGAAATAAGAGTTTATCAAATTTTTGATCATATTAAAAATCCAAATAATAATATATAATATTTAAATCAACTTGCCTGAATCACAGGAGTATGGCATTTTAATTGGCATTAAACCATAGTTAGCAGGGTAATAAAGTACTGATTCAATGTTGCCATTGGAAAGATCAGAATCTAAGGCACAGACCTAAATCACACATGGGCTTTAAATTTCGTTGTCAAATATTGTGTAACAAATTTATCTTATAAATATATCCTATTTATATTAATCTTTTTAACACAACTATTTTATTTGAAACTAAATTCAAAATAAAGTTTTATATTACATTTATCAATGGATATTGCATTCTATAGTAGTTGTTTAATAAATTTTTATAATGATATCCAAAGGAGTTTTCATTTGCCCAAAATGCTCTGAGTGGATAACCTTTGATTTTCTCATAACCACCTCTAAACCAAGTAAAATTAAGCTCAGTATCAATATCTTCCTAAAATAACAATTAGCAAAAGTAAATTGTGATTACAATCATATGCAAAATTTGTGTATTTAAATCAGCAGTCAAGGCTTTACAAATTCTAAGTAAAGAAGAGATCAATTGTTGTATATTAGATTCCTTTTTATTTGTATCTTCATAAGATATTGAATTATATAAATGAATAATATGGTGTTTCAAAGCCTTGTGACCTTTCTGGATTTTTATATGAGGAATTCCTGATAAATCAGGATAATAATTTTCTGGTAAAGATTGCAGTAGTTGGGTTTTTGTAATATAATTTATAAAAGGAAGTATATTAATGTCTGTATTCCATAGAGAAGGTATGGTTAAAAAAGAACTTACAGAACTATATTGTTTCAAATAATCAATCTTTTCAATGGCATTATTGATATGTAATAGATCTAAACTTCGTTTATATCTATTTCCTTTATTTAAATTGTTAAATCGAGGCCTATCACTCAAGGGATAATTAAATGGAGGATATATTGATTTTAAACAGATGTCAGATACTTGTGTGCCATATCCCATTGTAGAGCTCACCTTAGAAAAAAATAAAGGCTTCATTTAAACTGTGTGGATGTGGCGAAAACTCGTCACAATCGAAATGTGAATCATTCGCATATGATTCGTCTTAAAGACGTCCAAAACGCTCAAAGAATTAAATGGTCGCAGATAGACGATTGCCAAAATGCAGAAGAATAAGAGTGAACATAATACAATAAGCGAGATGTGTTCAAGGAGAAAATAAAATAGAAATCACCTTTTGTCATGATTGAACTTTTGAGATGTCGGTAAAATCGCTCTACCATCCCATTGGCTTGTGGATGGTAAGCTGTCGTAGTAATATGGTGATAACCTAGTAGAATAGATAATTGTTTAAAAAGGGTTGATTGTAATTGCGGTCCCCGGCCCGTGGTTAATGTCGCTGGAACACCTAAGTTAGCTACCCAGTGTGTCAAAAATATGCGTGCAACGGTTTCGGCTGCTGCGTCATTAATGGGAATTACAGTCGGCCATCGGGTGAAACGATCACGGCAGTAAAAATATAAATGTGGTTAGAAGGTGGTAAGGGTCTGACGAAATCTACATGTATGTGGCTAAACCTTGCGTCTGGTTCAGCGAACGTGCCTGGGGTTGATATTACGTCTCTATTTACCTTGCATTTTTGCCATGCAATGCATTGCTTTGTTCAATCGCGTACATCTTTGTTCATTCCCGGCCAGACGAAACGTTGGGCGATTAATTTAAGTGTTGGCGTAAGGCTGGGTGAGAAAGACCATGTTGCTGATTAAAAACTATGCGTCGGAGCGTTCTAGGTATCAAAGGAAGTCGAAGTAGATGTATCTCACGTAATGGTTAATTTGTACCTGGAATTAAGCATTGTTCTAGTTTAAGGTTTTCGAGCTCTTCTAGTTGGTATTGCTCTTGTTTTTGTGTCATAGCAATATTTCTGTGAGTGATGTTTGGCTGTTGTATAGAATCGATATCGATTCGGGACAAAGTGTCTGCAACTATATTCGCCTTACCTTTTATAAACTTATCTGGAGTAAAGTGTGAAATATAGTCTAATTGTCGTATTTCGCGCGGCGAGTATTTATCGGATTTAGAAGTTAGAGCGTAAGTTAACGGTTTGTGATCAGTAAAAATTGTAAAGTCGCGACCTTCTAAAATGTGTCGGTAATGTTTAATTGAAAGATAAATTGCTAAGAGTTCTCTCTTGAATGTACTATGTCGAGTTTGTGTTTTGCTCAATTTAAGGGAGAAAAAGGATAAAGGACTGATTTCCCCTTTTACGATCTGATGTAAAACGGCTCCGATGGCAGATTTTGATGCGTCGGTTGTAAGAGAGATATTGCACCATCCACTAAATGAGTAAAGGTCGAGATTTAATCGAGCATTATTTTAATCTTGTGAAATGCGCCGTGTGCTCTCTGCGTCATGTCCAATGGTCCTTTTGCGTCGTTGAGGAGATCAGTCACTGGTTGTAGAAGGAGTGCACAGTTGGGTATAAAACGCCTGTAAAAATTTACCATTCCCACGAAACGACGTAGTTGTGTCATAGTGGTCGGGGTGGCAAAATTCTTAATGGCCGAGATCCGGTATTGGCGTTAAACCGAAACTGAATGTCCAAGGAAATGGAGAGAAGAACATCCCCATTGGCACTTGTCCAGGTTAATTTTTATATCAAACTCTCCTAATCGTGTAAAACCCTGACGTAATCACTAGTTGATGTACTTGCAATCAAAATATCGTCCAAATATGCGAAGGTGAAATTGAGACCACGGAGAGCTTGGTCAATAAAACGTTGGAATGTTTGAGCAGCATTTCGTAAACCAAAAGGCATTCGCAAAAATTCATAAAGACCGAAAGGTGTAGTTATTGCGGTCTTTGCGATGTCTTCCAAGGCTACGGGTTTGGATGGTAAGCTCTGACCAGATCTATTTTGGTATAGATTGTTGTGCCGGCTAGGTTGAATGAGAAATCGTGCAGGTGTGGTAAGGGGTAACGATCCGGTAGCGTTAAAATGTTAAGTGCTCGGTAATCTCCACACGGTCGCCAACCTCCTTGAGTTTTTTTCGGAACCATGTGCAGTGGAGAACTCCAGGGGCTTTCTGAGGGATGTATTATGCCGAGTTCGAACATGTGTGCAAACTCTTGTTTGGCAATCTTTAGCTTGACAGGGTCTAAGCGTCTAGGTCTGGCATAACCGGGTGGTCCTTGTGTACGTATGTTGTAAACTATTTGGTGGCTTACGCGTGACCTTTAATTTGGAGGGGCATAAATATCGGGGAACTCTTTTAACACATTTTTAAAATATGGTGAATTGATCTTTATTGCAAGTTGTAAATTATACAAGTTCGAGTCATATATCGCCCATAAGACTTTAAAGTAATCATAGGGTCTAACAAACATTTACGGCGTATATCAACGAGAATGTTATAATGATTTAAAAAATCAGCCCCGATGATAGGTATCTTAACGTCCGCGATTGTAAAAAACTTCTCCGTAAGCTAAGGTCCAGTTCCATTGATTTCTGGCCATAGGTCAGTATGGAACTGTTATTTGCAGCTTGGAGGAGGATGTATGAGGGGTGAGATGGTGGTTACGTGGGGGTGGTATGACACTTAGTTCCGCGCCGGTATTTATTAAAAACGAAATTTGGTTGATTTGTCGTAAATAAAAAATAAGCGAATGGTGTTATGGCCTGAACTAGGTGTCGCGGATTCTGGCAGGCCTATGGGTTTGACGAAGAAAGCGGGGTATAGTTGCAAGGCTGGTGACATTTCATGGTCTTTTCCTTATATCTTTGGTGATACCAACACCAATCTTGGGGAACGTATGCGAGGGGTTGAAAAGGGGATCGAAATCGACTTGATGTAGCCTACTTCTCGACTGAAACCGATTTTTTTGACTGACCTCATGCCGCAATGTCTCGATGCTCACGCTCAGTTTATTGGCCGTCTCTGAGCGCCTCGATATCATTGATTGATCTCTGTGTGGCAGGGGCGACGTTGGATATTTGAGGTGTATGGTATGTTTCCGCGATTTTATCAGCTGTTTCAGCTAGCTTGACTAAAGTCTGGTCACTTGCAAAGATTACCAAGATGCTGGCCATGTTGTTGTCCAGTTTTTCCAACCACAATTGTTTTAAAATGACGTCGTCCATTTTGGCGGTACCCAGGAGGCTTTTCGTGTGTCTATAGAGGGTGTACGATCACCCAATTGCACGTTGGAGAGTAAGTCGTGGAATCGTGCTGAGTCCGATTTTGTTGTGCGGTCGATGATAGCCGTTCAAATGGTGGTGTACGGAGCCTGAGACGGTAGATTTTCCAAATAGTCTTGGATTTCTATTGTGACTTCTTGTGCGAGGCATACAGTCACGTATCCAAATTTGGGAACCGGTCAAAGGAGCTCATCCGAACTCATCAGAAAAGGAGCACACTGCTCAGGATGAAGTTAACAAATTGTCTTAGCACAAAATATTTTATATTAACATGTCCTAGTGATATCATAACAAGTAAATATATGGGTTAGGGTAAGTATTAGGACCAGGGTAAGGGTTAAGGTTAGGGTTTGGGTTATAATAACAAAGTGTGCTCCTTTCCTGATGAGCTCTGATGTGCTCCTTTGACCCCCACTCTCCAAATTTGCTAGACTCAGATGTTATTCGGCGTATCGTGAAAAGGGCCTCTATTTGAACAAACCATAGGCGGGAATTTATACAATTAAAGGGGGGTTATTTAAAAAACATAGCGTTTTCTGATTTAATTTGGGCGTCATCTAATTGGTTGGTATCCATTTACAAGGTTGCGTATAACAAGGGTTGGGTAAGGGTTGGGTAGAAGGGTGCGTATAACAAGGGTGGGTCATCAATATTGGGAAGTAAATACCAAATTATAAATTAATAATCACTTAATTATATATTCTATAAATGTCAAACGTTTGCGAGAAAAGTAAATACAAAAGAAGTGTTTTACGCGTCTTTATATAATCGCGAATTAATTGAAATAACTTAAAACAATTAACATTTAGTGGTGAATCCGCGAGCCATATGTGATTAGTCAATTAACGTCGCGAAGTAGTAAGGTAATGTAAATGAGTCAATTAAGTTTTAAGACATAGGTAATATGCCGCGAGCAATATATGCAACAAAGGAACTAAAAAATGTGCAAACAGAATGACCATAAATTTCAGTGTAGGCAACACTTTTGTTGGGGGGGGGATATTTATTTAAAGTAACATATAAAAGAGAGAGATTTGAAGAGTTAATGGATTAACAATAATGATTTTTTAAGCGTTAGCACATGTTTATATATTTGTGTAGAGAGGTCGAACATTTGAATAAATTAATTGGTGCAGAGAGGTCGGACATATGAATAAATCAATTCAAGGTGAGCCTAATGTTCAATTAACACATATTGACGTCAATTCTGCGAGCTATTTACAATTACACGCGTTTGAATATATACAACTGGCCTCCTCCAACAGCGGTTACGAACGGCTCGAACCAATCCCGAGCAGGAATTTGGGTCTTCATATGTCTGGTGAGGAGTTACGCATCGCCATAGGCCTCCGCCTCGGCTGCGACATCGTTTCCCCATATATGTGCGAGTTCTGCAAACAGCCGGTCCACTGTAAGTACAGCAAAGACCGCAACCCCAGACATGCGGGAATTAACAAAATCATAGGTCAGTACCTTCCAAAAGCCGGTTATCCCAATACACTAGAGCCTGTCGGCCTCAGTACGACCGACTGGAAAAGACCAGACTGGCTAACGCTCATACCTTGGTCCCGCGGTCTAAATCTAACTTGGGATTTTACTACGGTCGACATCTTCGCCCCCTCAAACTCTTCCTTTGACCTTATAATCAAGCCAGAGAGGAAAAAGGCCGAAAAATATTCCACTCTCACTTATACAGTTTTTATCCCCGTGGTGGCTACCACTATTGGCAGCCTAGGTTTAGAGGCTCTCGCTTTCCTCAAACAAATCGGGAAAGCGATGACGAATTCTTCATTAGAACCTAAGGAATTCTTCTACATCAGGCAAAAGATCACTATGGAATCGTCAAATCCAACACGATTTCTACACGGATCAATGCCATCCAATTAACGCGTTTTTTTGTAGTATTAATTGCTATGCAATTTATGGGATCGTTTTTTGGTGTCCGTCCGTCGTCCGTCGTCCGTCGTCCGTCGTCCGTTACCCTATCTATTTGCATTGGGTATATTAGGTTATCGCTTTTTTAAATTAATGGATGAGAAAGAGGTGCCCCACCCCTCATCTCTATCTCCCTCGCTGTGTTATTTTTAATTGCTATGCATAAGAGGTGCCCCACCCCTCATCTCTATCTCCCTCGGTGTGTTATATATAAGATTTGTTAAATTATCTATTATATAATAAACATAGATAAAAGTTGTGCTATGCAATTTAACTAGTTATATAATTAACATAAATAAAAGTTGTTTACTTTTAATTGCTATGCAATTTAACTAGTTTTGGTTATATAATAAATATAAAAGTTGTTTACTTTTAATGCTATGCAATTTAACTAGTTATAAATAAACATAAATAAAAGTTGTTTACTTTTTAATTGCTATGCAATTTAACTAGTTTTGGGGTTGGAATCCCGGAGTTTTTTTTGACTCTTATGATTGTTCTTGTTACTATCATTGATAATAAGAATTTTTGGCCGTCCGCTGGCTGCTGACCAATGAAAAAAATGACCATTGGCCAAAATGTGAATCGAAATCATTTTTTTCGTTTTTTTTGACTACTATAATTGTTCCTGTTTCTACCATTGCTATTATGACTTTTTGGCCGTCCGCTGGCTGCTGACCAATGTTATATAATAAACATAAATAAAAGTTGTTTACTTTTAATTGCTATGCAATTTAACTAGTTTTTGGGTTAGAATCCCGGAGTTTTTTTTGACTTTTATGATTGTTCTTGTTACTATCATTGATAATAAGACTTTTTGGCCGTCCGTTGGCTGCTGACCAATGAAAAAAATGACCATTGGCCAAAATGTGCATCCGAGTTTATTTTTTCGTTTTTTTTGACTATTATGATTGTTCCTGTTACTACCATTGCTATTATGACTTTTTGGCCGTCCGCTGGCTCCTGACCGATGGAAAAAATGACCATTGGCCAAAATGTGAATCGAAATTATTTTTTTCGTTTTTTTTGACTATTATGATTGTTCCTGTTCCTACCATTGCTATTATGACTTTTTGGCCGTCCGCTGGCTGCTGACCAATGGAATAAAATGACCATTGGCCAAAATGTGATTCGAAAACATTTATTTCGTTTTTTTTGACTATTATGAATTTATATCCACTTTTATTGTGTCCTGGCTGCTGACCAATGGAAAAAAATGACCATTGGCCAAAATGTGATTCGAAAATTTTTTTTTCGTTTTTTTTACTCTTGTGAATTTATATCCACTTTTACCGTGTGCTGGCTGCTGACCAATGGAAAAAAATGACCATTGGCCAAAATGTGAATCCGAGTTTATTTTTTCGTTTTTTTTGACTATTATGATTGTTCCTGTTACTACCATTGCTATTATGACTTTTTGGCCGTCCGCTGGCTCCTGACCGATGGAAAAAATGACCATTGGCCAAAATGTGATTCGAAATTTTTTTTTTTCGTTTTTTTTGACTTATGAATTTATATCCACTTTTACCGTGTCCTGGCTGCTTACCAATGAAAAAAATGACCATTGGCCAAATTTTATATATAACCTAAAAATTTATTATAGATGGTCTAACAGACAGCCAACTATGTAATATATATTTTTAACCTTATAAATGCATATATATTTTTTTATTGGGTTAATATATTTCATTTAATTAGATTGTGATTTCATAGAAAACCTAAAAAGTAATATTTAAAAAAATAATATAGGTATTAGATTCTAATTTACGATAAAATATATCGATAGAAACTAACACAAAATTCGAAACCTCCTTCAAAGGTATAAGCATAGCCCGTTATTTCTAATTAAAGTGAATCTACTATTAAACTCAGACACGAATTGTACTTTATTAGATGGCGCGCGTAAGTTTATATAATTAGTAAAATTTTTCTACGTGTCATAGATATTACACCGCACGTGTGGCAGGGAAATGTCCGATATTTTTAAAGTGAAAAGGTATTTTAGGAATCTGAAAAGGTTATTTTACCCCCGGCCGCCCTGGGCACCTACGGGTAAAGTTTCGAGCAATCGGGCTGGTAGTTTAAGAATTTAGCCCTTTTTTAAAACTAAAAAAAAACTTTTTTTTAATTTTTTTTTTACATTAAATTAATATTTTGTTTTTGTTAATACCATTGATAATATGACTTTTTGACCGTCCGCTGGCTACTGACCGACGAAATATATTGATTTTCTAAACATAAAACACAACTTTATTATTTCATCATCTATATAAATAACATAATAACTTCTACTATTTTAAAGCCAGCATGGTATAGTGGTTATAGCGCCGGCTTGTGAACTGGAGGTGTGGGGTTCAAGTCAGTGAGGGGACAAATTTTTTTTTTAATTTTTTTAAATTAAATTAATATTTGTTCATGTTAATACCAATGATAATATGAATTTTTGACCGTCCGCTGGCTACTGACCAATAAAAAAATGACCATTGGCCAAATAAATCGAAATTTTTTTTCGTTTTTGAATTGGTTAACATTGATAATTACCCTATGTCCTCCCCTACAAGGGCCTATAACTAATTAACTAATTATTTTGCATCTAATACCCCCTATAGGTATTCTCGCCCCTTCCCACCTTTCTCGCCCATAAATTGCATAGCAAATATGCTACGTTTATACGGAGTATAGAAGAGTTCCCCCTTCCCCTCTTCCCTTCCCCTCTTCCCTTCCCCTACTCCCCTTCCCTTCTCCCCCTTCCCACGAGGGCCGAAGGCCCGAGTTGTTTTAATTACCAATGTATTATATTTTACCCGTGTGATACTTTTATTAGTTAATTTGAATAAAACGTACATTTCTGTTTAAAAAAAATTAATTCAATTAATGCGAACTGGGAAGTCATACAACACCCTAACTTTGAATTTTGAACCACCATATCGGAAAAACTATATGGAATTAATGAAAAATTATTTTTGGAACAATGCGAAAGCAAGAATTATGAGTATGACACAGGATTAGAAGACACAGAGGAAGAAGTTGATCTGATATTGTGGTCATGGATAAAGCAGTGTGACTTGATAATATACTTATGGAAGTTTTCAAAATGCTAGATACCTTAGGTATGCACTATTTATTAAACAACCTACAAGTACTAATGAATGAAAAGGGCTATGTTATAAATCTGCAAAATGAAGGGATATATACAAGAAGGCGATAATTATTACATGATTAAGTTGAGGAGTCACCCAATGAAGGTGTGGGAAAAGATCAAAAAATGTATTGTAAAGATATTATTAATACGTGGACAAGGGTTTACCCCCCAAAATCAACTTCTATATATGATAAATTATTTATCGAGTAAGGTTTTAATAAAGTTCATTTAGCCATGGGCGTAGCCAGGTTTTGGATTGGGGGGGGGGCGAAACGGTTAGAAGTACAATTAGGGAGAAGCAAAACATAATTTTTTTTAATTTTTAAGGGTTTTTGCATTGAAAAAAAAAGTTTTGTTATTCAGGGGGGCGCCTCTCCTGCCCCCCCTGGCTAGTATGCCCATGCATTAGCTATGGGATAGCCTTAGTTACAATGCTATACCCTAGGTTTATATTAAATTATAAAAGACGTGTACAATAACGTAATACCCATGTAAGGACATCTGGTGATACTTCAGTTTAAATGTCGATTCAAGTTTCGAGGTTAAATTTATTTATTTTAAAGAAAATATTGGATAACCAAGAGCCTGAAGCGCGCCTTGGGCAATTCTCTCTGCGAGTGATACAGTGCAATGCTCATGTTCAAAGGTTCAATTGCTAACGTTAGTTAAAATGTGGATGAATCGGATTGAAAGCAATGGTCTTAAGTCAATTTTTAAAACAAAATATCTCTGCTTGGATCAGAGTAATGAAGAGCAAATCAATGGCTGGTCATTGAACAATAAAAAGAAAATCCACTATTTTGACTTTTGGCTGCAGTCTTTTGGTGTGGATAGCGACCTAAAGGCAAGAATCAAAGCACGTTGGCTATAACTCAGGGAAATAAGTGGTGTACTAATGATAAATACATGCAACTTAAATTAAAATAAAGGTTATATAAATTCTATATTGCTGTTACGATGATGTATGGATCAGAGATATGGGCAATTAAGGCAAAACAAGAGCAAAGTTTGGTTATAAAGAGCGCATGTTAAGATGGATTTTGGATATAAGCACGAAGGACAATAAATGAAATCCAGTCTTGTTTTGAACAAAAGAATGTTGGTTGATAGAAGATTTAGATTGTATAACCATCTTGGGAAACGGACGGAAAGTCCTTTGACACATCGTACTAAGAAGGTCCATGTTGAAGGTAAGCAGAGAAAAAACCCTAAGGGCTTGTCTTAATATTGGATTCAGATTCAAATGGCGCGAATTTATCTTTATCAAATATCCGATTCAATTTCATGTGTCAAACTCGTTTGTAATTATTAATATTTTGTTTTTTGATAGTTAAAAACGTTTTTAATTGCTATGCAATTTTTTGTTTATTTCAACTCTTGAGATTAATCGCTGTTAGGTTATCCGTCTGAAATGTAAATTTGCTGGGAATTCGAAGTTAAGACACGGCTATGTTATAACCCGTACAACGATTTTTGCTGCGCAGCAAAATCCGATATTAAGACAAGCCCTAAGCCAATATGGAAACAAAAATGAAGATGGACATGAGTCATGAGCTTTAGCGAAGCTGGTGTAAATGCGGCTTTACGCGGAGAAATCTATAAAAAAGCTAATCATTATCTGTGACAAACAGCTATAGAAAAAAAGAATTTAATATATAAATTTGTCAACGGATGTTTAATTTTAGGTTTTCAAATGAAGTACCTTGTTGTTAAGCACACGGATAAACCTGTATCGGTAATAACAAGGATTACATTTTATTAAATAAATCAGTATCATTAGTTAATAATTAGACGGCTAATATTTTACCCCCAAAAAAAATAATTTATTGGTTTGTGTTTTAATTATTCCCTTATCTTCGTATTAAATAAATTATGCTCAATAACAAAAACATAGCAAATGGCAATCGCTTGTACGTCTTTTTACATTAAATCCTCCATTTATTAGTCCATGATAGTACGGTCGTATGTTTCTAGGTATATAATTTAGTTTGTCTTCGTACCTGTGTCGGCGTTCCTCGTAAAACAATGTTGTCACTATTTATTATAGGCAATAAATAAAATATTCATTCGAAGCCCTGCTAATGAAAGGGTGATTAAACTGGCAATTTTTTAAACTAATTCAAAATTTTAACTTATTTTTTTCAAAGTCATTACATAAATTCATGTTAACAAATATCGAGTTATGAGCAGGCCTAGAGCCATGGATCAAAATTGTATTTAATTTTAGGATCATGTATGTTTGCTGTGATAAATTTTGATATTTTTTCAAAAAATTGGCGACCCTCGGTTTCTAAGTCACCGGGGGCGTGGTTACTGGAGTGAAAATTAAATTGTTGAGGTATTCATATTTTATCACTTTCATAAAAGAAATAAGGTTGGTTCGTCTTCAACCTAGCCATTCTCTTACTTTCTATGACCCTGTATTTGCCAATAATTTAAAAAACACCCTATTAATTTTCCGAAGATTTCATCTTAAATTGTTTCAACATTCAATTTAAATTACAGCTACCTAAAGACCTGCACAGCCCGTCCCGGCCCGCAGGCCGGGCTTGGACGGGCTTCGGCTCAAAAATAAAACAACGGGCCCGGCATGGACGGGCCGATATATAACTTAACGGGTTTGCGCCGGGCCTAGTTATACTTAAGGCCCGTTAAAAGCCCGTCACAAAATCAATTAGATTTAATATAAAAGAAGGTGTTTTTATAATTTATAATTATTTTATGTATATTAAATCAACAAGGAAAGTTAAATTTTATTTCCATCCTAGTTCATTAATTCATCAATATCTCAATCCGCATTATAAATGTTAAAGATAATTTATACACGTGATCCCATGAGCGGAGTCAATTTAGATTAGAGGGGGGGGGGGCAGTTTAGATAGGACAAAAATTATTTTTTCATTAAGAATTTTTGGATTTGGAGGGGGGCAGCTGCCCATCCTTGCCTCCCCATTTATTACCTCTAGCAATATTGAGTGAATTAATTTAATAGCATTTAAGATTATTTATATTAATTGCTATGCACTTTATGCGCTCTCTTTTGATTACCCGTCCTGTCCAACTAGTAATTTTTCAACAATTGCCGTGGAAACTTAAATGGGTTTTTAATGACTGTGGACTTATGCTTCTGAAAAGACTTTTAATTGCTATGCAATTTATGGGCTCGTTTTTTGTTGTCCGTCCGTCCGTTGTCCGTCCGTCCGTCCGTTACCCTCCTTTCTATTTGCATCGGGTATATTAGGTTATCGATTTTAAATTAATGCATGAGAAAGAGGTGCCCCACCCCTCATCTCTATCTCCCTCGCTTTCGGGCGGGGTCGGGTTTTAATTGCTACGTTAAATTAATGCATAAGTATATCTATTCGTTTTTGAATTGGGTAACATTGATATTAATTGCGATAATTACCCTATGCCCTCCACTACAAGGGCCTATGCCTCTACTGATATGGGTCCCTGTGCCCCTACAAAAGCCTATGCCTCTATTAATGTGGGTTCGAACCCCGGCGAACGTTCTGAATTGCTGGTTACTCCCGGAGAGGGCAAAATTTGTTTTTATTTTTTAAATTAAATTAATATAATTTTCCTGTTACTACCATTGATTATATGACTTTTTGGCCGTCCGCTTGTTCTATTATTGTTTCATTTTATTATATAATAAACATAAATAAAAGTTGTTTACTTTTAATTGCTATGCAATTTAACTAGTTTTTGGGTTAGAATCCCGGAGTTTTTTTTGACTCTTATGATTGTTCTTGTTACTATCATTGATAATAAGACTTTTTGGCCGTCCGCTGGCTGCTGACCAATGAAAAAAATGACCATTGGCCAAAATGTGAATCCAACTTTATTTTTTCGTTTTTTTTGACTATTATGATTGTTCCTGTTACTACCATTGCTATTATGACTTTTTGGCCGTCCGCTGGCTGCTGACCAATGGAATAAAATGACCATTGGCCAAAATGTGATTCGAAAATTTTTTTTTCGTTTTTTTTTGCTATTATGAATTTATATCCACTTTTACCGTGTCCTGGCTGATGACCAATGGAAAAAAATGACCATTGGTCAAAATGTGTTTAGAAATTATTTTTTCGTTTTTTTTACTCTTATGAATTTATATCCACTTTTACCGTGTGCTGGCTGCTGACCAATAAAAAAAATGACCATTGGGCAAAGTGAGCATCAAAATTTTTTTTCCGTTTTTTTGGCTATCATTGACTTATAGAGTATCTGTTGGTACTGACCAATGGAGAAAAAATGACCATTGGCCAAATTTTAGATTTTTTTAATTAAAAATTGTTCAAATTCAACAAAAAATTTCTCCCAACAATTCTGCAAATTCTTAACATTGTGTGTTTTATAATATAATGTTTGTTAAACCCTTAATCACTAAAGGCCATAAAAACTAATGTAATACGCAACTAGACGCAAACACTAAATCTAACCCTAACCCTTGCCTATATTACATTTTGCCTATATTAAATTTTGCCTATAAATGGAAAATTTGTATAAATAATTAATTAATCATTAGGCATTTAATACCCCCCTATAGGCATTCTCGCCCCTTCCCACCTTTCTCGCCCATAAATTGCATAGCAAATATGATACATTTATACGGAGTATAGATGAGTCGTCCCCCCTCCCCTCCCCTCCTCCCCTTCCCCTTCCCCTTCCCTTCTCCCCCTTCCCACGAGGGCCGAAGGCCCGAGTTTTGTATTACTGTTGGCTTTACTTTTTTTTTCGACCTCGCCCAAGCTCAAATTTTTTATTGTCTTTGTGCCTGACTGATTACCTTTATCAATGAATTTCTTTGGGCAACTTGTCTAGGTTGTTGCTATATACCGGAAATTGCGAAACTGGCTATAATTCCCTGCAAATTAATGCTGACCGTTTCTTACATCTAATTTGTCTGACCCGGCCAGAGGCCACAATTCTGTTTAATTGCTATATATATTTCTGACCCCGGCCAAATGGCAAAACTTATATACTCATTAGCAATAACAAATTTAAAAACAAATTGAAAATTTAATTCTTCAAGTTACTTTTGTAAAATATCACTGTTTTTTCATTTTATATCAATAACCTAATTATTTAAACTGGTGGAAAAGCAAAGAAGCTAAGTAACTTTATTAAAAACATCATAACCTTAAATAAGGGGTTAAAAAATTTATTTGGTTTTATGTATCCTGAAGTGCCGCTTGTAGAAATTTTTTGTCCATGTAGACCGTTTCTTAAAAGATAGAAGAGCTCGACTGACCGGGAATTATCAATTTATTATTTTAACATAATTTTTTATTAACATTTTTAACACATACATATTGTTTATCATATTGATAAAAAAATTAAACTAAAAAAATAAAAAAAAATTACGGGCCCGGGCCGGGCTCAGGCTTTGTATAAAATTAGCGGGCCGGGCCCGGGCTTATAATTTAATAATCTGACGGGCCCAGGCCGGGCCCGGGCTTTTAAATTTTTATGACGGGCGGGCCGACTGACTTAAACAGGCCCGTTGCAGGTCTCTACGAGCTACCCTGAAAATTCCTCAAATCTAAAAGTGTTTTATCGCTAAAAAGTTAATTGAGCCTCTTCTATCTCTACTCCCTTCCAAACTCACACAAAAAAATATCTAAATATTTTATAGGGTCTATAATAAAAATTTGTTACGAACATATTTGGTACAATCATAAAAGTTTATTTGCAAAATTTTATATTGATTGTGTTTATTAAGCTTTATTACTATATAAGATCAGAGATAATTTAATCCTATAAAAATTATATAATTATTTGCGCTTTTTTCTTCAATATACTTAAATACTCAAAAGAAGTTTTTTTATAATAGCTGTTTGTCACACTAAGGTGGTCAGCTTCTTTAGTTATTTGAATAAGGGGTGATGCTCGGCTATCCAGGGACAGCCGTGGTGACGATGTGATTTTTAATCTTTTTGAAATAAGTGCCAGGGGCAGGATTGAGCCTGCGAGCTTTTGCTTAAAAGACTCAACCTATACCCACTACGCCAATACTCTCCAGAAGTAGCATTCATTAAAGCGTTGAATGGTTTCGCAAATAATTCTATAATGCCAGGAAAGTTGGTGGGCCTGTTTTGAAACCATGCTTGTCTTAACATTTCGTTAATGATCTTTAATTATGACAAAGTAAAAGGCACAGACAAAAACATTTACATAAAAATACACAATTTTTTTATGTGCCAGCAAGTGAACATTAATAGGATTTCCTTCGTACTGTGACCTTCTCGATATATATTTTACTCCCTTAATCGCGGTTGAATATTAATTAATAACCATCGCATCTTTCCTAGTTCCCTGATGTGTAAACTTTTTCCACGTTCTTTATTTTTCCTTATATTTCACGCGATTCGCAATTTGGGAATTAAGAATTGTATTTAAGACTGTAAGTCAATTCTTATAAATAATAAAGAAAGTATTTGTAATCTTTGTTATTTTCAACATGTTGTGTATATGTAATTTAAAAATTAATAAACCCCGCAAATTATTTTTTTACAAATTAATAAAATGCATAAATAGATAAAAAATTAGAATAACCACTCTTATTACATTACTTACTTGTTTAAATAAATAAAAGTTGTTTCAAAAATGTGTGAAGTTACACAAGCTTAAATTTTCATATCTTTTAATACAAATAAACAAAAAAAGCTGAAAAATATACTTGGTTATAATATTATGTATAAAAATCATCATATGAGGTAACAAAACGTCGAAAAAAGCGATATTAATAATTTTACAATTGTATATACAATGTCAGAGTTTAAAAAATAATTTATATCAATAAGACCCAATTGGTCTAGAGTAGATTCCAACATCGTCTGGGACCAACTAAAATTAAGGCTTGCTTGATAAACCATCCCATAGCCAACAAACCCCTAAAAAACAATTATAAACAACCTAAATTATATTTAAAATAAAGTTCGTTGAGCCTATATATTAGACAGTGGCGTACGCAAGGGGGTGGTTTTAGGGTTCAAACCCCCCCCCCCGCGGATTTCAGAATTATTTAATATTCTAAAATAAGTGTCACTTAATTAACTATGAACACTTATATACAAGAACCATTAAGTATTTTTACGCGTTAATATATTTTTCCATAATTTTCCTTGTGGTTATAAAACGTAAGCATTTTATATGAATTTTTCGATCAATTTGAATAAAAGAAAAGGCACATTTAAATTTTGTGTCAAAAAAAGTCAATCATGTAGAACAAGAACCTGCTGCTGTTAAGATTTTTAAATGATTATAGTTAGATAATAATTTTAGATTTAGTTAATGTGGAACAAGGACCTGCTGTTTAAAATCTAAATTTGGCTGGACAAACTCACATGGATGCTACATTATTTATATCCATGGGCGTAGCCAGGTTTTGGATTAAGGGAGGGGGCAAAACGTTTAAAAGTTGAATTAGGGGGGGGGGGCAAAACATAATTTTTTTTTTAATTTTTAAGGGTATTTGCATTGAACATTTTTTTTTGTCAATTAGGGGGGAGGCGGCCCCCCTGACTACCCCCATGTATAGATCTTTAATCAAATTGCATAAAAAAATTTTCTTATAAATTTTTTCGATATTGGAGGAAAATTGAAACCCCCCCCCCCCCAACAAAAAAAAATAAAATTTTGCGTACGCCCCTGATATTAGAGCTTTTTACCCTAACCACTTTTCGCTATCAATGATCAATATGGTGTTAAAACTATTAAGTAAAGTCGAAACTTCTTAATCGCAAATCGTATTATCGCGAAAATCTTTTAATCGCGAAGTTAACCGCCATTTGTTTTTTTTTTAACGATAATATTAACAAAAACATGGTTTATTGACAAATTGCTTAATAGTACAATATCGGATATTTACAAACATTTTCGAGTATTTAAATCAACCAGATAATTATATAAAATATCGTTTTATTGCGAAGCGTAAGATATGAATATTTAATATAATGTACATATACTTTTATTTCCATTGTTTAATCGCGAAATATCGGTTAATCGCGTATTTTTTTCAGGCCCAAGGCTTTGCAATTAAACGGTTTTGACTACAAAAAAAAATAAATATACAGTACAGTACATTTTAAACATAACTAAATAATTCAAAAAGCCTATTTATTACAAACCTTAAAATAAAGAATGGTAATAAAAAATTAAAGAAATAATAGATGGTTTAATCATTGCAAAACATTTCAAATTTTGAACTAATTTCTATCACTTAATAACAAAAAATAATTTTAAAATATATAAGACAATGAGATTTTAGCTTCAAAATATGCCTAACAATTGCAAACGCTTAAAGCACATTATTTTTTTGGCGGGCAAAACTAAAATAAAAGGACCAAATTTGGTCCGAGCAGAGCCCAATGAAGATGAATTTCCATGGCCCTACATTTGCTTAGCAGATGTTATTCATAATCTTAGAACATATTTATATTTGTAAGCCTATGTTAAAACAGCTGAAAATCAATTTTATTGAAGAAATTTTTGTTATTTTTAAAGTGGTAAATTAATAAAGACAAAATGCTGTTTTGTTGATTCCTAGAACATATGCAGGACAGTCATAATGTTAGATTTTACTTTAACATAAGAATGTGTTGTGTTATTTTTAATTATTTTTTAGAAAAAGGGATGACAGGGTTTTATCAATTTAGCTTTTTAGATTCTCTTCGATTACATATCATTAACACCAGCGTCATTATAATTTAAAACTATCTAAATTAGGCTGGCTAAACTCACGACGATGTTATACATCTATAATGATGTAATTCAAATTTATCATATATGAAATTTATTAAATATTTGAAAAAAATATTTCACACTCCCCCTCCAAATGAAATTTGCTTAGGCCTATGGACCAGCTTATACTATTTATTTAATGATATCTACTACCTAATTTTAACTCTAACTACGACGGTCCCTAGTCCGTGTGCAAAATGTGAGGGCTGGCGTCGGGTCAAAAACCGGCTTCAAAAAATTACTCTAAAATTATGATAGTTTTAAATAAAACTTTACAGCCCAAAGCTAGGGCGTACCGTCTTCCACAAAAGACGCGCACTGCATATCCGCCGTGCAATGTAAAAAAACAACCGCTTGACTAACAACGAAGGCGATTAAGGATTTTGTGGATAAAATGCAAATAACATGCTGGAATGTGGGCACGTTGACGGGAAGGAGCATTAAGGTCGCACAAATGCTAAAAAGAAGAAAGGCACACATCGTCTGCCTAGAGGAGACGAGGTGAGTGGAAATAAATCTCGGGCTTTAGGAGAAGGATACATATGTTATTCTACAGTAGGGCACTAAATCGTAGAAACAGGGTAACTAATCGTTCAAGAACAATGTGGTAGAAATCCAGCGTTTTTCAGACAGATTAGTATGGGTGAAGCAGATCAAGGAGGCCTCTGTTAGGTGGGCCTAGGCTATCCAAAATGTGTATGGAATCAGGAAAATTTTTCTGATTCATAAACAAAGAAATACAAGGAAGATAACAGAAAGAGATGCATTTATTGGGGCCGATTTCAATGCCCACGTAGGAAAAGATCACCCCGGGTATGAACCAAATCGTGGAGGCTATCGGCCTGAAAAATTTTGAAAGAAAAAAGCTTTATCAAGTTTACCAAATATGCGACATGGCGTTCGCTAATACCTATTTTCATGAACACGAAGATCAGATTGTGACCAATAGAAGTGGAAAGCATTTAAGTCAAATTGACTATCTGCTTATAATGTAAGGATTTATGGAGGATTACAGATTGCAAAGTAATAACGGAAAAAGAAATCTTCGGTCAACATCGTCCACTTGCCCATGCATGAATCTTGAGGGAAGTATTTTTGAAAAAAGAAAAGTTTATGAGCCTCAATTTCGATACGAAATGCTAAATACGGTAGGTGGTCGTTAAAACGAAACGTAAATGACAGCAATTCTGGTCCTGAAACAGGGCAAGGGGGATAAAGCTTTATATAAAGAACTCTGGTGGTGGGATCAATCGGTTCGAAAAATCATGGAAAGAAAGAAAATTCTATATAGACGGTGGCAAACAAAAGGTCAGTGGATTATCAAGAATAGAAAGGCAAATAGAAGGTTGTTACAATAGCGAGAAATCCTGCGTACACACAGATGGCAAATAAGCAGGATCATAAAGGGGGCGACAAGATGAAAACGAGAGGGGTCAAACATTATTCAAATCAAAGGAGGTAATAAAAAGGTGGGAAGAATATTTCAAAAAAGTTATGAATATTGCAAATGACCAGATTCCTCTCTCGATATTGAGTCAAACATTAAAATGATCAAAATCTTTCAGGAGAATGAACTTAGAACACAAATGAAAATGCAAAGAGGAAAAGCTTCTGGCCCAGATGAAATTCAAATGGAAGCTTGGGTAGGATGGTGAGAAGAAGGAACCACGACCATTACTAACCTCATTAACAAGATATTGGTGAAGAGCAGTATCCTAATCAATGGAGAGAAAGCACGATTATACTCTTATTTAAAGGAAACTGATGTTAGTAACAAAATTGAAAAACGAGTTGCAATTATCGGCCAACCAATTTAGTTATTTGGCCGGTAAGTCCACAATCAACCTGATCTTCGCACTAAGAAATGATGGGTAAATAAGGCGAATGGAAAAGGCTTATGACAGGGTAACTGGCGATTTAATAAGGTGGTGCTTGAGATGACAAAGTATCCCTGACGCATATGTAAGGCTTAAGAAAAATATTTATGAAACTTCATATTCGGGCCTTAAAGCGACAATTGGGGGCCCTAAACCTTCTCGGGTTAAGATTAAATTATATCAAGGATCTGCTTAAAGTATATTTTAATCGAATATAATTATGGACATTATAGCTAAAAAGATTTCACAGCCATCTCTTTGGTGTATGCCAAATGATGATATAGTACTATGCGAAGAGGCAAGCGGGAAAATATCTGAAGAAGCCCAGAAATGGTAAAAGCGCTAACTGAGTATGGTTTGCAACAAGCGAAAAAAGCATAATGATGATTATTAAAACACCCATAGCTCTTAATTAATCAAAAGTACAAGTTTACCAACGTCCGCTTGATACTACTTCAAGAGGGAGGTTGAGTCAAAGAGTCAATGCACGGATCTAAAAATGATGACTTAAATGGCATAGTATATCCGGTGTAATGTGCGACAAGAAGATGCCGATATGGTTGAAGAGCAAAGCTTACAAATCCATCATAGGACCGGTGTTATTCTTTGAAAGTTAAACATGGGCATTGTACGCCACAAAAGAAACGTTATTATAAGGCACGGAAATGAGAATGATGCGATGGAGTTGGGGTTTAATAACTCAACCATATGACAAATGACTGTTTTGAGCAAAAAATCGGGTATACAAAAAAGGAAGACGAATGATTTAAATCTAATAGTATTGAATCTGGTGGTGTCGGGGAAGAGAAGAAGAAGATGACCTCTTATAAAGTATAAAGGACAAGTAGACAAAGCTATAAAAACAAAGAGAATATATCAGGACATGCCCCTTACCCGATCAAGATGGACAACACCTTTTCAAACGAACACAGTGGGACTTGATACATAATTAAGATGAAGAAAATCTCCTAGGTCATTTTATCTAAGTTATCTATAGCTTAAACTGCTATCGTATCATCTGTTACCCATGGACTAATGTGGCCCGTCAACTTGCCGAAAACAATCTCGCCGAATTTAATGTCCCTCGGTTAAAAATGGTCCCGGGACCTTTTTTAACCGGGGGACATTAAATTCGGCGAGATGGTTTTCGGCGAGTTGATAGGGCACCATAGACTATATAGACTGCTCATGCCATATGTTGCATATGGTTAATTGTGTGTCAAATTTTCCTCCATTTTTAAGAGTGCAACTGGTGCATTAACCATGTAATTTTGCCCTATAACAGTTAATTCTAGTTTATAAATTAAAACGAACGTCAATAAATTAATATTATACAAAATATTGATGGCGCTATGTTATTTAACAAATCGCAGTTTTTAATTTTTATGTATTGTGTAAATAATATTTATTTTAGAAAGCTGTTTTTAATATCTACCCAATTCAATATTTTTTATTCACCTTTTTATGATTATTTAATTTGCGAAAATTACTAATTTTTATATGACCACCACTTTAACGTGTTCACATCAAAATAGTGGAAAAAGAGTACACATTTTGTGCGTTGATGAGCAGTCTATATAGTCTATGCTGTTAACTTGGGAAAATGTTATAGGAGGCAACTGCTTCGCATTTAGAGTGAATTTTGTTATATTCTTAAGTACCGAAGCTTAAGGATTAACAATTTATTTGAAATCTGTATATCTGCGAAAGAATTAACTTTGTGCCGATTTAAATTTGCTTGTTTTTTATTCTGTATATATTTTTCAAATTAAAATTTTAATAAACCATGTTTGCAAATGTATAAGTTATATTCACATCTTTTTTGCCTCAGAGAAAAGCATATATTATAAATTTTTATGCCTCCAATATAATTTAAAATCAACGATTATATGCAAATGTACTAGTTTATATCTAAGCCGCAAATCAATATTCTTTACAGAATAAACTTAGAGAATACTCTCCACTATGAAGGGAGTGTATAATTTCTTCCAGAGGCAAAAGACAAATGGGCTGCTTTTTTTCCAACAATATCTAAATTTCTAAAACTAAAATTTATATTAAATTACAGCAAATCATTTTAAGCATAGTTATTTTATAGGTCTTAATTTAATAAATTACGGCGTCAAACACATTGTATTATGTACCATTTTGCCATATATTTATCTGTCATTTACTAGCCATCTTCCGTAATTTTCTTCGCGTAAAATGGGAAAAATTATGAAACCTGGTAAAGTAGTGATTCTCTTAGGAGGACGCTATGCCGGAAGGAAAGCCATCATTGTTAAAGTACTTTATAAAGAAATAAACTACAGTAAATAGAATTATGATGAGCCCACTCAAGATAGACCTCATCCTCATGCTTTGCTTGTTGGAATAGATAAATATCCCAAAAAAATTACTAGAGATATGGGAAAAAAGAGAGTGATAAGAAGAAATAAGATAAAGACATTTATTAAAACAATGAATTATAATCACTTGTTGCCTACCAGGTATTTTACCATTTGATATTAGCCTTAACTCATATAAATTAAAGATATTCTGTTGAGCTACCTTTGAACAAATCTTTGGTTAATAAGAATAGCCTAAGTGACCCTGCATTAAAGAAGAAGGCACTTTCTGATTGTAAACGTAAATTTGAAGAAAGGTATATATGTTAAATCATATTATACATATTATATTTAGATATAAAACTGGGAAGAATAAATGGTTTTTCACTAAGTTAAGATTTTAATTTATATGCTGTATGCCATACAAAATAAAATGATAATGTTGAGTTCTATATTTTTCAGTAGCTGTTTCCATGTATCCTATACCCTAACCTTTTAATTAATTTCCTCATTTATATTTTATTTCTACAATGTTGAGTATTGACTAAAAGCAATTAGTTTTGCTCAAAGGCAAAAATTTAGTGATAATAAAATCCCTTATTTATAAATTTGCGACCTTGCTATGGCTATAAAATTTTAATTGAAATTATGCAAACTAAAAATATTATTGGTATCAACATGTATGAGAATTTTTGCTTGTGTTCATATTGTATCCATACTATTGCCTGGAATGTCTGATTAGATTTTAGGTAGATACACATTTAATGAGGATAAGTGTTAATAAGGTTAGTATGTCTTAAAAATCTCTTAAAATATTATTTAGAAGTATACCTTGTACGTTTGAAATAGTCGATAATACAAACAAAACTGGTTCTTGTGCACAAATTTATAATAATTATTTAAATAATTGTTTTTAGGCTGAATTGGATGTAATTTTTGTTTATCTTTATACTTGTTATTATGAACAATTATCATTATTTTTAATTTTAACTTGTTTTGGTAAGGTTTTTTAATTTAAAATTATGCCTTTTAGATAATTTTTTTTTGATTTTTAGTGAGCATGTATTACGTTAACTCATAGTTTGACTCGTTTTAAAGTTGTTTTTTGTTTGGGAAACAGGTTGCCTTATAAATTTACGTTTGCACTAAGATGCCCCTTAGTTTAGTAATAAAAGTTTATTTAAAACCTGGAAATTTGACAATAGATAAAATAAATACATAAAACAAAATGCATCAAAAAAATTAATGAATCTGATGCAAAATTCCTTGATATTTTATGGTATGTCAATGTCAAATACCCATTAATTTAATAACGTGAACAGGAATTTCGATAAATTGGTGAAAAGAAATGAATCAAACCTAATTGAGTTTACAGTAGAGCCCTGCATGGGCCGCCCGAGCCCAGCTTGACAGGATTTTGGGTCAGGCTACGGTAAAATTTTATAAACAAATTGGTTTGGGTCTGATGTGGCAGCTCGAGCCTGGCCCGAAATAAACTTAAATCAGCTAACCTTTTTTAAAATATTATTTAAATGAACCCAACTTGATGCGAAATAAATACTTTCATACAAACTACAAGGGCCTATGCCTCTACTGATATGGGTCCCTGTGCCCCTACAAAAGCCTATGCCTCTATTAATGTGGGTTCGAACCCCGGCGAACGTTCTGAATTGCTGGTTACTCCCGGAGAGGGCAAAATTTGTTTTTATTTTTTAAATTAAATTAATATAATTTTCCTGTTACTACCATTGATTATATGACTTTTTGGCCGTCCGCTTGTTCTATTATTGTTTCATTTTATTATATAATAAACATAAATAAAAGTTGTTTACTTTTAATTGCTATGCAATTTAACTAGTTTTTGGGTTAGAATCCCGGAGTTTTTTTTGACTCTTATGATTGTTCTTGTTACTATCATTGATAATAAGACTTTTTGGCCGTCCGCTGGCTGCTGACCAATGAAAAAAATGACCATTGGCCAAAATGTGAATCCAACTTTATTTTTTCGTTTTTTTTGACTATTATGATTGTTCCTGTTACTACCATTGCTATTATGACTTTTTGGCCGTCCGCTGGCTGCTGACCAATGGAATAAAATGACCATTGGCCAAAATGTGATTCGAAAATTTTTTTTTCGTTTTTTTTTGCTATTATGAATTTATATCCACTTTTACCGTGTCCTGGCTGATGACCAATGGAAAAAAATGACCATTGGTCAAAATGTGTTTAGAAATTATTTTTTCGTTTTTTTTACTCTTATGAATTTATATCCACTTTTACCGTGTGCTGGCTGCTGACCAATAAAAAAAATGACCATTGGGCAAAGTGAGCATCAAAATTTTTTTTCCGTTTTTTTGGCTATCATTGACTTATAGAGTATCTGTTGGTACTGACCAATGGAGAAAAAATGACCATTGGCCAAATTTTAGATTTTTTTAATTAAAAATTGTTCAAATTCAACAAAAAATTTCTCCCAACAATTCTGCAAATTCTTAACATTGTGTGTTTTATAATATAATGTTTGTTAAACCCTTAATCACTAAAGGCCATAAAAACTAATGTAATACGCAACTAGACGCAAACACTAAATCTAACCCTAACCCTTGCCTATATTACATTTTGCCTATATTAAATTTTGCCTATAAATGGAAAATTTGTATAAATAATTAATTAATCATTAGGCATTTAATACCCCCCTATAGGCATTCTCGCCCCTTCCCACCTTTCTCGCCCATAAATTGCATAGCAAATATGATACATTTATACGGAGTATAGATGAGTCGTCCCCCCTCCCCTCCCCTCCTCCCCTTCCCCTTCCCTTCTCCCCCTTCCCACGAGGGCCGAAGGCCCGAGTTTTGTATTACTGTTGGCTTTACTTTTTTTTTCGACCTCGCCCAAGCTCAAATTTTTTATTGTCTTTGTGCCTGACTGATTACCTTTATCAATGAATTTCTTTGGGCAACTTGTCTAGGTTGTTGCTATATACCGGAAATTGCGAAACTGGCTATAATTCCCTGCAAATTAATGCTGACCGTTTCTTACATCTAATTTGTCTGACCCGGCCAGAGGCCACAATTCTGTTTAATTGCTATATATATTTCTGACCCCGGCCAAATGGCAAAACTTATATACTCATTAGCAATAACAAATTTAAAAACAAATTGAAAATTTAATTCTTCAAGTTACTTTTGTAAAATATCACTGTTTTTTCATTTTATATCAATAACCTAATTATTTAAACTGGTGGAAAAGCAAAGAAGCTAAGTAACTTTATTAAAAACATCATAACCTTAAATAAGGGGTTAAAAAATTTATTTGGTTTTATGTATCCTGAAGTGCCGCTTGTAGAAATTTTTTGTCCATGTAGACCGTTTCTTAAAAGATAGAAGAGCTCGACTGACCGGGAATTATCAATTTATTATTTTAACATAATTTTTTATTAACATTTTTAACACATACATATTGTTTATCATATTGATAAAAAAATTAAACTAAAAAAATAAAAAAAAATTACGGGCCCGGGCCGGGCTCAGGCTTTGTATAAAATTAGCGGGCCGGGCCCGGGCTTATAATTTAATAATCTGACGGGCCCAGGCCGGGCCCGGGCTTTTAAATTTTTATGACGGGCGGGCCGACTGACTTAAACAGGCCCGTTGCAGGTCTCTACGAGCTACCCTGAAAATTCCTCAAATCTAAAAGTGTTTTATCGCTAAAAAGTTAATTGAGCCTCTTCTATCTCTACTCCCTTCCAAACTCACACAAAAAAATATCTAAATATTTTATAGGGTCTATAATAAAAATTTGTTACGAACATATTTGGTACAATCATAAAAGTTTATTTGCAAAATTTTATATTGATTGTGTTTATTAAGCTTTATTACTATATAAGATCAGAGATAATTTAATCCTATAAAAATTATATAATTATTTGCGCTTTTTTCTTCAATATACTTAAATACTCAAAAGAAGTTTTTTTATAATAGCTGTTTGTCACACTAAGGTGGTCAGCTTCTTTAGTTATTTGAATAAGGGGTGATGCTCGGCTATCCAGGGACAGCCGTGGTGACGATGTGATTTTTAATCTTTTTGAAATAAGTGCCAGGGGCAGGATTGAGCCTGCGAGCTTTTGCTTAAAAGACTCAACCTATACCCACTACGCCAATACTCTCCAGAAGTAGCATTCATTAAAGCGTTGAATGGTTTCGCAAATAATTCTATAATGCCAGGAAAGTTGGTGGGCCTGTTTTGAAACCATGCTTGTCTTAACATTTCGTTAATGATCTTTAATTATGACAAAGTAAAAGGCACAGACAAAAACATTTACATAAAAATACACAATTTTTTTATGTGCCAGCAAGTGAACATTAATAGGATTTCCTTCGTACTGTGACCTTCTCGATATATATTTTACTCCCTTAATCGCGGTTGAATATTAATTAATAACCATCGCATCTTTCCTAGTTCCCTGATGTGTAAACTTTTTCCACGTTCTTTATTTTTCCTTATATTTCACGCGATTCGCAATTTGGGAATTAAGAATTGTATTTAAGACTGTAAGTCAATTCTTATAAATAATAAAGAAAGTATTTGTAATCTTTGTTATTTTCAACATGTTGTGTATATGTAATTTAAAAATTAATAAACCCCGCAAATTATTTTTTTACAAATTAATAAAATGCATAAATAGATAAAAAATTAGAATAACCACTCTTATTACATTACTTACTTGTTTAAATAAATAAAAGTTGTTTCAAAAATGTGTGAAGTTACACAAGCTTAAATTTTCATATCTTTTAATACAAATAAACAAAAAAAGCTGAAAAATATACTTGGTTATAATATTATGTATAAAAATCATCATATGAGGTAACAAAACGTCGAAAAAAGCGATATTAATAATTTTACAATTGTATATACAATGTCAGAGTTTAAAAAATAATTTATATCAATAAGACCCAATTGGTCTAGAGTAGATTCCAACATCGTCTGGGACCAACTAAAATTAAGGCTTGCTTGATAAACCATCCCATAGCCAACAAACCCCTAAAAAACAATTATAAACAACCTAAATTATATTTAAAATAAAGTTCGTTGAGCCTATATATTAGACAGTGGCGTACGCAAGGGGGTGGTTTTAGGGTTCAAACCCCCCCCCCCGCGGATTTCAGAATTATTTAATATTCTAAAATAAGTGTCACTTAATTAACTATGAACACTTATATACAAGAACCATTAAGTATTTTTACGCGTTAATATATTTTTCCATAATTTTCCTTGTGGTTATAAAACGTAAGCATTTTATATGAATTTTTCGATCAATTTGAATAAAAGAAAAGGCACATTTAAATTTTGTGTCAAAAAAAGTCAATCATGTAGAACAAGAACCTGCTGCTGTTAAGATTTTTAAATGATTATAGTTAGATAATAATTTTAGATTTAGTTAATGTGGAACAAGGACCTGCTGTTTAAAATCTAAATTTGGCTGGACAAACTCACATGGATGCTACATTATTTATATCCATGGGCGTAGCCAGGTTTTGGATTAAGGGAGGGGGCAAAACGTTTAAAAGTTGAATTAGGGGGGGGGGGCAAAACATAATTTTTTTTTTAATTTTTAAGGGTATTTGCATTGAACATTTTTTTTTGTCAATTAGGGGGGAGGCGGCCCCCCTGACTACCCCCATGTATAGATCTTTAATCAAATTGCATAAAAAAATTTTCTTATAAATTTTTTCGATATTGGAGGAAAATTGAAACCCCCCCCCCCCCAACAAAAAAAAATAAAATTTTGCGTACGCCCCTGATATTAGAGCTTTTTACCCTAACCACTTTTCGCTATCAATGATCAATATGGTGTTAAAACTATTAAGTAAAGTCGAAACTTCTTAATCGCAAATCGTATTATCGCGAAAATCTTTTAATCGCGAAGTTAACCGCCATTTGTTTTTTTTTTAACGATAATATTAACAAAAACATGGTTTATTGACAAATTGCTTAATAGTACAATATCGGATATTTACAAACATTTTCGAGTATTTAAATCAACCAGATAATTATATAAAATATCGTTTTATTGCGAAGCGTAAGATATGAATATTTAATATAATGTACATATACTTTTATTTCCATTGTTTAATCGCGAAATATCGGTTAATCGCGTATTTTTTTCAGGCCCAAGGCTTTGCAATTAAACGGTTTTGACTACAAAAAAAAATAAATATACAGTACAGTACATTTTAAACATAACTAAATAATTCAAAAAGCCTATTTATTACAAACCTTAAAATAAAGAATGGTAATAAAAAATTAAAGAAATAATAGATGGTTTAATCATTGCAAAACATTTCAAATTTTGAACTAATTTCTATCACTTAATAACAAAAAATAATTTTAAAATATATAAGACAATGAGATTTTAGCTTCAAAATATGCCTAACAATTGCAAACGCTTAAAGCACATTATTTTTTTGGCGGGCAAAACTAAAATAAAAGGACCAAATTTGGTCCGAGCAGAGCCCAATGAAGATGAATTTCCATGGCCCTACATTTGCTTAGCAGATGTTATTCATAATCTTAGAACATATTTATATTTGTAAGCCTATGTTAAAACAGCTGAAAATCAATTTTATTGAAGAAATTTTTGTTATTTTTAAAGTGGTAAATTAATAAAGACAAAATGCTGTTTTGTTGATTCCTAGAACATATGCAGGACAGTCATAATGTTAGATTTTACTTTAACATAAGAATGTGTTGTGTTATTTTTAATTATTTTTTAGAAAAAGGGATGACAGGGTTTTATCAATTTAGCTTTTTAGATTCTCTTCGATTACATATCATTAACACCAGCGTCATTATAATTTAAAACTATCTAAATTAGGCTGGCTAAACTCACGACGATGTTATACATCTATAATGATGTAATTCAAATTTATCATATATGAAATTTATTAAATATTTGAAAAAAATATTTCACACTCCCCCTCCAAATGAAATTTGCTTAGGCCTATGGACCAGCTTATACTATTTATTTAATGATATCTACTACCTAATTTTAACTCTAACTACGACGGTCCCTAGTCCGTGTGCAAAATGTGAGGGCTGGCGTCGGGTCAAAAACCGGCTTCAAAAAATTACTCTAAAATTATGATAGTTTTAAATAAAACTTTACAGCCCAAAGCTAGGGCGTACCGTCTTCCACAAAAGACGCGCACTGCATATCCGCCGTGCAATGTAAAAAAACAACCGCTTGACTAACAACGAAGGCGATTAAGGATTTTGTGGATAAAATGCAAATAACATGCTGGAATGTGGGCACGTTGACGGGAAGGAGCATTAAGGTCGCACAAATGCTAAAAAGAAGAAAGGCACACATCGTCTGCCTAGAGGAGACGAGGTGAGTGGAAATAAATCTCGGGCTTTAGGAGAAGGATACATATGTTATTCTACAGTAGGGCACTAAATCGTAGAAACAGGGTAACTAATCGTTCAAGAACAATGTGGTAGAAATCCAGCGTTTTTCAGACAGATTAGTATGGGTGAAGCAGATCAAGGAGGCCTCTGTTAGGTGGGCCTAGGCTATCCAAAATGTGTATGGAATCAGGAAAATTTTTCTGATTCATAAACAAAGAAATACAAGGAAGATAACAGAAAGAGATGCATTTATTGGGGCCGATTTCAATGCCCACGTAGGAAAAGATCACCCCGGGTATGAACCAAATCGTGGAGGCTATCGGCCTGAAAAATTTTGAAAGAAAAAAGCTTTATCAAGTTTACCAAATATGCGACATGGCGTTCGCTAATACCTATTTTCATGAACACGAAGATCAGATTGTGACCAATAGAAGTGGAAAGCATTTAAGTCAAATTGACTATCTGCTTATAATGTAAGGATTTATGGAGGATTACAGATTGCAAAGTAATAACGGAAAAAGAAATCTTCGGTCAACATCGTCCACTTGCCCATGCATGAATCTTGAGGGAAGTATTTTTGAAAAAAGAAAAGTTTATGAGCCTCAATTTCGATACGAAATGCTAAATACGGTAGGTGGTCGTTAAAACGAAACGTAAATGACAGCAATTCTGGTCCTGAAACAGGGCAAGGGGGATAAAGCTTTATATAAAGAACTCTGGTGGTGGGATCAATCGGTTCGAAAAATCATGGAAAGAAAGAAAATTCTATATAGACGGTGGCAAACAAAAGGTCAGTGGATTATCAAGAATAGAAAGGCAAATAGAAGGTTGTTACAATAGCGAGAAATCCTGCGTACACACAGATGGCAAATAAGCAGGATCATAAAGGGGGCGACAAGATGAAAACGAGAGGGGTCAAACATTATTCAAATCAAAGGAGGTAATAAAAAGGTGGGAAGAATATTTCAAAAAAGTTATGAATATTGCAAATGACCAGATTCCTCTCTCGATATTGAGTCAAACATTAAAATGATCAAAATCTTTCAGGAGAATGAACTTAGAACACAAATGAAAATGCAAAGAGGAAAAGCTTCTGGCCCAGATGAAATTCAAATGGAAGCTTGGGTAGGATGGTGAGAAGAAGGAACCACGACCATTACTAACCTCATTAACAAGATATTGGTGAAGAGCAGTATCCTAATCAATGGAGAGAAAGCACGATTATACTCTTATTTAAAGGAAACTGATGTTAGTAACAAAATTGAAAAACGAGTTGCAATTATCGGCCAACCAATTTAGTTATTTGGCCGGTAAGTCCACAATCAACCTGATCTTCGCACTAAGAAATGATGGGTAAATAAGGCGAATGGAAAAGGCTTATGACAGGGTAACTGGCGATTTAATAAGGTGGTGCTTGAGATGACAAAGTATCCCTGACGCATATGTAAGGCTTAAGAAAAATATTTATGAAACTTCATATTCGGGCCTTAAAGCGACAATTGGGGGCCCTAAACCTTCTCGGGTTAAGATTAAATTATATCAAGGATCTGCTTAAAGTATATTTTAATCGAATATAATTATGGACATTATAGCTAAAAAGATTTCACAGCCATCTCTTTGGTGTATGCCAAATGATGATATAGTACTATGCGAAGAGGCAAGCGGGAAAATATCTGAAGAAGCCCAGAAATGGTAAAAGCGCTAACTGAGTATGGTTTGCAACAAGCGAAAAAAGCATAATGATGATTATTAAAACACCCATAGCTCTTAATTAATCAAAAGTACAAGTTTACCAACGTCCGCTTGATACTACTTCAAGAGGGAGGTTGAGTCAAAGAGTCAATGCACGGATCTAAAAATGATGACTTAAATGGCATAGTATATCCGGTGTAATGTGCGACAAGAAGATGCCGATATGGTTGAAGAGCAAAGCTTACAAATCCATCATAGGACCGGTGTTATTCTTTGAAAGTTAAACATGGGCATTGTACGCCACAAAAGAAACGTTATTATAAGGCACGGAAATGAGAATGATGCGATGGAGTTGGGGTTTAATAACTCAACCATATGACAAATGACTGTTTTGAGCAAAAAATCGGGTATACAAAAAAGGAAGACGAATGATTTAAATCTAATAGTATTGAATCTGGTGGTGTCGGGGAAGAGAAGAAGAAGATGACCTCTTATAAAGTATAAAGGACAAGTAGACAAAGCTATAAAAACAAAGAGAATATATCAGGACATGCCCCTTACCCGATCAAGATGGACAACACCTTTTCAAACGAACACAGTGGGACTTGATACATAATTAAGATGAAGAAAATCTCCTAGGTCATTTTATCTAAGTTATCTATAGCTTAAACTGCTATCGTATCATCTGTTACCCATGGACTAATGTGGCCCGTCAACTTGCCGAAAACAATCTCGCCGAATTTAATGTCCCTCGGTTAAAAATGGTCCCGGGACCTTTTTTAACCGGGGGACATTAAATTCGGCGAGATGGTTTTCGGCGAGTTGATAGGGCACCATAGACTATATAGACTGCTCATGCCATATGTTGCATATGGTTAATTGTGTGTCAAATTTTCCTCCATTTTTAAGAGTGCAACTGGTGCATTAACCATGTAATTTTGCCCTATAACAGTTAATTCTAGTTTATAAATTAAAACGAACGTCAATAAATTAATATTATACAAAATATTGATGGCGCTATGTTATTTAACAAATCGCAGTTTTTAATTTTTATGTATTGTGTAAATAATATTTATTTTAGAAAGCTGTTTTTAATATCTACCCAATTCAATATTTTTTATTCACCTTTTTATGATTATTTAATTTGCGAAAATTACTAATTTTTATATGACCACCACTTTAACGTGTTCACATCAAAATAGTGGAAAAAGAGTACACATTTTGTGCGTTGATGAGCAGTCTATATAGTCTATGCTGTTAACTTGGGAAAATGTTATAGGAGGCAACTGCTTCGCATTTAGAGTGAATTTTGTTATATTCTTAAGTACCGAAGCTTAAGGATTAACAATTTATTTGAAATCTGTATATCTGCGAAAGAATTAACTTTGTGCCGATTTAAATTTGCTTGTTTTTTATTCTGTATATATTTTTCAAATTAAAATTTTAATAAACCATGTTTGCAAATGTATAAGTTATATTCACATCTTTTTTGCCTCAGAGAAAAGCATATATTATAAATTTTTATGCCTCCAATATAATTTAAAATCAACGATTATATGCAAATGTACTAGTTTATATCTAAGCCGCAAATCAATATTCTTTACAGAATAAACTTAGAGAATACTCTCCACTATGAAGGGAGTGTATAATTTCTTCCAGAGGCAAAAGACAAATGGGCTGCTTTTTTTCCAACAATATCTAAATTTCTAAAACTAAAATTTATATTAAATTACAGCAAATCATTTTAAGCATAGTTATTTTATAGGTCTTAATTTAATAAATTACGGCGTCAAACACATTGTATTATGTACCATTTTGCCATATATTTATCTGTCATTTACTAGCCATCTTCCGTAATTTTCTTCGCGTAAAATGGGAAAAATTATGAAACCTGGTAAAGTAGTGATTCTCTTAGGAGGACGCTATGCCGGAAGGAAAGCCATCATTGTTAAAGTACTTTATAAAGAAATAAACTACAGTAAATAGAATTATGATGAGCCCACTCAAGATAGACCTCATCCTCATGCTTTGCTTGTTGGAATAGATAAATATCCCAAAAAAATTACTAGAGATATGGGAAAAAAGAGAGTGATAAGAAGAAATAAGATAAAGACATTTATTAAAACAATGAATTATAATCACTTGTTGCCTACCAGGTATTTTACCATTTGATATTAGCCTTAACTCATATAAATTAAAGATATTCTGTTGAGCTACCTTTGAACAAATCTTTGGTTAATAAGAATAGCCTAAGTGACCCTGCATTAAAGAAGAAGGCACTTTCTGATTGTAAACGTAAATTTGAAGAAAGGTATATATGTTAAATCATATTATACATATTATATTTAGATATAAAACTGGGAAGAATAAATGGTTTTTCACTAAGTTAAGATTTTAATTTATATGCTGTATGCCATACAAAATAAAATGATAATGTTGAGTTCTATATTTTTCAGTAGCTGTTTCCATGTATCCTATACCCTAACCTTTTAATTAATTTCCTCATTTATATTTTATTTCTACAATGTTGAGTATTGACTAAAAGCAATTAGTTTTGCTCAAAGGCAAAAATTTAGTGATAATAAAATCCCTTATTTATAAATTTGCGACCTTGCTATGGCTATAAAATTTTAATTGAAATTATGCAAACTAAAAATATTATTGGTATCAACATGTATGAGAATTTTTGCTTGTGTTCATATTGTATCCATACTATTGCCTGGAATGTCTGATTAGATTTTAGGTAGATACACATTTAATGAGGATAAGTGTTAATAAGGTTAGTATGTCTTAAAAATCTCTTAAAATATTATTTAGAAGTATACCTTGTACGTTTGAAATAGTCGATAATACAAACAAAACTGGTTCTTGTGCACAAATTTATAATAATTATTTAAATAATTGTTTTTAGGCTGAATTGGATGTAATTTTTGTTTATCTTTATACTTGTTATTATGAACAATTATCATTATTTTTAATTTTAACTTGTTTTGGTAAGGTTTTTTAATTTAAAATTATGCCTTTTAGATAATTTTTTTTTGATTTTTAGTGAGCATGTATTACGTTAACTCATAGTTTGACTCGTTTTAAAGTTGTTTTTTGTTTGGGAAACAGGTTGCCTTATAAATTTACGTTTGCACTAAGATGCCCCTTAGTTTAGTAATAAAAGTTTATTTAAAACCTGGAAATTTGACAATAGATAAAATAAATACATAAAACAAAATGCATCAAAAAAATTAATGAATCTGATGCAAAATTCCTTGATATTTTATGGTATGTCAATGTCAAATACCCATTAATTTAATAACGTGAACAGGAATTTCGATAAATTGGTGAAAAGAAATGAATCAAACCTAATTGAGTTTACAGTAGAGCCCTGCATGGGCCGCCCGAGCCCAGCTTGACAGGATTTTGGGTCAGGCTACGGTAAAATTTTATAAACAAATTGGTTTGGGTCTGATGTGGCAGCTCGAGCCTGGCCCGAAATAAACTTAAATCAGCTAACCTTTTTTAAAATATTATTTAAATGAACCCAACTTGATGCGAAATAAATACTTTCATACAAACTACAAGGGCCTATGCCTCTACTGATATGGGTCCCTGTGCCCCTACAAAAGCCTATGCCTCTATTAATGTGGGTTCGAACCCCGGCGAACGTTCTGAATTGCTGGTTACTCCCGGAGAGGGCAAAATTTGTTTTTATTTTTTAAATTAAATTAATATAATTTTCCTGTTACTACCATTGATTATATGACTTTTTGGCCGTCCGCTTGTTCTATTATTGTTTCATTTTATTATATAATAAACATAAATAAAAGTTGTTTACTTTTAATTGCTATGCAATTTAACTAGTTTTTGGGTTAGAATCCCGGAGTTTTTTTTGACTCTTATGATTGTTCTTGTTACTATCATTGATAATAAGACTTTTTGGCCGTCCGCTGGCTGCTGACCAATGAAAAAAATGACCATTGGCCAAAATGTGAATCCAACTTTATTTTTTCGTTTTTTTTGACTATTATGATTGTTCCTGTTACTACCATTGCTATTATGACTTTTTGGCCGTCCGCTGGCTGCTGACCAATGGAATAAAATGACCATTGGCCAAAATGTGATTCGAAAATTTTTTTTTCGTTTTTTTTTGCTATTATGAATTTATATCCACTTTTACCGTGTCCTGGCTGATGACCAATGGAAAAAAATGACCATTGGTCAAAATGTGTTTAGAAATTATTTTTTCGTTTTTTTTACTCTTATGAATTTATATCCACTTTTACCGTGTGCTGGCTGCTGACCAATAAAAAAAATGACCATTGGGCAAAGTGAGCATCAAAATTTTTTTTCCGTTTTTTTGGCTATCATTGACTTATAGAGTATCTGTTGGTACTGACCAATGGAGAAAAAATGACCATTGGCCAAATTTTAGATTTTTTTAATTAAAAATTGTTCAAATTCAACAAAAAATTTCTCCCAACAATTCTGCAAATTCTTAACATTGTGTGTTTTATAATATAATGTTTGTTAAACCCTTAATCACTAAAGGCCATAAAAACTAATGTAATACGCAACTAGACGCAAACACTAAATCTAACCCTAACCCTTGCCTATATTACATTTTGCCTATATTAAATTTTGCCTATAAATGGAAAATTTGTATAAATAATTAATTAATCATTAGGCATTTAATACCCCCCTATAGGCATTCTCGCCCCTTCCCACCTTTCTCGCCCATAAATTGCATAGCAAATATGATACATTTATACGGAGTATAGATGAGTCGTCCCCCCTCCCCTCCCCTCCTCCCCTTCCCCTTCCCCTTCCCTTCTCCCCCTTCCCACGAGGGCCGAAGGCCCGAGTTTTGTATTACTGTTGGCTTTACTTTTTTTTTCGACCTCGCCCAAGCTCAAATTTTTTATTGTCTTTGTGCCTGACTGATTACCTTTATCAATGAATTTCTTTGGGCAACTTGTCTAGGTTGTTGCTATATACCGGAAATTGCGAAACTGGCTATAATTCCCTGCAAATTAATGCTGACCGTTTCTTACATCTAATTTGTCTGACCCGGCCAGAGGCCACAATTCTGTTTAATTGCTATATATATTTCTGACCCCGGCCAAATGGCAAAACTTATATACTCATTAGCAATAACAAATTTAAAAACAAATTGAAAATTTAATTCTTCAAGTTACTTTTGTAAAATATCACTGTTTTTTCATTTTATATCAATAACCTAATTATTTAAACTGGTGGAAAAGCAAAGAAGCTAAGTAACTTTATTAAAAACATCATAACCTTAAATAAGGGGTTAAAAAATTTATTTGGTTTTATGTATCCTGAAGTGCCGCTTGTAGAAATTTTTTGTCCATGTAGACCGTTTCTTAAAAGATAGAAGAGCTCGACTGACCGGGAATTATCAATTTATTATTTTAACATAATTTTTTATTAACATTTTTAACACATACATATTGTTTATCATATTGATAAAAAAATTAAACTAAAAAAATAAAAAAAAATTACGGGCCCGGGCCGGGCTCAGGCTTTGTATAAAATTAGCGGGCCGGGCCCGGGCTTATAATTTAATAATCTGACGGGCCCAGGCCGGGCCCGGGCTTTTAAATTTTTATGACGGGCGGGCCGACTGACTTAAACAGGCCCGTTGCAGGTCTCTACGAGCTACCCTGAAAATTCCTCAAATCTAAAAGTGTTTTATCGCTAAAAAGTTAATTGAGCCTCTTCTATCTCTACTCCCTTCCAAACTCACACAAAAAAATATCTAAATATTTTATAGGGTCTATAATAAAAATTTGTTACGAACATATTTGGTACAATCATAAAAGTTTATTTGCAAAATTTTATATTGATTGTGTTTATTAAGCTTTATTACTATATAAGATCAGAGATAATTTAATCCTATAAAAATTATATAATTATTTGCGCTTTTTTCTTCAATATACTTAAATACTCAAAAGAAGTTTTTTTATAATAGCTGTTTGTCACACTAAGGTGGTCAGCTTCTTTAGTTATTTGAATAAGGGGTGATGCTCGGCTATCCAGGGACAGCCGTGGTGACGATGTGATTTTTAATCTTTTTGAAATAAGTGCCAGGGGCAGGATTGAGCCTGCGAGCTTTTGCTTAAAAGACTCAACCTATACCCACTACGCCAATACTCTCCAGAAGTAGCATTCATTAAAGCGTTGAATGGTTTCGCAAATAATTCTATAATGCCAGGAAAGTTGGTGGGCCTGTTTTGAAACCATGCTTGTCTTAACATTTCGTTAATGATCTTTAATTATGACAAAGTAAAAGGCACAGACAAAAACATTTACATAAAAATACACAATTTTTTTATGTGCCAGCAAGTGAACATTAATAGGATTTCCTTCGTACTGTGACCTTCTCGATATATATTTTACTCCCTTAATCGCGGTTGAATATTAATTAATAACCATCGCATCTTTCCTAGTTCCCTGATGTGTAAACTTTTTCCACGTTCTTTATTTTTCCTTATATTTCACGCGATTCGCAATTTGGGAATTAAGAATTGTATTTAAGACTGTAAGTCAATTCTTATAAATAATAAAGAAAGTATTTGTAATCTTTGTTATTTTCAACATGTTGTGTATATGTAATTTAAAAATTAATAAACCCCGCAAATTATTTTTTTACAAATTAATAAAATGCATAAATAGATAAAAAATTAGAATAACCACTCTTATTACATTACTTACTTGTTTAAATAAATAAAAGTTGTTTCAAAAATGTGTGAAGTTACACAAGCTTAAATTTTCATATCTTTTAATACAAATAAACAAAAAAAGCTGAAAAATATACTTGGTTATAATATTATGTATAAAAATCATCATATGAGGTAACAAAACGTCGAAAAAAGCGATATTAATAATTTTACAATTGTATATACAATGTCAGAGTTTAAAAAATAATTTATATCAATAAGACCCAATTGGTCTAGAGTAGATTCCAACATCGTCTGGGACCAACTAAAATTAAGGCTTGCTTGATAAACCATCCCATAGCCAACAAACCCCTAAAAAACAATTATAAACAACCTAAATTATATTTAAAATAAAGTTCGTTGAGCCTATATATTAGACAGTGGCGTACGCAAGGGGGTGGTTTTAGGGTTCAAACCCCCCCCCCCGCGGATTTCAGAATTATTTAATATTCTAAAATAAGTGTCACTTAATTAACTATGAACACTTATATACAAGAACCATTAAGTATTTTTACGCGTTAATATATTTTTCCATAATTTTCCTTGTGGTTATAAAACGTAAGCATTTTATATGAATTTTTCGATCAATTTGAATAAAAGAAAAGGCACATTTAAATTTTGTGTCAAAAAAAGTCAATCATGTAGAACAAGAACCTGCTGCTGTTAAGATTTTTAAATGATTATAGTTAGATAATAATTTTAGATTTAGTTAATGTGGAACAAGGACCTGCTGTTTAAAATCTAAATTTGGCTGGACAAACTCACATGGATGCTACATTATTTATATCCATGGGCGTAGCCAGGTTTTGGATTAAGGGAGGGGGCAAAACGTTTAAAAGTTGAATTAGGGGGGGGGGGGCAAAACATAATTTTTTTTTTAATTTTTAAGGGTATTTGCATTGAACATTTTTTTTTGTCAATTAGGGGGGAGGCGGCCCCCCTGACTACCCCCATGTATAGATCTTTAATCAAATTGCATAAAAAAATTTTCTTATAAATTTTTTCGATATTGGAGGAAAATTGAAACCCCCCCCCCCCCAACAAAAAAAAATAAAATTTTGCGTACGCCCCTGATATTAGAGCTTTTTACCCTAACCACTTTTCGCTATCAATGATCAATATGGTGTTAAAACTATTAAGTAAAGTCGAAACTTCTTAATCGCAAATCGTATTATCGCGAAAATCTTTTAATCGCGAAGTTAACCGCCATTTGTTTTTTTTTTAACGATAATATTAACAAAAACATGGTTTATTGACAAATTGCTTAATAGTACAATATCGGATATTTACAAACATTTTCGAGTATTTAAATCAACCAGATAATTATATAAAATATCGTTTTATTGCGAAGCGTAAGATATGAATATTTAATATAATGTACATATACTTTTATTTCCATTGTTTAATCGCGAAATATCGGTTAATCGCGTATTTTTTTCAGGCCCAAGGCTTTGCAATTAAACGGTTTTGACTACAAAAAAAAATAAATATACAGTACAGTACATTTTAAACATAACTAAATAATTCAAAAAGCCTATTTATTACAAACCTTAAAATAAAGAATGGTAATAAAAAATTAAAGAAATAATAGATGGTTTAATCATTGCAAAACATTTCAAATTTTGAACTAATTTCTATCACTTAATAACAAAAAATAATTTTAAAATATATAAGACAATGAGATTTTAGCTTCAAAATATGCCTAACAATTGCAAACGCTTAAAGCACATTATTTTTTTGGCGGGCAAAACTAAAATAAAAGGACCAAATTTGGTCCGAGCAGAGCCCAATGAAGATGAATTTCCATGGCCCTACATTTGCTTAGCAGATGTTATTCATAATCTTAGAACATATTTATATTTGTAAGCCTATGTTAAAACAGTTAAAGTGGTAAATTAATAAAGACAAAATGCTGTTTTGTTGATTCCTAGAACATATGCAGGACAGTCATAATGTTAGATTTTACTTTAACATAAGAATGTGTTGTGTTATTTTTAATTATTTTTTAGAAAAAGGGATGACAGGGTTTTATCAATTTAGCTTTTTAGATTCTCTTCGATTACATATCATTAACACCAGCGTCATTATAATTTAAAACTATCTAAATTAGGCTGGCTAAACTCACGACGATGTTATACATCTATAATGATGTAATTCAAATTTATCATATATGAAATTTATTAAATATTTGAAAAAAATATTTCACACTCCCCCTCCAAATGAAATTTGCTTAGGCCTATGGACCAGCTTATACTATTTATTTAATGATATCTACTACCTAATTTTAACTCTAACTACGACGGTCCCTAGTCCGTGTGCAAAATGTGAGGGCTGGCGTCGGGTCAAAAACCGGCTTCAAAAAATTACTCTAAAATTATGATAGTTTTAAATAAAACTTTACAGCCCAAAGCTAGGGCGTACCGTCTTCCACAAAAGACGCGCACTGCATATCCGCCGTGCAATGTAAAAAAACAACCGCTTGACTAACAACGAAGGCGATTAAGGATTTTGTGGATAAAATGCAAATAACATGCTGGAATGTGGGCACGTTGACGGGAAGGAGCATTAAGGTCGCACAAATGCTAAAAAGAAGAAAGGCACACATCGTCTGCCTAGAGGAGACGAGGTGAGTGGAAATAAATCTCGGGCTTTAGGAGAAGGATACATATGTTATTCTACAGTAGGGCACTAAATCGTAGAAACAGGGTAACTAATCGTTCAAGAACAATGTGGTAGAAATCCAGCGTTTTTCAGACAGATTAGTATGGGTGAAGCAGATCAAGGAGGCCTCTGTTAGGTGGGCCTAGGCTATCCAAAATGTGTATGGAATCAGGAAAATTTTTCTGATTCATAAACAAAGAAATACAAGGAAGATAACAGAAAGAGATGCATTTATTGGGGCCGATTTCAATGCCCACGTAGGAAAAGATCACCCCGGGTATGAACCAAATCGTGGAGGCTATCGGCCTGAAAAATTTTGAAAGAAAAAAGCTTTATCAAGTTTACCAAATATGCGACATGGCGTTCGCTAATACCTATTTTCATGAACACGAAGATCAGATTGTGACCAATAGAAGTGGAAAGCATTTAAGTCAAATTGACTATCTGCTTATAATGTAAGGATTTATGGAGGATTACAGATTGCAAAGTAATAACGGAAAAAGAAATCTTCGGTCAACATCGTCCACTTGCCCATGCATGAATCTTGAGGGAAGTATTTTTGAAAAAAGAAAAGTTTATGAGCCTCAATTTCGATACGAAATGCTAAATACGGTAGGTGGTCGTTAAAACGAAACGTAAATGACAGCAATTCTGGTCCTGAAACAGGGCAAGGGGGATAAAGCTTTATATAAAGAACTCTGGTGGTGGGATCAATCGGTTCGAAAAATCATGGAAAGAAAGAAAATTCTATATAGACGGTGGCAAACAAAAGGTCAGTGGATTATCAAGAATAGAAAGGCAAATAGAAGGTTGTTACAATAGCGAGAAATCCTGCGTACACACAGATGGCAAATAAGCAGGATCATAAAGGGGGCGACAAGATGAAAACGAGAGGGGTCAAACATTATTCAAATCAAAGGAGGTAATAAAAAGGTGGGAAGAATATTTCAAAAAAGTTATGAATATTGCAAATGACCAGATTCCTCTCTCGATATTGAGTCAAACATTAAAATGATCAAAATCTTTCAGGAGAATGAACTTAGAACACAAATGAAAATGCAAAGAGGAAAAGCTTCTGGCCCAGATGAAATTCAAATGGAAGCTTGGGTAGGATGGTGAGAAGAAGGAACCACGACCATTACTAACCTCATTAACAAGATATTGGTGAAGAGCAGTATCCTAATCAATGGAGAGAAAGCACGATTATACTCTTATTTAAAGGAAACTGATGTTAGTAACAAAATTGAAAAACGAGTTGCAATTATCGGCCAACCAATTTAGTTATTTGGCCGGTAAGTCCACAATCAACCTGATCTTCGCACTAAGAAATGATGGGTAAATAAGGCGAATGGAAAAGGCTTATGACAGGGTAACTGGCGATTTAATAAGGTGGTGCTTGAGATGACAAAGTATCCCTGACGCATATGTAAGGCTTAAGAAAAATATTTATGAAACTTCATATTCGGGCCTTAAAGCGACAATTGGGGGCCCTAAACCTTCTCGGGTTAAGATTAAATTATATCAAGGATCTGCTTAAAGTATATTTTAATCGAATATAATTATGGACATTATAGCTAAAAAGATTTCACAGCCATCTCTTTGGTGTATGCCAAATGATGATATAGTACTATGCGAAGAGGCAAGCGGGAAAATATCTGAAGAAGCCCAGAAATGGTAAAAGCGCTAACTGAGTATGGTTTGCAACAAGCGAAAAAAGCATAATGATGATTATTAAAACACCCATAGCTCTTAATTAATCAAAAGTACAAGTTTACCAACGTCCGCTTGATACTACTTCAAGAGGGAGGTTGAGTCAAAGAGTCAATGCACGGATCTAAAAATGATGACTTAAATGGCATAGTATATCCGGTGTAATGTGCGACAAGAAGATGCCGATATGGTTGAAGAGCAAAGCTTACAAATCCATCATAGGACCGGTGTTATTCTTTGAAAGTTAAACATGGGCATTGTACGCCACAAAAGAAACGTTATTATAAGGCACGGAAATGAGAATGATGCGATGGAGTTGGGGTTTAATAACTCAACCATATGACAAATGACTGTTTTGAGCAAAAAATCGGGTATACAAAAAAGGAAGACGAATGATTTAAATCTAATAGTATTGAATCTGGTGGTGTCGGGGAAGAGAAGAAGAAGATGACCTCTTATAAAGTATAAAGGACAAGTAGACAAAGCTATAAAAACAAAGAGAATATATCAGGACATGCCCCTTACCCGATCAAGATGGACAACACCTTTTCAAACGAACACAGTGGGACTTGATACATAATTAAGATGAAGAAAATCTCCTAGGTCATTTTATCTAAGTTATCTATAGCTTAAACTGCTATCGTATCATCTGTTACCCATGGACTAATGTGGCCCGTCAACTTGCCGAAAACAATCTCGCCGAATTTAATGTCCCTCGGTTAAAAATGGTCCCGGGACCTTTTTTAACCGGGGGACATTAAATTCGGCGAGATGGTTTTCGGCGAGTTGATAGGGCACCATAGACTATATAGACTGCTCATGCCATATGTTGCATATGGTTAATTGTGTGTCAAATTTTCCTCCATTTTTAAGAGTGCAACTGGTGCATTAACCATGTAATTTTGCCCTATAACAGTTAATTCTAGTTTATAAATTAAAACGAACGTCAATAAATTAATATTATACAAAATATTGATGGCGCTATGTTATTTAACAAATCGCAGTTTTTAATTTTTATGTATTGTGTAAATAATATTTATTTTAGAAAGCTGTTTTTAATATCTACCCAATTCAATATTTTTTATTCACCTTTTTATGATTATTTAATTTGCGAAAATTACTAATTTTTATATGACCACCACTTTAACGTGTTCACATCAAAATAGTGGAAAAAGAGTACACATTTTGTGCGTTGATGAGCAGTCTATATAGTCTATGCTGTTAACTTGGGAAAATGTTATAGGAGGCAACTGCTTCGCATTTAGAGTGAATTTTGTTATATTCTTAAGTACCGAAGCTTAAGGATTAACAATTTATTTGAAATCTGTATATCTGCGAAAGAATTAACTTTGTGCCGATTTAAATTTGCTTGTTTTTTATTCTGTATATATTTTTCAAATTAAAATTTTAATAAACCATGTTTGCAAATGTATAAGTTATATTCACATCTTTTTTGCCTCAGAGAAAAGCATATATTATAAATTTTTATGCCTCCAATATAATTTAAAATCAACGATTATATGCAAATGTACTAGTTTATATCTAAGCCGCAAATCAATATTCTTTACAGAATAAACTTAGAGAATACTCTCCACTATGAAGGGAGTGTATAATTTCTTCCAGAGGCAAAAGACAAATGGGCTGCTTTTTTTCCAACAATATCTAAATTTCTAAAACTAAAATTTATATTAAATTACAGCAAATCATTTTAAGCATAGTTATTTTATAGGTCTTAATTTAATAAATTACGGCGTCAAACACATTGTATTATGTACCATTTTGCCATATATTTATCTGTCATTTACTAGCCATCTTCCGTAATTTTCTTCGCGTAAAATGGGAAAAATTATGAAACCTGGTAAAGTAGTGATTCTCTTAGGAGGACGCTATGCCGGAAGGAAAGCCATCATTGTTAAAGTACTTTATAAAGAAATAAACTACAGTAAATAGAATTATGATGAGCCCACTCAAGATAGACCTCATCCTCATGCTTTGCTTGTTGGAATAGATAAATATCCCAAAAAAATTACTAGAGATATGGGAAAAAAGAGAGTGATAAGAAGAAATAAGATAAAGACATTTATTAAAACAATGAATTATAATCACTTGTTGCCTACCAGGTATTTTACCATTTGATATTAGCCTTAACTCATATAAATTAAAGATATTCTGTTGAGCTACCTTTGAACAAATCTTTGGTTAATAAGAATAGCCTAAGTGACCCTGCATTAAAGAAGAAGGCACTTTCTGATTGTAAACGTAAATTTGAAGAAAGGTATATATGTTAAATCATATTATACATATTATATTTAGATATAAAACTGGGAAGAATAAATGGTTTTTCACTAAGTTAAGATTTTAATTTATATGCTGTATGCCATACAAAATAAAATGATAATGTTGAGTTCTATATTTTTCAGTAGCTGTTTCCATGTATCCTATACCCTAACCTTTTAATTAATTTCCTCATTTATATTTTATTTCTACAATGTTGAGTATTGACTAAAAGCAATTAGTTTTGCTCAAAGGCAAAAATTTAGTGATAATAAAATCCCTTATTTAAAAATTTGCGACCTTGCTATGGCTTTAAAATTTTAATTGAAATTATGCAAACTAAAAATATTATTGGTATCAACATGTATGAGAATTTTTGCTTGTGTTCATATTGTATCCATACTATTGCCTGGAATGTCTGATTAGATTTTAGGTAGATACACATTTAATGAGGATAAGTGTTAATAAGGTTAGTATGTCTTAAAAATCTCTTAAAATATTATTTAGAAGTATACCTTGTACGTTTGAAATAGTCGATAATACAAACAAAACTGGTTCTTGTGCACAAATTTATAATAATTATTTAAATAATTGTTTTTAGGCTGAATTGGATGTAATTTTTGTTTATCTTTATACTTGTTATTATGAACAATTATCATTATTTTTAATTTTAACTTGTTTTGGTAAGGTTTTTTAATTTAAAATTATGCCTTTTAGATAATTTTTTTTTGATTTTTAGTGAGCATGTATTACGTTAACTCATAGTTTGACTCGTTTTAAAGTTGTTTTTTGTTTGGGAAACAGGTTGCCTTATAAATTTACGTTTGCACTAAGATGCCCCTTAGTTTAGTAATAAAAGTTTATTTAAAACCTGGAAATTTGACAATAGATAAAATAAATACATAAAACAAAATGCATCAAAAAAATTAATGAATCTGATGCAAAATTCCTTGATATTTTATGGTATGTCAATGTCAAATACCCATTAATTTAATAACGTGAACAGGAATTTCGATAAATTGGTGAAAAGAAATGAATCAAACCTAATTGAGTTTACAGTAGAGCCCTGCATGGGCCGCCCGAGCCCAGCTTGACAGGATTTTGGGTCAGGCTACGGTAAAATTTTATAAACAAATTGGTTTGGGTCTGATGTGGCAGCTCGAGCCTGGCCCGAAATAAACTTAAATCAGCTAACCTTTTTTAAAATATTATTTAAATGAACCCAACTTGATGCGAAATAAATACTTTCATACAAAACAATAGCTTTTATACCCCAGCTTCTCCTGTCTAGTGATTTTTGATTAAAATTGTCAATTTTATTCCAATATTTATGTATTTCCATAGAACCTGACTTGAAAAATAAAATAAGTAATTTCAAAAAGCTTTTTTACTTTTAATTGTTAACTTCACATTAAAATATAAGTAGCTGAACAAATTTTAACAAGCAAAAATGGATTTTATTTTATAAATCACATTGATTTTATTATTTAGTATAAAATTTGCCTATACTTTTATATTTAAAAAATCGGGGCGGGCTCATTTCGAACAAAAAATTAAAAAGCATTTCGAGTTCGGGCAATTAAGGAATAGCTTGGGTCGAACTAACCCCAATTTGCCTTGATGAGAGGGTAAATCTGGCATAATAACAAGCTTTGAATACCAATATCTTTCATGTCACGGATATTTTAAGAGGCGATAGTCCTTGACGCTAAACAGGAAGGAGCTTTCATTAACACCTTAAACTCTGGTTTTATGCGGTGAAAAATTCTATTTGGTTGTTGATATGATGTCTTTATGTGATTGTCTTGGAAAAATCATGCTAATAATGAGCAGCATCCATAGGGAAGAATAACTTTAAATCAAATTTTTTATTAGATGAAAACTGGTAACATTATTATTACTCTGGCGATTAATTTATTAGATCAAAAAAACAATTGACCTCCATAACCTAGAACCCAAATTTAGTTTTAAACAAAAACCTTCCCCCTAATCATGGGCGTAGCCAGAGGGGGCGGCCCCCCCCCCCCTAAATGACAAAGAGTTTCAATGCAAAAATCCTTAAAAATTAAAAAATGTTTTGCCCCCCCCCCCCAATCCAAAACCTGGCTACGCCCACGCCTCTAATGCAAACGATAAACAACGTAGAGAAATTTTTAGAAACAATTAAACTAGAAAAGCATGAGAATACTTGAAATTTGAATACCCAGATAGGACACAAACTTAATAACATGAAAATCTAAAACCTCAGTCTAGGGATGAATTATATACAAATGTAATAAAAAAGTTAAAATGAATAAGGATTTAATATTTACTTGCGCAGATAAAGAAGGACATATCGTAATGGACATGAAAGATTACAGGGTTAACATGCTTAATATATTTAATGGTAAAAACCATTTTATTAAATTGTACAAGGAGCCAACGCGACACGGGAAAGGGCATTTAATAAAATTTTACATCTGTAAGAATCTTTTATCTAAGGAGAACTTTAATTAAGAAGATCCTCAAGCTCTAGAACACCTAAATTATATGGAATGGAATACACAAACCTAGCACCCTCTTCGTCCAATTATGTCAACATAAACGCCTAAAATTACAATCTTTCTAAATTTTTATCACCTCTTTCCAAAAACCAAACCTCAATCTAAAATTCGTTCGAGTTTGTAACACGTCTCAAAGCACATAAACTTCAACTAACGTTCATATAATCAGTTTTGATGTCAAAAACTTATTCACTAAAATTTATATAACAAAAACAATTGATATCTGCATAAATAAATTAAAAGAAAATTACTCCTTACCGTTCATGATAGTTTTTTTAAAGAGTTTGCATTATTTATGTAAGAATTATGGCCAGATTACGGATATAAGAAATATGACCAAACTGACGGCTGCGCTATAGGTATGACATTTGCCCTGTACTCGCAAACATATATTTGTCGCATTTTAAAGATAAATTATGAAAATCTTCCTCCTTTCCATCTTTTTGATGTAGAGATGGCATTTTTGCACATTGGAATCAAGACCAAGATTATGGTTAAAACTGCGCGTAGTCAGGATTGGGGGGGGGGGGGGGGGGGTAAAAATTAAACAACCACTCTTGGCCTAGGGGCCGGGCAGGCAACCGTCGTAAATTGAGATTATCAAGTAAGGCCGGGGGGTGGAACCATGACAATAGATTTTTTGTCACTTTTTTATTCAAAAAAATTCGAGAATTAGATCAAGTATTTTCGAAGGTATGATTAAATAATGCTTGAAATTTAAGATCATCATTTTGGGCCAGGTGTAATGTTCAATTCGCGTATCGTTTGATATCGCGTAAGTCAACATGTATTTCTGCACTATAAATGCAAAAGAGATTATTATAGGCTGGTAAAAGATTATTATAGGCTGGTATAAATGTCAATCAAAAATTGTGGTTTGTTATACAATAATTTTGTTAAGATTTTTTAATAAAGGTTTAACATAATATATATTAAACTTCATTAAATATTTTTTTAATAAAGGTTTAACATAATATAAATTAAGCTTCATTAAATATTTAATTTTAACTATTGTAAACAAATTCAATTAATTTATATGTATTAAGTTTTTTAAACTATCATAAAAAGTGGGGAACTCAAATAATTATTTTATATTAAAGTACTAATCCCTGATCATCTTATTAGGTATCATATATTTGGTTTTAATTCTTTTATAAGTGATTCAATCTATATAAATTTAGCTTATTAAATTTATTTTGCATCTGATAAAGCTGTTATAATATATTAATATTTTTTTAAGGTTTAACATAATATAAATTAAGCTTGATTTAATAATTTTTTTAATAAAGGTTTAACATAATATAAATTAAGCTTCATTAAATATTTAATTTTAACTATTATAAACAAATTCAATTAATTTATATGTATTAAGTTTTTTTAACTATTATAAAAAGTGGGGAACTTAAATAATTATTTTATATAAAGGATCTTATAATCCCTGATGATCTTAGGTGTCATATATTTGGTTTTAATTCTTTATAAGTGATCCAATCTATATAAATTTAGTTTATTAAATTTATTTTGCATCTGATAAATCTGTTATAATATAAAATAATGATATTGATAATATTATTTTAATAAATATATATTTTTAGTCATTACATATCATCTTTATTAAAAAGACATATTAAAACCATGTTTTGTCAAATATCATTATTAGACATTGGAATAGGAATAATATATTTTATTTAAAGGAAATATAAAGTAAAAACAGTATATATAAATCAATTGTATTAATATAATCAGCTATTGAAAAAGTTTCATTAAATGTATGCCTTTAATTGTTGAAATTGTAGTAAATTTTGTATTTTGTAATAAGTAAGTTCCTAAATTATAAATATAAGCTAATGCAAAAGTTTGTTATTTACCTTTTTAGATGTATGCCTCTCATGCCTCTATAATTGTTGAAATTGTAGCAAACTTTGTATTTTATAAGTAAGTTCCTAAGATTATAAATATAAGCTAATGCAAAAGTTTGTTATTTAACTTTTTAGATGTATGCCTTATAAGTTCCTAATATTATAAATATAAGTTAGTGAAAAAGTTTGTAAATTACGTGAACTCAAATGCAGTTCATTACGTGAACTCAAATGTATGTTTTTCCGAAATTTGAACCAATCATGTTACTCAAAAAATCACGTGATTGAAAAAAAAAATACTTTTTTGTGTTTTCAACGAATGTGGAGGCGTGATTGACGATTACGCGATCTCAAACGCTACGTCGTCTCATACGTTACACCGGCAGTTCGGACAGCATTAGTTAGTTGGGCATATGAAGGGTTTGCTGGCCCAGGGGGGTAATTTCGTTATCAAACCGTGATGGGTTTTGGCAGAAAAAGTTAAACATTAATCGATGATAATATACAATGTGTAACGTTATAATAAATAGTCATATGATTTTTCATTTGCCCAACGATTGTCATTTTGAGATTTTCCCTGAAGTCGGAGCATTACCTATGATTTGTTAATATTGTCAATTCATTCCATCGACGTCTTGACATCCTATGTTTTGAATAAGCTTTTAATGAATATATAAACTACGATCATTGATGCATGTGGTGTTTGAAAGACATAAAAGTGTGGTTAACCCAACTGATATACATCATTGCTTATAACAATAGGCGAGACGTTTTCATCTATTAGTCAGATGGATTAAAAAATTTGTTTATATAGGATAGAATAAATAACCATAAATAATGTCTATTTTGATAGTCAATGGTTTAATTATGCATATGTTTTGTTTACATATGCTAAAGTAACAACTAAAAAATAAACCACCGTATTTATAATTGAAATGTATAATTAACTACTAAATTAAACACTATTTATGGGAGGGACCAAAATGTTCAATCAAATTTCTTTTCATAGCAGTTTGCACAATTTTATTTGGAATATTATAATGGTAAGATAAATTTAAAAAATTAAAAGAATATATTATCTTTTCATGTGTTTATAAGTATTTAAAAATTTTTTTGCAAGTACACTATAAATTTAAATTTTTTATTTTATTTATTAATTAAATTTTTTTTCTTCAAATTTTGGCCTTCCCGCTCCCTCCCCCCCCCCCCCCCCCCTCAGGCTAGGTTCCTGAAGTTTTTAAATATATCAAAATCTTTTCGCCCTAATATATAATTTACATATGAACTTGAAACTAATCATTGTTTACCATTTTTGAACACATTAGTTTCAAAAATCAAAAATTATCATACTCAGGTCTAAACCTGTAGAATCTGGTAGAATCACGCTTTATTCCCTTAAATAATTTTCCTTCGTTTACTTTTAAAGTCAATACCTTACGTTTGTTAATAATTAGAGCAACTTATCCTCCACACATCAGGCATTTACTAACGAAATGATTTATTTATATGAAGTTCAGTATTCTATCTACTCACCTATTTAATAATATTAAAAAATGTTTTTTGTCGAATTTAAAAAAATGATGATAAAATTTTTTTCTATTTCACCCAATCCCTACCATTTTCTTTTATAAATAGCATCAGAATTTAAAAAATAGAACAATAATAGCAATACAGTGAAACTTCTTAATCACAAATCGGATTATCGCAGAAATCTTTTAATCGCGAAGTTAACCGCCATTTTGTTTTTTTTTAACGATTTAAAAAAAACATCGTTTATTGACAAATCGCTTAATAGTACAATATCGGATATTCACAAACATTTTCGAGTCCTTAAATCAACCAGATAATTATATAAAATATCGTTTTATTGCGAAGCGTAAGAAATGAATATTTAATATAATGTACATATACTTTTATTTCCATCGTTTAATCACGAAATATCGGTTAATCGCGAATTTTTTTAGGCCCAAGGCTTTGCTAATAAACGGTTTTGACTGTATAACTAAAACACAAATACCCAACCAACCACTAAAACCTACAAAATAATTAAGAGCTTCATTCCCAGACAAACAACGTAAACTAAAAAATAACCTAAAGTGATTGTAATAACTCTTACAATGGAGAAACCAAAAGAGACATGAAACTAGAGAACTGCACGAGCACGGGTGATCCCGACTCGACCCGATTTCAGGTTGGCGGGTTTGAGTTGTAAATGTTAAAATGCTTTCGGGTAGGGTTCGGGCCAGAAATACCTTGTAGTGGTGGTTGAGCTTGTGTACTCTCGTGATCCAAGAAACTATACCTTTGGTAACCAAACACAATTTTTGTGTTTGTTACTGGTGGGGTCACCCTATTGGCAAGGTTCTTGGTGAAGGGTCAGACTAAAATTTCTAGGCTTTTTGAGGGAGTACTAGTGAAATAAAAGTGCTAGATTAAGGCTATCAATACGAGGGGTCTAAAGAAAAGTTTAATTCACCAAAATGCAGGCATCATAAAGAATAGTAGGTAGTCAAGCGCCAAAATCTAACATAGTTCCGTCAGGCTTGGAAGGCCGGGATATCAATACTTCCTCATTCCATACAAACCAAAATGTATACTACAACAAAGAAGCAGCATTAGCTATGGCGTCCCCCTTAAGCGACGCGCGCATTCTTCGCCTGGAATGTGTGGGAAATACGAAGGCTACCGCTCTCTCAACAAACGGAAGCGGTTAAAGACATTAGTTTGCGTAGGATAAAGTTTGGGTCATGAAATATTGGTACAATGACTAGCAAGAGCAGAGAATTGGCAGACGTTCTAAGGAGGAGAAAATCGATATTGCTTGTATACAAGAGACCAAATGGAAGGGCCAAAAAGCAAAATACATAGGTGACGGATACAAATTATATTTTTACGGTTTAGAAACTCATCGGAATGGCGTCGGTATAGTGCTATCGGAAGAATTTCAGCAAACTGTCGTCGACGTTAAAAGAATCAATGACAGAATTTTGGCGTACAGCTTTGTTATAAATCTACTACGATAAACGTTATATCAGCATATGCCCCTCAAAGTGGATGCTCTGAGGCGGAAAAAGAGTGTTTTTGGAAGGAGCTTGAAGATGCTCTATCCTAATTCAGTAAAGAGGGACTAATAATTATCGGAGCGGACCTCAATGGACACGTGGGCAAATCAAGGGAAGGATTTGAAAGAAATCACGCTGGTCGGGGTTACGGCCTAATAAATGAAGGAGGTACGGAAATTCTTGAAATTGCTCAAGCTTTTCACCTAGCAATAGGAAATACCTTCTTCAAAAAGAGACAGGAAACATCTTATAACGTACAAAAGCGGCAGCTGTACCACTCAGATAGATTTCTTTCTAATCAACAGAGCGCACTTAAAGTGTGTTAAAAATCTTTAAGGTAATACTGAGTGAAATATTGGCCTGCCAACACAAGCTGTTGGTGATGGACTTTATATTAAAGGGCAAAAGGTACAAAGAGTAGCGGCTACTATACAATGGAGGAAACTTAAGGATAATATCCAACATTTTCAGGAACAAGTAATTAAACATGCTGAATTTAAGGAATATACTTGATGTGAGGATCAATGGAATGGTATAGCTGCCACAATGCGAAAAGCGGGACGACAAATACTAGGTGAAAGCAAGCCCACTAAAAGAATTCTCAAGGAGATGTAGTGGTGGAATGAAGAAGTGCAAAAATGTATCAAGGAAAAGAAGAGATTGTACAAAGTTTGGTATAAAAGCAAGGATAGTAAGGATAAGCAAGCTTACCAAGTAGCTAAAAGATCGGCTAAAACATTCGTAGCAAAAGCAAGGTGTACGACGATATAAATGTATAACTAAACTCAAAGGAAGGAGAAAAATTGATCTACAAAATCGCAAAGTCAAGGGCCCGAAATTCTAAAGATATGGGTAAATGCAATAGAAGAAAGTCGTCTCTAGGTAAATCGGTAGAAAACAGAATTTATGAAGTCAAAGTTTAAATCGGATGAAAACCAGCTAAATGCATCTCTTACTTTAGGCGATTGGCAACTTACAAGCGTGGATTCCTTCAAATATTTAGGATCAACACTTCAATCGGATGGTGGAATGGATAAAGAAATCCAAGCTAGGTTAAATTCCGGATGGCTTAAGTGGAGGGACTTGACAGGCGTTCTGTGTCACAAAAACTTTCCAAGAAGACTAAAAGGCGCACTGTATAAATCCATCATACAGCCAACAGTCCTGTATAGCTCGGAATCATGGGCTATACGTAAAAGAGAAGAGCAGCGTCTTCCGACCATGGAGATGAGAATGCTAAGATGGGTGCTAGGAGTAAGCAAAAAGGAACATAGGCATGAAGAAATAAGAAGAATTATGGGTACTACATCTATTACGACAAAGCTCCTAACAAATAAACTAAGATGGTATGGCCATGTCGAAAGAAGGGACGATAGCTACGTCTGAAAGAAAATCGAGATGATATATTTCGCAGGAAAACGAAGGAGAGGAAGACCCAAGCTTACCCGGATTCATAAAATACGGCACGATATGAAAGTCCACAAGATTAAGAAAAATCTATGTAAACATAGAAACAAATGGAAACGAATGCTGAAAGGACTGACCACCAGCCTAGGTGTCAAACAGTCATAGAAAGAAGAAGAAGGTCTAAACCTGTAGAATCACGTTTTATTCCCTTAAATAGTTTTCCTTCCTTCACTTTTAACCCGCCAGGTACCACTAATTTTTGGCCGGTCAAATTTTGTTAAAAAATAATTATTTAGCATCCCTAAGGTCTAGTTAAGAAAAGTCAATTGAAATTTTTTTGAAAAAAAATGCACTCGAGGAGCTAGGGGGGTGTCACCTAAAAGTGACAATGGGAACACCAAAAATGCAACATTTTATTTTTTATTCAAATCAATTACAATAAAATTAATTATGAGTTATGATAATTCGCCCAGCATTTTAAATGCAATCCGGCATTGCAATAAGAACATTTAAGGCGAGTGGCCTTCTTACAAACTTTACAGCGCCTCTGTAAACAGGCTTCTTTTTGATGTTTTGAAATATTCGGTTTATATCTTGTTAACGTAGCGTAAACACTTCTTTTCGGTTGACTACCATATTTTTTGAAATATGACACCACTATTGACCTTCTAAAAGTGCATAAAGAAATATATTCATTGTTCAAATTGTATATTTGCCATGCATTTTGACATGCCGCATCTATGCCAAATGCAATCAAAGGAAAATACCATTTTTTCCCCCTATAAGAAATCCTCGTAGAATGGATATTTTGGTCGAATCTATCGACCCCACCCATATATCTATTATACATTTGCACCATAAAGGGGCAATCAACCTGTATTCTCGATTTCACTTTATTGCTTGAACCTATTCTGCCGATTTTTCTTACAGGGTGGGTTCCATGACAATTAGATAACATCTTGACTACACAATTGTCATTCCATTGTATTGCTACTAAATTTGATGCAATTTTTTTCTCGAAATAACCTCGTTCCTTTTTTTTAAAAAGTTTAGGGTCACTTAGCGGACATTTTATTCTGTTTGTACGGACAGTTCCTGTAGCGCCAACGTTTATTTTTGAGAGTGCATTTAATAATTTTGTGCTTGTAAAATAATTATCAAAATAGATATTATATGGAGAATATTTCTCCGGCAATTTATCAAGAAGGTCCATTATGACAGCTCCCCCCAAACCCAGGGTTTTTTGATGTGGTAAAATACACGATGCACCCTGATAAACATCAAAAGCCGTAAGGTACCCAGACCTTGTTGCCGCTGACCATAATTTAAATCCAAACCGCATTGGCTTTCCTTTTATAAATTGTTTGGTGGTGTGGTGTCCAAAATAGGGGACGATGGTTTCGTCCATGGAAATGTTAGATGTCTTAACATATTTGAAATATGTTTGAAATTGTTTATTCAAGAGATTGAAAAACTCTCGCACTTTGGCAAATTTGTCCGTTAAGTCCAACTTCAAATTGTCGCATGCATGTAGGTACTTTGTTATCTCTTGAAATCTATTACGGCGCATGCCGTTGGAGACCATTTGATTGTAGCAATCAGATTGCAGTTCCCAAAACATTTTTATATTCTTTGGGGTTAGGTATCCTGTGAGGAGTAATATCGCAATATAGACTTTACACTCCTCCTTTGTAAAGTTTAAATTAACATTATGATGGCTGCCATATAGATTTGTCCTTTCAACCAAAAGTGTCACAATTTCGTCCGAAAAAAGTTGCTCAAAATAATCTTCAGGGGTGGGCAGATCAATTAAATCGACGTCTTTATTATCATCTTCTTTGCGACCACATGGAATAAATAAATTTTCATCGTCGTGCCAACTCAAATCACCTTGGAAAGATGAACTTTTTAGATCGGATAAACGAATTATCTCTATACTAGAGGTAATCATTGGTCTCGGTAGATGATCCAGATCGGCTTCTATTTCATCTCCACTTTCCTGATCCGTGTCACCTTCCTCAATTGGAGGAAAAATAATAACTTCTTCAATATCTAAGTTAGGGCATTCCAATTCCTCTAGCAGATCATTCAATGTCCTAAAAATTGTTTAAAAATTAATTAAAAAGTTTATTGAAAACCATATTTTTCAAGCACAAAATTACTTTCCTACAAAATATTTTGTCTCTGTGGATTTAAATATCAAGAGTAGATGAGAAATATTTATTATAAGATGGCTTACACAAGCCTAAATTAATTTTTAATAGTTTAGGTGTTAACAGGCAATGTTTATAAGGTTAATAAATACTTGAATAACAAAGGCGAAAAATGCCCTTCCCAATGTCACTTTTAGGTGACATTAAATTTAAAAGTTAAAAAAAGGTAGGATAAAAAAATAATTATAAAAATTAATTTATATCAAAATAATAGGCAGAAATTAATCTTTCAGAACATGCAAAAAAAATTTATAACTTACGTTTGTTTTTCCATAAAATTGAATAATTTGAGAGGGTTGAAAAAATGAAAAAATCGTGAACTTTGGAATAGAATATTTTAAGAATGATAAATCCGGAGGATATAAGCGTTATGTGAGCTAATTGGGCAACAGCTGTGTGCTGAATTCATTTAAAAAAATTTAATTTCGATAAATACTTTTTGAATAAACAACATTTAAATAGGTGTAACTTAAAAGTTACATTGGTACCTGTCGGGTAGTCAATACCTTACGGTTGTTAATAATTAGAGCAACTTATCCTCCACACATCAGGCATTTACTAACGAAATGTTTATATGAAGCATTCAGTATTCTATCTACTCACCTATTTAATAATATTAAAAAATGTTTTTTGTCGAATTTAAAAAAATATAATGATAAAAATTTTTTCTATATCACCCAATCCCTACCATTTTCATTTATAAATAGCATCAGAAGAATTTAAAAAAATAGAACAATAATAGCAATACAGTCGAAACTTCTTAATCGCAAATCGGATTATCGCGGAAATCTTTTAATCGCGAAGTTAACCGCCATTTTGTTTTTTTTAAACGATAATATTAACAAAAACATCGTTTATTGACAAATCGCTTAATAGTACAATATCGGATATTCACAAACATTTTCGAGTCCTTAAATCAACCAGATGATTATATAAAATATCGTTTTATTGCGAAGCGTAAGAAATGAATATTTAATATAATGTACATATACTTTTATTTCCATCGTTTAATCGCGAAATATCGGTTAATCGCAAAATTTTTTCACCCGACCCGATTTCAGGTTGGCGGGTTTGAGTTGTAAATTTTAAAATGCTTTCGGGTGGATTTCGGGTTAAACATTTTGATAGTTGGATTGGATTTAAAGTGTCGGGTCATAGGTTATGAATTTTACATTACAAAATACACGGGACATACTTTTAAATTAATGCTATTATTTATAATATTTTTTAATTAATATCGAAATGTATAATTAATGATTATTTTTTCAGTTAATTAAATTCCTTTTGTTTTTTTAAATCTGATTGTTTTAATTTAATCCCAAATTTAAATTTGACTCCTAAAGGGTAAAATATATCAACAAAATAATATTTTTAAATTTTATTTAAATAGTGTGAAGCGGCAGTTCATTATTAATTTAAACTACATAAATATATATTCATAAAACAATAAAAGTAAGTTTAAATTTAATAAATGATTCATTTGCAAAACTATATATTATGTGACCCGATATTTTAGATGATATCATATCTTATATCTTATCTCTAAAATAAACAGTTCAAATAAATTGAGTAATCAAAATCTGTTGTATCATTTAGTTTTATAAATCGCATTTTAATTTGTCGATATAATTTTAAACACCCTCTTGGGCGTAGCTAGGATTCAAATTAGATGGGGCAATAATAATTAAGGGAGGCAAAATATCCATTTTTTAATATTTTGGCCATTAAATTATCTAAGAGATTTTGGATTAAGAGGGGGCAGCCGCCCGTCCCTGCCACCCCTGGCTACGCCTATGCACACCGCAATTTTTCTTACTTTCGCGTTGACCAAAGTTTAAAACACGTTCGGAAGGGGTTCGGTTGAAAAAATTTTAAACGCTCTTGGGTGGGGCGGGGTTGGGTTTGGGTTGAAAATTTTAAAATGCTTTTGGGTTGGGTCGGGATCGAATTGAAAATTTTTTAATGTTTTCGGGTCGGGTGGGTTGGGGTTAAAAACTTTAAAAAAAAATCGGGTTCGGGTTGAAAAAAGTGACTTTGCAGTTGTTTACCAGAAAGTCAGGTTTAAAGAGCACTTGGTTTATGGTTCGATTTTCGAAGCTATTGAAAAAAGAAAGTTCAGATTCCAGGATGTTATAAAGGCTACAGCTTTAATGTCCGACCAAAGCGGTTAAATTTAGCCCTCCTCGCAATAAATAGCTATATATAGAGCAATTGAAGTTTTTCCTAAATACGAAAAAGCTTAGTCATAGTTCACGTTAGTAATAAAAGGTCCAGCAAGCTTTTTAAACTTCAATTGGTCAAGTTTAGGAATATTGCAAATCATAGCCTTCGACATGGGCGTAGCCAGGTTGTAGATTAGAGGGGGGGGAGGCAAAACAGAAATCTTTTTAATTTTTAAGGGTTTTTGCATTGAAATTTTTTTCCCATGTAGGAGGGGGGGGGTGCCCCCCTGACTACGCCCGTGGCCTTCGATCTACTCCAATCCATAGGCCTTTCATACTTTTCGTCGGTTAAAGTTAGGGGTCATAAATGCAGGCCTCACCACAGGCGATTAAACTTTTTGTTGCTCTTTCTAAAGAGAGCAAAGCTTTGAGTCACGGAATAAAAAATGATCTTCTTAATATAAAGATTTTATGTAGCAAATTGTCGCCGAAAATTTATAAATTTTCAAGGTACACAAGAGTGAGAGTTTAAACATTTTTATACATTAAAGTAATAGAAATTAAGCAATCTTTTGCTTCTTTTATCAAGGATACAAAGAAACTTTTTACATACTAAACTCTGCTTAAGGCATTTTCTTTAACATATTTAAAAAATAGAAATTCTTTCCTATTTGATGAGGAATTTTCATTTTTAAATAAATTGTTTCATGTTATGTTTGAGCTTAATACATGTTATGTTATAAAATATTAAGTTAAAGATTAACCTAAGTTTATAAATAAAATTGGGGCCCAGTTCGGAATATGCATCAGAGGTCAGATTTGTTTTTTCTGTCCGAACCTGGCCCGTTCCAACTTTATAACTAAATTGCCGGCCCGTGCCTGCCCGAACCCTCTCAATCTCCGCCCGGCCATGCCCAAATCATTGGAGCTGCACGAAATGCCGGCCTAAAATGAAAAATTTTAAAATGTTTATCATTAATTATTTCAGATATTTTTTGGACAAGAACTACCATTTTTAAAAATTAGAAACAATAAATTAAATAAAAAAGTGACAAAAGAATACGAGAAAACAGAATAGTTCACCATATAAAAAATCTCGATAGGCCTGGATTGCCCGCCCAAAAATCTAAATTTGCATTAGTTGCCAGGCCCGGGCTGAACTTTCCAGGTCTGGGTCGGGCTCTTCTGGTCTCTGAGTCTGCCTATTGTAAGGTTCAAGCGGGCTTCGGAAAACACCTACAGGGCATTAAGTACATTTGCGAAAACATGACAAAACCCACTATAATAACTTCTGATCTAAAAAATTTACTTTTTAGATTGGAATTCAGGGAGCGGGACGTTAGATTATCAGAATTTCTCCCCTGTATCCCCTCTTCTGAAGAGAAAATTTGTGTTTCGTGTTTTAATATTTGCAATTATACTAATAAAATTTAATATGAAAATTTTTATAATTATATTCCTTAGGATTAATATTTTGATCAACTATTTTTTAAGGCAATCCCGTTTTAATGATTTTAAACAAATTAGCTAAGGCCATTCATTATAATATATAATATGATTTGTGATACAATTTGATTAATTTGTCTGTTGTTAGTGCCAAGAAAACAGTTAAAATAACTAGGATGACTTAATAAAAACCAAAAAATGATGTTTCTTTGTGAAAATTGTTAAATACTATTAACTGTTTCAACAAAACGCAAAAAATATATTCATCTACTTTATAAACATTGATGTATTAGTCTTTCTAAGAACACTAAGACAAGACACATGTGTTAAATAAGTTTGTCTGGTATGAATAATATTTTAAGGTAACAATTTCCTCTAAATTCTAAGAAACGTTAGTGTTTCTTTATCCTCAATGGACCCTCAATGTGTTGTATTATTCAAGCATGACATTGCAAGCAATTCTTTATTTACGCAAAACTCTTCAAGAGGTTATGTAAACTTGTGATCAGATTACTATTAAGTAGGTTCTCTTGTATTTGTTTTGTGTAAATTTTTTAGTGTACTCTATGTCACTTAACAAATTAGTTTAAATTACATTTATCGGAAATACCGAGGAAAAACTTGGATGTATTTAGCCAAGGTAAACTAAAGATTATCGATAAAATTTAAATGAATTTTTTTAACCATCTACAGCTAATATTGCTTTGGGCATGCACATATCAATTGATAGAAGGTCGTGAAATTTATTGGGAAAAATATAACAAGACTCAAAATTTCACAAAATCATTTTCATTTAAGAATAATCACCGATTGCCCCTGCAGATCAAGCCAATTCATTATGACATCTCCATTATGCCAGATTGGGTAAATGTCGCAAGCGATGGATCTGTGCAAACGTTCAATGGTCAGTTTATACGAATTAATTACATTTATTTTTATTGCGGAGTTTTGTTTTTAGGCAAGCGTACAAATTTATTATTTAAAAATTATCAAATTTGTTTTTCCAAACTTTTTTATACAATAAGGTCTAATGATTACATTTAGCATTTTTTGTATTTATAGATTTTATCGTAAAAATTTAGAATATTACTATTTATTTAATTATAATTTTAGTTAATTTTTATATTTTTGAATTGTTAAGACTAGACATGCTCACGAGAATTCTTGCAATTTATAGTAATAAATATTAATGATATACCTAATTCGTTACATACATTTCAGCCTGTCTAATAGCAAAAAATATGCGTATTGATTGAGATTTAAATGAATTATCTGATCAAATTATCAATAAACTTAAATTATTGCTTTTTATCAAAGGCATTGTAAAGATTCACCTAACCGTCCTAGCTGATACAAATTATATCATACTCAATGCGAAGGATATACGGATAACCAATGTCACCCTAAATGCATTTGAGGATTTGAATGAAACTGGGGAAATATTTGTAAGAGAAATAAAGACGAGTCAACGCTTGGAAATGGTCCATTTTTCCCTAGGAAGGAGTTTGGCAATTGGCGAGAGTTTACTTCTTACCATTTATTATGATGCGAAAATAGGCACTAATCGACTAGGATTTTATCGCGGCTCTTATTCCCTTCCCACTGGACAGTCTAGGTAGCCCAAAACAATAATATTAATCAAAACTGTTTGTTGTTTTAGAGAATTAATTTAGCTCCGATTTGTTGAAAATAGTTAAATTTATTTTTGATTAATATTATTCGTCGTAGATTATAATTAATTTAATAATTTGATTATGGGGTAGATTGATTAATATTAATGTCTTTAGAGATATAACGATTAATTACGAATAAAATGAAGATCAAAATAATTTGAAAATATATGAAATTAAAAGAATATCTTACTCTAACCATGGGCATAGCCGGGATTGAATTTAGAGGGGGGCAAAATTACCCATAATTATATTTAATTTTGAGTAATTTTTGAGTTCAGGGGGGGGGGCAGCCGTTCCTCCTTGCCACCTCCTGGCTACGCCCATGACTCTGACTATTAAGTTGCTTAATTGATTTGATTTAAACAATTTAAAACTTGTACTATATTCATTTATTTCGACGATAGAATTAATAAGGAAAGATGCATTATTAATTTAATTAATTTAGTCAAATATTGGCCACGCAATTCTCCCCGAACCATGCTAGACGGGCTTTTCCTTGCTTTGACGAACCAGGCTTTAAGGCTACTTTTCAAATTACAATCACCCGCCCTGAACATTTAAGCTCACTCTCGAATATGCCACTCAAGGTTATAGTTTGACACCCACTTTATAATTTTTCTTCCCTAGTCGGCTAAAGTTCTAAGCTGAAATTTATTAATGCTAATATTAAAAAAATTCGGGAAATTCTTTGAATTTATAATTAATCCATATAAGTTTTACCATTTTAAAAACTTATTAGGTCCTTTTTGTCGGGTGCTCTGCTAGGGTATTTGGTTTGAATTAGTTTTTTGTATTTTTTCAAAATTCATAAAAATTTTACGCAATAGGAAACTCGAGGAGTAGATAATACACCACACCAAGGTGAAAACTTTACTATCAGTATTATGAAAGATTCATATGAAATTTCACCCATAATGAGCACTTATTTGGTGGCCTTTATAATTCACGATTACCCCTCTATAACCTCACGGACAAAGTCGAATATATTGGTAAAGCATTTTAATGATGATGATATAATCATTTATTTTTCCTCTATATCTCATAATTTTAGCGACCATATAAATTTAAAACATTTTTTCATTCTATTTATCAACCAAAATATAGGTTTCAATATATACTCCAACGGATATGATTGACCAGGCAGCATACGCCTTATCCATAGCCACTCGAGGGCTCGATTTTTACGAGGAGTATTTTGCCATCAATTACCCTTTACCTAAATTAGGTAGTTCAGTTAGGAAATAAATTTGTTTATAAAAATGATATATAATTATAAAAGATCCTTTAAGTGCTGTGCAATTTTTGTACTTTTTCATCATAAAATATCAAAATTATGCAGTGGCGTAACATTACTCTTTATAAAACCAGTTAAGATCTTAAAATTTCTAACAAACTCTAAAATTTCTTAGATGTATTTTTCCCAAGGGCAATATTTGTTGGATGTGCACATTTCACTAAATTTAAATATTTTTAGCTTATCTTACATCTAAAATAGCATTCTTTATATAAGATGGTTTCTAAATTAGCAATTGTCCATCTTTTTGAATAGGCAAACTCTTAACCCGGTTTTGGATATTTATTAAATAAAAGGCGCGTTTTTATTTTGAATGCAAATTTGGCCACCATTTTGCCTTTTTTCATATCTTTTAAGCCTAAAGTATGTATTTTCGGAGTCTTTTTACACAAAATATAATGTTTCTTTTGAATTTTCTTAAATATTGGTACCATCATAAAACATCTTTTAAATCCTACGACGCTTTTATATCTTTTGGATCAAAAAAAGGCTCATTTTATACTAAAACCAGTTAAATTCGCATTAAATTTGCTTTTACACAATGACATTGATACAAATTTTTAAGTTCATATGATTATTATTAGCTATTAAAAACTGATAATAATGTTATTTTAAACAACTCATTTAAAATGTTCATGTGCTTTTGCCGACTTCAAATCACCAAAAACTGACATAATTAAAAAATCATTTGCGATTTTTTTTTTTTAAATATTAATCTAAAAATATCTCAACTTGATACTGGTTTTTATTAGATTTGGGTTTCGCAATGTAAATTTTTTAACCCTTCAACCTTAGCCTTACATTTTGACATTGTGAACTCTACGCGACCTGCCTTGATTTAAACCCAAACCCCCTTACAAGTATTATGTTTTAATATATTGAACCCAGCAGCATTATTAATAAATAATTATTAAAACTTTGTTTTTTGATCTTTTATATCAAAAATGTAAAATCCTATAGAGTCATTTTTTGAACCCGACCTATCTACAAACCGTTTAGGGCGGCGTTGACTGAATGCGTTTTTTTTTCTAACAGATTATTGATTACAAAAATTAAATGAAATTATCAAATTTTACAACAACGATCGTTCAAGCTAATGAGAATTTAAAACATTCTTGTGGTATTAAGTCAGAATTTTAGTTTTCCATTGTAAACCAATGAGATTTATAAAAATTATCACCAAATAGTAATATAAAAGGATTTTAGTCTCTACCCGGGGTCAAACTAATTTAATTCAAACAGAGGTCATTAGGGCTTTCAATTTGTAGAAAAATAATTTTCTAGAATCGGAATATTTCATATAGTCATTTTAATTGGACACGACACGACACTCACGACATTTTTGGTCCATAGTGACTAGAGCCCTGCACGGCCGCCCGAGGCCCGACCCGATCGAGCTTCGAGCCGGGCTCGGGCAGAATTTAATAAAACAATCGGGGCTCGGGTCGGGCCTGATGAGGCGGCCCGACTTAAGCGAGCCCGGCCCGATATGACTAAAGCAAACTAATCTTTTATAAAAAATTATTTAAACAAACTCATTTCGATATTAAATAATTATCTTCGTACACCATACACAATATAGCTTCCAAGCTTCAGCTATTTCCCCCTGTCTATAATATTTTGACCTAAATTGCAAATCTTATTCTAGTATTTAAATAAATTCATAGTAGCTATTACTTTAGAAATTAAATAAGGAAATTTTTTAAAATTTGGAACTGTTAGATAAATTTTATAAAGTTAGATTTCCAGTTTTAAATTATTGGCTGAATAAATTGTAGCTAGTGAAAATGAAAATATTATTTTAAACTTATTCTAGTTGTAAATTACGATTAATAACAATTTAATGCATTATGTATTTATATGGTAAAATAATTTTAAAAAATTTTTAAATAAATTTTTGAAAATTTTCTATTTTAAAAATCGGGTCGGGCAAGGTCGGGCCAAAAATTAAAAAGTCATTTGGGCTTGGGTCGGGCTCGGGCAAAATAAAAACTGAGACGTCGGGCTCGGGCCGGGTTTGGGCAGAAAAAAATTCATTTTGCAGGGCTCTAATTGTGACCCCTAAATTGCATAGCAATTAAAAATTACAAAAATAGTTAAGCATAAATAACATAAAAAAATTCGAGGATGTTCACATATATCTAATTGGGTTGGTGGTTAATTTTAAATTTATATCGATGAGTCGTCGACACTGACTTTCCGATCTATATAAACTCTTTGAGGTTAATAAGAGAAAGTATACTTAGCTAAAGCTGAATTTAATTTAATTATAAAGATGCCAAAACTAAAGGACATTTTATTTTTTAACAACTAGACTTGATAGGTATACCCGATTTTTATTTTGGTGCCATGGAAAATTGGGGCCTTATAACGGTTCGTTTAATTTACCTTTTGAACTCACCAACCGTTTCAAACTTATTCAAGCAATCCACATCCATCCTCCTACTTCATGAGTTAGCTCATCAGGTTTATACGTCTTTTTTTGTTTAATATTTCATTTAGTCGGTCTTGAATCTATTAATTATATTGTTTTCTTAGAGATTTATTTCTGAATCAATAAGGCTCAAATAATACTTTGTAAGCTTTAGTTACACTGAATGGAATGGTTCGTAATGTATCTTATGGAACTTTTTATAGTATTATAGGTATATCTGTAGTGTACTTTGAATCCAAATTAACCAAGTTTAAAATTTTTTTTTAATATTATTTACTTCACTTATGGACAGTGGTTTGGAAATTTGGTCACTATGCGATGGTGGGATAATTTATGGTTGAAGGAAGGTTTTGCCACATATATGTCATACGTCGGCTTAGATGCTTTAAACCCGGAATGGCAAATGCTAAAACAATTTTCTAAAGATTTAACCTTGGATGCTATGACTTATGACGGTAAATCTGGAAGTCATCCCATTAGACAAGAAGTCAACGATGCCAATGAAATTGCATCCATCTTCGATACTATATCTTACAACAAGGGAGCTCTCTTGATCCGAATGCTTGATGGGAGTGTATTGGATAGGGTGACTTTTAGAAAGGGTATTTATGTTTATACATTGTATCATTAGGCATAATTTTAAAAAAATAATACATAAATATTTATTTCCTTCATTCTCATAATTAGCTTCCTCCTTAAGTTTTGGCTAGAAAGGCATTTTTTATAAAAAAAAGAAATTTATCGAAGCTAAAATTTCATCCATTTGTTCAATAAAAACCCAGTATTCCTCATATATGTGGCCTTTGTCGCTTAATGAATTTGTTGACCAGTCTTTTTATTTATTAGATCCGCTTCCTATATGATATTATTTCCAACTAATAATAGAATGCTTTAATAATAAAAAACTTATATATGCTTTTTATAAAAAAAATCTTACATTTTTTAGTAAAATTTACCCGTAGTGGTTAAAATTCATGATCATGATTTAGAGTCTATTTCATTAAGGAAATAAGATGAAAGAACGGGAATTATGCAGAGGTTTAGAATAATACTAAAAGTGAAGATTGATAGATTTCAAGAGAATATATCAAAAATTATTTTAGTGTTGCAAATTATATTAAGATATAAATTATTTGTATAGGAATCCAGGTATTCTTACAAAAGTTTGCTTACAAAAACTGCGAATCTCACGATTTATGGAACGCATTACAAACCGTTAATATTCGGATGAGCATGTCGTCGAACATTGTAGTAGAAGACTTTGTATCTTCCTGGATTGATCAAGTATCACATATTAATCTTATTAATAAACTAAAGTCGTTTAATAAATTATATAAGCTTTGAAATTTTGTTTTGAAAGGAGTCCGAAATAATCTGACTTAAATTATTGCAAAAAATTATTGTTATTTTAGAAGGGATTTCCTATAGTTCAAATTTCTGATCCCTTTCGGGAAGCGATTGACAATGGATCCGCATTCGCACCATCCCTGCAAATATCTCTTTCTCAAACAAAGTTTTCATCTCAATTCACAACGCAAGGGTCAAGTATGAAGTCGTTATACAAATCTCAATGGAAGATTCCTATTAAAATTTGCTATGGAGATGATACTAAAGAAACTCAAATTGAAACCGTTTGGCTTAATAATGCATCAGGTTATACAGCATCTGTAATGGATCGTTATTCAATTATTTTATAGAAAATGGTGCAAATTTTTTATATCAATTTATGAATTAAGCGGAGATTACTTTGGATCTGACAAGTTTAATTTTGAGATTCTAAAAGGATTTAAGGCTAGAGATAAGAAAAAAAGTTTCTCATTTGTTATTTTTTTAATAATAGCTTTTTACATTTAAATATAGAGTAAAGTCATCATCTTAAAAGTATAAACGACTTTGTTACCGCAGCGCATTGATAAAAAGTGGATTTTTAAAAGAACCAAAGTGTGATCATTGTTTATAACAGCAAACCATAGAAAACTCAATAATCTTTGTTGTTTATTTACAATTTTATTACTAAATATATTAGTTCATCATCGCCTTCCTTACCATAATTTGGGGACTTTTTGGATTAAAGGAAATTTGCATTACTCCGGTTACTATGTCGTTCAATACGGGATCCATGTATGGAATGCCCTAATATCAAAATTAAAAGAAAATCAAAATTTATTAAATCCCTTGGATAGAGCTGAAATCATAAATAATTTATGGCTTCTTCAGGAGTATGTTTACACGTTTTTCAAATTAATTCCAAATTTTAATTATTTAGATTTGGCCATATTCCGTTGGTTAATGCGATGGAGTTTTTAATCAATACGCTACCACAACCAGAGGGGGAGAGTATATAAGATTAAATTTAAAAATATATTCTATGTTATTTTCAAGATGGGTTGAGCGAATCGGAAGCATTGCCATTATTATCATTATTGGATTTTTTGCTATCAGTCACGCAAAAGCTTAAGGATGTGGTGACGAACGATGTTAAAGAAAGCTGGAAATCTGTCGTTATCAAATATTTTGTCAAGCCTCTAACTAACAATCTTATTTTATCTAAAGATCTCACGCATATACAAACGTAGGAATATTTTTTAACAGATTCGTTTTATGATTGTTAAAAGTGGTTATCTTCGTTGTTAGCATAGACGTAGCCAGCATCGGAATTAGAGGGGGGGCAATAATGATATAGGGAGGGGCAAAATAATCATTTTTTGAAAAAGCCATAATTTTAATGAATTTCTACAAATTTTTGGATTTAGAGTGGGGCAGCCGACCTTCCCTGCCCCCCATTGATTTCCCTCATAAAAATATAAAAAAATTCTATTTTAATTGGCGTATCTAAAACTTATATATCCAGAAAATGTAAAGCCCTTCTTCAAAATAATATTTAATTATTTCTTTTTTTATACATAGTTTAATGCAAAGCCGATTAGTGAAATTGGCGCTTTACCTGGATCACGGTCCGACAATCAATATGTCACGACTATTTTACCATAATTGGTTAAATGCACCTAGCGCATCTCTCCTAGTAAGTTTTTGAAATAAATTGTTATTTTAAATTAAAATTACATTTGAAATTTTTGAAATTACAATCTACATATAATAATCATAAAAATCTTTCCATTTATATTATTTTATAAATCAACTTAGTTTGATTAAATCTTTTAACTTTAAATGCAAGTAACATAACTTTTAAGCAATCTATAACATTTTAGCTAACTACAAATTTATTATTAATATGAAAATAGGTAAACTTTTTTATTATAAAAAAGATGAATGTTAAAATGTTTAGCCCCCTCCCGACCTAATGTACACAACGCTATTAGCTGGGGTACGATTCGGGAGTGAACAAGATTGGAATTTGATGTTCCACACTTATCAAGCCACTCGCGTACCGTCCTTGAAAAACCTGTTTTTATCCTCATTGGGAACAACTAAACATCAACTTCTTTTGTTGAAGTGAGTAACAATTCAAATTTATTATGAACTTTTCCACTATGATTTAATATGACCTTCTTAAAAAGAGAAGTTTTTTATTTAAAAACATGAAATTTTGAATGTCATTGTATAAAATCGGCGGGTTTGGAATGATAACGTAGGTAGAGGGAAATGGAACGCGATATTTCTGGCTATTATAGCCCATCATCAGGGGAAGAAGGATTAAAAAAAGGGGAGAAGATGAAGTCTTAAAATAGAAAAATGAATTAAAGTGAGTATAAACACGGTGATATAGATAGAGGGCTATAATAGCCAGAAATATCCCCTCTATTTACGTTATCAATCCAAACCCACCGATTTTATACAATGACATTCACTTTAATAATGGATTGAAGTTTCTATATTACATAAATTTTTGTATTAATTTTATGGCAATAAAACAATATCTTTGCATTTTTAGGTTCTTAAATTTGACCATAGATGACAGAGAATTAGTCAAAGCGCAAGATATTATCTTGATATTTACTATAGCCGCTTCCAACCCTACTATGGGATGTAATGAATTGGCCTGGAATTTTATGACAACTCATTGGGCTGTCCTATTTGAAAAGTTGGGTGGAGACAATAGATCCCTTCAAGCTCTTGTTAATAGTGTGGCTTCGAATTTCAATGAAATTGAACAATTGAAATTATATGATAATTTTGCTGAAAAACATTTGTTTCATGTCCCCCAGCGTTCTCTAACACAGACCCGTGAAGCTATAACAAGCAACGTTGGGTGGATTAAAAAAAATTACCATTCCCTTGAACAATGGCTTTTGCATATAAAAGAAATAGTACCATCGACGGTCTGTGATAAATTGTAAATGGCAAAAATCACCTATTTAATTTACCACGATAAAAGTGAAATATATTTCTTTCGTCAGAAAATATACAAAGAAATAAGCATATTCCTTAATTATACTCAATGCCCAGGGCGATAAATTTTATCGCGTGTACATTTCTTGTTAAATACAAAAAAAAAATTTAATTCTATTTTTCAAAATAAAGCTGATTCTCTATGAAATATTTTAATTACCTGTGAAATCTATGTATATTTAAATGTAAATATGCGTTGCTTTTTATTATAAAATAAAGTTCATTATCGATTGTTTTAAAATTTGCTAGAAATTTGTATACGCATGCAAACGGGGAAATGCCTTGGCTAGGCCTGTGACAAATTAAAGCATGCTTTTTGAGAGGAATCGCCATAAGCAACGACTGCTATACATAACGTTGTTAAAATTATTATTGAATGTGTTTTGGGAAAATTTATCATTTTTTCAACGCATTCATTGCTATTATAACATAAATTGTGTGCTAATTAAATGCTTAAATAAACAATCACGATTAAAAAGGGCATTTATCCCACAATGCTTTTACAAAGACCTATGGTTCCATATTGAGCACGTTAGTTGAATTCTACCATTGCCTTCACCTATGGCTTTTGCATAATCAGATATTAGAATGAAATTTAACACTTGCATGCATTGTGAGAATTCGGGCATGACGCGTTTGTATTATGTCTAGACGGCACATGTGAACTACGAATGATGAAAGGTCTACATAAATATAAATATTTCAATCCTTTCCATGAACGTAGCTAGGGACTTGATGGAAATAAATATACCAATCAGAGACCAGAATGCCCGGACCGCTGCCCGAACTTTTTTGTTTTCGGGCGGGCATGATGATAATATTCGGGCTCAATGAGATTTTTTAGATAGTGTATCATTTTGTTACTTTTTTATTTGATCGTATATGGAAAATTATAAAGAAGATTAAGAAACTTTATTTCGCCACCCGTCCCCAAGTTATTTTATATAATTTTTGCCCTAACCCCTCTATTGCCATCAAGTCCCTAGATTCATGGAAAGGATTGAAATATTAATATTTATGTAGACCTTTCATTATTCGTAGTTCACATGTGCCGTCTATACATAAGACAAAAGCGTCATGCCAAAATTCTCACAATGCATGCAAGTGTTAAATTTCATTTTAATATCATTTGATTCTTTTGACAAATCAAATTTGGTTTAACAAAGCTTCCCCAATTCGTAATTCGCCTTTTTTATTCCCTTATCACTCGTCGCTAGCGCTTAGCTATAACTTATTTTTATAATTATGAATTTCCCAACTTTTCTTTTTTTGCTTTGAATAAAAAATTTTATCCATAAATTGCATTTAAATTCCATTGATAAATCATTGTTGTTTTAAAGTAAGTATTAACACAGCACAGATTGACTAATTGAACTAATTCTATTAAGTTTATTTATAGGGAAAAAACGGGTTTAACCAAAAGGGGAGTGTAATTTTATTTATTGTAAGATTATTTATAAAATATTATACGTATACTTTAAATTTTTTATGGACATCGGCTGCATCCAATTAGTTTTGCTTTTATATGATTTGTAAACGTTCAAACATGTTTAACAATTAATCCATTAAAATTTGTGACCTATGAGCGGTTTTGCCAGTGATACATAATATTTAAAAAAAAACTCTTGCCAATTTTTTAGAAAGGCCAAATGCTAACATTTTTTGACCTAGTAGGATTAAAGATTATAAGTTTTATTTGAAAAAATTGAAATATCATTCGACTTTTAAACAATATAGGAAATTTTATTTTATCCGTGGTAATAAAATATTGCTATATTTGTTTTAATCTAAATGCCATTAATCTAATGCTTATTTTTGAATAGTGGTTAAAAATGTGGGATCACATAATTTCGGGCCTAACGGGCAAAATTAATATTACGGGCCGGGTATTTTGAGCAGCCTTAATGTTTCGGGCGGACACTTAGAATGGTTCGGGGAAATGAAGTTAAAAAATTGATCGGGCTGGGTTCGGGCAAAAAATTTCATACAAAGCTGATCTCTGATACGAATGTACATAATTATTTATAAAATTATAAACACGTTAGATAAACAGTTATTAAATAAAAAAAATCTAAAATTGAAAAGATTTAGGCAGCATAATGATATGTCGGCTTGATTGTGGGTCAGTTGAGCCTTGGAACATAGCAAGAAGCTTCAACAAAGACACATAAGTATATTTAATGAAAATTTTTATAGATTTTAATAGAGCTAAATTTAAAAATCTAGGTCTTGGGAAATATCTAAAAAATTAAATTGCTATTTAAAATGCAAATTTTGTTTTTACGTTCAAAAATGATCACAAGTTATAGGAATTATTCTGATTCAATTTGACCGTGAAGGAGCATCAATTGCGTCTTCTATAAGTCAATAGTAGTATTTTAAATATGATTAAATAATAAGAGATAGCAAAAAATATAAGATGAATTTTTATATTTAGAAAAGCCGAAGCAAAGACCGTGAGTATTGGTACAAAAATTAGGACCTTATAAAAAATTTTCTGTTAAACTCATAACTTTTATTACCTCTAAATAATTTTGGCTTAATTACAATGTCTTTTGTAAAAAAAAAACTGAATATTAAGGTATAAATTGGCTAGAAACGGCATCGTTATCAGTCCGTTTTTGAATGTTTATGCTGTAATATTTGTTTCAATGTCAATTATAATTAATTGTACTTTCAAACATTTAAAATGGCATTATTTTAGCCACCCCGTTCTTAACAATATAAATAGTTTCATTTGTATTATTTTATTAATAAGTTTAAAAACTAGTATTTTAACTTTTATCCCAAAATTAAAATATTTTTATGTTTATTTGATAGGGGGTTATAAGTGTAATGTGAGCATCCCTATTAGTGTTGTAAAAACGGCTGAATTTTGTTTGATCAGCCTTTGGTTATAATGGGACTAACGGTCGCTTCTGACCTGTTTTTCAAATTTCGACCAAGCCTAGAGGTGGACTAAGAAAAGTAGACAAAAACCTTGGTCTATTTATGTTGAGTCGACTAAAACCATAAGTCGACCAAAATACCTATGAGATGGGAAGGAACTTAGAGGCTTCCCTCAGGGGGACCGGCAATAAAGGCTGGACAGGCGCGTAGCCAGGATTTTCTCTGGGGGGGGGAAATTATACATCTTTTTGGTAACTTTATTTAAAAAAACAAAATAAACATTTGATATTTTTTTTCGGGGGGGGATTTCCCGTTCCCCCCCCGTCTGGCTACGCCACTGAGACTGGACGATGATAGCTGAAGTAGCTAATATAAGATTTGCTAACTAAGGTAACATTCATAGTGCTTATTAAAAGATCTCATTTCAAGCCTAGGCAAAATTAAATGATATTGAAACCTTTCGGGGTCACCGAGAAATACTGAGGGTAATTAATCTTAATAGTCTTAGACCTAAATAGACACAAAATCAAGGGACTACAGGAGGCGGAGATAACCAGGGCTGGGGCGGTTTTGTAATCATTGATACCATGGGCGTAGCCAGGTTTTGGATTAGGGGGGGGGGCGAAACGTTTAAAAGTTCAATTAGGGGGGGGGGGCAAAACATAATTTTTTTTTAATTTTTCAGGCTTTTTGCATTGAAAAAATCCCCCTGCCCCCCTGACTACGCCCATGATGGATACGACAGAGAACAGACAGTTTACCTAACTGCCTGCACAAGCTCTTCCTAATGTGCTATTGGCAATTTCCTATTCGTTAAAACATTTTCCCGCTAGGCCAAATAGATAAGGACCTTAAAATTTGTTTATTCAAGTAGTTCAAAACGAGCGGCACGTTAATGATATATTATTTCCGAATTGCTTCTTTGCGACTTTGTTAGTAAAACCAAACTGGTTTGACAGATTGGTCATCATAACAGGTATTTAAGGATGATTGAATCAATTAAACTGTTAGAAAATATAATTAGGAGGTCATAAATTGTAAATAATATAAAACAACAACTCGGGCCTTCGGCCCTCGTGGGAAGGGGGAGAAGGGAAGGGAAGAGGGGAAGGGAAGAGGGGAAGGGAAGGGGGGACGACTCATCTGTACTTCGTATAAATGTATCATATTTGCTATGCAATTTATGGGCGAGAAAGGTGGGAAGGGGCGAGAATGCCTATAGGGGGGTATTAAATGCCTAATGATTAATTAATTATTTATACAAATTTTCCATTATAGGCAAAATGTAATATAGGCAAAATGTAATATAGGCAAGGGTTAGGGTTAGATTTAGTGTTTGCTTCTAGTTGCGTATTACATTAGTTTTTATGGCCTTTAGTGATTATGGGTCTAACAAACATTATATTATAAAACAACACAATGTTAAGAATTTGCAGAATTGTTGGGAGAAATTTTTTGTTGAATTTGAACAATTTTTAATTAAAAAAATCAAAAATTTGGCCAATGGTCACTTTTTCTCTATTGGTCAGTACCAACAGATACTCTATAAGTCAATGATAGCCAAAAAAAACGGAAAAAAAAATTTTGATGCTCACTTTGGCCAATGGTCATTTTTTTCCATTGGTCAGCAGCCAGCACACGGTAAAAGTGGATATAAATTCATAAGAGTAAAAAAAACGAAAAAAAAAATTTTCGTATCACATTTTGGCCAATGGTCATTTTTTTCCATTGGTCAGCAGCCAGGACACGGTAAAAGTGGATATAAATTCATAATAGTCAAAAAAAAAACGAAAAAAAAGTTTTCGAACACATTTTGGCCAATGGTCATTTTATTCCATTGGTCAGCAGCCAGCGGACGGCCAAAAAGTCATAATAGCAATGGTAGTAACAGAAACAATCATAATAGTCAAAAAAAAAAACGAAAAAAATAATTTCGATTCACATTTTGGCCAATGGTCATTTTTTCCATCGGTCAGGAGCCAGCGGACGGCCAAAAAGTCATAATAGCAATGGTAGTAACAGGAACAATCATAATAGTCAAAAAAAACGAAAAAAATAATTTCGATTCACATTTTGGCCAATGGTCATTTTTTTCATTGGTCAGCAGCCAACGGACGGCCCAAAAAGTCATAATAGCAATGGTAGAAACAGGAACAATCATAATAATAAAAAAAAACGAAAAAAATAATTTCGATTCACATTTTGGCCAATGGTCATTTTTTTCATTGGTCAGCAGCCAGCGGACGGCCAAAAATTCTTATTATCAATGATAGTAACAAGAACAATCATAAGAGTCAAAAAAACTCCGGGATTCTAACCCCAAAACTAGTTAATTTGCATAGCAATTAAAAGTAAACAACTTTTATTTATGTTTATTATATAACTAGTTAAATTGCATAGCATTAAAAGTAAACAACTTTTATCTATGTTTATTATATAACAAAAACTAGTTAAATTGCATAGCAATTAAAAGTAAACAACTTTTATTTATGTTTATTATATAACTAGTTAAATTGCATAGCAATTAAAAGTAAACAACTTTTATTTATGTTTATTATATAATAGATAATTTAACAAATCTTATATATAACACACCGAGGGAGATAGAGATGAGGGGTGGGGCACCTCTTTCTCATGCATTAATTTAAAAAAGCGATAACCTAATATACCCAATGCAAATAGATAGGGAGGACAACGGACAACGGACAACCAAAAACGAGCCCATAAATTGCATAGCAATTAAAATATGGGCGTACGCAGGTTTTGAATTAGGGGGGGGGGCAATTAAAATTTTCCTGAGAGCAAAAAAAAAAACCTGCGTACGCCCATGAAACAAAACAAGTGTTGGACGACTTCGACATAGTTATGTGTTTTAAAAAATATAATTGTTACTCCTTCCTTCCATTAATTAATTCATCCAACGGTAAACTTGTTTTTAAAACAAAAGTGAACATGGTTTAGGACTACTCATATAATCACAACCACACTCACGTCTTAAAAAATTTATGTCAACTTATAAAAAAATTAAATAAATTTTTTATATATCAAACTTATTAGTGTTAAATTAAATTTACTAATCCTAGACAAAAGAATGTTGTTATTGTTATGATGACTGATGACCGACTGCATTTTTCTTCAAGCTTTTTGATACAATTGGTAGTTTTACAAATATATTTAAAAAAGTTCAATATAATATGTCTTTCAGGTCAGGAGATGGCTTTTAAACTAAATAATAATATTAATAAGTTTTTAACAATATTCTTTATTAATCTAAATCTCTAAATAATTCATTCAAAAACAGCGTTTTTATGTACTATATTTTTTCCCACGCTAAAACAGGTGCAGCAGATACTTTCAACGGGCTTTTTAACTATTTATTTCGATGAAAAATTTGGAATATGCGAGAAACTCTCTCCCATAATGGTTCAGGCCATTAAGCAAGGCATAAAGAAAAGTGTAATGTGTTGAACTTCTTATACTTTATCATTCAGATACGGCAAAGTTGGTTATAATAAATACTTTCTCTGCTTTTAGCATGTGTTTTAGAGTATGACTTTGCATTTTTAGTTCTAGTTTATAAGCTGAGAAATTCCACAAATTTTTCATTTTATCTGGGACAATATTCTTTTCTAAAAGTATGTTATATTTTAAAATTATGATATAAATTTATAAATTTTTTTTTGCAAAATTAGAATACAATTATGTGTGGTTGGATTTTGAAATTATTCATCCTAACTTTGGCTTATTCGCCTTTTCTGCAAGCAGCTAGAAGTCGTTATGTTCCTAAGGTATTAAAGCATGCTTTCAATTTATGAATAAAATAGTAAAACATTCTTTTACAATAACTTTAAAAATTAATTCTTATTTAATTTAGAGTTACTTGATACGGGCAAATAGCATTCGCGATTTTAACAGGGTAGAAAGATTTCAAACCGATCCATTCTGTCCAGGTAACACACATTTATATTTTTTAATTCGTTTATAAAGTATTACTTTAAAACGATTTTTTTCAATGCCCAGAAATGCATCAAATAATGAAAAAAACTATTAATTTTTATTGCGAGTTCTCATTAACAAATGTCTATAACATTGACCAAATTTTACGTTAGAATATAAACATACACAACCGCTTACCCACAATTACAAACTGCCTAAATTACTTTAAAAAACCGTTCGATAATCAAATATCTAATTTAATTTATTATAGACCACGAAACGAGATGTCCAGTAAAAGCGACATGTTGCCCGATGGCGAATCAAAATAATGAATTTACCCACTTAAACTTAACCCAAATTATTCGCCCTGATGAACTTGAAGAGGCCGGAGTCGATTTTTCAAGGCCCTTATCCAGAAGCAATGGAAATTTTCAGTTTCCTTTTTCCTCTAGTTACGGTTGCTGCCCTTACGAAAAGGCTGTTTGTTGTTCGGACAAAATTCATTGCTGCCCCTCGCATTACGTTTGTAACATGAAAGCATCTACTTGCGATAAAAAGATCGAATATGATGAAATCGATTAACCTAATATTATATAAATTAGCTGGAAACGGTCTCAAATTTTATTATTTTTTCGAAATATTTTTAGCTTAAAATATGAGTTATATATTTTGTACCCTTTATTTTTATGTATATAGCTTTTATAGTAGGTAAGCATCAAGTCAAATAAATAATATATGGCTATGCTGTTGGAATATTCTGTTACATGCCTTTAACTCTAACCACGTTTTATTTAGTTGAAATGAACTGATTTTTTATGGATAACAAAAACTGCTTCAAAATAGACAAAATAATTTAGTGGGTTTTGATATATTATTCAATGTCTTTCTCTCTTTCCGGGTGTAAGTAAATTTTCAAAGTTAATGAAATAATTAAATCACTCTCAAAATCAAAAAATATCCCACACAATTCGATTAAATCGAGTTATTCATAATATGAGTTAATGCTGAATCGACATGAGTAAAATTTTTTAAATAACACAACGTCTCCACGCATGAGCGCATCGCGTACAAACAAAATGTTATATTATTTTGAACATTTTCCTCAGTGTTGTTTAACAGAAATAAGCCTTATGATTGATTAAGTAATAGCAGTAGCTTATGTTGAGAGCAACGTAAAGCTTTAAAGATAATGTATGAATTTGTTAATGCCTAAACACAAATGAGTGAATCATTTGTAATTTAGTTAGTTTATTTTATCAAAAATATCTAGTTAATCAAACGAGCTCGACTTTGCTAGAAAAATGTCAAAATTGATTTGGCCATTTCTGGATCGTTGCTAAATTAAACTCGCTTTTTATTGATTAGATTTAATCCCTTATGTCGCCTTTTAAACTTTTAGCCCAGGCTATCGATCAGATTCTAAATTGAGAATTACTTGAAACCGCAGTTATGTATGGTGATGGAATTAATCGGCAATGTTATTTAATCCTTAGTGATTAGTTTTATATTCTATATAACATTAAAGAAAAATTATAAAAGGGTGCCATTTTTTATCTTCCCAAAATGCCTATTCTTCAGATATAGGATTTTATTTTAAAGAATTAATAAACTTATATTATCTATATATATAAAGTAAAGTGTATGTATGTGTGTATGTATGTGGATTAGGGCTAAATTCTGAAACTACCGGCCCGATTCGCGCGAAAATTTAGCCGTAGATGCCCAGGGCGGCCAGGGGTGAAATAGCTTTTTCAGATTCCTAAAATACCTTTTCGTTTTAAAAATATAGGACATTTCCCGGCCAGTTTCATTTATAGCATCATATACAATAATGACGTCATACATACAAGGCTGAAGATTTCTCGAATTAGATATTTAAAATTATATTAAAAATGTTACAGTATGCGGTCAAAATTATTTTAAATAAAATAAATAAAATTTAAATTATGATAATAGCAATTTAACAAAGTACTTTGCTTTATGTGTTTATATTTTGTATTTAGCGTGTTAATTCTTCCTACATTAAGTTCGTGAATTATTTCCCATAGGACAATTATATTTTAATCGCTCATTATATGATCAAGGCATAACGATGAGCATGCACATCACTTATAGTATTGTATTTCAAGAAATAATGTATATAGCAAAACAACGTTTGCCGGGTCAGCTATTTTTATATAAATCGAAATGCGTAATTTAAAAAAATTGAATTTATATTGATTATTTTCAATTCACATCTTGCAACTTATTGACTTTTTGAATGTCATTACATTTTCTATTTATTTTTGTAATATAATTTTATTTTCAATATTTTTTCGAATTTATAATTAATTGAAATAACTTTCGATATCTACACTCTTGTATTTTTGATTTTGAATTTCCACTTTGTAATTCATTCTCCACCCTTAATTTTGTTAGTGCCCATGTTTTTCAAGCCTTTAAGGTATTTTTTCTGTGCTCTATATCAATTATACTATAATTTATGCATTCAACCATTTTTACTCAGTTTCCCTTTATATTTGAATAAGATCATTATTTTATCAGTGATTTAGAAAATGTTTAATCATTTATCTTTTTATGTAATGTTGCAATGCACTTGTTTTTATGATATCCCCGTGGAGTACTTTTCAACAGGTTTCCAATTTTTTAAATATTTATTAGTTTTCGTCTTCTTATAATTTCCACCTCATCTTTAAAATCATATGAAACATTCTTTAGCATAAAATATTTCGCCATTTAAGTTTTAATGTTAATATGATAATTTAAAGCGTTTTAATAGTAGGGGAGAGCGGGGACTAAATAGCCATAAAAAATTAAGTCACGTTTAAAAAAAACTTATAATTTTTTTTATAATTTTCTTATTATTAAATATTTATAGTCTATTTCTACTATAGGGGAAAAAACTGAGAAAAAAGTGCCTATAGTTTTTCCATAAATTGAGTTTAAAAAAGTCTAAGTTGGATTACTAAACAAATTGTTTATTTAATATTGTCATTTGTAAGAACAATGAATAATGGCGAGCACTAGCCCCTCTCCGACTAGCCCCGACCCCTATTTTTAATAATTTAATATGTTATATTGCCAATAAAAATTTAATATTTAAATCGTTTTTATATAAAAAATATTCCTTTATAAGGTACTTAAATTAGTCCAAAATATTCAACCAAAATTTTTTGGCGCAAAATACAAAATTTCAAGGCTACTAATAGCCCCGAAAAATCGTTTTTTTCTATACAAATTTTAAATTTAAATTTTATTTTTTCTAACAAAAATTTTTTACATATACCTTTTGAGAAAATACACATATGCTTTAAATTTTAATTATATATCATTATTATTTGGTTACCATAATTACAAAGATAATAGTAACCCCCGGGCTACGACTAGCCCCGGTCTCCCCTATTTAATTGCCCGGATCAAAGCCACATAAATAGTTATTAAAGATCTGTTGATATTAATTAGTTGATTTATATGACTAGCTGGGTTATATTTATACGATACCTACCTGAAAATGACATGGTTTAGCTGTTTTTCTCGGAGTGTAATCGGTAGACAAGAGCTAAATAAATACAAAACCTTGAAAATTATGTGAGATGGAAGTAGCCATAGCTGCGAGCAGAAAGACATTATTTGAAAAAAGTTCTAGCTTAACGTTGATCTTTCGCTTAATTTTACCTTATAGTGTTAACTATATATTTTTTTAAGACGAAGTTAATAATAAATATTAATTAAAAAGATTAAAATAATATATTTGATTTAGGGTATTTATTAAGGGGGGGGGGCAGAAAATCCTATATATTTGGCAAACTTTAAATACGTTAATATTAATTTCTAATAAGCTTTTATTAGTTAGCCGATGAAGGTTATTCGATTAAAATATAAAAAATGGAGATCAATAAGAGTTTTTCTTTGGACGGTTGAGTTATGCAGGACTTCATTTAAAAGGAATAAAACTTATGATAAACAACTAAGTAATGTTGGGTATTATACATGGGCGCAGCCAGCAATGTATTTAGAGGGGGGCAATAATGATTTAGGGAGGAGCAAAATGATCATTTTTTGAAATTTTAGCCATTATTTAATAAATTTCAACAAATTTTTGGATTTTGAGGTGGCAGCCGCCCCTCCCTGGCCTCCCCCTTGGCTATGCCTATGGTATAATAGGTTTATTAAATATACTTAAAATTGGTTTAAAATTCACAAAAATCATCTAGCGAAGTCTTGGTAGCAAATAGCTAAAAATAGTTAATGCCACGGTTTGGTAAATATATAGTTTCTATATATACAAAAATGTATAAATCGATCAATTTTTAATCAATTACGAATAACAAATCACTAATTTTGAATGTTAAATCTTTGATAGGTTATAGATTAATCAAAGATGCGTTTTACTTGCCAATAAGGTAAATTTAATAACAAATTTTGAAATTTTCTAAAACGTTACTAACTCGTCCTTGTAACCCGAGGAAAGCTTTTGTGCAAAATTTATTGTGCCCTTGAGATTGAGTTAAGGATGCGAAAGATGGATAGATTTATGCAAGACACGTATTTTTTCTGGCAATTGCCATCTTATACCTTACCCTACCTTATCTATTAACCCAATCATCCTTTAGGAGTGTACGCCGCATAAAATTAAATATATATATTAACTCTAGTATATTGCAAAGTTTCAGAACAAATGAATTTTTTCGGAGTTATACTTGTGTTATCAGGAGTTTTTGGAGTCCACGTTTTTGTAGAATCTCGACAGTATGGTGATTCTCAGGTAAATTTTAAAATATATAATGCAAGTAGTTTACAGAATTACTTAAAATTATTTAACACCTCTTAATATAAAAATATAAATTTGTAACGATTTATTTAAAATAATTATCTCATTTGCTTTTAGAGAATTCTATTAAATTTTCACGGATTGGAGAATAGCATTGGATTCGGACCTGCTTTGTGTCCTGGTAAAATTTAGTATTTATTATTTTTCAATCTTCACCTTTAAATCTGTTGAACATTTGATCGATAAATATTAAATTTTTTTAGCGAAAATGACTTTAGGTTAAAAATATTTTTCAATAAAAATTTAAAGTTGGAAAATGTTAAATAAAAATAGACTTTTTTTCCAAAAACAACCTTGTTTTTTAATTTATATTTTGCTTACTTCTTTAATATTAATTTAGATTATATTTGGATCAAAAACAATTTGCCTAATGGATCTCAGCTAAACACAAAAATCTCTTTTTAGCACACTTCACAATCATTTAATTAACCACTTTTCAAACAATAAACCGAACGAAATTTAACGCCATAATACTTTTCAATTATAAAATAAAATTTTATTTAAAAAAACATATTAATCTCTAATTTCCTTAGACGGCGACTCGCGATGCCCAATCAAATCTACTTGTTGCCTCATGAAACGACAAGGTCAAATGGCCAATAACCCTCCGCAGTTAAATTTAACCGAGCTACTTAGTTTGAAGACTTTGGAAAGTGGTTCAGTTAATTTTTCACAACCACTCTCGGCCGATAATGGAAATGTTAGCGTACCCACTCTTTTCGCTTTCGGTTGCTGCCCGTTCCCAAGAGCTACTTGCTGTATAGATGGCAATCATTGTTGCCCTGAAAATTTTAGATGCAATCTCCGGACTTCGAGTTGCGATATAAGAGGAAGAAATAATTATTATGACAATTAAATGTAGTGTATCTTTTAATTGCTAAATAATAACGCATATAACTAAAATACAATAATATATTAAAACATTTGTAGGCTTATTAAATAAATAGATAAATGAACCTTTTGTTTTGTATTGTTTAACGGTATTCGATGTAAATCCTATATTAATTAAGTACTTTAAATGTCCTTTTGCTAGCCTTACAGGATTTTATAGTATTCTAATTGAATGGACTATTAAATTCATAAAAGTACTAACCTACGACAAATATATAATTTATTAAATATCTTTTTTTTCTATTATAAAAAATTAAGATATAGTTTGAGGTTCGTAAGTTAACAAGCATAGAAAATCATCTTCTAAAATTACAAACAACCTGCTGTTAATAAAAAAATATGTTTATAACACTTTATTAAAGATTGAGTAAAAAAGTTAGCAAAATTATAGTATTTTTTATCATTTGATTATGGAGGCCTAAAAGTGTAACTAATTATTTAAATAAATTTTCTGATTAAAAGCAAGGCTACCAAAGGCATGACATATCTTAAATATTAATTGTTTTTATAAACTTTTTGGATTTTATAATTTAGTCATAATGTAATTTATAAAATTTGTAGTAACTATATAATTTTCAAGATCATTTTAATATTCTACATCTATGAAAAATGCATATAAAAAAGCTTATTTGTAAAGATTGACACTTTATGTACAATATTTTCATTTAATAAACAATCAATTATCACAATATAATTCATTAGTCGCAATAAGTAAAAACTTTTTACATAATTTGGAAAATATACAATCCAATTCGTTATTCAACTATAAAAAAAGGCAAAATTGCTAAAAAAAAATATGTAGAAATGATTGAAGGCGCATAAAAAGGACTTAGAATATCACATTGATAAAAGTATATAATTAGACTAGTATTCGTAAAACGGGAACAATTGCGATAAAAATCATTGTAAGAGATTTGCAGTTTATTCTATTAGCTGAATTTTGTATATCCGCAGGTACGAAAAGTACCGTATCGATAATATTAATGTAACCATTTGTCGTTTCAATATCGGATTGCAAAATTTTAGCCTGGGCACTTCCATATGTTATCGTTCGTTCTGTGATTAAGCAAATACACTAAATAAAATCTCACAAAATCGATATAAAATATAATAGCTTTTTTAACTTATGATTTATGTTATCAGCGCGCGACAATACAATTCAATTGGCAAAGCAATCTAAATATTAAAATGAGTTTAATTAAGTGTTTGATGAATAAACTTTTCAGCCTTATCTCTAGGCTATTTTAAACATCGGATGGAAGCAGCAATTTAAGCAGGGATTAAAAGAGAAATGCAAATGAGGGTAGGAGAACTGGCTACTTCCATGTTTGTACTTGTTGTTTTAAGCTTGTAAATGTATCTGCAAAAAGTAGTTACTCTAAGAGTTTATGGCGCAAGGGTCAATTCTGGCCCATGATTTACTTACAATTTTAGGCTAAAATCAACATTGTAATAGTTTGGCCTTATAAGTGACTAGTTGAAAAAGCGTAAAAAAAGTTGTTCAGGCGCAAAAATAAAAGGATTCTGGCCTCGGGTCGGAGTCACACAAAATTTCTAACAGCGGTCATTATTTCTTTTTCGGCAACAATTTTTATTCTAACCAGAAGTACTTTTAAAAATTCTGGCGGGTAAGGTGCTAGTCGCCCCCCCCCCCCCAAAAAAGGAATTTAGGACTCGGGCCTAGGGTTAGACAAATTAAGTGTAAACATTGGTCATCATTTCTCTTGAAAAACAATTTAAAATTTAGGCGTGCCGGGCACTAGGGAGCATACTATTATAGATTTTGGCCTCTGTTCAAGGTCAGACGAATTAAATGCAAACAGCGATGATCATTTATTTTTAGGGCAAAAATTTAGACAGTTTAGTAGTTTTCGATTATAATGCATCAAGTTGGACAAAGGTCAAATCATTTAGATTTCGAATTACATATAATGATAATAATTAATCCAAACCTATTTAACTTTAATTACCATTAGTCCAGGGATTAAGGCTTAATTTCAGCTTGTTCCTGTTTATGTTGTCATATAATTGCTCTGTAGCTCTGTCGTTTAGTGGAAGTGCATAATCCAGTATATGATTACGTAAAAGCTTTGATAAATAGACATATTATTAGCGTTTAGTAAAACAATATTTCATTAATGAAACCTAAAATTATTGAATATAACCTTAACCCTGCATTTAAAGAAATTATCCTAAAATCATACCCACAAATTCCATGCGTAAAATTCCCAGTCATGCAATATCTTATCAAATTATTCATACACCTTACATATTGCAACTTGGACGGGTAACGACCAAGTAATGTAAATTCGTAAGTGCAACTCGATTTAAAGCTTTGAAAGGCTTTATTATTGGGCACAAAGAATGTCCATTTCTTATTGCCCCAAAAAAGTTGTGGTTTAAATAGAATTTCTCCCTTGGCAAGCTCTATCAAATCCCTCAAAGTTCTGTTACAAGGATCATTTCAAAACCATTGATATTATAAAAAAAACTAAATTTTAAAAATTACAGAAAATCTAGTCAATAGATGGCGAGTTGCATGTTAATTAACGTCTTAGTCATCCTTTGAAAACCGAAATATATTTTAATTCCTATACCACAAACCCTAAAGTTTAATTAACTAAGCAGCTGATCCTTAAAAAACTGAAAATAAAAGTTGAGCTTTGACTAAAGTTTTTATCTTTGAGTGACTTTCTTACATATCTCATTTTCGAAGGGTGTGATTGTAGGATGTGAATTTTATCGGAATAGTGGTTAGCGAATTGCATAAAAGCTTCAACGCTTGGCATGAAATATGTATAACGATTGTGCGTCTGAGAAAAGTCGTCGGTGGCATAAGATTCAAGGATCATGACATACAGGTGACTTAATTAATATTAGAACTGTTATAAAGCTATAATAATATTTTAAAGGAATAAAAAAGCTACACTGCAATTTATCTTGAAAATCTTAATTTAAATAATTTGTGATGTAAGAAAGTGTTAAACCTTACGCTATGATGTACTAATAGATAAATAAGGAAAAATATGTTTTTTTTATTATATTATAATTGACATATCTCTTTCAAACCATGCTTAATAAGTGAATGTTTAGCTTAATAAGTCCAAGTCAGATCCATCAAAATGTTGTTATTTATGATAGTGTAAGAATGTCTAGATAGGATAATATTAATTTGATAACACAGCTTAAATCAAAGTTCTAATGTTATAAAAATCATAAACTTAAATGATAATCAATGATATTACGTTAATTGAGGACTGTGTTGGATATAACTAAAGGCGTCTAAAAATGGAAGACCCAGAACGGAATCAATAATATGAACGATACCATTGGTAACGCCAACATTGGGTTCAATAATATAAGCCATCACGCCACCACCCTTGACAAAGGTATCTTTAAACAAAAATATAATATATGCTTAAGTAATTAATTGTTTCAAAACACTTGCGCTTAATTTTAATAATAATTTCAAATAGTTAAATGATTAAAGTAAATTTAATATATACTGCTGAAATTAAGTACGTCCATATATGAAGATAACATTGATTTACAGTTGTACAATTTAAAAGAATATTTATTCGCAAAACTGTAGTTTTGTTTTCTTACATTTTGGCTAAAAATTGTCATACCTAAAATTAATACGTGAATTATTTATTAAAAAACTTATATTTAATCTAATAAAGAAACGGGGGTTTATATTTTGAATGTTGTTATATACAAAACTTTTACAAATCAAAATACATTAATTAATAAAAAGTGCCACAATAAGCATTATGCAAAAAAATTATTCAGCTTTAGGATATTGATAGTCCCATGGGCGTAGCCAGGGGGTGGCAGGGAGGGGCGGCTGCCCACCTCTAAATCCAGAAATTCATCAAAATTTAATATAATAAAGGCTTAACTTTTATAAAATTAACATTTTGCCTCTCTCTTAAAAAGTATTGCCCCCCTCAAGTTCTAATCTTGGCTACATCCATGGATAGTGTGGTATACTTCCTTTCCTCCCCCCACCACGCGCTCTTACGTGTGTGTTATTCCTTCCCCATATATTATTATTTACATCACGCATCATTGCATTTTGTATCCGCGTACACAACGCGCACTGAATCGATAAATCTTATATATAAAAATGAAACTATGTATGTGTGTATGTATGCCGCCACCAATTTTGGAAAACTACCAGACCGATTTGGCTCAAAATTTTACAGTTTATTCCTGACACTCCGGAGCGTGTTTTAAGATTTGTTCCAGCCAAATCGGTCCAGTAGTTTTCGAGTTTTTTTTATACATTTTGACGTTTAATCGAATGTCAATCAAACGCACCCTGCGTATCTATCGTTTGTAGTGTGATAAATGTAGGCATGTGCTGTTTTTACGATTTGAAACATTGAGTATCAAAGTCATTTTTTTGCTTATTTTTCACGTCAATTATTAATTTTATTATTATAGGACGGTCGTGTCCCCTCCTGCGTGGCTAAATAAATTAAAAAATCTAATTTTGTCATTTTTTGCGCGTTAAATAAGAAGAAAAATTAAAATTATTTTAACAAATTGCCAATAAATATTGATAAATCTCAGTTCTTCGAACATTATTAAGTTCAGAATTAAAAGTTTTAGTCAGAAACAAATAATTATAATTATGATATTGTTTCTTTATTACAAAAAATTAAAAAAAATTGCTTGAAGGGCCAGGGGGCCAACGATTTTCCCCTTGGGGGGGGGCATGGGGCCAGGTTTTCTCTCTTGGGTGGGCCTAGGCCTTGGACCCTCTTTAACTATTGTTAAAAATTTTTGCATAATAAACCCTTACCAATTATATTTGATATATTCTTAATCTATTGAAATTTATCTATAAGATGATATATATTCTGCTAATAAACCCGGGTAAATGGCAAAACAAAGTTTGCCAGGTTGGGGGGGGGCCTTGGGCCAGACTATGACCTCAAAAAATACCATTTTGTAGGTCTCTAGCGATAGCTTTAAAAAAATGTATCCAAAATTTAATGATTAATTTTTGATTATAGGTAAATTTGACTCAAAAAAATTTCCTTGAGGATGGGGCAAAGGTGCAGAACAAAGGTGCAGAATTTTGCTCAACGTTACACTTTATCTTAAAAATATTAATTATTTGTTATTTTTCGTTAAATAAACTATATGCGTATCCGTATCCGCCTTTTGTTCTTCGGACATTATTAAGTTCAGAATTAAAAGTTTTATTCAGAAACAAATAATTATAATTATGATATGTTTCTTAATTACAAAAAATTAAAAAAAAATGCTTAAAGGGCCAGGGGGCCAAAGATTTTTCCCTTGGGGGGGGGGCATGGGGCCAGTTCTCTCTTGGGTGGGCCTGGGCCTTGGACCCTCTTTAACTATTCGTTTAAAAATCTTTGCATAATAAACACTTACCAATTATATTTGATATATTCTTAATCTATTGAAACTTATCTATGAGATGAAACATATTCTGCTAATACACCCGGGTAAATGGCAAAAAACGTTTGCCGGGTTCAGCTAGTTATATATATTCATTGATTAGTTGGTTTATAAATCTCGAATGATGTAAAGGCGAAAAGAATAAATTATATTGTTCCGCTCGCGATTGAACCTTTTTTTACGTCTAGCAAGACATCGTTTTATTAAATAAAATTGGAGCTATAGAGCTGCATGAAATATATTTATTAGAGATCTGCAACGGGCCATTTTTAGAACGACGCTCCGCCCGTATCCGTTTTGAAAAATTTAAGGTCTGCCCGAACCCATCCTAATTTTTTACATTTAGGGCCCGCCCATATCCGTTTAAAATACTTACATGCCAGTTCCTATTTTTTAGGCACTTTAGCCACTGTCCGTTAGGAAAAAATATATAAAAACTAAGGCCTGAGCTTTTAAAGGATTTTTTACGGGTTTCATAATTCTAGCACCTTGATCGTAAAAATGTGAATTATAATATTTCTTAATTATTAACTCCAAGTGATGTGGTTTATTCTATATCACATTTTTAATATTATTCCCTGATTTTTCCTTGCTTAAATGGGGATGCTAATAAGACTTTTTGAAGATAATTATCCATGGGCGTAGCCAGGTTTTGGATTAGGGGGGGCAAAACGTTTAAAAGTTCAATTAGAGGGAGGAAAAACATTAATTTTTCCAAGTTTTTGCATTGAAAACCCCCGGCTACGCCAAAGGCAATAAGAATATTCCTAAATAAGCCATAGAATATTAAAACACAATTGCTACTTCCATATACGGATCAATGCTATTGGTTTAGCTTAGAATTCATATAATATGTATTTCTGTCGTAATAATATTTGTTTCAAATAATAAAAAACATTAAGGAAAATAATAAAAGGTTGCAGAGCTTGCTCATACATAGAAATGTGATAATATAGCTTACATCCACTCATTTGATTATATACGGTAAAACGTAGCCTTTGTCCATCTTGCATGGTCGGTACTTCGGTTTCATTAGTTACGTCGGTCGTTAATATCTTTTGATTTTCTACCATGTGCAACTTGAGGAGCTTGAGTTTGTAGAATTTGTAAATCATTAAGCATTTTATCAAATCTCTAAGTAAATACGGATATTGTAATTAATCCGAAATTTAAAAAGATACCGAAATTCAAAAAGCCGGAGAAAAGTATTGAATTTTGCATTAAATTTAATAACGAGTGATTGAAAAAGATTTAATTCTTAATAAGATTAACTTGTTGCATCGCCTGTGGGTTGCCTTGAAATCTGTCGCGAAATATTTGCGGGGGGATTTTGCGAAAGGCTTCATCGGTTGGTGCAAATATGGTCATATCCCGACCGCTCTCCACTAAATAGCGCAGAACTTCCGGATTTTCTCGCAAAATTCGATTGAATTCCCTGATAATTCGAGCATAATAGCATTTATACGTGTGAATAGCATTTGGAGAGGGTAAATATGATAATGTTATAAAACTTTTAGTCATAATTGTTTCATCTTTGGTATTCTAGCTAAAGTTATGTTTAAATGATAATTGAATCTAGAGCTATTAGAATATGCTGAAATAAAATTACGATAAATTTCTTTGTGGCTGCAAGTAAAGGCTCATAGGTTGAAAGATGAAGGCTAATATATTGTCGACAATGTGAACGACCCCGTTGGACAAAGGGATATCGGGGATATCTATTTTAGCATAAACACTACCGTCCAGTATTTGGTCAAACCTGGATGTGGATTCACTTACCACGTAATCTAACATATAATTTAACAATAGATGTCTCAAATAATATATTAATTATCATGTAAGTACGGGATTGCAAAATTATGAGTGTAGTTTGAATTAAAGTTCTCTGTTAAACTAAGCCCCATTAAACTTAATTTTAGGGGATCGAGAAAGGTTTTGGCTTATTATTCAATCCAAGATCTTAAAACAATCACGTCCTATAAAGGTATGTATGATCGGCATCCCTCTGCTTACACTATTATATATAATACTTTTAATTTAGGGCCAAATTTCTAGTAAAAAACTGTTTGAGTAAAATATTTAATGTATTTCCGACACCTAAGCCAGGTGGTAATCTAATTATACATTAATGTTTTTCACTTTTCATAAAAACATTCTTAGTCTATGAAAGTATATTATACTGATTATTATTTTATTGAGATATATAAGTCAAAATGTATAAATAGCTCTCATCTTTATTCGTATTACGCGTTCTTGAGTATATCTTACAAAACAAGAGACTTTTTGAAATATTTTTTTTTAATTTTAAATGAGGCGCTTGTATATAAAGTATCAAGACTGGCTTGAGTATGTTTTGATCACTATTTCTTATATAGATTTGTTATAAATAAATTATTATTTAATTACTATGAATACAATATGACCTGCTTTCCTTTTATATATGACTATTTATGGCGGTCACACCTTTATTGCATATTTAGCGATAACTCGCCGAGATATGCATCTCAACTTCTCAACTTAAAAACTACTACTTTTATAAGATTAAGAAGTATAGAAGAACTTGAGACTAAGGCCTAATCAAAAAAATAAGATGCGAAATACCAAATTATTTTTATAAGTATTTATTAGAAGTAAAGATTGAATTACGTAATATCATACTTTTTTAACACTTGTATATTATTTTAGACATTATGGGGATTATATTAAATTTCGTAGGCACTGCTTTTGAAAATACACCTTTTAAAATAGAACAAGTTATGATTGCGCCTTTTAGGCAGGTAAGCAAACAATAAAGATATATATTAATATTTTATTACAATCAAATGGAGCATAATCCAGGCTACCACTATTGATTGGACCATACTGGGAACCTGCTCCAGGAGAATTGGGGTAGGGATTTAAGTTAACCCCTGGGTTGTAGGGATCGCTGTTAAAAGGATTACGATTCAATGGGATCCTAGCAATATTTCCTTCAGCCAATTGAGGATTTTGCCTCATCAATTCTTCTTCCTGTCTTTGCTGATCAGCCTTATAGAATCATGGGAAAATCACACAATAAATTACGGCTATATTTTAGAGTTTGTTGATCATTTATTATCAGTTCTAATGTGTAATATGTAATTGTTATGGATTTGATATAACGCCCTGCTTTCTTATTGTTTTCTCTAATCTGCCATTTGAAAACTAAATATCTATAAACTGAAATAATAAACACCAAAACTCATCATTTGCCGAAAATTCTAGTTTTACTAAAAACAAGTGATTCCAGGCTATAAGAAAATAAATTATCTCTTTGGTTCGCCATTTTAAATAACTTAGGGTTATTACTGATGTTCTAAAGCCGTAAGGGGGATTATAGGGCGAAGCTTGGCGCTTTTGCTTTGTCGAGCTCACTCCAGCAGTTATTGTGTCATTCTTTTGATTTTGAAATTTATTATTCATTGACCTATATCTTCTTGGACCAACCCCGGGTGGTGGAACGTATGGCTGAGATTGATAATTGTTAGATTGAAATTGAGAGGGTGGTAAACGGTGGTCCAGATTAGCACCACTCCTGATTATAATTGAAATCTTTAATGTCAAATTGACTAACCGATTGATTATAAGCATTAGAGCAAAGAGATACTAAACGTATAAATTAAACAACTAAGGTTGAATATATACCTGTGATAGCTATTTTGATCATAATTGCTTGTTTGGTATGGGTATCTGAACGTGGGTAGACCATGTGAAAGTTAGTAGAGATTAAAGCGTGAAAGAAATGTTAAGGAATAGTATTATTCTGCAAGAAATTTTTCTAATAATGTGAAAATAAAATAAAAAGAAAACTGAATAAGGAAAGATTAGAAGCAAATTTATATAAGTCTTTCATTTTTTCTAAGTAATAAGAATTAAATGTCAAGCTTTTTATCGTATTCGTGCGAAAAGGAATACGATTTAAATAAGAAGGTCCAGAAGGGAAGAGTTATTAGGAATTAATTGGGGGAACTTAAAGGAAAATTGGGCCGTAAAACGATAAATTATTGGGGGATGGCCGGGCCGCGAACAGGCTCACGCGCGTACGCAGAAATATTTCTCAACTGTCTTTATTACATGGCATTAATATAATCACAACCAAGAAAATATATAATAATTAAAAGATCGCAATGTCAAAATCGCATACGATAAGATGCGTATATCGAAAATCACTCACGCGTAAGAAAAATAACAAATACGTATCAGCGCGTCGGGGGGGGGGGGTATACGCGTACTAGAAATTAAATGTAAAAGAATAATGGTCTACGCTATGAGTGTACAACGTGTAAGATCAAAAGATTGTACCGCGTGTTGAACTCTTAACTTTAATTTTTGAATAAGATGAGATGAGGGGGGGGGGGGGGGTGTGTGGGAAGACATCTTCATCATCGTATCTCTGGATACGCTAATTTCATTCTTCGTGTATGGGTACACGACATCTTTTCCTTTTAAAAGTCGAAGACTTAATGTATTTTCGATAGAGTTCTAAGAGCTCAGTGCAACTATCAAGGCGGCGTTATTAACATTATAAATTTCAAACATCTGGCATCGAACACCAACTCTGGCCTTTGCTCACACGACGACTGATATATGTAAAAATCAGAGATAAAAAGGCAACGTCATGACTAACGGATTTTTCTTCCAGCTCTGTGACTCACCTAGCAACAGCCTTGACAAAACTTATAATTAATATAGATTGTAAACTGCTATCTTGAAAATTATCCTTTCTTGCCCACGAGCAGACTGTCAAATACTAGTCAAAGAAACTGCGGGGGGGGGGGGAATTTTAATATTGGTTAACAATATAATTTTCATATAATAAATATATGTAAATAAATCAAGTGTATAATTCTGTCTTACAATAATATTTTAGCGGCACATTAAGAATTTAGGCCTTGAGAATTAGTTAGGGATGATTCTGCATAATTGATATTTTGAATAAAATCAGTTTCGGGATCTTCATTCGTTCGAAGAATTCCGCCATATGTTCTCAGACATATTGGAATTTCCACTGAATTATGTTTACGGTTTAAATTTGGTAGCCAATTGTTCGAAGGAATTGTTTTCTTCCTCCGTCTCCCAATATTTCCGAATCATGGATTGGTTCGATTGTTTTAGTAGAATAATCTTATCCGATATCCCTGCGCTGTGACGGTTGTTCATGGCAAACGGGATTGGAATAATTTTATTCAATATCCCTGCACTGTGACGATTTTTCATGGCAAACGGGATGTTCCTGGAATAATTTTATCCGAATAATTTTATCCATTCCATTCAGAAGAAGGGGGGGGGCGGCAATTTGAATTCCAAATTAATTTTTCTGTATAAATTATTTCCTTTTTCGTTTTGTAGAATAATTCCTGGTTTCCTCCATCGGGCGTGAGTAGAATATCTGACACCAAATATCGTATTCGTGCGAAAAGGAATACGATTTAAATAAGAAGGTCCAGAAGGGAAGAGTTATTAGGAATTAATTGGGGGAACTTAAAGGAAAATTGGGCCGTAAAACGATAAATTATTGGGGGATGGCCGGGCCGCGAACAGGCTCACGCGCGTACGCAGAAATATTTCTCAACTGTCTTTATTACATGGCATTAATATAATCACAACCAAGAAAATATATAATAATTAAAAGATCGCAATGTCAAAATCGCATACGATAAGATGCGTATATCGAAAATCACTCACGCGTAAGAAAAATAACAAATACGTATCAGCGCGTCGGGGGGGGGGGGTATACGCGTACTAGAAATTAAATGTAAAAGAATAATGGTCTACGCTATGAGTGTACAACGTGTAAGATCAAAAGATTGTACCGCGTGTTGAACTCTTAACTTTAATTTTTGAATAAGATGAGATGAGGGGGGGGGGGGGGGGTGTGTGGGAAGACATCTTCATCATCGTATCTCTGGATACGCTAATTTCATTCTTCGTGTATGGGTACACGACACTTTTAAAACTATTTAAAAGGGAGTCAAATAATAGATTATAAAACCATAGTCAAATCATTAGTAACAACGGTTTTTTTAGCTGTTATAGGCAGACATGAGCGTAACCAAGGGGGGAGGGCAGGGCCAAAAATTTGTTCAATTTTCGTAAAACTAAAGTTTTAAAAAATATTTTGCCCCTCCCTAAATTATTACTGCCCCCCTCTAATTCCGATGCTGGCTACGTCTATGTAGGCACAATAAAATAGTCATGCGATTCAGTCTTGCTATAAAGGATCTCTATAAAAAAATTCTTTTAAAATTCCGTATAAATTAATTACCGTTTATTAGTCTAATATAATTTGATATTGTGACCAACAAATAAACGATCAAATTATATTATTCGAGGCGATAATACCTGTTATTATGGCTAGCACCAAAAATAGCTCCCGGCTGGGTAGATTGATCTCCATAGCCCGGTGTCATATAATTTCTTTGATCTTGGATTGGATGGTTTGGGGTAAAACCAGACAAGAGGCCCTGTCCGGTGTGGTGTTGGTTGTTATAGCCATTGTAATTTGCATTATATGAATTGGGATTGGATGGGCACTGTGCAGATCCAGCCATTCTAGGATCGCAACCCCAATTTAATGTATTATGCCAGGGTAGCAATGGTTTATTTCCAAATCCTCGCTTTTGAATGTAAAGCTTTAATTGTCCTTGTACTTGTCCCAACCCGGTAGTATAGCGATTTCCATTTCCCAAAACTCGGGTGAATAGAACTTGGTTAGGAATTATGTGGGCTTGGAAAAGCTGTAAATATTAACATTATTACATAATATTTGGTACTTTTGTTAACAGGGTTTCCTCCAAATACATAATTTCTTAATTTAATAAAGAAAGGGAGGGGGTGATTATATGAAATAACCCGGCAAAAATCAGTTAAAAATTTTTCCTAAAAATTTTCCTGTCTAAGAACGTCAAATTTTCTAGAGTCCACTTTAAAGTCACAATGATTCAAAATCGTTTATATTAAAAGTACACAAAATTTTTTATTTCCCTTCAATGAATTACTTAATACATATTATTTTACACATTTAGGGAAGTTATCAATATAGATGGCACCGATGGTGCAATATATATACCCGATTAAAAAGATTACGATCTATAGTTGGTATCTTTTGAAAGGCTCGATTACTAGGCAAGAAAACCGTAAACTGTTCCTGTTCACGATCTAAGGAGCGCATAATTATTTCGTTAATCCCCAGGCTATTTAAAGTCCTAAAGAAATAAGTAAGTTATATATAAAACGAAATCTAGAAAAACTAGCACAACACTTTTTTTTAAATTTTAAAAATATGAATCTATTTTCAGGGTTATGTTTTGCTATGCTCTTACGATAGATCTGGAGTTTCTTGTATGAATTTTCTAACTGTCGTAGATCGACCGAGAGGGAATATAACTCGGTCAATTTTATGCAACATACCATTGCCTTTTTTGGTACCGAATTGAATAATTTTGGCGGAATTCATGTAAAATTCCTATTTTAAAATTAAAATTTTTATTAATTGAGAAAATTAGTTTTTGTTTTGTAAAATTAATTACATAATTGCCAGCACTAGTAGCAGGAAAGGGCTGATAACCACCGAACCCATATGGCTGAGGACCGCCAAAGGCATTTAATGGATTCGAACTGGCCCCTACACTATTCCAGACTTTACCGTAACCCAATGTTTCGTAGGATTTATTGGGGTTTGAAATCATGATCTCTGACGTCAAAAGTCCTTTAACTGTATGCAAATATATTAATTTTATTATTATTGATCAAAAATTTAAAATGTAAATCAATATCCAATGTCTGAGGTTAAATAATATTCCGTATTAATAGTCAAAAATGATATCCTGCAGCTTGAAATTTTAAAGTGGGCGACATTTGATGTTTTTAATGCGTAACTCTTTTATTAGCAATGTGTGAAAGGAACTCATATAAATTCTTAGTAAATGTGATATCTTTTTTAAATATCAAATTCAATATATTATCATATTTGTTAGAGTAAAAAAGCTTTTTAAATTAGAACAAGTATTTTTGAATGACACGAGAAATCACATGGAATAAATAGCTTATTTTCATATCGGGTGTGAAACTTCATTTTAATCATTCATATAATCAATTTTAAATATATTAGTATTTATAAAAATGATTTTGATTTTAGGAAAAAATATTTATGTTTGTAAAAAATATAATTGTATTTAAAAGTAAATACCAAAATGACCCCTCAGCGTGTAAGAGTCAAGTTTGAATGATGGATTGAGGCGACTGGCTAAATCTACGGCCATGTCATTTGGAGCCAATACCGTCAATTGGATGTTTGGGTCAGAAAATTCCCTGTACAGACCTTCGGCGTCTACCGCTCCTTTAAACTTAAAAATTACGCGTAAGATGTAGTAAACGCTCAAATGTGAGCCATGATGAAAAGATTAATTAAAAAACACTTAAATGTAATTGCTGTTTTAAAAATCATAAATTTAAAAGGAATTTAACTAGATTACTGAGCAATTTTATTAAATAACTGAGCAATTTATTGTAACTGTGCAATTTTATTGTTATAAATAAAACATCTGTTGTTTTTATAAAATCTAGCATTTTAATCTCAGGTCACTATTGAAAATATTTAGTTTTAAAGCCACAAAAAATCATGATTATTTGAGTTAATTTAAACACATACTAGTCATTAAAGAATTTGTTTCCATAAATCTAGCACGATTTTTGTACCCTTAAAGGTGTGTCAATTATATTAAATTTATTTTTACGAAGATTTGAAAAGATTATTAAATTAAATGATTTCTTACCAATCAAACACGTATTTACACTCTTTCTTAATTACGACATCATTTGGTCAAAACTTATTTTTTAAATCGTTTCTCTAATATTTGTTATTTTTGTTATTAAGATTTTGGCATTTCGTCATCTTTAACCGAAATTTATGGAATCATCGGTTATGGGGTGAAAAGTAGTCTGGGTACGAATGTTGTCAATCGAAGGAAAATTTACATAAGTTATAATTTTTGATGTAAGTTCAAAAATCTTTAAAATTACACACAGGTTTTTAAAGACAAATATACATGCAACCACTGCAGCGATAATGATTTTTTTAAGTTTAAAATTTATATACAAGCATTATATATCAAGTTTTAATGAACGGAATAAATTCTACTTAATTTTGTCAATGTAAATTACATGGGCGTAGCCAGAATTGAGATTAGAGGGGGCAATAATGATTTAGGGAGGGGAAAAATGATCATTTTTTTAAATTTTAACCATAATTTTAATAAATATTAGCAAATTTTCGAATTTAGAGGAGGCAGCCGCCCCTCCCTGCCCCTCCTTGGCTACGCCCATGGTAATTATAAGCATTATAAGCCATTTTGCAAAGATGTATGCCATGTTATTCTTTTATTGATATTATTTTTCGCACCAAGGTGATAAATTTATTACTCGAGCAAAAGTGACTTATCAATTGTCACTTCCTTGGCACATATTTCAAATATGTTACATATTATAAGCCTTAAATACGCCCTTTGTCCAATTTAAATTGCAAAAACCTTAAAAATCCAACCATCTAATTAGCGAACAAGTTAAACGAACATAGAAATGACCAACAAAACTAACATATAAATAAGCAAAAGTTGAAAATGAATCTACATAACTCACTATGAGAAATTGGATATTTTGAGCCGTAGCAAATAACTTATATACTATTACGACTAAAATCTCAAAAATTAAATTTAGTTACAATAATTTTCACAAATGTATAAATAATTTAATAGTAATTGTGAGAAGTTACCTTAGATAACTCGGGGTCTGCACTTATTTGTTCATAAACATTTCCCCCTGATCCGGGCACGAAAGGGGGCAAGGGATAATTGATAGGCTGATAAGGTCCGTACGCTTGAGGTCCACCACCGAAGCCATCGGGCATTATTTGTGTTCGCACGAATGTTGTTAACGATAAAAGGCAAAAAATTGTCGGAGTAAAAAGATTTCGAACATCTCGGAATTCACACATGGCCTCTGGAATAAATCTGAGGCAGTTGGTAAAAATAAGCGGATAATTTATGTCAACTTTTAAGATGTGCTGAAGTATAAAATTTCGTTGTTATTTGTTTTTGTATAATTTTTTCATACGACTTAAACTTCTTCGTATTAAGTATTATAGCCTTATATTCGTGTTTATGAAAAGGGGAAGTTATAACATAACGTGAATGAGGAGGTATAGGCTATGTGATTTGTGAAATAAATGTCATGGGTACTAAATGGAGAAGGTAAGCGGGGTTGGTGGGTACCCATAATAATACTCATAGACGATGACATATATTTTGCCGGCGGGTATCAAAATACCTTAATATTTATAAAATGCCCTCCCCCCCCCTACGTTTTGCATTGTTGATGTGTAAATGGGGGGGGGGACAAAGTTCCGATTATGTCTAATTTCAAGGTATATTCTCCGCACTATATTAAATGCTTTGGGACTAGGTTGAGCAGCGAGCAATGAAAAATTAGTGTCAATCTTAGGCATCGCATGATGCACCGACTAAAATAAATCAATTAACATGGTGCTAATTTCGTTATCATTTGATTCGTTGATAAAGCTCAATGATCAGTCATAGCGTAGGCTCCTCGTCATGTAAAAATGTCGTGGTGGTACAATTATTTAGACATTCATTTAAAATCATTTAATTTTGCACATCAGTGCTATGCCCTTTTTTGCGTCTTTAGACGTTAGCATATTTCATTAATTTTATTATAAAAATTTCGAATTTGTAGATGTAATTTTGCACTTCTATTACATGGTTATCCATTGCTTGACAACATAACAAATGGCAATAACAAATTTGGGGTACAACCAAATCCACCATATTGTTTTTTTACCTATTCAAATCCAACCTAGCATAAGCCCGGTGTTAGTGTTGAAAAAGCGGCTGGGTTTGTTGGCCGGCTTTTGGTTTTAGTCGATTAAACAAAAACAGACCTGCGATTTTTTGGTCTTTTTGACTTAGTCGACCACTAGGCTTAGGCGAAAGTTGAAAATACCAGAATCAACCGTTAGCCTTAATTAAACCTAAGGTCGACCAAACAAAACCCAGCGTTTTTACAACACTACCCGTAGTTTTTATTTTTGATTCCGACATCTTTTTGAAATCGCAAAGTTTTGGGGAAAGCCCGCCCGCATTTGTTAGGAAATTTACCAGCTCGCCCGAGTCCGTTCTTATATTTCACGCATTTCAGGTTTAAACCCTCTACCATGATCTGCTCGTCTGTCGAGCCCTTTAGAAATTTTTTATTATTCATCAATGCCATTTTATGGTTATTGTAGGGTTCAGGGTTTTACAATATTTGCACCATAAAATTATTTCATTAGTAACTGGTATTTTTTCAACATCTTCAATATTATTCCTAAATATTTTAAATATTTATTGTGCATAAATGGGGTTATAAATCAAATATTTTACAGGCTATCTTATAAAAAATTAATGTTGAGTGTTAAAAAGGAGATTTTGTCTGTAATCAGAGCTCGACATGTCTATAATAGTGATAGAGTCCCTTTTAAAAGTCCTTAAATCTGGAGGCACCATTTAATAAAGTATGCACTAAACCATTAAATTTAGCCGTTTAGAATTTTAGACATAAATTTTTAAAATGCTTCAATTATTATTAGAGTTAATTTTATATAGAAAATTAAATTATTATGGGAAGTTAAGGTGAAAATTTAATGTATGCAAACTGTTTAAATAATATACAGGAATGCGGAATGAATGAATTTGACAGAACATAAGATTGTTCCTAAATAAGCGCTTCAAGCAAAAAATAACGCGATTTCCATTTCCATATACGGATCACTGCCATCTGTTTAGTTTAACGTGTATGTTTTTTTCCCTCAAAGTAAATTTTGTCCTTAATTAACTAGTAATGTATATTAATAAAATTACTAGCCCATTTGCGGGAGATTTAAATTTAATAGTTCCAGAACCATTTAAAGATTTGGAGTTTGGAAATCAATGTATTAAAAACTATGAGAATTATTAATTATTAGATAAATTATATTATCAATCTCAACTGTAGAATTAGAATACTAAGTTAAAAAATAAAGATGTTTTAAAGTAAGTTTAAAAATGAAGCATGCATAAATAAGCGCGCAAAACGCTCTGTAAAATTATCATTTCCTTGTATTGATGATTTGTATTTTATTGTGTTACACTCGCATTTTCTAAAAGGATGGAATCCAAAGTATGTTTAAATAAACAAGTTAAACGTTTAGAAAAATTAAATTAATAATAACCTTTTTTATTAAAATTTGGTCTGAATTAGCATCCTTTTTTATAGGAAAAATAAATGAGAATTAATTTTTTTTAAACAAAATATAGGAACGGAAAATTTTGTATAAAATGTCTTAGAATTTGTAGATAAAAAAATTAGATCCCAAATTAATTAAGGTCATTAATTATTTCCATTAGCGCAACATTAACAAAATTCCCATTAATACCATTAACTTTTTCCATATAAATCGAAAAAAATTAGAAATTCATTGTCATTTGGGGCCCCCATGCCTACGCCCCTGACTCTAAAAAATGCTTCAATTCAGACATGTGCTTTTTGGTAGTTTTCAGGACTTTTCTAAAACTAAAGTAGCAAACCTTAGAAGGTCAATTTAAACATAAAAAGGTGAATCTTGCTACACCTTGAATAGTCAATTTGAAAGAAAAAGAATAGGTAACTTGCTAAGTTGGAAGTAAATTTTAAATAAATTAATTGCAAATTTTTTAAATCGAAACTTTTAATTACACAATATAAAACGTATTCATTAATGAGCCTGGCCCGTTAATTTTATTCTGCGGGCCCGTTAAATAAGTTTAGTTTCTTTAATAGACCAGACCATTATATAGCGCCATTTGTTTATCGGACCTATGTATGTCTGATGTAAGCATGTAAAATTAAGAATGCCCAAGCAATATATCATCCATACCATCTTATTTACCCCACGATTAATTTTCACAAAACTATAGCATTTAATAAACTCAAATATGTTAAATTCATTTTATAAGAGAGTTGATTTTAAACGAAAACATTCTTATAGCAATTTAATTGAGCTTTCTACCTGGTGTTAGCCTATTTATAATTTTCGCAACGTTTTATCAATAAAAAATTAATTATTAGTAATTTAAAAAGGGCCTTTTCCTTTACTGTGATAATAATTTGAGCAAATGTTTATAAAACGCGTTAAAACACATATATAGCTTTAATATCAAAGGATATTTCATTAGAAAGGTCAAAGCAACATTTATTTTTACCTGGCCGCCAACATTAGCTATCAACGAATGTAAAATTAATTAGAAATTGAATACGGAATATAATCTATTAAGAAATACCAATATATGTAATATTGATTTTTAGGGGATAAATTGAATTTTTCACCAATGTATGATTGTGTATGCGGGTTTCGGATAAAATGTAAGAAATAAAGGTGCGGAAATATAGGGAGGGAGGGAGGGAGGGAGGGAGGAAGAGGGGAGGGAGAAATGGCTAGGTGAGAGGGTATAGTGTAAATATTGCAGGTATGATATTTATGTGTAATGTTACATTATATATTTTGCCACTAATTCTCACCCTTCCCCTCCCCTATGATTAAATTTTATTTGTCCTTTTTTTGGTATAGCTAGTATATGAATTTAAAAAAAGTAAGTTTTAGTTTAAGCAATTAGATTGAATAAACTTAAAAGTTATTTTACCCCATAAAACTTATAAGGGCATTGGCGTAGGGAGCGGGCCATGATTTTTAATTTATAAAATTTTTACATTGTATATTTAATAAAAATAAACATTTGTTGGAATTTTACTTTTAGTATTTTATTATTTCTACGCTATCACTTTAAACTTTCAGGGAAAAAAACATTTTTATCCAAAAAAATAGTTAAAAAAATAATTTCATCTTGAAAATTTTACAACCCTCCCCTTGAAGAAATCCTAGTTGCGTTTATGTATAAGGGTATCCAAAAATCTGAAAACAATTAAATACTACATAGATTTTGAAACTCACCTATATTCTTTAAAAAGGCAAACGCAGATAAATGTATTTTGATGGTTGAGAAGGTTATCATTTTTGTAATCACTTTTGTCAAGATTTATATTTTATTTAATAAATGTTTTTATTTATAAGCCGACTTAAAGCCTAACAAGTTGCCGACTTTATTTTACCGTTGTGATCGGTTGCGATTATGAAAGGGGATAAAGTAAATTGCTTTTGAGCAAGTTAATTAAATTAATTTTAGCTTTATACTTTAAAAGTAGATTACAAATTTTTCAAAATTTTAGCAAAGCGAAAAAATATAAAGGATCTTGAATCAGACTAAATAATTATAATGAGGCTTATTAATTTTTATAAAAAGAGATCTTGTACAATAATAATTACAGTGTCAAATGGAATTTAATATTCATATGCAGAAATTGTTTTAATATTTACTATATACTTTGCGTTATAATTGCGTCAACGCCAAATATCTCTAATTTATATGCTCTAAGGGTAAAGCATTTTTCGGTAAATTATACAGTATTTTTCAAAGCTTTATAAGCATAATTTTATTTGTAGAGCAGATCACCATAACTTCTAGCTGTATTGCAAAGCTAAAAAAACCGTTCAAAATTCCAAAATGTTGTGAAAAATATAATAACGATTCGAAAAAAAGACATTATATACGAACAATTATGAATGTTTATTAAGCTTAAAGAGGTAAAAATGTGTACAGCATAATATTTTCACGATTAAAATCCATTTTAATGTATATATATATAAACTTTTTTGTAATCTGAAATGATTGTTTTAGATAAGAATTGTTTGATTCAAACTATTAGTTTCAACGTCTTGTACAGCGTCTAATTGACATTCTGCAGATTGCCCACTCAACGGATTTGTAAAATATGGCTGACATTGGCCACTGCAATAGGACTCTGAGCAAATAACTTCGGTTATGGTATCAGGGATGCATGTATACGACTTTTTACAATCATTACATGTTATACCCGCAGGAATTTCTGTATTTTCTGCACAGTAGGGATTGTTAACTGTGGGAATAAATGTAATATCTACTCTTTTTCCGTCTCCTATATAAAGTAACATTAAATTGTTTAAATATATTTTTAAATTAGAAATTAATAGATTTCGTTTCCGTGTAATTTAATTTACTTAGTTCGGACACTAGTATGATACGAGTTTTTGCCATGGCTAAATTTTGATATACTTGAAACAACACAAATACTAAAAGGGTAGCTGCGAAATGCATTATAAATATGGGTCTATGGTATCAAATTGGTTATGATGATTTATTAAACTTAATAAGATTATTTTTATAAGAGATTATAAAAAATTGACCCATATATAATCAACAAAATATTTTTTATAATTGGGACATATATTTTTAAAATAATTCATCATTTTCCTGTAAAATTGGCGAAACACTATAGTTAAATTACCCCATTAATTTGCACTTAGACCATCTTTAAGAATTGAGGTTAAACGTGTGTTTTATCAAATTACACTTATAATCAAGTAAAAATATTTCGAGGAAAACCTGCTTCGCTGACAGGATGAATTTACTAACCTAGTTACAGGTCACTTAACCCCATATGTTTAAACAAATTTATTAGGGCTAAATTAGGTAGATTAATAATATTAATAATTTAAGTCTTAGGGACGCGTTTAATGGTAAGAATTCCAATTTAAAATTTACTGTCAAAAATTAATATTAAGAATTCGCAAAAATATTTATCATAGTGCCAGATGATTTTTGTCCACCAAATAATCGAATATCCTCTCAAAAAAGTGCTGTGAAAATTAAACATCAAACAAGTTATATAGCCCGATCGGCTAAAAATATATTACAAAATCAGTCATACGATGAAATGACTGCTGATATTAATTATTATAAAGGATTGATCATCGAATTGCTACTTTAAACAATTGTCTTGACTAAATCCTAGAACACAATTTTTTATACAGAATAATTAGGTTATTGTCAACATCATGCGCCAAGATAGAAGTTCTAATCAATTGACATTTATTTATCTTATGAAATAATTGAATTTTGATACAAACTAAAATTTAAAGACGTCGCTTTTTAAATCGCAAATATCATAAAGACACGATTAAAACATTGAAATCAAAGTTCTTCAAAAGGATTATAAAACTGGTTTGGCGCCAACAGATTCGATGAAAACATAAGGCAATGATGTCTCCCCAAAGATTTTAGTTACTTTAAAAATAGAATAGCTATAACGAGCACCAAAACTCTTAAATAAATACATTTTGCTCTTATAAAGTCAAATCAAATATGGAACTATCATTTTGAGTAGGCGAAAATTAGAGACCTGCAACGGGCCTATTTTGCTTGGTCGGCCCGCCCGCTTCGAAAATTTCTAGGCCCGGGCTCGCTGAAAAAAGAAAAATTTGGCCCGGGCCCGGTGAAATTTTTTTTGCAAATTTTTAAACGATTGTTATTTTTTTATTAAAAAGTTAATTCAATATTCAGTAATATATGTTAAAACATCAATAATAATCATGTAAAAACAATAAATCGTTAATTATTTCCGGTCTTAATCGGGTTCTTCACTCTTCTAATAAGCGACCAGCCGTAGAGAAATTTCGTTCACTTGTGGCACTTGTAGCCGGGATACATGAAACCATAAATGCCAAATGAAATAATTTTGGGTACCTAATTAAAGGTTATATTGATTTTACTTTATTTACTTAGCTTCTTTGCCTTTCCACCATTTTATTTTAATTGAGTTGAGTACAATTCAAATTTCGCAGTACTTTTTGTAAATGTATGAATGAAAAATGAAGAGTAAGTGTGTTTGTGTTGCGTCTTAGGACACAAAAAAATAAATTTAAATTAATAAAAAAACAGTTTAAATATAAGACGTTTGTCTTTGTTTAAGTTGTAATTATTTTAAAGTATTTATTACTACACAAATAAAAAATTAACAATTTTGCAACGAGCTTTTAACGGGCCTAGCTAAATATAGGCCCGGCCCGCTTGATTTGTCGGCCCGCCCAAGCCCGGCCCGTTGTTTTTTTTAAAGTCCAAAGCCCGCCCATACCCGGCCCGCGGGCCGGGCCGTGCAGGTCTCTAGGCGAAATATTTTTTACCACAGAAGCTATTATTGATGATGTAATAACAGGCATTTCCAACGTACCAACAAATATTTCAATAAAATTTATTCAAGTCGAAACACCCCTACTTACATAAACACAATGGGTGACATAATTAAATAAATTGGATTTTAACATAAGTTTGATGACATTATATTCGTCACATGCGTATAAATATTAAAAATGCAAGATAAATATAGGGTAAAAACTCATATTAACTGACTTTTATCAACATCTAGTATATTCGTTGTAAACAGGGTTTATCATTAGAGTACGACATAAATGAATAAAAAAAACAAATAAATAAAAAAGTATCAATGTATTGCACAAACAATGAGTACAATAAATGCACTAGTATAAGGACGGAGGAATGCTATAATGTTCAAAATATATAAAATAATTATTGAGGCGATCTGCACGAACCCTTATGGTAGGGCCATTCTAATTTTTGACACTCGGCGTCGCAATAATAAACCTATGTGCAATATATTAAAATAAAAATTTTAGGATTTTTTTTTCGAAATTATTAAATAGACAATATTGTAGCCAATATTTACAAACTAAGTGAATTTAAAATAAAAATTTAGGCAATTAATAATATTTTAACGAAGGAAAGGCAACAAAATTAATCTTTTTAACCAACCCAAAACTTTGTGTGTTTCAATATAACATTATACTATCATTAGAGCTCTGCACGGGACCCATAAATTATCGGGCCTGATGAGTCAACGCGACCCGAGGCAAAATCTAGCGAAAAGATTTTTTAAAACTTTTTACTAATTCCTTTGTTGAGTAGGCTATTTAGTAGAGACAAAATATTTTAATGTTAAATGAAAGGTGCGGGTAAGTATTCTGAATAAATTTTTCTTTATAAATTTACATTTTTATAAAGTAAGTAATAAAAATTTCGGGCTTGGGAAAAATAAAAAAAAAGTGCCGGGCTCGGGCCGAAGAAATTACATTTTGCAGGGATCTAACTATCATAATAAGCGCATTAAGCAAATTCAAATGTGTGACTATAGCTAACCGTCTGGTTTTTCCTTAAAAGCCTACACTTGTAAGAAAAGGATGGCTAAAAAATTGCAAAAAAAACTGAATCTGGCGATAATAATCCCGATTCTTAGGTTAAATATCGTCGTTCTAGCCTGCCATAGTAAAGGGTCATGGATCCAAAACCGGACACGAAAAATCAAAAAATTTGGTTAATTGGGTCAGGGTAAAAAAATTGTTTATGCATAACTCTGACATGCATTTATTTAGGATAATAAATTCTTCATAAAACAAACTTCAAATAAATTAGTCCAGTAAGGCTGCTACGTTTTTACGTTGAAAAGTTTATATTTAGTCAATTAAGGGAGGGTAGGCCGGTGAAAAATTTATATATGGGCCTTGTCGAGTTGGAATTTTAAAATTATAATCGTATCGAGTTTAGGTTAAAATTTTAAAAGCGTTTTCGGGGAGAAATAGGTTCGAGTATTTTGCAGGACTCTATAAATAACTCAAATATATTAGTAGTGTTACTGTGCAAAAAATAAGAAGGTAAAATCATGTTATATGCAACATGTGATATATCTAGCATTTCAAAAATAAGGATTTAATTCGTGATATCTACAGTTTTACACCTACCTCGAATAATTTAAACTAAAAATAATGCCAATAAATTATTTAAACAAAAAGTGATTTTATAAGCCAACCATAAATTTAGATTACAAAACGTTTTCCCCTATTATTCACAGATCTTTAAAAATGTTAAACTTCCTCTACAAAAAGCTTCTTCATGCAATATTAATCAATCGATATCAATAAATCAATATACTTCTAAAATCAGCAACAACGCAAAAAACAATTTAAATGATAGCAAAGACAAACGTGTCTACTTTTTGACACTTCAGACACACTTTGACATTTTCCTTCTCACCGCACACGTTACAAGCTCTAACCTTAGAGTTCTCTTCTGCCGTCGCAAAAGATGGAGTGCCACCACCCAAAATATTTGACAAAACATCCGAGGCTGATGGACTATTTCCCTGAAAGCGACAAAATAACAATTAGAATTTTTGGAACAAATGAGCCTGATAATAACCAAGTTAGCTCGTATAAATTGTTTTGAAAATGTGTAAGTGTAATTAAGACTCCTGATTAATGGAATGTCTTATTCCTTTAACATGGAGTCGAAAATCTCTCATAAAAAATCACTGGAAATCTTATGAAAAGCTCAAATGAAAATGTTTACAAAAATACATTAGTTTAAACAGGCTTCAAATTATTTGTGTAAACTAAAAAATTTAAGAAATATGCATCCTTACAACTTAATATACAAGAAATCTCTAACGGGCCATTTTATAAGGTCTGACCGCCGGCATTCCCTTATAAACGTGCCCGCAGAGCCAGTTTATATTTTCTCTATTATAGATTCGGCCCGTACTCGGTAGAAAAACGTTTTAAAATTGAGGCCCATCCTGGCCGATTTTATTTATTATTATGGTCGCCTGGGCATGATTTGCTAAATCTTAAGTTTTAAAGCCCATCTGCTATATTATCGGTTGGCCCCGTATGACTAAAATATTTTTAAAAACAGAAAACGTTTCGTATTTGCTAAAGCTCATAAATCAGTATGCCTAGTTTTTCCTTTTTAATCATGGTTTAACAAATAAATGATGAAATTTAGAGATGCCAAGCTGTTTGTCAAATTTTTTTAAACACAGGCAGTAGGGAGAAGTTATAGCAACATGCAAACTGCGTCGCGTCTCGTTTATATACAATTTAAAAGTATAAAAAGAAAAATCAAGTAAATTAAAGTCCATATAAATTTTTAAAATAAACATTTATAATTTAAATCAGTAAATATTCACAAATTTGCCTTAAAAATACATATGAGAAATAAAATATTTGCAGGCGAAGTTATTAATTATCAGAATTGCCTAATATACCAGGTGTGATGAGTTGAGTTGGAGCATTACATTTTTGAAAACGGAATCGCCTTTGTGCGGATAATCTTTAATCATTTGACATAAATACTTTTCGACCAAGCTTGTTCTAATCAATTTTTTACTTTGCCATTTATCTTTAATCAGCCTATTGAAAAATATTATAATTCTTTATACTATTTTCACCTATACAAAAAGGAGGCAATAAAATTAATCAAACTGAATATACACATTTAAATTATAATGCTTTATTGAATAATAAAATTTAAAATAGCTGTAATCAAGGTTGATAGGACTCACATATAATTTTGCAAATTAAAATAGTATTAGGTTAAATTGCCACAATCACGGAGAGAACCTACTTAAATTTTGACCAATTTCAAGCTTAGCATCTAGAATAACTTTAACAGTGCTTATGAACTCTCCCTAAAATCTCAAATATAAAGAACTATTACATTTTCAAAAATTTATTAGCAGCCTGGGCCTTTAAAAGTTTATCATCGTGAGCCTTGTTGGTTGATCTTGTTGTAAGGTAGGATAACAAATGTGATACGTAATGACAACGCAAACTCAAAATTTCATCTTCTCTCAATGAGTTTTGTCCCAAACCACCCAATTCTTCGAGAATATCTTTTACCAGGGCCTCATGTTCCAAAAGGTTTGGGTGATGTGTTAAAAATTTAACTAGCTGTTTAAAAATAATTAATGCTATTTATATTTTATAAAATTGGTGTAACTTTAAATAAAACAAATTGCTGTGGTTAAAATAAATACATATACTCGACAATTCTAATAACGAATCAATGTACTTAAATCAGAAAATAGAGGAACAATAAGCATTATTTAATTATTAACATATTATACATAAACTTCAAAATGCAATATTAAACATCTTAAACCGTTATTTGAAATAGGTAAGCCTGCGATGTAAAATGAAAACAATTCCTAAAAGATCTATCTATATTTATAAAAATGTAACTCCGTTTTCTTTGTTCTCTAATAACTCCTAAAATTCTCGACCAATCGCCACCAAATTAGCATCCTAGATGGTTTATATATACTTTTTATAGACCTGCGACAGCTGTAACCCTGTTTTTGGTAGTGTTTACCGCCATTTAGCGGACGAGAGATACCACGTTCTTATTTATTGTTATGGTGCTACTTATTGCCTTTAACTCTTTTCCACGATTGGTTTGTTTGTTTCTTAATTTTTTTAATCAACTACACCCGTTTTTTTTACAAAATATAAGTGTGTGACCATTAAATATTCTCTATACCCTAAAACATCACCATTTTTAAAAATAAAAATAACGTAAGCTTTTTAGAAACATCCCCACGTTTCGTTGAATATTACAACTACCAAAACATTCACATATTTCTGCTAATCGTTGTAAGAAAGTAATATTTGCATAATTTAAATATATTTTTTTCATATTTAATACCAAATTTGATTTGTTTGGAATTAACAAGAAAGTCCTAATAGAGTTACTATAAACAGACATTAGTAATATAAGTTTATTTACCTGATTTTTTAGTCTATCAAATCCTAAGCTAAAATAAAACGAAACGGTGCGTAACAGTAAACAAATGTAAAGTGAACCCATAGATTGCATAGCAATTAATATTAACAATAAACTCCCCAAACTAATATTTAGAGTTTATTTATTTGGAACCACTTGATAAAATGTTTAAACCATCTTCAGACAGAATCAATAATTATATATCACTTCTTAGAAAATTTAGGCAAATAAGCAGTTTGAAATTCTTCGAGAAACTAACATGGTAAAATCTAGGATTAAAAGTTGAATATCTCAAATAAAAGGAAACATTAAAAAAATTCTTCACAAACGGGTTTAAAATAATGGATTTTAATAATATATTTCAAAAAAAATTTGAAATTTTTTTAGCCCATCTAAAACACTCTCTATCATAAAAATTATTGAATAAAAGCTAGCCAAATTTTGCAGAGATATTCTAAAGTAAATTTTGTTGAGCTAATGAAAAAATGAAATCATTATACTTAATATCTTATTTTGAACACCTTTTTTAAACGGCTTGGGATCCTCAGGACCTCACCGATGTCTTCGTGGGGGTAGCCAGCATTGGAATTAGAGAAGGGCAATAATTATTAGGATTAAATGTTATAGATGTCTTTATAATTTATCTTTTTAGGAAGAACAATTATTAATATTACAAGTACAAAAACAATCAAATTTGGTAAAATGTTTAAATACATGTTTATATGATTTGTCTTTTTGAGCAGTCGGTTACATGATATCTCTATAAGGGTGTGTCTTAAAAACGCGATTTTGAATCTAGATTCAAAAAGCGAATGGGTGTTAAAACGTAGACGCGTCTTAAAACGAGCGTCACGCTATTTTTGAAGTTTTGCTGTATCAACTCAACCGTGATCAACAAGATGCAAACCAAACTATCGAGTACTATTAATATGAACTAATATGTTTACATAATTAAACAAGAACAAGTAAAACATTAATAAGAAGTGTGGAAAGGCAGCTTAATAGCTCCACATGAATAATTGAATTGAAAAAAGCCTGGGGTTTGGTGGCCACAGAATGCAACTTGGCTGGTAACTAATATCAATTAAAATACTAACTTTAAAAGTGGATTATTGCAAAACTAAATGGAAAACACTGTAATAATCTAAAGAAAAAATTGTGCTTATCACATAGTGAAATTGAGCCTGATAAGGAAAATTGTAATAGAATAAAAAGCTCTTTGTGTGACCAAAATAACAAGTTTATTGATATAGAGGCAGAGAACAAATGAAATCTTAGGAACCTGATATATCAATACTTAATTCTCTTCTTCACGATGATAAAGCCTTAACTGATGCCAATAAATTTTTATTTAAAATAAATGTTTTACCAATGTTATAAAATTTAAAAAAGTATATTTATGTATTTATAAAAAGTTTCATAAATAAATTTGTTTTTATGAGCTACCATTTATTTAGTATAAAAATAATTATATTAACCTTATATCAATTTAGTAAAAGATCTAAAATCAAATTATAGTAAAGTAAAATTATTAAAGTATAGGCTGATTTTAGATACATCAATTTATCAAAATATAATATAAAATTACAACCATGGTAATGTAAAATTATTGGAAAGTTCCATCTCTGATATTAATCATTCAAATGGTAAAGTTTTATGGATTTGTCCAGCTGAAAGGTTAATGGTGCATAAAATTTAATAGCCTCACTCACAGACTTAAAGTCTAGATTTTTTAGCATTTTATCCAAAAGATTTAGTATACTTAAAACTCCCATAAAAACAAAGCTTAAAAAGGCTGAAAAGATAAAGATTTGCCTATATATGATTATGAGATTAACAATAACAATACTCATCAAATACACTTGATAATATCTTTCAACCCAACAAGCTAGAGAGATTTGAGATATTTGTTCTCATTCCAATAACTTTATATTATATTTTAAGATATTGATGTATATATTATTAGTTGAAGTTTTCAAGTTCATACTATACTAATAAAAATCAGCCTTTACTTTACCATGGTTTGATTTTAGATATTTCACTAAATTGATACAAGGTTAATAAATTTAGACTTATAAAAACAAATTTATTCATATATAAATACGAATTACATAGATATATTATTTTTTAAATTTTGTAAAACATTTATTTTAAATAAAAACTTATTGGGATCAGATAATCCTTTAAAATCTTGAAGAAGTGTATCAAGGGCTGTCTATTCCGGATCCTGAGAAGTACTTTGCTTCTCTGCTTCTATATCTATTAGCCTGTTTATTTGGTCACACAAAATAGAGCTTTTGCTTTTATTACAATTATTCTTATCAGGCTCACTTTCATTATATGATAAGCACAATTTTTCTTTCTTTAAACTATCAGTGTTTTCCATTTAGTTTTACAATAATTCACTTTCAAAGTTAGTATTTTAATTGATACTAGTTACCAGCTAGGTTGCATTATGTGGTTACCAAACCCCAGGCATTTCCATTCAATTATTCGTGTCGAGCTCTTCATGTGTCTTTCCACACTTCTTAATGTTTTTACTTGTTCTTGTCTAATTATGTAAACATATTAGGTCACAGTAATAGCTTACTCAATAGCTTGCATCTTGTTGATCTAATTGAGTTGATACAGCAAAACTTCAAAAATGGCCTGACGCTCGTATTAAGACGCGTCTATGTTTTAACATGCATTCGCTTTTTCAATCTAGATTCAAAATCGCGTATTAAGACGCACCCTTAGACTTAAATGCGTCGTACACGAACTGCAAATCGAATGCGTCAAATACGTACTCTCAGACTTGATGAGTGCCCACTGCTTTCACACTCGCGTTCTTCTGCTTTAATAATAGAGGCTTATCAACCAGTTGAGCAAGCCAATCCAAAAGTCAGCGAATTTGCTTGAGCCACCTACACGTAATCAACTATTACGCTCATTCAGCCGCCTTGCATTTTCACGCAACTCTTCTCGTATCGAAAGTTTGCGTCGCCATGTTCTTATTGGCGCTATGGCCGTTTTCGAAATTTAGTTTTTGACTATAAATTTTTTTGTGTCCTTAGTGCAATGCTCTAAATGATGGAGAAACGAACGGCATGTGTTGCGCGTCTGGAAAAGTTAAGCAACTAAACTTGGAGAATCAGCAGAGCCATTAAAATCTCTGCTTGCTGGTTATACTGCAGATTCTAAACATTTCTTTTCTTACATTAGGAAATACAACTCCTGCTTCCAACTGAAGTCATTTGGCGCAGATTTTATTACAAATCAATTCATGTAACTTTAAATTAAAAGGCCAAATTTACCACAAAGCCGGATCCCTCCCTCCAATACCAGATAGGTAACATAAGTTCTTACAATGTACTTTATCGGGGATAATGAGATTGAATTAAATGCTTGCCTTGGAATTCCTATTGGTGTAAAAGTGGATCGTTTTACAACTTCAGGCGCTTCTTCAGGCTAAAAACAATTTAGTGCGTTTGTTCAAAACAGACATGATGGCATCAGATACACTCAAGATTGTTATTTATGCTGACAAAAGTCCCGCGCGACAACATGTGAGAAGATTTAAGGCTCCTACTATAAACGAAGCCGCAATTGTTATTGTTAGGGATCAATTTCAACCAAAAGATATTGTAATTGCATAGGAGAAACGCTACTTTGACACACGTTGCGGACACTCATCGATGCTATGACCCCCTTCAATATCCAATTATATTTTGGGATGGTGCTGACGATATCACTAAACATTAAGATGGTGAACAGACAAACTTATAATGCAGCGCTATGAACTATTATTCATAGAGAATAATGGTTCGAGAGCACGAAAAACATATTTTAAAATGCCGCCAAATGTTTCATTAATACATCGTAGATATGTATGCCAAAATTGAATCCGAACGTCTGCTCTATATCCGTTGAAATCAGACCAAACTTCGCCCAGGAATAAGTTCATTTGCGAGATGCAGTACTTAACGACGCTAATACAAATAACATTGGGAGACTAACCATTTTGCCCTCAACATACACCGGAAGTCCGCGCATATGCATGAATACGCCCCAGATTTAACAGCGTATGTTCGTTACTACGGTCGTCCGAACTTATTCATTACATTTACATGCAATCCTGCATGGCCCGATGTACAGGAATTCTTATTTCATGGCCAATCACCAGTCGATAGGCATGACATCACAGCTCGTGTTTTCCGACAGAAACTTAAAATAAATAAATCTCATTATTAAGCACGAGGTATTTGGCTCTGTGCGTTGCTGGATGTACTCTGTAAAATGGCAAAAGAGAGGTTACCGCATGCCCATATACTCATATGGCTATATACCAAGATCACATCAACGAAAAACTCAATTACGTGCTGAATACCTGATCCCAAACTAGATAAGGATTTATATGAAATTGTTAGTAAAAATATGACACACGGCCTTTGCGGAACGTTCAATCCAAAATCGCCATGCATGATAGACGGTAAATGCTCAAAGCGATATCCTCGAGACTTGGTATGCAACACAATTACAGGAAATGATGGACATACTTTGTACAAAAAAAGATTAACAGGGGATGGTGGACGTGTCAATCATTCAAATACGGAACGCAATCGTCGACGTAGATAACCGCTGAGTTGTTCCATATTCTACTTTGCTACTAAAATCATACAAAGCACACATCAACTATGAATATTGTAACTCGGTTATATCAAATACCTTGTATACACGTTAATAAAGGCAGTGATATGGCAGTTTTTACCGTTCAACCAGGCGCATATTGCGAGCCTTCATACCGATGAAGTCGCACAGTATCCGGCTGGAAGTAAGCTGCAATGAAGCTATATGGCACATTCTATCATTTCCTATACATGAACGAGTCCTGCTTCATTTAAGGGTGCGTCTTAATACGCGCTTTTGTATCTCGCTTGAAAAAGCGAATGCATGTTAAAACATAGACGCGTCTTAATACGAGCGTCACGTCTTTTTTGTATTTTTGCCGTCTCAACTCAACCGCCATCAACATGCTACAAACTATTGAGTAAGCTATTACTGTAACCTAATATGTTTACATATATAGACAAGAACAAGTAAAAACCTTAATAAAAAGTGTGGAAAAGCATAACATCATATGGGATGATGCTGAAGAGCTCCATATGAATAAGATTGAATTGAAAAAAGCCTGGGATTTGATTTCCATAGAATGTAACATGGCTGGTAACTAATATCAATTTTAATACTAAGTTTATAAGTGGATATATGCAAAGCTAAATGGAAAAGCCGCAGGCATGGGTATCGCAGAGAAAAAAATAGAATTAAACTTTCAAGAAGTGGATCAGGAGCTTTGGCCCCCCGTTGGGCATATTACAAGGATTTATTATTGGAGAAGGTATTTGAGCAAACACCTACAACAAGTTCATTGGATCCATTATATAATGAAAAAGAGACTGTTAAGGAAAACTCTAGTAGGAGAAAAAGCTCCATATTGTGTGACCAAATCAATAGGCTAATAGATATAGAGGCTGAGAAACAAAAAACTTCCCAGGATCCAGAAAAGATATTCCTGGATTCTCTTCTTGATGATTTTAAAGGCTTATCAGATTCCAATAAGTTTCTATTTAAAATGAATATATTACAATTGTTATACAATTTAAAAAATAATATATCTTTGTAATTTATATATGAATAAATATTAGCTCAAATATCTCAAGTGTTATTTGATGAGTTTTGTTAATCTCATAATCATATATAGGCAATGGGAAAACTTTAATATTATTGAAATTAATTACATTAACAATCGTTAGCTAAAAGAAATATAGTTTTTAATTAAAACTTTTGTTAACATCAGTGGTTATTAAAAATTGTTTGATATCACAATATATTTGATTGATTAAGTCTGATAGGCTAATAAATTTTTGTTTATCATTTATCTAATAAAATGTTATGTGTATTATTTTGAAGTATAAGCTTAATTATAGTTACTAAACCTGACAACTGTAAATATTAATAACAATTTATTAAAATGATGATGTACACAATAAACAAGCCAAAAAAATGTATTAATTAATGCCATGGTAAAGGATATAAATTAAAATATTGGCAGAATAAATCTCTAAAGTCACGAGCACTCTGAGTTGATGGGTTGTTCTCTGGTAATAATTGTGTAGTCTCAATTTGGGGATCATTCAAATCATAATCATGAGGAGGCAAGTCCTTATCTATAAGTATATTATGTAATATACAAATGGACTGGATTATTTTTTCTGCCTTTTTTGGCTGAGTCTTTATAGGAGTATCGAGGATCCCAAACTTTCTAGCCATAATTCCAAATGTACACTCAACAGAGTTCCTGGCCCTTGATAGTCTTTTGTTGAACATACTTTTTTCTTCATTGAGAGAAGAGCTTGGATAAGGTTTCATGACAAACTCGGAAAGCTGAAAAGCTTCATCAGCTATAAACACCAATGGGGCTTTTATATGACTATCAGTTAAGAAAGTGTCAGGGGGTAAAAAGTTTCTATCTTCTTGTATCCTCCTATACAGGGAACTCTGTTTCCAAACCCCTCCATCACTTTGACGTCCTAACGCTCCTACATCGATATAAGTAAATTTATATTTAGCATCTGAGACAGCCCATCAATACAATTGAATGGTATCCCTGTAATAACGACTTCCAGCTTTTGCTGGTTTCATAATCCTTATATGTTTCCCATCTATTGCCCCCAGGCAATTAGGAAAGTTCCATATAGCATCATAATCTTTTGCTATCTAAAGAATAATTTATTTTATATTGAATAATGTCTACTTTTGTCCAACTTTCATGATTGGGTATAGGTATATGAATCTTCATTAAATTTTTTATAATTGCTTCAGTAACCTCATCTACTATATAGGTTATGGCACTTCTTGATATTCTGAAAGAAAATGCCAGTTGCCTAAAACATTCACCTGTTATAAAATATCTAAATTGCAAATTAAGGTTAATTTATTATTATAATATACCTTAATGTCACCATTAATCTTTCAGCTGGACAAATCCATAAAACTTTAATATTGGAATGATTAATATCCTTTTCAATATAACTTAGGATATAATAAAAGGTGCTTTGTCTCATCCTTGTGTATTCCCAGAAGAGTTTGTCATCTTTTAAAATATTGTTCATAATATTATTAAATTCTCCAAATTCATGTCTTTGTTTATAAAGCACATTTTTTTTTCTTCTCATCTTATTTGTTAAAGCATATTCTGAAAGTAAAATGATTAATAAAGTAATTGTATCCATGAGGCGTGAAGCGCGTATTTGGACAGAAAAAAAATTGGCGGGCTTCAAGTTGTAGCGCGTATTAAGACGTAGCCTAAGCTGTACATTTGAAAAATGGACAACGCGTACAAATACCCTTAATCGCTCAGACACAACGTTAAGAGCTTTCTCAAGCTATGTCAGCATGATATTACAAACGGAATTCGCGCAGCAGATCCTTTGAACGTCGCAAACGCGGAAAGCGTGCTGCCGGACGGCCTGAGAGACTCAACGATAATGCGATAGGCCGACTATATATACTATTCATCCCAGTCAAGATGAATGTTTTTTCCCTAGCATGCTTTTAATTAACGTCCGCCGTCTAACGTGTTTCCATTAGTTAAAAGTGGGCAACGGCATTGCACATTCCAGGCTATGTATTACACTCGATGAATGCATTAGTGACGCGTGTCATACTTCTCATCAAAAACGTGCATTGATTGCAATTAAATTGGTCTCCTGCTTTCCGTCAAGTCCTAACGATTTATGAAACAAATATAAAGCATACATGGCAGAAGGTATCATTATCGGAATAGTCATGCACATCCTAATATCAACAGACTTCAAATGCTACAACATCGCATTCCTTTTTAAATATGGCAGATATCCAGTGACTCGCTTTTCGCGTTTGCGACGTGCAAAAGATTTGCTAGGTTCCGTATAACAATTTGAAATATATCAATGTTTTCGCAAAAACATCATGTTGACATAACGTGAAGAACGCTTAAGTGTAGGTGGTAGATTAAAGGTTATTTATTGCACATTCGCAAACGTAAAGTGAACGCGTTCTCCATTTTCTAAATACATTAAGTGCACACTGCATTCGTGTATAGGAAAGGAAAGAATACGCCATGTAACTTCTTTGTTGCTTATGTACCTTCTAGTCTTATATCGTGAACTTCATCGGTGTGTATGCCGCGTGTTCAGCATATCTAGTCAAACGATAACAACTGCCATGTCACTCACTGCCTTTGTTTACGGAAGTATTAATGTATTTAATCGATTAAAAGAATTTACATTATTCAACTTTAAATGAGCTTTATATTTGTATAATTCTAATAGCAAAGGCGAATATGGAACAACCCACCAGCTTCTACCTCTGTTAATCTTCTTCTATACAAAAGATATCCATACTGCCTGTATCTGTGTTGCATACTAACCCACGAGGATTTTGCTTAGAGCATTCACCGTCTAACGGGCATGACATTGGGTTAAGTGTTCCGCAAGGTCCGTAAAAACATGGTTTTCGTTACAATTTAGGACATTATCGAAGTCGCGATCTTGCTATACAGCAATAGAGTGTAGGTGCACAAGGCAAGCCTCTATTACGGCATTGCACTTAAAAGTACATCCAGCAACGCACAAATCAAAATATTATATTCTTGAAAATGAGGTTAAGCAGTGCGATTTTGCCGAAAAACACGGGCTATGATGACATGGTTATTTACCGAAGATGAGCTTTGAAATAAGAGCTCATGTAAATCGTCGCAAGCGTGATTGCATGCGGATGTTATAAACAGGTCTGGGCCAGCTTATTAATGCATATGACGAGGACTTCCTATAAAAAAGGAAGTGTCCGCCCAGCCATGCCTGAAGTATAAGAGCTGCTCGTAGGGGCCTGTCATGAATGAGCTTGTTGAAAGTTTGCGTGGCACGATACTTTATGATTTAAGTGCGCCTGCTGCAAGATTCCCCCTCCCCTTTGTAGCATACGATATTTTATGATTTATATTATATACTTTAATAACTAGCAGTGTATGTAATTTTTTGTATACCATCTAATAAAGTTTATATATGTTTAATGTTTATAAATTTGAAAGAACGTCAATAAATTAATATTATACAAAAAAAATCTATATTTATTAATCTTTATAATAGTTTTTTATTTGACAAATATAATTTTAATATTCATTTTAGTATTACTATGTATGATAATTTACTATAAAGTTAAAAAAGTTGAGAGGTGATATAGATTGTTAACAAAAGTTTGTTTTGTTTGAAAAAACCGGGACATTCAATGAAAAATTGTAGGAGGAATTAAATTAGGGTTATAATTTTAATGGGACTTGGTTGAGGGATAGTAAAAGAACTAGAGGTGATAATTACGTTGGCGATAGGCGAGAGTATGAACCCGAGGTAGGTCCGTAATATGTTAGGTGTTGGTGCGGGTGCGCAGGTAATTGTAATTGTAAAAAACAGCTTAAAAATGTAAATAATTGTTCTTCTATTCTTTTACCTTCAAATTTTGTTAATAACTATAAAAATTTAAACGCGCGTTCGCACTTTATCAATTTTTTTGATGCACCTATTACGCCGTGTGTAACCTTGGTCAATTAGGGTATGCGCGGATTATAGAATAACGGTCAATAAATTTGTGGTCGACGTCAAATACCCATTACCCAGATTAAATGTATTTTATCTAATTTGCGTGGTGCAAATTATTTTTCTAAGATGGACCTTGCAAACGCCTATTTAAAATTAAAGGTTCATTGCAAGACGGCGTTAGTTTTAACTATTAATATTATCCAAGGGTTGTTTGCTTTCAAAAGTTTACATTTTGGTCTTAGTGTGTTGGCGCCAGTTTTTCAATGAACCATGGCTCCCTTGTTTGTTAACATGGAGGGTGTAATTTATTATTTAGACAATATCTTGGTTACTGGTAGTGTTTCGATCTCGTCTCGTCTCGGTCTCGAAAACAAAATCTCGTCTCGGGAGCGATTAGGAAAATCTCGATCTCGTCTCGGTCTGGAAAAATCTCGGTCTCGTCTCGTCTCGACGAGAATTATCGTCTCGTCTCGACTTTTAAAAAAAACATATACGGAATAAAAATTTCTCCTATTTTATTAAAAATATAAATAAGTGTTCAAAAAGCCAAATGGCAAATTTTATATTTTTGGAAAAACTTTAATACACAAACTTTTTAAAGATTTAGCGGGACACGACATCTCATTGACAATATAAAGATATGAATTAACTCATATAGATAACATTTTCTATAAAAAGTGCAGACTAAAAAACTATAAATAAATTTGAAATATAAAAGATTAAATTTTAATGTTATAGCAAATTATAATATTTGTATCAAATTCACTGTGTCTGTCAACTATAAATGGACTTCCAAAATTATAAGTTCGCTTATAGTTGATATAGTTGCATAAGTGAGCAAAATGAGACCCTTTATTAACCTTTGCTAATGACTCAAAGTAGACCTTTTAACATATTTAAGGCAAATGTTTAAGTCCATTAATATAACCATCGTCAATTATAGCCCATAGTATTTATTGCGTGTTTATGCGAGTGACATTTAATGATGTTATTATTATTCACAAAATTGATAACTAGTTGCAGAAATTAAAACGTTGTAAAACAACAATAAAAGCAGCATTATTATATTAGAATTAAGAACATAAGGTTTTAAACTTTAAATTAAAGAGTACGTATTTAAATGTATGACAAAAATCAACCATACTTAGGTAAATGATTGCCAAATTTTATTTTTTTTGGAAAAATATATAACATTTACTACACTTGGGAATTTTTTTAATATTAAATATATTCCATACATATTGATTTACACTTAATACCTTAAATGTAAATTAAAATACACAATAATTTACTAAAATCTAACGATCAATAAAAAGTCGAGATCTCGCCGAGAAAATCTCGTATCGTCTCGTCTTGACATCAAAATTCTCGTCTCGATCTCGACATCAAAATTCTCGTCTCGATCTCGACTCCATTTATCAAATTCTCGTCTCGTCTCGGTTTTTCGAGACGAGACGAGACCGAGATTTTTCTCGGTTTTTCCGCATCACTAGTTACTGGATCTAATAAAAACGAGGACCAACGTCTTCACATGGTTCTAAACTTAATAAAAAACAAAGGTCTACGGTTGTCAGCAAAAAAATTTATTTTTTGTGTGCCGAACGTATTTGGGACACGTATTAGGTAAAGGTACGATTCGTCAGGTAAAAAGCAAAATTAAAGATTTACAGCAGTAGAAAGCGCCGAGTAATGAAAAGAATTGAAGTCGTTGGGAATAACTTATTATAATCGGTTCATTCCCGAATTTACTTAATGGTCAGGTCCTTTAAATGAATAATTTAAATGGAAGCAATTTGAGAACGACTGTTTTGACAAGTTGCGCGAAACTTTATTAGAGAATGTATTGGTTGCTTTGACGCTTCAAAAGAGCATGTTTTGGTAGTAGATGCATCAAATAATGGTGTGGGAGGTGCATTATGTCAGCTTGAGGATAAAGTTGAGCATTCGGTAATGTATTTTGCCAAGAAAATAAGACCGAACTTAGCTACTCTGTTATAGAGAAAGAAGCTTTGGCTATGGTGTATGGACTAAAACGGTGTAGGGAATTTTTAATAGGTAAAAGATTCATCGTTTATACAGACCATAAACCATTGATAGGCTTGTTTCGGAAAGATAACGACGAAATGTTAATGTCATCTAGATTGCAGTGTTGGTTATTATTGTTAGGTAATTTTACACTAACGTTGATTTATCGTAAGGGAGAGGATAACGGATTGGCCGATGTTTTGTCTAGGTTAGGTCCGGAAAATATTAGCTCGGAAGAGTCTCCATTGGCATGCGAAATAGTCGGCGGTCAGGTAATAAATGCCTTAAAGATCGTAGATATGGAGGATATCTCCGCTGCTTGCAACACTGATAGGGATATTAGTGTGGTCAAGAAGATATTAATTGGAGAGGAAACGCAAGAAGAGGTGCCACAGAAATATAAAAATGCGCTGTGTGAGCTGTATATCGAAGACGTTTGTTTAAAAAGAGCCGATAAGGTAGTTATACCCGATGTACTTAAACCGGAAATTTTAGAAATGTTACATAAGGGACATTTTGGTACGGTTAAAATGAAGGCTTTCGTCAGACAGTATGTCTGGTGGCCTGGATTATCGAAAAACATTGAAGAGCGGATTAGACGATGTGATTTATGCAAGTCTAATGCTCCAATGCCTCGTAGAAATTAAGCTGCGAGATGGCCTCAACCTAGATGACCTCGGGAAAGGGTACAACTCGATTTTTTTTTGAATAAAAGAAAAACTATATAATCGTAGTCGATGCATATTCCGGCTGGACGGATTTCAGAAATTTACCAACACGACTGCTAGAGTGACCATAAGAGTTTTAAAGAGCCTAATCGGTTCTTATGGTTTTCCTAGTATGTTTGTCAAGGACAAAGGCAGAGCGTTTGTGAGCGTTGAATTTAAGACTTTTTGTCAAACGTGGAAAATAAAGCACGTGCTAACACCACAAATCATCCGAGTTCCAATGGTCAGGTGGAACGGTATGTGGGAACAGTAAAGAAGTGGTTAAGACTTGCCAAATCAGAAAGCGATGGTGTTTGGTTAACTAAATTATATTTTAATGCAGCACCTCGTGGTTTGGAGCGGCCTCCAGTGAAAATGGAATTTTTAGGTCGAAAACTAAGGTGTCCCGTTGATTTGATTCACGAGCGGAGCCCTGTAGTGAGCAATAATGCTATTCCAAAATATAATGTAGATCAACTATTGTGGTGAAGAACTTACACCAGTGCGCCTAAATGGTTGATATCGCGCGTAGCGGAAGTGATTAATTTCAAATTAATAAAGTGCGCGTGCTGCATACTAATAAAGTTAAAACAGGACTTTGTGAGCAGCTAATGTTATATTCTTAATTATATTCGTTTATTTATATTACATGAATGGAGATTATTACTTCCTGGTGTAGAATAAGAATATCAGTGGAGCGGATAGCAGAGCTGGTGAGACCGGGTCCGGTGCTCATTAGTATCGGAGCTGATGAGCTGCCCCGGCTAAGCTCCTTATATGAACCAAATTTAGCCCCTGTGAGGCCTGTGGCTCAAAGAAGAAGGGAGAACACAATAAGACATGCTAATACGAGGGAAGGACGGCGGGCTAGAAGAGCGCTTCGAAGAAGGTGCGGAGGTTGTGGAAGCTAGCACCTACCCCCAATATGCGAAACTGGCTGAGGAGCATATGCACATCAGGGTACGGCAGAGAGGGCGCCATTTAACAATGCGGGAGTGCCGCTGGTTGAGTTTGAGCGAGTTAGAGCTACAACGGAAGCGTTGAATGTGCTCCCGCAAGGGGCAGACGTGTTATCTTATGCAACACGCCGTGTAGCTCCTATTGCGCGCATCAGCTCGGGCACGGTGGAATCCACTCCTGACAGCCTAACCCCTGCTATACGTATAGCTCCCAACTATACGACGCCTAATAGCATAACAGCTTCGGATCAACACATATTAATGGAGGAAGATGTGCTTTCGGTGGGTGCTAATGAAGAGGCGGACGGCACTTTTTAAAAAGGGAAGATGTCATGAATGAGCTTGTCGAAAGATTTCCCCTCCCCCTTTGCGTCGCACGATACTTTATGATTTATGTGCGCCTGCTGCAAGATTCCCCCCCCCCTTGTATCATACGATATTTTGTGATTTATATTATGTACTTTAATAACTAACTAGCAATGTTCAAAAGAAAATATATCGTATTCTATTGATTTTAAAGAAAAGTATATGTATTATATGATTTTGGAAATAAAATGAGTGAATAAAAAAAACGCCCTATTCGTTATTCGTTAGGGCCGAAAACTTTCAGCCAAATAATAAAAAAATAAAGTTAATAAGGTATTTTCTGAAACAAAGTTAGTATATTTTATTTTTTGTAATTAATTGAAGAAACAGTAAGCCAAAATATTTAAACAAATTAGAGTCTATAAAATATTAAAAAGGGGGAGGGAAGGACAAAGAGATTTCCCGAAATTTAATAAGAACATTTGACTCCTTATGTTTAAAATTTTCACTCGGAAAAAACTTACTTAAATATAAATTGCATAATCAACACTCTTTTACTAATTCAAAAAACAGATTTAAATATATCAAGACCCAAATAACTAAAATTCTGAAAAATGTCAAATTTACATAACATATGTTGAAAATTATTTAACACAGATACAAAAAACATTAAGAATTTGAATTTTAAATTGAGTTAAGAGTTTAGCACCTGCTTAGGAGATGAATTTTTAAGGGAAAACTTAAAAGCATCTAAATTTTTTTGTCTGCATATTGCAAGGGAATTGCCAAATTTAATTTAAAATTTAAGCTTATTTACTCCAATATTATTTATTTACCATGCATTCTTTATAATTTGCAAGTTAATATAGCAAAAAAATTTCTATGTATTTCCACTCTCTTTGTCTATCTCTTAAAGGTTTTTCTTCAAATTTTTATTGGTTTGTTTCCTGGTTATCCAATCATAAAAAGGGGCAAAAACCCAAATTTAATTAAGGAACAGCAAAAAACATATTTGTGTTCAACTCAAAAAACTCTGTAAAAGTAACATATTCCTTTTCTAGTTGGTTTTACAAGTTTATTAGTTGTCCAGTGTTATTATGTAAGTCATATTAATATTTTAATCCACCTATTTAATAAGATTAGTCTATTAAGTTCTGAAACAACAAACAAAATTGTTCTATAAAATATATATTTATCTAACTTACATAAATAAGGGATGAGTTGGTGCTGTTGAGGTATGTTTGAATATTATGAGAAAATTTAGTTGAAAGCTTACTGCAATTATCTATAATTTTTTAAATTATAAATTATTTTTATATACTTTGCTTAATCCTTAGGTCATGTAAAATAAGGTTAATGTTTGATAATGGAATAAAGTTTGCAATCAACTTTGCTATGTTTCTATAACCTAAGTAAAAATGTATTCCAAAGCTTAAAAAATTACCTACAAATGAAGCCATTTGTGAAGCAGTGCGACCAAGTTTATTTTTGTTAAATACATTAACATTATTTTCCAGCAAAAGTTTAACTGCCTCTTCTTTGCCTATAATCTTTAGCATAATACATGAGATAATTACCTGATATTGCTGCAAACATTAAGGGTGTATAGCCATCTTTATGACAATTATTATTTATATTGGAACCATATGAAATCAGCAATTTTATAAGTTCTACATTTCCTTGGTAGCAGGCATACATAAGAGGAGTCATGAAATTCTAATCAATAAAAAATTAACGATTAAATTAGCTACTTCATCATTAAAATCAATTTTGACTCCTGGTGCATCAATTAATAATTTAATTTCTTCAATGGGCGCTTCTATAATTAATTGTATAGGTAACAATCAAATATATACTTTGTTTTAGAGCGTCAAAAATTTTTGCTTCGGCAACTGTAGTAGCCATAATGTTTGCAATAATTGTCGATTATGGTACAATGTTAATTTTGAGAATTGGATTCAAAATGCCACCGTCCGAAATGCCACACTGAATATCACAAAAAATTAAATCTCAAATGGGGAGGGAATTTGATGTGCATCTAATGCCAAACCTAACCTAAAACGCTGACCTAAAACACTACCCTGAACCTTAACCCTGTCCCTTAAAGTTTTATAGTGCAGCAATAATTGTTAAATGCATACGCATGCGTATTAAAATGCGCAGCTATCTGATTGGTCTGTTAAATGCATACGCATGATTATAAAAATGGAAATTATGCGCTTGCGCAATGAGTAATTTAATTTACGAATCTCATGACGTGAGATTCAGTTGTATTTTGGACTGTGGTATTTTGAAATGATATCAATTTTGAAACTTAATAGACATGTAGTTCTCAGAATACTTCTTTTATTACAGTTGGAATGGTTATATATAGTAATATTAGATTGTGTAAGATATTAGAGACCTTAGTAAATGTTATTATTCAATAAAAAATCGCCTTTGTAGAATTGCAATTGAATTAATTGTATAAAAATAGCCAACGGGTTTTTAAAATGCTAATTGAACATTAACTTAAATCAATAATTGGTGACCCACCTTTGTTACACATAACCTTCTAAATGGATACCAGCCAGTGTGATGACGCCCAAATAAAATCAGAGAACATTATGCTTTTTACCTCCCTTTGCTTAAATACCCGCCTTTGGTTCCCTTTTCACGGTACACCGGATAGCATCTGAGTGCAAACTAGGATAAGTGGATTCCTCCCTCTCACAATCGAAATCCAAGATTTTTTTTAAAAATCCACCAGTTTAAGCTCGATACACCGCCATCCGGACGGCTTTTCTTGACCGCACGATAAAGTCAGATTCAGCAAGATTCCACGACCTGCTCTCCAATGTGCAATTGGGCGATCGTCAACCACCCCAATTTTTTAAAAATAGGAAAGCCCTCCTGGGTTGTGCCAAAGGAGATGACGCCAAAAACATTTATGGTTAGATTAACTTGACAACAACAAGAGCAGGCTAATAGTGCGGGCAATCAAACTTTAATCAAGCTGGCTGAAACAGCGGATAATATCTCGAATACATACCATACCCTTCAAATATCAACCCTCGCTCCTACCACACATAAATCAAACAATGATATCGAGCTCCGAGACATGGTCAACAAACTGAGTGTAGGCATCGACACACTGCGACTAGAGGTCAGTCGACATAAAAGTTTCACGTCGAGAAGTAGGTCTTTATCAAGGCGATTTCGATCCCCTTTTCAACCCCGCACAGACGTTGCCCAAGATTGGTGTTGGTTTTATTAACAATATAAGGAAAAGGACACTAAATGTCAACTGCCTTGCAACTATACACCGCCTTTTGCGTTGAACCCATAGGACTGCCAGAATCCGCGACACCTAGTTGAGGCCATAACACCCGCCGCCTACTTTTTATTTACAATAGATCCACTAAATTTTGTTTTCTGATAAATACCGGTGCGGAAGTCAGTTCACACCACCCCCACGTAATCACCGTTTCACCCTTCTCCTTCAATGCTAATATTAAAACTAGACCTTAGCTTGATGAGAAACTTTCAATGGATTTATAAAATAGCCGACGGAAAGACACCTATTATAGGAGCAGATTTATTAAATCACTTTAACCTCCTCGTAGATATACGTCGTAAATGTTTTATAGACCCTAGGACTACTTTTAAATCTTATGTGTGATATATTGATCCAAATTTGTATAATTTACAACTCGCAATAAAAGTCGCTTTAACTTATTATAAAAATTTGTTGAAAATATTTCCTATGCCCCTCAAAATTACAAGTCCACCACAAACGTACACAAAGACCCCCCCCCCCCGTTTATGCCGTACCCAGACGTTTAGCTGCCAAGCTAAAAATAGCCAAACAAGAGTTTGCTCACATGCTCGAACTCGGCATAATTCAACCTTCAGAAAGCCCTTGGAGTTTTCCACGGCACATGGTTCCGAACTCCAGGAGATTGGCGACAGTGTGGAGACTACCAAACCCTTAACGTTCTAACGGTACCGGATCTTTATTCCTTAACACACCTGCACCATTTCTCACTCAACCTAGCCGGCACAACCATCTATATAAAAATAGATCTAGTGAGAGCTTACCATCAAATAACCTTGGCCTTGGAAAACATCGCAAAGACTGCAATAATCACACCTTGTCTATATGATTTTTTGCGCATGCCTTTGTTACGTAATGCTGCTCAAACATTCCAATGCTTCGTTGACCGAGCTCTTTGTGGTCCCAATTTCACCTTCGCATATATGGACGATATTTTCGTCGCAAGTACATCAACTAGCGAACATTTAGGCGATTTAAGTCAAGATTTTAGACGATTAAGAGAATTTGATATAAAGATTAATTTAAATAAATGTGAGTGGGGGTGTTCTTTTATAGATTTCTTAGGACATCACGTTTCCTTACAAGTCTTACGCAATACCAGAGAAAATCTCGAGAATCTAAAATTTCGCCACCCCGACCACTAACGTCGTTTCCTGGGAATGGTTAATTTTTACAGCGTTTTATACCTAACTGTGCAATCCTTCTAAAACCACTCACTTACTCCTTAATAACGCAAAAGGATCCTTGGACATGACACAGAACGCACACGGCCATTCCACGAGATTAAGATAATGCTTTATGAAATCTTGACCCTTAATCATTTAGTGGATGGTGCTAACTTCTCTATTACAACCGACGCGTCAAACTCTGCCATCGTAGCCGTTTTACATAATTCCCTCCCCTTTTACCCTCTCCCGGTAAGTGATATGGTAATGGGGGGGGGGGGCAAATCACACTTCCTTCCCCCCCCCCGGGGTGAGAAGGAGAGCAAAAAAAGGGGCCCGATGAAAAAGAGTTTAAGGGGGGGGGGCAAACCAACGAGCAAAAAAAGGGAAGGGGCCAAGTTCTTAATATTTTTGATATAATGAGCAATTTTATCATTTTTTGTTTTTTGTCTGAAATTTCTCGTTTTTTTTGCTGTTTTTTTAAAAAGGCACTAACAATTAAACTTTAAAATCTAAATATTTATCAATAGGTAAAATAACCTCTTAATTCATCACAAATTTTGGAATGTATAACATTGTAAAAAATTATAGTAAACATTAACAATACCCAAAAAAAAACAAATACACGTCCAAATTAGAAATTAATATTTTCATTATTTAAACATGGATTAATATATTGTTTTACATGGTTAAAATAATTTTGACAATCTTCAGAACTAATCTAAAAATATTGTATATATTGTATAACAATATGTGGAATTACCTCGGATATAGAATTTTCAACTACTGACAATAAACACCTTCATTCTGAGGTTCATTTTTTCTTACGATAAATTTTAATTTACTGAAAACCTCTTCAATTAAATTTAGGAAAGGGGAATATGGGGCAGGTATAAGGCTTTATGCCCAAATGCCGATAAAGTATTCTTCACGATTTGTGAATGATGGAATGGAACATTATCCATTACATTTATACAATTTTGAATATTTCCAGTCGCTAACTCTTGGAATAATTCTGTTAAAAAGTCATTAAATTTTTGGCTGTTATAAGCTCCATTTAAAGCTCTATAAAAAAGGAGTTCACCCTTCGTCATGCAGCAGCACATACTAATATTTTTACTTTTTAGTGCCTTCACTTTTTTCATTGCCCTTTCGTTACTTATCGCCCTTCCGTATATACCTCGCATAGATATATTAAACCCCGTTTCGCTCCTAAATAAAATCTTCTTATAAAGGGCCAAAAAACGGCAAAAACCTTGCATATACATGCGTCTTTTAACGTCATCATCAGGCCTTTCGGGATTAGTAGCTACCCGTTTAAAGATGTAATAAAAACCTTTAATTTGTCGGGCAATTGTACTCAGACAAACCTCAAGATTGTACATTTCCTTTAATTTTCCCTTTGAATCTTTAAGTGATAGGCCACAATCATTGTCAATTTCATTAAGTAAATAATTGATATGTATATCATTTAATTTTTTTCTCTGCCGATACTTTCTTTGCCATAATCCCTTCCTTCTTCATTGAATATTTTTTAACCGCTCTCATCGCTTGATATCGCGATTAGAGACCTGCAACGGGCCTGTTTAAGTCAGTCGGCCCGCCCGTAATAAAAATTTAAAAGCCCGGCCCGGCCCGGGCCCGTCAAAATATTAAACTATAAGCCCGGGCCCGGCCCGCTAATTTTATACAAAGCCCGGCCCGGGCCCGTAATTTTATTTTTATTTTTTTTGTTTAATTTTTTTATCTATATGGCAAACAATATGTTTGTGTTAAAAATGTTAATAAAAATAGTTTAAAAAGAAAAAATTGGTAATTCCCGGTCACTCGAGTTCTTCTATCTTTTAGAAACGATCTACATGGAAAAAAATTTTACAAGGGCACTTCACGATAAAACCATATATAAGCCAAATAAACGTTTAAACCCTTATTTAAGGTTATAATGTTTTAATAAAACTACTTAGCTTCTTTGCTTTGCCACCATTTTAAATAATTAGGTTATTGATATAAAATGAGAAACGAGAGTAACTTGAGGAAATAATTTAGAACTTGTTTTTAAATTTGTTAATGCTAATGAGTATATAAATTTTGGCATTTGGCCGGGGTCAGATAACTTGTTTTTAAAATTGTTAATGCTAATGAGTATATAAATTTTGGCATTTGGCCGGGGTCAGATAAAGTATAAGTTAGCAACAGTCAGGGAATTATTTAGCCAGTTTCGCATTCATCCGTTATAAATTAACAACCTAAACAAATTGCCAAAATAAGTTTATTAATAAGGGTAATCCGTCAGGCACAAAAACAATAATGGAATGCGAGCCTAGGCGAGGTCAAAAAAGTAAAGCCAATCAGCGGTCAGTTAAATTAAAGTCTTTAACAGTAGTATAAGTCCACGCCATTAAAAACCCGTATAAGTTTCCACGGCAATTATTGAAAAAATACAAATTGGATAGGATGGACAGGACGGATAACCGAAAGAGAGCCCATAAATTGCATAGCAATTAACATAAATAATAATTAATTCATTCAATATTGCTAGAGGGTATAAAGGGGGAGGCAAATATGGGTAGCTGCACCTCTCCAAATCCAAAAATTCCTGATGAAAAGAACATTTTTTGCCCTATAACTGCCCCCCTCCAATTAGCTCGCCCATAGGATCACGTGTATAAATTATCTTTAACATTTATAATGCGTGTTGAGCTATTGATAAATTAATTAACTAGGATGGAAACAAAATTTAACTTTCCTTGTTAATTAAATATATATAAAATAATTACAAATTAGAACATTATAAAAACACCTTCTTTTATACTAAATTTAATTAATTTTTTAACGGGCTTTTAACGGGCCTTATGTGTTGTTTTAATTTTAAGCAAAATCCCGGCCCGGCCCTCGGGCCGGGTTTTTAGGCCCGTCCGCGGGCCGGGCCGGGCCATGCAGGTCTCTAATCGCGATATCTAATAATCTACCAATTTCCTTGGCTGAGTTTTATAGCTAATTTTTTTGTTTGTTGATCCATCATAGTAAAAAAACGAGAAATTCCAGACAAAAAACAAAAAATTATATAAAAGGGCAAACATAAATGAAAGAGTGGTGAAGGCATGTGGAGAGGGAAAGAGCCTTCATTTTCAAAAGCTTTGATTGATCACCCTTTTCTCTTCTACGTTGATCAAACATTTAGAGAAACGCTGTAAGTAATAAATACATAATCAACTATTCATATACCTTAAGAGCCACTAATAAAGGTTGTCCATTGAATATGATTATATTACAAATTTGATATTTGCGATAATTAGGTACGTAAGTAATTTAATATCAAAGTTTCAAAATCATATTAATTTGCATTTAATATCTTAAATGTAAATCTCATAAAATAAAATTTTTTTATCAGAATCAGAAAACTATTACTTTGAAATCATGATCGCATAGAGCAGTTCTCAAAAATTAAGAACTGACGTTGCCATTAATTAGCAAAACAAAGTCTCAATAGTTAAAAATAAAAATTAAAGCCGAAATCTCGTAGATAAAATCTCGTCTCGTCTCGAGGTAAAAATCCTCATTTCGATCTTGACTCAATTTTTCAAATTCTCTCCTCTTCTTATCGTTTTTTCGCATCCCTACTGAAGATGAAGTGTTTACAGATCAAAAATTGGTGATATCGCCTACGCTTGTTTAGTTGAAGGTAAATATGTAATTATTACATCTATAATTTCATACTTTTAATTGCTATGCAATTTATGGGCTCGTTTTTTGGTTGTCCGTCCGTTGTCCGTTGTCCGTTGTCCGTTACCCTCCCTATCTATTTGCATTGGGTATATTAGGTTACCGATTTTTTAAATTAATGCATGAGAAAGAGGTGCCCCACCCCTCATCTCTATCTCCCTCGCTGTGTTATTTTTTAAATTAATGCATAAGAGGTGCCCCACCCCTCATCTCTATCTCCCTCGGTGTGTTATATATAAGATTTGTTAAATTATCTATTATATAATAAACATAGATAAAAGTTGTTTACTTTTAATGCTATGCAATTTAACTAGTTATATAATAAACATAAATAAAAGTTGTTTACTTTTTATCTGCTATGCAATTTAACTAGTTTTGGGGTTAGAATCCCGGAGTTTTTTTTGACTCTTATGATTGTTCTTGTTACTATCATTGATAATAAGAATTTTTGGCCGTCTGCTGGCTGCTGACCAATGAAAAAAATGACCATTGGCCAAAATGTGAATCGAAATTATTTTTTTCGTTTTTTTTGACTATTATGATTGTTCCTGTTTCTACCATTGCTATTATGACTTTTTGGCTGTCCGCTGGCTGCTGACCAATGTTATATAATAAACATAAATAAAAGTTGTTTACTTTTAATTGCTATGCAATTTAACTAGTTTTTGAGTTAGAATCCCGGGTTTTTTTGACTCTTATGATTGTTCTTGTTACTATCATTGATAATAAAACTTTTTAGCCGTCCGTTGGCTGCTGACCACTGAAAAAAATGACCATTGGCCAAAATGTGAATCCGAGTTTATTTTTTCGTTTTTTTTGACTATTATGATTGTTCCTGTTACTACCATTGCTATTATGACTTTTTGGCCGTCCGCTGGCTCCTGACCGATGGAAAAAATGACCATTGGCCAAAATGTGAATCGAAAATATTTTTTTCGTTTTTTTTGACTATTATGATTGTTCCTGTTCCTACCATTGCTATTATCACTTTTTGGCCGTCCGCTGGCTGCTGACCAATGGAATAAAATGACCATTGGCCAAAATGTGATTCGAAAACTTTTTTTTCGTTTTTTTTTTGACTATTATGAATTTATATCCACTTTTACCGTGTCCTGGCTGCTGACCAATGGAAAAAAATGACCATTGGCCAAAATGTGATTTGAAAATTTTTTTTTCGTTTTTTTTACTCTTATGAATTTATATCCACTTTTACCGTGTCCTGGCTGCTGACCAATGGAAAAAATGACCATTGGCCAAAGTGAGCATCAAAATTTTTTTTTCCATTTTTTTGGCTATCATTGACTTATAGAGTATCTGTTGGTACTGACCAATAGAGAAAAAGTGACCATTGGCCAAATTTTTGATTTTTTTAATTAAGAATTGTTCAAATTCAACAAAACATTTCTCCCAACAATTCTGCAAATTCTTAACATTGTGTTGTTTTATAATATAATGTTTGTTAGACCCATAATCAATAAAAACTAATGTAATACGCAACTAGATGCAAACACTAAATCTAACCCTAACCCTTGCCTATATTACATTTTGCCTATATCATTTTGCCTATAATGGAAAATTTGTATAAATAATTAATTAATCATTAGGTATTTAATACCCCCCTATAGGCATTCTCGCCCCTTCCCACCTTTCTCGCCCATAAATTGCATAGCAAATATGATACATTTATACAAAGTACAGATGAGTCGTCCCCCCTTCCCTTCCCCTCTTCCCTTCCCTTATCCCCCTTCCCACGAGGGCCGAAGGCCCGAGTTTTTTATTTTATGCGTTATATTATTCATTAGAAAACCTCAAAAAATATGTTTAGTTAGGACTATTGTGAGATTTCTATAACCATTAATTTCCTAGCCATGTTTTTTATTTTATAAAAATTTGAACCCAGGCCAGAATCCTAATTTAATTTAAAATTTGGGGCCCGAGTTGAGGAAAAAGTTCGTAGAGTTTTTATCAAAGTTTTTTTAAAGATAATTTATTGTTATAACAATAACTTTTTCAATGATATACTCGCCGTTGCTGTTCACGACCTCCTGCCACCTTTTGACCAATTTTTCGATGCCATTACGCCAAATATCGACCGGTCTGGTATCGTAGAAGTTGTTGAGCCAGTTTTTAAGGCCCTCTAAATTGTCCAAGGTAACGCCCCTCATATGGTTCGAGAGAGAGCGGAAAAGGTAATCCGTCGGTGCAAGGTCCGGAGAATATGGCGGCTGAAGGCCCTCCCATTTGAGCTCTTGGAGTGCGGCTTTTACGACTTGAGCAACATGGGGCCTTGCGTTGTCGTGAAAGAGTATGCTGGCCTTGTCGATGGGGTCTTTTGAGTCGAATAACCTCATTCACGCGGTGTAGCTGGGATATATAAAGCTCCTTGTTGACCGTGACATTCCTTTCCAGAATTTCCCAATGCAGAATGCCCTCCCAGTCCCACCAAACGCAGATTATGGTCTTTTTTGGATGGAGGCCAGGCTTTACCCTCGGCTTTGGAGTCGCTCCATGAGCCAGCCACTCCTTTATTTGCTTCAAATTTACGAACAAACACCATTTCTCATCTCCCGTGACCATTCGGTACAAAAAGCGCTGTTTATGACCGTGGGTTGCTCGATGACGGGCGAGATGTTGAGAAGCAATTTGAAGGCGATTTTCTTTGTGGCTTTCGTTTAGCTCGTGAGGGATCCAAGCTCCAAATTTTTCGGCAAATCCCATCGAATGAAGATGATTTAGGATGGTTTTCTGATCAAATTTCATTATTTCCGCCAATTCACAACTTGTTTGGCGACCGTCCTCCTTCAAAAGTGCTTTGAGACACTCTTCGTCGAATTTCGAGGGTCTTCCGCTACGGGGCTTGTCAGCGATGTCAAAATAGCCATTTTTGAACTTTGCGAACCATTTTTGTGCTGTAGACTCAACTATGACACCTTCTCCGTATACTTTACAAATGTCTCGGGCTGTTTCAGCAGCGTTTTGATCACGATAAAAAGCGAAGAATATCAGGTGTCGAAAATGTTGATTTTTACCGTTTGGATACTCCATTTTGACGTGGCAAAAGTAAAAACTAAATTTCTTAAAATCACGATTGGCACAGTTTTGTAGAGGGGAAAGAGTTCTACTTAATGAATATTATAAAATTCATCAGCAAAAAATCGATAAAGAATGAGGTATATAATAATAAAGCTATCATTCCAGAATATTCGGCGAATAACTTTATATATTCTATCTTTCCTGCTATCTGTGAATACATAAAATACAAAAAATATTTGTCTAATATCATAGGTTACATGATTTATAAATAAAATTTTAATGCCCATATAAATTCAAATTTGGTGGTAGGAAGTGCGCAACTAGTAATCCCATTAATATTTAAACTAATACAAATTTCTTGGGGGGGGAGGTAAAACACATAATTTTGATTTTTAAAGACTAGTATAAAAAATTATTTAGGGGGGCGCGGTTCCCCCCCCCCCTTCCCCCCACCACTGGCTACGCCCATGTCCATCATATTAGTATGACTTATTAATCAAGTAAATAATGAACAAAAACAATAGAGTAAAGGCAAGCCATTAACGATTACGGTAATTAATTATTTTAATACATTTATAACAATAAGAAATATTAATTCAACAGTATAATAGTGGCGTATCCAAGGGGATAAAAAGCGGAAAAATCCCGCCTCCTGGCAAAATTTAAAAGGATCTATTTTGGAATTTTAATAAATTATTAAAGGAAGCTTTAATAGTTGCATATAAAACTAAGACACTTATAATTATCTTGAGTTTGTAAATACTCTGTGTGAATGATATTTGAGTCAAAATCTTTTAATTAATGTTTATCCTTTCTCCGAATTTACGCGTTCACTTGACAAAAAAATTGATTCAAGGTAATGCGGAAATTCCCAGGAAAAAGGCTTGTAAAATGCCGAGATCGAGACGAGATTTTCTCAGCGATACCTAGGTATCAAAATCTATATTATATATCACGATCATAATAGGAAATTTTTTGGGCATTCTTTATTTGTGATTCACATTTAGATGTTAAAATTAAATTAATATATTTGGAATATTTTTAATATTGAGTAATTTTAACGCCCAAGTAGAAATCCAAATATTTAATTATTTTAACTTGTTGAATAAAATATGAGTAGCCTTTAATCTTTTAATAATTGCAAATTTATATCCTTAGCATTAACATATTATATCAACATAGAGATTTAAAATAAGTCCGAATGACATGGTAACTATTACTAAAGCATCTTTAGATTTCGCAGCCATTACATCATCTTGCCTGATGTGATGATCCTTTTAATTTGTAGGTAAATAATCAAAATATCATATAAGTACGGCTACAAAGAATTTGTGAAACCGCCAGCTGTGCCTGCCGAATGATTGGCGTTAAAGTAAATCTTTGCATTACCTTTCACATTGTAAAGGTAAATTGGCAGGTAAACTTAAAACACTGAATTTTATGTGCGATTTAGCACTACACTAAAATATATGAGCATAAGCTTAATTACTTAAAAAATATTTTATGGCTAAATTATTTCGAAAATGAATCAAATAATTATTTCGAGACATAATACACTATGATGTTTACTTTTTAAATGTTTAAGTTTTTGTTATATAATTATATATGTGCAATTTTTTGAAAACTTTAAACCTCTTATATTTCTATTCCAGTGACAGAAAGCAGGTAACGAGGAGCGTTCAATAAAAATAAGTACATAATATAATGCACATGGGCGTAGCGAGGGGGGGGGGGGAGGGGGGCTAAATGACAAAAAAAAATTTTTTCAATACAAAAACCCTTAAAAATAAATAAAATTATGTCTTGTCCCCCCCCCACCCTAATTAAACCTAAAACCCATTTGCCCCCCCCCTCCAATCCAAAACCTGGCTACACCCATGATAATGCATAATTTATTAAAAGTATGGTCTTTGAAAAAGCAAATTTATATAATTCCTTAAATAAAGGAATATGTAGTTGCAATTCCTTTAGTTCAGTGATTATTTAGTTTCAAATACTTTCAATTATATGCAATTGACAAACAATATAATATAATGAGAGTTATTTTGGGCAAAAATTTTAAAACGGCTGTATTAATTAATATTAATAAAAATAATACAATGCATCTATAGTACAAAGGGTTGGTAGTGTATTTTAATATTTCGAAATTATAACAATAATAAGGAATATATAAATCGCACATTTATCTATCAGTAAGTGTTCGATAAACATTCAAATCAAGTTAATTCTCCTCACGTATACTTTCTCTTTTAATCTTGTGTATATCCCAACCAAATCTTTTTCGAGGTAAATGAACTCAACATTAAATAGTTTCACTACACACCAGTGTGTTATGTTATAAGTTTGTTATTGAGTAATATTTAAGCATATAGGGAATTATAAAAAAACAATCAAATTTCTTAGATATGTAATCCACTATAATTAACAAAATATCTTATTTAAAGCCTTATTTATTGTATAGAATCGCCAGTTTCATATATATGTTAGTATTTTTAGGAAAAAGCTCCCTCCCCCAAGCCCAGCTCACGGGCTGGACTGCCGTGGAGGTCTCATAGAAAGTAGCGATGTTAGATATAATGCAAAATTACCATTTCTGCTACTTCTTATTCATAGTACTAAAACAGTATATATATGTGTTGTGAATGGCCAATTAATTTTGGAAGTAATCTAATTAGTGGTGGGAATAATGTTTAAAGTAATTAGGGGTGTGAATAAAATGTTGTTTAATTAGTGATGTGAATAAATGGGTGAAAAACTATTTATCATCTGCGGGAGATTCCTAATTAATGATTTGTTTAAGGCACTAATTAGAAGCAGACGGCCTCATGCTAATTGAGATGTGCAGTACATCGACCTGTCGTAAGGTTAAGGTCATCCCTCAGGCAAAGTGAGAAGTGCAGTACATCGACAGGGTTTATAAGGCTGGATTTTTTACCCTGAAATAATCATATATATATTTTTTTCTACTTAGAACTCGTTTGTCCTGCTGACCAAACCGCCCCTAACCCAATACTTGCATTAGTCCTTATATCACTCAATCTCACTTATTTTACGCACTGATATTCCCCCCCCCCCATCGTTCAACGTCTACCTTTATGTCCAAAATATCATCATTATCTTACCGATTTAATTGAATATTATACCGCGGATACGTCCATTGGTCATACGCTATTTTAGTCGCTTGACAATAAACATCTCAACCTATTAAATTGGTAGCACGAGGCTGAAAATCTAAACCCATGACTAGAGGCGAGGACCCGAATTTCCGTTAAAGATCTCTACCTTCAATCCCGAGCCACAGGACTCGAGGCACTAAACGTTCGATTTTTCATACAAAAGAAAAAAGACCACGTAAGTTTCTTAATTTTCTTTTATTAATAATGGAAAAATCTTTACTTATAATCATTATCTTGATATTAATTTTTATAATTAGTTAATATAGTACCTCCTTTAGACGGACTTTAATTAAATTGTTGGTGTCGACGCTATAAATTTAATTTCTTTATTTTTGATCGGTCACTTATCTCATTTTTATTATCATGTTTTTACCAAAAACTTCGTTCATGTTTTTATTACTGATTAATTGTAATCATAATGTTTGTGGTGTTCACCCTACGCTGCGATTTTGATTATATACATCTTTATCGGGTTCACCCTATGCTACGATCTTTATTACTCATCCTTATCGATTTTAATTGTGTCATTATACTCTACGCGTAGTTAGGATGACTGATGAGTCATGATTGTTAATATCTCTATGATAGAAATAGATTGTTAATATCGCTATGATATAGATAGATCGTTATTATATTACCTCACTATCACTCGTTGATCATTAATTATTCTTTTTTTGATGTAGTAGAAAATAAATCGAAAGAGATGTAAACCCAAAAAGATAATTAATATTTTCTCGCGGATATTTCGCGGTTTCGGTTTAAATAAAATAGATATTCCGCGAATATAGAAATAAATAAATTAGTTTATGGGTACAATATTATGAATTACTTCAATATATCCTTTAACCCTTATTATGGAAGATATATAAAAATGTTAATTAAAATGCATCGTGTGGAACAAATTTACAGGGTTAAGACATCGGTCCCCCGATGCTATAGTTGTAATAAAATGGGCCATATAAGGCGTAATTGTAATGTAAATCGTAACTTTGAAAATAACAAGGCGCACTTTAGATATCGAACGCAGTCACGAGAACCCTATATGAGATTTTACGGGAATAGACAATTTTATAATGGTAATCAAAATATTCCGGGTAATTTTGAGGGGATCCACGCAGGAAAATTCTTTTAATCCTGGGCCGCGTAACTTTAATTGACGCTCGATTGGCACTGGCAACACTATATTGTTTATATTAATTTTTTTAATTCTTCACAAACCCCGGTAGTTTATTTAAATATTGAAGGTAAGCAAATAAAGTTTCTAGTAGATTCTGGGGCCTTAATTTCTATAATGAGTAAATGTATTTTTTTAAAATTATGGCCTTTTAATAACATTAATAAAAGTCTTGTTTTAGTAAAACAATTAGACGGTTCGAATATTAAAATTTAGGGAGTATTAAAGTTCGAGTATGTGCAGGGGAGGTTTTGGAATTAGAGTTATTTATAATCGATGAAAAAATAGATAATATTATGGGTTGGAATTGGATAAAATTGATTGGTCCTCTAGTTAATTGGTGGGACATTTGTACAAATTATACGTGTAATAGTGATAGAAATATGAATATCAATTGTTTAATTAATAATGCTGGGTTTCAAGGTAGCATCTATAAACGAGCATAAATCCTTGATTGTTATTAATAAGGTAATGGACTCAGTAAATGAGCCAGCCTCGGTTTCAGGGGCAAGGGTTTTTGTTGAAAAGCCTACGACCTCTGGTCGTGTTGATTGTGATGGTCAATACGTTGGGAAACTGTGGCATTATAACATTGATATAAATTAAAGCTGAGTTTATAGAAATTTTTCGTGAAGAACTGTTTGAATGATAACATCTTTTCGATAAGTTAACTCAGATGCAATTCCTCGATTTTGTCCTGCCCGTCGAATACCATTTATGTGAATGGATAAGGTCATTAATGTTACAGATAGTTGGTTAAAAGATAATATTATCGAGCCAATAGAGTATTCTGTATGGGCCACTCCGTTAGTTCCCGTTAAGAGAAATGACGGTAGTATACGTGTGTGCGTTGATTACAGAATTACTATTAATAAACATGTGATAGATGTTAAATACCCCCTACCCAGATAGAAATGGTTGTAGCTAATTTAAAAGGTTCTAAATTCTTTTCAAAATTAGATCTTAGGAATGCTTACCTTCAGTTACGTGTAGATGATAAGACGTCTAAGATTTTAACAATAACCACCGATAGAGGTTTGTTTGCTTTTAAACAATTACCTTTTGGTTTAAGTGTGTCTGCGCCAATTTTTTAACGAGCGATGGCTTCTATTTTTAATAATTTAGATGGCATATCTTTCTATTTACACGACATTTTAGTAACGGGTTCAACGCAAGCCGAGCATGACTTACGATTAATAAATGTTTTATCTTTCGTTAAAATTAAAAATTTACGTGTATCAGCCAATAAATGCATTTTTTGTGTAACCAAATTACTTATTTAGGCATATAATAGCCGATGGCTGGGTAAAACCTAATGTGAGTAAAATTGAAGCTATTAAACATATTCAAAGGCCTAATAATAAAAAATAGGTATCCTCGTTTTTAGGGCTTATGAATTATTTTAGCAGGTTTATTGATAACTACACAATGTATTCTGGTCCCCTATATGAATTAACTAAAGATAATGTTTTATTTAAATGAGATGTTTTAATTATTTGAAAAATATATTGTTAAAAGACTCCATCTTAAGATGTTTTGATCCGAGTAAAGAGCACATCTTAAACGTTGATGCATCTAACACGGGTATAGGAGGAGCTTTATGTCAGGTCGAAATGGAATTGAACATCCTGTAATTTATTTTTCGCGTAAACTTAATAAAGCGGAACGCAATTACTCTGTAATTGAAAAAGAAGCGCTTGCTATAACATTTGGTTTAAAACGATGTAGAGAATATTTAATAGGCATGACCTTTACCGTTTTTACCGATCACTAGCCTTTAATTAATTTATACAAAAAGATTAATACTGAATACTTGATGTCCCCACGTTTGCAAAGGTGGTTATTAATACTTGGTAACTTTTCTTTAACATTAAAATATCGTAAAGGTAAAAATAATTGTTTAGCAGACGTATTGTCGCGTATGAGTGGTAATAACGAGAAATCGGACAAAGATATTGAAACCACGCAAACTAATGAGCATTACATTAATGTATTAAAAATTGTTCAGTTTAACACTATAGTTAAGAGCTCAGAGACTGACCCGGATTTTATTAAAATAAAAGATATTTTACTGGGTAATGAGGATAGTAAGTCGGTACCTTTGGCTTTTAAACATATACTTAATGAGCTTTATTTGGAGGATAACGTAATTAAACGAGAAGAAAAAATTGTCATACCTACCGAGCTACGTGAGGATGTTTTAAAGGTACTTCACGGAGGGCATACAGGTATTACAAAGATCAAAGACATGGCTAGTATATCTGGTGGCCTAAGATGACGAAAGATTTTGAAAGATAGGTTCGACAATGTATGGTGCAAGATAAAGACAGCCATGCTTCGCAGAGACAAAGCGGTGTGATGGACACGTCCTAGAGAACCGTGGGATCGCATACGCATTGATATTTTCGAATTTGGTTAAAAAAACGCTATATTTTAATTGTAGATGCTTTTTCGGGTTCGACCGAATTTAGAAAGTTTTTAATATCTCTACCCTGGTAACGATAAATTTTTTAAAAGATATAATTAGTTCGTATGGTTTTCCAAAATGCGTGGTAACCGATAACGGCAGATCATTTACTAGCGCAGATTTTAATAAATTTTGTGAATAATGTAAAATAAGACATGTATTAACACCACCATATCATCCAAGTTCTAATGGACAGGTTGAGAGATATGTAGGTATAGTTAAAAAATGGATTAGATTATCACAGACTGGTAAGGATAGTACCTGGCTCTATAGATTATATCATAACATGTCACTCAGGTATTCAGGTCGTTTACCGGTAGGCGAAGAGTTTCTTAAACGTAAATTAAGACATCCGCCTGATTTTTTATTAGAATTAGATAATAATAATACTTTAATAACTACCCCTCGCTTTATTATAGATTAACTAGTATTGTCACGTAACTATGCATATGAACCCATGTGGGTTTTGGCACGTATTATTGATCATATGAGTAATAAGATTTATAAAGTAAGACTTTTAGAATGTCAAAAAGAGGAAAGTAAGATATTTGGAGCAATTACTTATGCATGATGTCTAATTAATATTTTTATATATAGATGCAACTACAGATGTCCTGGTGCGTAGTGGAAGTGGTGGTAAGAAGGACTGTTGCCATCCATCCACCGGGACCCATACACCTAACCGTAATAATGGGAGGATGGGGTACCGAGGATAGTGGCTATGTTCGAGCCACCATCACCGGTTATGCCAGGAGGACCAAGTCCGTATGTGGGTCAACGGCATGGCAGGCCCGAGGGTAGAACTCGGAGGAGGTGTAATGGGTGCCACAGATGGCACCGTATGCCAATGTGCGCGGGACGGAGCATAGGGACGTCACAAGTAGGTGACGTACCCCAGGCTAAGGTAACGCAGAGGGCTGATGAGTCAGCACCATCAAGTAATAATGTGTCGTCGCAGAGTGCGACGGAGGCCCTGCAGCAACTTTCCCTTGGCCTTAAATGGGAGGTGCCGGAAAAGGTAAAAGGGGGTGTTGTGAATGGCCAATTAATTTTGGAAGTAATCTAATTAGTGGTGGGAATAATGTTTAAAGTAATTAGTGGTGTGAATAAAATTTAATTTAATTAGTGATGTGAATAAATGGGTGAAAAACTATTTATGGTCTGCGGGAGATTCCTAATTAATGGTTTGTTTAAGGCACTAATTAGAAGCAGACGAATATGTAAAAGGCATGCCTCATGCTAATTAAGATGTGCAGTGACCTGTCATAAGGTTAAGGACATCCCTCAGGCAAATTGAGAAGTGCAGTACATCGACAGGGTTTATAAGGCTAGATTTTTTACCCTGCAATAATCATATGTATTTTTTTAATACTAACAACTCGTTTGTCCTGCTGCAACCATCTCCGAAAACGAACGGCCCCTAACCCAATACTTGCATTAGTCCTTACACATCACTCAATCTCACCTATTTTACGCACTGATATTTCCCCCCGCCCATCGTCCAACGTCGACCTTTATGTCCAAAATGTCATTATCCTACCGATTTAATTAAATAACAATATACCTCGGATACGTCCATTGGTCATAGCTATTTTAGTTGTTTGACAATAAACATCTCAACCTATTAAAATATGGTAAATAAATACCTATTTATTTAATGACAAATTTTTCAAAAAATAATATTATGATGACAGATAGCATAACAAAAATATCGCGATTAAGATAATATTAGTATTTAATATATCAGGTATTGTTTGGCATATAATTATTCAAAAACATAATATGTTTCTTTAACCATTGTTTTAAAGATTGGGAATTGAATTGGAGCCATTTTCTATTGATGTTAATAGATTCAATGGTCTGCTCTTTTAAAGTTTAGGTACTTTGGTCAAGTAAAGGGTGGCAAAGACTTTATATTTAGCCAAACCACAGAAATCGACAAAAGTAGATGCGACATCATTGATGATTTTATTTAATAAAATTTGATTGTGGCCCATTTTGTCATTCAACATGCGCAAGTTATTAACTATAAAGTTCCAAGCTAGATAGCTGGCATTTGGGTGAGGATTATGGGCGATAATTTTAAACATATCTTGTATGTAATCTTGTTTGATTTGATCACTCGATAAAAAGGTAAAGTTCAAAAACCTTAAATATGCAGATTTTACAAATTTAAAATTTATCAATGATCACTTCTGTAGCAGTGTGAAATTCTTAGTCATTCCAAGAATTAAAAACATAGTTTTTTTGTTAGAGGGTAGCTTGGCATTTTTGTGTGCTTCCCACACTGTGTTCCAATCATCGGTGGTTCCATGCCTTATGGCGCCGAATAGAGTATCATAAATAAGATCCGAAGGAGGCTAAAAAATTAATAGCTGACATACACATACGATAAAATGTTAATTTAATGAATGTTAAGAAGAGTGTCTTTAATTTGCTATAAAAGACCTTTATATACTTTCATAATAACCTTGTATCCAATTTTTATAGATTAATCAAACAAACTAATGACCCTACAAACAATAATCATTAATTTAATAAACTGCCGACATATATAGATTATATACTTTTTAATCTATAGTCCTATTCATATAATATAAAACATATGAATTTATAGACAAATTGATTGTTATATTTAATGTTTTTAACAAATGTGTTCCTGTTTTATAGGCGCTTATTCTATGGTGAAATAATTTAGTCATTTTTTTGCCTGTTATCCAACTAGAATATGAAATTTTCTAGTTTAAGAATTATTAAATAGTTAAAAAATTTATATAGAAATGAAAATTGCGATTCAACTATCATATTTAACGCCTGTATTGTAAAACAATTAACTAGATCAAATTATTTCGCTCAGAGGCATATAAAATAGGCGAAGAAAGATATTTTTACTAATAATCCTGTCAATTCTCCTAAGATTCCATTAATATTATATAAAAAAATAAATATTATGGAAATATTATAACATTTCATAAACAATTATAATTTTGATATAGATGATAAACTACATATTTGTGTCAAATCAAGATCCTATTATACATTACTAGCCAATTAATATAAATAAGGATACAACAGTTTAATCTAAATAGTCCTGTTATAGGTATCAATTAACCTAAATGTCTATTGAATCTTTTTTAAACAAATATGAGAATGTTGTAATATTAGCCATAAAATACCACGATTTTTTTGTTTCCTGAAACATGCAACCATAACTTGTACTGGGATTTAGCAAGATCAATTGTCGGTTGATGATCACATTTAATTGCTAATTCTACGAGGATACTCCTTATGGAGCTAAAAATCAAAAGCCAATATATTATTAAATACTACTTTTTAACAATGTCTTTTGAGTAATAATCTTAAATTTTTTAATGTTGCTATAACTTTGGGCGTAGCCAGGATTGGAAAAAGAGGGGAGCCGCCCCTATTCGCCTCCCCATGACTAGCCCATGGCCATAACTATTTACACTCTATTATTGTAATGTCCCTTATGATTAAATTTACAGTAACATCATCACATTTAAATAAAAGAATTTTTTGGGATTTGATAATCAAAATAATTTAATATTGTGGAAACATATTGTCGTATATGTGAATACATTAAAGAAGAATAGTTTAATTTAGTATACCTTTTATTTGTATATCATTTGCTACAGATTATATTATTGCTATAATTATATATTTTAATATTGTAAGCCAAATCCGAGTTGGTAATAACCATATGTTTTTATCCTTCTAATTATCCTTTGTTCATTTTAGTTTCCCCACCCCGGCTCTAGTTACCAATAAAATTATCTTATTATTATTCTTATTATTATTTCTAATACATATGTTAGATTGTAAATTACTCACGCCTGCAAATATGAAATATTGGCTGACCATCCATACTGTTTTAACATAGGCTCCAATAACACTTTACGAACTAATAAAACCCACTGAACTTTTTCTGGCTCGTCAAGGTGATTGACGCTCACAGACGCATCGAGCAAGAAATTTATGATTGAAATAAGAATGAGGGTGTTTTCTTCCTTTAGAACAAAACTGTTCTCTTGAAAGCATAAAAAGCAAAAAATTATAACAATTTAGCAGAATAATTAATGATTTAATAAATTTTTATATTAGTGAATTTTTTTAAAGAAAGTTTTATTTTTATCAACACTTTAAAAAATATATAGGTGTGCTCTACTGGATTTTGTAATTAGCAGATTTATAGGTGTCATCACGACATCAGATAAAATTTAAAATTTATTGTTGATATTAATAAAATGACACTAAGTTAAATTTCACAATTTATAGAGTACTAAATATGAATTTTTTTAATCAATATAGATAGACTTTAGAAAATGAATAGAAAGTATTGTACCATAAGTTGAAGGCCGAAAAGCAGTGTTTACCAAATAGTCCAAAACGTCCACAAGCTTTATATGACCGTAACTGTAATATAGTACATATTCTCTTCACTAACTCAATTTTTTAATAATCAATATTTTCGCAAAATGAATTATTGTAAATCTATAATTAACATGAGAGAGCACGGCTAAGTTATTTCAGATTTCTTGTCAATAAGAAAATTTATGACTCGTACATTTAATTGTTTGTGACTTTGTTACCCTGAGGTTATATATACATAATAATAATAATAATAGTATTTAAATTAAAGATGCACCTAATTCAAGTGGGCTCGATTGCAAAAAAGTTAATCCCTGTTAACTTCCATTATCATTACCCAATTGCATTTATTACAAAAGAGAAAATATTTCATTATAATATTTTGGAATAAAAAGGGGAATAGTCAAACTAATTAGGAACATTAATTATTTTAAAAAAATTTAATAAAAAGTAATCTTTTTACCTAATCCCACCAAGAAGAAAATTTATATGATGACATAAAAATAAAATTTGTTGAAAATTAATGAACAGTAGACTTGTAAAGCAGTTTAAGGTTGTCAATGAGTTGAATGCGGTCAGCAGGATCGAATGCAGAGATATTAGCTCTTAATGTCGATACAATGGATTTCCATAATATGTCATCATATTTAACAACGTAATAGGCTGAGTAATGGTGGTTGACTTTCAACCATGTTCTTTCAATCGCAACATTTCTGATCGTATATATCGCTACATAATAACGTAAAGATTATAAACACTTTTTGATTTCAAAATTATAGTGCATTTTTAGTTATCAAATTATATATATATTACATTTATTAGACAGAGCTATTCATCTCTTAGAGTTCTAACTCGAGCTAAAGGTTTTTTTTTATTTTTGCACTTCTATAATCTGTCCCGGACACTAGTGGAAGAGAAAATGGGTGACCAATCATACTTTTGAAAGGGATCGCCCTTTCCCTTTCCATACATCGCATATTTAATCCTTCCATTACCTTGTATGTGCTTTCGGTACCGTTGCATTTGACCCTTCACTTTTTATAGTATGGCGTCCAAAATATTTTCTTTTTTGTGCCAAAATAGATTAACAAATTAGAAAAATAGCTATAAGGCTTACCTAAGATGAGAGATTTTTTGTTAAAAATACTAGATTACTAAATATATCGCGATTTCAAGCGATGAGAGCGGTTGGAATATTTAATGAAGAAGGGACCAGTGGCGTAGCTAGCCTTTTTGCCTTGGGGGGGGGGGGCTGAGCTGGTCAAATAGGGAGGGGGGAAATTTTTCCTGCGCACACCCTTAAGAATAAAAAATATTTATGTTTTGCCCCCCCCCCCCCAATCCAAAACCCAAATACGACCATGGGTCAAATGCAATTGAAAAATTTTTCCCTCATAAACGTTGGACAAACTTAAAATTCTGCTACTACTTTGGGTATTTTTTCTATTAACATCACACTAATGTCCCCTCATGTTTATAGGGCATAAAATAAATAAAATTTATTTATAAATAAAACAAAGTGATGTAGTTGAAACAATATAGAAAATTTCACATGGTATAATAAGTTTTGTATAAATGAATTGTAAGGGTGCAAAGTGGAACGGGGATATTGACAAGAAATCTTTGACATTTTAAACAATAATGCAAATAGTTAAAAAACTATACATTAAAGTGTTTATAAAAATATTTTATTGCCACAACCCCAATAATCTTGGCCATATATATAAAAAATTATAATTTTACATATGCAATATTAGCAGCATTTTCAGGCAGCATTTATATCAGGAAAACAATTAGAACATTTAAAAGCCTTTTTTTACGTTAGATCCTCAAAAGGCGCAATTATAACATAAAATGTAAAAAAAATAAATTATGAAATTAAAATTAGTATTTAGAAGTTATTGCCCCTTGATATTATAAATATATTTGCACACACCCTTCCCCCCCCCCCCCCCCCTTTACACCACCTAAAAAATAAAATGAACTAATAAATTTAGTGGCTAAATGAACCTTAAAAATATTCTGTCAAAATTAAATAAATCAAAATTTTATTTATAATTTTAAATGAAATTAGAGATGTGAGATGCACAGAACAACTTAGCGTTCAAAGACAAACATAATGAATTTTTTTAGATTTTTATGCTTTGAAAGTTTTGATGCATTAACAATTGTATAAAATTCAGATTGGTTATTAATATTAATTTATCAAACTTATGATAAGGAGAAAAAATGGTGTACAAACTATTTTTTGGGAAACTATTGGCTTTATATGTGCATGAACATAAAAATATGCAAAATATGTTAAACAATAAGCATGTGAGATGGACAAAATTGAATCCAGGATGAATTTTCGTAAATTTAATAATATTTTAATATATTTTGAAAGTGTTAAAAGTTTAAAACAAGTTTAAAAGCCCAGTTAATAATTTTTCAATAAATATTAAAATTAGTCTTTTAATAGTAGTTCATTACGCCTTTTACTCGATGTTGCAAATGAATTTATAATATCATCCGGGGGAATAACATTTATAAAGTCATGTTCTAAGCTCATAAAAGCTATGGAAGATAACCTATCTTGTCCAATTGTGGAACGAAGTTAAGTTTTAATCTGTTAGCAATGAGAACGATCTTTCGCATGAACATGAAGTTATTGGGATAGTTAAAATTATTTTAATCAAAATAATAAAATTTTTCACCCTTTATTGTCTTATACAGAATCTTTTTTTATTTGTAAATTATAATTAAGATTTTTATTCAGAAACAATAATAATAATCTTTTATTGTTTCTTAATTAAGATAAAAAAATGGCTTAAGGGGCCCAAGATTTTTCGCTCGGGGGGGGCCCATGAAGCCCAGTTTTTTGCTCCTGGGGGGGGGGGGCCGGGCCCCCTGGTCCCACTAGCTACGCAACTGGAAGGGACTAAGCCAAAAAACGTCTCCAGGGAAAAAAATAGAATGCACAGTTGTGAATTTTTTCCTGATCAAATCGACTTATGTAAAACATACATTAGTTCATCTTTGAACAAGGAAGTTATTGATTACTAGTTTGAACACGTAAGTTATATTTTGTTGTTTACTAAAATCTTTTTTGACGATAAACATATACATTACAGAATTTGTAAAAACAGAATGAACCTAAACTATGTAATCGATCAAAATTTAATTATAAACTTTGAAAAAAATTGACAATTTTTCTTGGCCAAGGTTTATTATATTTTTGGTTCATTTTCAAAAAAATGAGCAAAAATATATAAAAAACGATTATAAAAAGGTGTGGGGGGGGAGGTCAAATCCAGGGGTGGCAATAACAAATTTAAAGTTAGGAATGGAGTAAGTTGCATGCCACCTATGGAGAGGAAAAGAGTGATCCCTTTCCAAAGATATGATTGATTTGATTACCCTTTTTCTTCTAGTGTACGGGAGAGAGTGTAGAAGAGCAAAAGTAAAGAAGAACCCTAATATCTGAGCAAATATTTAAAAATTGATACTGATAATAATTCATGAATAAAAAAATGAAAACGAATTCTATGCAAAAGGTTACTTGAAAGGTTCTTTAACCAAATAGTGTCGATAATGGTTTTTTCCCCATCTCCATAAATAATATTAATGGGAACCTGCCATAAAGGAGACGCTTTTGTTTGTCTTCTCTTCTTATCTTGCATGAATTTAACGCCAAATTTCGATTGCTCTATAACTATTTGTCCCCACCTGGAAGCAGATACTGAAATGAGGGGATATCCTTCCTATTTAAATTTATTATTAGCTCTGCAAAGATACATTGGTATGTATACCTATAATTTTAGTTGTCTATGGGCGAGGGGAGACACATAATTTGGAAATGATTTAGGTAGTGGCTAAGTAATAACTTATTAAAATGTTTACCATAATATCATTCTTCTTATGCATAATTTTTTAAAATTAATTTGGGGGGGGGGGGGTAGTTCCATGCCTTTAACTGGGTACGCTCAATGAAATATACATCGTTATTATTGTGATTAAAATGTTTTTAACTAAAATTTGCCTTTATTCAAGCACGTAACTATTAATTTTAACATTACAATTGACCACTGTGTAAAAAGCCAGCATAAGCAAGAAAAGCTAAGTAGTCACTTTTACATTAATACCAGTATAAGGCAAATAGTAGGTTAACCTTATTTAAATATATTTTAGGTATATTGTTTAAAATAAACAAAAGATTGTAGAACTTTGCCAAAATAAGATTTTCACAATAATAAAAATTATCACAATAATAATGCAAGATGTTAAGGTCTGTTATTAAAAGCAAATTTTGTCTTTACTAAAATTTATGTTTAAATTCCAAGAATATATTTGTCTTTAATACTTGATTCAGCCAGGTTGACATAACCTCAGCTATATTCAAACTCTTTGACTCATTGTTCACTTTTTCTCTATTTTCCTCGTCGTGCACCATTTGGAACGCACCCCATAAATCGTTTGATTTGCAATTTTTATAAGCATAGCTGTTAAGGTAAGTAGTAAGACCTAATTTTTAAATAAAGGCGATAAAAATATTTGCCTAAAAGCAAAAAGTCTATATGAATACGTAACTAACAAGTTACTATAATAAGGGAACTAGTGTCTGTAATTAGTTCCTTTATTTTAGTGACTGTTTAATTATAATCATAATTACTTTTTATTAAATATTCAAAATAAGTAGCTTGTCTAGTTAGTTTTTATCACCTTTAAATTTGTTGCGTCAATTTTGCTCACGGCATATTATTTATGTCTTGAAACTTAATTGACTCATTTACATTACGTTACTACTTCGCGACGTTAATTGAAAAATCACACATACCTCGCGGATTCACCCCTAAATGTAATTGATTTATTCAATTAATTCGCTTTTATATAAGACGTTTAAAACACTTCTCCACCACTTACTTTTCTCTCAAACGTTTCACTTTAATTGGATATTTAATAAAAGTATTTATTACTTTATTATAAAAGTATTTATTACTTTATTATAAAAGTATTTATTACTTTATTCTTTGGTATTTACCTCCCGATAAGTTAATTTATAATATTAGGCTTGTGCCTACCAAATTTTATCAGTTTATTTATTAATAGATACAATTTTGTATGCAAAGATTAGAAATATGATATTTCAGATTTGAATATAAGCGTGCGTTTTTGGTAATCCTACTGCATCTAATATAATGTCGAATTTTCAATCCGTTTATATCAATGTCATTGTATAAAATTTGTGGGTTTGGATTCAATCCAACCCACCGATTTTATACAAGGACATTCTTACTGCATCTAAGTTATAATATTTTATTATCTTGAGTAGAGGTTGAAGGTAAAATTCCTTGGCCCTGTTCTGACACTCATTGTTGTGTAAATACAATTGACACCATGATAATGATTTTCGCAAAATAAGCAATCTTAAAGTATATCAAAAATTGGCGACCTTAATATCCTTGAATGGAGTTATATAAAAGAAATTTTTTAAACTTTAAATATGAGTTGATTTTTAGAGAGCAGTATTGTCTCCAATTTTTTAAACATATATGATATTAAATAGTTAATACATTAACATTTTAACCTTTTTTGAATAGGCTTTTATTCATAACTGTTCCATCTAGAGAAGCCACTATTACGGCCCCTTTGTCATAGGCAATGGGATCGAATGCAGATTGAAGTTCATTAGGGTTATTAATTTCGGTTATAACGGGGTGACTTCCGTTTTTACCATCCATGTTCATAACACCTGGCATCATATGATTGGAGAACTGTTCGTTTATTTTCCAATCTGGATAAAGGACATCCATACTTTGGTAAGAAAGATAGGTTGATAGTCCTTCTTTGAGCCATAAATCATCCCACCATTCCATAGTAACCAAATTTCCAAACCACTAAGATTATAATTAGTAAACCCAAGTTTTATTTAAAAAATATAATTATAGACTACATAGGCTATTTGCAAAGTGTAAATTACTATAAGATAGTTATTTAACATACAATTCTTTTATAGAAATTAATTAGAGCACTCATTTTAAAATTGTGGTTGCAGGTATATTATATTTTTTTTTACGATAAAGGGGAGTTTAATAAAGTTCAAGTTTTTTTTTAATATTTGTTGAAATTATACTATTTCTTTTTTAACCTTTAATTCTTCTTATATCAATTAATAAAGTTATGTGAATTGCGGCCAGAAGCAAGATCGTTCCACGATGCCCAGCACCTTTGGAAAATATTAGGAAATGCTGATTTGAATGTATTGCAATATATGCCCTTTAATTAAACATATAATATACGTGCTAAGCTAATCCGTTAAGGACACGGTGGTGGAAGTCAAACGATGCTCAAAATTGATGTGGGTTAAGGTTGAGGAAGTTGCTCTTCAAATTTGGGTGTAAGAAAGCAGAAAATGACTTTTTAGTGATTTATCGAAAAAGGAGAAACAGGGAATACAACAGATAGAAAAATAATTGGGGCGGATTTTAACCCCCACGTTGGAAAGTATTCTCTCGGGTTGAGACGAAATCATGAAGGCTAGAGGCTGACCTTTAAAACACCTAGTATCTCTCGCAGATGGGGATCGATAACAATTTATAAGCGGGAAGATCATATTGTGACTATAGTGGAAACCATTTAGTCAAATTGATTAATGTTTATAGAAAGGATTTATGGAAAATTAAAGATTGTAAAGTAATACCAGGAGAAGAAATTGCTAAGCAACATCGTCCACTTGATTTTGGAGAAGAAAGTAAAGCTTTAATTAGATGCGAATGGTTAAAGGATAAGTCGACGACCGATAAACCAACATAAAATCTCCACATTTTGGGTGCTAGGAGGTTAGAACTATCTAGAAGACTATTGGAATAAGCTAACTGCGGTGTAATACAAACGGCAATTCACGTTCTATGACACACTAATGAAGGCAAGCTTTGAATCGGGAGCTTGGTGGTGTGACTGAACGCCTAAAGATATTATCGAAGGAAAAAAATCCCTTATAGACGGTGGTGTAAATCTAAAATTTCGGAGGACTAGCAAGAATATAGGGAGGCAGAGGGCCCCGAAGAAGGTCGTTGCAATAGAGAAAAATGTTGCCTACGAAGAGATGACTAGCCTACTGGATCATAAAGAGAGCGACAGGCTTATGTAAAAATTGGCTAGATAAGGGAGATGAAAAGTGTGAAGTCTATGGTGTAGCCAAAAACGAGTAGGTCAAACCTTATTTAAGTCGAAGAGATAAAAAGAATATTTAATGAAACTTTTGAAGCAAATGATAAAGAATTCCTTTCCGAAATTAAGCAATACTTAGTTATTATCAAACTCTTTCAAGGGGATGAGGTTAGGACACAATGAACAAGATGCAGAGGAAAAGCTATTGAAATTCTGCCACTCCAATGATATCTAATATGCTCTCAATAAACATCGATATATAAGGTAAATACCGAGCTTAGTTAGAGGGTATTTTATGCCAAAAAACCTTTCGAAATACTCCATTCCCTTTACGATTACTTCTAAGGAGTGATTAACTTTGGATATTAATTCGGCTGGAACGTATAATGAAATCTAGTTAAAATATGAATGTTTGAATCTAAAATTTAAAACAGTCTAGTCTATTAAGAGGATGGCATAATATAAAGGAGGAATTTTAAATTTTAGTCGTAAAAACTTAAGTACATACAAATGATAGGAAGTCTTTTAAATTATTGCAAAATGCAACAATCGGTCGCGAATCAATAAGGCAACCTTCCCCCCTCTTATTACATTTTTTTTTGGAAAACTCGCTGATATAAATATGAGTATCATTGGCGTTGTGCTGATTGAAAGAATTTATTATCTTAATTAATTCGAGATTTAATTTTAATATTTTTAAGACTAATTAAAAAAATTTGGGCACGAGTGCGTGTTTTGAAATGAAAGATTTCCCTTAAAAGACTACCTCTAATTTAAAAATAAAGGAAGATGATAGTAATGCAAGACAAATTTAGTAATCAAAGTAACTTAATCTTTCTAAATGGTTTAACATGCTCATTCAAACTTATTTTAAATTTTTTTTTAAAAATTGAAAATTAAACTCCTCATGCATTAGTATATTCGTTTTTAAAGGTTGTTACATAATCAAAACATAGCCAACTTTGTTGGAGCAATTAAAATTGCCCTCTGCAAATTAATATTATCAGCCTGCGGATGATCTATAAACGCGCAGGGCATGGATGCTTATCGTTAAAAAAATTACGTGTCTGGCTTCGAAGGGCTCGGGTGTAAATCAGAAAAATTAGGTAAATAATGTTTTTATTTTTGTATTCTAATTTATAAGTATTCTGTGTTTTTTATGATGCATAACAAATTTTTTATTGTTTAATTTTTGCTGTAATGATATAATCAATATTAATTTTTCCCCATCTTTTATTCATAGATCTTGTGATTTTTACTTTTCAAATTCTTAATAAGATTTAACATTAAACTGAGTAATTTGTCAACTAAAATTAACCTTGCATAGCTTTTACAATTATGATAAAAGCGTTTTTATGCAGCTACAAGTGGTAAGTGAAATGGCGTGTCCCTTATTGGGAGAAATAAAAACCCGTCAGATGATTTTTTTAGCTATTACTAGCTGTGCCCGGCCAAGCGTTGCTTTGGCTCAGTCCTTAAGTGGTTAATTAAGTATAAGCTATTAATAAGACTTATCTAAAATGGGGTCATATATGAAATAATTTATAATGTGAAAGGTCCGAATGATTTTATGAACCCACTATTTTTAGTATATATTTATATAATAAGACAAACCAAATGCAAATTATGTTTTAATCATCAAATCCGACTAAAATTAAACGTTTTTGAAAAAAGTGCTTATTAATGCTGTTACTTATTATACAATAATACCATTATTTTATTTTTCTAGTTAGCTGATTTATTTGAAATACAATTTTCTTTAATATAATAAAATAATTAATTGAAGGATGGATAATTATTAAAAATATGCTTCTATGATCGACCACGTGATAATAATGACAAAAACTGCATAATTTAAATTTTATTTATTTAATTTAAATAGTCTGTTAAACCCCAATAATTTTAACCGTATACTGTAACATTTTTATTATACTTTTAAATATCTAATTCGAGAAAACTTGAGCTTTGTATGTATGACGTCATTATTGTATATGCTGCTATAAATGAAACTGGACGGGAAATGTCAGATATTTTTAAAACAAAAAGGTATTTTAGGAATCTGAAAAAGCTATTTTACCCCTGGCCTATCTGGGCATCTACGGCTAAATTTTCGCTCGAATCGGATCTGAAGTTTCAGAATTTAGCCCTTTTTTAAAACCAAAAGGCCGAGAAATGTCCGATATTTTTAAAACTAAAAGGAATTTTAGCAATCTGAAAAAGCTATTTTACACCTGGCCGCCCTGAGAACCTACGGGTAAAGTTTCGCGCGAATCGGGCCGGTAGTTTCAGAATTTATTCTCATTTAAATATCTCATTTAATTAAAATTAATGATAGATAAATAATGACATTTATATATTAATAGCATTTACTCAGAATAATCAACGTTGGACTATTTTATATTACATTTAAATTATATATACTTTCATCTTTCTCATTTAAAATATCTCATTTAATGATAATGAGAAAAATTCATCTTCTTCACCTATATTTTTTTCTCAAATAATCTATAATTTTATTTATTTCAGGTTAATTCATTAATTTTATGTTGTCACCGTTAAGAAAAGATGACGTTTAAGAAATTTAATTCATAAATGTTATGTTGTCTTGTCACCGTTAAGAAAAGATGACGTTTAAGAGATTTAATTCATAAATTTTATATTGTCACCGTTAAGAAAAGATTACGTTTTACTACAAACTACTATAAGTGATACACTTTTACTACAGAACTGTCTGTATATTCAAATTTTCGACGAACGCGAGGAGGTGCGTTTGATTGACATTTTATTGAACGCCAAAACGCATAAAACCCAATATCTTGAAAATTAAAAGGAATTTTAGAAATCTGAAAAAGCTATTTTACCCCTGGCCGCCCTGGGAACCTAGGGGTAAATTTTCGCGCGAATCGGACCGGTAGTTTCAGAGATTAGCCCTTACATACATATATACACTTTACTTTATATATATAGATTGAGCATTTTAAAATATAATAATTGATTGTTTTAATATTGACACAAAATTTCCATTTAAAAGGCAGCAAAATAAAAGAACTTTTTGAGAAGAGTTCAGGCTTGGCCCGTGCTCTGCCAAAGATTCGCCTATAATTTAATCCCAACAGGTCCGAGCGGACCTCGGTTTTTCAATTTTCATACTGGGTTAATTAATAATACTGAAAATATTATTAATGTATTTTTTATAAAAAACTCACCAGATTCAATGTATATAATTTTAATTAATTTTTGTTCAATCGAAATTTTTTGATACAAAGTTTACCATCCCTTGGGAAGTTCTGCCCAGGCTACTTATATATATAATCTTAATAAATCTTTGTTTACTAGTATTCTTTTTGAACAATATTGAAAACGCCCCCTTTTAGGCAACCTTGCCTACGCCACTGTCGTGAATTTTAAGATATTTTATCTATAGACCTGAAAATAAATTTTATTTAATAAAATTGGGTAATACCTCAACACCTGAATTTGTTTTGACGTTTATACTAGGGTAATCGTGCACGACAAAAGCAACCAGGTATGTGCTCATAACTAATGTTGGCTCGTAAACATCTTGGACCAATTCAATATCATTATTTTCCATGTTTATTCGTCTAGATTCCTTTAAACGCCAAAAAATGTTAGTAACATATTAGATCGGGCTTTATAGAAGGCTTCAATTCTTTAAAAAATATTGTCTACGATTTGAAAGAAGTTAGTTTAGTAAGTCTTAGGATTATTCCAAGTTTAAAAAAAAATAAAACCCATAACATGGGCATAGTTTTTAATCCAGTTTTACTTGGTAATACGTTACAAATTACACAATACTATAACATTCAATTTGGGGGTAACATTTGGTCTTGGTAATTAAATAAAATACCGGGTCAAAATCAACCTGAATTTCTTATAAGACTAATTACAGAGGTCCGGCTTCAACTAATATAAGATTGTGCCCGAGCTCAATTTAGTCTGTGGTCTGACTAGTTAATTTGACCAAAGTTTCGGATTGAATGCGAATTTGTAATAGATGGAATTTGGCTTATTATTTAGTAATAGTTACTTGTTAAATATTAATTGCATTTAAATTATGTATAATAAACAAAATATTAGTTTAGAGTGTTTACAATAGTAATAATTAGTTAAAATAGACGCATCGTAATTTGTTTTAAGTGGGTTGGCATAGAATAAAAAGCATTAATCAAATGGTCTGGGTCGAAACTAGGACAGAGAAACAATTTGGTAAAACTGTAAGTGCACAAATATGCTTTATTATGACAAAACCACTTAATGATGTTGTAAAAAGGGCTGGGATTTATTGGTCGATCTTTGTTTTAGTCGGCTAATTATAAAAGCCTTTGGTCTGTTTATAGGACTAAGAAAAACGCAGAAAAACTTTTGGTCCGGTTATATTTAGTCGACAAAGCCCAGCCGTTTTTACAACACTACTTCTTATAATTAATCGAAAATGAATATCACCTTTTAATGCCATTCTTATCTTGATAAAGAAGACTCTATAGAAACCTAATCTATTCAAGCCTATGTTAGCGGAATATGTTAGTTGTAGGATGAGCTCAAAATCCTTCTCCACTGACCGGGCTAGTGACAAATAAAGCATCTCTAAATTGTAATTATCTTGTCCAAATGATTGTATGACGATGTTAGTTGACATATTATTGGGAAGGACTTGTAGAAGGCTAGCACCAGTTATATTCATATTTTTCGCATTCAAAACGACAAAATTCGTTTTTTCTTTCGCTATCATGTTAATGGACACTCGACCTATTGCATGAATAATTTATTGTGTAATACGAATTTAAATTTATTCATATATAATTTTTATTAACCCTTTTTCTAATAAAATTTTATGGTTTAATCCCAAAAGAATTGCAAATATTTGTTCAAAAAACTATGCTAGCTTGCATGTTGTTATAAATTTCACTACCTAGAAAACATCAACTACTTAAAAGCTATAATATTTTCAAAAATTTTCAGATAAACTTTATTAACTGCTTTTCTTTAATTATTGTTGAAACTTTCTATTTGGGTAATCAGTTAACTATTTATTCTTTGCCACAATTAAGTCATTGATATAAATAAAATTAATCTATTATACTCACTTAATTTTTCGACAAATTCAACAGAACAATAAATGACAAAGAAATATAATAAAATTTACCTGTGAAATATTGCACTGCATCATGATCTCTTGTGTTGACCCAATCTGGGAAAATAAGTATTTTATATTTTATTGGACGCAATGTTATGGGCAATCGATACTCTTTGTATGGAAAGGAATCATTTAAATTAGGAATTGTGGTCAGGCTATCACGCAAATTAATTATGTTTTGACCAAAACCTATAGTCTCCAGGAGTATCAACAGCAACAGCATCTATAGAATTAAAAACTAAAATAAATGAAAATTTCAAATAATCACAGTTTAAAGTTAAAATGCCTTTAGAATATATATTACGGAGAAGGTTTTATCTATATAGTAGTAGGTTTTAAGCGCTGAGGAGCTAAATAGTAAACAAATATAAATAATAAATATAGATTTTCATTAACCTTCATTTAAATATCATATAGGCATGCACGATTGGTGTATTATGCTTATTCATCAATGTTTAACCATCAATAATTACTTAACATATCTATGGTTGATTGGCTAAATCTATAATTATTTTAAAAAAGTGTGGGTAAAATTTCATCTCCTTTAATATTTATAACTAAGTCCAATTTTTTATCTTAACCCCCTGAAAATAAATAATCCTTCTTCAGTAAGTAAAGCAGGTCTAGGTATAGGAGTTTACAAAAAAGAGTAAAGTCCAAAGGACTGAATTTTGAAGTATTTTAATAATATGGTTAAGGGAACAATTGGGAGCGTGTTTTTTTTTTGGCTTAAATTCTAAAAATGAAGTTTGTGTTTACCAAAACCTTAACGATCACGATTTCTTTCAGAAAGAAGTGAAGGGAGGAGGGGAATACTAGGAGAGACCGGTGTAGTATAACAGAGGCCAGCCGTATTAAATATAAGCTGTCAATCAATCAAAGGTCAATTTTTGCTATTTTTAGGCCTTATGTTTATTGTTTTTAATAAATTAAGTTTAGACTAGCTTTTTGGTTATAACGGACCGACGGACAACGGACGGACGGACAACAAAAAGCGAGCCCATAAATTGCATAGCAAGTAATATTTGTAAAAAAGGAGAAATTATTATAGGTTATAAAGAGAACAATACAAATTTTAGTATGCAAAAAATTAATAATGTGCTTTTTGGGTAGCTAAAGTTTAATATAAGGGAGGAATGATTTATTGCCTACTTAAGAACAATGTCTCAATAGTAAAACGATAAACGCTGGGTGTTAACACGAGCTAAAATTCTCTCAAAATTGAAAATTCTCATTAACGCCTCTACCCAATCCCATTGGAGGGATAGAGTGTGAAAAAGCCATTATTCATCCCTTTACCCAATCAAAAATGGTGTTTGGAGTTACCACGCTGGCTGTGACACCCTACAGGTCTTGTATTGTAACTATTTACGCTATTATTCAATTGCTTATAGCCAGGCGCGTAGCCAGGATTTTCACGAGGGGGGGGGCGGAAAGCTGGCAAATAATTTTTTACATTTTATTAATTGCTATGCAATTTATGGGCTCGTTTTTGGTTGTCCGTTGATGTCCGTTGTCCGTTTATGTCCGTCCGATACCCTATCTATTTGCATTGCGTATATTAGGTTATCGATTTTTTAAATTAATGCATGAGAAAGAGGTGCCCCACCCCTCATCTCTATCAAGAGGTGCCCCACCCCTCATCTCTATCTCCCTCGCTTTCGGGCGGGGTCGGGTTTTAATTGCTACGTTAAATTAATGCATAAGTATATCTATATTTAAATTTTGGTAATTGCTATGCAATTTAACTAGTTTTGGGGTTAGAATCCCGGAGTTTTTTTTGACTCTTATGATTGTTCTTGTTACTATCATTGATAATAAGACTTTTTGGCCGTCCGCTGGCTGCTGACCAATGTTTGTAATTAAGAATAAAAATTAAAAATCCAAAAAGTCGGGCTCGCTGCTGGGCCCACTCGGCTAAGGGGTCGGCCAGGCTACCGTTCTAAATTGAGATTTTTAAGTAGGCCTGGGCGGGCACTATAATGAAATTTTTAATTGCTATGCAATTTATGGGCTCGTTTTTGGTTGTCCGTTGATATCCGTTGTCCGTTGATGTCCGTCCACCAAGTTATATATTTAATTAAATTAATATTTTGTTCTTGTTAATACCATTGATTATATGACTTTTTGACCGTCCGCAGGCTACTGACCATTGAAAAAATTACCATTGGCCAAATAAATCGAAATTTTTTGTTGTTCGTTTTTGAATAGGTTAACATTGATAATTACCCTATGCCCTCTACTACAAGGGCCTATGCTTCTACTGATATGGGTCCCTCTGTTAATTAAATTAATATTTTGTTCTTGTTAATACCATTGATAATATGACATTTTGACCGTCCGCAGGCTACTGACCATTGAAAAAAATTACCATTGGCCAAATCGAATTTTTTTTTCGTTTTCGAATAGGTTAACATTGATAATTACCCTATGCCCTCCACTACAAGGGCCTATGCCTCTATATCTATTCGTTTTTGAATTGGGTAACATTGATAATTACCCTATGCCCTCCACTACAAGGGCCTATGCCTCTACTGATATGGGTCCCTGTGCCCCTACAAAAGCCTATGCCTCTATTAATGTGGGCTCGAACCCCAGCGAACGTTCTGAATTGCTGGTTCGAATCCCGGAGAGGGCAAAATTTTTATTATTTTTAAATTAAATTAATATATTGTTCTTGTTAATACCATTGATAATATGACTTTTTGACCGTGTTCTGGCTACTGACCATTGAAAAAAATGACCTTTGGCCAAATTTTGAATCGAAATTTTTTTTCCGTTTTTCAATTGGTTAACATTGATAAATTACCCTATGCCTCTACTGATATGGGTCCCTGTTCCCCTACAAAGGCTTATGCCTCTATAAATGTGGGTTCGAATCCCAGCGAACGTTCTGAATTGCTGGTTCGAGACCCGGAGAGGACAAAATTTTTTGTTTTTTTTTTAAATTAAATTAATATATTGTTCTTGTTAATACCATTAATAATATGACTTTTTAACCATGCTCTGGCTACTGACCAATGAAAAAATGACCTTTGGCCAAATTGTGAATCAAAATTTTTTTTTTCGTTTTTCAATTGGTTAACATTGATAATAATTACCCTATGCCTCTACTGATATGGGTCCCTGTTCCCCTACAAAGGCTTATGCCTCTATTAATGTGGGTTCAAACCCCAGCGAACGTTCTGAATTGCTGGTTCGAGACCCGGAGAGGACAAAATTTTTTATTTTTTTTTAAATTAAATTAATATATTGTCCTAGTTAATACCATTGATAATATGTCTTTTTGACCGTGTTCTGGCTACTGACCATTGAAAAAAATGACCATTGGCCTAAATGTGATTCAAAATTCTTTTTTCGTTTTTTTTGAAATTAATATATTGTTTTTGTTAATACCATTAATAATATAAATTTTTGGCCGTCCGCTGGCTGCTGACCAATGAAAAAAAATGACCATTGGCCAAAGTGTGGATCGAAATTTTTTTTTTCCATTTTTTTTGACTCGTATGTATTTATAGACCGTCTCTTGGTACTGACCAATGAAAAAAATGACCATTGGCCAAATTGTGTTCAAAATTTTTTTTCCCTTTTTTTTTAATTAATTTATTGTTTTTGTTAATACCATTGATAATATGACTTTTTGACCGTCCGCTGGCTTCTGACCAATGAAAAAAATGACCATTGGCCAAAATGTGATTCGAAATTTTTTTTTCGTTTTTTTTTGACTCGTATGTATTTATAGACCATCTCTGGGTACTGACCAATGGAAAAAAAAGACCATTGGCCAAAATGTGAATCGAAATTTTTTTTTCGTTTTTTTTGACTCGTATGTATTTATAGACCATCTCTGGGTACTGACGAATGGAAAAAAAATGACCATTTTATATATAACAATAATAACTATTGTAAATGCATATTAACTTATTATAAAGCATTTAAAACCCTAACCCTAAAATATATAGGCAGCAATAAAAAATTTGAACTTCATATATTATATGCTTAATATGAAAGAAAATATATATGTAAGACGAGACAGTGTTATTAGTTAGCATCAACCTCCCAATTTTGAATTTTTTACTTTTAAGTTTTCTTATAAGCATGGAAAATTTGTATAAATAATTAACTAATCATTTTGCAATTCCCTTCACACCTTTCTCGCCCATAAATTGCATAGCAAATATACTACATTTATACGGAGTGTAGATGAGTCGTTCCCCCTTCCCTTCTGCACCTCCCTCCCCACTTCCCTTCCCCCTTCCCTTCCCCCCTTCCCTTCCCCCCTACCCCTTCCCACGAGGGCCGAAGGCCCGAGTTTTTATATAGTTTACTATTTTTTTGTCACCTATTTAAAAATATTAAAATTAGATCAAAATTTTTTAAAAATAAGACAAAATTAACTCTTTAAATTTAAAATCGTCATTTTGCGCCCGGTCGTTCGGACAACATTAGTGAATAGGGCAATTAAAGGGTTTTGGCTGGCCTAGGTAGGCAATTTAAATATCAAACCGTAATGGGTTCTAGCAGAAAATTTTAGACAAATATGATAAATGATAAAAGTATTAATATTATATAGAATGAGGAATATTATAATCGTCGCTTAGTTATCTACTTCCTGGGGTGGTCTGAAATCCTCTTATTAAAGAAGTATATATAGATATAATTTATACAAAAAATCGCAACAAATTCTACAGAATTCAAGATTATTTACCAGTATTTTTTTTAACTTTTGGAGAAATTCAATCAATTAATAAAATTTCACGCCTTATAAAATGCTTCTTCTAGGTTGTTTATCATGAAATAATATATTAAAATAAAAAATCTTACTCCTAACTCTATTAAATTTGAATTTAGAATAAAATTGATAGTTATAAATGGCATTTAATGTCTATAACTTGCATTCAAAATTGTTTCTCATATTAAATGAACTTTTCACTTTTATGACCCTAAGGGGCTTTATAAATTTGGAGGAAATATTAAAGCTAGAGGCTTATAATAATATCGATCAAGAGAAATGAGCCAAAAATGAAGATTTAAAATAGCAATTTAATATTTGCTTTACAATCATAGGAATTTCGCTCGTGACTTAAACAAATTGCACCTATTTGAAAAAAATTTAAAGCATATTCTTAAAAAAATATATTAATAAACCCGTCAAAAATAAATTATAAGTTATAATTTAATATTTTATATTAAATATTTGACAATTAATAAATTATATTAAATTATTTGTTTATTGAAATATATTCTGAATCAAAGAAATATAAAAACAAGGTTACAATTAAAGAACCTACATCTCCAAGAATTCAGGTTAACAAAGAATGAAAAATAACTAAAGCTAGGGGAGTTTATTCCTTTTTAAATTTTCCCGTTTCTAATAATTACAATTAATTCAAACATCTTTTTATATCTGGATTAAAATTTAATTTGTAGAAAAAATATTTATACCATCCATAAGTCCAGAGTTTAATGCTGAAATCGCAAAATTTATAATTAAAATCAGCAGCTAAAAGCAAATCATAACCCAATTTATAATATTAGATTTTACTTCCTCCTTCAAATTTATTTTCTTTTAGGTTCTCATGCTCTATAAAGTATTACAGCATATAAATTTTGCAAATTTAATTCCTGTTTGTTAAAACATAAGTTATTAATTAAATAATTTTAAAAAGTCGAATTTAAAATAAATTCCAATGGTAAGTAATTTAAATTTTGAATTTTACAAGCACGTCTGCCAGTAAGAAAATTGAAACAAATATACGGCTTATTGATAGATATTAAAGTTATAGGATAGATTAAGTATTTTCCTCCTTTTATCTTTTTTTAGTCTATTGTCCATTCATTTTTATGATGCATTTGCATTCCCTTCTTTTTATATTTCATATTTTCTTTATAAAACTGATGTATTACGTCTAACATTAGAATTTAAAGAGATTTTCATTTAATTACAATATTTATCAACACAAATATAATGATTAAAAACCCCTTTTTATTTTATTTTATTATTTCAAGGTATTGTGCCTGTTCAACTACATTTATTCATTTGATACTAAGTATCCACTTTATCGTTTTAAAATCATTGTAATAATACCCATAATGAATAATGAATAAAAGTGCCTCAAATATAATAGCTAATGCAGTAATTAATGGAAAATCAAAAAATAAAAATGATTAGATAAATCATTGGAAGAATGAATTAAGGATGTGACTAAATAAATTTAACGGATAATTATTAAATTAACGAAATATGGTCATTCAGCCATTGACTCAAGGGCTGTGAGTTCATTTGTAACCACTTCATATTGATGTCAATGGATTCGATAGTTTGGGCCTTTAGGTGTGCAGGAACTTTGGATAATTTAAGGGTAGCAAAGGCCCTGTATTTAGCCAGACCACAAGAGTCGACAAATTTAGAGGCAACATCATGGACAAGTTGATTGAGCAAAATGTAATTGTGACCCAATTTCTCTTCCAGCAATGGCCAGTTATCGACCAAAAAGTTCCAAGCCAGATGAGTAGCATTAGAATGCGAATTCGTGGCAACCACGTTAAAAATGAGGGAAATGTAGGCTTGTTTTGCTTGATCTTCGGGGAAAAGTGCTAAATCTAGATACCTTAAAGCAAATCTATGTAATTATGTTATATTTAAAGAGTAACTTTTTCAGTAATGTGAAATTTTTTGTCTTCCCCAGTATTAAAAACAATCTATTCTTCGGTGTTTTTAAATGTGCTTCCCAAACTGTATTCCAATCGTCGAACGTTCCATGACTTATGGCCGCCAGTATTGTAGGGTATATAAGATCGGAAGGAGGCTTAACAAACGAATTGTAAGATTATAAACATAACTTTATATCTTTTATTGTAATGCTTCCTTATTACTATGTTGTAAAAATAAATTTTTATACAAAAATTGCTTTTTAATATGCCATAATAGATCATTGCGGAATTAATATCTGAAGCTCAGTACGCTTTGGAATTAGTTACCAAGGGGCTGGAATAATTTGAAAAATCTTTTGGGATCAACTATCCTTTAGCAAAGCTTGGTAATTTAATTAGATAAATTTAATATAAATTTTTTTAGATATTACTGGAGTAACTGAATTTTATTTTAGTGCCATGGAAAATTGGGGTTTGATAACGGTTTATCTCCATAAATTATTGTTTTCACCGGAAGAAACGACTTATCATAATAAATAACAGATGACTGCCATTTTACTGCACGAATTAGCTCATCAAGTAATTATTGATTAATATTAAATTCTTGAACTTTTCTTAAATTGTATTATTAGTGGTTTGGAAATGTAGTTACGATGGAATGGTGGGACGATTTTTTGAGCCTTATCCTTATCAATAATACATTTGCAGTACATGATTAAAAAGCTTCAAAAGTTTTAAATTTACCCTCATTTTTATAAATCCAATATGCGTTAATATCTATATAAAGATAGACAAGCTGCCCAATCTATATTTATTTTTTAAATCCTTAAATAGAGACCTGCCGGCTGGCTTCTGCTTTAAAGGAAAACAACGGGCCGGGTCTGGACGGGCGTTAATAAAACCGGGCCTCGGGCTGGGCTAGATATACCCAAGGCCCGTTAAAAGTCCGTTACAAAATCCATTAATTTTTATTAATGTTTTTTAAAGTAAAAATAGAGGTGTGTTTTTAATATTTCAATTTATAAATATTTGATGTTCATATAATTCAAGGAAGTTATCTTTTTATCTTAATTCATTCTTTCATCAATATCTCAACACGCTTTACACAGTGTTATTTAGAAATTTGCAAGCAAAGGCCTTAGGGTCAACCGAGATAAAACGGAATATTTATGCTTGGAGTCGGGGAATGATTACAAAGAAGCAAACCTGCAAATCGATGACTGGTGTTTAAGCAGCAGGAAAGAATTCAAATATCTTGGTTCTAGGGTACAATGTGATGTAGGTGTGGAAAACGAAATTAAGGCAAGAATAAACGCAGGCTGGCTAAAATGCAGGAAGTTGAGTGGTGTCCTATGTGACAAGCAAATACCATAGGACGGTTATAAAACACAGTTATTGTACCCACGGTATTGTATGGAGCGGAAACCTGGGCAATTAAGGCAAAAGCGCAGCAAAACTTGGCTATAATGGAGATGCGAATGTTGAGATGGATCTTAAGAATAAGCAAAAAAGACCATATGAGGAATCAAGGATAAACTAAATGTAGTTCCGATTCAGAGAAAGTTGGTGGTAAGAAGATTGAGATGGTATGGCCATTTGGAGAGACGGGAGGAAAGTCACTTGGCAAATCGTATCAAGAAAGTGCAAGTCTAAGGTAAGCGAAATAGAGGGAGTCCTAAATGACATGGAAGCATAAAATTGATATGGACTTGAGAAGGTACGAGCTAAAGCGAAGCTGGTGTAAGTGCAGGTCTACATGGAGAACCTACTTGAAAGAGCTGACCACTAAATGTGACAAACAGCTATAGAAAAAAAAATTCAGAGATTATATAGGTATACACGTATTGGCAGGGGCGTAGCCAGGATTTAAATTAGAGGAGGGGGGGGGGTGGTAGTAAGAACTTAGGAAGGGACAAAAAATCTTTTTTTAGACTTATAAATTTAGAATTTAGGGGTGAGGGCAGCTGACCGTCATTGCCTCCTCATTTATACACTCTAGCAACTTTAGAGGAGTAAATTGATTAATTATTTAGATTAACTTTATAACTCATTTAAAAATTTAAAACAAATTATAAAAATCCATTTTCTATAAGTTTCCTTTAAAAGTTATCACTGCTTTTTCATTCCATATCCATATAATCACAAAATTGAAATAATGGAAAAGCAAAAAAGCCAAGAAATTTATTAAAAACATTGAAGCCTTAAATATGTCTTTAAAATTATTTTATTTGCCATACGGGTTATATATCCAGAACTTCAAATGGCACAAAGATATTTTTTACCTGTAGGTCTTTTTAAAAGAAAGAAGAACCTGTCTGACTGGTAATAATTAATCATTTACTATTTTTGCACGATTATTAACAACATTTGTAACATAAGTAAAAAAATTACAATCTAAAATGAAAAAAAATGTTTGTACGGGCCCGGGCTGGGCTCGAGCTTTGTATTGAATTATCGGGCCAGGCTCGGGCCTATAATTTAATATTTGACGGGTTCGAGCCGAGCCCCGGCTTGTAAATTTTTATAGCGAGGGGGGGGGAGGCGGCTGACTAAACGGGCCCGTTGCAGGTCTTTACCTTACACTGTTATACATAAATGTCATAATTTCGTCACCAATATTGTTTCATTCCCTGAAGCTTTCAACCATTGTTTATATTGAGATCGGGCCAGTTTGATGGTGGGCTGATGATCACAATCGATTGCTAATTCAACGAGGACGCTTTTAATACCCCTGGAATAAATATGAATTTTGTTAAGCCTTAAGTTGCAAATCCATATTCACACCTCTTTCAAAAGCTTTAAATTAAATTAATAGGGTTATTTTAAATACTCACGCATCGATGTAAGTGATATTGGCTGACCATCCATAGAGCTTAATCATAGGCTTTAAAAATACTTCGCGAATTAACGACTTCCATTGAGCTTTTGTTGTTTTGTCAAGGTGGTTAACTTTGGAAGACGCATCGGACAAGAAAGTCAAGATTGACAGAAGGTTGATAACATTATTTTCATTCAAGACACTACCGTTCTCTTTTAGCATAAGTTTAATATAGGAAACATAAAATTAAGATGAGGAGATCATCTTACTAAAATAGTAACTCTGTTGAGTTTATTTAATCGCAAAGGATAAATTTGTTTAGTTTTAATTAATAATTGAAACTCTTGTTTATACATTTTTTGTTCTTATTTAATTATTAAACAATGACCAGCGTTTGAGATTCAAATTTGACACTAATCGCGAAGCGTTTTCAATTTCCTGATTGAGCCTATACTAAGTTGTTTAACTAATTTGTAATATTACCATATAGATCTATAACCAATACGTATAAATATATAAAATTTTAGGGAACTTTGAGGAGTCACTAATATTAAATTAAATTACCCGATCAAAATTAATGAACAATTTTAGCATTAAAAAGATAATTAATTACTTATATTTAGCGGTGAGAAAATCGCGGAAAGTAAATAATCCAACACATCCACAAGTCCTACATGACCATAACTTCAAAAAATTAAGAATAGTAATATAATAGCATTAATTGTATATTTTATTATCAAAAATATAAGAACATATATAAAACATTAAAAAAAACTTTGTAGGTTCATACTGATAACCTAAAGTTCAATGTCATATTTCTAATAATCAATGATTTTTGTAAATAGTAGAGTTATATTTAGTTTTGAGATAATCGTGTCCCATATTCAAAACTGTGAAAATATTTATCGCCCCTTTGATTTACTAATTTATGCTTCTAACTGCCCAGTTATAGCTAGATAAGAGCTCTCCTACCGAATATAAGGGACACTAGTAATTTTATAAATTAAGGGCTAGGTACTTGTAGAGTAGTTTGAGGTTATCAATCAATTGAATGCGGTCAGCGGGATCGAAAGCAGAAATGTTGCTCCTTAACCTGGATACTATAATATCCCATAATCCATCGTCATATTTGACAGCGTAATAACCCGAGTAATGATGGTTGCCCTTAAGCCACGCTTGACTGGCACTTACATTTTTTAAGGTGTGGTTTACTGCAAATTTATAAAATTTTGAAATAGTTTTTGCTTACTTAAAATGAAAAAATTAATTTTCAATGTAGGTCATTAGCATGCACCCAATTCGCATAGTTGTTAATATCATTGAAGCCCAATTTCAAATTTGACAGGATTATTAGTTAAAAGTTAATATTATAGTTTACAGTAATTTTATGTGCGTCGGGGGGGTACGTAATTGTGTGTACCACTAAATTTTATTAGTAAGTAAAAGATAGCCACTTTAGTTTATAAGGATATGATGTAACCCACCAACGTTATTCAATTATCATAGAAAACGATTGCTATAGGAAACTGCTTACATTAAATGCTGTTTGATGCATCTAACCTTAACATGCTCTGTACCTGTTTACTGCTAAGTTAAATCAGATTATAACAAACTTTTATTATTACATACAAGGTAGTCGACTATATCATTTTATAATCTGTCATAGTAGTAGTGCTATAAGATCAACTAGGGTTGCTCTTAAATAATAATGTCCAAAATATAACGATGGATGGTCATCAATAAACAAACAGCGTAACTCAAACTTTAGGTATAACTAGTGTTGTTTTAGAAGATTTTTACCCTCATAATCAATGTTCTTTATAGATATATTAACGGGATTTATATCTATGAAGAACTAGTGTTGTGTTGGAGCGCGTCATTTTAGAAAAGGAGTAAATAGACTAAGTACCATCAACATTATAAGGGTCCATCGTGAGATGCGCTTTCCTAATGTAAGGTCCCTTTTTTTAACTAATTCCCTCCACCATGGTACTAAATGGTGTATAAAATTAGTATGGGGCGAGCGCTCTTGTTATAGAAACGCCACACCTGCCATATTCTCTATTATATTAACCATCACATTGATGAAGCAAATAAGGCACGAGGGGGAGGGGGACAATAACAACTAACTAACACCCCCTTAGCATATATCTAATGGTCCATAAGGGTCTCTATGAAAAAGTAAAACACTAGTGGTCAGTAAGTAACTGAATATCTGCACAAGAAAAGGAGCTAAAAATGTGGGTGTGGCTCTTTTATTAAGACTAAAATACCATCTCAGCAGACCGTAGGGCACGCCCTCTAGCCTGTTCTTCACAAGAGTAGGTGTAACAACCAATGATAATTTTGGCTTAAATTGTTATCATGAGCTGCACACAATGCGCCTTTTAACAATATTAATTGGCGGTTTAAATCGTGAAAACAAGCATTTTACTTATTAAGCTATTTCTTAACTTGATTGTATAAATGAAAGGCACAATATATCAACCCAAAAACGTGAAAAACATACTAGATTTGCTTTTTAACCAAATGGTTTTTACGATGGTGTTTTGATCATCTCCGTAAATGAGTTTTATGGGAACTTGCCATAGTTGAGATGATGTAGCCCGCTTTTTCCTCTTCTGTGAAAAGCGCAGCCCAAATTCCGATTGCTCTATAAGTATTTGTACTGAAGTATTTTGGTGGCGAAAAGCAGAAATTGATATCAGGGGAAATCCTTTCTAAATACGTTTTTTTACAAATTGTTTACACAAATTTAACCATTTCTTATTTTAGCAACAAAAATTTTACTATTTTGTTGGCATTATGTTTTATCTTAGACTAATTAAGTTCACAATTATGAAAATACACGCTATCAAGAATATTCAGAAATGATATACTACCTGATTTAACCAATTTGACATTACACCAGCAATCTTAATACTTGATTGTGGATTGCCTTCATCGTAAGCATTTTGAAATGAGTTCCATAGATCATCAGATTTGCAATTTTTATATGCATAGCTCGTAAGATAAGCGGTGAGACCTAATAACAAAATATTCTATGAGATTAAGAGAAATGTTTGTTAATTAAATAAACCTTAAAGGCATAAGCTGCTATTATTATAACTTTAAGACATTGGCGTAGCTAGGGTAGGGCTAAAAGTAGTGTAACTAGTATTTCTCTCTTCGAAAAGCCTTTAATTTAATATAAGTGAGTGGTCAACGCCGATTGAAGTTTTTCTCATAGCCATTTGTCAAACTTAATAGTCAATTATTCCTTTGTGCAACTTATCTTTCAATTTCGCTTAACCTCGTTAAGTCCATATCAATATTAAGTTCCCAAATCCTAAATCTTCCATTCTTCGTTTACCTACGACTTTTACGTGAGCAAGCAAAATTATAGACCAAGAAAGGGCATCTTAATTAAATCAACCCGTTCGTTACATATATTCAAAAGCCCAAGTCCATCAAAATTACAAATGAAAAGGCCGGCCATTGGTGTAGCTAGGGGAAAGCTAAAAGTGCTGAGGCCCTACCCCCTCTAAAAAGCAAACTTTGCCCTTCCGGCCTCCAAGAAAAATCCTGGCCTTTGGCCCCCTAAGAAATTATTTAATTAAATAGATAGCAATATAATAATTGACCTTATTAGTTTTTACATGGCACCTATAAATTTTGGGGAATAATATGCGACGTCTTTCTTTTTTTTAGATAGAATGTGCATTAACAATAATCAACTTAACTTTAATTATTATAAAAATTTCTAAAGAATTTTAATTTTAGCAATTGTGATTTATTAGATATTATAACCTTTTTTAAAAACGTTTTTATCCATAATAGCTCCATCCAAGGACGCTACTATCATAGCACCTTTGTCATAAGCTATCTCATCAAAGGTCGCTTGAATTTCGTTCGGATTTTGGATTTTAGAAACAACTGGGTCCACCTTTAGCATCCATGCCCATAACGGCAGGCATTAAATGATTAGAAAGCTTCTCCTCAATTTTCCAGTTGGGATAAAGGGCATTCATGCTCTTGTAAGAGAGGTAAGTTGCAAAGCCTTCTTTGAGCCACAAATCGTCCCACCATTCCATCGTAACTAAATTTCCAAACCACTAATAATACAATTTAAGAAAATTTCAGGTATTTAAATATTAATTAGTAAAGTAATTACTTGATGAGCTAATTCATGCAGTAAAATGGCAGTCATCTGTTGTTTATTACGATAAGTCGTTTCTCCCGGTGAAAATAATAATTTAGGGAGATAAACCGTTATCAAACCCCAATTTTCCATGGCACCAAAATAAAATTCAGCAACTCCAATAATATCTAAACTTTTTTATATTACATTTATTTAATTAAATTACCAAGCTTTGCTAAAGGATAGTTGATCCCAAAAATTTTTTCAAAATATTCCAGTCCCTTGGTAACTACTTCCAAAGCGTATTGAGCTTTAGATATTAATTCCGCAGGAGCATATAACGTGATCTATTATGGCATAGGCCCAATCACATCAGAATCACATGTATAAAATTATTATTACTCCACTACCTTAATGTATGTAATGGAGATTTATTAGAGTCATCGATGACGTTATTTATAATTCACCGAATGTGATGACGAGATGAACAGAGAAGTACGTTTAGTATTATTAAGCACTTAGAAATTATAAAAGATTTTAATTTATTTCGATAAGTGCCTTTGTAAGATAATTATTATATTAGCTAGAATTATAAAATGAAGACTTTTATTTAAGATTGGGCACACTATCTCTAGAAACAGATTCCTTGCATATTGTCTTAATGCCATTTCAAATCTATCATGGTCCACCCGTTTTAACAATGTTTTACAATTAGGTTGGGTATGTTATAGAATTCTATATCCCTTTCTTGCACTCTTAGCCTATTTAAAAATACTTTCTATATTTAAAAAAAAACAAATCAATTACACTAAATGTTCATATTTCATATACGATTATAAGATCCTTATTAACGCAGCATGCATGTAGCGTTTAAAGTTTGATTTTGTCAGATTTACAATTTAGCCACGTTATTTTTTACGCTATTAAAAATTCATTAAACAGACCAAAGAATTAAAATGGTTCGGCTATCTTCCATTTGGGACTATTGATAATTATGATCATATCTTTACTTGTACACCAGAATTTGTTTTAGCCGTTATACTGGGATAATCGTGGACTACGAATGCAACTAAGTAGGTGCTCATAAGCAAAGTTGGTTCATATACGTCTACTACCAATGGAATATCATTACTCGCATTGTGTCCACGTTTGTGCATTAAAAATGATTCCTAAGAAGTGTCAGACAAAATTTATGTTTAATAAAGATTGTAAGGTGTACTTTAATAGGCATGTTGGACAATGATTTCATATGACTTGGCCTGGTAATTGAAATTTCAAAGATCGCCTTAAAATTAGGTTCGTCGAAGCATGGAAAAGCTCGTCGAGCGTGATGAGGAGAAAATTGAGTCGTTAGCATGTAACTTAAAATTAATCAAAGTTATTTTATTTAAAATATTTGAGGAGAACTAATAATGAAGTTAACCCTACCGATTTCTTTATCTAAGGGTTGACCAGAAATTAAATTTTACACATAAGTTAGGTGTGGACAAGTTTTAATAGGCTCAAAACAGTTCAAGTTACAATGAAATTTATCCTCTTAATAACTGTTAGCTAATAAAGGAGAGTTTTAAAATTGATCGAAAAATGGCGATTATAAAAAGTCCAAAGATATGCATGAGTAAAAATTTAATATTAACTTACTTGTTAGTGTTGTTTGTATCTTGGTAAAGGCTCCTGTAGAAACCTAACTTATTTAAACCTACATTAGCTAAATATGTCAAATTCAATATAAGTTCTGAATTTTTTTCCACCGGCCGCGGGAGTGATAGGTAGATCATTTCATAATGGTGGTTGTCTTGCCCAATCGATCGTATGTCAATGCTGGATGTCGAGTTATCTGGATTGAGTTGCAAAAGGCTGGCATCCGTTATGTTCAAGTGTTTTGCATTCAGAACGACAAAATCAGTTTTCTCCTCCACTATCATGCTAATAGAGACTTGACCTAACATAAAATTAGCGGAAAACATAATTCAACCCATATATTGTTTAATTGGTTTGGTACTGATATTACATAATGACACTTGGATAAAATTATAAACTTTATTAGCAGCTTTGGTAGAGGGTTTATACCTACACTTTCAAATCTTTGAAATGAAAAACCATTCTCGTTTTGTGTTTAAAATTAATTAAAATAAAATGTATTGTGACTTATTATAAATTAAAATGAATTATACTGTAAATTGAATATTGACTAAATATTTTCCGATTTTATAAGTTTTGTATCTATTAAATGCATTAGCAGTTAGGCTGTTTACGTTTTGTTACTCAAATCAAAGCCCCCGAGGACACAGTATTCATATTATTCTAATAAAAGAACACGGCAGCAAGGTCTTTTTGGGACATTTTAAACTTCATTTGCTTTCCATATAATTTCGCTTTTCCTGTCAGCTATACCCTTTTAACCCTCGATTGGTTTTACCAATTTATATGGTTTGAGACAATTTTACAATTTTTAATAATCAAAGAAATCTTAATTTTTTATTAGATTACTAATTTTTAATTAGCTTACCAAATTTTTCATAGAATAACACTTATAAAAAATAAAGCCAATAAAAATCTAATTTAGAAAAACAAATAACAAAAAACTTTCTTGTATAGCGTTGCAATTTCCACGCCACACTGACGATGAGCCTTCTCAAATCAAATTTTATTCAAATATAGTAACATGTGGGTAGGTACCCTCTTGCTCTAAACGTGAGGTCTCATATATTAAGTAGCATATTACCTTTAAAATATTGCACTGCTCCATCATCAGTTGTGCCATACCAATCTGGGTAGAGGACTATTTTATACTTAGTCGGACGCAAATTTACTGGCAGTCGATAATTTTGATATGGAATTGAAACATTAAGAGTGGAAATGGCACTTATGCTAATGCTTTTACAAATTAAGCTTAGACCAAAATAAAGTGTTCCCAAAATTAATAACATGAAAAAATTGGAATTTAAAAGCTAGACTATGAAAGAGAGGTTTTGCTTTATATATTAGTATCTTAACGAATTAATACAAGCATATTACTGTTAAAATAACAATTACCTTAAGTTAATAATATTTGTTTTAATAGCCCTTAATATTAATATTAGTTTAACATAATAAAAATTGTGCAAAATGGTCTTTAAACAATGTTTACAGACAAATAATTACTTAACACATTTACAATAGCAATATAGTTTCCGGGTAAATCCTAATTGTAAAATTAGAATATCACTATAATTCACAGTGTGTTTCGGATATACCCTACAATTGGAATGCGCAAGGGGAGGGGAGGTTTTAGATTCAACCTTCTACCCTACCCCTTCCCACGAATTTTGAAATTAATAATTTAGATAAACAGTAAATTTAAATATAGATGGTTGCGTTTAAAAATCTATCAAATATTTTTGAAAAACATTAATAATAATTTTAAAATTTTATATAAAGTCTAAGAACAAAAAATAGAGTTTTTAAATATTTTCAAATCAACGGGCTGTTTGAAAACCGATTGATAAAAAATATTAAAATAGCTCCCCACCTGCTAGCTAAAAGCTCTTCACAAACAAATATATAACGTTTGTGAAGTAAGCTTTTAAAAACTAAGCCATTTCGCCATATATAATAATTTTTTTGTTAAAAATGGTAAAATTCATACTCAATTTTATAAATATATGTTACAGATAGTTAATATAAATACTTGAAGGATATAAGAATTATATAATTTAATAATCCAAACAGATTGTTTAATTTGTTAAATGATAGTTATCATGCATCAAATTTATTTTCGTTCCTTATCACTTATTTATCACATTGTTATGTGATGTCGGATTATAAATTCATATTTAAAATTTGTGCAAAGTTTACAACTTAATGTGGATCTTTGACCAGGCTGGAACTTGGGTCAAACTACAAAAAGATGCTTCTGATCCTGCTCGAACAAACAAAATTCCAAACACTCGGATCAGGCCATCGAAAATTAATTTTAGAGGGCTCTCTATTTGTAAAAACAGTTGTTTTAATTTTGGAAAATGTCAAATCAGACCCGCCGTAGGCATAATATTGCTGATGAGTTTAAGAGGTAAAACCGTACCAAGTCAAACGTTATAAAGACACTAATTATAAAACACCTAAAAATTTCTATATTTGATATAAGCTTTTAATTTAGGTAGATCTGAAGGTATCATTTCATAATTAGGGTACTCTATAATAGGGTTAGGGTTATAGTTGGTGCTTTTAGGTGTTTTATAATTAGTGTCTTTATAACGTTTGCCCCCGATTCAGGTAAAACACCGTAATAGAAGAATTTTATGTTAGTCTTGCAAGTGATAAATTATTGAAAAATCATAATGAACTTAAAATTATCTAAGTTATTTTAAGGGCAACATAAAATTGTGCTGTTTAAATATATTTGCAAAAATAGTGAGCAAAAATAGAAAAAAACTCTGAGGTTCATTTCATTTTTGTTCCATTTCCTTGTAACACAATCCTCAAAAAATGGCAAATATTATGAAGATGTATGTACACTTAAATATAGATTTTTATTTGAATTTGTAATATTAGTATATCATCTTATATTTATTGACTCGTGACTCAATTAGGACATTTCATTAGATTGTTGTGTACATAAAATATTGATATGCACTACTATAGCGCTGAAGGGCAGTTAATTTGGTTGGTAACATTGGCATAGAACAACCCATTGTATTAAAAATTAGCTTTTGCAGATTAATTATAGTGTAACGAAGCAAAATTCAACTATTATGAGCGCCAAAATTCTTGTTTTAGTTTAAAAAGTAATACCTGAAAAATCTTTCATAGTGCAAAAATTAAGTTTTGAAAGGTTAAAGGAAGAATAATGTTTGTTATTCATGTTGCTTTAAGCTAATAGAACCATCTTACCTACATTCTCTGATTAGTATTCAATAATAATGTTCAAGCTTTATAATATTATATCTTTTTAAATATGCTCTGTTAAAATAAAATAAGGAATTGTATAGCTTACAAAATATAACCGCGTTATCTTTTATGCCGCATAATTTTACCTTCATATGATCAAGTTATAATTCAAAGTCCATTTGTCCTCATTGTAAATCTTATTTAAATTTCCAGGTTATTGTTTAGCTATACCTGTATATAAAGGTAACGTGGGTTTTTTATTCGGAAAAAACTTGGAAATCGTTCGCCCGATTGTCATAAGCTTTTGCCCGATCATTGCTTTCGCATTTAAGGTTTTTATATAATTGTAACAACTGTGTGGCCATGTTTCTACAAATTTCAAATTTACTCATGCCCCTTTTCACCTTTTGTTTTTTTGCCTTCAACTTTTTAGAGCACTCGTTTCTTTTAAAAATATGGAAGCCTGTGTCAAATAAAAGCATAATAAAAATATCACCTATATCTTGATATAACAGCGACACGCACTGTCTTAATTTAACATTTACTGTTCGCTTGCAGGTATACTATCAATATATATATTAAATTCTTTATTTTCTTGCATATAATTGTATCTCCCAACCAGAACGCTTTGCCGAGAAGACTTAAATAAAATAAAATTGTGTTGTCATTTTTCTAACTCATACATTTACAATCATATAATCAATATTGTATACCTCCAACCATTCTCACACTAAGTCAATTAGTTATTTTTACAATAGGGCGCGGTACAACTTTATACCATTCGCCGGCTCTTGGCCTGTTTTAGATGATAATGATTTAGATTTTTACATTTAATAATATGTCTTTGTGTTATAAACTTTAAAAATATTTTCAACAAAATATAATTCTTTTTAAAACGATGCAGAATTTTATTGCATTTTTTAAAATACATGGCATTTAAAGCGAAAGCGCGTAATTATGACGTTGTAAAAAGGGTCGAACGCTTTTAACAATGATTTCTGTGAAATGATTATAAAATGACTCGAATGAAGTTGCGTTTCTTTTTCTTCTTTGAATTAGAAATTTGAGGTAGCGACATATTTTCACCATCTGCATCTAGTATCCACAAAATAAATATTGTTAGAAAGCCTCAGAAAATTGATATAATAAGTCATACATTTAACAATCTCTAGCTTAAAATATTATTTTGATAAAAAAACTGTAATCTCAGTTTTTTCACAAGAAAAAAAAATTCACCTCCTATAAAGCCTTAGACACATGTAAAACTTGTGTAAATAAATGATTCCATCTGTCTTCAAGTTTAAATATCCTATCTTCCACAAAAAAGGCAATTGCGAAAAATGGAATTAGAAATCTTATTTTAAACCCAGCCCATTTCCAAATTCTTAAGAACCAAGGCCAGGGTTTTTCTAATAAGATATACTCGCTGTAAAATTTATAGTTTAAATGGAGAAGCTATATAATTTCGTGCTACAGATTATTTAACACACTGAATTCCAATATGTCCCAAGTTATAGACATAGTGGTATTAAGTAGTCTAGGGGAGTATTGATGCGAAAAAGAAAAGCTTGGGTTTCAATATTTCAAGCCACAGGGGCCCTTCATCAAAAGGACAAACAAATTTAAAATTGATTTAATACTGCAAATTTCGACAAATGTAGTAGGACATAAACCTGCGATTGGAGGGGCATTTAATTGGGAAGTGCTAGCATGATTATTGATGCTATGATTATTATCGTGTTTTCTCCACAAATACATAGATAATTCGGGATCGGCTTCAATTTCATCCTCAGAGTTTGGCTCGCTGCAGTTAGTGCCATCATTCTTAGATGTCGATCCAGCCGCATTGTTTGAATCGCTTGAGTTCTTTTTAGACACATCGCGCCAACCCACGGTTTTTGCATCGTATAATAACTAAAAATTTAGTGTATATGTATAAAACTTTTCTTATATATTGTTAATCTTTATAGTACTACTCTGTTTGAAAAATCTAAATTTATTGTGTAGACTTACACCAATCAATCTTATAATGGAAAATAGTCCTTCTTAAGGATTTATGGAATATCCCAATGAACTTCTTTGTACATAACATTTTTATTGATTTATTTAAACTCTCGGCGACAAGATATCCTGCCTTAATGTTACTTAGATATCATAAAAGACTAAGCCTTAAGTATATTAGGACGAAACAAGCCCAGTTTTAAACTAAAAACGACATTTCTTATTGACTTAGAGACACTTTAAGTCTATTATTTAAATTCGAATTGTGTTTTAGGTATTACTTGAGCGAATGAAGGTAAGGAGGGAGAAGCATTTATTGAAGCGCATGATAAATCGCTGGTGTCTGGCAATTTACTGGTTGAAGGCAAACTAGCCGAAGGAAAATCGGTCTCGCTCTCCAAATTGATCGGTTCACAATCTGTAACATATTTCAAACAAGTGCTGCAACTAAAAGCGATAAATCAAATTTTATGTAAGTGCCTTTTTTTTAGCTAGAGGTTTTAAAAAAATAGGAATAGATTTAATAAAAACCTAAATTTTAAGATAAAATGTGAAAAAAACAATACGTTCATCGTTGTCATTTAACTCAAGAAAGTGGATGATATTAATCAAACAAAATCACTCAATTTTGAATGAGAGCCCGTTACACGAAAAACAAACAACATATTAAAGTAAATTTAAAGGGCCCGATTTACGACGGGTGGTAACCGTGAATCAAATAATAATAACTCTAATTAACATGCCATCTAAGCCAAAATTAAAGATAGATACTAGTTTGACTAACTTATCTCTATCTCTTTTAGAATGTGACTCGAAAATAATAACAGACACATAACGTTTTCGCTCTCATTGGAGCTCATCAGTATACCGTAGTTAATTTTCTAATCAATACTAATCGAGATAGGTAATATATAAGGCCAAATTAGATTAAGTTCACGTTTATGGTGGTTAAGGATAAAACTCTATAACCCCCCATAATTGTGGCGTAAGTCAGATAGGATCTGATGATAAAAGTTTTCATTGTGATAGTTAAGAATATTTGAGTGGGGGATATATCAATTCTGTATTATTTACACTGAAGAACCGACAAACACATATGATACTTTTATAAGGAGGGCCCGATTTACGACGGGTGGTAACCGCAAATCAAATAAGAATAACTCTAATTTATATGCCATCTAGGACACATTTTAAATTAGAGACTAATTTGACTAAATTATCCCTACCTCTTTTAGAATGTGACTTGAAATAAAAACAGACATAAAGTTTTCGCTCTTATTGGAGCTCATCAGTATGCCATAGTTAATTTTCTAGTCACATAGTAATCGAGATAGCTATATATAAGGCCAAATTAGATTGAGTTCACGTTTACGGTGTTTAAGGATAAAACGCTTTAACCTACCATAATTGTGGCGTAAATAATATTTGTTATGAAATTTTGTTGAAATAAAGATTTTTAATACGATTCCGGTTGGGGTTTTATAAAGAGGGCCCGATTAGTCTCTAATTTAAAATGTGTCCTCGATGGCATATAAATTAGAGTTATTCTTATTTAATTCGCGGTTACCACCCGTCGTAAATCGGGCCCTCTTTATAAAACCCCAACCGGAATCGTATTAAAAATCTTTATTTCAACAAAATTTCATATCATTTGATACTCTATAAGTTTATAACCTTATTTCAACATTATAATAAATTCTTAAAATAAGATAAAAAGTATAATAAGGTGACATAAATATTTCACAAGCATTAATTAAAGTAAATTTGCAATTTCAAGTGCGCTGACTAAGGGGCAAGACATACCGACGCGAGGCTGATAATAAGCGTAGGGATCAGACGCAGTTTCCAAAAAACGGCCCTGATTTTTCAATTCGTCTCTCTCAAGCTTTTTAGCCATCGCGGCTCTTTTGGCACTACGGTCTCTCAACATTTCACTGAACTGTTCTAGGATATCAGGATTCGAGGCCATAATCCCATTCTCTAATATAAGTTAGATCCAATAAAAGTCTTTTAATTTTGTTTAAATGATAAAAAGAGAACACATATTTTGTTACCCTAGAAACAATAGAGTAATAGATATAATTCGACTGTAATATAGCTTTCATTGATACTTCTATTATTACTTTAATTGGTATAATTTAAATATCTTAGCCAAGTCTCTTACCCTGTTATAATTGATAAAAATCAATAGATTATCGTTTTTGAAAATAAAAATTCTGGCATTAACCCATTGAGACCGGACCATATGAATCTTCGACAGATTTTTGTAAAATTTGGAATTCTCAAGTGATTTTGCACCAAAAGAAAATATTGAGAAAAAAATTTGAAAAAAAAATATATTACTGCCATTTTTAAGGTGTCGTTTATTTCATACGATAGGAATCCGCTGTTTATATTACAATAAAAAATGCAAATTTTAAGCAATAGCTCAAGCAAAAATTATTTAATTATGAAATAAAACTTATTATAATATAAATTATTTATTGACAAGTTAATTTTAAGTCATATATTTAAAAATTTATTGCAAAATTTAAAATCACAAAAATATGAAAATATAGTGTTAACAAGTTACGGAGTATGATATTGAATAAAACAATTAATATGTAGACCGATGTTGCATTTTGTGCATATGATTTTCGCGGATTTATGGCAAAGGCCACACCTCCTTTGTGTGGGGTTCTTTGCGGGCCAATGCTCCCGATTATCAAACCGCACCTCGGCATAAACATTGCTTGTACGCCTTGGATATAAGGTCCTCAATCGCGGAATGTTCGGAACAGATAGCAAAGGGACTGTAATCTTCCGCAAAAAATTTAAAAGGGAAATCCCTTTATGAACTTCCCGGTATAACAGCCACGAATTAACGACTGCAGCGTTAAGACAAAAACGTATTAGGGGCAAATACCATTTATTTGATCGTATTCCGACACGATACGAGCCACGAAACTGGTCGAAAAGGTCAACACCCCCCATTCCCTTATTGTATTCGCTGATTAGGGTTGGTTGAGGAATGGTAATCCTACTCTTGGCTGATCTGCTATACCTAGTGCACTTCGTGAGTGTACTTGCTAGGCTATCTGTTCGATTTGTTGCCAGGGTCACCTGGCTATTATCATTCCATCTATACAATTGTATATTTGTATCCTTTGCCCTAAGAACTTGCTAGGCTCCCCTAGGCGCTCTTTTTATATCTTGGAGAGGGGCCTTTTAAATCCTGTCGGCTCGTATTGTTCCTGTTAATTGAATTGAATCTTTCGCCAACTCTTCCAATAATGGTAAAGAATTAAAAAAGTTATCAATAAATATGTGACTATTTGATGGGACAAACCCTGTAACCAGCTTTTTTACAACGGCGGCAAGGGGTACTCCTGGTTCTCGTTCCTCACGTCCTTCATATAATTTGAAACGACAACAATAACCATTGGGCTTGTTCAAGCACCAAAACTTATACCCAAATCTTATGGGCTTACCACGTATAAATTGCTTTAAATGAAACCTACCATAGTATGGTTCCATGGCTTCATCTTTTCGAATTTTTTGTTCATATAATCCATCAAAACATTGACCTTTTTCAGGCTTCCAATTTCCAGGTTGCAAGTGTTATCCGAAAAATGAAGATATTTGAAGATCGCTTGAAAGCGATCTCTGGAAATACAATTAGCAATGGCTATGTTATTAACATCTGCTTGCGTTTCCCAATACAGACGTTTTTTAGGTAGTTTAGAGTAGCCTGATACTAGTAAAACACCAAGCAATTATACATTTCCTCACAAGTCACTTCAAAGGTTTCATCACTATATTTATATTTGGCATATTTTTTACTCTCTTTGCATATGAGCTCAATTAAGTCAGTATCCCAAAACAATTGAAAAACTTGTAAGGGTGTAAGAGAAGATTTTTGTATTTCAGTTAAAATGTTAGGAGAACTCTCTTGTAAATTCTGTAATTTAAGTTTTGCATGTTAAGAGTTTTTGCTTTTTATAAGGATTTTCTTTTATAGATGTGGACACTTTGTTTATAGATGGTAACAGCATTTGAGTGTCAAGGTGATTTATTTCATTATCATTGTTTGTTATAAGCACCTCAGCTTTCTTTGATAATACACCAGGTCCTAATTTATGAGCATTAATAAAAACTTCAGTTTCATCTTCTGAAATTTCATCATAATCTGTATCATAACCATCAACAGGTGGAATAAGGGCTAAATCAATGGCTTGAACGTTGCTCAATAAAGTACTATCTGATTCTAAAAGTGTAAGGACTTCTTCTGTATTTAAAAGCCTATAGTGTGAAAATTACTACATCAATTTTTAAAAGCATATATAAATATGAAAATATGCTTAATATTGTATAAATTATATATCATTTTAAAAAGCATTTTTTATAGATTAAGAATATGCAAATGTAATTAGTTAAATGTTTATTATATAGAAGTTTATTAACATATACTTACAAAGAGTCTGAATTTTTCAAATTTTCAAAAGTACGCTTTCTTTTATTGGTTATGGAAGCCATTTAATAAGGAAACAAAATAATAATGATCCACCAGGAAGGTAGAACTCAGTTTAAGCTTTAATAAAAACTACGTTTGATAATATAATAAGGCCTTTGAGGTTTAAAATTAATAGCCTGAAAATGGTATATTTTGCGTATGATAAATACGACGATAGTCCTCAATGGGTTTTAATAACATTAAGTTTCATCGATATTTTCAATCATATAACTTAAATAAAATAAAAGACACTACCGTCGCTTTTGACTAGATTAAAAATATTACGTAATCTGTCGAAAAAAGTTTCGTTGCAGAGTATTAAATTAGCCAAACACCACCTCTCTCATAACTTTCAAAGTTAGCAAACTAAATTTTAAGAATATGGGGAAAAAAATAAATAAACGCGAGAAATGATAAGCTCATAAAATAAACAAGTAGCCGATAAAGTTAGTACAACCTCAAAAAGTTGCTTACCATCCAGCGTTGAGGCCAGGCAAATTTCCGCGAAGCGATAGGCTTTGTACAAAGGTAAGTGGGACAAAAAATGAAATCGTTTTCTGCCCTCTGGCGTTTGAACGTGATTTTCCATTTCCAGTATGGGGCAAGCTATCAATCGATAGGGGCAATCCTCCCACCGACCCCCTCTCTGTTCCAGTAACATCCTAACGTTGCAGGGGTGCAAGTAAATGGCCTGCCCATCTTCAGCTAAAATAATTATGGGCAGCAGAGACTATGTTAAAATCAATTTTTGTTGTTGTTTCAAAATAAATTCCGCTTAATAGGCGCTATTTGCAAAACTTTAAAACCATTATGTGAGAGGCGATGCGAAAATATAGGACACTCATTTATAAAGTGTATAAGATATAGCGTATTGTTTGGTCGACCTTTAATTTTAGTCGACTAAACATAAAAAGACCAAAGCCCTTTTTACAACACTAGTACATAGGCCTAGCCAGCATTGGAATTAGAGGGTGGCGATATTAATTTAGGTAGGGGCGAAATGACCATTTTTTTAAATTTTGGCCATAATTTTACAAAATCCTAACAAGTTTTTGTATTTAGAGTGGGGCGACGGCCCCTCCCTAAGCCCATGAGAGCGTATATATTTGGCTATTTGTGTGATGATCTTAATCGAACAAGTTTAAAATAATAATATCTTCCCCTATCAACTCAAAACATTAACAATTGGTGCTCAAAATTTTCGCTTCGGGCACTCAAAGCTGACCAGTAGTCGGGGCGAGTTAAAAAGAATTCAGATTTCGGGAGGTCGCGGAATAACAACAAGCTGGAAAGCATAAGTACTTGGACTGAGAATGCATATTTTGATGTAATTTGCTAAGTGGAACCATTTAAATAGGTGAGAAAGGCAATTAAATCGCATTTCACGTACCTTTTCTAAAACTAATTAAAACGCCAAATATCAGGTTTATAAAAGTGTGAAATTTTATCTTCCATTGCAGCAGTAATAATATTTTTCAAATTTCATCAATACCAGTGAAGTAGGTGTTACATAAAAAGGCATTTATGTTGACAAGAAATTGCAATGATGACTTCAATTATTAAAAACAAGAAGGGGAGAACAAAGAGCTATAAATAACAGGTTGGTAAATAAAAATGACAAAATAAAAACGTTATTTCTTTCCTTAATTTTGTGCAATAAAGGTTTATTTCCAAATAAGTATTTACATGCTAAAATATATAATTAATTTAGCCCAAAACTTACATTGGTAGAAATAGAAGAAATCTTTGCTTGTTGATGAAGGATTTTGGGAAAGAGTATTCCCTTTTAAATGATACATATAATTGTGGCCATCTGTTTCACGCACAGCAATTTTGCTTTTAATCACAGAACTGTAACCCTTTTATTGAATTGAGTCAAGATCGTTATGACTTAATAAATTATATTACCTTGAGCATGGATAAAGCATCTTGGATGTAACTGATTTCTGATGCCTAAAATTAAAATACACTAATTAAAATGGTTCTAAAATTATGAACTCTCTATGAACAGTTAAATAATCATGATTGTATTAAAATTAAAGCTAAGATGCTTCTTATTTATCTTTTGTACCATTAATGAATTGGTTCATATATGTGAAACTAATTATATCATTCAGATGTATAGCCCAATATCTATAATCACACAACCCTTTGGATAAACAATATTATCCAAAAAGATATAAGGTCAACAATTAAAGCTGTAAACTCTATATAAATTATGTTCAAAAGCTACCAAGAACTTGCCTACAATTAATTATAACAAAACAAATCATTTCATAAGGATTTTATTTTTAGGGAGTACAAATTTTATAAAACTTTACAATGATGTTTACATTTTCTGGGTCATCTGCAAGCACCAATAATTGCCCCTCCTCAATGTCAATAATTTTGTTAAATACATAATCTAATGAAACTATATGAAATTTGTTAAAAATGGCTGAATCTTTTGCATCAAACAAACCTTAAAATAAAATATAACAAAGATGAATAAATATTAGATAAATAATTACAGTGATCTTGATCACAAACATCATTTTCTCCAAATTTGGCTAGAGAACATAGTATTGAATTTTTCAACCTTTGCATAAGAACAAACAATATTTGAGCACCAGGAGCATATTTTTTAACTAATTTGATACAAGCACTAAAGAAAAAGGATTTATTTCATGGTAGAATGCATAATATTTACCTTTTTAGATCATCCTTCTTTATGGATTCAAAACATATAGGGCACCTCCTCCAATATTTATTCCCCAAGTCCAAATAATGTAAAATACAGGGCCAGCAATACACATGTCCACATTTTGTAAGTTTAGCTAGTGTATTTATATTTAGTATGCACTTATGAAATTAAATAGATACATAATTTATAGTTTGTTAAAGATAAAAAAATGAATATTATTCATTATACTAACGTTCTACTTAAACTTTATATATAAAATTAAATTCTCTAGTTTTTTAATTAGATTATTAGAAATATTGAATAAAACATTTTTAACCTGTGGCATCTTTACAGAGTAATATAATTTAAGTTTGAATTCATATTATTTTTAAACAGGTTTGGGACTTAATTAATAAATTATCCTGTTAAATATATAACATTTTAGTGTGAAAATATTATATTTTTTATATAATGTAAGAAATAATATTAGAAGATAAGGATAAGGTTATAATTTTAAAATATTACATTTAATGTGTAAAGGTTATACACTATAATAAACTCTAGATCTGCACGAGTTAAAGTAGGTAACATTTTATTAATCTTGGAAATAGATAATTTTAACCATAAATTGCATAGCAATTAAAAATTATTACCAGGTACAGGTTGGTCAAGACAAATTGGGCAAACTGGTATCTCTTCACACCATAAAATCTGCATTATATAAAGTATCAGTTAGATTCATTTAGATAAATAGTGAAAATGTTATATTGCTCAAAACATTCATAAAATGAAAATTAAGACTTAATTTACCACTTGTTGAACATGTTCCCATTCTAACACAAAATCAGGATCAATAAAGCCATTGTTATCCTTTAGGAAATTAACAGCATCATTTAAGATTACAAATTGACAGCTAAATACCCAGGATTTTGTATGAAAATATTTATTTTGCTAAGTACTTTGCCAACAAATATTTTTGTTTGTCATATTGTCTATAGGTTTGCTGAGTATAATCATAATGAGCCAAATGTGTATTCTTGGTTTTAAAATGTTTAGAATTATCATGATTCTTAAATGCTTTATCAATATAGCCTTCATCCAAATATTTCTGTCTTTCTTTCTTTGCTAGATGCTTAAATATTGCATTGTTCTCAGAAGTTTCATCATAAATGTGACCAATCACATTTTTATCATCAAAAGGAGCAACCTTAAGTTAATAATATACATGTTCATATGCTATGTTACTTTAGACACATGTTTTGTATCTTTGTAGGCATAATGTTTAGGTCCTTTAACAAAGGGCAAAAACCTTTTATTGTTGTAATTGGCATTAATGTCTATTTTATAAGCTTGTTTACCATCTAAAACTATAATTAATTTCAAAAAATTGTCACTTGATTTTAAGTTCCCATTGATTTTTCCTCCATCTTTAGACAGCATATATAAGGATCCAGTATTTTTATCATTTGACATAGGTAAAAATTAAATATAAAATTATAAGACCTAAAGGTCAATAATGATATGTAACAGTTATCAGTTATCATGAAGAATTCAATCAAAAAACATGATTATCAAAATAAATCATTGTTCATAAATTTAACAATTCATATATTTTGCTTTGAATATAAACGTAATTAAAAATTAACTTATGAATCAAACAGCTGTAGAATGTTTTTGTCACGAACGTGATAGTCGTCATAGTTAATAAGGTGATATGCACAAATGTATAAGGCCCATTTGTCCTATCCCAAACTGCCAGATGTGAAATAAGAGAAAAGTAAAAATGAAGTTTTATTCCAAATTTCCACTTTAAAAAATTATCGTTATTAGACTATGAGTGCACCCTCTAGTATTAATCTTCCTCCCCTCCCCCTTCTTACTACTATATGTACACGTTATTTAATGATGGGTTAGTCCCTATTTCAGTTATCTATATAAAGTCAGTGGAGACGATAATAAGTTTAAAGCTTATATGCCTCCAAGAAGGATGATTGGCGGAGAAACTAGGTTTATTTAATATTATTAGTAAAAATATCCATGTATACAATTTTTATCTATTAATTAGTTTCAACTCCATGCATCATATTTTCAAATATTTTCTATTTAGAAATAATTCATAAAGCTGCGATTTTCCAATAGTAAAGATCATTATATATTTTAAAATATATCTTATTTATTTTTGTAAAAATGATCTAAATGATCAGTAAAAATTGCAAAATTTAAAACTACAATAAACGTTTCAACATGATTTTTGAACAAGTGAAACTGCGCAGGCTTTCAGCTTATCAATCTATGGAACATTCTCTTCTTTCTGCATAAAAACTATTTCATTGCGATATAACCATTATATTATCTTAAACAAGTGAATATATTTAATTTAGGCCTATATTTCGTAGATTAAATATGTTTGACTTTTTTGGAAAATGTTGTTATGCTCCAAATATGCACTACCCACCATTGCTAAAGCAAGGAAATTTGATTGGTGGAATAGAAATTGGCAAGCTTTTGACGTTAAAGCTAGAAAAATTAAACCCAAAAAATTTCGCGGTAAATATTTTAATATATGAAGCGCACAAATTTCATTTGTTCTTTCTCATAGAAAATCATAGACACGATTACAATCGTTTATAAGATTATCGCATAAAAGATGGGTGAAGTATTTGGATAACTTGGACCAAGATGTCTATGCTACCGATTTATATAAATATATACAGCAATTTAAAGATGTAAGTTATAAAATTTATGTTTACATCATTATATTTTAGTTGAAGAATTTTACACGTCACATTTTTGAAAACGTGAGCAATGATGATAATACTCAAGTATTTCGATACTTATTAAAAGTCATAGAGGGATATATTACATTAAACATATTGTTTATTATAAATGATGCTTATGCCTTTACAGATTTTGGTAAAGGATTATGATGCCTATAACTTTCCATATGCCTTAATTACGGCATTACAAGGTTCACAAAATTTAGAAAATATTTTAAAGGTATTCCTAATTTATAAAATAATTTGATACGTGTTAAAAGGGGATAAGGAAGAAGGATATAGAACGGTTCTCTCGTTATAATTACACTTTGGATATGTTGCTAAAGAAGCAAAGAAAGAAATCTCCAGATCGATTGCGCACGTAAGATTTAAACAAAAAAAAATATGAGATTATTAAACTTTAGCTATAAAAATTGAGGATTTGACAACTTGCATATGGAAAGATGCAGCAGAATGGTGAACCTTCTTGAGAAAAAGATTCTTAGAGTTGTGAGAGATTATATGTGCGATTGGTCTCAGGGGAGGGAAGAGTTAAAATATGAGTAAAATTTAAGTTACAGCTCAACTTTGTTTACTTTGTTTTATTTTATATCTTTTTTGAATCTTACCTAATTAACAAACTCCTTTTCTTTCAATTTTAACCTTATATTTTTGATATTTTTCTCCATTTAACTTCAAGTAATTTACCAATTTTTTCATATTTTTTCGGCTTCAAAACAAAATCTCAAACTGTTTTTTTAACTTTTCTTTTACTTTATATTAAATGTTATTTAATGGTTTAACAATAATGATTTTATTATTTTAATGTTTTATTTAATGCTTTCATATTTATTAATTTTTAAAAGTATTTTCTATTTATTTTTCTAATCTATTTATTTAAAATATTGTTATTTTATTACCTATAATTTGTTTCTATTGCTTGCTATCATAAATAATTTCGTATTTTATATTTAATTAGCCAATTGTTATGTTTTTCTAACATTCTTTTGCTACTTTATCTATTATTTAATTCGAGCCGCATCATATTTTTTACAAAAATGGTAATAATGTAGACCGATCGCATGTATCATCTGTGTGGTAACATTTATCAATATATATACAAAAAAACTTAACCTCTAAAAAATAAAATACTTAAGCCCAATAATGTTGATTTTTGAGTAAAACAAATTTTTACGATTAACAGTTAAATTAAAAAAAAATATTACGAAAAATTATATCTCAACTTTTGTAAATACCAACATGGTCATAACGATTTAACTAATTTAAAACATAAGTAACCATTTACAGTAGTAACATTTTGGTAAAATGCTAAAACCATTTTTTTACTCACTCCCCACTAAAAAAACAATCTAAACTTTCGACACCCCTCAACTTGTAAACATTACGGAATTTAAATTCATAACGTAATTTTAAATATTTTATTGGAAATAAAATCCCACCAAATTAGTAATAAATGTGTATCGGTTCTGGTTATTTTATATATTACTTATATCTAGAGCTATTAAGTAACTAGTTACATGTAACTAGTGAACTAGTTACTTTTCTTCAGTAAAGTAACTGGAATCAGTTACTTTTACTTCAGGGTAATTGCAACTGTAGTTAGTTACATTATTTCAGTAAATGTTTAACTAAAGTTACATTTACTTTTTATAAATTTATATTTTTTTAAATAAATTAAAATTACACGTCTAGTTTGTGTTCATTACTATAAATTTCCTTCGCAAATCAAATTTAAATGTCGAATAGATAGTTAATCCCATCAATAAATTATCAGTATTATATAAAATATTATTTTAGTTTATTTGCATGTAAAAAATGTAATATTTGATTTTCTCCTCTCAATTGTTTTGTAAAAATAGCCCTGTGCAAAATGGATTTTTATCAACTTAAAATATCATAATATTTGCCCAACCTCTGAAGTTAAATTTTGATCATTAAGCCATATGATAAACAATTTATAATACAATATTAATAAGGGTTTTTAAAATAGTAATTCTATTTTTGTTTAAAATTGCATTTATATCGGCCAAAATTTTAAACAAAAAAATAAAAAGTTATATGTACACAAATTTTAATTATATTATTATTTATTAGCAGGTAAAACTTCTGCTAAGAATTTAATGTAAGGTTTAATATTTAGAAATTTGGCCATTAAATAATGTTATGAAAAAATATTAATTATTTTCTTTCAACTGTTATCTTTATATGTGCAAAAGATTTTTTTACCACCTGTAGTGTTGTAGGGGTTTTAGCCTACAATAAAGTAAGTTTATTAATAAACAACCACAAGATCAACATCTATCGTTACATATTGGCTTATATAGCCTTTTACAGAGGTTAATATGAATAACTCGTAAGATAGTTGGGGGCTATTCAAATTATAATTGTGAATAAAATAAGGAAGAATATGAATAGTGTGTATTCAAATAGAGTAAGAAGGAGTGTAAATAAAGTGATATTCAAATCATGACGATAATACCATATTACCTCCCCCCTGATTGCATGGAGTGCACAAAAAAAAATATGCAAGTGATGGTGTAGATATGCATCGTTTCGCCGAAATTGTAGTCCTTGCTTATAAATCAAAGGCCGTAAAGGTTTTTGTTGAATTGTTTGTGATGGCCATGATGAGTAGGGGACAATTCAATCTTCGGGTGACGTTGCAAAAGATGAAAGGAGTGTAGTAAGGGTCTAGGTTTCATCATTTTAACCATCGGTAGGTTTTCTTTCCTCACAGCGTTAAGACATGTGTAGATCGAGATTGTGGAGAGGTTGAAAGGTTGCTTGTTGTGTCTCGATCCTTTCATTAGTGCGTTTGGTTACGAATATAGTGCCAAATTTATCCAATTGCGTTATAACCTTGACGTTGGTACTACAGAAGTGTTTAGGGGGAGGAAATAAAAAAATAAATGTTGACCTTGAGTTAAAAGTAGGGGGAGGTATTAAAAAAAATATTTAGTTCCCCCGGAGAAAGCGGGGTCACCAAATGTAGGGGTTTCAGCCTACAATAAAGTAAGTTTATTAATAAACAACCACAAGATCAACATCTATCGTTACATATTGGCTTATATAGCCTTTTACAGAGGTTAATATGAATAACTCGTAAGATAGTTGGGGGCTATTCAAATTATAATTGTGAATAAAATAAGGAAGAATATGAATAGTGTGTATTCAAATAGAGTAAGAAGGAGTGTAAATAAAGTGATATTCAAATCATGACGATAATACCATATTACCTCCCCCCTAATTGCATGGAGTGCACAAAAAAAAATATGCAAGTGATGGTGTAGATATGCATCGTTTCGCCGAAATTGTAGTCCTTGCTTATAAATCAAAGGCCGTAAAGGTTTTTGTTGAATTGTTTGTGATGGCCATGATGAGTAGGGGACAATTCAATCTTCGGGTGACGTTGCAAAAGATGAAAGGAGTGTAGTAAGGGTCTAGGTTTCATCATTTTAACCATCGGTAGGTTTTCTTTCCTCACAGCGTTAAGACATGTGTAGATCGAGATTGTGGAGAGGTTGAAAGGTTGCTTGTTGTGTCTCGATCCTTTCATTAGTGCGTTTGGTTACGAATATAGTGCCAAATTTATCCAATTGCGTTATAACCTTGACGTTGGTACTACAGAAGTGTTTAGGGGGAGGAAATAAAAAAATAAATGTTGACCTTGAGTTAAAAGTTGGGGGAGGTATTAAAAAAAATATTTAGTTCCCCCGGAGAAAGCGGGGTCACCAAATGTAGGGGTTTCAGCCTACAATAAAGTAAGTTTATTAATAAACAACCACAAGATCAACATCTATCGTTACATATTGGCTTATATAGCCTTTTACAGAGGTTAATATGAATAACTCGTAAGATAGTTGGGGGCTATTCAAATTATAATGAGTGTGAATATAATAAGGAAGAATATGAATAGTATGTATTCAAATAGAGTAAGAGGAGTGTAAATAAAGTGATATTCAAATCATGACTATAATACCATAGTGTCATATGATTTTTGATGAGCATAAATATTTAAATTTTGGTAATTAAGCCATTTGTTAATTTGCTTATAATATAATACAATATTGATAAAGGTTCTTGAAATAATATTTTTTTAATTATCTAGCTTGTGTTATTTTATATTGACATGAAAAATAAGAGAAACTCCCTAGACCATTTTTGATAATTATATTTCTGGGAGGAAAAACGAATCAAGCTGATATTTCTATGCAAATTTTGCAGCCAAAGTAAATTACAAATAAGCTCCTTTAAATACCACTGCAAATTTATGGAAGCACATAAAAGTAACTATTTAAACCGATGATTAATTTTAGACAATACATCGTCATAAATATAAAAAAATCAAAGTTAATAAGTCAATAGGGAGTCAGCAAACCATACTGACTACCACTTCTACCTATAGGAAAGTTACGTGGATAATGCCTTATTATCCTTAATTATAAAATCCAATTTCTAAAGCAAGTTGGCCGTGGATCCGTCTTGAAAAAAGTTGAAAAAGATACTTTAAACTACATTGATCATTGATCCCTAACCAGGATGAAAGACAGAACCTAGTTCTAACTAATACGTTGGATTATTCAATCTTTTAAAGTCGGTAAGTATTCACGAGTGCATTCACACTTTTATCAATTCGAATAATAATGATTTGTTAGTGTATATTAATTTCCCTAAAATAAAGAAACTTTTAAATTTAATGTACTCCTAACATCTAGCGACCCCGTCGAGCGTCTTTTTAGTCTTAGTGTAAATTAATTTTAAGCGGACCACTTATTAGATGACTATATGGAAAATAAAGTATGATTGAAATTGAAATCGAATCATTTATTACCCTCTAATTTTTATACAAATACTTAAATAAAAAATATTAAAAATTATTTTTTTATAAATTTATTAGAGTAACTTTAGATGTAACTAGTTCCATCAGGTAGTAATGGGAACTGTAATCAGTTACATTTGAAAAAATGTAACTGTAATTAGTTGCTTTTTTTGTGAAAGTAACTGTAACTTAACTAGTTACTGTGGTAAAGTAACTTTAACAGCTCTACTTATTATCTCATAGTATATGAATAAAGAATTTAACCACTATTCTTATAGAGGATATCGACTATGTCTAATTAGAAAAATAAGGTTGCTTAAAAAAGATATTGTTAAAATTAAAGTCAGTAAAAAAGATAACTATACAATAGAGGGGCCACGGATCAAAAAAAAATGATTAATTTTAATTCTAGATTTAGTAAAGGGTAATTTTAACCTAATATTTTAGATGTAGGTTGTGTTCATGAGCTTGAGAGTTATTCCTATTCACATAGTGTGTTTATAATACACCGTTATTCAGTAAAATATTCGAATATCTCATATAAAATATATGAAATTTTATTTTATATCTTATATGTACCTATACAAACATTTTAAGATTTGTCTACACAACATATAAGTCTCATTTAATATAAACAGCCTATTCAAATTAGTTTAGTTATTTTTATAGCTGTTAGATAACTTAATTTTCACGCGCCTACGCTAATGTAAGCGTGTGAACTTATATTAATTTTCGTCTCTGGAAAAGTAACTGCTATTGACCATCGAGAGCCCAAGATCCCGCGAACTAATTCCTCGACGTAGACAGCACCCGTTCTCGTCAATGTTTCACGGAGATTTACTCACGACCATCGTGCAGCCCATATACCATTATTACTCAATCGATATTTTATTTGTCTTAATTATAACCCACGTTCGTCCGATATTATTGATACTAATTATTGATACCAATAAAAGGTTAGGCGTCTGGATATCACAGTGTTGTCGGGTTATAAAATTGGTAGCACGAGGCTGAGAAGATATACCCACGCATAGAGGCGGAGAACCGAATTTCTTTTAAAGATCTCTACCTTCTTTCCCGATACACAGGACTCTAGGTTCTAAGCTTCGATTGTTCGTACAAAAAAGGACAACGTAAGTTCTCAATTTTTTATTTGTGTAATAATGGAAAAATCTATATTAGTTATTATAATATTAATTTACATTATTAGTCTGTATAGTCCTTCATTTAGGTGGACATTAATTAAATTGTTGATGTCAACGCTATAATTTAATTTCTTTATTCGATCACTTATCTTATTTTTATTATCGTGTTTGAATAGTCCTTCGTTTGGTTGGACATTAATTAAATTGTTGAGGTCAACGCTATAAATTTAATTTCTTTCACTGATCTTAGTTTTATTATCATGTTTGGGCCGAAAGCCTCACTTAATTTTATTAATTTTGTCGTAAGTGAAAAAATGTTTTTGATAGTTTTCGTACTAATTATAATTGTAATATATTTGATAATTAAATTGCAGCGCGTAGAACAGGTATACAGAGTTAAGACCTCGGTCCCGCGTTGCTTCAATTGCAATAGATTAGGGCACATCAGGCGCAACTGTTATGTAGGAACTTTGAAAATAACAGGGCGCATTTTAGATATAGATCGCAGTCGCGTGAACCTTATAATAGATTTTATGGGAATAGACAGTTTTATAATATAAACCAAGATATTCTGGGTAATTTTAAGAATAGGGCCACGCAGGAAAATTCTGTTAATCCTGGGCCGCGTAACTTTAATTGATGCTCGATTGGCGCGGACAACACTAGTATTGTTTATATTAATTTTTTTAATTCTTCACAAACTCCGATGGTTAATTTCAATATCGAAGGTATGCAAATAAATTTTTTAGTAGATTCTGGGGCCTCTATTTCTGTTATAAGAAAATGTAATTTTTTAAAATTTTTGCCTTTTAAAACCATCAATAAAAGTCATGTTTTAGTAAAACAATTAGACGGGTCTAATATCAAAATTTATGGGGAGTACGAAAGTTCGAGTATGTGCAGGCGAGGAAGTTTTGAAATTAGAGTTATGCGTTATCGATGAGAAAATAGATAATATTATGGGGTGGAATTGGATGGAATTAATTGGGCCTCTAGTTAATTGGTGGGGCATTTGTAAAAATTCCACGGCTAATAGGAATAGAAATATGGAAATAAATTGTTTAACTAATAATGCTAATGGCCATGCAACACGGGGTTTCAAGGTAATCTATGCATCCTTGGTTGATATTAATGAGGCAATGGACTCGGTTAATGAGCCAATCTCGGTTTCAGGGGCAAGGGCTTTCGATAATAAGCCTACGACCTCTGGTTGGGTTGATTGTGATGGTCAGTACGTAGGGAGACTGTGGCATTATAACATTGATGAGATTAAAGCGGATTTTATGGAAATTTTTCGGGAGGAATTAGGATGTTTAAAGGATAACGTGTTTTCAATAAGGGTTCACTCAGATGCAGTTTCTCGTTTTTGTCCTGCCTGTCGAATACCGTTTATGTGGATTAAAAAGGTCAACAATGTTAATCAAGTTCGAAAAAATCAATGTGTATGCGATCCCAAGGTTCACTAGGACGTGCCCATCTCGCCGCTTTGTCTCTGCGAGGCATGGCCGTCTTTGCCTTGCACCATTCACATTGTCGAATTTGTCTTTCAATACCTTTTGTCATTTTAGGCCACCAGACATACCTTTTAGCTATGTCTTTCATCTTTGTAATACCTGTATGCCCTTCGTGAAGTACCTTTAAAACATCCTCACGTAGCTCGGCAGGTATGACAATTCTTTCGCTACGTTTAATTACGTTATACTCCAAATAAAGCTCATTAAGTACATGTTTAAAAGCCAAAGGTACCGACCGACTATCCTCAATACCCAATAAAATATCTTTTATTTCAATAAAATCAGGGTCAGTCTCTGAGCTATGGCGTTAAATTCAACAATCTTTAAAACATCAATATAATGCTCCTAAGTTTGTGTGGTTCCAATATCGTTGTCAGCTATCTCGTTATTACCACTCATACGCGACAAAACGTCTGCTAAACAATTATTTTTACCTTTACGATATTTTAAGGTTAATGAAAAATTACCCAGTATTATTAACCACCTTTGCAAACGTGGGGACATCAAGTATTCAGTATTAATTTTTTGAAACAAATTGATTAAAAGGCTTGTGATCGGTAAAAACTGTAAAGGTTTTGCCAATTAAATATTCCCTACATCGTTTTAACCCAAAAGTTATAGCAAGCGATTCTTTTTCAATCACCGAGTTATTGTGTTCTGCCCCATTAAGTTTACGCGAAAAGTAAATTACAGGATGTTCAACTCCATCCTCGACCTGACATAAAGCTCCTCCTATACCCGTGTTGGATGCATTAACATTTAAGATCTGCTCTTTAACCGGATCAAAACATTTTAAGACGGAGCCTTTTAACAAAATATTTTTTAAATAATCAAAACAATGATCTTCCCTATCTTCCCATTTAAACAAAACACTATCTTTAGTTAACTCATGTAGGGGATTCATGTAGTTATCAATAAATCTGCTATAATAATTCATAAGCCCTAAAAATGAGGATAACTCCTTTTTATTATTAGGCTTCTGCATTTTTTTTATAGCTTCAACTTTAATTAAATTCGGTCTTACCCAGCCATCGGCTATTATATGACCCAAATAAGTTATTTCAGTTGCGCAAAAAATGCATATATTCACTAAAACACGTAAATTTTTACTTTAGATTAAAGATAAAACATCTATTAGACGTAAGTCATGCTCGGCTTGCGTTGAACCCGTTACTAAAATGTCATCTAAATAGAAAAATATGCCATCTAAATTATTAAAAATAGAAGCCATTGCTCGTTGAAAAATTGGCGCAGACACACTTAAACCAAACGGTAATCGTCTAAAAGCAAACAGACTTTTATCGGTGTTTATTGTTAAAATTCTAGACGTCTTATCATCTACACGTAACGGAAGGTATGCATTCCTAAGTTTAATCTTTGAAAAGAATCTAGAACCTTTTAAAATAGCTAAGACAATCTCTATTCTGGGTAAGGGGTATTTAACCTCTATCACATGTTTATTAATAGTTATTCTGTAGTCGGCACAAACCCTTATGTTACCGTCATTTTTCTTAACGGGAACTAAAGGGGTAGCCCACTCCGAATACTCTATTGGTTCAATCACATTATCCTTTAGCCAACTATCTATAACTTTATTGGCTTCTCAATCCACATGAACGGTATTCGACGGGCAGGACAAAAACGAGGAATTGCATCTGAGTGAACCTTAATTGAAAACACGTTATCGTTTAAACATCCTAATTCATCTCGAAAAATTTCCAAAAATTCCGCTTTAATCTCATCAATGTTAAAATGCCACAGTCTCCCCACGTACTGACCATCACAATCAACCCAACCAGAGGTCGGAGGCTTATCAACAAAAACCCTTCCCTGAAACCGAGTTTGGATCATCCATTGCCTCATTAATCACAACCAAGGATTTATGCTCGTTTAAAGAAGCTATTTTGAACCCGGGTGTTGCATGGTCATAAGCATTATTGATTAAACAATTCTTTCTATTATACGTGGTATCTTTATAAAGGCCCCACAAATTAACTAGATGCTCAATTAATTCATTCCAATTCCACCCCATAATATTATCTATTTTCTCATCGATAACGCATAACTCTAATTTCAAAACTTCCTTGCCTGCACATACTCGAACTTTCGTACTCCCCAAAATTTTGATATTCGACCTGTCTAATTGTGTTACTAAAACATGACTTTTATTGATGGTTTTAAAAGGCAAAAAAATTTTTTAAAAAAATTACATTTACTTATAAAAAAATAGAAGCCCCAGAATCTACTAAAAAATTTATTTGCATACCTTCGATATTTAAATTAACCACCGGAGTTTGTGAAAAATTAAAAAAATTAATATAAACAATACTAGTGTTGTCCACGCCAATCGAGCATCAATTAAAGTTACGCGGCCCAGGATTAACAGAATTTTCCTGCATGGCCCTATTCTCAAAATTACCCGGAATATCTTGGTTTATATTATAAAACTGTCTATTCCCATAAAATCTATTATAAGGTTCACGCGACTGCGATCTATATCTAAAATGCGCCTTGTTATTTTCAAAGTTACGGCCTACATTACAGTTGCGCCTGATGTGCCTTAATCTAATGCAATTGAAGCAACGCGGAACCTAGGTCCTAACCCTGTAAACCTGTTCTACGCGCTGCAATTTACTTATCAAAAATATTACAATTATAATCAGCACTACAATTATCAAAAACATCTTTTCACTTACGACAAAATTAATAAAATTAAATGAAGCTTTCGGCCCAAACATGAAAAAAAAATAAGATCAGTGAAAGAAATTAAATTTATTGCGGTTATCTCAACAATTTAATTAATGTCCAACCAAATGAAGGCTATATCAAACACGATAATAATATAAGATAAGTGATCGAATAAATAAATTAAATTTATGGCGTTGATATCAACAATTTAATTAATGTCCACCTAAATGAAGGACTATACAGACTAATAATGAAAATTAATATTAATATTATAATAACTAATAAAACACTACCTACGACGGTCCCAAGTCCGTGTGCAAAAAGTGGAGGGTTGGCGTCAGGTCGGAAACCAACTATAAAAACAACTCCAAAATTTATGATAGTTTCAAACGAGATTTTACAAGAAAAGGCTAGGGCGTCCTCCACAAACGACGCGCACTGCATCCGCCCGTGCAATGTGAAAAATACACTAGGGTTACTGCCTAACTCACAACGAAGGCGGTTAAGGAAATTAGTTGTGGAAAGAATGCGAATTACGTGCTGGAATGTGGGAACGTTGACGGGGAAGAGCATCGAGGTCGCACAGATGCTAAAAAGAAGAAAGGTACACATCGCCTGCCTACAAGAGACGAGGTGGAACGAAACGAAAGCTCGGGAATTAGGAGAAGGATACAAGCTTTTCTACAGTGGGTCACCAAATCGTAGAAACGGAGTCGGAATCGTTCTAAGCGAATCGTTCAAGGACAAGGTGGTGGAAGTCAAGCGTTGTTCCGACAGGCTAATGTGGGTGAAGATTGCGGATCAAGGTGGCCTCCTAACCGTTATGTGCGCGTATGCCCCCCAAATCGGGTGTTCGGAATCAGAGAAAGACATATTCTTCGATTCATTGGAAAAGGAAATAGAAGGAATCCGACAGGAAGAAAGGCTAATTATTGGGGCCGATTTCAACGCTCACTTAGGGAAAGATCGCCTCGGGTATGAACGCAATTATGGAGGCTATGGGCATGGTCTGAAGAACAAAGAAGGGGAAAAACTTCTCCAAGTATCCCAAGCATATGACATGGCGATCGTTAACACCTATTTTCAAAAGCGCGAAGATTATATTGTGACCTATAGAAGTGGGAAGCATTTTAGTCAAATCGACTATTTGCTTATACGAAAGGACTTATGGAGCATCAAGGATTGCAAAGTAATACCGGGAGAAGAAATCGCCAGGCAACATCGTCCCCTTGTTATGGATCTTGACAGAAGAGTATTTCCCGAAAGAAGAAAGGTATATGAACCTCGAATTCGATACGAAAGGTTAAAGGATACGTCAACGAACGAAGCATACCATCAAAAAGCCTCCTCACTCTTGGGTGCAAGGAAGTTGCAAAGGGACGTAGACGACGATTGGGAGGCGCTATCTAAGGACATTAAGGAAACAGCGATTCGTGTTCTAGGACGGACCAAAGGAGGCAAAGCTATGAATAGGGAACTATGGTGGTGGGATCAATCGGTTAAAGATTTCATCGAAATAAAGAAAAATCTATATAGACGGTGGCATAAATCAAAAAAGTCGGAGGATTATCAAGAGTACAGGGACGCAAAGAGGGCCGCAAAAAAGGCCGTTGCAAAAGCGAAGAATGCCGCGTACACCGAGATGGCAAACAAACTGGATCATAAAGGGGGCGATAGGCTTATGTAGAAATTGGCCAAGATAAGGGAGAAGAAAAGTCGCGATGTCGGAGTTCTTAAAATAGTCAAAAGCGAGATGGGTCATACCTTATTCAAGCCGAAGGAAGTGATGGAAAGGTGGAAAGGATATTTTAAAAAACTTATGAATATTGTCAATGACAAGGATTCTCTAAATTGAGCCAAATATAAGTATGGTCGCACTCTTTCAGAAGGATGAAGTTAGGACACAAATGAAGAAGATGCAAAAAGGAAAAGCAAATGGCCCAGATGGAATACCTATGGAAGCATTGACCGGATGTCGTGAAGAAGGAGTCACCACCATGACGAACCTCCTTAACAAGATATTGGTAGAAGAGCGAATCCCTAATCAATAGAGAGCAAGCACGATTATACCCTTATTTAAAGGCAAAGGAGACCCTCAGGACTGCGGCAATTACAGAGGTATCAAGCTAACTTGCCACTCCTTGAAGCTTATGGAAAGGATCTTAGTAACAAGGCTGAAAAACGAGGTGGAAATATCGGCTAATCAATTCGGATTCGTAGCCGGCAAATCCACAATCGACCCAATCTTCGCTCTAAGACAAATGATGGATAAGTATGGTGAAAAGAGGAAAGACCTACATATGGTTTTTATCGACTTGGAGAAAGTTTATGACACGGTCCCCCGCGATTTAATATGGTGGTGCCTGAGGAAACAAAATATCCCTGACGTATATATACGACTTATGAAAAATATCTATGAAGCCTCAAACTCTTGCGTTAGGACGACAGTTGGAGACTCTAAACCTTTTCGGGTTAATATTGGATTACAACAAGGCTCTGCTTTTAGTCCCTTTTTATTTAATATAATTATAGACACGATAACGAGGGACATTCAAAAGCCATCGCCATGGTGTATGCTATATGCCGATGATATAGTACTATGCGAGGAAACAAGGGAGAAAGTATTCGAAGAAGCCGAAAAGTGGTCAAAGCGCTTAGCTGGATATGGTTTAAAGGTCAACGATCGAAAAACGGTATACATGGAAATGAACGGTACAGACACCCCATCCCTGGATGACCATCTAAAGTACCCAAAAGTAGACAGGTTTACATACCTCGGCTCGATGCTACATCAAGAGGGAGGTTGCGCAACGGAAGTCAATGCCCGGATTCAAAAAGGATGGCTTAAATGGCGAAGTATATCCGGTGTAATGTGCGACAAGAAAATGCCAATATGGTTGAAGAGCAAAGCTTACAAATCCATCGTAAGACCGGTGTTACTGTATGGAAGTGAAATATGGGCATTAAACACCACGGAAGGAAAGCTATTACAAGCCACAGAGATGAGAATGATACGGTGGAGCTTGGGATATACTAAGCTCGATCATATGACGAATGACTTTCTCATGACAAAAATGGGTATTCAACCTATGGCGGACATGATTAACGAAAATCGGCTAAGGTGGTATGGGCATATACTAAGAAGGGACACGGATGACGTAAATCGAAAAGTGCTAGACATGGAAATACCGGGGAAGAGAGGAAGAGGACGACCTTGTGTCACGTGGAAAGGGCAAGTCGATAAAGTTATGAAAACTAAAGAGATTAGTCAAGACATGGCACTCACCCGGTCAAGATGGAAGAGACTCATCAAAACAAACCCCACCAATGTGGGACCAAATAATTGATAAAGAAGAAGAAGATTATAATAACTAATAAAGATTTTTCCATTATTACACAAATAAAAAATTGAGAACTTACGTTGTCCTTTTTTGTACCAACAATCGAAGCTTAGAACCTAGAGTCCTGTGTATCGGAAAAGAAGGTAGAGACCTTTAAAAGAAATTCGGTTCTCCGCCTCTATGCGTGGGTATATCTTCTCCGCCTCGTGCTACTAATTTTATAACCCGACGACACTGTGATATCCAGAAGACTAACCTTTTATTGGTATCAATAATTAGTATAAATAATATCGGAACGTGGGTTATAATTGAGACAAATAAAATATCGATTGAGTAATAATGATATATGGGCTGCACGATGGTCGTGAGTAAATCTCCGTTAAACTAATTGACGAGAACGGGTGCTGTCTACGTGGAGGAATTGGTTCGCGAGATCTTGGGCTCTCGATGGTCAATAGCAGTTACTTTTTCAGAGACGAGAATAAATATAAGATTAACATGCAGTGTAAAATCTAGCCTTATAACCCTGTCGATACGCCTCTCAATTTGCATGAGCCATGAGGGATGCCGACCGTTCGACGCCTGCTTCTAATTAGCGCACATCTATTCACATAACAAAATACATTACATTTTATTCCCGACGCTTAGCATAGGCGCGCCAAAGAGTTAATTACCTAACCACGGCTGCCGCAATAACTAAATCTTTTACTCACGCTAAACTCATTTGAATAGGCGTCAAAATTAACTAACTACCACACATTGATAACACATGTTGAAAATATTCTATTTATCTATAATGTAAAGATCGTGGCGACATTTGGTAAAATGCATTTTCTTGTGACCTAATCTTTTGAGTTTAGGATTTTGAAAGACTTTATTAAAATAACTTGCACATTGGCTATTAAATGAATTAGACTTAATTATGCAGGCTTATGAGATAAAACTATATGATAAATCTGTGGTAGTTGGGGTTATTTTTTTTTTTAGGCTTATGCAAATGAGTATTATTATAGCGGTTAGAGATAAATTAATAAGGGTATAGTGTATTTCGTTATGTAAATAGACGTGCACTAAGTAGATGCAGACGTCGAACGGTACGCTAATGTATTTCGTTATGTAAATAGACGTGCACTAAGTAGATGCAGACGTCGAACGGTGGGCATCCCTCATTCAAATTGAGAGGAGCCTCGACTGTGTTATAAGGCTGAATTTTACATTGCATGTTAATCATATATATTTTTCTTCTCTCGGTGCAGTAACGTGGTTAGCGATCCAACCGCAAAAGTCATACGATCCCCTACCTCCCCTATACGTAGACGATTAAACTCAAGGATTAAACTCACGGCCATCGCCCAATTTATATTTAATTATTGCTTGTACCTTATTTATTTCTCGGAATTATATCTGACAGTCGTCCTATTTTATTTAAACCATTGTTGTTGTCAATAAAAGGAAGTCCCATTATTTGATTATCACAAGTGGTAGTTCCCCTGGTTATTACAATTGGTAGCACGAGGAAAACCCGCGAAGGACAAGCGAATTGCCGAATTGCTTTTAAAAATCTCGACTTTCAAGACTCGAGGCTCTAAACGTCGATTGTTCATACAAAACAAGGGAAAAAAGGACAACGTAAGTTTTTTTTTATTTGGTAATAATGGAGAAATCTTTATTAGTTATTATAATATTAATATTCGTAATTAGCCTTTATAGTACATCATTTAGATGGACTTTAATTAAACTATTAATGTCAACACTATAAATTGATTTTCTTTATTTTTGATCGATCAATTATCTTATTTTTGTCACCTTGTTTGATAAAGTCCTTCGTTTGGTTGGACAGTAAGTAATTGTTGAGGTCAACGAGATAAATATAATTTCTTTTACTGATCTTATTTTAATTATCATGTTTGGGCCGAAAGCTTCATTTAATTTTATCAATTTTGTAGTGAATGAAAAGATGTTTTTTATAATTGTTGTACTAATTATAATTGTAATTTTTTTGATAATTAAACTACAGCGCGTAGAACAGGTTTACAGAGTTAAGTCCTCGGTCCCGCGTTGCTTCAATTGCAACAGATTAGGGCACATAAGGCGCAACTGTAATGTAGGCCGTAACTTTGAAAATAACAGGGCGCATGTTAGATATAGATCGCAGTCGCGAGAACCCCATAGAAGGTTTTATGATAATAGACATTTTTACAATGATAACCAGGTTGTTCTGGGTAATTTTGAAAATAGAGCCACGCAGGATAATTCTGTTAATCCTGGGCCGCCTAACTTTAATTGATGCTCGATTGGCGCGGACAACACTAAGATTGTTTATATTAATTTTTTTAATTCTTCACAAACTCCGGTGGTTAATTTAAATATTGAAGGTATGCAAATAAATTTTTTAGTAGATTCTGGAGCCTCTATCTCAGTTATAAGTCAATGTAATTTTTTAAAGTTTTTACCTTGTAAAACTATCAATAAAAGTCATGTTTTAGTAAAACAGTTAGACGGGTCGAATCTCAAAATTTTAGGAAGTACTAAAGTTCGAGTATGTGCAGGCGAGGAAGTTTTGAAATTAGAGTTATTCGTTATCGATGAGAAAATAGATAATATTATGGGGTGGAATTGGATTAGATTAATTGGCCCTCTAGTGAATTGGTGGGGCATTTGTAAAGATTCCACGGATAATAGAAAGATCAATTGTTTAATCAATAATGCTGATGACCATGCAACACCCGGTTTCAAGGTAGCATCTATGCATAAATCCTTGGTTGTTATTAATGAGGCAATGGATTATCCAACCTCGGTTTCAGGGGCAAGGGTTTTTGTTAATAAGCCTACGACCTCTGGTTGGGTTGATTGTGATGGTCAGTACGTCGGGAGACTGTGGCATTTTAACATTGATGAGATTAAAGCGGAATTTTTGGAAATTTTTCGAGATGAATTAGGATGTTTAAACGATAACGTGTTTTCAATTAAGGTTCACTCAGATGCTGTTCCTCGTTTTTGTCCTGCCCGTCGAATACCGTTCATGTGGATTGATAAGGTCAATAAAGTTATTGATAGTTGGTTAAAGGATAATGTTATTGAACCAATAGAGTATTCGGAGTGGGCTACCCCTTTAGTACCCGTTAAGAAAAATGACGGTAGCATAAGGGTTTGCGCCGACTACAGAATAACTATTAATAAACATGTTATAGAGGTTAAATACCCCTTACCCAGAATAGAGATGGTCTTAGCTAATTTGAAAGGTTCTAGATTTTTTTCAAAGATAGACCTTAGGAATGCATATCTTCAGTTACGTGTAGATAATAAGACGTCTAAAATTTTAACAATAAACACCGATAGAGGTTTGTTTGCTTTTAAACGATTACCGTTTGGTTTAAGTGTGTCAGCGCCAATTTTTCAACGAGCAATGTCTTCTATTTTTAATAATTTAGATGGTGTATTTTTCTATTTAGATGACATTTTGGTTACGGGTTCAACGCAAGCTGAGCATGACTCACGACTAATTAATGTTTTATCTTTAATAAAAAGTAAAAATTTACGCGTTTCAGCGAATAAATGCACTTTTTGCGCAACTGAAATAACTTATTTGGGTCATATAATAGCCGATGGCTGGGTAAGACCTAATTTAATTAAAATTGAAGCTATAAAAAATATGCAGAGGCCTAATAATAAAAAGGAGTTATCCTCATTTTTAGGACTTATGAATTATTATAGCAGATTTATTGATAATTACACGAAGTTTTCGGGTCCCCTTTACGAGTTAACTAAAGATAATGTTTTGTTTAAATGGGAATATAAAGAAGATCAATGTTTTAATTATTTGAAAGATATTTTGTTAAAAGATTCCGTCTTAAAATGTTTTGATCCGGTTAGAGAGCACATCTTAAATGTTGATGCATCCAACACGGGTATAGGAGGAGCTTTATGTCAGGTCGAGGATGGAATTGAACATCCTGTAATTTACTTTTCGCGTAAACTTATTAAGGCGGAATGCAACTACTCGGTGATTGAGAAAGAAGCGCTTGCTATAACTTTTGGTTTAAAACGATGTAGGGAATATTTAATTGGCAAGTCCTTTACAGTTTTTACCGATCACAAGCCTTTAATCAATTTATTTCAAAAAATTAATACTGAATACTTGATGTCCCCGCGTTTGCAAAGGTGGTTAATAATACTAGGTAATTTTTCATTAACATTAAAATTTCTTAAAGGTAAAAATAATTGTCTAGCAGACGTTTTGTCGCGTATGAGTGGTAATAACGAGAAAGCTGACAACGATATTGAGACCACGCAAACTAGTGACCATTACATTAATGTGTTAAAGATTGTTGAGTTTAACTCCATAGTTAAGTGCTCAGAGACCGACCCCGATTTTATTAAGATAAAAGATATTTTATTGGGTATCGAGGATAGTCTTTCGGTTCCTTTAGCTTTTAAACATGTACTTAACGAGCTTTATTTGGAGGATAACGTAATTAAACGAAATGAAAAAATTGTCATACCTACCGCGCTACGTGAGGATGTTTTAAAGGTACTTCATGAAGGGCATGCAGGTATTACAAAGATGAAAGACATAGCTAGAAGGTATGTCTGGTGGCCAAAAATGACGAAAGGCATTAAAAGACTGGTTCGACAATGTGAATGGTGCAAGGCAAAGACGGCCATGCCTCGCAAAGACAAAGCGGCGAGATGGACACGTCCTAGTGAACCTTGGGATCGCATACACATTGATTTTTTCGAACTTGATAAAAAACGCTATATTTTAATTGTAGATGCTTTTTCGGGTTGGACTGAGTTTAGAAAGGTTTTTAATATATCCACCCTGGTAACAATTAATTTTTTAAAGGATTTAATTAGTTCTTATGGTTTTCCAAGGTGCGTAGTAACCGATAATGGCAGAGCATTTACTAGCGCCGATTTTAATAAATTTTGTGAACAGTGGAAAATAAGACATATATTTACACCACCATATCATCCAAGTTCTAATGGACAGTTTGAGAGATATGTAGGTATAGTTAAAAAATGGATTAGGTTGTCTCAGTCTGGTAAGGACGGTACCTGGCTCTATAGATTGTATCATAACATGTCTCCTAGGTATCCAGATCGTTTACCAGTAGGCAAAGAGTTTCTTAAACGTAAATTAAGATATCCGCCTGATTTTTTGTTAGAATCGCATAATGATAACAATACTTTAACGACTACCCCTCGCTTTAAGATAAATCAGCTAGTGTGGTCACGTAACTATGCAGGTGAACCAATGTGGGTTTTGGCACGGGTTATTAATCATATTGGGCATAAAATTTATAAAGTAAGACTTTTATAAAGTCAGAAAGAGGAAGTAAGACATTTGGAGCAATTATTGATGCACGATGTCTAATTAATATTTTTATATTTAGATGCGATTACAGCTATCCTGGTGCTCGGTTGAGGTGGTGGTAAGAAGAACGGCGGTCATTCGCCCGCCAGGCCCTATTCACTTGACAGTGATAATCGGGGTGGATGGGCTCCCTAGGATAGTGGCGGTGTTCGAACCACCACCGACGAGTATGCAGGGCGTACCTGGTCCGAATAGGGGTCCGCAACATGGGGCACCTATGGGCAGACCCCGTAGAAGGTGTAATGGGTGCCGTCGTTGGCACGTATTGCCTTTGTGTACAGGTAGAAGCACAGGCGCGGCACAATTAAGTGACGGGCCTCAGGCTACTCCTGAGGTAATACCAAGGGCGAGTGAGGCCGTGCCAACGAGTAGTGTGGGATCGTCGCTGAGTGCAGAGGAGGCACTACGACAACTGTCCCTGGGCCAGCATAGAGAGGTGCCAGAGGAGGTAAAAAGGGAAGGTGTGGTAGTTGGGGTTATTTTTTTTTTTAGGCTTATGCAAATGAGTATTATTATAGCGGTTAGAGATAAATTAATAAGGGTATAGTGTATTTCGTTATGTAAATAGACGTGCACTAAGTAGATGCAGACGTCGAACGGTGGGCATCCCTCATTCAAATTGAGAGGAGCCTCGACTGTGTTATAAGGCTGAATTTTACATTGCATGTTAATTATATATATTTTTCTTCTCTCGGTGCAGTAACGTGGTTAGCGATCCAACCACAAAAGTCATACGATCCCCTACCTCCCCTATACGTAAACGATTAAACTCAAGGATTAAACTCACGGCCATCGCCCAATTTATATTTAATTATTGCTTGTACCTTATTTATTTCTCGGAATTATATCTGACAGTCGTCCTATTTTATTTAAACCATTGTTGTTGTCAATAAAAGGAAGTCCCATTATTTGATTATCACAAGTGGTAGTTCCCCTGGTTATTACAAAATCTTTTAGATCAAACAGATTTCATTTAACGCGTTTGCTCTAGTGATACCACTCTTCTTATTTATAACTCGCTATGTTCGAATTGTACTACAAAATATAAATATAACTTAATTAATAACATGTTAAAAAATTTGACAATATTATAAATAAAAGAGACAGTGAACATAGTTCTTTTAAAACTTATGAAAAATTTAACGGGCGTAAAATGGCTCTTTATAATTTAAATAACCTTTTTTATTAATAAAATATTTTAAAAGTAAAAATTTAAGAATATAATTTTACCAGGCGCGGAGCCTAGCTTTCATCGGGGGGGGGGGAAATTTTCCAAATTTTTTTTATAACATTTTTATTTAAACATCAAAATTATACAATCTGGTATAACACATAAAGAAAGTCATTATAAAATTATTTTTAAATTTTCTTTTCCCAGCGATAATGTCTCAAGAACTTCATCTGGAGTGGGAGCCATTTACCAATAAATTGCATAGCTATAAATAAGTGTCTTTATTGGTCTTGGTCAGTTACGTTGCACAACTATAAAATATAAACTTTAGATCTAAAATAATTTTTTTTCGGAGGGGGGGGAATTCCCCCCCACGCCACTGAATTTTACAATTCATTATTCAAGATGCTATCATCCAAAAATAATAACATATGCATCTAATTACTGAGATATTATTAGATTATAATATTTTATGTATTATATAATTCTTAAACACAAATTCAACCCTCTCTAAGCTTCTGAACTTGATGATTTTAAGCAATCAGGTATTTGTTAACAGCTAATAAAAAAAGATGTTATATTCCGCTAAGTCAGCTTTATACTTCCGTTGACAGACATTTGTGAGTCAGAAACGCATGCAAATAACTATTTTTTTACATTAATTTGATTATATAAATGTAGGCTAAAAAACGGCAATTATTTTTTCAAAATTAAAATAAAACTTACGTGAGGACATTCGTGGGGTACACAGCCCCGCGAGCCAAAAAGCTTTTATATAGTTGGGCCGAAATCTATGAAATTTTCACCTAACCTTGTTCTTGATAAAAAATTAGGTTACTCAAAAATTTATTTATATTTAAATTTATAATTTGCCTGGGGTATGAAGTACCCCACGAATACACTCGCGGGTTAAATAAAATATTAAATTAATTAAAGTAATTATTCTCGGATTAAAGACTTTAACACCTATAATAGGGGAGACCGGGACTAGTAGTAGCCCAAGTATTTTCCATTATTTTTAAAAATAATTAACATAAAAAATGATATATTGACCCATATGTGTATTTTATTATAAGGTATAAGTTAAAAAAATTTTCTTTGGAAAAATATAAAAATTAAAAAATTATGGAGGAATAACGTTTTTTGTAGCCCTGACAAAATTTTGTATTTTGCATATAAATTCTTTTGAATTGTATATTTTAGACTAATTTAAGTTTTTCCTTGTAAAGGGATTTATATAAAAACCAAGGATCAAATCTTTATTTGCGATATAACATGTTAAATTATTAATTGTTTAAAAAAATAGGGGTTGGGGCTAGTCGGAGAGGGGCTAGTGCTAGCCATTTTTCATTGTGTCTTACCCAAATGACAACAAAATTTTGTTAATTTAACAATCATCCTCTGGGCTCGCGGCCTAAACGCCTGTCGGAACTTCACTGCGGTGGATATATTCGGCAAATCAAACAACTCTCCCTACCTCATCTCTTCTACTGAGAGAAAGAAAGTGGAGAAATGCAAATATTTCAGCAATATCATTTTTGTCCTAATAGTGGCCACGACCCTTGGTAATTTAGGTACCGAGGGCACCCAATTCCTTAAACAAATATCAAAATATATTGTCTCCATTACACACGATCCCAAAGAATTCTTTTATATCAGGCAGAAAATTACCATCGAAATTGTAAAATCCAATACAATATCAAACCATGGCTCAATGCCAGCTCATTAATCTAATTTAGTTTAGCATGTATCATACACAATTATTTTAAAATAAACTTCTATTAGTGAAAAAAAAAATTGATCATTGTCGCGAAGTTTACTATAAATATAAGATCTAGAGAGTTTTTATTCTTAAATTTAAACAATAAAAAATTACCATTATAAATAAATTCATGAGGTTTTGGTATTAAAGCGATAAACCATTTGCAAACACACATAGACTCTACCATGGGCGTAGCCAGGGGGGCAGGGGGGCGGCCGTCCCACCTAAATCAATTTTTTTAAATACAAAAACCCTTAAAAATCAAAAAAATTATGTTTTGCCTCCCCCCCCCTAATTCAAAACCTGGCTACGCCCATGGACTCTACCTTAGTGTCTACTTTGCAATTTGGCGTTAACAACTGCATTTTATAAGCTAAAGGCATTTTATTTGTTGAGGAAAATTTAATTAAAAAAATTCGCCCATACTGTCATTATGCATTAGTAAATGATTCGCATAAGTTACTTTTAATGAACGCTCATTGTCTCCAAATCTTTATGTAATCTCAATGTTTAATAATCGCTTTAATATTTATTTTAAACCAAAATAAAAGAAGGATAATTAAATATGTAACGATAAGTAACCTTGTTATTTATTATCAGTTCTCTTTTATACATATCTAACTTAGAGAAGGCAGTTCTAAATATAAATTTATCGTTAACATGATCAAAAACCTTGCTCAATTTATAATATATATTCCTTTATTAATTTATTTGGGTAATTTATATTTTTAGAAACTATATTAAACTATTTATGATATGTTATAATATATATCTATTTAATTCAGTAAATGCAGAAATTAAATCCTGTAGTAACACAATTTATCCCGTTCCTGAGCGGGATTTTAAAAAGAGCATAAAATTATTTCGTGATCGCGCTAAAGTAGCAATTAATGTGGCGGAAAAACTCGAAGAATTATTGGTTAGATGCATCACATGACTTTTTTTGATTATGCGAAATAAAATAAAAATCTTTACAACCAAGGGTTTTTATTCAAAGAAAAATGTATTGGGATGGCGAGATTCTCTAGAGCAGGGGTCGGCAACCTGTTTGTCCTTAAGGGCGCAATACTAAATTTAAAAATCACCGAGGGCGCATATTTTACAGATAATCAACAGGTATAAATAGGCATTAAAAAAACGATTTTAACTTTATTTTGTTGGTGTCATACATAATGATACATATAATTCAGCTTCTAACATGGCTTCTTTCACTAATCTCCATCTGTAAATGGTTTTTTATTCTTAGCTAGCAAATGCGATATTTTATATGACGCGATCGTTGCTGCTTTATGATGTTGTAGGTTTAGTAAAAAGCTTTCATGGTTAGTTCTTAAAGATTTTAAAGAAATAATTTTTTTTCTTCTAATTTCAGAGTTCATTGGATAGTCACTATCAAAATTTGTATGAACGGTCATAAAATGTCGTTCAATATTACTTTTCTTGGGAATCACAACACTCTTATTACACAACAAACAAATACACTTCCCTTTGTAATCAACGAAACAATATAGATGTTCCCATTCATCGTTAAAATAATATGTTCTTTTTCTTTTACATTTATCCATGAAGGGTTTTGAAAGAAAAAAATTATTTCGGATTACTTGGTATTGGTAGTTTTAAATGCACGGCCTACGCGTGGTCTTTTCGAAATACGATCACACAATAACAAAAAATACGTGCGTGTTATTAGATACGCTCATGTCATACATTTACATTAGTCCATCGAGGGCGCATTAAAAACCGATCGGGGGCGCCATGGCGCCCGCGGGCGCCGCGTTGCCTACTCCTGCTCTAGAGATTAATTATTTTGCTATATTGATTTTGTATTATTTTCTATTTTATAATCACAATTAAAATGCATATAATACAAATATATTAAATTTTAAATATTTAAAACATGGACAAAGATGTCATAAATTTTTTTTAATAGAAGTAATTTAAATGCAGACATTTATACTACTTCTTTATAAAAAAAATAAAAATTTTAATTTCATCGTTAATTATGATATAAAAGTATATTTAAAAAGTGTTCATTCCCATAAAGATTAATTTTGTTTTATTTAAGCTTTACCTTCGTTCGAAAATTACATAAAATTTATAGGCGTAGCCAGGTGGATTAGGGAGGGGGGGGGCGAAACGGTCCAAAGTTCAATTAGGGAGGGGCAAAACATAAAAAATTTCCGTTTTTAAGGGTTTTTGTATTAAATTTTTTTTTTGTCATTTAGGGGGGGGGGGCCCTGTCCCCCCTGGCTACGCCCATAATAATATTTATTTATATATTGCAAAGGAACCTAATTCAATATCAAAGATCAGAACTAAAATGGAACAATTGGATTGGCATTTTTCATACTCCTACATTAATAAAGATGTAAATAAAGTTATATTATAGATATCGGAATAACTTTTTCACTATTTGTCGCATAAAGGTAAAAACGATATTGACTTCTACGTTATATGGCCTCATGACATTGAATTGGATTTGGCAATCGGCTCAATCCCCATTAACACCCAAAATCTCAGATTTAATGTCACATCTCTCGGAGGCCATTTGTATCTTGCAAAGGGGCATCGGAGTTGAGGGAAAGCCTTCCGAGCAAACTAAAGAGAAGCTTAATAAATTTGTGAAGATGAGTGAACGAGACTATGTGATAGAAAGGGATTTAGTTATGATCAAGCACTTCATTAGAATTTTTGATTACGCTCTAAAATCTATCAAGACAAGAATTTAAAAAGTATTCAATGTGGAGAAACCATAGATATTTAACGAAATACAAAATTGGCTAAGATTAATTCATAATTGTACTAAATAAAATTACAGTTTAATACAATCTAATGAATTCACAATATACATTATTTTGACCACTAACAATAAATATAATTTAAGATTTTTTAGAAATTTTTCATATCTTTAACTAATGAAACCCAATTAAGCGGAGTAATCATTACTTTCACATTAGCGTTTCAATCAACTTTTTTAAAAAAATTTGAAATGACTAAAGAAAAAAAAGCCCTTTGAAGTTGAACCCCTCATCACTTGCAAAATAGCATGGCCGAAAATGTAAAAATCAGTATCCTCTCTCTTTTAATCCTTCTTAGCAAACAAATTTAACTTTTAAAATGCTTAGGATGACATATGTTAAAAGTAAATTAATTATTGATTTACTTAAGAGTTAAATAAGTGCATTGATTGTCCCCGTTATAACATGGATGCAGTAAAATTAAATCATCATTGATAGCAATAACAATCCCTCATTTAATGATCCTCAAGATGTGAACAAGAATTTGTCAAACAACGTCTAATTTTATTAACCTATGTGATTTCGTAAAAAATATATTCCCAAACCATATTAGCTAAGTTAATCACATTTTTATATATAAGCGGGAACAATTGATTATTGTCTGCATTGAATTGAGAAAATATTATTCTTAATGCTAAGATTGTTTTTTTAAAATGAATTATGGTAAAAACACCTTAAGGATTTCCGTGAACGTCATAAAATTTGTGAGGGCTTCTACTGCTCGCAATCTCAAAGAGGTAGAGCTTGCACGGGCTGCCCGGACTTGCCCCAGCCCGTCCCAAGAAGTTTCTGGTCGGCCTCGGGCAAACTTTATTTATATACCCGGGTATTAGCCCGGGTGGGCCTGATGGGGAAGCCCGATTCAAGGTCGCTCGGTCCGAATTAAGCACAAGTCAACTAATAATTTATAAAATTAATTTAGGAAACCCCAACTCGATATAAAATAAATAAGGGTCAGATAAAAAGAAGTAGGCAACGGTCATCATTAATTTACGGGGAATCATTTATGCAGTTTTACAATTATCAGATATAAATCAACTACCTTGACAAGTTGCCCAAAGAAATTTATGTGTAAAGCAATCAGTCGGGCACAACAACAATAATGTATATTGGGCTCGGGCGAGATCAAAAAAATTAAATCCAACCAGCTAGTCTATTTGCGAGCCCATAGCATAGTATACCACTCAACTCCTTAAATTTTTGCCAGCCTGCGTCTATTTGCCCTAATTTCGCTCTCCACCTCCAGCCCCCCTCCCATCACATTATATTTTAGAACTCCCTATCACATTATACCCTAGAACTAAATATTTGAATTCCTTCTTACTACTCAAACACCAGTCTTCTATTAGCGAATGTGTTTCTTTGTATTTAATTCCCGACTCCAGGCATATGTACTCAGCTTTACCCCGGTTGACCCTAAAGCCATTGTTTAATTCGATCCACTCATACTTTTATCTGCATTGCTAATTCCACATTTGAACCAGGGCATAGCCTATATCATCCGCAAAGAGCATTGCCTAAGGTGATTCGCGTTTCAAGTCCTTACTTAGCCAATCCATCATTGCTATGAAGAGCAATAGACTTATGTCAATATTTGATGCAGATATCCGTTGTTGGTGCTTGCTTAATAACATATCCCTTATTAACATTATATAAGCGTCGGGTACACCATTGGAACTCATGCTATTCCATAGAACCTGGCTTGGAACTTTATCTAAAGCTTTCTCATTTTCTTTATATAATTCAATAAGGGACGTATTGCACCCGAAGTTGACTTTCCGGGCATGAACCCAAATTGTCGTTCATCTATTTAGAATATTTTTCGAAGTCAAAGTCTAGCTTCCATGACCTTTTCCCATACCTTTATTGCGTAACTCGTTGACTTTTCCCCCCGATAGTTATAACTAGTGGTTTAAATTGCTAACTTGCTTCAACTCCAAACGCGAGCACGCACACTGAGCTGTTTAATATGCTCGTTAGCACAATGAGTGCTCGCTGTTGGATGCACTAGGCAAACATTAGCATATAAAAATGCTTGAGAGGCGAGTCGAAGCAGCAAAATCTGTTCAAGAATTGAGCAGATTGCCCAAGCAGTAAACTCGAGCAGATAGCAGATATAATTGCTATTTGTTACAATTTAGTAACTTTAAATAGTTGCTCATATTATATATCAGCCCGGGGGAGGCGTGATTTGCCCCCACCTCTTATTAGCCTATTCACGCCGCCCCCTCCCCTGGGTGAGAAAAAGGGTAAAAAAGGGGGGAATCACCCCCTCAAGCCCGGGGTGAGAAAGAGGGAAAAGGGGGGGGGGGCCGGGTGAGTATCTCGACTCTAGGTATCATACAAAGCATTTCGTCTAACTCTTCCGGAAATCATCCTTTTCTTCATCTTCGCATCTTGTTTGCGGAGCATAACAGGACACTTCAGTGATCATTTGACCTTCCATGCAATGTTTCAACATCATAAGTGGGAAACTTTTTCTTTGTATTTATACGACTTTATCTTGCCGAAGCTAATATGATTTCCACTGCATATTTATGCGATTCTAAGTGTTTGAAGTAAAGTTTAGAGTCTTTACCTATCATCTTCGCTTTTGCTCCTCCATGTTTCTTGTATACATTCTCTATCCACGCATCTCTTGCTGAGGGTCAGCAACTTCTCTGCATTTTGCAGTCATCGTTCCGACATTTAGCTAGCCTACTCTCAATATTGTCCTTAGTACTAGTTTCTTAAATATATCCTTGCGGTTGATGTATATTGTTTCGATCTCGTCTCGGTCTCGAAAACAAAGTCTCGTCTCGTCTCGAGAGCGATTATAAAAATCTCGATCTCGTCTCGTCTCGATCAAGAAAAATCTCGGTCTCATCTCGACAAGAAGTCTCGTCTAGTCTCGACTTTATAAAAAAAATATATAAAAATTCTCTTGATTTATTAAAAATATTAAATAATTAAGAATCCAAATGGCAAACTTTTATTTTTTTGAAAAACTTTAATACACAAACTTTTTTACTCATTGACAATATTAAAATATAAATTAATTCATAAAGATAATAGTTGAAGCATAAAAACTTCTAGAAAACTCATGATTTAAGATTTTATTTATTAAGGTGTCATTAAATACTCTATTTTACTTTTGAAATCGTTAGGCCAGTGCTCAAAACTCTCGAGCCACCTTAGCTTAACTTCTTTAATTATAAACTGTTTGACCACCAATTTATTAGGGAATCATGCAGGATGAGTAACTGCGAAATTCAAATGCGAAATTCAAATATGCATTAGTAATATTTACTATTCCATCAGAACTCATTATAAGTCTAAAATTTTGTAATATTCAATAAAATTATGGATATAAATATGTGAAAAATATATTATAAAATTATTCACATACCATAAGGGTCAACCATACTTAGGTAAATGATTGCCAAATCTTAAATATATTTTCTACACTTAGGAATTTTTTTAATATCAAATATATTCCATACATTTTGATTTACACTTAATACCTTAATTCTAAAACATGCAAATTAAAATACACAATAAAATGTAATGATCAATAAAAAGTCAAGATCTCGCCGAAGAAATCTCGTCTCGACATCAAATTCTAGTCTCGATCTCTACTCCAATTTTAAACGAGACCGAGATTTTTCTCGGTTTTTCCGCATCACTAATTTTACGTTTAAGATAATTACGCCTCTCAAGAATCTGAGCCTTAGTAGAGGTTTTAAATGTTTCCATGATGTTACCTGATACAAACGTTGCCTGAAAATAACTCCAGGCTTGCATACCATCTTGATGATGAAAGATTTCGCATGTGCTCCAAATGCTTGTATAGCCTTTTTCCAATGGTTAAATCCTATTGTTGGAAACATGAATGCAATGTGGTTTCCAAAGAAATTATTAAATGCCCTGCATGGAAAGCAAAACGCACAATTTTTTTCCATGTTATATACTAACCACCAAAAACTGACATACCAGCTTGCCTGGAATGCCCTTATATTGCCTTTTTTAAATTTGAATTTATATTAAAGATCTATTTTAGGTTGTTTGGGCTTATTCAACTTCATTTCATCCCCTAATTATTTAATTATACTTAATACTGATAAATACTTTACTTGATAAGGTAATTTTAGACTGGTTGGAATTAAAATTAGAGATATCTCTCTCATTCTTATTATAAATTGTTGAATCTGGGTCCAGGTGGTTGTCATTTTTATATTAACATCTACTTTTAAATTTAATGTTGACTGATTTAAGTTGTTTGAAAATATGAGCTGGACATTTTTGTGCATGTATTAATTATTTCATTTTAATCACTTTTGAAATTGGAATATATCAAGGATCTACTCTAAGTTTTATTTAATTAATATAATGGACGCGATAACGAGAGACATTCAAAAGCCATCGCCATGGTGTATGCTATATGCCGATGATATAGTGCTATTCGAAGAGACAAAGAAGAAAGTATTCGAAAAAGCGGTGGTCAGCGCTTAGCTGGATATGGTTTAAAGATCAACGATCGATAAACGGTATAGATGGATATCATCGTTACAGGCACCCCATCGCTAGATGATCATCTAAAGTACCCAAAAGTAGAGAGGCTTACATACCTCGGCATATTACATCAAGAGGGAGGTTGCTAGAGATGTCATATTTTCCCAAACGCAAGCTCTTGGGAAATTTCCAAGGGAAAATAAGGGAAATTACGGGAAAATAAGGAAAATTATGGAGAAATAAGGAAATTAATAAACAGATATATGTAGGGTGAGTCAACAACTCAAAAAAATGACACAAACACAAAAAGCAACACATTTTACATTGAGTTTAAAGAGATATATTAAAAATTTTATAACAAACGATTAATAATTTAATAAATGCATCAAGCAATTTAGGTTATTTATGTATGTATATAAAAAAAGTATAATTCGGTCTCAGATTATTATCTCCAAATCTTCATCTGTGCAATCTGATGATGATATTGCGTGATGATCGGGTAAGGATATCCGATTAATAAGGTGTAAATTGTGCCTTATGGTCACAATTTTGCGTACTTTGTCATTTGTTTCTGATCTTAGTGTGAACATTCCCGAATGTCGACCAAATTATTTCTGAGGCCGCACTAGAAGGCGGCATTGATAATCATCTGACAGCTAGCGGACTGATCGCTTGATTAGCACACATTCCTTTTCACCAAACTAATGGCGTCGTGTAATCAACACTAGCCCATATCCCCGCCTCGGCCCAGACTCCTTCCCTTGCACGAAATTCGGCTAAATTTCCCATCACCTTTCCAAGGTTAATGGCATATTATTGCACAAGCGTGTAATACATTTAAAGGCTTTGTTTATATCTTTGTCACACATATTTTTTTCGTAAAAACGCGGATCCAGCATGTATGCTGTTAAATGTATGTTGCCTTTTTCTAATTAGAGGGGTTATATTATTCCTCCTGTACCATGAGGAACCTTCGTCTAACGATGCACGTATCAAATGAAATGCTTCAACCACATCGGACAAAAATGCTCTGTTCCCTTCTACCTGCAGAATTTCAATATAAATAATCTTCAGGAGGGGCAAAATTGTTGAAAGAAAATCCCAAAAATTTTCGTTATCTAAAAGAATTTTTCTTTTTTTTTGTCATCAAAGCTTGAACTAATCGCCATCTCTTGGAGAATCGCTTTGTTTGCTAGTAAACTCTCAAGCATAATGACAACCCCGCCCCATCTAGTGAGGCCTGGAACTTTTAAAGAAATTGCATTTCGCTTTAGCAATTGTTTATCTTTCAAAACCGCAGTTTTATATATTTTATAATATTTTTTGCTTTGTTGATAAAACGATGAACCTGATTTTTTGAACAAATGTCCTTTATCAGTAGATTTAAACCATGGGCTGCACACCCAGAACATTCAAGTGTGTTATAATTGGCCTTCAAAAGATCCCATGCTTTTTCCATATTCGCTGCATTATCCGGTTACAACAGCATTCACTTTTTCTTCCCCAATTTGCTGTATTTGATTGCTTATTTCTTCACAAATGTATTCTCCTGTGTGATTGTTAGAACCTGTATTCACACACCCTAAAAATATGGGGCTTGGAGTCATTACTATAAAGTTTATTATCTTTTCTCCACGCAAATTCGTCCATCCGTCACTAATTAATGTCATATTTGTAGATTGATCTAATCTCATAGTAACAAGTTCATTAACTTTTTCATAATGGTAATCCAATAAAGTAGTACTAAACATAAGTCTTGATGGAATTTTATAAGAAGGCCTTAATAGCAGAAAAAAATTTTCCAGTAAATATTATCAAACATTTTGAAGGGACAGTTTGACATATATAATGCTAATGATAATAATTGATAAAAGTTTTTTTGATCATCTTGGGGCATCTTATCAAAAAATTTATTAATGTTAGTTTTTAGTTGTGGAAGGTATTGTTGTTTCATCTTTCAAGCTTGGATTGTCCGTGGTTACACTTACAACACTTGGAGTGGATGATGTGGTTTCTGAGCAAATAAATGGCTGTTCTAATTTATTGTATTTAGGGCACTTGGTTATGTGCAAAGTCATTTTGGTAGAGTTAGGAAAATTGTATTTTGAATTGCAGTATTTACATAATCCAATGCATCCTTTTTTATTTTGTGCAGCAGATCTCGGAGTGTTTTTTGGGCATAATCCTATTTCCTATAAGATATTTATTATGTATTGTAGTTAACCTTGCAAGATGTTTGCTTTTAATTGAGCTTTTAGTGATATGGAAATATATAATTTAAAAATTTAACTTTGAGGATGTTTGCTATTACCGTAATGTAGATTTTAGGTACTAATAACTAATAAATAATTTGGAGATTTACCTTTTGAAATAATTCTTTTTTAAGTATAGTCTTTTGTAGATTATAAGTATATAATTTCTAATTTCTAGTAATTTATTAATAAATTTTGCAAGTTTACCTCTTGATATGATTGTCAGATATTAATATCTGTAAATCCTTAAAAATGTTTGTTTTTAAGTAAAAACCTTTGATAATTAGTAGGTATGTTGTAGTTTACCATGCAAGATGTTTGTTTTTAATTATGGACTTTTAATGAGATGGAAATAAATGTAAATTTATCTTTGTACTATAAACTTCAGGTAATAGTATTTTATAGATTATAAGTATATAATTTATAATTTTAACTAGTAATTTATTAATAAATTTTGCAAATTAGCTCTACACAGTTACTAGATTGATAATAAAGAAAACAGATGATATACGGATCGGTGCATTCGACCAAAGTTTAACTGACCAAATATCTATGAATGTCTATGAATATTTAACGAAAATGCTCCTTGAGAGGGGTTTAAGGAGACGAAAACGTTAGGGTTAGTGTTTTAGGTCGGGGTTTTAGGTTAGGGTTTGGGTTAGGATTAGATGCACACATTTTAATCGACAAGTGCATTTTCGTAGACATTTATTTGTTATTTGCTTTTTGGTCAATTGCAACTGAATCATTTAAAAAATAAATAGCCTCGAGGCAAATAGAATAACATTTAAAAAATATAATAAATGATATATCACTTACAATTAGTTTTCAGGAAAATTACAAATTTCCCATGGGAAATTCCCAATTTTCCCGGGAACTTTTCCTATACCTACATCTCTAGAGGTTGCACAACAAAAGTCAATTCCCGGATTCAAAAAGGATGGCTTAAATGTAAAGTATATTCGGTATAATGTGTCACATGAAAATACCAATATAGTTAAAGAACAAAGCATACAAATCCATCGTAAGACCGGTGTTACTATATGGAAGTGAAACATAGGCATTAAGCACCACAGAAGAAAAACGATAGGCCACGGAGATGAGAAGGATAGGGTTGAGCTTGGAGCATATTAAGCCCGACCACGTAATACTTTATAATGACAAAAATGTATATTCAACCTATGGCGGACATGATTAACGAAAATCAGATAAGGTTGTATGGGCATATATTAAGAAGGGAAACGAATAATGTAATAGAGAAGTACTGAACATGGAGGTACTGGAGAAGAGAGGAAAGGTCGAATCGATAAAGTTATAAAAACAAAAGAGATTAATCAAGACATGACACTTACCCGGTCAAGATGAAGAAACTGTAAAATAAACACCACAGGTGTGGCACCAAATACTTGATAAAGAAGAAGAAGATAAATCTTGGAACGCTTGAACTTTTAAATCTTGATAGTTCTGAACCGTTTGAAATTTATTACTTTCAATGGATCATTATAATTTCGGTCTTGCTTTTGTATTAAACGATTCAAGATAATATTGGTTAAAAGTTTTTTTAATAGGGGAGCGATAATAATATAGATATTAAATTATCCTGAGGAGGAATATACTCATTTTTTTTGAATGGGGAAAGGAGAATTATATAGTTTTTTATGATTCCCTTTTTAAGTTTATGAATTTATTTTTATTGATGCGGGTAACTAAAGTATGGCAGTGGTGCGCCCATAGCCCATGTGTCAGTAATAGATCAAGAAGTAATTGAGGATTTCACACCAGAATTGGGAAGAATTTTTTCTTATGATGGACGCTCAGTTAAAATAGGTACGAGGTTTGGATGTGTCAAGGTTTGTCTTTGATCTAATTCAGTGTCGATTCGTTGATATAATATTTGACATGCTATACATCCAGGTAGGTCGTGTCACAATTGAATGGGTCGAAATACAATTTTCGCGTTATAAATTTGACATTCAACAATGATTGGGAAAATTTTGACAGAGATTTAGAAAGTATGTAAGAATATTTTATTAAACTCGCGTCCTAATCCTTACCGAATTTAAAGCAGCCGACTGATCGAGGTTCAGGGCCCCCAAAGCATCTAAACTACGCCCTCAGGTTCGGTCACCTCTTGACTTAGGTTAGGACTACTGTCGTCACTTTGGTATGGTGCTTTGGGTACATAGATGCTACATGCCTTGCTTCCACCCCCCAGAATTTCTTTCTTTTAATGATGCCTCCTCGGTGATCAACATCACTCTTTGAGTTATAGCGCGGTGACGCTCGGTCTCTGCAGGCCTGGGCCTTGCAGCCAGACTGTCCCGTCATAATCGATTGGCGTTGGTGTAGATCCAAGGTGCTCAAGATTTTGGGTAATTCCGTGTGTTGGCAAGTTTTAAAACAATCAGGCGTGGATTTACGATTTAAGAATTTATAACTAACGGAGGTGTAGTGAAACAAATTCCTTTACCTTGAAAGAGATTTGGTTGTGATACGCACAAGGTGAAAAGAGAAAGAATACACAAACAGAATTAACTTTAATCTGAATGTTTATCGTAATCTACTGATATATAAACTTGCGATTTATAGATTCGTTACCACTATAAAAATAATTTCCCTTTAATAAAATATATTCCAACACTTTTACTAAAACTGGTGCCCCGTATTTCGGGGGAACCCTCCTTTTTTATTCCTTCCCCGAACATGCCTTGTAGTATCGGCTAAAGGTTCTTAGTTATATAATGCAACTTGGAAAAATTGGGCACTACTTCCATCACGATGACACTGGCAATCAGCATTAATTAACGGAAAATCCTTTAACCAGTTTCGCAATCATCCGTTAACAACAACCTAGACAAGTTGGCAAAAGAAAGTTATGTATAAAGGTAATCAGTCGGACCCTTAAACAATAATAGATATTCAGCTCGGGCGAGGTCAATAAATTAAAGCTAATCAGTGGTCATTAGCTAGGATATTTGCAAAAAAATGCATAAGTCCACAGCCATTAAAAATTCTATATGTTTCCACGGCAATTATTGAAAAGTACAAGCTGGACTGAAGGACAACGGACAAACAACCAAAAGCGAGCCCATAAATTGCATAGCAGTTAATAATTTATTTTGGTTTACTGTCTAATTTTAGATTATAGTAAAAAATTTGGCGGAGTTTAGTTAAAACTATAGAACCTAGCAATATTGACCTAATTCTCACCAAATTTAACTTTACTTTTCAGACCAATAGTGCACCTAAATGAATACGCTCTGCACAGACTGTATTCAGCTGCTCTCACATGTGAGTTTAAATCCAATCTATTTTCTATTAAAAACTAAATAGAATAAAAATTCAAATACCTTTATATTATAGTTTTTTAAACTATTTTATTTTTTTTTAATATTTTGTTAAAGTGTAAATTATATTTGTCTTTGCTCAAATTATTTCAGCCACCTTATATAGGTATTTATAAATATGTTTTAGGTTATAATAAATCATTTTTAAACCTTATGACATTCTATTGGAATAAACTGTTTAAAATATTATGAGTGGAAAATAGGGGTGTTTGTAGTTTTGAAATTAAAATAATACTAACTTGCCCAATTACCAAATTGTTCAAGTGTTTTGTTTAATTTAATTACATAGGGCTTTTAAATTTCTTCTTACACTTTGTTAGCATCATTTGAAGAACATATTGAGATAAACCTAATTCAAGAATCAAACTACTTATGGAACAAATACAATCAACTATTGGTGAATTACCCCTAAATGTCTCTTCGCGAAAAGTATTGACAAAGCTACAAGACAATTTGCGCAGCCATCAAGCTGAATTAACAAAAGATTTACCCTCTAAATTTCACATGTACCCACTTGGGCCTATTCAGGCTGATGTTGGAAATGAAGCTGGGTCTAAAACTATGTACAAAATTTTTTATCTAGCTCCATGGCCCACTCCCTCACATAATGGTGCTGAAAGCAGCACTTGTGTGACAGTGTTGTATTCAGAAATAGCTTTAGAAAATGTCTGTAGCGATGACTTGAGTTCACAAATACCCCTAAAAAGGTATTCTCTTATAGCTAATAACCTATACGATTTGATCACGGGAGCTCGCATCAATTTTTACCACCAAAATTATAGAGGTAACAATTTTAATTCTTAAATAACAAGTTCATTAAAGATGAACAATTTTTTAAACATTTTATATTTTTAAAATATGGGATAAATTATAAGAATGAGGCTTTAGAGCAATGCTTTTATGTGAATTTTTGGTAATTAAGCAGAGGGGGAAGTAAATTTTTTTTATTTGTTATTAGAATTTAATTTCATATCCACGCATTTTTATGTGATATGATTAAAAACTTGTTGGACCCAGAATAACTTGGGAAGAATATTCGTGGCAGGATTAAATTGATGAAAAGGGGGATAGGTCATCTAGAATATATTGGGGAGTTCTTAGAGATATATTGGGGGGATTTTACTGGATGATAGGGGGCCGGGGAAAACCAACCTTCTCCCCGGTAAAATGTCGTATTATTAAACTAAAATCTCTCTTGTGTATAAACTTTATTTCTATTACACAAATACAACCAAGAATAAATTAATTAATATCTAAAAGATATCCCCGTACTATCATAATGACTCAGGCATATTATCAGTGATACACAATCATATATGGGGATAAAATAAATAATATCAGCGCGTCGGGGGCGGGGATTTAATATGCGTACTAAACTTAATTAGAAAAGGAGAGACGTGTGGCGGCGGCGTCTATACCTTTTACAAACAAAGTAAACATCTGGCTTAGTCTTTGTATACTTGTATCTCCGGATACGCTAACTTCATTCTTCGTGTATGGGTACACGATATCTTTCCCTTTACCAAACTTGTATGCTCCCTATGGGTGATGGGGGGGGGGGGGGTGTGAAAAATTTTCCGGTCTTAACATTAAAAATATCAAACTAACTTCAATGAATTTACGCAGTATGTTCTTTTGAAGAATCCATGGCCAACGGGATTTACCTCATTTATGGCTTGTGGGACTTTTCATGTTCTTTTTCCCCGCTCTTTAAATTGTGGTAAACTAATCCCTGCTCTCTGAATCCTAAACATTTTTTTGCAGTGCGTGTTGCCATCTGTTATCGGATACTCTTGTCCTATGATGCATCGTATTAATTATTTCCTGGTTGAATAATTCCTGATTTCTTTAACCAGATGAAATTTAGATTTGTACAGGATGCGATTTTATATATGCTGAATAGGAATATCCGAGGGTGTGAATCTTGAACTTCTGTTATATCCTGAAAAATGAGAATAATACTAAAAAGAAGGTTTGAATGAAGGGGAATTTCAGGAGTAATTTCTTAGAATGATTTCTCAATTCAGAATAGTAGGGGTAATTTGTCTAGAATGATTTTTCAATTTCGAATAGTAGGGGTAATTTGTTTTTACCGAATTGTTTTCCGGGGGTATTTCATTTTTTTTAAAGAAATTGTTTTTCTTGGCGTGGGTACATCTCCTTTGGTCTAATTTATGATGGGGATGGTTCGATTACTTTTTTAATCCGGCGCCAATTTCATATCCAAGCATTTTTATGTGATATGATTAAAAACTTGTTGGACCCAGAATAACTTGGGAAGAATATTCGTGGCAGGATTAAATTGATGAAAAGGGGGATAGGTCATCTAGAATATATTGGGGAGTTCTTAGAGATATATTGGGGGGATTTTACTGGATGATAGGGGGCCGGGGAAAACCAACCTTCTCCCCGGTAAAATGTCGTATTATTAAACTAAAATCTCTCTTGTGTATAAACCTTATTTCTATTACACAAATACAACCAAGAATAAATTAATTAATATCTAAAAGATATCCCCGTACTATCATAATGACTCAGGCATATTATCAGTGATACACAATCATATATGGGGATAAAATAAATAATATCAGCGCGTCGGGGGCGGGGATTTAATATGCGTACTAAACTTAATTAGAAAAGGAGAGACGTGTGGCGGCGGCGTCTATACCTTTTACAAACAAAGTAAACATCTGGCTTAGTCTTGGTATACTTGTATCTCCGGATACGCTAACTTCATTCTTCGTGTATGGGTACACGATAAATTTATTCCAATGTTTACTGTATATTTTGTCTAGCCAATTAACGTTTCTTAAAGTTTTATTATTACAAAGTTAGAAACTATTGATATTCAGGACTGATGTGTATAAATGCACCAAAGTTGCTCTATGTCTCAAATCTTGATTGCTATTAGTTTCATTGTAGGCTTACTTTAAATAACTACTCAAAAAATGTTTCTATAATTTCCCACAACGACTTGTTTTTATGTAAAGACCATAGCTTAATGCCCTAATTCTAAATTAAGCCATAGTGGTGTTAATTTTATATTTCATTTATACATTTATTAACCTGGACTACAACACTTCTTTCTGAAAATTCACATATAAAATGTTTTGATTGTTCACTAAAAGACCAATAGCTCATAAAATAAGTATGATAGGTTTGTCAATTGGTTAGGGGCCCTGAGAACTCATGTCGTTTTTACATTAGGGGAAATTGTAAGTTGTGATTTTATGTAGCAAATTATAGCCATCAAATCAAATGACAAAATTGATACAAGTATATTCATATATAAAGCTATAATAAATAGTGCTCCTAGAGAGATTATAATGTAAACCTTAGTTATAACCAGATACTGCAAAAATAATTTTTTTAAGTCCGAACCCCATCCGGCCGGGCCTGACCCCGAATTTGTTTTCATTATGCCCGACCCCACCCATGTGCAACTTTTACCGGTCGGCCCGGTCTTTCATTATAAAATTTAATGCCACAACTGCTCCGCCTGAAACCAAAACCAAAAATTTTTTCTAAAATTTTTGAAAAGCCAAACTTTAACTTAAATTCTTTTTGGCTTTACAAAAAGTTAATTACTTACACTTGTTTATTAAAACACTTAAATAATAAGTGATTTATAATGGGGGATAACGTGTACGATTCTTAATGCATTTCGGCTCAAATTGAATTTGGATCAGTCTGAAACCTCGTGATAATCGAAATTTTTAATCAGCTCTTCTTTTTTATGAAGCATTGGATATTGTGCTGTGTTATTGGCAAATGAGTTAATTTATATAGTTTAGGCAAAAGAGATCATAATTAAAAAATTAATAAGGTTGAAGAAAAAGGTGTGCGTGAACGGGTTTTTTAAAGGGATAATTTATGCCCGACCTAAAGAAATTATGTGCCCGACTCGGTTCTCCCAAAATAATAATTTTTACCCTGCAGACCTTTAGTTGCTTTTTATTTTTTGCGGTCCTCAGGACAACCATCCAAATACATAGACTCGATGCTCATCGACGCACAAAATGTGTACCCTTTTTTCCACCATTTTAATGATTGATATTAATAATTTTTGTAAATTAAATAACCTTACAAAGGCGAATAAAAAATATTGAATCGGGTAGATATCGAAAACAGCATTTTAAAATAAATATCATTTACACAATACATAAAAATTAAAAATGTAAAAACTGTGATGAAAGTTTGTTTATAAATAGCGCCATCTATATTTTGTATAACATTAATTTATTAACGTTCGTTCAAATGATAAACTAGTAAGGAGGGTAAATTGACTGTTATAGCGAAAAATGACATGGTTGTGAAATACACCAGTCGTTGTCTTCAAAGTGGAGGAAAATTTGACACATTTACCATATGACACATATGGCATGATGAGCAATCTATCTAGTCTATGTCCAAATAATTAAATTAAGGTTCGACCTGACAAACCGATTCTTCTTCTTCTTCTTCATCAGTTAATTGATCCCACATTCGTGGGGTCTGTTTTGATTAGTTTCTTCCATCTTGACCGGGTGAGTGCCATATCTTGACTAATCTCTTTTGTTTTCATTACTTTATCGACTCGCCCTTTTCACGTGACACGGGGTCGTCCTCTTCCTCTCTTCCCCGGTACCTCCATGTCCACTACTTTTCGATTTACGTCATCCGTGTCCCTTCTTAGTGTATGCCCATACCACCTTAGCCGATTTTCGTTAATCATGTCCGCCATAGGTTGAATACCTATTTTTGTCATGAGCTGGTCATTCGTCATATGGTCGAGCTTAGTGTACCCCAAGCTCCACCGTATCATTCTCATCTCTGTGGCTTGTAATATCTTTCCTCCCGTGGTGTTTAATGCCCATGTTTCACTTCCATAGAGTAACACCGGTCTAGCGATGTATTTGGAAGCTTTGCTCTTCATTCCATATCAAATCGATCATAAAAACACGTTTTTCGGCCGACCTCCTCAGAATTTCATAAAATTTGGTGGAAATGTTAAAACTAATATAATTATTAATTTCCGAAATTTTTAGCTCATTTGGGCCACTACTTTTTATGTTGTGGGCCCTCAAAGGTCGAAAATTGGCCTTTAAAAAAATCAGTTCGTGACGCTATATTCCATAAATTTATAAGTTATTGGCCCCCAAATCATAGAATCTTGTTGTAATGATAGGTAAGACCTATCTCCATAGAAAAAAAATTAAATTTTTTTTATCGATTGGTCATCTTAAAATGGCTGAAATGGTCAAAATGGCATAACTATTGTTGAACCCTCTCAAACCGTTTTAAATTTGAGACAAATGTTTCATACTACCTAGTAATCAAATTAAAAAAAAAGAGAAAGTTGGACGGCCATCTTGAAATGGTAATAAATTGCTTAAAAGGGTATTTTATTTATTTGGGGGGGGGGGGGGGGTTGGGGTGTTGGTTTATACCAAAAATATTTTTATTATAGATATACTAATATTATAAGATAGCCAAATAAGCAAAAAAAACTTTTTTTAGAGGGTCATTTTGGCGCTAAATAAAAATACCCGTTTAAGCAATTTATTACCATTTCAAGATGGCCGTCCAACTTTCTCTTTTATTTAATTTGATTACTAGGTAGTATGAAACATTTGTCTCAAATATGAAACGGGGAGAGGGTTCAACAATAGTTATGCCATTTTCGCCATTTCAGCCATTATGAGATGACCAATGGATAAAAAAAAATTTTTCAATTTTTTTCTATGGAGATAGGTCTTACCTATCATTACAACAAGATTCTATGATTTGGGGGCCAATAACTTATAAATTTTATGGAATATAGCGTCACGAATCGATTTTTTAAAAGGCCGATTTTTGACCTTTGCGCGCCCACAACTCGAAAAGTAGTGGCCAAAATGAGCTAAAATTTTCGGAGATTAATCATTTTAATAGTTTTAACATTTCCTCCAAATTTTATAAAAATCTCAGGGGGTCGGCCGAAAACGTGGCGATTTGACATGAAATGTCCCTATATTGGCATTTTCTTGTCGCACATTACACCGGATATACTTCGCCATTTAACACATCCTTATTGAACCCGGGCATGGACTTCCGTTGCGCCGATTGCTAATTAATATTTTATTATTAGGATGCTCTCCGACCTTCGCACTCCCAGCTGTTGGTGGGGGAGTGGGTGAAGTGAGGACTCAAGGCTACGCTTTGGCTGCCACAGTAGAAGCCAGGTCCCTGCACACCTCGGGCTCTTCTTCCTTTGCCATAACCCAAGCAGGGATTACCACAAATCTGAACCCCAATTCTGCAACTACTAAAACTGGGGGTTGCGAGAATGTGTGTAAAGTGAGTTATCTCTTACAATATGTATTTCATTCACATATATATATATATATTCCTGACCTCTGGCCGGCTCTTGACAAAAATTGATAAAAGTCAAAAATTGCCCGAAATAGGGGACAAGGTCGGCGCCAAGATTTAAATAGGCACAGGGAATTTAAAAGGACAATAAATGATTTAAATATATTTTTTTAATTTTATATATAAAAGTCCTTTATTTTTGAAGCAAACTATGAACACTTAGATATTTGTTTTGTATGCAAAAGAATAAGCTTGAGAAAAATGGTTTTGTTTTTGTTAAAATAATTATGGTTTGATATTTTAGAAATTTTTTAAAATGTAAAGATCTATCATAAATCTTGACTAAATTACTGCTGGAATTTTTTGCAAAACAACTGTTTTAATTTAAAAAGGTAAAGTGGCAAATATATGTGTGTTGTATGAGGGTAATAATGTAAATTTTTTATAAACTTTAACTTTTTCGCATATAACTGTTGATATAGGTTTATATGACCGTTGCGTACTCATGATACAATTGCCTAGCCAACAATTTAATGGGTGGGGAAGGTAAAAAGACATGTAATGATTTAGGGATAGGTTTAATTATGTATACACAAAATTTACGATTCAACGCCTATATCATAGGAATATTATTAATTGATTTAAAACACCTATCACATTAATATCGAATAAAAGGCTTTGAATGTCAGGTTTTATCTTTGGCTGCCTTAGTATAATTTTTCAAAATCGTGAGAAAGAAGACAGAGTAGCAAATAGTGGGAAGTGTTTGATTATTTTAGATGCTTATCTTTTAAGTAAAGTACGATGTTCTTACATGTTATCAAGGACGCTATTAGAGACGTCTGCTGTGCTCACTACTGTGATAAACGATGGCAAAAAGCCTAGATTCATGCATAGATTTCTACTAAAAATCACTATTTTTCGATATAAGATGTTTTTGATAATTAAAACAGTTCAAGTAAAAATCACTATTTTTCGATTTTAAGATGTTTTTAATAATCAAAATTAGTTCATGCTAACTTCGGTGATGATATTAATCCTAAAACTTTATAACACCTAAATTGGTTATTTAAAAATGGTAAGTTTTGGTTAACATGAGTGGAGGGAAATGGCACGATTTAGGGCTGATAAAGCCCATCTCGGAAATAAAAAAGCCATTTCTCTACTCATTTTATCAATCCAACCTTACCACTTTTACATGGGCGTAGTCAGGCAGGCAAAATTTTTTTTTTTCATAACAAATACCCTTAAAAATTAAAAAAAATATGTTTCGCCACCCCCCTGCTTCGCCCCCTCTCTTAATCCAAAACCTGGCTACGCCCTTGCACTTTTATACAATAAATACTACAAAGTGTGGTAAGTAAATAATTTCACCTAAATAGGTCTCTGTATAAATATTCTCAAATTGATATAGTTAAAGCTAAGGCAATGAATGATGAGATGTGTCAAATTGAATTATTAGGAGCAGGTTGAGATGTCTAAAGAAGAGATATTGCTGAGAGAACGCAAAAGAGCCCCAAACCTCAATGCTAATTCGGAAAAATCTCCCCTCCTCGCATCTATATGCGATTACGAATTTAATCGCACCTCGGGACGTATCTTGTTTTCCCTCCACGGCCGACTCTACACATGCACCGATTCTAGCATAGTAAAAGCACTAACGATAATTATATTTTTTGATTAGGAGAGTTTAAGGTGTTTTTATTACATGTTTTTCGAATTAATTAATCATCCTTTTCAAATTTTTAGTTAGTAGATTTTAAAGGGCTTTGTTAGACCCTTTTTAGGACCATGAAGTCGTGATTGTTATTTAGAAATTCACTATTATTTACAAAAATTAATTTTTACTTAGGGTCTTTATTTTGAATTTTGATTATATCAAAAATAAATTTTCATTTGTAGCAACAATAATAATGGTCGAACCGTCAATAATAATTTAACAACTTTAAAAATGTATAATTTGCGAGGTTAAATGTACATCCCTGACTTGACCACATGTACTGCAATTTCTAAAGCTTAGAGGTCGACTAAGAAAAAGAGGCCAAGACCCTTTGGTTTGTTTATGTTTAGTCGACTAAAACCAAATGTAGACCAAACTAAACTCACCCGTTTTTACAGCACTACAATATACCTTATAAATTTTTGTTGAGGTTAACAAAACCTCTAGCACTTTTTAGAACGGTTTTTCAGCACCATCGTGATTAATATCATATGGAAGTCGTCTTACCACGACCCAGCGATAAAATTTTTTTAAAGTTTATGCAAGGGCAAGGAATTAAAAAATGGCAAATATGTTATGTAAAAAGGGTCTTTTATCATTTTATTGAAAAAAATGCACGTTATAACAGGGCTCATGTCCAAAAGTTGTTCCTAACCCTCTCACCAGTCTATTGTACGGGGCGGGTGCTTGCAGATTTGATTTCCGCATGTGTCCGTACAACCCTTACCTCATATCGTTCATTTGCAAAGGAAATCTTTGGGTGGCAGATCTCAATTCGGGCGAAGAAAGGCAACTCACCTTCTTAGATCTCCAGGCTGAACCAGGTTTTTCATTAATTCTATTCATGAATTGCTCAGCAATTAATAATGGAATTTGAACTTTTACGCAAAGATGCTAAATATTTGGTTTATAACTTTTAATTTTTAAAAGTGACTTATAAGTGAGGGTTTTTACTAAATAAGAATAGTTATGAAGGTTACATGTTATCTGGAGATATTTAACAAAACAAGGATTTGCTGGTGCTGCAACGTAGTGGAAAAGTGTTACTATAATATTTATTATTACATGAATTTGCCATAGCTTATATCACAGTTACATCACTGTTAATCTAATATTCATACTTTTAGCAATCATACCAAAAAGCTATGCGCACTAAAATATGTGCACGTAAGTTTAATAGAGTCATTTGCACAGTCCAAATTTCAATTTAAGATCAATATTTAGCCAAGTATTAATAACTAATTTCTCTTTTACAAGCATCTTAGGACTTAATCTGTCCAATATTTTAATGCCAAAATGTTTAACAACTGTAGCCTTAGTCAGACTTAATTAAGAAATGAAATTTTAAGGTTATAGTCAAATTTGTTTTAAATTATAATTTTGATGGATTGGGTCATCAAATTTTTTTATATTATTTTAAACCACACGTAGTCAGATTGTCATTGCAAATATCATTTTTTGTAGCAGTGTCTAAGAAACGGAAATCAGAGCGACTGTTAGTTTATGGATTTTGTTAAATTAATTTTAATTATCGACTCTGGCAATTTTCTTGCGTAATCTTTTATTGAACGTTTTTAAATTTGTTATCAAATTTTGACTGCGTTTAGCTGTAACTTGTGGAGTTCCATCGTTTGTGATGCAAGAAGAATTTCACAGATACACGGGTTATTACTGGCAGCCAACGAGCGAAAAATTAATGCCCGTCCGTGACTTTACCGAACATCAAGTCATTAACGAATCAATGCGTAAGGAATTAGCTAGTCCATCTTTTTCATTGTTGAACGACAAGGTTTTACCTAAAGCTATTGAAAATTTTTAGTACTTTAGGGGTTAAGTAAGATTAGATGCCTTGTGGAAATGTATAGATACCATGAGCGTAGCCAGCACTGGAATTATAGGAGTCATTACTTATTTATGGAGCCGAGGGGCACAATGAACATTTTTTGAAATTTTAGCCATAATTTTAATAAATTTTAACAAATTTGGATTTAGGCCTCCCTGCTCCCCCCTGGCTACGCCTCTTTTTTAAGATTACTTAATCCGATCACCTTAATTTAAAAGCATCGCAAATTTTGATGTTTCGGTGTTCAATGAAGTCAAACAGACCATATTTTAAGCTTTAATCTTTAAAATGTATTTGGAATTAAATTAGTTGATTTTACGTACTTATATTTCAAGGTAGTTCGCTCAATGTTTACAAAATATTGTACGAGGAGGTTGATGAACGGTCGGTGGAAGCCTTAAAATTACCGACTTGCATGGCCGACGATCTCCTCAAGGTGGAAGAACAGCGCTTTCCCAGACCTGGTAACTAGCTCTAATACTGGGCTGTTTTTTATTGGTTAAAAAGTTTATTTTCACGAAACAAAGTTACATAAATAAGCGAAATGCAAGAATAAAGACATATTGGTTAAATACAAAGATCTATATCATTATCTTTTAAAATGGGCCATGAGTCGGCAAAGGATTTAAAGTTGTATCGAACAACAAGAATCCCTAGTTGTTGCCTGAGTAAAAAGGACGCAGAAATTTTAGATTTCGGGGTGCGTTTTCCGATTTCTTTAAAAAACCCCATCGCCTGTTTGCCAAAGGAACCGGAGCACGAGGCAACGACAGGGATAAAAATATTGGATGCCAGAAGGGCAGAATACTTTGTAATTTTACGCCCTTCTGCTGTAGCGATAGGGTCTTAATAAAAATGGGAAGGGGCAAATAGGTCGATACGAGTAAAATCCCATTTGAGGGATAGGCCATTTTGCCAGGGGACTAGAGAAGAGCCGTCAGGGCGCATCCTACCCTCGAGAGAGGGATCTGACGGCTCAAGGATTGGGGGGATTTTCGCCTTTTTAAGGGCAGCTATTTTTTAAATTACTTATAAAATTTGTACTAAACAGCTTAAAGTTGTGCAAAAACGGTCATTCTATTTTTACTACCCCTTTGAGGGTCACTTTTTTAAATGTGATTAATATATGAATAGTTTCACATATTTTTATTATAAAATATTAAAGGGGAATTGGTATCTTTATAACACACCTCTGCATGGTGTAATTGGGAAAAGCTCAATATTTTTTAGTCTGCACTTGACATAGCCCTAAATTATACCATTAGATAACCAAATAAGTTATCGAATGAAACACAATGATTAACTGAACGATAATTTTGACTTAAAAAATACATCGACTTCAATTCCAGCCTGCATTCGGGCGACATATTATTTTGTGCTAACCTGGCCTTTGAAGTATATATAATGATTAGGCAACTGAATTTGGGTTTAAAATTTTGACATTTTAAAACATTGCGCTGTTTATACTAACTAATAAGGCACATTCAACGCGCGTTCAAGCCTAAAAATAGTTGAATTTGTGCATGATTCATCGGACGGTCGATTTAAAGTTTTGCCGACCATGCCTATCAAACACTCCACCATCTCCCTATACTCCTGGTTCCCCTGGCTCGAGTATCTAGTTCGATTTGGTTGGACCACTAATGGGAAAAGGTGATTTTGTCCTACATTTTTAAATAAGCTCATTTTTTACAGCAGAGAGAACAAAGTTTATTTGAAAGTTAATTTGTTGATTCATTTAATTAGCTTACAGGTGCGTTTAATCGAACAATCTTACTTTAATAGAGTAACATTGTAGTAGTGATTATGAAATTAAAATCGTTGTTTTATATTCAGCTTGCCGTTTCTTATGGAAAATAATTCCATGTATTATACTATTATCCTTAGTGTATGGGTTCAGGGACTCAGTCGAGATCAAAAGAGAATTTCAACATACCTAGTCCCTATTTCTTGCTTTACCCAGATATCTACACTTGTTACCGATGCAAGCGATGCCTTTATGCACTCAACTGAACATTTTTCCAGTTATAATAGCGTTGTGCTTTTGTTTACCGAAATTAGTAGCACGTGGATAAACGTAAGTAATTTTTTAAAAAGTCAATATGATATATTAATTTTAATTAAGTGTAAATTTTATTTTGAATCCATGTCATTACTTTAGGTTACCAATGTGTTTCGTTTTGTCCCAAACGAAAACCCGAACACGATCAGTCTTATAACTTTATCGGAAGAGACGGAGTATCGACATTTGTACAAGGTCACTTGTGCTCTGACAAATGAACCCATTACTCAAAGTAAATATATTACCTTTTACATATGTTTGTATATATGTTATTTTTAAATTAAAAAGGTGATGTTTAGAATTTTAATCTATGAGCAAACTCTGATTTAAATTTTGCACCTTTGTTGAAAATCACATTTGTTTTTTTATTTAAATGCAGATAACATATGTACGTTTTCTAGCCTAAATTTGAATGCTTTTAATTTGCTATTTTGGATTTGGGCATTCATAATTAGTATGTATAAAACACTCTTAAAGAAATCGCTATGGAAAAATTGTAAACCCAATACAATTTCTAGTGATGCGGAAAAACCGAGAAAAATCTCGGTCTCGTCTCGTCTCGTCTCGGTTTTTCGAGACGAGACGAGACGAGAATTTGAAAAATGGAGTCGAGATCGAGACGAGAATTTTGAGGTCGAGACGAGACGATACGAGATTTTCTCGGCGAGATCTCGACTTTTTATTGATCGTTAGATTTTAGTAAACTATTGTGTATTTTAATTTACATTTAAGGTATTAAGTGTAAATCAATATGTATGGAATATATTTGATATTAAAAAAATCCCAAGTGTAGTTAATATTATATATTTTTGCAAAAAAATTAAAATTTGGCAATCATTTACCTAAGTATGGTTGATTTTTGTCATACATTTAAATACGTACTTATTAATTTAAAGTTTAAACCTTATGTTCTTAATTCTATAATGCTGCTTTTATTGTAGTTTTTACAACGTTTTAATTTGTGCAACTAGTTATCGATTCTGTAAATAATAATAACATCATTAAATGTCACTCGCACTTTGTGGTTTATAGCGCTATAGTAAACATGCAATAAACACTATGGGCTATAATTAATGATGGTTATATTAATGGACTTAAACATTTGCCTTAAATATGTTAAGGTCTACTTTGAAGCATTAGCAAAGGTTAATGAAGGGTCTCATTTTGCTCAATTATGCAACTAAATCAACTATAAGCGAACTTATAATTTTCGAAGTCCATTTATAGTTGACAGACACAGTGAATTTAATACAAATATTATAATTTGCTAGAACAATAAAATTTAATTTTTTATATTTCAAATTTATTTATAGTTTTTTTAGTCTGCACTTTTTATAGAAAATGTTATCTTTATGAGTTAATTCATATCTTTATATTGTCAATGAGATGTCGTGTCCCGCTAAATCTTTAAAAAGTTTGTTTATTAAAGTTTTTCGAAAAATATAAAATTTGCCATTTGGATTTTCGAACACTTATTTATATTTTTAATAAAAAAGGAGAAATTTTTATTCCGAATATATTTTTATTTAAAAGTCGAGACGAGACGAGACCGAGATTTTTCTAGACCGAGACGAGACGAGATCGAGATTTTCTTAATCGCTCCCGAGACGAGACGAGATTTTGTTTTCGAGACCGAGACGAGACGAGATCGAAACACTAACAATTTCTAATATATGACTCAATGCCTGTGGTTATAAAAATGCTAATTTTATTAAAGTAATGAAAATATGTATAATGGAAATTTGAAGTATTTTAAATATGTATATGGTGAAATATAATAGTTTAAAGGTGTAAGATATATTAATATAAGTAAAGTGAATGATAATGCTTAAGTGTGGGAATGATAATGCTTGAAGTGTGAGAATGATGATATTTGAATTTGAAATATGATGTGATGACGTGTATATGTGTTGTATTGTTTGAATGATGTGAATTGAAAATATGTATGTTGTGTTGTTTGACTGATGTCAATTGAAAATATGAATTTGTTGTTGTTTGAATGATGTGTATTGAAGAAACTGTGCTCTCCAATATGATATGATAATATCTAATGATGACGTGTATGTGTTCTAGAAAACCATATCATCCATGAATGAATGTGTGTGTTCATGTTATGTCTTAACATGTGTGTATCCGTTGTTCATGTTATGTATTAACTTGTGTGTATACGTTGTTCATGTTATGTTGTAACATGTGTGTATACGTTGTTCATGTTATGTATTAACATGTGTGTAAACGTTGTTCATGTTATGTATTAACATGTGTGTATATGTTGTTCATGTTATGGGTTAACATGTGTGTATATATTGTTCGTGTTATGGGTTAACATGTGTGTGTTCGGTGTTCATGTTATGTATTAACATGTGTTTATATGTTGTTCATGTTATGTGTTAACAGCCTGTTTACTATTTCTAGATATTTTAGTTTGTATTTTTAAAATGATTTGGAAAGAAATGAATCGTCATCATATTAATAAATAGAAAAACTTTTTTGTTTACGCATTATAGCGAAATTACCAAATTTTAATCTGTGCCATAAATCAAACCTTTTGATTTTGTACACAAATCAGATCAAAATAATTAATTATCAGACAAATCTATCATTTTGTATTTTTTAAGATTATGTAAACAAGGTATTGGTAGCTAAATCTTATATTGCAGATTTTAATGAAGAAATTCCTCCGAATATAATTGAAAAAATTGCTCTTACTTCTGGTGAATGGGATGTTAGCGGGGAGAAGGTATTTTTTGAAAATTTTTATAATGTTAGCCTTACCAAGTTAAATCGTCTAAATTTAAATAAACTATCAAGTGCCTTAACTTTTTAAAACCATGAATTATTAAATATATTATTTTAAACCTTGGTTACCTTTATAATTTAATTTATTAAAGTTTTATATCACTTTTAAACCTTAGGTATGGATTGATGAATGTAACACGCTTATTTATTTTATGGGTCATAAGGATACTCCACTGGAAAAACATTTGTAAGTCCTTCTCTGCTTTATATTTTATATTACTAACTAATCTTATTTTTAATGTATTCTCAAAAATTTATATCAATGACTTAACTTATTTTTAATATATCATGAAAAATGTATTTGCCCAACTTATGATACTTATTATTAATTTTTTTTTGCTTAATAAGCCTATGGTAAAATATTTAATTATTTGATAAACAATTAGCGGTAATAAAAAATAATTTTCAATCGAGGAATACGTTAATTAATAATTTATTTGATATTGTAGTAACACAATTATTTACATATATACGTAACGCTGTACGATGATAGTAACGCATATATTATAATTATCGCTACCCTATTTTTCGAAAAATAGTGGTTAGCAGGATGCATTAATTGATCATTTTAAATACTATTTGTTCGGTCGAGGATTTTGGAAAATACAAATAAATGCGCATATCATATATATTCTATAAAATATGATCATTTATTTTATTGCATCCGAACGTCACGCACAAGAATTATTAAGGGAATTTCGTTTGACGAAGAGCATACTTTTTTTCCCCATTCGATTTGTGGTGTAGCCCATGGTGCTTCCACAAACCACATCGAATGAGCTTCTGCGCTGCGACGATTGTAACCCGAAATCTTCTATTTTTTGTGCTTCTTCCTCTCCACTTCCCACTTTCAGTGTCCAATTACTATCTTTGTGCGATATAGTAGTGGTCAGGGAATTACAACTTTTGGATAAAGCGTTTTTCCTTTTTTTCTTAAATCTTCTCCTTCGCCCTGCTAAATTATCGTAGGATCTTCTGTATTTCGACAACTTATGACTTGCGCATGTATTATTGGCTCGTTTTAATTCATCCAAATTTTCGCTTTCTGGGATCGTAATTAATGCGGTATTAGATTGTGTGGATAATCTTCCGCCCGAAGAAATCGTAATTTCGCTCAGGCGACATTTATTAGTCATGCGCCGAACCGAGTTCCTAACCTTCTCTCTGCTAAAAAGGCTCTGCCCCAAGTGATAGGGCAGGTATCGCATTCCTATAACTATGTAAACCCCAACGACAAAACTAGCTGTCGCGCCCGCTAGATTAAGCCAAAAACACCAGCCTAGGTGGAAATTTAGAGAGCCGTTGTTCCAGTGTTCGTGAGCTGTAGCGAATGGTAATCTTATGTTAAAATTTCCATGCGAAGGAATATACTTGATATAAAGTCCGTTGGACAAGAGCATAGCCGAACCTGTGGCGATAAGAGCATATCTACAATAGATAAATTAAATCAAATTAGTTTATCGAATATTTAGAAAAAAAAATTGTGGTTATGCTGGCTTTATATCCGAATCGTATATTAAGGCTAATGAAAATTTCGCTGAATTTAAACATTATATTCCCCAAGTACAGATTCTTATATAAAAGCCTAAACTGTGTTTAATTTAATCTTTAAAGCACCTAGCTATTTACAAATTATTTTGTGAAGACAAATAACACCACGGCCACTATTTTTGTTTAAATACCTACAGAATGAATTAGTATCATATTCGAAACACCATTTTTCAAAAGACTTTAAATTATTACCCTCCTAATCGGATCGTGATGTGAAATAGAAAGAGCGACAGTATCCAACAGGTGAAAGCCCACCATGCGAAATAGGAGGCGTAATAGCCCGCCGTTCTAAACTTCTTTTGATAGGCTAAAATGCCGGGGCCGCTGTGGGAAAAGTATTCTACTACATCCATTAGAGGGCTGGGTAAGCCCTTTTCCTTGCTAGCCTGGTAATCACGAGCGAAATGTGCCGGCGTTACCCACCCAAACCTTTCGTTGTAACCGATATCAGCTTCTAACGCAAGGCGACCGATAGGGTCCGTTTGCAAATCGCTCTTTAAAATAGCCATTTCTTGGATGTTACCCAACATATCGCTTAATTTTTTGACATTTTTAAATTCGCGTTTGCTCCGCGTTTTGGCCTGCACATCTATCGAGGTGTTGTGAAATAATTTTATCAATTGCGTGTTAAGCTCAAGGAATTTTTTAGCGAACGTCACGCTCTTATTTCCGAATACATCTAATACTACCACATCTGTTTCATTTTTTTCCGGTTTTTTATTTTCATTGCGCGCTACGCTTGAAATTGTTGAGGCTAGCTTGTTTGCCTTAGCCAAGCGATCAGCAAGTATTAAATCAGAAGATGGTTTCGATTTTTGAATTTCATCTAACATGGTCAATTTCGCTTTGTTATTAGTGAAATTCGTAAAGCTAAAATTTTTTGACTCCATCGCTTGTTTATGATATTTAGAACATAGCGCTAAGGTTACGTTGAAACCCTGTAGCCCGATGTGAACTTCTATATAAACATTCTTGTTCTACAGATTAAAAAAAATAAGGGTGGATTTTATTAGTTGTATTTAGCATCTTAATCATCAAGCCTATATATTTGTGTAAATTGTTGGTACTTATTAAACATTGCACGGGATTTTTAAAATTGAAGTTGAATAGAAAAAAATATTCACAAAACAAGAGTGGTTTACACAAAAGTTTTTTATTCTAATATTAAAGATAATCAAAATCATGTATCGCCAGTCTACACTATTTTACTTTGCTTTTTCGCATATCTAGCTTGCTATTATCTCTGCCATAGTTAATGTTTTTGATATCATGAGTTACACAAACCTTGTCTATTCGAACCCTATATATTTTCATCGGACTAAATCAAGTTTTGACTTACATTCGAGATTTTTACTTGCTTACATACATCTCAATGCGTAAAAAGTAATACCTACCCCGGTATGGTAGCTGTCGTAGTAGGTGTTTATGTCGCAATCGGCTACGCTCCAAAAATTACCGCATCTGCACAGCAACACCACCGAGCCCAGGCCTAAAATGAAGCATATTCGTAGCAACCTTTTTATGGCTCCGGTCAGGCAAGATCTAGAATTAGAATCCTCATCCGATTTGGTTTCGGAGCGAGATGGAACAAAAGCACATACTGCGGCAACAGCGGTTATAGTAAAGGAGCAAATGAGGAGCACCGAAGTAAAGTCGGTTACTTTGGCCGAAGTTCTCATATCGGGAAATCGAGTTGGGAGTCGTTCCACCCCAGAAGAACCCGACCCACTAGCGTGCATGGCGGCTATCGATTTAAGCCAACGCATCATCATGTTATCATCTTCCGTCGCAAAGGTTGGTGTCGAGAGCGACATATCGAATCGGTCGATCTTATCTTGACTATTAAGTCTTATTTGAGTGGTTTTGTTTGATTTTAATATTCCGTTCTCTAGGGTAACCTTATGCTAAATAAAAATTACACTATTACAAGATAGAGCTATGACACGTATATCGGTGGCAAATTTTTATCGCCCTTAGTTATTAAGCGAATTTCCTTAATTCGGCTTCCGATTTATTACATCATACGCAAAACATTTGGTCTTAAAAGGTCCAAATACTAATTAGTCACATCTTACCCAAAAAATAGATTCCAGTGACGCAAGCATAGACTAAAAATTATGATTTGGATAACATCTTTTTATAAGAAACGGTATCGTTTTATATATTTTAATGGTCAGTAGTAGAAACTAATTGGATTCGAACAAATTATGCAATATGAAGTTTTATAAAATTAAATTTAGGTGTCAAAAACAACATTATTCACAAAGCACTGTATATGTGCCGATTGCTCCACGTCCCATAAAATCAGTGCAATGTGATCGTTATTGTTTTTAAGCAACATGGCTGTTTATTATTGTTTTGATCTCGTCTCGGTCTCGAAAACAAAATCTCGTCTCGGTAGCGAGTATGAAGATCTCGTCTCGATCTTGAAATATCTCGGTCTCGTCCGTCTCGACGAGAATTCTCGTCTCGTCTCAACTTTAAAACAAAAAATATATACGGAATAAAAATTTCTCCTGTTTTATTAAAAAATATTAAATAAGTGTTAAAAAATCCAAATGGGTATTTTTTGAAAAACTTTAATTAAGATTTAGCAGGACACGACATTTCACTAACAATATAATATGAATTAATTTATAAAGATAACATTTTCTATAAAAAGTGCAGACGTTCTAGCAAATTATAACATTTGTATCAAATTCACTGTGTTTGCCAACTATAAATAGACTTAAAAAATTATAAGTTCGCTTATAGTTGACTTAGCTGCATAATTGAACAATTTGAGACCCTTTATTAACCCTTGCTAAAGCTTCAAAGGTGATATTACCATCATCAAATATAGTCCATAGTGTTTATTGCATGTTTACTATAGCGCTATAAACCACAAAGTGCGAGTGACTTTCAATAATTTTATTATTATTTACAGAATTGATAACTAGTTGCACAAATTCAAACGTTGTAAAAACAACAATAAATGCAGCATTATTATAGGATTAAGAACATATAGTTTTAAACTTTAAATTAAAGTGTACGTATTTAAATGTACGCCAAAAATCATAATAATTAAATTTATATCCCAAATAATTACCTTACAATTCTAAATAACTTTGCCATTAAATAGTTGTTTATTGAATATAGTATAGGTTCATGTATTTATTTTATATTGCACAATTATAGAAATTATATTAAATTTGAATGCACTTAGTTGAAGCATAAAAACTTCTAAGAAACTCTTGATTTAAGATTTAATCTATTACGGTGTTACTCTGGTGTACTTTTGAAATCGTTAGGCGGGAGCTCAAAAATCTCGAGCCACCTTAGCTTAACTTGTATAATTATTGAAACTGATTGACCACCAATTTATAACCGCATCATGCAGGATGAGTAATTGCGAAATACAAATATGCTTTAGTAATATTTACTATTCCAAGCCTAAAATTTTGTAATATTTAATAATGCTATGGATCCTTATATATGAGAAATATATTATAAAATTATTCACATACCCTTAGAGTCAACCATATTAAGGATGATTGCCAAATTTTAAATTGTTTGCAAAAATGTATAATATTTACTACACTTAGGAATTTTTTTAATATAAAATATATTCCTACTTATTGATTTACACTTAATATTTTAAATCATGTAAATTAAAACTTACTAAAATCTAACGAGCAATAAAGTCGAGATCTCGCCGAAAAAATCTCGTATCGTCTCGTCTCGACATTAAAATTCTCGTCTCGATCTCGACTCCATTGAGACGAGACGAGACCGAGATTTTTCTCGGTTTTTCCGCATCACTACTGTTTATTAATTGTAATATATTAAGATCGTTCTATATCGTCACAAATAATTTGCTCCCACTTTCGATCATCTAAAAATTTAATTTTTGATGCTCTTCTTCATGAATTTTTGATAGTAGTGTTAATGTATACTATAGCTATTTACATTATAAAAAATTATATTATTTGGCACATCTTATTGTAAAGTTTTCATTTTCAAAAAATGTTCAGAATGTTTTGGGAAATTTTTTGCATTGCAATTGTTCTTATTATAAAAAGTTCGCAGTAAAATTAATAATTGAAATTTGTCATTATTTAAATAATAAATATCAACTAATCAAGAAATAATGACATCTCGAGCACTGAATGTCGTGCGCTTTAAGTTTACTTTGATATTAATAAAATGAAATTACCTTTTTACTTTTACTGCTGCGGGATAGAAGAGCGTGCCCTAGTTGAATTGTTCATGTGTGAATAATAGGTGTTTTAAAGTATTGCGAATTTGTACGTCTATAATAAGCAACGATTCATTTCATCGTTTATTATATTTGACCATATGACATTGAGCGAACGCTATTTGAACAATAAGTTATAGAGTAGACGATATTTATTAGAAAACGAATTTATGTGCTCGTTGGGGTTGTTTACTCGGACCGTTCGTTTTCAAATTTTTTGCACCGCTTATATATGTAGGTTTGGCTTTTGGCTCATACCTTGACAATAGCCTTATTTGACTAAATATAACGGAGGTTTGAGATTTTACAGCGCGAGAATCTTAGTATTCAACAAGTGATGAACTGTTTTTTCTAAAGTCATATTACAAAGGGTAGTCTTGTATTTTTGCAGGGTGACCCGTTATTATAAATTAGTCTATCTCGAGTACATATATTTTTATCAAGTGCCTTAAGCAATAGCTCAATATTTCATCGTTAAATCAAGTTATTTTGTAGTTCTCAGCGTATTAATTATGATCAGTTGTTTTTTACTTTAAATGTTTTATTTTAAAACCGAGATTTATATAATTTCAATTCTCCAACAAAATTATTTAAGCTTGATTCTGTTTTCTCTTCCTTAAATCAAATGAAATTTCGTAAAAAATTGCCGCAAACAACAATCGTGATTGTACCATTTATTACACGTGCCTATAACGTAGATGGTCTCACGTTGACATTTTAACATTATTATGGAAATTTGTTTATGCTGTTGCTATGCATGACTTTCAAAAAGATTATGCAAGAGCCCACGGTTTCGCCATACCTTGCATGCTTAACCCTAATTTTTTAGTCACGTAGCACCCATGTGTCAGACTACCGGCGGGAACATGCCATTGATATTAGCAAGTCTGTTTAGATATATGTCATAATAAGTTGTATTGAATATTCAATTTAAACCTTCATATAAATCCATAGACTAATAGACTGCTCATCTCTTATATATTCACGCATCAAAAGTGTTGCCAAAAACGACCGCCATTTTGATAAGTGAAGTAGAGTTTGTATAGCGATGGATTGTATTGGACAATAATCATTGATCTTACAACATGAAACAACCCATTTTAAACATTATAGCGATTAAAAATTCATAAAACCATATAAATTGGCCAAAATTCCTGTTTCACTTTTCAAAATGGCTGCCAAGTGGAACACTTTTTAAAAGGGAATGAGGTGTCTAATAGTCTATGGATAAATCAAACAAATGATATAATGACTTTTTTATAATTGTTTTTTCTCCTTAATTGATTTCGTTATATACAACTTGAAGTTACCTGTTACTTTTAACAACGTGTTAACATGTAAAAGTTGAAGTGAATGTAATTGTTGTTACATACCTTTAATACCTGAATCTAAATGAGTATCTAAAAAGCCCTTTCTTATTTGATAGACTTAATCGAACACTGGTTACATAACGGTAGTCGGCTTTGCATTCTTTTCAAACGGTAATTCAAGTTTACCCTCAGGCTTAAATAATTAGGGTCTTTTTTTAGTTTTGACTTTACACCTGTAGATATGAAATACTGTGATGATTTTAGTAGGCTACGTCGCTTTACTTGCACCCTTCTTTATAATATGATTAAAGAATTAAGCCAGGAATTTTAGAAATGTAGATTTATTTTGAGCGCTTGACACCATTTTATGGGATAATTTACAATCAAGGTGACCCTTAGCAATGAAACGGATATATATGTATATTAATCCCACTTTCTCTGTCAATAATGTAATGCTTTTACCTGGCTCATTTGTCATATTGAAGGTCATTACAAAAGGCTGAAAGCTGTTCTTAACCACATTTACGTCGAGCTAAATTTCAATTAACAAATTTAACGCATCATGATTTTATATAGTGCTACATATTGATTGTTTTGAATAAATCATACGTTCTTTTATTCATTCAGCAGATCATGAATTATCCCAACTACCTTTACATCGTTTTTAATTGGCTTGTTTCTTACCCCCATTTACCTTTTTATATTAGGTTTGATTAAAATTGTAGAGACTTTATAAAGTTAATATAGAGTTAACAACTTTTTGTGGTATAAGTAGGTAAAACCCATTGAAACCTAAGCTTAAGTTGCAAAAATTATCCCCGCATTTTGGTGTCAAAGTCAGATGCGAAAATAAATGGAAGGGCGAGGAGAGGCATGAATGTCTAGCGTTAGGGTCAAGGTGAGAGTAAGGTTAAATCGAGCGACGTTCACGCGTGTATGCGCATCAAAAGGTGTAGGGCTGGAATGTGTCGAAACAATCCGCAAACCGAGCTAAGAAAATGCATTTGGTTGTTGTTGATTGATATGGCGGCGTATTTTCCCCAGTTTAAAGGGAATGTATTTCTCCCAATTCTCGAATATTTGACATTCTGACCGATTTTTGGAATTATATTATGAAATACTCTAAAACTTTAAGAAATTTTTTCGGAAAAAAGATATAAAACATGTACCCATTTTTTGTCACTAGACTATAACATAAAATGGCATTATAATATTGTTTAGTTTAACATTAAGTTGAGCAAAAGTTAGTAAGTTTGATCGATCGCTGATATAATTAAGGATTTGCTAAAATCCGCCATCATTCGTTCACTGAATATAAATCTAAAATAAAAATGAAAATTACAATACAATTTTATGCTCATCTTAAACCTTAAATTAAATGGGTAATTGTTAGTGTTTTTTTATTTAATTAATAATTAATGTAAAACCCGACATTTTGCACGTAGGTACGTAACATCATATGCATTTCCCTGTGCCGACTCCGTTAGATTAACACCCCTTGGATCTTCCCATGCCATCCACATGGATAAAGTACTAATATAAAGCAATGTTTATAATTAAAATTTTAATACTCGCTATCAGTTTTATTTTAACGAAAAATGGTAATTGGTTCTTAAATTTATAACTATAAGTTTTTTTTAAATTTCATAATACCTAAGTTAGTATACCAATATTTTTTAGCTAATTTGATTTTGGATGTTTATTTTTCTTTACATTAGGAGATATAGTTCAATATAATCGAATTAAAACAGTTTGTAAGTCTGTCTAGATCACGTTTTTTCAATGTATGATAATATAAAGATTTAGAAAACAATTTTACATCATTCGTCAAATTTATTTTTACAAGGTGAATTTTTTCTTTTTGAAAGTATTACCACTCCGTTTATTCGGGAACGGATAAAAGGAATGCCTAAGGTTTTATTACTTTTTTAGACAAATTATATGAAAATGAGATGTTATTATTGGAAAAACCTTATTGCGCTAATATTATGGAGTATAAATTCGTTAAAAATGATGCCACCAATAATTAAATTAAATTTTCCTAAATCAAAAAAATATTCTCAAATGGCATTTAAATTTGATGGTTTATCAAAAATTTACAAATAAATGTTGAACTTTGAGCTCTATATATAGTTTGTAGGAGGCCCGACCCGACACCAGATGATTTTTGGTCGGGTTCTCACAGAAATTAATCCCTGAAGTCGAGCTCGAACCAGGCCCAAAGCATAAATTATCAAACCTAATTTTTTTAAATTAGCACATTTCTTTTTAAATAATTATAACAAATCCTAGGCTGAATATAGCTTTTCAAGCGCAGCTTTACTCGTAAAATCACATCAAAAATTGATTGATTTATTTCGGATTGGCTCTAAGGGGCTATATGTATATTTTTCCCTCTTGGGCCAATAAAAGGCAATTTTATAAGTCCATGGAAAGTCTGGGATAAAGAACTGTACGGGTGACCCGAGACCTGACGGTCGGGTTCGGGTTGAAAATTTTGAAATGCTTTCAGGTGGGATTAAGGTGAAAATATTAATATGCTTTCGGGTCGGGCCGAGTTGGATCCAAAGTGTCAGGTAGGGTTATAAATCTTACATTACAGAATACACGGGACATATCCTTAAAAATAATGCTATTTTGTATAATATTTTTTAATAGTATTGAAATTTATTAAAATTTCTTTTGTTTTTTTTAAATCTGATTGTTTTAATTTTGACCCAAATTTTAATTGGACTTGTGAAAGGTAAATTATATCAACAAAAGAATATTTATAACTTGTAATTTAAATAGTGTGAAGTTGTAGTTATTAATTTAAACTACATAAATATATCTTATATATAAAAATCAAACTATGTGTGTATGTGTGTATGTATGCCGCCACCAATTTTGGAGAACTACCGGACCGATTTGGCTCAAAATTTCACAGTTTATTCCTGCCACTCCGGAGCGTGTTTTAATATATGTTCCAGCCAAATCGGTCGAGTAGTTTTCGAGATATTGGGTTTTATGCGTTTTGACGCGGTATCGAACGTCAATCAAACGCCCTGCCCTCATCACGTACTGCTGCGTATCTCATCTATCTATCGTGTAGGTAGTCTGGTGATAAATGCAGTAGGCATGTGTTGCGGAAAATGAAAACTTTTTACGCACTATCAAAGCCATTTTTTGCTTCAATTATTATTATTATTATAGGACGGTCGTGTCCCCCCCTCCTGCGTGGCTAAATAAATTAAAAAATCTAATTTTGTAATTTTTTGCACGTTAAACAAGGAGAAAAATGAAAATACTTTTAACAAAGTGCCAATAAATGTTGATATATCCATGGGCGTAGCTAGGATTTGAATTAGGGGGGGGGGCAGATTAAAAAAAAGGTCTTGACTACCCAACAATTTTCCTGAGAGCAAAAAAAAAAAAGGTCTCGACTATCCAAAAATTTTCATGCAACCGTAATTTAAATTTTATTTTACCAAAACAATTTTTTTTTTAAACAAATAGTAGTTTATTCTAATAATCACATGGGTAAAATACATTGGTAAATAAAATATTAAAAAGAAAACGCGTTAAAATCTAATTGGATGGCATTGATCCGTGTATGGAAATCGTGTTAGATTTGACGATTTCCATAGTGATCTTTTATTTTTGTGTAAATTCGCTAATAAGCATCTGTATTAATTGGAGTTAAGTTCAAATAGGGGGGGGGGGGGCAGCCGCGCCTCCTGCCCCCGCCTGCCTGGCTAATTAGGGGGTGGGGCAAAACATAATTTTTTTTTAATTTTTAAGGGTTTTTGTATTGAAATCCTCGGCTGCCCCCCCCCCCCCCTAATTTGCGAAACCAAATTTTTTTGTTTTGCCCCCCTCTAATTGAACTTTTAAACGTTTTGCCCCCCCCCCCCTAATCCAAAACCTGGCTACGCCCATGATTATAGGTAAATTTGACTTAAAAAAATTTGCTTCATGAAAATTTAAATTCGAACATTATTGAGGTAAAATTTTGTGTTTTTAACCACCCTTAAAGATATCAATTATTTGTTATTCTTCGTTAAATAACCTATATGCGTATCCGTATCCGCCTTTTGTTTATATTTTATCATAAAGGCCAGGCGCGATATTTTTTTTTGATTATAGGTAAATTTGACTTAAAAAAATTTGCTTCATGCAAATTTAAATTCGAACATTATTGAGGTAAAATTTTGTGTTTTTAACCACAACAAATTATTTGCTAAGTATTTTATTCAAATTGCTAAGTATTTTTAGCGTCAATGCTAAGTATTTTATTCATTTGCTAAGTATTTAATTCGTTTGCTAAGTATTTAAATTAATGCTAAGTATTAAATTCAAATGCTAAGTATTTTATTCATTTTCTAAGTATTTAAATAAATTTTGCTAAGTATTTTATTTATTTGCTAAGTATTTTATTTGTTTGCTAAGTATTTTAATGTTTTGCTAAGTATTTAAATTATATGCTAAGTATTTAATTATATTATGCTAAGTATTTAAATTATTGCTAAGTATTTAAATATATTATGCTAAGTATTTAAATTATTGCTAAGTATTTAAATATATTATGCTAAGTATTTAAATTATTGCTAAGTATTTAAATAAATTGTGCCAAGTATTTTAAATTATTTGCTAAGTAAAGATTTTATAAATTTAAACAAATAAAGCTGTCTGTTGATTTTATATTCATGTTTCAAATTTTGACTAATGAGGTCATGAAATTAAGTAATAAAAATGCAGTTTTTGAAGTTGTCATTGATGCAGCCAGTGCAATTCATAATGCATTTAAAGCTGTTTTGGGGGATAAAATGGTTGTGTTATAGGGTTAGGGTTTATTGTAATTGAATAAAATCTCTATCAATAATCCTATTGGCTATTTAGATTATTTTATATATGAAGTCATTATAGAACATGAAGGGTATTTCTTCACCTACAAATAAATAATCATAATTTTTTTATTCAAATCTAAAATAAATTATTTTTTACATTATAACAATATAAATTTGAAATATTATATTTTTCAACTATAAATTTTGGTAATTCATTAAAATAATTCCCATTAAAACTTAACTTCAAATTTTAACACTTTTTTGTCTCATAAATAAAACTTTGAATTAAAAAACTTTAATAACTTAGCACTTCAAAATAGAAAACCTAGCATTTTTAAAAAATTAAATATTTTTTTTGAAATTATTACCATTAAAAATTTTTCCTTTTTAGCTTTGAAACCTTATTATCTTATATTTTTTTAATACTCAGCATTTTGACTAAAACTCATAATTTAGATTTTTTTAATAAAATACTTAGCATTTTAATAAAAAAAACTTAGCATATCAAAATAAAAACTCTGCAATTTAATAATAAAAACTTAGCATTTAAAAATAAAAAACTTAGCATTAAAAAATAAAATACTTAGCATTTCCTTTAAAATACTTAGCATTTAAAATAAAATACTTAGCATATAGATTAAAATACTTAGCATTTAATAATAAAATACTTAGCATTTAGAATAAAATACTTAGCATTTAGATTAAAATACTTAGTTTAAAATACTTAGCGTTTCTTAATAAAATACTTAGCACTTTTATTAAAATACTTAGCATAAATTACTTAGCAATTTGTAATTATTTACTTAGCAGTTAAATAACACCCGTTTTTAACCACCCTTAAAAGTATCAATTATTTGTTATTTTTCGTTTAGTTGAGTTTTTAAATTTTTTTTTGGTAGTTTTAAATTTTCTTATTTAAATTTTTTAATTTTTTTTTTAAATATTTTAATATGGCAAAACAACGTTTGCCGGGTCAGCTAGTATTCATATAACAATAAGATTATGTTGAAATTTATTAAATGATTAATTTGCGAAACTACATTTTAAATTGAATGTGACCAGATATTGTATGCCATCAAATAGATATATATCTCAATAGTAAATCATTTAAATTAATTTTGTAATCAAAAGCTGTGGAATCAATTTTTTTCATAAATCGCACTTTAATGTCGATTAAATTTTAAACACCCTCATGGGAGTAGCCAGGAAATTGAAATTAGGGGGGGGGGGCAATAATGATTAAGTGACCATTTTTTTAATTTTAGCCATAATTTGATAAAATATCTAAGATTTTTTGGATTTAGAGGAAACCATCCGCCCCTCCCTGCCACCCCCTGGCTACCCCCATGCAAACCGCAATTTATCTTACTCTTGCGTTGAATACCAAAATTTGAAACACGTTAGAAAGGGTTTCGGTTAAAATATTTTAACTCTTTCGGGCCGGGTCGGATTCGGGTTGAAAATTTTAAAATGCCTTCGGGTCGGGTTCGGATTGAAATTTTCAAAATGATTTTGGGTCGGGTTTGGGCTGAAAAATTTAAAATGATTTCGGGTCGGGTTTGGGTTGGAAATTTAAAAAAAAATTCGGGTCGGGTTCCGGTTGAAAAAACTGACTTTTTAGTTCTCTAGTCTGGGAAAACTCGTTTTCTAAGAATCTTAAGATATTTTGACATATTTCTAAAAATTGTTCAATATCAGGAAAATTACTCTACAATAAATCAATCATTAAAAATCAAAAAATTTTGTGTGTTCCTTATTATACCAGGGGTTTGTTTAAGTTTTATTTATAAATTTTGCGAACAAAAAATGCGCTAGAGCAGTGATAACTTAAATAAGGCCAGAACGGCAATAAATATATGCCAATATCAGGACTTAATTATTCATCTTATTTTTATTCATTCTCACTATTCATTTCAAATTATCTATTAGATGTTGCCAATACAACTCTTTTAGGCCCGAACCCAACCCCCTACAGTCTCTTATATTAACCTTTACTAGTCCAGGCAGACAAAGCACTTCTTCTAAATATAATCACTTTCCTGGCCGCGAAATTAATCCAGAAATTTCACAAAGACATATTAAGAACGTTCTTTTTTATTGTCAATCATCTTCACAAAATAATAATTTTTACCTTAATAAATATAATTGTCTATGTTAAAAAGACATAAATTAATTTAGATGATTTTTTTTTATAATACTGCAAAAATAATAAGTCATTTATATTTGGGGACAAAAGATTATTTGTAATAAAATCTCGCGCTTAAATTCAAAACGGAATAATTTAATTATGTTTGAATTAATTTCCCTCCGAATTTTTATTTATAAATAATGGTGATGGACATTGGGCCGTCCAAAAGCACTCTCCATATCAAATGTCTGGGAAAATATAATCATATGACATCAATATTATTGTAAAGTATGCGAATTGATCACGCCATAAAATGAACATAAATTGAATGGAAAAATGTGATTTGACTTCTTTAAATAAGCATATTTTTGTTAGGCCCGGCCCGCCGATATATATTTTGTACGGCCCGTGAACGGGCTAGGTGGCACAGGCAAATCTTTCGTAAAGATGGCATCAATTACTTATTAAAATATATGGCCATGGGCGTAGCTAGGGGGTGGCAGGGAGGGGCGGCCCCCCTCTAAATCCATAAATTCTTAAAAAATTAATATAATTATGGTCTAAATTTTAAAAAAATCATCATTTTGCCCCTCTCATTTTAATCCACGCTACGCCAATGTATATGGTCAGTTTTTTATTTTTGTTTTGGTTAATTAATATTAGAACGCCTATAATAATATTACAGTCGAAACTTTTTAATCTCAAATCGGATTATCGCGAAAATCTTTTAATCGCGAAGTGTATCGCCATTTTGTTTTTTTAAACGATAATATTAACAAAAACATCTTTTATTGACAAATCGCTTAATAGTACAATATCGGATATCACAAACATTATCAAGTCCTTAAATCAACCAGATAATTATATAAAATATCGTTTTATTGCGAAGCGTAAGAAATGAATATTTAATATAATGAACATATACTTTTATTTCCATCGTTTAATCGCGAGATAACACTTAATCGCGAATTTTTCAGGCCCAAGGCTTTGCAATTAAACGGTTTTGATTGTATTGTAGGATTGTAGATTATACGTGGATACATTCAGTAGCCTCACACAACCGATGTGTGTAAACGTTTATGCTATCGTGAGTTCTATTGTGCCCGGGACTCCGCAATTCGCTGTTCACACCCGTTTAGTTGGGATCCTTTTCAAAACACCGGACGCCCGTACTTTTATTTGAGCTATAATCGTTTTTCTTTAGAATCTAATTATTTTAACAATTTTTAATTTGCACTCGGTTTACCCTATCGTTTTTAAATTATCTGTGTAGGGGAGACCCATAAAATAATCACGTTTAAAAAAAACTAATAAAGTTTTTTATAATTTTTTTATAGGAATATATTTTTATAGTCTATTTCTACTGTAAAAAAAAATGGAGAAAAAAGGTGCTTATAGTTTTTCCATAAATTAGCTTTAAAAAAATCAAAAGTTCTAGAAATTTTAAAAGTGCCCGGGCTAGTTATACCCCTGTTCAGGGGATAGATTAACCCTAACGTTTTCGTATAAAAAATTAACTATGGTACATAAAATGGTTACGGAAAAACATTAATATGATATTATGTTTTTAGATAATTTTTAGCCTTCTGTAGATAACTTAGCTAGAAATTTTGAAATTTTAATTGAGATTTTTTAAAATGGTTTTTAAAAATAATTTATACCACGCAGTGCTGAGCAAATTTCTCTTACCGCCACCTGATATATTTTCCTTCCCCGCTCCTACTTTGCACGACTTGCAGCAAGATTCACATGACTCCAAAAGTCCCAAAGCTCCGCCTCAATTGTATGGCATGATATTTAAGGCCGTGCCATCAACTGGCACTTCAAGGCAAAGGCCAACTCTGCTCTACGTGTACGGGGGGCCTCACGTTCAGCAAGTCACGAATTCTTACAAAGGCCACCGGTTAGTGCATACTAGTGTAGTAAAAACGGCTGGGTTCAGTTTGGTCGACCTTTGGTTGTAGTCGATTAAACATAAATAGCGACTAAGAAAAACAGACCCTAAAATCTTTGGTTTGTTGACGTTAAGCCGACTAAAACCAAAGATCGACCAAACAAAACGCAGCCGTTTTTACGACGCTAGTGCATACTAATCAATCACGTTAAGTTGTGTTATTTAATAATGTGGTTATGTCTTTTTGTAGTATAATTAAATTAATATAATTGTTGGCATGGGCGTAGCTAGGGGGTGACAGGGAGGGGCGGCTGCCCCCGCTAAATCCAAAAACTCTACAAAAGTTAATATAATTATTGCCCCTCCCTAAATCATTATTGCCCCCCTTTAAATCCAATCCTGGCTACGCCCATGATTGTTGGTTTGTATTTATAGTAATAAATGTCAATTCTAATCAATTATTTTATATTTAAAGGGTTCATAAAAATTCTGTTTTTCTTTTGTTTTTTTAGTATTCAAAAATATTATTTTTTGTGGTCTATTTACGATGTAATTTATAGCGCATATCCTCAGCTTTAATATATGATTTGCTTGTGAAAAATGTTTATTCTTAAACTTTTACCCTCTTGTATTATTTGAAAACGCTTATAATCTATGTAAGACTAAATTAATAGCCCTCAAAATTTGACGAGATTTAATACCAGAATCTATATTGAACTCTATTTTAGGTTGTAATTTTATTTTTATAATTCTAGTTTATTAATTGTTTTCCTTAACAATTTTTAAATTTGTTTTTCAAGGTAGGCCTTAAATCAAGCATTAACTGATGATGAGAATATATCTAATATTCTAATTTGGCCTATATATCTTATTTGGGCTTGGCTGCCATGTTTTTAAAATCTTCTCCTTATAAATTTATACATAGTTCTGTAATTGAGGAGAGAGTTAATAATGAGATTTAGCTTAAAATCAATTTTGCTTTTTTTGAATAGATATGTCTTACTTGTAATCGATCAATCAAGTCAAGCCTCTAATTAAAAATTAATATAATGTATAAATTGTCTGTACTCAAAGTTTTAGGTGCAACATTAAATGTAACATTTTATGTATAGCTATATGCGAATGTATTGTCTGGCCGCTTTGGGTTTTACCACAGTCGTCATAGACAACCGGGGAAGCTTTAATCGTGGCAAGGCTTTCGAAACCTATATTTACAATCGAATGGTAAGAAATACTAAATCCTTTTCTCCCTTCAGTTCGTCACTATATTACTAAAAATAAATCCGTTAAACTGTTTTATACTAAAGTATATATTTTATGATTTTTAATTGTATCGTTATTGGCTAATTCATTATAAAATATAAAATCTATATCAAGTTTTTGCTATGCATAAGGGTTGAGGGTTTAATCTATATAATTTATTATTTAAATATATCTTTTGCCATATTAAAAATGGCTTAGTCTTTAATTTATTTCTCCTTAATTTTTATGTCAATTTTGTAAAGACTTGTTTCAGGAGAACCTAAAAAATGTAGTTTTAAGTAAATCTTTTTTGCGCTACAGGGGACCGTAGAAATAGACGATCAAATCGAGGGCCTTAAATATATCGCCAATTTAACCGGACTCATTGATTTAACCCGCGTTGCTATACATGGCTGGTCGTATGGTATATTTATTTTTATCGCCAAATTTCCTTTTATAATTTGACACCCTTTTATATTTATGTAATATAATTAATTTGAGATTTTATTGAATGACTAAAGAGATCTATGTATGAAGTTATTAAATGTTGCCCTAGTAGCTACTAAGTCACCTTTCCCTAACTTTTTAAGTGTTAGGGAAAACTGAAAAACATATATTATGCGAATCTACACATAGCAATTTTTCAATCTTGATTGAAATGAGGATTTTTGAACTTTAGTAATAACTTTAAAAGGGATCAGTATTCCTATTTTAGCATTGATTTAAAGACATTATTATTACACTCATTGTAAAAAATGGCATCAAATAGTTTTAAAAGTGATAAAAAACTTTAGGCATCACGCCACTATTTAAGAGCATTAAGCAAATGTTCTCGCACCGAAATTGAGTCAAAGAGCTGACAAAATATGTCGAAATTTGAGGATTCTATTACTAGTGTTGTGTAGGAGCGCGTCATTTAAGACCAGCGCTGTTAAAGGAATAAACAAACCTAGTATCATCACCAACATTATAGGAGCAATTGTGAGATGCGCCTCCCTCGTGTAGGTCATTTTTTTGATTCCCTCCCCCATTGTCCCTTATTATTAGGTAAAATTACTATAGGGAGAGCGCTGTTATATTTATAATAGCACCGCCACATGTGTTATTTTTTATAATTACATTAAATTACCATATAGATGCATCAAATAAGGTATGAGGTGTAGGGTGTTTATAACTAATAACAACTAGCGCTACCCCCAAGCTTATATCTAATGGTACATTAGAGTCTCTATGAAAAAACAATATAATACGGTTTGCAACACACCCACTTTGAATGTCTTTAAAAGAAAAGGAGACTATCAACGTGGGTTTGGCCATTTTATGCACATTATAATATCACTCTAGCAGAACTCAGGGCGCGCCTACATCACTATTTATTAGTAAGGGATCTATCAATGCTCTAGGTGGATATCTCTCCCTTGTGGGACTATTAAAGAGGCCCGACGTATTCAAACTTTGCATCGCGGGGGCCCCTGTTACGACGTGGGAACAATACGATACAGGCTACACCGAACGGTACATGGGAACCTCGGTTAGCAATGCCCTTGGATACAGGGAAGGAGATGTGATTCTAGCTGCCAATGCATTTCCCGACGAGTAAATTTTAAATTGTTGTTGAACATTAATTATGATTTTCCAATTAAGGGTGGGCCAATTGATCATGCAAACGGAAGGACTGTTATTTTTTGGCCGGGAGGGGGCAGTTTCCTTAACAATCAAAGCGAATTACTTTATTTTAGTTTATTAGGCGATAACACTTTTAATATATATAAAATATTGTTTACGGTTTAAATTGTATATGGTAGCGATATTTTAGCTTGTATTTTTAATATAATTTGTCTTTAAACGCGTCAATTCAGAAAGTTACCATACTAAAAATGGTGCATTCAAAGTTTAAATTTATGAAATTAAGGTTTCAATTAGCTCAATATATTAAGCCGCACGCAATCCACATTCACAAACTCATAAAGAACCACTTTCGTGTAATTAATTCTTAGGGAGTTAAGTTTTTCTGCTAATTAGTCTCACCAAGAAAATATACACGTTAAACTGCCCCTATAATTGCAACCTATCAGTTATGCTATTGCCTTTGCATTTTATAGAGAAAATAGATTACTACTAGTCCATGGTTTAATTGATGAAAATGTTCACTTCCATAACACGGCGCTCCTGATTCAAGCTCTGATCAAGTACAACAAACCCTATAGGCTGCTGGTAAATATTTGTTCCTTATGTAAGCTATAAAAATTATTACTTTAAAAATTTTCTTTTTTAAACGTTTTTAATTTTTTCAAATTAGACCCATCCCCTACGCTCTTTAAATGTAGTCTATAAATTTTTAGAACGACATTTTTTACAATCATATATAAATTATATATATCTTCGTAAAACAAAATAAATCCCAGAAATGGCTTATTTTAAAATAAAATTGTAGTCAATGTTTAGCTTAAATAATTTGAAAATAATTTTTTTATTAAGGTATATCCCAATGAAAGGCACGGCCTCAGATGTTTTGATTCTTCGCAACACTTTGATATCTCGTTTTTAAAATATTTATTGGATTATCTATGATACTCATTTATATGTACCTTAATTACATATACTCACCCGTGCATCTAGCTCACGTCTTATATCCTGCAACGCTGAAAGGGGTTACGTGTTTTTATTAATTTTTTTCGGTTTAATTAAAAAAGTAAAGCTTTTTCTGTATTAATGTGTCTAAAATTTAGGTTATATTAGGTGATGCAATTGAAAATGAATTGCAATATATCATATTAACTTAAAAACTTGCTTATTAAAAGTAATTTTTTGTTAAGTTAGTTATATCTTTATATTATCACTAGCTGTGCCCATCTTTATATTATCACTAGCTGTGCCCGGCCAAGCGTTGCTTTGGCTTAGGTTTTAGCTAAATGAAATATGTTCGTATTAATAAGAAATATATGAGAATTTGGGTTATCTGTATAAGAGTTTATGATGTAAAAAATATTTTTTTATAATGTGCAAATACATATTATTTAACTTAATAGGAAAAGGCATATTTTTTAATACGTAAATAGATTTATAACAGTTTAAATATTTATTAGGTAGCGCTTAGCGATAATATGCATTATTGGGTGACAAAAGTGTATAAGTTATAAACCATAGTGAATAAAAGTAAATGATAATGGTCGACAATGCAAAGAAAAATTTTAGTACAGCTTGCATAATGGTGTATTGTCATAGCCTAAAATCTATAGTAATAAAATGATCATATTATTAAACACCTTCAAATTTGGTTAAATGAACTGAAAATAATATAAATTCGAGTGTAATGAAAGCAAAAAATTACGAGAAAAAAAATTAACAAATCTGATCGTAAATGGCTTTTTGTTGCAGCGTTTGCTTTAGAAACATTTGATCACACTTAAGGCAAAAGATCACCCTAGTTGTAATTTTGTTCACGATGTAAGTTTACATCGAATGGAGCAGCATCAGATCGATTTGGCGCAGGTCTAACCAATTGACTCAAAGCTTTATTTCTGATTTCTAAGCATATATCTTCAATAATAACTAAGGTTTTTTTATAGAGTTGTAGCATTTGATCCATGTTAATATTAGGATGTGCATGATCATTCCGATGAATGATATCTTCTGCCATGTCTGCTTTATTTTGATTCCATAAATTGGTAGGATATGACGGAGAGCAGGAGTTTATTATAATTGCAAACAATGCACGAATTTGTGTTGGATGTGAAGTATAGCACGCGTCACTAATTCATTCATACCATTGATTATCATGATCTAATGGAAGAATGGCTAGGCATGCACTGCGGAAAATGGAATGTGCAACGTGACCACTTTTAACTGATGGAAACACGTTGGACGAACGTTATTTTAATCATGCTAATAAGGAAACATTCATATAGGCTGAGTTATATCGCGTATTTTATAGTCGTGCTATCGTATTTTTGAATATGTCAGGCCGCTACTCGCTTTCCGTGCGACGTTCAAAGGATCTGCTGCGCGAGTTCCAGTGTAATACCTAAGCACTCAATATAGCAGCGTTTGCGCAAAATTATCATCCTGACAGCTTGAAGAACGCTATTTACGTTGTATCTGGGGGATTTAAGGCCATATTGGTGACATTTGCATTTTTGAAATTAATCCGTTGCCAATTTTTTACATGTACAATTACGTGAATCCTAGCATGACCGCGTTCATGTATAGGAAAGGTATAATACGCTATATAGCTTCATTGCTGCTTATATATATTCCAGTCTGATACTAAGCGATATTATCGTTATGAAGGCTCGCTCTATTCGCAGTGCTATCTGGTTGAACGGTAAAAAATTGTCATACTACTACCTTTGTTAGTGTGCTAAAAAATGTAAACCGAGACAATATTCATTGATGTGTGCTTTGCATAATTTTGATAGCAAAGGACAATATGGAACAGCCCAGCGGTTATAACTTCGACGATTTAGTTCCGAAGTTGTATCGTTACCACGTCCCACCATCTTTGTACATAGGATATCCATCATTGCCCCTGATAGTGTTGCATACCAAGCATCGCTTTGAGGATTTACCGTCTATCATGCATAGCGGTTTAGATTAAGCGTTCCGCAAGGGCCGTTTTTCATATTTTTTCCAACGATTTTGTAAAAATTCTTATATAGTTTAGGATCGGTATTTCAGCACATATTGAGTAAAAAATTGAGACGCAAATGACAAAGCTATCGTGGAAAAGAGTTTAAGACAATAAGTAGCACCATAACGATAAATAAGCAAATCCGCTAGATGGCGGTAAGCACTATCAAAAAACAGGGTTACGGCTGTCGCAGGTCGATAAAAAGTATATATAACCATCTAGTATGCTTAGTGTTTCGATCTCGTCTCGTCTCGGGAGCGATTATGAAAATCTCGTCTCGGTCTAGAAAAATCCCGGTCTCGCCGAGAATTCTCGTCTCGTCTCGACTTTTTTAAAAAAAAATTATACGGAATAAAAATTTCTCCTGTTTTATTAAAAATATTAAATAGGTTTTAAAAAATCCAAATGGCCACCTTTTATATCTTTTGAAAAAACTTTAATACACACTTTTTAAAGATTAGCCGGACACGACATATTGACAATATAATATATATTAATTCATAAAGATAACATTTTCTAAGAAATGTGCAGACTAAAAAAAACTATAATTAAATTTGAAGTATAACAAATTTAATCTTATTTTGCTAGCAAATTATAACGTTTGTATCAAATTCACTGTGTCACTTAACTAGAAATAGAGTTAGATAATTATAAGCTCGCTTATAGTTGAAGTTGCATAATTGAGCAAATTGAGACCCTTTAGAAATCCTGGCTAAAGCTACAAAGTAGACCTTAACATATTTAAGGCAAGCGTTTAAGTCTATTGATATTACCATCATCAATTCTAGCCCATAGTGTTTATTGCATGTTACTAGCTTTATAAATCACAAAGTGCGAGTGACTTTTTGTTGTGTTTATCGACACAAAGGCGGGTGTGGAGAATAAAGTAAAAACAAATAATATGACGGAAGTATATAGACGTATGAAGTGATTAAAGGAAAGTTGAGGGAAGACAACAGACACACACATTTGTTTTTATGTAGTGATGCATTTCCAATATTTTTATGATGGTCTTTGTCGCATGAATACTGGACACATTTGTTTTTATGTAGTGAAGCATTCGAATATTTTTATGATGGTCGTCGTTTAGTGAATACTGCATACATATTATTTTTGTGATCTTGGTCTTGTGTGGATATAATAAAGTTGGATTGTGTATTGTATATTCCCTCTGAACAGTGGCGCCCAACGTAAAAAGAAAGGCCAAACAATTTTGCAAAAAAAATACTAAAAGAATAAAATCATATTTGGGATTGTCTATATTCGGGTCCTAATTCTGAGATAAGAATTCTATAGTCCTGTACCGATTAAATTGGAGCCTAGTGAATATTAATCTAAGAAAACCTAAAAGATCGTTAAAAAAATCGGGAATTCAAAAAGCATAGTAACATCTGCCGAAACGCATAGCGGCAATCGGACTTCAAGTTTACCGCCAACGTCAATCTGAATTTCAGTTTACCGCCAACAATAAAACGCGCAGATAAGACGAGTTTATAGCGATAAAGAAGGAACATATGGTTTATTCTACGGAAAACACTAATGATAACGGAAAAAACCAAAACTATTTATCGCGAGTCTAAAATAATGGGATGGATTGGTTAATATTCAAATGAGGGTTGACTCTGCGTGCCTATATCTCTCTCCGTATCACGACCACTACAGATACTCCCCCTCTAAAAAAAAGGAAAAAGATATGTATGCATCAGAATTTTTAAGCAATAAATTTCCGTGGAGTAGTTATAGTTCTTCCATAACTAGACATCCGTTGTTGAACAGGTAAAGTGTTACTATCCTCTTATTTTGTTTCGATCCATGCTGGTTTAAGTCTATCAATGGTTTGTTCTTTGTTATCTTTTGTCACTTTAAAAAATTTCTTACTCCTTTTTACTACCTTAAACGGTCCATCGTATGGGGGTTGTAAAGATTTTCTGACCGTGTCATTACGTACAAAAACATACTCTGATGTTTTTAAATCATTAGGGATATATTCCTTCTTATCATGTTTTCTGGTAGGGCAGAATTTTAAATTTTGCATTATTTCTTTAAGTCTAATTACATAACCTGGTTTAGATGATTCTATGAACGATTTTTGAAAAAATTCCCCTGGTAGCCTTAACGTCGTCCCATAAACCATTTCCGAAGGAGTGTATCCGATATCTTCTTTGATTGTCGACCTAATGCTGAGAAGAATTAATGGTAGTGTTTCACTCCATTTTGTTGTATCTTCCTGTGTCATGATGGAAGCCTTTAATTGCCTATGAAACCGCTCAACTAACCCATTAGAACACGGGTGATAGGCTGTAGTTTTGATATGGTCAGATCCTAATATGGATGATAATTCTCGGAATAAACTGGATGCTTGAAAATAAAAACAGACATATAACGTTTTCGCTCTTATTGGAGCTCATCAGTATGCCATAGTTAATTCTCTAGTCACATAGTAATCGAGATAGCTATATATAAGGCCAAATTAGATTTTCACGTTTACGGTGTTTAAGGATAAAACTCATTAAACCCACCGTAATTGTGGCGTAAATAATATTTGTTTGAAATTTTGTTGAAATAAAGAATTATAATACGATTCCGGTTGGGGTTTTTATAAAGAGGGCCCGATTTACGACGGGTGGAAACCGCGAATCAAATAAGAATAAATCTAATTTATATGTCATCCAGGACACATTTTAAATTAGAGACTAATTTGCCTAAATTATCCCTATCTCTTTTAGAATGTGACTTGAAAATAAAAACAGACATATAACATTTTCGCTCTTATTGGAGCAAGTGTCAGATGGGCCATCAAACCGTTCCATTAAACCAATATTTACAGACTTTCCTTTCTTCTTTTTAGCTGATTCATGTGCCGCACCACTAAATTCCCACTGTTACCCTCGATTATATACTTAAAGTCACTATCAGCCTTTCGCACTATCCCTTTCGTCCACTTTATACCGCCGTCAAACATCCGCACCCACACCAAATCTTCTTTTTTGAACTTTGTTTTCTTGGCTAACTCTCCTACATTCTCATTTTTTATTAAGTCTAGCCAACACCTGCCCCTCTTACCCAAGAATTTTTCACTGGGGGACTTCTCCACTTCCTTCCGTGTGCTATTATACATCAACTGCATCTTCCATAATTCTCCTCCACCACTTTTTAAACCAACTCTTTACTACGCCTACCGTTCTTTCCGCCTGGCCATTTGATTGTGGGTAATATGGGGCCGTCACTTCATGTCTCACTCCCTGTGCCAGGAAGAATTTTTTAACTCCTTACTTATAAAAGCAGGACCACCATCCGACACTATCATCAGAGGCAAGCCATATTTTCCGAACAAGCCATGCCAATCACCACCCGCCCCGACATCTTACTATCTTTAAAGAATTCAACCCACTTGGAAAAAGCGTCTACCACTAATAGATATGCCTTACACCGCCATTCAAAGAAATCCACATGTATTCTTACCCAAACCCTTGCGGCCAATTTCCACTTACCATTCTTCCCACCACGAGGCATATCACTTACAGCATTACATGCCTCACATCTGGCCTGGTCCTCAATATCCCGGCTCATTTCTGGCCACCACATATATTCCCTCGCCCATTGTTTTATCTTAACAATCCCTTGATGTCCCGCATGTAAAACCCTTAATGTTTCCTCTTTTAAAATCTCAGGAATTATTACTCTTGCCCCTCTCATTAAACAACCCTCCACCAAGTGCAACTCTTTACTCACCCTCCTAAACGCTCTCCACTCATAACTCCATTCTTTGTTCCCACACACTCACAAACCTGTTGCAAAACATCATCTCCAACCATGCTATTTTTTATCCGATCCCAAGACACGGGCCCACTTTACTCTACCCTTAGCGCGGCCACTCTCACATACTCACTAGCCAGCCCTTCCAAATGGTGACAACTATCATCTGCTTTTCCAACATCCTTTTCAGGCACCCATCTAGACAAAATATCTGGCAGAAAGTTAATCTTGCCGGCCCTATATTCGATTGTAACACTAAACCCGCCCATTAGTATCAACCATCTTTGTAGCCGAGGGGACAATAATAGTTCATTATTCCCTTTATTGAATAAGTCCCGCAGCGGCTTATGATCCGTATAAATGGTAAATGGGCGACCTATTAGATATTCCCGGCATCTTACTACCCCATACACCATGGCTAATGCCTCCTTTTCAATGACCGAATACCGTAACTCACAATCCCTTAACTTCCGAGAAAAATATATAATTGGTTTTTCTATCCCTTCATCCACCTGCAACAGTACCCCGCCCACTCCCAACATTGAGGCATCAACCGCTAACCTCGTCTCCCTTTCATTATCAAAACAAATCAGGACGGGCAAAGCTACGAGACATTGTTTCAGTTGCTCAAAACTACTTTGACACCTCTCATCCCAAACAAGCGCTGCTCTTTTTCGTATTAAACCGTATAAAGGTGCCGACAGTTGGGCAAAATTTTTAATAAACTTACTATAGTAATTAAATACTCCCAAAAAACTATGCAGCTCTTTTTTTGTACCAGGTTCCCTCAATTTTTGAATCACTTCAACCTTGTCCCTCACCCGGGTTATAGTATTTCCCTTCAATACATGGCCTAAATAAACGACTTCCTTCGTAGCAAACTTACTCTTCTCCCAACTTACTACCATACCGCTTTCCTTAATACGCCTTAATACCTCGTATAACCGAATATCACGCTCTTCCCGCGATTTACCACTCACCAAAATATCATCCATATAATAAAATACGCCGCCTATATCCCTAAACAATGCGGCCATCGTCCTTTGAAAAATCGAAGCTGACACACTCAGCCCGAATGGTAACCGGCGAAAAGCAAATAAACCCTTGTGCGTGTTTATCGTTAAATACCCGCTAGTCCTCTCACTTACCAGAAGTTGTAAATAAGCACAGGCAAAGTCGATCTTTTAATACTATCGACACCCACTCAACTGTGCTATAATCTCCTCAAAACGAGGTAGTGGATACTTAACATCCCTCACACATTGATTTAGGGTCACCCGAAAATCTATGCATAACCTTAATTTACCGTTCACTTTCCTCACCGGAACTAACGGTGTCGCCCAATAACTTGAGACCACTTCCCTTATAACCCCCTCCTTTAGCCATTTATCCAATTCCCTTTCAACATCTTTTCCACTCGAATTCGCCGCACTCCACAGAACTTAAGAATGGCACATTCTTTTAATTCTATATCTACTTCCACCCCTTTACAACAGCCTAATCTGTCCTCAAACACTTCCTCAAATTTTTTTAACATCGAAATTAACTCTTTACCTTCCTCCCTTTCCCCCTCCTTACTCTCAAACGACACCTCCAACACCACATCCCCCTTTTCTACACAATCCCACCAATTAAACTCTTTTGACCATTTATTAATCCAGTCCCACCCTACAATATTATTAGCCGCCCAGTCCATTATATATACCTCTGCCTCTACTAGTCCTCCCTTATGTCCTACTTTTACTACGCACCTATCCAGAACCTTAAGCTCCTCTCCCGTTAATAAGCACATGTTAACTTTACCATTCGTATCCAGCTTTGGTTTCCCTCCGGCGACCCACGTCTTTTTGTTTAAGATAGTAATCGCCGACCCTGTATCCACTAACATGAGATGTTCTTTCCCATTTAATTTAATAATTACTAACAGCTGTTCGCTTGCTAACGCCCCCCACCCCAATTTCACGTCGCTTTATGTTATTATCCCATACCCTCCTTATCAAGCCGCACATATTTCCTTTGTACAGCGTACTGTGCACACATGCTATTATTACAATTACGATGCCCCTTCTTTTACACGTACCCTCTCCCATTACTCTTATTGCTTTCTCGTAGCCAATACTTATATTTATAACACCATTGATGCCAGATCTAATTACATATGCATATAATTTAAGTTCTACTACAATTAAATACAAATATTTAATTAAATAAAATAAATAATGTATATGGCAATATATAGTTTTTATAGTTCTACTAAAACAGCCAAATAAATTAAATAGAAAAATAAAAGGAAAGTTATAAAGGACACAAATTATTTTCTTCTCATATCCTAGTCATGTGCCTCCCCGCCTGGGACAATCCCTTGATAAATGCCCCTCTCCCCGACATACATATCAGCTGAGAACTAATTTTAGGACATGATCGCATTCCATGCCAAACTCGCCGCACTTATAACATTTTATTATCTCTACTATTTTTACGTTGACCTCCGCATGCTGTACACCTTTTACAGCATGTAGTGATATGCGTTACAATTACACTGCACGTGAACCCCAACAAAAAATAAATAATATAAACGTAGTATTCTGGTATCATTTCCATTTTAATATACATTATTAATTAGATAATTAATCAAGAATTTTAAAATCACTCTACACAATAATTTCTTAATTTCAAACATATTAGCCAAAATAATGCAAGCAATCACTAAAATCACTAATTTAAATATATACTTACGTGATCCCAAATTTTTGTTTGCCTCGAAATTGCCCCTTATATAATTGTTAATCAGAACGCTCCCACCGTGCAATAACTCGTCTTATCTGCGCGTTTTATTGTTTGCGGTAAACTTGAATTCAGGACGTTGGCGGTCAACTTGAAGTCCGATTGCCGCTATGCGTTTCGGCAGATGTTACTATGCTTTTTGAATTCCCGATTTTTTCTAACGATCTTCTAGGTTTTCTTAGATTAATATTCACTAGGCTTTAATTTAATCGGTACAGGACTATAGAATTCTTATCTCAGAATTAGGACACGAATATAGACAATCCCGAATATGATTTTATTCTTTTAGGATTTTTTTTTCAAAAATGTTTGGCCTTTCTTTTTACGTTGGGCGCCACTGTTCAGAGGGAATATACCATACACAATCCAACTTTATTATATCCACACAAGACCAAGATCACAAAAATAATATGTATGCAGTATTCACTAAACGACGACCATCATAAAAATATTCGAATGCTTCACTACATAAAAACAAATGTGTCCAGTATTCATGCGACAAAGACCATCATAAAAATATTGGAAATGCATCACTACATAAAAACAAATGTGTGTGTCTGTTGTCTTCCCTCAACTTTCCTTAATCTTTCCTTTAATCACTTCATACGTCTATATACTTCCGTCATATTATTTGTTTTTACTTTATTCTCCACACCCGCCTTTGTGTCGATAAACACAACAAAAAGTCACTCGCACTTTGTGATTTATAAAGCTAGTAAACATGCAATAAACACTATGGGCTAGAATTGATGATGGTAATAATAGACTTAAACGCTTGCCTTAAATATGTTAAGGTCTACTTTGTAGCTTTAGCCAGGATTTCTAAAGGGTCTCAATTTGCTCAATTATGCAACTTCAACTATAAGCGAGCTTATAATTATCTAACTCTATTTCTAGTTAAGTGACACAGTGAATTTGATACAAATGTTATAATTTGCTAGCAAAATAAGATTAAATTTGTTATACTTCAAATTTACTTATAGTTTTTTTAGTCTGCACATTTCTTAGAAAATGTTATCTTTATGAATTAATATATATTATATTGTCAATATGTCGTGTCCGACTAATCTTTAAAAGTGTGTATTAAAGTTTTTTCAAAAGATATAAAAGGTGGCCATTTGGATTTTTTAACACCTATTTAATATTTTTAATAAAACAGGAGAAATTTTAATTCCGTATAATTTTTTTTAAAAAAGTCGAGACGAGACGAGAATTCTCGGCGAGACCGGGATTTTTCTAGACCGGGACGATATTTTCATAATCGCTCCCGAGACGAGACGAGATCGAAACACTAAGCATACTAGATGGTTATATATACTTTTTATCGACCTGAGACAGCCGTAACCTTGTTTTTTGATAGTGCTTACCGCCATCTAGCGGATTTACTTATTTAGTTATGGTGCTACTTATTGTCTTAAACTCTTTTCCACGATAGCTTTAGCATTTCAAACTTTAAACTCTTATCTCAGCTCAGTATTGTGCAATCTTTGCAAGAGATATTTAATTAAAAGTTTCACATTTAAAAATTAGTACTTTTGCAAATCCCAATTTATTTTAAAACTTTACTATTATTGATACTTAACAACATACATTGAAGACTTTTATTTAGTATAACTATTGTAAGTATAATGACTTGACTTGTGTCTCGTTCATGTAAAATATTAAACACTAGGCAAATTTTTTATAATAAAGTATATGCCATTCACACTCTGAAGCTGTTGAATAGCAAGAGGCAGTAGGCCTCTTTTGACTTGTCATATATAGGTATGAGGAGTAATACAAGAGTAATCCTCCTTTTTGGGGCCTAAGATATTCTGGGCAAGACACTAGGTTAATAAATAAAAATTAGTTGAATCTTAGATAAAAATACATATATTGTGAAGATGAATGAAATAAATAAAAATAATAAATATCAAAAAATACCTCTGTCCATTTGATTGGTAACATCCATAATTTGTGGATTATCAGTAGGTATGAAATGGCTTATTTGTGTATGAGGAGTGGCTACACTTTGCTGGTCTAAAAAAATATTACAAAAATTAAACAATACAATACTTTGTGGCTGTTCTTGCCTAACTAAAACTCTAGGCAGTATTCTCGGATAGTTGGTAGAAACACCTATTGACTGGCTTCTTTGTGTATTAGGAGTGGCCACACTTTCTGGTCTAAAAGATTACAAAAAAATTAAGCAATACAATACTTTGTGGCTGTTCTTGCCTAACTAAAACTGTAGGCAGTATTCTCATATAGTTGGTAGAAACACCTATTGACTGGCTTCTTTGTGTATTAGGAGTAGCCACACTTTGCTGGTCTAAAAGATTAAAAAAAAATTAAGCAATACAATCTTTGTGGCTGTTCTTGCCTAACTAAAACTCTAGGCAGTATTCTCGGATAGTTGGTAGAAACACCTATTGACTGGCTTCTTTGTGTATTAGGAGTGACACTTTGCTGGTCTAAAAGATTACAAAAAAATTAAGCAATACAATACTTTGTGGCTGTCCCTGCACAATTAAGGCTCGAAGCTGCAGTTGATTAGATGCAGGGATAGATAGGAGATTATTCTGGCCTAGATAATATAAATTTGAAAATAAATGAAATTGCACTTGTAGGCATGAATTATAGTTGAAAATATTGTACTTTGTGATATGGTAAAATTTTAAAATAAACGGTAAAATGAACGTTATAATGATAGGTTGTTTAATTAAGATATATGACATTATAAATTTTAGTTGCAAAATTGTCTATGAATTTGATAAGTTGTCAGTATTATGAACTGTCGTTATTTTGGACAGAAGCGGTTTTAATATGAGCTTATAGTTATCCTTTGTGTATTAGATTCCCCACCCTGGCCCTAGTTATTACTTCTCCTAATCTATAATATATCATTATACTATCTTTATCTTTACTTAATAAATGATTATCCTTAGATTAGATATGATTGATTTCTAATAAATATAATGATACATGCGTCTCAATTTTTTACTCAATATGTGCTGAAATACCTGATCTTAATTTAAAAAAATATGAAAAACGGCCCTTGCGGAACGCTTAATCCAAATCGCTATGCATGATAGACGGTAAATGCTCAAAGCGATGCTTGGTATGCAACACAATCAGGGGCAATGATGGATATCCTATAAAAACATACGCAGACGATAAATTCATATATTTTAAATGGGTAATTATATTACAAATAACGAAGCGTGTATTCAAATAACTAATAACGGTCACTAATAAAAGTTAAGCAAAAATAAATGCCGTAAAATTTTTTTTACTTTTGCTTGAAAAACTTTAGCCTCCCCCCCTAATCCAAAAACCTGGCTACGCCCATGACCTTAGCCTTATTAGACACACGTTGACCCCTGTCATTTTTCGAAGTTATCTGAGTTTTCTTTTTTTTAAACTCTGTTATTAAAAATTTATCAACTGTGTTGCTATAATATTTTTCCCTCTAATGAACATTGTATATAAAAACATTTTTGTGAAAAAGTATATGAAAATCGGTTAAAAATTTCTAAATTCTTTTGATTTTTTATGGTCGAGATATCCCATGTCTCTCCTATTAAATGTTAATCATATTATTTTTGTTGGTAATGAGAACTGGTAAAATATAGTATTTGCTCAAGTTAATTTCTATTAAACTTTTCTAATATAACAGAGGATACAAAGAGTAAAGGCCAAATCTCATAATCTTTGGATACATTATAATTCAGACAGAAAAAACAATCTTCTCGCTAATTATAATATTTTATAAACATAATTCCCCAAATAGACTACAAATGATACTGAATGTTATTGATAAAATTCAATTAATTGGATTCGCTTAATTCTAGGTGGCTGGGATCAATGATTATTATGAAAAAAGCGAGCCCATAAATTGCATAGCAATTAATAATAAAAATAAATCAGAAATCAAAGGACGTTTTTAAATTTAAGTTAGAATTATAGGAGATATGATTTAAGCCCTTTATGACACAGGTTTATACATACCATAATAGGGCGTGTTCCTAAGTTTTTTATATGTCTCAATTTATGTTTAATTTATTTGGGAGAACGTTTAAAAGATTTATCATTTTAGATCAGACGCGTAGCCAGGATTTTCACGAGGGGGGGGGAAATCTGGCAAAAAAAATTCAAAAATTAAATCAAATTAAATTAGATATATATTTGTTTCTAGGTTTTTATAAGAGTTTTATAGTCTTTGATGTAACTAAATTATAATATTTTAACCCATTTAATTTTTGCAAGCAATTCACTTGCAAAAATGGTAAGAAACAAATTGATGTTTGGGCCCATCACCCCTTACATTGTAAACTTAACAAATTCTGTTTCATTCGCCATCAAAAGATCAACCTTTTGATTCAAACCGCCTTACTAAAAGCCGGCTTCCCTTCTATTCTCGAACCATCAGAACCAACTCTGGAGGGTAGAATGCGCCCCGATGGAACATCCACAATTCCATGGGATGATGGTAAGTTCCTATCTTGGGACTTTACCTGCATCGACGTATTTGCACCCTCTAACAATAACGCTGACCCATTAGCTCTAGCGGAAGCACGCAAAACTCATAAATACCGTGATATAATTCCTTCTAAAATTTTTATCCCTATCGTGGCTTCCTGTTTCGCCACTTTTGGCAAACAAGCGTTAGCCTTCTTTAAATTGATAGGAAAGAGATCTCCCGAAGGAATATACACAGCAAGTTTTCTTTTGCGCCAAAAAATATGAATTTTAATAGCCAAATACAATTATAAGGCATTTTCCGACACCTGGCCTGTGCCCATCGATGAAAAGAAGTCACTTTTATTAATTTATTGATCGTTTTTTATATTTTTCATATATATAGATTTTACCGAATAAAGATTTTTAATAAAAAAACAGCCCCTTATTTACGCCATTGTTTTAGATCAAAATGTCGGGGCGTATGCATCTACTTAGAATAACTAGAACTCGGGCGACTACTCGTATAATTACTACTGCTAGGACTACTCCTTGGATTACCACTAGGACCACCTGCACCGTCCGTCCCATTTATTTTTTCGACACAATTTAAATTTGTCGATTTGTTATCTTTTCGCCTTTGTTATGTGTTACATTCTTTCGTTAAATTCTGTAAAATTTCGTAGAGTTTAATAAAATTGAATGAAGCCGTTTAAAGAAAAAAAACTAAAAGGTTGGATTCAATAAACAGCAACTTAATCTAGGCTTCACATTGCTGTTGCTAGAGTTGGTAAATTGCTCGCATGAGTAATGCTCACTATGTGCTTTGCTCGAGCACGCACACTGAGCTGTTTAATATGCTCGTTAGCACAGAGCAGAGTACTCGCTGTTCGGTGCACTAGGCAGAACAGTAGCATATAAAAATGCTCGAGAGAAGAATCTAAGCAGCAAATTGTTCAAGCATTCAGCAGATTGCCCGAGCAGTAAACTCGAGCAGATAGCAGATATAATTGCTATTTGCTACGATTTAGTAACTTTAAATATTTGCTCATAATATATATCATACTTAAGTTAAGAACTTTGTCCCCCTCCCTTTTTATGTCCCGTTGGTTTGCCCCCCCCCCCTCTTTTTTACCCTAATTGGCGTAGCCAGGTGGGGTGCGGCCGCCCCCCCCCTGAACGACAAAAAAAAAATTTCAATGCAAAAACCCTTAAAAATAAAAAAAACATGTTTAGCCACTCCCTAATTGAACTTTGAAACGTTTTGCCCCCCCCCCTAATCCAAACCCTGGCTACGCCTATGTAAGAAATATTAATCGGATTGAAAATAAATGCTATATAGTTGGTTTAGGCTAAAGTAATTAAGAAACAATTTAACATTTTAGAAATTAAGGCCCACCCAGTTTTGTTTAAAAGTTGATTAGTTATAATTTAAAAATAGGTAATTTGCGACTTAAAATGTTTTATTAAAAATTTGTAATGACATGGTCTATGTGTAGTTTTAATGAGCTGGAGATATATTAGACAAACTTAGATGAAAAAAGTGTGCATTTTTCAGCAATAATGCTAATTGCATCCTAATAAAGTCCATAAACGATATTTTTAAATACTTGCATAACAAACTTATATAATATTTCTGCAACAAAAATGTCTGATATATTGATTTGCCAATAAAATCTACAAAGTTGAGATATGCTTGTGTTTTTAATTAGGAGGGTTTAATAACTTTAATACAACTTTCACGTGTTTTTAAAGGCATATACATTTATAAAAAAATAATTACGACTAATTAAATTTCGCTTGATTTCATTATCTCTATGATATATTTTAAGGGCTAACCACTAAAACAATAAAAATGACAATATGTTTTTTTTTATTTTGACTATTATTCCTGCAATTTCTCAGTGTTTGAAAGGTAACCTTTGTTGACATCATATGACTTAATCCTTTATATCTTGATAATTTTAATTATAGAAAATGTTAACAATATGGGCGGGACCTTCAACATTGTTTATTTATTAAGCCCGATCCGGGCTTCATTTTAATCTAAATCAAAGGCTCAAACCGGAATTCGGATCTAAATAAATATATTATAAATTTTGCTTTTTCTAATATAAAATAGGCGTCTTGCCCGTTTCATCCGAGAAATGGAACTTTTCTTTCTAAGGCATTATCCTTAACAGACCACAAAGTTGACTACAGGTTTCTGAGAAGATTTATTCTGAGCCAAAAATAATTTCCTAAAATATTTGTAACCCAGCCGAAATTCTTCATCCTTTGCCTAAGCATGGTCTTGAACTCTGGGACAGGGCTTTGGGCGTTCCGTGCAAGTTTTTAAATTTTGGCTATTACTTTATATAATGTCTTATAAGAATACACTTTATATAAGATGTTATATGCGTGGGCCTTTAAAATCTCATTCAACAAATTTCAACCCACATCATCTGACACTATGTTGCTGAAGGAATCAGCTTATTGTTCAAAACATTGTGACTTTGGCAAGCATCCAATTAAAAAAGAAATCAATGTAAATTGTTAAGTTTGAATTATGCTATGGTTGTGTTGTTGCTAGAGTCCTGCAGGGCCGTCCAAAGCTCAGAAAGTTTAATCGGGGCTCGGGTCGGGCCTGATGGGTCGGCCCAAACGTGCAAATCCGGCCCGAGGCAACATCTAGCTTAAAGAGTTTACCAAATTTTTAATATACAGCAAACCCTTACTTGTCGTTCGTGAGAGTGCTAATTTTTATGTCATCCCTCGATTTTAATGGCGCTCTTAGACAATTGTATTGCAAAAATAGGAAATCAGCCGACGCTGCCCGAACTCCAAATATTCCACTAACTTTTTACCTAAAATAGGTATTTATTGCTAAGTATCATTTTAAATCCCTAGCCGACAGCAGGCCGCTTTTTCATATATTTATAAGGTAGGTAAATTTTTTGTATAATTTCATATTCTAAAATTAGATTGTTTGTAACCAAATACAGCAACAATTCCCCTGCAGTTAAAGAACCTAATTAAAGTTTGTTTTTTTTTTAAAAAGGAATTAAACCTAACAGCTCTATTTATAACACTAAATTATTATAGATAGCGAAAAAAATATCCATTAATCGGACTCACATTTCTGATAGAGAATTTTAAGCTAAACAATAATTTGTTTTTAGTTTTTCCCCTGGTTGTCCAGATTTGAAGACAAATAATGATATAGGTGCAATAAACCAATGTTTTTTGAGGCTATATTTTCACGCTTTTTCTAATATTAATTATATAATACTATAAACCATTAATTATTCTACAGGGTTTTCATTTTAGTTTTTTTGTTTCAGCTCTATTTTTGAATTCATCCGTGTAAACGCAAATCCCCCCCCCCCTTATATTTTATAACCGTCTTGAAAAATGGAAGTTAAAAATCATAGTACTTATGCGATGTTTACTAACATTTCACTATCTCCTCTCTGTCTCTCCTTCTCACCCACTCTCGTTATTATGTGCTTGGCTTAGAGGTGTGCACGGATCAATTTTTTTTGATCCGATCCGATCCGATCCGAGGGGTTTTTGAAACATTTTATATCCGTCCGATCCGATCCGAGTTTTTTAAATTCTAAATCCGATCCGATCCGATCCGAGTTTTTTAAAATCTAAATCTAATCCGATCCGATCCGAAATTTTTAAATTAAAATTTTACGAACAGAACTTTTTATTGATGATTAAATTCAAAATACATAAAAATAAGGTATAACAATTTTAATAGACCTGAAATAAATATAAAATTTTATTTGACTAATTCCATATTATCATATAAAAATAATAAAGAATCTAAATTTTCTGGTTTAATTCGCGTTCTTCTTTCTTCTAATGCTCTTCCAGCCACCGAGAAATTTCTTTCCAAAGTAGCAGGTATAGCTAAAACTTTATTTGCCAGCTTATAAAGCCTTGGCAGGACTGTATGATATGAAACATACCATTTCAGCAAATCTTTTTTTGAATCATATTTGCAATCTTCATTTATTAACAAAAGGTAAATTGAGATTTCATCGGTAAGGTGAGAGGTGGTATTGGGCATCAAAAATGGTAAAGTAAAAAAAGAATGCAAAGATAATTATGGAAAGGTATACTAAAAATTATTAATTTAATTAATAAGAACTGATTGTTGTTTATTTTAAATTTGAAAATCCGATCCGATCCGACTAAAATAAGATGCTAATCCAATCCGATCCGACTTCCAAAATTAAAATGTTCATCCGATCCGATCCGATCCGAGTTCGGACGGATCGGATGTCGTATCGGATTGATCCGTGCACACCTTTAGTGGCTAGATAAGGGGCGGAAAATAGCTGAAATCATGAAAATGTTTTTAGAGCGTTTGTTGGCTCTCGGGTCAAACTAGCCTATGATCTATCACTTTAATAGTTACGAACCAGCCCGAGGCTAGAATCATCATGAGCTCGTTCGGGCCTCAAAATTGATGTTAAATTAATTTTTTTTTAATTCTGTCATTTATTAAGAATACTGGCACCCTCTCTGATTAAGATAAAACTCCTTATACAAAATATTATTATCATAGAAATTTAATTTTTCATATTTTTATTGTTATTATAGGAGAATAAATAAGCATCTAATCTTGATTCGCTACTTAATTTGTTTGATAAATTCATTTATAATGAAACTGAGTACTGCACTTTTTAAATTTTAATCATGTGTGTTAATTATAAATTTTATAAATTATGAATCAAAGTAAAATATTATGATGATTTAGCCCATGCTATTTATCAAATTTGATTTATTTCAAAGGTTAGGATAAAGAACTATGTAAGTTCTTAATTAAAGTCTTTACAAAAAATTGTTGTATGGATAGAATCTTATTCACGCTGGATGTGCAAATAACAGATATGGAGTTTAACAAGTTGTTATAGGAGAGACTAGTTATAGCACAAAACTTTTTAGACCTAAAATATTTTAAACAAAATTGATTATAAACTTGGCAAAATCGTAGGAAACGTGGAACAAAGTGTAAAATAAAAGACGAAATAAAATTGTGGTATTTTTAAACATGATTAAATGAAGTTATTGTGTATTTATTTAATTTTTAATATAGATAATTCCAACTATTGGATACAAATTTATAATGAAGGAAGTCGATACGGCGTACAAAACATTACTGCTCTCTCTTTGGGATCTTCCGATACTATATATATTTTATCACTTGATTTTGATCATCCAATAACACCCTTTTCCCCTATAATTAAATATACTATTGCTTTTTGCGAAATCAGTGAGACTCTCTACTGCATTAACGTAATCTACTTAGGAATCAATCTAGTACTATTAATTATTATAATATTCAGTATTTATTTTTATACTATTAAATTTATCAATGTTTATAAGTTAAAAATCTATTTTGGTTACAACAAAAAAATCTATTTAATACATTTTCTTAACAACATCTCAGCCAAAAACTATTGCTAATATTGGGAATCAAAAAATTGGTGTTCAACATCGTATTGTGATTTGTGTAGTTTATGCTAATTGGACGACGTGTAACCACCGCATTGTACAAATGAAGAATCGTAAAATTTTCATTACATCTACACATTTAGATAATAACACAGAATATTTTAAACTTAGAAAAAAATTAAAGGGTCTAAACTCGAGATCTGCATGGGCCGAAATATTGAGTTGCGGCCCAGCCCATACCCTCACAGATATATTTTATTCGGCCCCCAGACAGCAGCTTTAACCATGAAAGTGCGCCGCACTAAGCCCTTACTAATAAAAAACAAGCCGACATTTTTTTAAATTTTTTATTGTTAGAATACAAATGTTGTATATATAGTTACTAATCTAGGGGCACAAATTCTTCATTTACATACAAAATTATAATTTAATTCGTCTAAAAAGACTTTCCATTTAATGTTTTATTACACTTTTAACAGGTTTTTTTCTTTTCTAAAATACGACTTGCCTTATTAAAAGTGCCCCAATAATGGCGCTAATGGCTAGAATTTATACAAATTCTATAGCTAATTACAATAAATTTGATAGCAATGGTTAATGTTCTCTCTACCATAGAAACTCATCAGACTTAAAATCCTCAATTTTAAAATTTGGTTAAAATTAAAAAAGTCAAATTTATTTGTCATAAATATCTAATGCCCCTATTTGTCATAAATATCTAATGCCCCTATTCTAATATAAAATCTTATAACTAATCCGGGCGTTGGGCTGGCCCAAGCCAATAATTTAAATTTAATCGGGCCTGATGGGTCGGCCCGACCCTGGGCTCGAGTCAGGCCCGAGGCAAAATCTAGCTAAAAAGGTTTACCAATTTTTAATATACAAACAAACCCGTACTTGGACGTTCGTAGAGTGGTAATTTTTTTATAAAAAATTTAATAGCTGGCAACCCTCACACATTTTTAATAGCATGATTTTACAATTATGATTTGCATTATATTAAATAAAATTAACTTTCAAAATTTATTTTAGTTAAGATTAAAAAGTATAAATAAAATAAAATGCGAAAAATTGGAGCTATTAAAGATTAATGCTTATTGTATTGTTCACAGGACAATGTAGATTAATCTTTAATTTTTTGATCGATTGGAAGTCCCATCTAAATTGATTTTCAAATGCCAGTTCATTCTTATGCATTCTTTTCCTAAAGCTGATCTACCAGAGGGTTTATAAGTTTGGTTTATAAAAACATTTTACTTATTCCTTTTTTTGAGTAAGCTATATTGGGGAGACAAATTTTTAAGTCAGATGAAAGGGCGGGTTGGTATTCTGAATAAATTTCTTTGTAATTTTACAATTCAAAAAAGTCGGGCCGGACTCGGGTCGAACCTAAGTTAAAAAAATTTGGGCTCGGGTTGAGCTCGGGCAACATCAAACAAAAAGTATCGTGTTCGGACCGGGTTTTGGCCGAAATTCCATTGCAGGGCCCTACGCCATCACAGTCCACTTCAGCTCGTCTTTGGTATTAGAGGCGGCTACGAGGAAGCCCGCCATGCTGCCCGGATCACACTCCAACATATTCCTACCGACTTCTGCTAAAATTATATTTTGTCAATGTTTTTAACAACAGCTAATTCCTTTTTTGAGTAGTCCACCTTTACTTGATTTACATTAAATTTAAATACACTTTGTAAAAAAGCATCAAGCGGGATTTTTTGGCTTAAAGGTAAAGAAAATGATATGGATGCTGGCATAAATTAATTATGACAACCTTTGTATGAAGTCTTAATTTAATTATATATGTCAAACCTGACTGTTCTAAAATAGAACACATTAAAAACATCATTGAAATTCTATTTTTGTGTATGAATTTACAAATATATGTATTTCTATCACTCTTGCATCGTACATTCACCGGAATTGGTTTGAGAAGTAATATTATTTTTCATTACAATTTTTATAAACTGAAAGAAATGTATAATTGACTAAATTTATTTGAAAAATAGAGTCGTTGCACCTTGAACCCCAACTAACATTTGCTTGTGTGCCTGAGTGTCCCCCCGGATGGACTTATCATGTAACATTAGGAGAATGTTGGCATTTTAGGGACAAAAAAGGAACTTTCGGTACTGCTGATCTGTATTGCAAATCACTACATTCCGTGTCGTATCCTTATACAGATATAAGACAAATGGTAACATAGCATACCTTATTAACCTACCATATTTTAACCCCTGTAAATTATGGTTAAGCTTGCCTGATGAAATAGGCTATTTTTATTGAATACAATAATATTGAAAAAATTCGTAATAGTATTGCGCCATTATGATCGTACAAAACAATAGATATCTAGGGATTTCTTATTATATACTCAGATATTAGGTAGTTTGCTATACTATTATCGATAATTCAGAAATTTCTGCTTATTATAAATAAATTTCAAATATTTTATCTTTAGAAGATTTGAGTTAAAGGGTCTTAGAATATATCCAACGCATTTTGGGCGAAATCATAAGGCTGATTACATATTTCACTTTTAAAAAGTTACTCGGCCCAGTATATCAAATGAGTTGGTATATGCGGTATATGCTTATTAAAAAATACTTGTGCTTGTAGGATGTAATGAGAGAATCAAATATTGACAATGTATGGGTATGGATTGCAAGAAATATTGATGATAGCAAGTATTATGACGTGTACAAAAGAGAAGTGACCCGATGTTATTCCGGTTTTAACTGTTACCCAATACAGTATAATGCACCTCACATGTAAAGTAACATTTTAAGTCATAAAATTTCGCATTTAAATTATGGGTTAACTATGCAAAAGTTACAAATAAATTAACATATAAATACTCTTGATAAAATTTATAAATATTTTAGAATAATTGTCAATAAAAATTATAAGTTTGGTTACCGATTATACAATTGCAAATCAATTTAAGGAGACCAAAACCATCTTATTTTTCTTGAACTTATATTTTATCATTAGAATGTATTCTAGAAGTCAGTACAAGGTATTAAGTACAACAGCTATAAGTTTTGGAAAGAAGATTTTTTTAAACTTATTATATATTCAATCACTTCCAATGACGGTCACAAGTTTACGTCACAAAGTGGAGAGTTACTAGTAGTCAGGTGAGGAGCCAGGTATAAACCACGGCAAAATGATGAAAGTTTCAAATAATCCTGGTGAACTATGTAAAACTTGCTATTCAGGAAGGCCATCATTATGTGTGAGTTCGCTTTAGCGACAGCTTCATTGGCCACGTGTAAAAAGATCGTCACGCTTGAACCATGAGGGTATGGGCCTGGCCTGAAAATCAAAAAAGGAGAAAACTTTTACGTGTACCCTAGGCATATGACATGGCAAATTAGCATCTACTTTTACAGGCGCAAAGATTATATCTTAACATAATGAACTGGAAAACATATTTTTTAGATTGAATATCCGCTTATAATGTGAATAATATATAAAATTGCGAGATGTTGCGGAAGAGAAAATCGCCAGACAACATCGTCCAATTGTTATGAATTATCAAAGAAATGTGCGCAAGGAAAGTTTATTTAGTATTAGATACGAATTGCAAAAGTAAACGACGAAAATCACCATAAAATTTCCACGCTATTAGTTTAAATGAGACGCTGCAACAATAAAACGGCAGTACAGGTTAGGTCAAACCAAAGGTCCAAGGCTTTGAATAAAAAGTGGTGGGATTAAATGTGCTAAAATGTTTCTTATAAAAGAATTTTTATATTGACTATGATATAAACTAAAAAAGTCGAAGGAATATCAGGTTTAACATGATAGAGAATTTGACAATCTTGTCTATGACAAAGATCCACTTCCTAATATAGAACCAAGCAGGGATCAAACGCTTTCAGGAGCAGGAACTTAGGAAATAAATGAAAAAGCTTCAGAAAAATAAAGCTAATGGATTAAATGGAGTATCGATGAAAGCCTAGGTCGGTCGGAAAAAGAAGTCATGATCATGACAAACTTTTTTGAGGCAGAATACAAATTCCCAATCAATTGAGAGCGAGCACAATCCTTATTTAAAGGCAAATGGGAGCCTCAGAAGTATGGTAAATACAGAGGTATTAATACCGCCCCTTGGCACATCGAAAGAATCTTGAAAACAAGGGTGAGAATGAAGCTGACAAATTGGCAAATAAATTTGTCATCCGCAATTGAACCCATCTTTACACTAAGACTAAGGATAGATAAGTACCGTGAAAGGTAAAAATCTAAAGGCATGTATCGATTCGGGATACTTATGACACGGTACCTCGAGATTTTCTCTTATGGTGCTGATACTAACTTAAGAAGAATATTTTTAATCTATGTGGTGTCTGAGAAAGCATATTGCTGTTAACAACCCATGAGGAATATTTTTGGAACCTCGAGCTTTTGCTTTTGAGCGACACTACATTAGTTTAAACTCTTTTGGGTATAAATAGGATAAAATGTTTTTCTCACTTATTAATAACCTAACTATGACCACATAAAAATCTACTTGGTGTTTGTATATGCAGATAAAAACATACTATGCAAGGAGACAAAGAAAGAAGTATTTGGAAAAGTCGAAAAAATAAATATATATTAGCTGGTAAGTCCTTTAAATCATTAACCAAAAACCTTATACATGAAGATGAACGTCACAGCTCAGTTGTTGGAGGATGACCAAAATAGTATCCAAACGTATATGGGCTACCTTACGTCGGCCCTATGTAGCATCGAGACTGACGTTACGCATGCAAGAGGAGGAAACTATCCGGTTTATTGTTTGACAAGAGGATGCCACTATAAGTTATGCAGATAAGGAGAATAGACCCTAGAGTATACAGAACTCGATTATTTGCATAATAACTAGATAGGGCAAAAATGGGTACGTGATTTATGGTTGATATGATAAAGGAATAACGGCTTAGGCAATATGAACATCTACGTAGGGATTATGATGTAGGTCAAAAAGTATCGCGCCGGGGATGGTAAGAAAAAAACGACCTCGTGTTTTTTTAAAAAGGGCAAGTGGATAATTATTAAATCAGAAAAAATCTCCGGCATGACCCTTACTCGATTATAAAGAAACTTTAAAACAAACTCCACAATTGTCGGACTAAATTCACAATAAAAAACAGCTGGAAAATTTCTTCTTGGTAAACAAGGGAATAATAGTATTAATTATAAGCACTACAAACTAAAAAGTTTAAGGAATGTTATTAAATCTTTTAAAATTTTACGTGCCAAACATCTCACATATATTCTTTTTAATAAATTTCCAGAAATGTAATTGAGAGCGACAATTTGGCAATTTATTTAATTTTGTGATTTGATAATTTATTAAGCAACTCATCAAAATGGTAATAAACTATTTATTTTTATTCATATACTCTTATCTAATAAGATTATCAAAAACAGACTATCAAATAACATTAAAGGTAAAATTTTATTTATAAAAGCTCTATTAACTTTAAGGAAATGGGGTATTGGCGAACCTAGTAATAATCACTTCGAAGATTGCGTTCGTTACGTGGATTACGGTCTTGATTCAACATATTGTGGCAAGACTATGGCCAGACCGTTATGTATGAAAGAACATTGTGGTAAAAACAATAAAAATGCTGAAAATACAACATTTAAAATCCAGAAATAAAAAAATAGACAAAATTGGCAATTCAAAAATACATTATAGGCATTATTAGATCCATGGTAGGACATAAATAGGGATTACGAATATTGTTAAGTATTTGGCTTTGCAAACTGCTTAGAATTGTAATAAGATACTAAATAAACATATAAATTCTATAAACTAAAAATGTAAAAATTTATATTTTTTTATTTATATTTTTTTAAGCCCATTATTACATACAATACACTATTTGATCACGTACAAGTATTTAAGTGGCCTAGCATAGAATTCTAAATGAAAAACGAAAAGTAACAATGTAACTATTAAAACAATATATTTTGCAGTATTCAAATCAAATGTTGAATTGATTTTTTGATATAAAATTTTTATAAATAAAAGTGTGTTGTTTCTTTAATAGCATAAGTTATGAAGCTTTCATTTGTATTAATATGCCTAATTAAACGAACCTTTTTTAAGTTTTATATCAACATTACATTATAATAGCGGTATTGTATAATTTTAAATTTTTGATAACTTATTTATTTTCATTCGATTAATAGCTAATATTTTAAGATAATATATTTTTAGATTTTATAATAAGGTTTAATCAAAGCTATTTTTATTTAAATTATATAAAAGATGCCTTTTGATACAAATTATAAAGGAATGCCACTCGACCACTCATGTTCAATAAACTCGGAATGTTCCAGACACACAGAAGATTCCGTCTGTCTAGCTAACAAATGTGTTTGCCAATATGGCTTTTATAAGTCATCTGCAAATAAATGCTCGAGAAGTACATTCAAACTATAACAATTAATGTTTTTACATATTTAAAATTTAATTACTTTAACATACACAAAACAAGAATTTTATTATAAGCCTAAATCTTAATAAAACATTTAAATTTATAATTTTAGGCATTGTTGATAATAACTTATAAAAGAAAAATTAGCATTAATTTATATATTGATCAGAATATGATAGTTGAAATAAACATTAAAATTTTAACTAATTTGAATGACTCAAAACATAAATGACATAGTATTCATGGGATTTATTCATACATTTAGACAAATAAATTATACACGGTTTGTATTAAATAAACTGTTTATAAAATATCAATAAATTGTTCCATTAGGACTTCGATCATATTAATTCAACAACTTTCAAATATTATATTAAGAGAAAGGACTACACCAGAAATGTGAAACAAAGGGCATTGATTGTCAATCCGGATACTGTATCGAAGGGAAATGTCAATGTCCGCTAAATCTTTACGTTGACCCCACTGGAGAATGTTTGCCACGTATGATTATTATTATGATATCTAAGAAAAAATTGCAATTCAATTTAAAAATTTCTTTCCTTTTAATGTGTGCAAATTTTAAATAATTATTAAGAACCGACCAAAATATAATTGATCAAAACTCTGTGAAAAATTAAATACGTGTTGTCAAAGCACGTTATCGCTTCTCTTTTGTCATCTAATTTTAAATAATTAATTAAATATATTTTATATTAAATATAGGCGACCTTACTAAATGTAGACTATACCATAATTTTGTGTATTGCACGGGTCACCCGAAACCCGACCCGACCCGGAATTGAAAATTTCAAAATTCTCTGGGGTCGGGTCGGGTTGGATTTAAAGTGTCGGGTCAAAGGTTAACTTACATTGCAAAATACACAGGACTAATCTTTTAAATTAATGCTATGAGGTAGATAATATTTTGGATTAATTAAGAAATGTATAATTGAAGATCATTCATTCATTTAATTAGATTCCTTTTGTTTATTTTCAGTGGCGTAGCTAGGGGGGGCCCAGGGGGCTCGGGCCCCCCCAAGAGCAAAAACCGGGCCCCATAGGCCCCCCCAAGGGAAAAATCGTGGGCCCCCGGGCCCCTTCCATCATTATTTTTTTTTATCTTAATTAAGAAACAATATAAAGATTATATTATTGTTTCTGAATAAAAGTTTTAATTAACGAGTTTCAAAGCCCAAATTTGTTTAATAAATGCAATTACAACGGTTAATAGCCTAATATTAACTTTAAATGATATTAGAAATGAGGACCACTATCAAATTCTTTATAATAAGGCAAAAGATTTAGCTGCAATTTTTGATTTATTACCTTCTAAACGTATTAAAAAACCAAAAAATATGACACATTTTACTCTTTTGAATCTACTAATTCATTAATTGATTTCAAAATTGATTTATATTATCCTATCATTGATAGAATAATAGCAGAATTAAACATAAGATTTTCGAAAATTAATTGTAATTTATTTAAGTCCTTAGAGGGTTTAAACCCTTCATCCTTTTGCGATAAATCTCTTTTATCAGAAATAATTAACCATTATGAATTAAAACTGGAAGACGGCGAAATAAATATGGCAACATTTTTTGTAAAACATTATAACTCTTTATCTTCAAATAAAATAAAATGCAATGATATTTTTTCACTTATTAAAATTTTGCCCTCAGTAGTGTTTCCAAATTGTATTATTTTGCTTAAAATAATTTTAACTATCCCAATAACTTCAGCTTCATGCGAAAGATTGTTCTCACTGCTAAAACGGATTAAAATTTATCTTCGTTCCACAATTGGACAAGATAGGTTATCTTCCTTAGCTTTATTGAGCTTAGAACATGACTTTATAAATGTTATTCCCCAGGATGATATTATAAATTCGGTTGCAACATCGAGTAAAAGGCGTAATGAACTACTATTAAAAGACTAATTTTAAATTTAATTAAAAATTATCTGGGCTTTTAAACTTTTAACACTTTCAAAATATATTAAAATATTATTAAATTTACGAAAATTCTATCCTGGATTCAATTTAATTGTTTATCTCACATGCTTATTGTTTAACATATCTTGCATATTTTTATGTACCACATGCACATATAAAGCCAATAGTTTTCCAAAAAATTGTTTGTACACCATTTTTTCCCCTTTTTTAGTGATATCCCATCATAAGTTTGATAAATTAATATTAATAACAAATTCCTGAATTTTATAGACAATTGTTAAAGCATCCAAACTTTCAAGGGATAAAAATCCCCAAAAAATTTCTTTTGGTGTGCCATTGAATTCAACAAAATGTACACAAACGCTAAGTTGTTCTGTGCATCTCACATTTCTAATTTCATCTAAAATTGTCAAATAAAATTTTGATTCATTTAATTTTGACAGAATATTTTTAAAGTTCATTTAGCCGTTAAATTTATTAGTTCTTTTTAATTTTTAGGTGGTGTAGGGGGGGGGGGGGGTTGTGCAAATATATCTATAATATCAAGGGGCAATAACTTCTAAAAACTAATCTTAATTTCATAATTAATTTTTTATATCTTATGTTATAATTGCGCCTTTTGAGGATCTAACCTAAAAAAGGCTTTTAAATGTTCTCATTGTTTTCCTGATATAAATGCTGCCTGAAAATGCTGCCAATATTGCATATGTAAAATTAAAATTTGTTATATATATGGCCAAGATTCTTTGGGTTGTGGCAATAATTTTTATAAAAACTTTGTTATATAGTTTTTTAACTATTTGCATTATTTTTTAAAATGTCAACGATTTCTTGTCAATATCCCCGTTGCACTTTTGCCCTTACAAACTTATTATACCATGTGAAATTTTCTACATTGTTTTAACTACATCACTTTGTTTTATTTATGAATAAATTTTATTAATTTTATGCCCTATAAACATGAGGGGACATATTAGTGTGATATAAATAGAAAAAATACACAAAGTAGTAGCGGAATTTTAAGTTTGTCCAACGTTTATGAAAGAAAATTTTTTAATTGCATTTGACCCATGGTCGTATTTAGGTTTTGGATTGGGGGGGGCAAAACATATCTTTTATTCTTAAAGGTGTGGGTAGGAAAATTTTTCTGTCCCCCCCCCCCCTATTTGACCAGCTCAGCCCCCCCAAGGCAAAAAGGCTAGCTACGCCACTGTTTATTTTGATCGAATTGTTTTAATTTTGACGCAAATTTAAATTTCACTCGTGAAAGGTAAAATATATAAGTAAAATAACATTTCTAAATTGTATTTAAATAGTCTGAAGTGGTAGTTCGTTATTAATTCAAACTACATAAATATATGTACATAAACCAAAATAAAAAAGTTAAAATTTATTAAATGGTTCATTTGCGAAACTATTTATTTCATATTAATTGTGACCCGAGACTGTAGATATTATCATATTTATACAACACTATAAGAATTCCTTCAAATAAATTTAGTAGTCAATATCTGGGTTATCAATTGGTTTCACAAATCGCACTTTAATTTGTCGATTATATTTTACACACCTCTTTTCTTACTCTCGCGTTGGATACTAAATTTTGAAACGCTTTCGCGAGGGATTCGGTTAAAAATCTAAACGCTTTCGGGTCGGGCCGGGTCGGCCAGAAATTTTAAATTATTTTTGTGTCGGGGACGGTTCGGGTTTAAAATTTGAAATTATTTAGGGTGGGGTCGGGGAAAAAAGGGCCTTTGCAATTTTGTATAGGTCATTAATTTAATAACAACAATTTTACGAATGTTTTATCCTTATAAATTGCACTCGTATTCAAAGTTATCTTTGGTAAGACTAAGATCTACACATATGCGACGTTTCGTAAAAAAAACAAGGCAAATACTTGAAAACGCGAATCACATAAAGGATGGAAATTAGTTGGTGGTACGTTCATAGTCCTACATAGACCCAACGCTATAAAGATGTTCTGCCCCCCCCCCCCCCATTATTTAATATATTAGTAATTCTTGTATTTTGATTAGTAAAAAGAGTTTAAAAAATATAACCAGTTAACTATCAAATAGTGTAAAATTTAAAAAAGCATAAAGTAAAAGATCTTTTGTAACTATTTTTTAAAGAATTTAAGCGTTATATCTAAATTAGTGAATTTTGATTTTACCTTCTTAAGGTTTCCAATTAATTACAGTGCTTCTTTTATGTCGTATTTTGATAATAATAGATCTTCATCACCTTTAAGTATATTAATAATAGAATAATAATAGATCTTCATCACCTTTAAGTATATTAATAATAGTTTGTTATTTAACTTGAATAGTTAGTTTCTTAATAGATATATTAATTTATATTTACATGTGTGGAAAGTACGGTATGTAACAGGAGCTTTCTAGATATGAATAAATATATTAATTTATGCTCAAAAATCCTTAGACCCAAAAATCTTGGCCAAGGGCAATCCGGATTCTTCCCCTTCCTATTTAATCCCAATTTAAGTCATGTTTATAAAACTTAGTTTTTAGATGATGGATTTGATCTTTTAACTTAATTAAAGCTAATTCCATTACATGTTAATAATATAGAGGCTCAGTCATTTGACCCATGTAAAATGAATGAGCAATGTCAAACTGGCCAATGTTGGCAAGGAGTGTGTGGATGTGGTCCTACAATGTTTATTCAAGATTTTGGTTGTCGTGGTAATTTTTTAATGTTATGATTTTAAAAAAATGTATTCACATACATTTAATAAATGTTAATTGTAAAAAATTTTGTATAAGATTTTGTATAGCAAATTATTTTTTTTATCGAGGAAGTTATTTTAATATTTATTAGCTGTTGACTTAACGGAAGCTTGTGAGACAACATCTACTTGTAAAACAGGACAGTGTATCAATTTTATCTGTCAGTGCCCCCCAGGACTTACCAGAATCGAGGGTGGATGTCTTAAAAGTATTAAAATAGTTTATTAGAAACCGCTAATGAGACTTGAAATAAAATTTATATTCAATTAATGCTAAATTAAGGGCTGAGGCAGGGTTTACATTGCAAAAGTCATGATCAGTGTCAAAGTGAGATTTGCATCAATGATTTTTGTAGGTGCCGAGATAAAGAATACTATGAACAAGGACTTTGCCACAAAAGTATGTATATTTGCCACTTGAAAATTATTTGTATATATTTTAAATTTATGAAATTACCTATAAAAGCTGTATTGATTAACTAATAGTCACTCAAAAAGTATTGACAGCAATTTTAAACCGTAACTATTACAACATATTAATTATGTGTTTAGAAAAAATTCATGATAAATTATGCTCAACTAATCATCAGTGCTTCAGCAATAATTGTGTTCACGGAGTGTGTCAATGCACATCAAAATTCCATGCCAGGAAGGGCATCTGTTGGAGAAGTAATATTTAAAAGCGCCTTTATATCGCATTTTATATATTGATATAGAAAGCCCGTTGCGACCTCATTATTATACATTTTAAACAAAATCCCAAAATGTGAAACAATTTACATGAACTAGGACTAAGCAAACTACTTTTCAAAATAAGTAGCTATAAGCTATATCGCGCTACTTTTTCAGTGTAACGACAAAGTAGCATGCCACATTCAAACTAATTTATCATATGTACATTAAAATATAGCATTCAATAACTAACAATTTAACCAAACAATGTGCTATTGCAAAAAAAAAACGTCAAAATTTTTCTGACTTAAAATTTATATTGAGCCCTATTGAAAATGTCTTGTCTCAAGTAAGACAGATGCGAAAATCCTTGCCCAATGCAATCGGCGTTTTCTAAAATTAATTGAGGACCTCAGTTCTTCATCTTTATTTTGAGGAGATTTGCTTAGTTATGCCGACACAGATAGAAAATAAAAGCTAACTGAAAAATTAGTGGGCGAATTACCCCCTGGGCGCTGTTGAACGCTTCTCTATTGTTTCAAAAGAGTTGTATGACAGACTATGCTCATTATTAAATGACAATTTTGAATGTCAAGATTGGCTTAAATCACACTAATTATAATTTTTTCACGTAGCTTTAAAATATACATATACTACTAATGTGATTAAGTAGTAAATTGAATTTTTAAAATAAAGTATAGGTTTTTTAGTTTAGCAAATTTGTTTTAGTTTTTAAAATGTAGCGATGGTAGCGCTAATTTTATAGAAATGTAGCGGTTAGCACGCTAGTGTTTTTGACAAGTAGCAATATAAGCAGCGCGCTACTTTAAAAGTCGCGTGAACAGCTCTGGTTTTTAATAAAAACTAAACTTGCAATGATTTTTAGTATTAAGAGTCTTCTATATTGCCAAAATTAAATAGATAATAATTAATATGATTATTTATCATTATTAAGGGCGGCCCTGGGGAACAAAGTGTATTTACGATGATGACTGCTTAAGCGGTAGATGTCATAATGAAGCGTGTGAATGCAATGAATATTTTAAAGCAGAAGATAACTACTGCGTTCCAAGTATAATATTAACTCTAATATGTACTACTTGATAAAATACTATATTTGATTGCAATTATAGAACTAATTATAAATGTTTAAAGCAATTAAATGTTAATTTAAAAGTATTTATATACTACCATATTATAGCATATATTTAATTTATTCGACTTGAAAATCAGCCCTATTCGTATTCCAATATTTTTGGCACTATTCATTACTATTCAGAATTATATCATATTTCTGAACTTATATATAGATAGCCCCCTACAAGCAAATTTAGAGTAATCAAATATAAAGTAATGCGCATTTTCCATTGTACTTATTTCTTTTTGTTTAAATTATTATGGAAGATTAAGTAAAGTAATAAGTCAGTTACTTATAAATTTGAATAGAATCCAAAACACGAGGTATTATAAACGTTTAAAGGCACTTTGTTAAAAAAATTAATAATGGCCATAAAATAAATTTTATACCCTTTATAACTTTAGACGTTGATGTACCTTAATAATTTACTAAATGTAAAGATCAGAAGCCTGACAAAAATGGCATAATTTTTGTAACAAAATTTATGCATACGATATAAAAGTAATTTCTCTAAGCCTGAGTCATATTCACCTCTTTAAGCCGTAGACTTTTGGATTTAAAATCCTAGAGATGGGCGGGCCATCTTAATATAAAAATATTCAAAAAATTAAGTTGTATTTATTTTAGTTTAAACAATTAGTCGTTTTATCTTCACAATTGAATTTTCTGCTCTTGATAACATTTACTTACCTATATTTTATTGCCTTGATAGATTCTCGTGCCCCTACTAAATTTGGTCAGTGTGGGTAATCATATGAAATTTTCTAGAGTTATGTCAACTTTTTATATCGATGATTTTAATAAAGACAAAGCTATAACCCTTCTAAATTTAATGATGTTTTTACAAAAAAAATGCATTGCTCAAAAAATTTAGCGGCTTAAAATTATTTCCCCTTATATAATTTTTTAAATAGTGCCAACTTTATCTGAAAAATAAATTGATATTTTAATTGCTTTTTTGGGAAGATAACAATTTGTGTGATAACCTAAAATTTTGTCTCTAAATCTATCAAGGAAAAAAACTTAGGTAAGTGTTGTGTTGAGTTTATGGATTAAGACTTATATAAAGCGCAAATATATGAAAAATTCTAAACACCTTCTAATTTTATATTATATTGAGGTTAGCTCTTGATTAATAATTAACTTTAATAACAATCGAGTTGGGATAAGTCAAAATGAGGTTTTAACATCTTGACATAATGAGAATATCCATGGGCGTACGCAGGTTTTAAATTAGGGGGGGGGGGGGAGATTGAAATTTTGCTGAGAGCAAAAAAAAAAAAGGTTTCCACGTCCAAAAAATTTTCCTCTAAAAATTTCCTGAGAGCAAAAAAAGAAAAAAGGTCCCGACGTCCAAAAAATTTCCTAAGAGCAAAAAAAAAGCAACTGCCCTAAATTACGCAGTGTGGGCAGCCAGACCCCCTGCCCCCTGGCAAATTAGGGGGTGGCAGGGAATCCGGCTGCCCCCCTCCGGCTAATTAGGGGGGGGGGCAAAACAAATTTTCTTTATAATTTGTTAGGGTTTTTGTATTGAAATTTTTTTTTTTGAAATTAGGGGGGGGGCAGCCGTCCCCCCCCCCCTGCGTACGCCCATGAGAATATTATAACTGCCACTTTATCCAAACACTGTGATGGGATTGAATTAAAAAAAGAAGTAAGACTGCGAAATGAGTGTTTAAATGAAATTGATTTGATGATATAGCAGTCACAAGAAAAGTCACATCAAGGTATAGCCCTACAAAATGGATTATTTTCGGCCCAAGGCCGAAGGCACAAAATTTGTCCAAGCCCGAAATGCCTTTTTTTAATTATGACCCGATCCAAGCTCGGCCCGTTCTTTTTTTTAGATCGAGCATATTGTAAATCTGTAAATTTTTTAATGGCTGTTTTCGTAATTTGAAACCAGGTTATGCTTGAAATATGGAATCCAATTTCTCTTGTTACATATTACTTAACTAATAGTTTTGACGTATTAATTTCTTTATAAAAAACAAAAAATAAGTTTTTTGTTTTTTTTTGTTTTAAACTGTGCATAAATACTAGATATGAAGTTGCAATGTTAAAAAAATTTTTTATACTTTATATTGAGTTGTTGAAATCATGTTTACAAATGGTTAGCTGGTCTAGGTTAAAGTCGGGGGGGGGGGCTCAAGCCTCTGATAGGCTGCCCCATTAGGTCCGACCCGAGACCAAGGCAAGAGTATTTTATTAAATTTTGCCCGAGCCTTATCCGAAACTCTCTTAGGGGACGGGCTAAGACCTGGTGGGGCTTAGCGCCCGTGCAGGGCGCTGCATCATGGCTTGGATTTTTTGATCAAGATACAAATTAAAATATAACAGAAACTATAGGCAATTTTGTCAATTCTTTTGACAAGAACTTTAATCTATTTCATGATTTGTCTTATTTAAAATATATTTTTATTAAACAATATGTTTTTATTTCCTCTATTGCACCAACATAAAGGCTTACTAACATAAGGGTAGCCAGGCAGAGGGGGGCAGGGAGGGGCGGCCGTTCTCACCCCCCCCCCCTTCCCCCCTAAATGTCTTTTTAAAATAGCCTCCGCTCATAATTTAAGTTAACTTTAATACACTTATAAGCAAATTTACACTAAATATTATTTTGAAATTCGAGATTATTAGTTACGTTTGTACAATCACCCATTCATGTCCTACCACCAAATTTGAATTCTTATAGACATTAAACTTTATTTATAAATCATATAAGCTATGTTTTTAGACACATATCGTTTAATTTAAAAGTTAAATTTTTATGAGGAGTAGACGCAAATGGTTCTATTTAATGAGTGTTCACAGAAATTAGGGAAAATAGACTTTATAAAGCCTATCACCAAATATTCTGGGATGTTTTATTTTTATTTCATTTTTATAATTCAAATCGGGCCTAAATAAAATATTAAGAGTTTGGCCCGGGTGCAATTAAACAAAATAAAACATGGGGCCTGGCTTGGAATTTTAATGATTAAAGAAATCTAACAATATCCCAACAAAAATAATTTTTTAAAGGTTTTTAATTAATATTTAACGCATAAAATAAAATTATAAATAAACTAATAAAATATTACATATTTATTTGGAATCGAACAAGCGTTGGCAATATCATTAAACTAAGATGTAATTTTTGTCAGTTTTTCTATTCGATCAGGGTTGACTTTTCCATGCTTTTGAATTGGAAGGATAGGAACCATGATATTTTACGTTAAATATCTAATGAATTAGACCGTAAAAATTTTAAACATCTAGAAGCGAGACTTTCAAATTTCTCAATTTTAACGATATAAACCATTAATGTTCGAATTTATAAGAATATAAAACCACTAAATGCAAAATCGGATTTCAAAGTGCTTCTACCCATCACTGGCAATCCTACAAACCTTTAAAAAGATGATTAAAAAAGCCTAAAGATTTTGGTAATCTTATTGTCTTTAAAATAAGTGTCGAGCCTTCAAGTACACCTTTTATTCACTAATAACATCTATGAATGTTTAAAGCATTAGGACGGCACTCCATCTTGGTTAAAATCACTAATGAATAGACTGGCTTATTTTTACCAATCTTATCCATATAGAAATCCGTTTGATCATTTTAGCTATTATACGTAGGTTTGTTTATGATCTGTTTAACACAAAATTAGTAGTTGATCCAAAATAGTGCTACGAACAAATGTTTAACGTAATTATTGATTTTTATCTAAAATTATTATTATTATAATAGTGTATATTTTTTTAACACAATTAAAGACTACTTGCTACTCAATTATGTCGGGACGGGCCTATTTTATGAATAAAGATCCGGTCCGGCCCGGATTTTAAAGCCTATAATATTGAAGGCCCGGGCTGGACCTCTAGCCACCCCTGCAGGTCTTTAGTTGAGGCCTCAGCTTAATCGGAGAGTAAAAAACATTTTAAAATATTTTTTGCACTCACTTTTTTGCCCACCCCCCCCCCCCCCCAATTTAATCCGGCTAGGCCCATGCTTATTCAATTACTTTTTGATGACAAAGTAACTTGATTTGATAAATTGCATTTGTTTTATATAAATAGCAGCAACTATTTATTTAATTTTATGAATGCTTAAATTTATAATAATAAATTTTCGAAAATTTTTTGTTGAAAAAACTTTTGAAAAAACTTGAACTCAATTTAAAAAAAGAGAATTTGGAAATTAACTTTATTTTTGAGGTTTTTACAAACTGGATGTAATTCCTTTTTGAGAAACTTTATCAGCTCTTCAATTACTATGACAAGGTCCAATATTAATTTAAACAATTTAAGAAGTTGTTAAAAGGGTCGCATTAGTAAAATTATATAATAATTACTTTGCTTCTTATAAATCTAAAATGCTTTAGATTATTAATTGTTTTTTATAAGCACAGAAGCAAGACAAATGAGACCGTGTATTAAAAATGAAGATTGCCTGGGCGGTTACTGCAAACACGGAACGTGCTATTGCTCTTATGGATTTAAATTGGTCCTAGAATATTGTGTACCTGGTATATAATCTTGATTGTCTTATTTTAAATCCAAATTTATGGATTCTATAATATCAATTGTGTTAATTAGGTTTGAAACAAGATTAAGTCTTCTTTATAAATCAATAGTTATTTTGCACCAAAGATTATATTTTATATATTTTATATTTGTAATAAAATTTTATATTCATTTTAAAATGTTTAGAAAATTTATATGGTCTACCATGTGATGATGAAGTGGACTGCCCCTATATGGAATGTCGGAATAAAACCTGCTCTTGTTATTCCAATTACCATTACGATGATAGTCATCAAGTGTGCTGGCCAAATTCTTTTAATATTGTGCCAAAACATTACTTGTTTATTAAGAACATTAACTAAGAACGAATATTCTGGTTCTTTGTCAAGCTCTCTCTTTCTCTAATAAAAGAAAAAAATTGTGAAATTATCGATGCAGCGCAAATTTTTTATTTTTGCCATAAAGCCCTATGTTTTAATTATTTGATAGTTTTATGCATTTAAAAGCTACAAAATTATAATTGAGATGCAGGCTAAAAATATAATTAAATAATTTTGTTAAATTTAATATTGATTTCCTAAAACTTAAGTATTGTTTATAATTTATAACATAATAAATTATATTATTTGATTAATAGCTCACCAAATAAACTTGTGAATATAAAAATTAAGTTATAAGCAATTTTTTATGTTTTGAACTAATTAACTTAATTGGTGTTTAGTTATCAAGGATTCTAGACGCTCAATAAACTTAACAGCGATGACGCCAAATATAAAATCTTTTTCTAATATTTGTTAATTGGCCTGTTACCAAATTTTTACCTATTTATAAAAATATCCCAGTTAAAACGAAATATTAATAATAACATTACCATCAGGGCCCCAAGTTTAGTAATTAAAAAGTGGTTGGTCCGTAAAATTGACAATAAATATCCAGCAAAGATCTAATATCAGAAAGGTAAGGTCTTTTCCTTATCTTTCGTTGTTCCATATTATAAATATATTAGGGGAACGCCTCACTAAAACAAAGGCAGTAAGGAGATTAGTTGTTGACAGGATTAGCATGTTGTGATATAGGCACTGAATAGAAAAGCTAATTGACACAAATACTAAAAAAATAAAGATACACATCACCCCTTTCAAGTCAACTGAGAAACGTCCAACTGAACAAAAACCTCCTAATCTCATCTAATCTCACCAAACTATATCACTTCATCGTTTAAATTGACTTAAAAAGCTAACATATTATACACAATCTAATATACTATTCTATTAAATTCTTATATCTTAGATTATTTTATATTGGAGTATAAATGGATAATATTGTATTTTCTTTGTAAGGTATATATTAATCTAAGATATAAGAATTTAATAGAATAGTATATTAGATTGTAAATTGTAAATATGTTAGCTTTTAAAGTCAATTTAAACGATGAAGATAGTTTGGTGAGATTAGATGAGATTAGGAGGTTTTTGTTCAGTTGGACGTTTCTCAGTTGACTCGGATTCCACACCACCTGCTGACAAACCACATTAAAAAGCAAATGAGATACGAAATGTTCAAAAGCCTTCACTTAATCAAATTGGGGCAAAACATAAATAAAGAATATAAATGTAGAACTATGATAATATAGCTAATCAACTATTATTCGAAAAAGAAAGGGTGTAGAGATGGTGGTAAAAATTTATAGGTACAGAGGATCATCAGATATAGGGGCATGGGTGTTAGAGGGTAAAATAATGATTTAGAGAGGGACTTATTAATCATTTTATGAAATTTTAGCCATAATTTTAATAAATTGGAACAAATTTTTGTATATAGAGGGGGGCAGCTTCCGCCCTCTGCCCCCCCCCCCCCAGTTGGCTAAGCTCATGTATAGGGGCAAACGGTAACGAAATCGTTGCGATGTCATATTTAAAATGGGCATAGAAGAGATGGCTTAAAATGAATGAAAAGGGGGCAACAGGCCAATGAAATATGTGATATACATAAAATGTAGTGATGAGGGGGGAGGTCTTTGAAGCGATAAACCATGAGTGCCTTGAACCCGAGGATGGAAAAAATGAGGTAATGAAGTTGCAAACACAAAAATACCTTTGCTGATATTGAGCCATTGCAAGATGAAGGAGCCACGTTTACCTCATAAGATAATTTCCTAAAAGCGAGTCGGTGATCAATAGAGAGTGATCACGATATCTCTTTTATTAATAATCATAGGGAGTCCACAGGTGCGTAAAAACTACATAGGTACTGCCACTCCTTAAACACAGGGAAAGGATCATGTTAAAGATGCTAACGAAGATCGACATATATAGGCTAATCATACAATAGATACAATATTAGCACACATTTACAATAGATAAAATTTTTGGACTACAACAGATAAAGGAAATATGGGGAAAAGAAATCAGCTTATGGTTTATAACTAACTCGTCTAATAGGGTGTAGAAGAGAATGATTTTTTGATTTAAGATTCTTTTTATGTATTTTACATAAGATCTTTACACTATGGATCCACAAAAACATCGTTTGGCGTAATAACAATGATATTGTACTTTGCAAGAAGACGAAGAAAGGGATATTTAAAGAAGCGTAGATTGCTTAGTATATACTACAAATGTGAAATAAAAAAGATACATGCAACTAAAGTTTAAAGATTTATGATAGGTATTATAGCATATAATTATTATGTATAAAAAACCAGTCTCGATAAAAGGCTTGTAAGTGGCAATATGGCCTAACGTTTAAAAACCCTAAAGTAGTTTAATAATATTTACGTTTTTAATTAGTAGATTGCTTCTAAAATTAAAAACAATGTGTATTTTATACTTTATTATTGTTTATATTAAATAAAAATTATGCTTAGTAATACAATTTGTCTTCTTTATTTATTTGTTCGTATTTATGGAAAGGCAGTGGCGATTGACAAGAAAGATTTAAAAAAACCGATATGGCAAAACTAAATATTAAGACTCATGTTAGTGTGCGCCTATGGAAATAATTAATTACCACAATTAAAGTGTTCATTTTGATATGAAATGATTTTTGGAAATTTAATGGATATAGTCACGATCTAATATTGCCTAAGGTTTAAACCAGGACAAAATTGGTTCTCAAAAAAAACCAGGTAAATTGCCAGAAATAATTTTGAGCTACAGCCTTTTGCAAAATACTATATTTGGCGACAACATATAGTTTGCATAATAATTCGTCGTTGTCGATTACAATAAATTTTTCTGGCGAATATTTTGTTGAGCTGAAGGCATATTCCAAGGATACGAAATGTAAATAATAATAAAGTAAAAAGTTTATGCTTCTTCTTTTTCCCCTCGCCGTCTTAATATTAAACGGCGTACGTTCAGGTGTGTATGTGGGCGTCGTTGCTCCCGGTGGCAAAGTTTGCATTAATGTACTCAGAGTTAAATATAAATTTAATTAAAAGCGACTTTTGGTGTTTAATAAATAAGATTTGTAAGCCACTTTTATTGTATTTTTTGTCAAGTGTAGAGGGAAGAAGGAGAAATAAGGACTTATACCAGTAAAACGTAAGGTGCGCCCCTTCCACTAATGAAATGCAAATTAATTATGGGCAGTCAGTCGAACAACTGGCTAAAATAAGGCTTCCTCTCTGCCCCCTTTTCGATTGTGATGGTGTGGTTTAAAAACCAGAAACTTGCAAATTCATCAATAATGCATGGCTGCTCACCCTGCCCCCTCTCCCCTCCTCCTGCCCCTTCTGCTTCACCATTTTATATCCCGAACAAACGAAACCCATTTTGTATGGGGGTGGGCCACACAATTTATTCGTTCATATTTCGGTAGTTATGGTGGTGCGGTAGCGGCTATTTAATGAATTTGAACAACGATGCTGTGCTCGCCTCGGAGTAGTGGTGAGAGGGAGCAAGAGATATTGCCATTTTAATTTTCGCCTTCCCCTCCCCTCCCCCCTCCCTTTTACATTTTACCATATATATTAGTAAATGGAGAGTGGGAAGGAGGCTATCAATAATATCTAAACTTCAGTAGTGAAATAGCGTATACATAATTGGTCCTTAAAAAATACAAGACATTTTATGACGATGGTACGTACATAGGTCACGAATTGTTAGAAGTCTACCCAAGCTGTCTCACCGGGATGATGCTGGAGGACTTGGAACTTTCGTACTCCATAGCTATGAGTCTAGGGGTGTTCGAAGCCGCCGAAATTGCAGCATACTCGTAGACGAAAAGCCAGGCAACCCTAACACTGTCTGGCAAACAAATTAATTCAAAGGCTCTTAAGAGGGCAAAGATCCCATCCATCTTGTACTGACCCCTCCTTAAAGGGACGTATGCGTCCTGATGGGTCTTCTTTAGTCCCATGGAGCAATGGATTCACCTTAAATGATACTTCACATATATTGACCTATTTAACCCATCTAACAACAACAATGATTCCTAAGTTGTTGCAGAGGGGCGGAAAACAAATAAATACAAAGCCCTATTATCCTCAAACATTTTTATTCCATTGATCGCTTCGTGTTCAGACACCTTTGACAAACAGGCCTTAGCTTTTATAAGAGGTAGGAAGACGTTCTCCCCCGTTTAAGCATTCGGTATCCTTTTTAATGAAACAAAGACTTGATATTCTTATACCAAATACAATTTAAAATCGTTCGCGGATTCTTGCCTAATTTTGAAAGATTTTCTCGGTGATGCTATATCAGAATAGTTAATATTTTATTTGACGCATTTTGTCTTTTATATTTCATGTATTTATATTATATTACTGTCAACGGATTTTAAACAAATAAACTTCAAAAAAATAATGATATACATTCAAGTCAGTGTTCCTTAAAGAAAATGTAAAGTAAAACTCCCTATTTAAAATATAATAATTTGTATCATTTAGATTTAGTATATCTTTCGAAAGTGTAATTCTATTGACTAAATGCAACTGCAATTTTGCTCATTGATAGCTATCATACATTACGCATTCTCAGGCATTAATTTAAGAAGTAATTATTATGGCCAGGGGATTATATTACTCATAACATCTTGATTTGCATTTTGTTATTTATCATTTTTTTAATAGAGGGTTTGTACCTTGAGCCAGACAGGACATTTAGCTGCGTGCTTATATGTCCTCCAGGATGGATCTATTTAAAGGAATTGGGAGAATGTTGGCATCTAAAAGAGCAAAAAATGACTTTTACGCATGCCGATAATTATTGCCGTACATTGGAATCCTTATCTTATCCTTATATAGATAAATCACAAATGGTAATCTATACTTTAATTTATTTTATCAGTTATAAAAGTTGTGCAAATATAAATTAAATTGACATAGTTATTTACGGACTAAGAGACACAATCAAGTGACACAACATCCTTGTGTCTTTTTTAACAAAAACAATAAAAATGGTTTGTATATTTTAAAAAAGGATGCAATGAAGAAACTTAACATTGACAACGTCTGGGTTTATATATATAGAAACACCGATGATAAACTCTATTTTGACGCTTATAAAAGAATCGTGACGCGTTGTAATGAAGGATATCATTGTTCCCCTATTCAATGGAACGAACCTCATATGTAATTTAAATTAGCATATGAAAAAATTTTAAACCTGCATTTTATTTTTTATTTCGTAACTTATTTGCAAACATAATCTCAAAATTGAACATTCATATGTCAAAAGTTGCTTATAGTTTGAGACCAATTTTAGGTCAGATAGGAGACGGAGTCATGTTTTATTATGAATTTACGGTTTGCTGATATGTTAATTACAAATTATATTAATTTATAAAATCCGACAAATGTATAGATCAGTCGGTAATATTTTTTTTAAGATTTTGATTAGGCTCAAAACATTTTCAGCAATTGACTGCTTTATTTGATATCATTGATTTCAAAAAGACTTATTCGTTTTAGTTTAATTTTTTTTAAAAACAAATGTTTTATCGATGTAAATTAGTAATAATATCATTGTGAAATGACGTATTATATTTAATTTAAAAGGATTTGGGGTCCGGGCCAGCCTAGGCAAAAGCATTGGGAAGATTGCGTCCGGTACGTGAATTTAGCTCTGGATGTTGCATACTGTGGCGTAACTGCTGCTAGACCATTATGTATGAAAGAACATTGTGGTAAAAGGCAAAATAAATTATGTGAGATAAAAAGTCGTATTAAATTTAAGATAAAAAAAAGCATTCCAACCCTTTCTACTTTTAAAATCACTAGACTCAGGAAAAAACCGACATCATATCCAAAGACTTCATGTTTTCAAAAACATATATCACTAGATGAATCCGGCAAACGTTGTTTTGCCATTTACCCAGGAGTATTAGCAGAATATATATCATCTTAATATAAATATAAATAAATCTCACTAGATTAAGAATATATTAAATATAATTGGTAAGTGTTTATTATGTAAAGATTTTTAAACAAATAGTTAAAGAAGAAGGTCCAAGGCCCAGGCCCACTCAAGAGAGAAAACCTGGCCCCATGCCCCCCCCTTCAAGGGAAAAATCTTTGGCCCCCTGGCCCTTCAAGCAATTTTTTTTAATTTTTTGTAATTAAGAAACAATATTATAATTATAATTATTTGTTTCTGAAATTCTGAACTTAATAATGTCCGAAGAACTGAGATATATCAACATTTATTGGCACTTTGTTAAAATTATTTTAATTTTTCTCCTTATTTAACGCGCAAAAAATGACAAAATTAGATTTTTTAATTTATTTAGCCACACAGGAGAAGACACGACCGTCCTATAATAATAATAATTGACGTGAAAAGTAAGCAAAAAAATGACTTTGATACTCAATGTTTCATATCGTAAAAACAGCACATGCCTACATTTATCACACTACCTACACGATAGATAGGCAGTACGTGATGAGGTTACGTTGATTAACATTCGATTAAACGTCAAAACGTATAAAACAAAATGTCTCGAAAACTACTGGACCGATTTGGCTCGCAAAATCTTAAAACACGCTCCGGAGTGTGGGGAATAAACTGTGAAATTTTGAGCCAAATCAGTCCGGTAGTTTTCCAAAATTGGTGCCGGCTTACATATATATACACATACACACATATATACATAGTTTCATTTTTATATATAAGATATGAAAACCTGGCCAATATTAATTTGATTAAAGAAACCCATCTGAATTCCTAAAGTTTAAATACTTTTAGCGTTGAGTTAAAATTGTTGATTGCTATTAAGTACAAATGTGTCTTGCAATAAATAACAACTCGAGACTAAATCCTAATTTAACGGTAGTTTATCTTTTCCCTTACTTATTGTACCTAGGTTTGTATGAAATTTAATTCCTACTATTTTCTTAATGATTTTATTTTAAATACCATTGCTAGTTATATATTAAGGAGTATAATATTATATATTAAATATATTACGACGGTCCCAAGTCCGTGTGCAAAATGCGGAGAATTGGCATCAGGTAGGAAACCGGCTGTATTCCAACATCATGATAGTTTCAAACAAAACTTTACAACATAAACTAGGGCGTCTTCCAAATACGACACGCACTGCATCTCCCTTCCGTGCAATGTGAAATATACATTAAGACTCATATCAAAAGCGGTTAGAAATTGTGGATAGAAAGTAGTTTAACGAGAATGAGCATCGAGGTCGCACAAATGCTAAAAAAAAGAAGGTCACATCGCTTGCCTACATGATACTAGGTGAAACGGAACCAAAGCTCGGGAGTTAGAAGAAGGATACAAAGATTTTTATAGTGTGTCACCAAATCGTAGAAACGGTGTCGGTATCGTTCTAAGCGAAGCGTTTACCGAAAAGGTGGTGGAAGTCAAGCGTGTTCAAATAGGTTAATGTGGGTGAAGATTGCAGATCAAGGGGCCCTCCTAACCGTTATGTGCGGGTATGCTTTTAAATTGGGTGTATGGAAATTCATTGGAAAAGAAAATACAAGAAATAGGACAGGTAAAAAGGCTTATTATTAGGCGGATGGTATGAACAATATCATGGATGCTATGGGCATGGTCAGAAGAATAAAGAAGGGGTAAAACTTTTTCAAGTATCCCAAGCATACGACATGCCGATCCCTAATATCTATTATCAAAAAAGCGAAGATCATATTATAAATTATAGAAGTTGGAAGCATATTAGTCAAATTGACTATCTGCTCCTACGGCGAAAAGGATTGCAAAGTAATACCGGGAGAAAAAATTGCGAGGCAAAATTGTCCACTTGTCATGGATCTTAAAAGCTAAGTATTTCCCGAAAGAAGAAGGATTTATGAACCTTGAATTCGACACGAAACGCTAAAGGGTATGTTGACGAACAATAAATATCACCAAAAAGCCTTTTCACTCTTGGGTAGACGACGATTGGGAACTATATGGGCATAAAGGAAACAGCGATTCGTGTTCTAAGACACACCAAAGAAGTCAAAGCTATGGATAGGGAACTATGGTGATTATATCATCAGTTAGGGATTTCATCGAAAGAAAGAAAAATCTATATAGACGTTGGCATAAATCAAAATGTCGGACGATTATCAAGAGTAGGAGGCCAAGAGAGCCGCGAAAAAGGCCGTTAAATTAGCGAAGAATGACGCGTACACCGAGATGGCAAACAAACTGGACCTTAGAGGGGGCAAAAAACTTATGTACAAATTGGCCAAGATAAGGGGGAAAATACTGGCTAGGTGTTATGCTCCCTAAATGGGTTTATGAAATTTGAGAAAGACATTTTCATTGATTCCTTGTAAATTAAAATGAATAGGACAGGATGAAAAAGTAGTTCCTATAGTGGATTTCAGCGCCCACGTAGTGGAAGATTTTCTCGGGTATGAACAAAATCCTGGAGCCTACAAAGAAGGGGAACTCCAAGTATCCCAAGCATACGACAAGATCAATTGCTATCTTTAAAAACGCGAAAATATATTGTGACTTATAGAATTGGGAAGCATTTTAGGCAAATTGACCTAGCTGATCATACGGCAAAAGAATTTAGGGAGCATCAAGGATGGCAAATTAATAAGAGAAGAAATCGCCAGGAAAAATAGTCCCCTTTAGGATCCTAAGATAAAATTATTTTCAGAAAGAAGAAAGGTTTATGAACATCAAATTCGATACGAAATATTGAAAAATCCGTCGACGAACGAAAAAACCAGCAGATAACCTTCACACTTTTGCCAGAAAGTTGTAATAAAATAGAAGGCGATTTGGAGACGCTCGGCAATTCAGGTTCTAGGACAGACCAAAAGACACAAAGCCTTAAATAGAAAACTATGGTGGTGGGATCAATCAAATATGGATTTTAATAGACATGGGCATAAGTCAAAAAAGCTGGAGGAATATCAAGAATAAAAGGAGGCAAAGGAGCCCGTAGAAGGCCGTCCATACACCGAATGGCAACCAAAATGAATCATAAAGCGGAAACTTATACACAAAGTGGCCAGGATAAGTGAGAAAAAAGTCGCTGCCGAAGTTATTAAGATAGTCAAAGACGAGAAAGGTCATACCTTATTTAAGCCGAAGGCGTTGATTAATCAAAGGATATTTCAAGGGACCCCGATATTGAGCCAAATATAACTATGTTCGCACTCTTTTGGGAGTTGGAAGTTAGGACAGAAATGAAGAAGATGCAAAAAAGAAAAAGCAAACGGCCCATATGGAATTCCTATAAAATAGCAGTCGCGACCATGACGAACCTATTTAATAAGATATTGGTAAGATTAAATTCCTAATTAATGGAGAGCAAGAACAATTATACCTTTTTTCAAAGGCAAAGGAGACCCTCAGGACTGTGGCAATAGAGGTATCATTTAACTTGCCAATTTTTGAAGTTTAAGGAAAGGATAATCGTAACAAGCTCAAAACGAGGTGGATATATCGGCTGACCAATTCAGATAGTGGCCGGCAAATCCACAATCGACCCGATCTTCGCACCAAGACAGATGATGAATAAATATGGAGAAAAAACCTAGATATTGTTTTTATCGGGTTGGAAAAGATTATGACACTATCCCTCGAGATTTAATATGGCGATGCTTGAGAAAATAAAATATTCCTGATGCCTATAGACGGCTTCTGATAAATAATTATGAAGCCTCAAATTCTTCTGCTACGACGACAGTTGGAGACTCGAAACGTTTTCGGGTTGGAATTGGATACCATCAAAGATCTGCTTTAAGTCCCTTTTTATTTAATATAATTATGGACACTATAATGACAGACATTTAAAACCATCGCCATGTTGTATGCTATATGCCAATGATATAGCATAATGCGAAGAAATAAAAGAGAAAGTATTCGAAGAAGCCGAAAAGTGGTCAAAACGCCTAGCTCGATATGTCAACGATCGAAAAACCGTATAAATATAAATGAAACAGGCAGTCCATCGCTGGATGACCATCTAGAGTACCCATAAGCAGACAGGTTTACAAACCTCGGCTCAATGCTACATCAAGTGGGAGGTAGCATAACAGAAGTAATGCCCGGATCCAAAAAATGGCCTAAATGGCGAAGTGTATCCAGTGTAATATGCAACATGAAAATGCCAATATGGTTGAAGAGCAAAGCAAATCCATCGTAAGACCGTACTCTATGGAAGTGAAACATGGGTATTAAACACCACGGAAGAAAAGCTATTATAAGCCACAGAGATGAGAATAATACGGGGGAGTTTGGGGTATACTAAGCTCGGACCTAAGACGAATGACTTTCTCATGATTTAAATGGGTACTCAATCTTTGGAGAAGGAAATTGGCTAGAGTGGTATGGGCATATACTAAGTAGGGAGACGAATGATATAAATCAAAAAAATACTGAACATGGAGGTACCGGGAAGAGATGAAGATGACGACCTCGTGTCACGAAAGGGCTAGTCGATAAAGTTATAAAAACAAAAGAGATTGGTCAAGACATAACAGCCAGCCGGTCAATGGAAGGAACACACAGAGACAAGCCCCACGACTGTGGGACCAAGTAACAGATATAGAAGAAGAATGACCAGCAATTGAAGGACTATACTTTTTAAATTTTAGTATTTCTACAGTAAGGTTATATAAAATGCAATGGCACTGTTACAGAAAGAAAATATTAATGGAGATGAATACCAGATTTATAATAATGAGCGTTTGAAAGCATGGATTAAATAGGGCCCACATTTATTACTTCAAAAATGAAATATTCATACTTTAAGGTGTGGTGTATAATATATTTTTAAGACTAATCTGAGCTTAAATATAAAAAGCGCAATTAACTAAATTGAGCCTTGTTTTGCAGCAAAAATGTCCCGATTACGCAAAGAAACATAACAAGGTTTTTACGCACCAGAACCCTAGCTAGACCAACTCAAAATCATTAAAGGATATTTTAGTTATATTTACTTTGAGGCACTAACTAGCCCACCCTCTGAATTCCGCAGACATAGTTCCATTATAATTGTCTTTGTTTCGGTCGTAGTTAAAGGAACGACAATACTTTAGATATATAAATTTTCTAAAACTTACTTTACCAAAAAAACACTTTTTTAGTGGCATCTATATAAGTATTGAATTAAATATAATGGTTTTTTATCATTCATAGTATCTTTATTTGTCACGTTTGGTATTATTTTATTATACAAATTTGGGGAAAAAATATAATTGAATGCTATAACTTTAAACATTTAGTTAAGAATGTGTTTTAATTGGGGTAATAGAAATTTCTAATAAAATATCGGACTATAGGTTTTAATAGGTGTCAGGTGGCTTCATATTAATGTTAACTTATTGCTTGAAAAATATATATAAAAGATATGTACTTACTCCTTTAATTTATTAAAATAAATTTAAAACATTATTTTACTAATCCCTAACTAAATATATAATTTTTAAAAATTAAATTATCTTACAATTTAATCATAGTTTATATGCTTTTCAACAATTTATAAAGGAATGCCCCTTGATACTGCCTGTTCTATTACTGAAGAATGTTTGAGACACACAGAAAACTCCGTGTGTACTCAAATTTGCACATGCAAACTGCGCTATTTTAAGTCATCATCAAACAAATGCTCTAAAAGTAAGAGCTGGCAAATTTGCATTGAATACATAATTTTTAAAACATGACGCTATCATGGGTATATGTTAGAAATTTAGTTTTAAGCAATGCTGTATCTAATATCAGAAAAGGCGATGAAAGTTATTTTATTTAATTTGGAGAATTTAATCAAAACTTGTATCCACATGTCAATGGTTATTCTTCAAATAAAAATGGGGGGGGGGGGTGGCTGAAAAAATTGTTTGGGTTCATATATATCAAATAAAATAGATACTATTTAAATATAGTTAACCCTAAAACTAAAGGAAGCTATCAGTAACGTGCTGATTTAAGAAATAATAATATACAGTGTTAAGCTTATTTTATGCCATACATCTATAGACTAATTGATTACCCAGCCTTGCGAAATCATGGCCATTCCTAGAAGATCATGTCCATGTTCTTATATCAGAATAATTTATTTACATTAATTGACAAATTTCGTTTTGTATTTCTATTTTTTTCTTAGGCTCGTAAAATTTCCGGTAGCTAATAGACATTCAAAAAATTGACTCCCCGACCTCTCTAAAATAGTGTGATACGCTAAATCTTGAGTAGGATATATAGACTTAGAATATGATAATTTATATTTCTTTTTTATATAATATTCTTGGGGCCCTTTAAATAGACATTGCAAAAAGTTAATAAACGGTTACATTACATAGTGCCCCTTATATTTTACTAAGAAGAGTTCTCCAATTCGTTTCAGTGAATCAGTTTATTAGCACGAACCTTCTTCATGCCATCTAAAAGAAGGTTCAATTGCTACTCAAAAGTGCTTATTTATCTCACTCTAAGAAATCTACCCTACGCTCCACGAGTGGCGGTATGGTGTTCCACCCTCCCCGCCCCCCCCCCCTCCTAGATATCACTAGCAAGCTTCATCCCGTTTATCAATGGATGATCAAACAATTGACTTACAATCTAGATCAGCTCGTCAACTCATCTCCTAAATCGGACGACATAAAACTTGACTCTTTACGCGTCCATTGGGGACCATCCAAAAGGAAGGGTATTTACTCTTATTAACAAGTTCTGAAGCTTGACTTTCTCTGAACAACTCACCTACTTTTGGAAAGCTACATTTTAATTGGGCGTTCGCAATTAAGAATGGCTCAAGGCTCTTCCAATAAAAACCTGCAATTACTGTCAGGCGAGAAACTTCCTATGTCACATTGCTTTCTCTTACTTTTTGTCCTCTGTCGACATCTTGTCATTGTCAATACATCAAGGAACGGCATCCCCTTTATTTGATAAATAACAAATCTATCGGCAACAAAAAAAGACGGCATTCTTATTAACCCCTATTCGTCTACTGAGATAAGGAAAGAGGAAAAATACGGCTGTCTTAACGATTTTCTTTTCGTTAGTTGTGACCACAACCCCTGATAACTTAGGGAAATGAAAGTAACCAACTTCTTTAATATTAATCACCGCAAACTCTCATGTTGCTAAGAAATTTCCCCACCTTTAGCAGAAGATTTCATTAAAGATTGTTAATTCCAATCCTATCTCAATCCATGAATCAATGGCGGCTTTTTTCAGGGGTCTTATTAATAATATTAACAAAACGGCATTTAATGATGCATAAATTTTTTTTCTTTTAACGCGCTGGGCCTGAAGTGCAGAAAAAAATACGGCACTACTAAATAATTAAATAGTCATAATGGATAATGAGCTTAATAAATGACATCTGATATCGACCATTACAATCCATATTATTCATGCCTATGTTTGAAAAATATGCTGTTTTCTTCCCCAACTGAATTTAGTAATGGAGGCAGTCTATTGATCTATTACATAAAATACCCATGGTCGCATCTTTATAAACTTAAACGTTAAAATATCTGTACGCTTTTTATTTTTGTTATACATGTTACATAGAAAAAGAGTTAAATCAAAATTGCGACTATTCCTCCGGTGTTGACTGTGAATCCGGATTTTGCATTAAAGGAAGATGTCAATGTCCAAAACATTTTTATATTGATACCTCTGGAGATTGTCTTCCACGTATTTTTGCATTAATTAAATAAAATGTTAACGTTACGCAAAATAAGAAGTTGAAGCCGTATTAATTTCTCTTATTTCAAATACACTGACAAATTTTATTTTAAATTTTTGATGGCTACTGAATAAATATTTAAATTTATAGAGGCAAGTTTATTTGACACCTGTAAAATGAATGAACAATGTCTTACTGGGCAATGCTGGCAAGGATTTTGCGGATGTGCTCCTTCAATGTTTGTTCAAAATATGATTTGTAGAGGTAAACTAAATGTAAATAAATTATAAGATTGCAAATGTATTTAGCTCAAGTTTTTCATTATCGAACTCTTTATAATAAAATTTAATCTTAGTGTCGAGTCACTCTAAATTTCCTTAACGTGTTTAGTTGGAATATTAACGGAAGCCTGTGAGACAACGGCTTCGTGTGAAAAAGGACAATGCATAAATTTCATCTGTCAATGTCCAATTGGATATACAAAAATTAAGGGCGGTTGTTTTAAAAGTAAGATTACCTTAAGATTTTTAATCTTTATTTGAATATATTTACTTATTTATTACCAAGAGCTGACGCAGTATAGCGAATGCATAAGTCATGATCAATGTCTTGGTGAAACATGTATTGATAATATTTGTGCCTGTCAAAACAATGAATTCTATGAAAACGGACTTTGCTATCAAAGTATCAATTAAATTGTTTATTTTGCATCTAAAAAATTTCACCAGTGTATTAGTACATGATTAGATTAGAATTTAAAAACTTGTACTCATATAAAAGTTAAAATATGCTATAGTTTAAATAAGATAGTGTGTATGTGTATTTATATTACTCATTTCCCAGAGAAATTTCAGCATCATCGATGCTCTACCAATTACCAATGCTACAGTAATCAATGCGTTAATGGATTGTGTCAATGCCAATCAGGCTTCTATGCAAGGAAAGGAATCTGCTGGAGAAGTAATACTATTATTAGTTGTTATTTAAGATTTATTCAAAAATATACAGTATAAAAATGTCAACTAAATTACTCATTTAAAGTTAACTTTTAATCGTAAATATACAATATAGGTTTTGAGTCAAAATTAATGAGGCTTCGTCTAATAATAATTTAATCAAAACATTTAAAATTATTAACATGTATAAATATTTTTAATCACAAAGATTGGTTTCTTAACTTTATAATCGCCCAACGGCAATAAAAAATCATCTATATAATAACACTAGATGGGAAAGATTTTCCTTCGGGCTAAGCAAATTAAAAAAGAAAGAAATCAGTTATGGCTTTAAAAAGGTATATTATTACTTAGGCAAAATAAGAGATAAATAGCACAGATAATATAGCTTATACGAGAAAGGAAATATAGAGGATTAGAGATTCAACAGATTGTTTTTTGACGAAAAGAAAGTTATACACCTTAAATTAATGACAAAATGCTAAAGAAAAACGTTGACAAGCAATAATTACCACAAAAAATCCTTAAGACTATTAGTATATACGATACACATTTTAAAACAGACAAATTGTAAGCTTCGAATAAGGAATTATGGTGGGAGAACAATTGATAAAGAGTTCAAAGAAAAAAATTAATTTCTACTTCAGATAAATTGTCGGAGTATTTTCACGTATTTAGGGAGACAAGGAGGGCTGCATAAAAGGGCAATGCAAAAGCGGAGCCTGCTTACACTAATATGGCTATAAAACTGGATGGTGCTAAGTCGGGGTCCATAAAGTAGTCAGAAACAAAGAGTATTCAAATATAATGTGGAAATGACATACAATATGGAGCCAAACATATATATGTTTGAACGCTCTCAGGAGGGTACAAATAAATGAGATTCATAAAGATAAGGCTAATGGAATACAGATAGAAGCTCGGGGTACCGGGAGAAATAAGTCTAGATTATGACGAACCTTTTAGCAAGATATTGGTTGAAGCGGATTCTCGATCAATGGGGGAGGGGGGGGGGCTGCACTATTAGAACCTTGTTTGTTTATCTGATCCAAACCACAATGCGATCTCTGAACCAAGACAAATTATGGATGAGGCAACTTGAAGATATCGACTTAGAGTAGATTTATTATGGTGATTAAGGATATAGAGGGACAAATTATTTTTATTTATGTAGTAATGAATATATTTCTATATATGTACGGCTAACGAAAAATATATATGAATCCTTAATTTCGGTTAAAACCACTAGAGTAGAGATAGAATTTCGTAAAAGGTCTGCAATAAGAGTCTTTAACACGATAGCTAAAGACATCCAAAAGTTATCTCCATGGTCTATGATATAATACTATGCGAGGAGATAAAGAAACAAATATTTAAAGAGGCCGGAATTGGTTAAAACGGTTAACTGAAAATGGTATGCATGGAGATGAACGTCATTTACCACATCGCTGATTATTAAAATACCCAAGATTAGATAGGTTTACATACCTGGTAATGGTACATCAAGAGGAAGTCAGTGCAAAGGAAGTCAATGCACGGATATAAAGAACGGCTTAAATGCGAGATATATCCGGTGTCACATGTGAGAAGATGACTCCATTATGGCTGAGGAGCAAAAACTTCAAATTTATCGTAGGACAGGTACTGATTTGCGGAAGTGAAACGTGGGCGTTAAACCTAATGAATATAAGCTCACACAAGCCACAAATCTATGAATTTTATGCTAGAGCTTGGGGTACACAAAGCTCAATCTTATAACGAGTATCTACTTTAGGGCAAAAATGGGTTGCCTATGACAGACATGTAATTGGGCAAACATAAATGCGGATGATGTATGTGTTGTGTATAGTAGTTATAAATATGAAATTGCGTGTAAATTTGGTCACGTCGTGTCAAGTGGAAAAGGTAAGTGCACAATGTTATAATAAATAGGAAAATTGGACATTGGTCTTACTCGCTCAGGATGAAAGACTCTGATGAAAAGAAACCTTACTACTAGGGTACACCAATTACTCGATATACAATAAGTTTGAGACTTACTGTATAACTATTGTATTTTCTAATGTTATATACCAAAATTTTCGTTTTAATTTATAAATTAATCTAGAGAAACTAATTAAATCAAAATTTTAACAACAAAGGGCAGCCACGAGATACAAAATGCACATTTGATGATGAATGCTTGAGTGGTAGGTGCCACAATAAGGCCTGCGAATGTAACGAATATTTTAGAGCGGAAGGCGGATCCTGCATCCCAAGTACAATATAAGATGAATTGGTCTACCTAAAACTAAAAATGAAAGGTATAAAGATTACATGATCTACAATCAGAACTTATATAAAACGTAGATCCTTAAAGAATAAAGTACACACCTAAAATATATTTTAAAGGTTGAGTGTAATATCTTATTAACATCAACCATACAACAAGCTCCAAACAGTTGATTATTGGTGGGCTAAATAGTTTTTATCCTAATTTAAAATTAAATATTACTGTAGATCTCAATAGTAGAATTTTATTGTGGGCAAATGCAAAATTTACATTTTATAGTAACTAACTTTTTCATGATGGTGATTTCCTTTATTTGTGACATAATAAAAATACTATTCTTATGATATCAATGATAAATTACTTTACTTTAGATATTATAACATTTTTTAAAATCCAAATTAACATTGATATTCTATAAAATCTATATAATCTGTATTTTAAATGCAGAAGAGAGGCAAATGAGACCTTGCATGAATAATCAAGATTGTTTAAGCGGCTATTGCAAGCATGGAACTTGTTATTGCTCACAGGGTCTAAAACTCATCTTAGATTATTGTGTACCAGGTACTAATACTTATTTGTCATTTTAAATATAAAATTATAAAAAGGCTGCTAGACTGCAACAATCAAAATTATATGATAATTAATAAATTTAACATTCCTGTACATTCGCGTCCTTTTTTTAGTTGTTGCTAGCCGCTAAGATTTTATTATTTAATTTTGCAAAGCAGCCCTTAATTTAACTACTTAATTTTAATAACCCCTTTAAAGATTTTGTCGTGTGTCAATTTTTATCATTTGTTATGATATTTAATAGAAAAACTATATGGTCTTCAATGTAATGATGACGTCGATTGTCCCTTTATGGAATGTAAAAACAAAACTTGCTCTTGTTTTACTAATTACCACTACGACGATAGTCACAAGGTTTGTTGGCCGAATTCTTCTAAAGAAGCAACCTACAAATTAATATAAAAATATAATTTTTAAAACTTTGTAATTATTGTATTTTATTTATGATGTAACGCTGAAAAAATTGATAAACTTATATATATTGTGCAACAATCTTATTTAGATTTTATTTTTTAATACAGGTATGATCAATTCATTAATCATTTTTGTTTATATATATCAAAAATTATTTGAAGGCCACTAGATATTAAGCTCATTTGGAGTAATATATCTGCAACGAACGGTTAAAAATAAAATAAATCTAATAATAAACGTCCGCCTACGACTCTTATTTTGTTTAAAGTGTTTAAATTCCACGAGTTTTAAATATATATTAGTATGAGTTAAAATTTGAAAACCACATTGTATTTATTTCTAAGCATAAAAGTTAAACCAGAGAAACATTAAATAGAATTACTCTAGTTTGAAAGATTGGGCTTAAGCATATCCAGAATTTGGGGGGGGGGGGATATGCCTGTCATGCTTGGCCGGTGGCTCGTGTAGACTTAAGGCAAGCTTGAAAGACAGAGAAAAAACATTTGATCGAAGTCTAAGTCATAAAGTATGACTTGCAGCATAGCATGAATGCATATTGTAAAATTAAAGAAACGGAATTCACAATAAATTTGTTTCTTTTGAATTCCTCCATTTTGATCATTCACTTTATCAATTTGTCAGCTCCATGTATTACATGTTGTACTCTTCTTTTCTTCCAATCGCCTCCATTTCTATCTGCATCATCCACATTCCTTAGTTTATGTCCATACCACCTAAGCTGATTTTTTAACATGCTTGCCAATGATTAAAACCCTAATTACCGTTAGGCATTAAGCTATAGATATGCTAGGCTTCAGCATATCCTTCATATCCCAGCTTGTTACAATTTTTTCTCTTAGGATTTAATGCCCAGGTGTTCAGATGAGCAACATCTGTCTAGGTTCATAGGCTTTGCTCTTAAAATATATTAGAATTTCTTGTCGCACCTCAACTATTTCGTTATTTAAGCCATCTTCTTACTATTTCTTGATTTCTTTTGAACAACATTTCTGTGTATTTAACTGCAAAACGGTTTAATCAACCTAACTACTTAAGGACACATCTATCAATTATTATCCGGCGATGAGGTTGTTGGCTTTAAGGTGATATATAAATACCCGTTTTTAAAGGAAATGTTTAATTTTTAAAAATGCTAGGTTCTTAATTTTAAAATGCTAGGTTTTCTATTTTGAAGTGCTAAGTTTTTACTTTAAAATACTAAGTTTATTAATTCAAAGTTTCATTTATGACACAAAAAAGTGTTGAAAATTGAAGTTAAGTTTTAACGGGAATTATTTTAATGAATTACCAAAATTTATAGTTGAAAACTATAATATTTCAATTTTATATTGTTATAGTGTAGAAAAAAATTTTAGATTTGAAAAAAAAATTATGATTATTTATTTTTAGGTGAAAAACCCTTCATTCTATAATGGCTTCACATATAAAATAATCTAAATAGCTAATAGGATTATTGATAGGGATTTAATGCAACTACAAAATATAGTTTTAATAATGAAGGCTTTATATATATATAGACTATCAAAGCTTTTTTAGCTTTGGAAGGTCATTCTCGTCTTCTTTTTTCTCCTATTGTGACATTTTTAGCTTCCATAGGGGGTTTGCATAATTTTAGTGTTGAGGCTAATTCTATTATATGCTTGATGTAATTTTGTGAAATGAGGGGCAACTGCATTGACCCTTTTGCCACATATGACTATCTTCAAAGAAGGGATGGATCAGGCCTTAAAATTTTGCTTTTTAAAATCCTCATGGGAGGCCCAGTCATCTATTCTGATTGTTGTATCTTGATTTATTGATTGACTGATTTTGGCAGGTACAACATAAACTTTTTATTTTTATTGTTGTATTAGCATTTTTGTTGAGCCTTCGCCATTGGTAATGTCTTCAAGTAATTCATCTTACATCATTTATTTCAGAATAATATAATTATAAATTCTGAGTCAAGTACTTTTTTGCTATGTTTCTTCTGACATGAGCTCAGCATACCACAACCATTTTATCCCAAAAACAGCTTTAAATGCATTATGAATTGCACTGGCAGCATCAATAACAAGAACTTAAAAAACTGGATTTTAATTACTTAAATTTATGGCCTCATTAGTCAAACTTTGAAACATGAATTTAAAATCAACCGACAGCTTAATTTGTTTTTAAAATTTATAAAATCTTTTGAATATTTAGCACAACTTATTTATAAACCTAGATAATTTAATACTTAGCATAATTTATTTAAATACTTAGCAAATAATTTAAATACATCACAATTTATATAAATACTTAACAATAATTTAAATACTTAGCATAATGCGTTTAAATACTTAGCATATAATTTAAATACTTAGCAAAACATTAAAATACTTAGCAAAACAAAAGCAAAAATTATTTAAATACTTAGCAAATGAATAAAATACTTAGCATTTGAATTTAAAACTTAGAATTAATTTAAAAACTTAGCAAATGATTTAAATACTTAGCAAATAAATAAAATACTTAGCAATGACGCTAAAAATGACTAGCAATTTGAGTAAAATACTTAGCAAATAATTTGTTGTGTTATATAATATACATTATAGACAAAAAAAACATACACTATAGAGCCCTATGGTCACCATTAAATATGCTATTAACTTTCTGAATTCCTTGCGGTTTAGTAATTAGTAATAGTTTATTAAGCCATCGTCCATATATTGCCACTTTTAAGTCAATCGGTTTTGATTATGATGCATCTCAGACCTAATGCTATATAAACCAAACTATATCATTGACAGCTCTGAACCATCGTTTAACTAATCAATTGCTAAAAGGGAGGCAAATTGCATATATAGAAAGTAAACAACTTTGCTAAATTTACGTGGTGGTCGATAGAACAAAATGTTTGCTCCTCGTTTTTTGTTAATTTAGAAAATATGGATTAGCTTGCACCTCTTCTATTTAACAAAGAATTCATAGGATCTGCATATCAAATCAAATTTAAAATAACTATTTCATATATCCCTTCTTAAACTCTTTTACAATGCATTATTTTTTTAAAAAATTAAATATAATTACCATCACTTATAACTATAAATGTATATAATATCTTAATAGCATCTAGTCTATTAGAAAAAATGATTAAAATTTTTTTAATAAAGCTATGTTATATTTATGTTACTAAAAAGGAAGCCTAAAAATGAATAACACATAGTTTATGTTAATAACTTTTAATCTGACCTCCAAATACGAACTCACCCTTAATGTCTGGTATCTAGATGACGCCACTCTTGTTGGCACCCCTGACAACCTAGTTCAAGCACTAGATGTAATACATGCTTTTTTTCCCCACTTTACCCTTATGTTTAAACGCTTCTAAAAGTGAAATATATACTGGCTTGGATAATATTCACCCAAAGTTTTTTGACTTTGCCAAATTAAAAAAGACATTATGTATGTTTTAGGCGCACCTATCGGGGACCCTGAGTGCCTCAAAAAAAATTTAGACAAAAACCTATTCTTTAAAAACCAAATTAGACATATTTAAATCTATGCCCTCTCATCATGCCTTTACATTATAAAAAATTATTACAACATTAGCAAAATTTTATTCTGCTTCCGCTCCACACAAGCTTTCTTATTTAAAGATGTTTTACACAATTATGAACACTTTTTTAAATCCACACTTAAATTAATTTTGAATATTTCTTTTAACACGAATACTTGGCTTCAAGCCACTCTTCCCACAAAATCCCGCGGTCTAGGTATTCGCTCCCCAACTGCGATTTCCTTAGCCGCCTTTATTTCCTCCTCCCTTTCTTTTAAACAATCTATTAACCACCTTGTCCCTTTCTCACTCAACCGTTCTATCAATCAAGCCTTATCTCTATAGAATGAGAATGTCAATTTAGGAGTTGACATTCTACAATCATACGTCCATAAAAATTTGGATGCAAGTTTGGTGCGCGGTCCGTTGCTTACCTTCTCTCGACATGCGACGCCAAACAGCATTGCAATCTTAGGTCATTGGCTTTCGACCAATCCGGTCATGAATGGCTTGAAGCTTAACCTAGTAAGTTTTTGGGAATATTTTTAGAGAACCCTACCCTTCCTTCAACATAGCCCTCCGCTTGGGCTGTAAATACACGTTCCCATACCCCTGCCGGCTTTGTAATTTACTTGTAGATGAGAAAGCGCGTCACCCTCTGCATTGTAAATTTAATAAAAGCCGGTATAGTAGGCACCAAAAAATAAATACACTGCTTCAAGCTGCCCTCAGACGGGCAAAAGTTCCTTCCATCCTTGAACCGTCAGATCCCTCTCTCGAAGGGCGGATGCGTCCTGACGGTTCGTCACTAATCCCATGGGACAAAGGGCTTTTCTTAAAATAGGACTACACCTGTATTGACCTGTTTGCCCTTTCCAACGATACTCACGACCCCCTAGGATCGGCAGAGCATCGCAAATCCTTAAAATACTCAGCTTTAGCGGAAACATCCATTTTTATTCCTATCGTCTCGTCGTGCTCAGGGACGTTTGGGAAGAGCGCATTAAGTTTTTTTAAAGAACTCAATAAACGCTCGCCCCTTTCTAAAATATCGAATAGTTTATTACTAAGACAATCAATTGCCATTGCGATTGCTAAATCCAATTTTTATTCTTTGATGGATTCAATGCCCATTGTGTTTTAATCATTTTTTTATGTTTTCGTTCTTGTATCTTTTTATTAATTCCACTCTATATTTAATACTTTTTTTTAATAAAGCATGTCAATTCAAAAAAACTTTTAATCTGTGTTGTATACTGGAGTATACACGTCTTTTCATACACGTCTTTTCCTTTATTTAATTTTCCTTACGTGTGTGATATTTCCCCCCCCCCCCCACGCGCGTATACGTGTTTGTTATTTCTTCCCCATAGATGATTGTTGATCAACATGAACACGCATCAGTGATTTTTGATATACGCGTGTGATCGTATTGATAATTTTGATATCGTACATTATTATAATTATTATAATTTCCGTCTTAAGATATACAATAAAAATGTAGTGAAAGAATTAAAAGTATATTGTGGCTGGGGGAGTCCTTTACCTTTTTCCCCCTGCCCCTGTAGTCGCTTAACGGCGAAGTGGTTCGATTCCACCTTTCCGGCGCCAATATCGTGTTCCTGGAGAATACGATTTAAATTATAAAGGTTTGAATAAAGGGGGGTATAAATTTCATTGTATAAATACGGTGGATTTGGATTGATAGCATAGGTAGAGGGAAATGGAACGCAAATTGGGGCGATCACAAGGCATTTAAATTAAGATGAATTTACAGCTTTACCGGATGCAATTTAACGTAATGATCAAGGGATAGGTGGAGGGCGCATCCTACCTTCAAGAGAGGGATCTGACGGCTCATGGATTGAGGAGATTTTTACCTTTTTAAGGGCAGCTTGAATTAAAACATTAGCCTTAGTGTGCTTAACATATTTATATTTGTTTGCTAGGCAGTGTAGAGGGTGCCTAGCATATTCGTCTACAACGGTAAGACAATTTTAACAGCTGAATTCTCTGCTGTTGCTCATCCCCAACCTTAAAGCCATGTAATATGATAGCTCAAAGTCTTCAAGCAGCATTCCCAAGAGTTTGCTAGGATAGGCTTCAAGCCACTCGTAACCGGAACCATCGAAAGCGAGGGAACTAAGGTTGTAATGCTGGGTATCATCGCTGCTCGATAAAAGGTAATCAACGGAGCGCGATACTAGTCCAAAATCCCAATCCTTTTGTCTCGTACTTTGAGGTTGAATGGTCTCGGGTGTGACATTCATATTCCAAAGCTCCAAGGCTTGAGTTAGCAGAGGGTCGGAGTCATGTTTTTTGAGATTAAAAATTAAATTTTGGACCGACTTAAAAGAGGAAATAAAAGCGGCTAGCGATATGCTGCCGGGAGGGCGAATTCCTAATCCTCCATAGTTGGGAGGAATGCTTGAATCCAATTGTTAGTATTAAATTTTAAATTTAAAATTTTTTCTAATAAAGTTTTTAAAAAGCCTTCGTACGACTTTAAAACGTCTAAGTGCAAAAATGCGCCAGATGAGCGAAAACAATGATTAATCTTTGAAATGTTAAATAGTTTTTGATTATGTAAAATGAGTGATGCGCTGGCAAGCATTTTAAAAGTTCCGTTTTAGATTTTAAAATTTCGAGGCTCTTTTGAAGAAAATTTATAAGAGATTTTTCACCGCCAATGGGTGATCCCAAAAGGGATATGTTTTTTTTCTCTAAAACTAAAAAAGTTTTAAAAATTGGAAAGTCAATAGTGTTAGGGACCTGAAAGATTTAAGATTTTTTCGAGTTTAGTTTAAAATTTAGAGTGGGTTCAAAATTTTTGATGATTTCTATAGCTTTACTAACCTCCGGGCGGCCACACAGGGTGGCATCGTCGAGATACCTAACATTTAAATCTAGGGTACACTGAGATGATATAGGCTCAACTAAATTATGAAGGGCTAAACAAAACAAAGGAGGGCTTAAAGAATCTCCTTTCTGGATGCCTTCGGACGAGTCAATGACGTATTCGCCGAATCGAAGCTTGGTTGTAGAACCATAGCTTAATAAAATGAAATTTAAAAATTGTGGGAATTCAGCTAAAAAAGTGTTAATAAGGGTTTCTCTTCGAATGCTGTTAAAAGCATTGGCGAAATCTAATTTAACAAAGCAGGACTCGGTAGGAATATTTTGAAGTGTGATTCGGCCATCACAGCCGCCTTTAATTCCGAAGCCGAGTTGATGAGGGCAGAGCTTGGCGGATAAGGAGGGTTTTATGAGTTTGCGAGGATTTTAGATATAATACGGCGAAAAAGACTTCCAATGGCAATGGGTCTAACAGAGTTATCCGGTTTTTTGATGGCGATAAGTTTTGCACCGAATAAAATAGGGATGATTGTATGAGGAAATTTTCCGTTAACAATGATATTACAAAAAGAAGTAATAGAATTTAAAAGAGGTTTAGTATTTAAATTATTTAAGTTGAGTAAATCTTGTAGATATACTGGGCGCCATCCGTCGAGTCCGGCTGCAGAGTCCAAAGGAAAGGAGTTAAGGGCTTCACGGATGTCTGGAGACTTAAGCACTATTGATGATGGAGATGTGGGGTATTTACTGGCTGAGGATGCTGGTGGGTGTTTTTGATTAAGCTCCCTATAAGAGTCAGGGCAACAAGGGGCGATTGAGTTGTTATCATAAAAAGCTCTAAGGGCACTTTTTGGGTTGAAATTATGGATTTTATTTGAGATGTGCTTGGCAGTTTGGTTAATTGAGAATTCTGGTGGAAAGGGTTTTGTTTTACTTGTGCATGTAAAGGGAACATTAGTATTAAAACACAGAAGGGATTCCTTGATGAGACTTGATAAATTATGTTCATTAGGTTCCCTAACATAAAGGATATGATATGGAAATTTAAAAAGTTTGTCCCAATTAGTTAAGCTATAAGGGTTTTTGATAATAGAAGTGAATAAATTTAGCAGAAATTGTTGGATGAAAGGTCTGGCTCCTCTTGGGATTCTAGATATAGTATTAGGAAATTAATTTGTTAAAAAATAATTGTTCCAGAATGAGTCAGGCGGTTGATTAATTGATGGGGAGCATTGTAAGGATGGGGGAATGACGGGGCTAGGGATTGGCAATAGGGGAGCCTCTTCAAAGTTAGAAGCCAGGGGTGGAATTGGTAAGCAGGGTGGTGGTAATTTGCCAGAAAAAGGGCATCTTGAAGACACAGGGTTATGAATCCAGAAACAAATGTGTTTATCAAGGCATATTCGTCGCCTACAAGTTGGGCATATGGGTTTAGAGATTAACATAAGTGGAGTAAAAAAACTTGACGAGGTTGAACAGATATTAAAGTTGGGATTATTTTAAATTTTAAAGCTGTATGATTTATGAGAATTTTGCAAGTTTAATAATACAAAAGAGCATATGGGAAAAGTATTATTAATTGTATGATATTGGAAAAAAATGGCTAAAAGGATTCAACAAAGGTTATATTATATTAAAACTTGTAAGGTATAATTTGCTTATCTTTTGTGATATGGAAACATCATAAAGTGTTAGCAAACATGGAACTTCTTCTGATAATAGTTAAAAAATATAAAAATATATTTCAAAGTTGAATTTTGATAATAAATAAATATTGTGCAAATGTGAGGTATATCTGGGATAACTAGCGTTGATTAATGCATCCACATGATATATAATTGTTGCTGCTGGTGGTAATTGAGTAAATCCCTTTTCTTTTCTGATCATAAACACTGAGTATTTAATAAATTTCTCTTTGTTTTTTATGGTTGGTTTAATATAATGATGAATGATTCTATTGTGTAAGGGTATTAGCAATGGATTCAAAGTATTGTTTTTTTAAGATGAATGTTCATAATTGGTTATGTGATGGATGTTTGAGGGCTTCAATTCACTTTGATGATAATGATTATACAAATGTTTGATAATAGGTGTATTTTTATAGGTAGATATATAATATAAACATAATTGTAACCTTTAAAGATCCTTAATTAAGGTATGGATGGTTGGTTTATTGCGCGTTTCAAAAATATTTCACCCACCAATTAATTACGTAAAGGCAAAACTGTTGTGTGTGTGTGTGTGTGTCGCCACCAATTTTGGAAAACTACCAGACCGATTTGGCTCAAATGTTTTAAGATTTGTTCGAGCCAAATCGGTCCAGTAGTTTTCGAGTTTGTTTTACACGTCTGATGTTTAATAAAATGTCAATCAAACGCAACCTCATGACGTACTGCGTATCTATCGTTTGTAAATGTAGACATGTGCTGCGGAAAATGGAAACTTTTTACGATTTAAAACATTAAATCAAAGTCATTTTTTTTGCTTATTTTTCACGTCAATTATTATTATTATAGGACGGTCGTGTCCCCTCCTGCGTGGCTAAATAAATTAAAAAATCTAATTTAGTCATTTTTTGCTCGTTAAATAAGGAGAAAAATGAAAATACTTTTAACAAAGTGCCAATAAATGTTGATATATCTCAGTTCTTCGGACATTATTAAGTTCAGAATTAAAAGTTTTATTCAGAAACAAATAATATAATTATGATATTGTTTCAAAAAAATTGCTTAAAGGGTCAGGGGGCCAAAGTGTTTTCCCTTGGGGGAAGGGGGGGGCACGGGGCCAGGTTTTCTCACTTGGGTGGGCCTGGGCCTTGGACCCTCTTTAACTATTTGTTTAAAAAATTTTGCATAATAAACACTTACCAATTATATAATCTATTGAAATTTATCTATAAGAATATATATTGTGCTAATACACCCGGGTAAATGGCAAAACAACGTTTGCCAAGTTCATCTAGTATAATATAGAAGTGAATAAAAGGAACATAACTAAAAACTGATTTGTGACTTAATAAATTTAGAGACAATTCACTTTAAATAGTTTCATTTCTTTCAAATTTATGATTATATAAAAATAATGATAATTGGCCTTCTCATAAACTCCAATTTAATTCAGGTAGAGTGTGGGTTCTGCTATTTAAAATTAAAACTAACCTTTTAACAAGTCTTTTTAAATATGATGTGAGGTACATGATGTGAAAAGTCACCTAATTTTATAGCATTAAATTGAAGTGTATTATTCAAAAATTACGTTGATATGGTAAATGATTACAGATTTGTCATTTTCAACATTGTTGCTAACTTTAAATGGTATAAAATATTTTATAAATGTGTCTTAGATTAATAACTAGTTGCATACGGCAACTAGTTCATTAATCAACCGTGTCAGCAAACATTTAATGATAAGTAATTACAATTTAATTATTATAATTAATTCAAATAAATGTGTATTTTTAACACATAAAAAGAAATATTATACTTGTGAAGTTAAGCGTAATTGTGGGTGATTCATCAATGTCTTCTTGATGTGGTTAAAAATAGCGCAAAAATATTTTAAAAGTTTCATAACTCTTGAATTAATATGTGTTATTAAGCTGCCATTGCCGTATTTCTAACTCAATTTTTTAAGTTCATAAGAATTTTCTATAAAAAAATATTATTAGGTGATCTTAGTAACCAATTTTAAAGCAAATTGTTAAGATAAACGACAGTAGCTAAAAATATTTCTACCTGAAGCCTATTGTCATTTTTGATGATAAAGATTTATAAAAGTTTATTTTATTAGAGACATGTAAAGAGCTTTTAAGCTAGTGTTTCATATACGACCGGTCGAATGAATTAGGAGCAATTGCTTAACATAATGCCCAGACACATGGGCAGGGGGAGGCAGGGCGGGGCGACTCCCCCCTATAAATCCAAAAATTCTTTATCACATATAATTAAGGCTAATCCCCCTCCCTAAATCATAATCGCCATTCCTCTAGTTCCAATCTTGGCGACGCCCATACCCAGGCAGTCTTTTTATTACTAGTCAAAAATCAAGGCATTTGTGTTTAAATATTAGGCAGTAATTTTAAAAACATAATCATTATGCTAAATATATTGTATTAGTTAGCTTGACTTAACAAGATGTTGATTTTTTTTTATCTTAAAAACAACGTAAATTTTAGTATAGATTTGATAAAATATAGCAAATCTTTTATCTAATATGATTTTTTCATGTATTACACAATCTATTAACAATAATTTACTTGTAGTTGAATTTGCAATTTTAGTCGTCGAAATTACTATGGCGCAGTCTAGAAGGTAGATATGATGTCTTCATTTTATAACTTAAATTTTTGTAAGTAAAATCTGTTAATTAAAATATTCAAAGAATTATCGGGCAAAGAATTTTTCATAATTTAATGTCAAAATTATAATAGTATGCATTGTAAAAAATATAAATAGCATATCTATTATTATGAAGCAGAGTACAATAAAATTTTAAAAATGAATAATTTAGTTCTATTTTAATAAATTATAATAATAATAATATTTTTAAATTTTATACAAGTTTAAAGGCATTTAAGTACAAATTGAATCCTAATTATAATTAAACGAATTACATAAATGAGTACAACCTTCATTTTTAACAGTTTGGTGAACAAATTAATTGTTTATAACTATCAATATTGTAATATACTCAATATGCAAATAGTTTATTATTTTAAAATAACATCTGGTAATGATAATTTATATACTCAGGTATATAGAACTAAACGATATAATAAATAACGTGTATAAACACAAATTGTATAACATTACATTTCTTCCCACTTTCAAAAGCTAAAACTCTTCATGATAACGTAACGGAGGATTTCGCTTTCTGGTCGATCGCCTTAACGGAATCGGACTTGCAACTTTTTCAACATTCGTTTCCAGACTAGTATTCGAACTTGCAACTTTTTCAACATTCGGTTCCAGACTAGTATGGTTAGTTTCGACGAACTGGGATTGCATCCTGAATTTTAACTGATCCGCGTGTTTCCGTTTAATTCCTTTATCAGTGCGAACATTATATGAATATGGACCTTTACGTTCTATGATAAATCCTTGGTACCAACCCGCTTTAATTTCATTCCGGATCCATACTGGATCTCCAAGATTAAATTCCCTATAACATGCTTTTCGGTCATGATAGCTCTTTTGTTTAGCTAATCTCTCCTTCCACTTTTCTTTCGGATCTGGTCGAATAAGGTCCAACGCTGTCCTTACTCTTCTTCCCAACAACAATTCCGCCGGAGCTTTACCCGTGGTTGCCTGAGATGTATTCCTGTATGTCATAATTATTTGTTGAAGGCATAATTCTTTCTCTCCCCCTGATTTTCTTGCTGCCCAGTATCTTGATTTTAGCGTTCGGATCATTCTCTCAGCTAATCCATTTGTTTTGGGGTGATATGGAGTGGATGTTACGTGCTTAATGTTGTTGTTGTTACAAAATTTTGTGAATTCTTCACCGACAAATTGTGGTCCATTGTCCGATACTATTTGCAAGGGAATACCGAACCTGCAAAACCAATTTCGTAACTGCCTCACAATTTGTGGTCCTTTAATCGACGATAGTGTGGCTACCTCCACCCATTTCGATAATGCATCAATTAAAACCAACCAATAATTTCCTTCGACAGGTCCGGCAATATCTATATGAACTCGATCCCAAGGACGGTCAGGTACGGACCAAGAATATAAGGGAACTTCTTGTTCGGCTTGTCGGCCTTCTTGACAACCGTCACATTCCTTTACAAACAAATCAATACTCTTGTCCATTCCGGGCCACCAAACATAATATCGGGCTAAATTAAGCATTCCTGTAATACCGGGGTGTCCTTGGTGTAATATTTTTAAAACTAAATTTTGTAGGTTCCTCGGTATTATTAACCGATTTCCACACAATAATAATCCATCTTCAAATGACAGTTCCTCCCTTCGATTGTAGTACGTTTTCATGTCAAAACGGCATTTTTTTAAATCAAACCGCCATTCACGGTTAATCGCTGAAATTAATTCACGACAAAAAGGATCTTGTTTAATAGATGTTTTTAGCATTTCATAATCTAACTTTAATTCATCTAACATAAGTAATCCTACGTGATTGATCTGATCCGTTTCAAGGGATTTTGGATCTGGCAGTCTTGACAATGCATCAGCGCATTGATTGTTTTTTCCTGATCGGTATTTTATGTCGTATTGATATCCATTTAAAAATAAAGCCCATCGAATTAATCGATTATTGATCACTTTCGGTAAATCCCGATGATTCCCGAATAATCTCTCTAGAGGTTTGTGATCCGTCATCAATACAAATTTTCGACCCCGTACGTATTGATCGAATTTCTGAACACCGAACACAATAGCTCGCGCTTCCCGATCAATTGTAGAGTATCGTTTTTCGGACTCGCTTAACGTCCTGGACGCGTACGCAATAGCTCTTCCGGACCCGTCTGCATATAAGTGTGATAGTACAGCACCTACACCAGTTTCAGAAGCATCTATCGTTAGGTATAACGGCAATGAGGTTGAATACGGTACCAAAGTATTTGACGTTGAAAGCATCAGTTTAACATCGTTAAAAATCTTCTGCTCTTTAGCCGTCCATTTCCAACCTATTGATGAGCCCGTCAATGCATGCAAGGGTGCGCATTTTTCGTGTAACATTGGAATGAACCTTTCCTGATAATAAACTAGTCCTAAAAAGGAACGTAGTTCTTTTTTGTTTTGTGGTTGTTGAAAATTAACAATGGCTTCCACTCGCTCTTGAGTTGGGTGGATCCCTGTTGCATCGATCACATGTCCCAAATATTTAACGGAATTTTGGAAAAATTTAACCTTTTTCTTCTTTGCTTGACCAGCGTCATGTACCCTTTTTAGTACCTCGTTGAGATTTTTCAGGTGATCCTTTTCATTTACTCCTGTAACTATGATATCGTATAGAAGTACCCCAGTATGGGGAATCCCCTCTAATAATTCTTCCATATAACGTTGGAATAAATTTGGCGCTATTGAAAGTCCAAATGGAAGACGTTTATATCGATAATAACCTAAATGTGTTGCAATAGTGAGATAATGTCGCGACTTTTCTTCGACCTTCATCTGAAGATAGGCATCCCGTAAATCAATTACTGTAAATTTTTGCCCTCCTGCGATCTTCAGAATCAAATCGTCAAATGTCGGAAGTAGATGGTTGTTTAAAGTTAGGAAGGGGTTAATAGTCACTCTAAAATCTCCGCAGATTCTAATGGACTTATTTGATTTTAATACATTTACAATAGGAGTTGCCCATGTTATTGGTGTTGTTGCAGGATCAACATGTTCAATTATCTCTTCGTCCAATAATCTTCTGATTTCCTCTTCAACTTTATTCCTTAAAGGGAAAGGAACCCTTCGTGCAGGCACTGCTATGGCTCTGGCTTCTTCTTTTACAAAAAGATTCACCTCATAATCTTTAATACACCCAGTGCCATCACTAAACACATTCGTATACTTTTCAACCAATTCCTCTTCTATGTTTTGAGGTTTTTCTTCTATAGCATTAACTTTAACTAGATGAGGAAGTTGTAGGTGAAAGGCTTCCATCCAGTTTAACCGAAATATGGCATCATCTTCTACCGTAGTTACAATAGCTGTTAACTTTAAAGTTTTATTGTTTAAATTAACATAGACCTGTGTTTCTCCACATATAGGAACTGGACTATTCCCAAAAGCTTTTATCTTGGGGCATGGTGTTAATTTAGGTGAATTTAACATGTTGTAGATACTCTTGTTGATTAATGATACTGATGAGCCAGTATCATATAACATCTTGAAATTTTTCTGATTTATCCTTACCTGGATGTATGGTTTAAGGTGATTAAAGTCATAAAGTTTGCCAATTGTATTAATAATCTGGTTCACTTTGTTTGAGGTCCTGCACATTTTTGCAAAATGTCCTTTATGATGACACATGGAACATTCTTTTAAAAATGCTGGACATTGCTTTATTGCATGTGACTTACCACATCTATAGCAATTCCTTATGAATGATTGTTGATGATCATCCTTCTTTGTAGCAAATTGTTTTATTGATTGTCTATTCTTTTGATTGGAGTACATTGGATTTGGTTTTTCATAATTTTGAATTTTGTTTAATTCATTTGAGGAAGAATTGACTTCATCATTTGCAAGATGCATGGATTCTGCTAAGTTAAAAATGTCATTGAAGGTCACATCTAGTCCTGTAGGCTTTACTGCATCCGGCCATCTAGTTCTAACGTCTATCTCCAATTGTGTATTATGCAGTCCGTGCAAAAATTGATCTCGCAATCTTTCATCCAACAATTTAAAATGACAACATTCTGCAGAAGCTTTCAATCTAGTGACGTATTCAATCAATGATTCATCTACTTGTTTTACACAACGAATAAAATTTAGTCTTGATTGGAATATGGTTGATTTCGTTAGGAATACCTTCTTAATTAATTTGATTAAATCTTCATATTCCAATGAGGATATATTATCTGGATAAACAAAGTTGATAAGTAATTCCACATGTTTCTGGCCCATATATCCCAATATAGTTTTTGTTCTAGTTTCTTTTGGGACATGTTTAGACTCAAAAATATTATCTAGGGTGAACAAATATGTATTAATGTTATCACCTGCCTTATATTGAGGTATTCCTTCCATTTTTGTTTATCGACCGCGCCACTGTAATATACTCAATATGCAAATAGTTTATTATTTTAAAATAACATCTGGTAATGATAATTTATATACTCCAGGTATATAGAACTAAACGATATTATAAATAACGTGTATAAACACAAATTGTATAACATTACAAATATTTTCAAAATGAGGATAAATTATATATGAATAATGTTTAAAAAAAGCAACAAAGCTTAAACCTGCATGGTCATAAAATAATTTTAATTAGAACAATTTTCCCCCTTTATTCCTTCTTCCAACAGGACCGATGCTCTACATGTTCTCTCAGATTCTGAATATAAAGTCCTAACCAGTTAAATTTATATCTTAAATTATCGAGACGCATTGGCATATAAAATATGTTGAATAAAAAAACAGGTAAATTTCAAATGATAATAACACTTTTCTTCCAAAACTCCTTTTTAAATTTTGCTTTTGCGTTAATAACTTAACACTTCCACACTATAAAGCATTTTTTCTAATCTAGCACAATAACTCTTTTGTTGGGGGTATCATTAAGTCATAAAAAATCCCCCAAAAATCTGAAATTGTTAGATCACGACCAATCAGTGCATAATTTTAAAAAGAAGCATGGACGTGGGGGTGGGGTGAGCCCTCGGTCACTTAGAGCCCGACCAAATAAATATAGAAATAATCGGGCCTCTTGTTGGGCTGAACTAGGTCCCGCCCGAGCCCGACCTGGCCAGACAATGATTCAAACCAGCCCCAGGCAAAAATTGAATATCGGGTCTTGGCCTCGGATTGGGCCGGATGGGGAATATTAAGCCTTGGCTCGAGTCTGATTTGAATTAAATCCACACCAAATAATTATTTATTAAATATGATATTAATTTAGAGCTCTGCAAAGGGGACTTGTTTAGGTCAGTAGGCCCGTCCGTTATTCTAAATTTTACAAGACCGGGTCCGGTCCGCTGATTTTATGTAGAGCTTGAGTCTGGCCTGGGCCTTTAAAAACTCCTTTCTGCTTCTTTTATTTTGTAATATATTTTTTTAACAAATTGGTTAAACAATATACAAACTTTAATCAACATGAATATATTACTATTTTTCACTAAATATTGAAAATACCGTGGCAATATAGCCTCAAAAAGGTTTAAAAAAGGCATTTCTGGCACCTTCAACCTCGTATATCTAAAAAACTGGTAATTGTGGGAAACAACTAAAAACAGATTATTTTTCAGTGCAAAATTATCTATCAGAATTATTGGTTTAATTGCAGGATGTAATCACAAAGTCAATATTTGTAGAGCTGTGTAATTTATTGAATAGTTGATTAATTCATTGAGATTTTCGTAAGAAATATTGATTTATTATTTTAAAAAGGTTATGTTACATATATCATATTATGAATATATAATAGTAAATAAATCATGTGCTTATTTTATTTGAAACATAATACTTCAATTGAATAAATTCCAATTTTGTCATATTGTCTATCACGATTCGTGCCAAAACATAGAATATTTTCTGGGTGATATACTTTACCTTTCTTTAGTCAAATTTAAATTTGAAATTGGAATTTGGCGTTACAAAAGTTAATTAATTAAGAAAAGAAATTTAATTAAATGAAGAATAAATACTTACATTTCGTTATTAGATTAATTGCAAATTATATTATTTAAACGGATAGTAGCTCAAAAGTATTCTGCCCAGCATACTCTGTAAAAGTTTCTGTACGACTTATAATCTTCAACCCGATCCGACCCAAACATTCTTTAAAATCCAACCCTAACCCTACCCAAAAGCATTTTGAATTCTTACCCCACACCCGACCATAGACTACATAGACTGCTCATCACGGTATAAAATGTGTGTGTGTTTTTCCGCCATTTTGATGAACACTACCGTCTTATATCACATAATGGCGTTTTGCGCTGTGCCGTTTTGTTCGAACAGGAGAGGTAAAGAAAAAAGGGTTTGATTCCATAAATAAGTAAGATATTACAAAATAAAAAAATATTTTATTGACACATTTCATAAAAATTAAAAATGTAAAAACTGTATGATATTAAATTTTTTTTAAAATATCATATATTTTTGTATTATCTTACTTATTTATGGAATCAAAACCTTTTTTCTTTACCTCTCCTGTTCGAACAAAACGGCAGAGCGCAAAACGCCATTATGTGATATAGGACGGTAGTGTTCATCAAAATGGAGGCAAATTTCACACACAATTTGCCATATGGAACATATGACATGGGCAGTCTATGTAGTCTATGCACCCGACCCGACCTTCGGGTATGTATAAGTTGTTCTAAGTGGACTTATAAAACTGGCTGAAGAAATGTTGTTTTTTATGCAAAAAACATAAAAACATGATTGTCATGATTTTGCTATTTAATAATTGAGCTTATGTAAAAGTTTTATAGATAGAATCACAAAAAACGATATAACATTTATGATACCGCGCTTATGGCACAGATATAAGACTGAGTATTAATTTTTTATTTATTGTTAGAAATTGCAATTTAATAAACTGTCTTGTTTTGGGTAAAAGAATTGACATAAAAGATAATTAGCATACTTTTATAAAAACAAATACAAATAAGTTGATATTTGGTCTAGCATCTTTTAAAATTTTTGGCCACGATAGCTCCTGTTTCCCTTATCTTATCTAAATTATACCAAAAATTTCTTGCATAATGCCAAATTTTTATAAAATTTTCGTGCTAAATGCATTAAATATTATCGTTTGACAACACAATTTATACGCATTGGGTGTCGGTTAAAATTTATAGAGTCGTTATTAATTGTACCCCTAGAGGGCTTTGGCATCATTATTAGAAAACTTATAACTTTAATTTTTGTATAATTCCCTTCGATTTGCGCAAATAGAGACATCCACGTGCCAATCAATATACATACAATCTCGCTTTGATATATATAATTTGTTGTATATTATAATATCTATTAATTTTTTTCAATTCTGTAAAATTTCCCTATTTATCTTTTCTAATCTGTATATCTCATCTTCAAGGTTTATTTTATATTAAATACTAGAATTTAATAATACTCGATTTTTATTGGAAAAAATTACAAAAAAGACTTTACATAACTTTATATCTATTGTTTTGTCGTAATTTTTATTTTATTTTGTGTCATTTTTCTAGTCTTCTTTGTAACGACTACACTTGTGATTTGTTTACAAATTTGTTTATTCCTCTAATTCTTCTTATTTTTAAACTTTTTTGATAATTTCTCAACAAACATCCCATTTTGTTGGTTTTAATTTCCATTAAATTGATTGAACCAAGATAGCGCGCTAAGCCTAATTGTATAAATTTTTATCTATTCAAGGTTGAAATGAAGCCCTTAGTCTATTTTGGAATTATCCAAGCGCTGTGTTTTTGTATGGCTTTCGGGAATCAAGGACAAAATGCTGCACCCATGGGAGTAATCAATTTTATTACCTAAGGTCTATACCATTAATTTTGCGTATAAAATTGACATCAAATACATAAAATATTTTATAATCAAAATCTAGCCCGATTCTAAGAGAGGTGAGCGCGAAGCTCCACGGTTAAAACGGTGGGGTGAGCCTGGACAGCCTGGGCAACCGGGAAGCCCTGGAGGAGGTGGAGTACCCGGCAGGCCTGGAAGTCCTGGGGGAGTTGGAGGGCGTGGAGGTAGAAACGGAATGCCCGGTCAACCTGGAAGACCTGGAGGATCATGGGGGCATGGAGGCGGAGATGGAATGCCTGGACAACCAGGAAAGCCTGGAGATGACTGGAATAATGATGACTATAATTCCGGCTCTCATGGAGGATATCGCCCATATAATAATGGCGCTCATGGAAGACCCGGCAATCCTGGTAGTCCCGGACTCCCAGGTCGACCCGGATAATGATGGTCGTTTTATGATTAACACCAACTATCTTTACCAATATTTTCGAGCTATTACTATCTTATACACATACATAAATCATCCCAATATGCCGATCTTTTGACATTTATGGCAATCAATAAAGTTTAATCGTATTACATTATTTTGGTCTACCATGAAGGATATCACGGTAATAACATTACTATTTTTCCAAAATATGTAATATTACAAAAATTTATCTATCAATAAATAAGTAAAGGATTAAGTGGCAAATTGAACAATAGGGGAGACCGGGGCTACTTTAGCCATAAAAAATTTAATCGCGTTTCAAAAAAATCTAAAAACAATTTTTCCAATTTTTATGTTGGAATATATTTTTTAGGTCTATTTTTACTTTAGGAAAAAATTTTGGAGGGAACTAAGTAATGGTTTTCTCACAAATTAAGTTTAAAAAAAACAAAAATCCAAAAAAATTTGAAAATGCCCGGGGCTAGTCATAGCCTCTAGATTAACTCTGACGTTTTCACTTCTTATTAGTATATGCTAACTCAAATCGATAAAAATATGGTTCCATCATAAAAAATGTAGAAAATGCAAATGTGATATAATTATTTTTTTTTATAAAACAAATAAAAAAGGGTCTTGATGACAATCTGACTTAGGAACACTTAAAAGACGGATTTAAAAATAGAAAATAACTTTTAGTCGTTTTGTAATGTATAATCATAGTCTATTTCTATTCCAAATAACACTAAATTAGATTATTAAACAAATTTTTTTGTTTTTAAATCTTTTCACTTGTAAGACACTATGAGAAATGGCTAGCAATAGTCCCTCGCCGACTAGCCCCGACCCCTATTTTCATAAACAATTAATAATTTGAGATGTTATATTGCATATAAAAATTTAATCATTAGACGGTTTTTATATAAAAAATCTCCCTTTATAAGATAAAAGTTAAATCAATCAAAAATATTCAGCCAAAAACATTTTATGTGCAAAATAAAAAATTTTGTAAAGGCTACTAATAGCCCTGAAAAATCGTTTTTTCTCAATAAAAATTTAAAATTTTATTTTTTCTAATCAAAATTTTTTTTACATATGCCTTATGGAAAAATACACAATGGTTTAAATTTTGATTTAATATCATTAATATTATAAAAAATAATTATAAAGATAATAGTAACCCCGGGCTACGACTAGCCCCGGTCTCCCCTACTATACATTTTCACAGTATTGAGAAGACTTCAAATGTGGTAGGTCTATCAACATTTATAGCAGTGGTTAGCAAAATAGGCTATATAGCTTTCCAAATGTCTGAAACGGGCGGAGATTTAGAAAATTTAATTAGATGGGGCTATACATTTAAGTTTTCAAAAAATAACAATATCAAACAATCTAAAATAAATTCCTTAATTTCAATAAGTTTGCCTTACATTATTTCTTTAAATGGGTTTATTCTTGAATTAAGAACCAGCTTCAAAAACTTAATAACTATTGCTGGGGGACAAAATAGACCATAAAGCAGAAAAAGTTATTGCTATGAATCCTTTTTAATTATAATTGTCGTTTATAGTAAGGATGGATTGATAAAATGAATACAAAGAATTTGCTTTTAAAATCATTAATTAGCATGCAAAAACATTAAAATAATATAGATTGAGTTTGAAATTCTAGTTAAACGAGCGCCAAAATTAGCAGCTCAAAGTGGAATAAATGAACAAGTTGCAATTTTAGATCACGATGAGAGTTCAAGGAAGAAGTGTGAGTATCCCTTTTTAATCAGTCTAAAATAGGCTACATGGCTTAATTAGTTTCTTATTAGATAGAGAGCCCTGTTTAATATTGTTTTCATGGGTATTGATATAAATTATTCTCAAGTCTAAAAAGAAGTGATTGTGATATGTTTCTTAGCCTCGCATTTGCTTTCATTTCTAATATTTACAACGACTTAAAACTATAGGCAACCCCACTTGCATTTTGAATTTTATCACCACCATTTTGCACTGATATTAATATTCCGTTTAAAGATATAATATGAAGCCAGCCTAAATTTGTAAAAATAAAGCTATCAATTGATTTACGAATAACAAAAATATACATTGGGTTTAGTAGAAATAAATAATTGATTATTCATTAAGTGCACCGTTTTATCTCCATATTTGATTGAAAGGACTTCAGATTTATTAGCTGCATGTATGCATTCAACCATAGACTAGATAGACTGCTCATTCCCTTTTAAAAAGTGATGCCAATTTTACCGCCATCTTGAACATAAGAAGCAATCAACGTTATAATGGGATTCTATATATATTCTCTATTTTTTACCTTCTATCTCACCCGGGGAGGGGGGGTGTTTTGCCCCCCCCCCTAATTTTTTACCCTCTTTCTCAGCGGAGGATAGGGGGGGGGGGCAAGGGGGTGTTTTGCCCCCCCCCCCAATTTTTCACCCTCTTTCTGATGAGGGGGGGCAGGGGCCGGGGAGGGGTGTTTTGCCCCCCCCCCTAATTTTTTACCCTCTTTCTGATGCGGGGGAGAGGGGGGGGGGGCAGAGGGGTGCTTTGCCCCCCCCCCTAATTTTTTACCCTCTTTCTGATGCGGGGGAGAGGGGGGGGGGCAGGGGTTGTTTTGCCCCCCCTCCTTATTTTTTACCCTCTTTCTCACACAGGGGGGGGCGGGGGTGTTTTGCCCCCCCCCCTAATTTTTTACCCTCTTTCTGATGCGGGGGAGAGGGGGGGGGGGCAGAGGGGTGTTATACCCCCCCCCCCCCCAATTTTTTATGCTCTTTCTGATGCGGGGGAGAGGGGGGGCAGGGGGTGTTTTGCCCCCCCCCCTATTTTTCACCCTCTTTCTCACACAGGGGGGGGGGGGCAGGGGGGTGTTTTGCCCCCCCCCTAATTTTTTACCCTCTTTCTGATGAAGGGGGAGGGGGGTGTTTTGCCCCCCCCCCCTTGATTTTTACCCTCTTTCTGATGCCAGGAAGAGGGGGGGGGGGGGGTGATAGTCAATTTTCAAAAAAAAATAAATTTCAATAGAAAATGTTGATTATGACATTTGTCACCACTGTGACCGCACAAATTCACAAAAATATTATGAAAGGGTTAAAAAGGGCTTTCCGCCCCCCCCCCCCCTCGGGTGACAAAGAGGGTAAAAAATAAGAAGAGGGGCGAATCACCCTCCCCTCTCCCCGGCATTAGAAAGAGGGTAAAAAATTAGGGGGGGGGGGGGCAAAACACCCTCTGCCCCTCTCTCCCCCTCATCAGAAATAAGGTAAAAAATTAGGAGGGGGGGGGGGGGCAAAACACCCCCTGCCCCCCCTCTCCCCCGCATCAAAAAGAGGGTAAAAAATAAGGGGGGGGGGGCAAAACACCCCCTGATCCCCCTCTCCCCCGCATCAGAAAGAGGGTAAAAAATTAGGGGGGGGGGGGCAAAACAACCCCTGCCCCCCCCCCTCTCCCCCGCATCAGAAAGAGGGTAAAAAATTAGGGGGGGGGGGGGCAAAACACCCCTCCCCGGCCCCTGCCCCCCCCCCTCTCCCCCTCATCAGAAAGAGGGTAAAAAATTGGGGGGGGGGGGGGCAAAACACCCCCTTGCCCCCCCCCCCTTATCCTCCGCTGAGAAAGAGGGTAAAAAATTAGGGGGGGGGGCAAAACACCCCCCCCCCTCCCCGGGTGAGATAGAAGGTAAAAAATAGAGAATATATATAGAATCCCATTATAACGTTGATTGCTTCTTATGTTCAAGATGGCGGTAAAATTGGCATCACTTTTTCGGTACGTGTGTACGTATAATGAGCAGTCTATCTAGTCCAGTGATTCTTAACCTAGGGGTCGCGACCCCCTAGAGGGTCGCGAGAAGTTTGCCGGGGGGTCGCCAAATTTTTTAGAATCAAATAAAAATATTGAAAAGCTTCAGGGGATTCGAACTCGTTGTCTTAAGATTCATTATTAGAATTAATAAATGATTGTAATTTAAAATCTTTGTATAAAACTAAAAGTTTGCCGCAATTTTGGATACAAATTCGTGCAGAATATCCTCCATTATTTTCAGCAGCAATTCAAAATTTGCTGCCTTTCGCTAGTACCTATTTGTGTGAAAAAGGCTTCTCAACTATGGTGGATATAAAAACTAAAAAACGCAATCGATTGCGACTAGATTCCTGCATGAGGATAGCATTACAATCAATTGAACCAAGAATTAATAAATTGGCTGAAGATGTTCAGCAGCAGAAATTTCATTAAATATATTTCCGAATGCATACATTTTTTATTTTAAACATTGTTTTTATGTTTAATTATGAAGTTTTTATGTTAAATAGATAATGAAATAATTAAAGTTGTGTTTTATGTTTATTATATAATAAAATGAAAAAATAATAGAAAATCAATATATTATAGATAATATAACAAATATAAATTATTATGAAAAAATGGGGGGCCGCAAACAAATTATAAAATATTTGGGGGGTCGCGTGTATAAAAAGGTTAAGAACCACTGATCTAGTCTATGCATTCAACCAACCAAGCGTGTAGCCAGAATATTCCCAAGGGGGGATTTTCAAATTTTTTAATATTTTTTTTTAATAATATAGTAAAACTTTAGGCTTCGGCCTATTGGACCGGTCGGGTCACTGTCGTAAAATTAAATTTTATGATAAGAATACAGCAATTTGGGCCTAATAAGATAATTTAGTGCATTATTTTGTTTTTATGTATTATTATAATATCTTTTTATTTTATTCTGTGTGTCTTATCCTAAGAACCAAGAAATTTGTAATTTTCAAAAATACAACGAAATTAATGTCAAAAGATAAAATAATGAATTCGGTCTAGGCATTTCATGCAGCTTTAATTCGAGCAAGACCGGGCGGACTCTTAGATGAGTTTAAGTGGGCCTTGGCGGGCAGTTTTATTATAATTTATTATAAAATCTGATCGGATCGGGTTGAATAGAAAATTTTAACAAATCTGACCAACAAAAAGATATGATTACTGAGTATAAACATAAAAGGTTATAAAAAAATCATTATTAGACAAGGTTAATTTTTCTTTAGCCCAGTTTTTTTCTACCTAGAATTTCGCCCGAGGTAGACAATTCACGATGAATTTGCTAGTCCATTCTATCGATTTACATACTCTTTTATAAGTTTCTGATCTCCTGACTATGGAAAATTTTGTTCAGTGGTGCCAGCGTTTATGGGGAGACAAAAAGATGTTGTTATACTAAGCAGTAGTTTTAATTTTTGTAAGTTGTCCAGGTGTCGAGAGCATTCTTGAGACGACAGGTCTTTGAGACAAGGCCATATAACATAAATTATATTATTCTAGTTGATGTTTTTTTTTAAATATACTTTATTTTTGAATCATCTTAAATAAAATTAAATTTGATTATACACTATTATAAATATCAGGAAAACATTCATATATCGCGATTGAATTGTATATACTAATGGCAATTGTGTCATTTAGATCACTTCAGTAAAAGTCAACACAAGAACATTTCCTTTCTGTCAGAATAATTAAGGGATTTCGCATAAACAATATTTGAAGTTAGCTTTAACTTGGTTGTTATTTAAACGTTTCATTTACTTACTAATAAAATAATCCAGCAAGATAAATATAGATAATTTAATAAGACCTAGTTAAAAATACGAAAATCTTGCCTCTTGGCAGATCGAGGTTTAAATCTAACATTTGAATTAAATAAATTAGCTTTCGCTAATAAAAAATCTAGTTCTTAAACATTCTTATAAATTTCATCTGAGTTGCAATGTTATCTGCTAGTCAAAATCAAAACACCTGTAGAATTCTTCTGCAATTGTTTTAATAATAGTAAGGATTAGCTAGAAAGAAAAATCAGGTCCTCAGATTGCTGAAAACAACTACCTCTATAATTCATAGATTGTTACCTACTACTACTAGGTGTGGGAGGGCCAAGTAATATTGTGGGGAAGATGCTCACAAGTGGATTCGGGAAAAGAAAATTAATATATATAAACTTTTAAAATATTTAGTATAAGGGTTTAAGTCTTTTATGGAATTATTAATACTCCTAATTCCTTTAAAAATTTATCTCTTAATCAAAATAAAGTTGTTTAAATTTATGCAAGGGGGAGAGGATTTTCAGATCGCCCCATCCTTGGCTACGCCACTGGCTCTAACATCTCTTAATATAGAAGTAGCGCGTTGAAACATCTCAAACACTAACTAGTGACATACTCTTATTGGAAAGAATTAACTATTTTAAATTGTCAGATTTTGCAAATGGAATTAGTTGAATTTCAGTTCAAAGTGGATCTAGGTACCTGTTTAACCGTGAGCGAACTAAAGTAAAATCTTAATCAAGTGAGAAGGAAAAAAACGGTGAATCAATATACGAACTTAATGAACCCTCCTAGGTATTCCCCTTGTATTAATTGCTATGCAATTTATGGGCTCGTTTTTTGGTGTCCGTTGTCCGATGTCTGTCCGTTACCCTCCCTATCTATTTGCATTTGGTATATTAGGTTATCGCTTTTTTAAATTAATGCATGAGAAAGAGGTGCCCCACCCCTCATCTCTATCTCCCTCGCTGTGTTATTTTTAATTGCTATGCATAAGGGTGCGTCTTAATACGCGCTTTTGTAGCTAGCTTGAAAAAGCGAATGCATGTTAAAACATAGACGCGTCTTAATACGAGCGTCACGTCATTTTTGTAGTTTTGCCGTATCAACTCAACCGCGATCAACAAGCTACAAGCTATTGAGTAAGCTATTACTGTGACCTAATATGTTTACATAAATAGACAAGATCAAGTAAAAACATTATTAAGAAGTGTGGAAAGGCACATGAAAAGCTCCACATAAATAATTGAATGGAATAAGCCTGGGGTTTGGTGGCCACATAATGCAACTTGGCTGGTAACTAGTATCAATTAAAATACTAACTTTAAAAGTGGATTATTGCAAAACTAAATGGAAAACACTCTGAAGAAAATAGACATAGAGACAGAGAAGCAAAGAATTCTTAGGATTTGGAAAAGACATTCCTTGATTCTCTTCTTCAAGATTTTAAAGCCTTATCTGATCCCAATAAATTTTTGTTAATAAATGTTTTACAAAACTTGTATTTTTACATGAATAAAGTATTTAAATTATTGGAATATGAACAAATATCTCATATCTCTCTAGCTTGTTGGGTTGAAAGATATTTTCAACTGTTAGGTATTGTTATTGTTAATCTCATAATCATATATAGGCAAAGCTTTATTATCAGTACATTTTGTAGTGAACAAATACCCTAAACTATCTTTTCAGCCTTTTTAAGCTTTGTTTTTATAGGAGTTTTAAGTATACTAAATCTTAAAAATTTCACACTTTAAGTCTGGTAGGCTAATAAATTTTTGTTTAAACTAAATGTTCTACATTATTTGAAAACTAATTGATGTTTATGATTTATTTTATATTAAATACTAATAAAATGGTATGTGTATTTTGAAGTATAAGCTTAATTATAGTTATTTACTAAACTTGACAATCCTAAACATTAATAACAATATATTAAGTTGATATTGTAGACAATAAAATGTATATTTATTTACTAAACTTGACAATCCTAAACATTAATACAATATATTAAGTTGATAATCTATTTTTTATTTTCTAAACTTGACAATCCTAAACATTAATCTAATATATTAAGTTGATAATGTATATTTATTTTAAACTTGACAATCTAAACATTAATAACAACATATTAAGTTGATATTGTAGACAATAAAATGTATATTTATTTTCTAAACTTGGCAATCCTAAACATTAATAACAATATATTAAGTTGATAATGTATATTTATTTTCTAAACTTGACAATCCTAAACATGTAAAATGATTAACAAAGTAATTGTATCCATGAAACGTGAAGCGCGTATTTGGACAGAAAAAAAAATTGCGGGCTTGAAGTTGTAGCGCGTATTAAGACGTAGCCGAGGTGCCCCACCCCTCATCTCTATCTCCCTCGCTGTGTTATATATAAGATTTGTTAAATTATCTATTATATAAACATAAATAAAAGTTGTTTACTTTTAATTGCTATGCAATTTAACTAGTTATATAATAAGCATAAATAAAAGTTGTTTACTTTTAATTGCTATGCAATTTAACTAGTTTTTGTTATATAATAAACATAGATAAAAGTTGTTTACTTTTAATGCTATGGAATTTAACTAGTTATATAATAAACATAAATAAAAGTTGTTTACTTTTTAATTGCTATGCAATTTAACTAGTTTTGGGGTTAGAATCCCGGAGTTTTTTTTGACTCTTATGATTGTTCTTGTTACTATCATTGATAATAAAAATTTTTGGCCGTCCGCTGGCTGCTGACCAATGAAAAAAATGACCATTGGCCAAAATATGAATCAAAATTATTTTTTTCGTTTTTTTTTGACTATTATGATTGTTCCTGTTTCTACCATTGCTATTATGACTTTTTGGCCGTCCGCTGGCTGCTGACCAATGTTATATAATAAACATAAATAAAAGATGTTTACTTCTAATTGCTATGCAATTTAACTAGTTTTTGGGTTAGAATCCCGGAGTTTTTTTTGACTCTTATGATTGTTCTTGTTACTATCATTGATAATAAGACTTTTTGGCCGTCCGTTGGCTGCTGACCAATGAAAAAAATGACCATTGGCCAAAATGTGAATCCGAGTTTATTTTTTCGTTTTTTTTTGACTATTATGATTGTTCCTGTTACTACCATTGCTATTATGATTTTCTGGCCGTCCGCTGGCTCCTGACCGATGGAAAAAATGACCATTGGCCAAAATGTGAATCGAAATTATTTTTTTCGTTTTTTTTTGACTATTATGATTGTTCCTGTTCCTACCATTGCTATTATGACTTTTTGGCCGCCCGCTGGCTGCTGACCAATGGAATAAAATGACCATTGGCCAAAATGTGATTCGAAAACTTTTTTTTCCTTTTTTTTTGACTATTATGAATTTATATCCGCTTTTACCGTGTCCTGGCTGCTGACCAATGGAAAAAAATGACCATTGGCCAAAATGTGATTCGAAATTTTTTTTTTCGTTTTTTTTACTCTTATGAATTTATATCCACTTTTACCGTGTGCTGGCTGCTGACCAATGGAAAAAAATGACCATTGGCCGAAGTGAGCATCAAAATTTTTTTTTCCGTTTTTTTAGCTATCATTGACTTATAGAGTATCTGTGGGTACTGACCAATAGAGAAAAAGTGACCATTGGCCAAATTTTTGATTTTTTTAATTAAAAATTGTTCAAATTCAACAAAAAATTTCTCCCAACAATTCTGCAAATTCTTAACATTGTGTTGTTTTATAATATAATGTTTGTTAGACCCATAATCACTAAAGGCCATAAAAACTAATGTAATACGCAACTAGATGCAAACACTAAATCTAACCCTTGCCTATATTACATTTTGCCGTTATTACATTTTGCCTATAATGGAAAATTTGTATAAATAATTTATTAATCATTAGGCATTTAATACCCCCCTATAGGCATTCTCGCCCCTTCCCACCTTTCTCGCCCATAAATTGCATAGCAAATATGATACATTTATACGAAGTACAGATGAGTCGTCCCCCCTTCCCTTCCCCTCTTCCCTTCCCCTCTTCCCTTCCCTTCTCCCCCTTCCCACGAGGGCCGAAGGCCCGAGTTTTTTGTAATTACACCAAATTCGCTTAACCCATGCTTTTCAACTCCTTTCTATATGCTTCCAAATCCGCTTACTTATTATCTCCTTCGTTAACCTTCGACTTCCACCTGTACAAGCCAAAATAAAATTAACCTTCAACAAAATAAAATTGTTATTCAATTAACTATCACAATGTAAAATATAAAGGGCAATCATAAAACTTTTATAATTTGTCAGTATAAAATTAATTAGTTTAAAGTAAGTTTTTCCACAAATGATTGTAAAGGTCTACATGATACATTAATGCATTGACGATTCAAGTTTCTGTTTATTAAAATTGCAAACTTAACCTTTAATATTGCTACAATAACAATTTCTGACAATAGCCATAACAAATCTCAGCTTTAGAATAATCATCCCAATTATACCCCTATATGTTGATTGTTGAGTTTTTGGCCGCAGTTATACCAAATTTAAGAGCCTATTCTAGGAATTAATGAAAATTTGGACTTTTTACAATAATTTACTACGAAATAATACCTAGAAAGTATAAAATCACCGAGTTTTTTATTTGATTTTGCAAATAGATTTGTAATAAATTTCTTGCCGGCCTCAAAAAAATGGTATAAAAAGTGCAGACCAAGTTTAAGCCTAGATATTTAAACTAATGTAGATTTATATGGCTATATACAAAATTTTTAAATATAGAAAAGAAGGCACTTAATACCTTGAGGGTAAAAATTAATATATATTTTTTTTGTAATATATATTGTTTATTTGAACGTATGAACATTATAAAAACGAAGTGTTAAAATTAGAAAAATATAGGAGCGGGTATAAAACAAAATAAAAAATTATAATTCAAAAGCGTAGCATGTGTCATTTAAAAGTGGCCAGCTGTCGGCCAGGAATTTAAAATTGTACTTTGCTATAAAAATACCAACTTTTTGTTTAAGTAAAAAAATGTGTGGAATATTTAGAGGGCGGGCAGCGACGGCTGATTTCTTTGAAAAGCTTTATGGCGGCCGGACCAAAAGTCCCAGAACACGAGGCAACGATAGGGGTAAAGATATTAAAGGCTAGGAGGGCCGGGTATTTTACCGTTTTGCCAAAATCTTGAATTAAAGCAAATTAATGGGAATGATTAAAGTATAAATATAATTTTCGATCTTTTTCCTATAATAAAATAGACAAACGAAGAAAAACTCAAATTAAGTTCAACCTATTTCAAATTTAATCTAAAACCTGAGAATGTTCAGTTATATTAATTTTATGGTGGGCTCATATACAAGATATGCTCATTAACGCACAAAATGATTACCATTTTGTCCACCAATTTGATGAAAACAAGACAATGTAATGATTATATAGATATTGGTAATTTTTGTAAGTTAAATAATTTTAAAAAGGTAAATGAAAAATATTGAATTGTGTAGGTAGCAAAAATATCAAAAACAGCATTCTAAACAGACAAACTACCATCCCATTATAAGGGTCCATCGTGAGATGCGCTGCTTCAATGTAAGGTCTTGAGAACTGCAAAGTCACTTTTTTCAACCCGAACCCGACCCGAAAGCATTTTAAGTTTTTCAGCGCAAACCCGACCCAAAATCATTAAAAAAATTTCAACCAGAACCCGCCCCTGCCCGAAAGAGTTTTAAATTTTTAACCGAATCTCTTTCGAACGAGTTTTAAATTTAAGGTATCCAACGCGAGAGTAAGAAAAATTGCGGTTAGCATAGGCGTGGCGAGGGGGTGGCAGAAACGGGAGGATGAGCCCCCTCTAAATCCAAAAAATCTTAGATATTTTATCAATTTATGGCTAAAATTAAAAAAATGGTCCCTTAATCATTATTGCCCCCCTCCTCTAATTTCAATTTCCTGGCTACTCCCATGTTGGCGTTTAAATCAACAAATTAAAGTGCGATTTATGAAAATAATTGATTCTACAGATTTTTATTACTAAATTTATTTTAATGTTTTATTTTAGAGCTATATATATATGATAGCATACAATATCTGGTCACATTCAATTTGAAATATAAAGTTTTGCAAATGAATCACTTTATAAACTTAAACATAATCTTATTTGTTTTATGAATATATATTTATGTAGTTTAAATTTAAAATGAACTACAACTTCACATTATTTAAATACAATTTAAAATATTATTTTGTTGATATATTTTACCTTTCACGAGTCAAATTTAAATTTGCGTCCAAATTCAAATTTAAAAAAAAAGGAATTTTAATTAATCTTTAATTATAAATTTCGATATTTATTAATAATTATTATACATAATAGCATTCTTTTTAAAGATATGTCCCGAGTATTCTGCAATGTAAGATACATAAACCTTGACCCGACACTTTAAATCCAACCCGACCCGAAAGCATATTAAAATTTTCAACCCGAACCCGAAAAAATTTCAAAATTTTAAACCAAACCCGACCCAGCCCGAATTCGGTCCGGGTCGGTCGGGTCTCGGGTCACCCGCGCAGTTCTCTATTAAGGTCCCTCATTTTACTAAATTCCTCCCTCATGGTCCTAAATGGTAGATATAACTACTAAGGGGCGGACGCTCTTGTTTTTATATAATCGCCACATGTGCCCTATTTTTAAGTTATAACCATCACATTGATGATACAAATAGGGCATTAGGGAGGGGATACTTTGACACACAGTGTTGATGACAATAACAACTAGCTAACACCCCCTAAGCATATATCCAATTATCCATCAGGGTCTCTATGGAAAAATAATACACTAATGGTCGGTTTGAAATACACGCACACCGAATGTCTTTACAGGAAAAGGGGCTTAAGATTGTGGGTGTGGCTCTTTCATTAAGACCAGCATACCACCTCAGCAGAGCGTATGGCGCGCCCTCTAGCGCGCCCTTCACAACTTGTAAATAATGATCCTAATAAAATCAATAAATAAATATTTATTACATAATTAGGTAATGAATTCAATTCAAGTCAATTTGCCTTGATAATAATGAATTTATACTTAGAATATGGGTCTGTTTATTTTGCTATCTCTATATGAAATTAATTTATTATATAACATAAGTACATGGCGCATAACGTATTGTATGTTATACACCGAGTGTTATCATCAAAATGGAGGAATAATTGACACACAAACCATATGAAACATATGACATGAGCAGTCTATCTAGCTATGGGTAGGCAGAACATCAACCTGTACTGCCCAATTTAACAAATTTAGCTATTGGATTTTTGACAATTCCAGTATGCAGTATAAATTTTTTAAATAATATCGAAATGTATTTAAAGCTCATTCATTGAGTTAATTAAATTCCTTTTGTTTATTTAAATCTGATTGTTTTAATTTGGATAATTAGCCGTTGTTTATTATCAAGATGTACATGGCATTGGCTCTATTAAAAGTAGAGTTGGTTGACGCATAAATTAAATTTAATATTTCGATTTAAAGCGCAATTATATGTTGAATTCATCCATATAATAGGGTGCTTATTTTGCCGACTAGATTAGGAGCAGTCTGGCTTATCAAATAATTTTATGATGGATTTATTTCATCTTGCATATGAACAATAATATATGAATAATTAAATATAGGTTTTCGATACACGTAATTTTAAAAATTCAAACGTCGAATTTGCAGTGTGACCAGGTTGTTGAAAGGTAAGGTTGTCTTGGAGTGTCATAAAAATGAATAAAAAATTATAAAATCACTATGATGTATAATATTTTACAAGATTTTTCCCCTCATATTCAATGTTTTTCAAGGATAGATTATCGGGATATTTCAAGTAAACCCTCGAAATATCCCGATAATCTATCCTTGAAAAAAATGATGTATAATATATCATACATAGTTTTTTAACACTACTTAAAATACAACCCTATGTTCAAATAAACAAATTTGTATTTTTAGGATATTATTTGCACTTAATTAATTCTTCATTTATTTAATTAGGACAAGCATATTACACATTTTATATTAAATTTAAGAAAATTATTCTTGTATTAATATTAGCAATCTAATTGTATAAATATAACTATTTATTGTTAATAATCACCTCCTCCTATGCACGGAACTGACATATCAACTGAATTAATCATAGCTAAATAACACTCAATTTATTTACTATAATCTAATTGTGTCACCATAATTTTTTTAAAGATATACCAATTTACTTTGTTAACTATTTAACCCAATGTTTTCGAAAAAAGGCAATTTAAAGATTTTTGGGTTGCGCTGGAGGCAAGAGAGCGGGGGGGGGCGATAAAGGTCAAGATGGCCATAGCATATTATAATCCGTAAAAAAGTTTACATCGTATTTATATTTTAAAAAAACAAATGTTTTAATAGAATAGACTTGTCAAGGTCCTTTTTAAAGCGTTTCATTTTTCATAACTCGCTACAAAAGGCTTCAAGGCAGTAGGAAATAATATAGAAATAAATTAGATTATCTTCTAATATCGCGCCTGACAAAAAATTGCCTATAATTTTATTAGGATGATTTTTACTTTATATTTGTGACAATATGGTAGTCTAGTATGTTTTTCGTAATTAATTAAAAATTAATTTTTTTTATTTGTGAAGGGAGCGATAGGACATTTTATCATTAAGAGGTAGCGGCGATGATTGAAAAAGATTGGAAAACACCGATGCAAATACTGCTGTACATCTACAAAGCTCGCTATTGTATCAAATCAATTTATCTACAACCAAATAAAAGGCAATTTACTTTGATTATCATGTATTCATTATTAGCAGGATTGGTCGTATAGATGTTAGCACGAATTTTGGCAAATAAAGTCGCAGGTTGGATCAATATGGAAGGACGCAATATTAATACGCAGGGGTCAACCGGTCGGGGAATATCGCCATTGCGCTTAGGTTTAATAGGACCATTACGCCACCCATAATGTCTTCGCTTTCTAAAGCTCCTTCTTTTCCGCTTTTTACCACCTAAATTAATTTTTAGTTGAAAAAGCTTTAAATATTTTATATTAACACTAAAAGTATTTACAACTTAATGCACAAAAACATTGATGTTATACCATTAAAAAAGCTAGATCAGTTAAATATCAACTCCATTGCCTATATATTCTTAAATCAAGAGCTTCTAGGGTACAGTTACTAATAAATAAATCATATAATTATCAAAGCGATTACATTTTTGTAATTTAATCATTTGCTAATTTTTAATTTTGCATTCAAATTTGCAAAATTGTTCAAATTTATTGTCTGGCACTTTGCTCATCCCATATTAAACTTAATATATTAATGTTTTAATCATATCATCTTCTTAAAAATAAAAATGGATTTTGGAAAACACATTTAATTATTTATTATTGATCATTAAGGCGTTAGTAAAAATATCGACTACCATAGAATCGCCCTCTGATTTATTGTTTATTATGTTAAAGTCTATGGTTAAATTATTCGTCTAAGTAGCAGCCATATATTCGGAAATACAATCTACTATTTAAGCCGATACTTAGACTACCTTCCTTTTGAATAAACTCAGAAATAATTTTCATTTCTTAGAGTTAATTTAATGACAAGTTGTGTGACATAAAATTTTTTCAATCTTTTCAATTTTGTTACCATAAAAAAATGGCAGGCGCTGAAATTAAAGGATTTATGTAATCGAATCATATTGGATATGGTAATTTAATTATATTTATTGTTATAAATAATTTTAATGTAATAAATATATAACCATATCAAAAAAACTTATCTCCAGACAAGTTTAAAAGCAAATTACAAACTTATTTCTGCAAGAAGATCAGATTTTTTATAACGCGGAACATTAGAAATCGTAAAATAAAAAAGCACCTTACTTTTACTAGATGACGCGCCATAAAGTAACGATGATGTAATACTTTAAGCTTTAGACCTTTTGAACAATTTTTTAGCTATAATCTACCCGATTCATAATGCCGCTATTTTATAACAACTCATTCTTCTTCTTCTTCTTTATCGGTTATTCGGTCCCAAAGTCGTGGGGTTTGTTTTAATTAGTTTCTTCCATCTTGACCGGGTGAGTGCCATATCTTGACTAATCTCTTTTTTCCATTACTTTATCGACTTGCCCTTTCCACGTGACACGGGGTCGTCCTCTTCCTCTCATGCCCGGCACCTCCATGTCCAGTATATATCGATGTAGGTCATTCGTGTCCCTTCTTAGTATATGCCCATACATCCTTAGCCCATTTTTGTTAATCGTGTCCGCCATAGGTTAAATACCCATTTTTGTCATGAGCAGGTCATTCGTCATATGGTCGAGCTTAGTACACCCCAGGCTCCTTTTCTTCCGTGGTGTTTAATGCCCATGTTTCACTTCCATAGAGTAACTACGGTCTTACGATGGATTTGTAAGCTTTGCTCTTCAACCATATTGGCATTTTCTTATCGCACATTACCCCGGATATACTTCGCTATTTAAGCCATTCTTTTTGTATCCGGGCATAAACTTCCGTTGCGCAACTTCCTTCTTGATGTAGCATCGAGCCGAGGTATGTAAACCTGTCTATTGGGTACTTTAGATGTCATCCAGCGATGGGCTGCCTGTACCGTTCATTTCCATGTATACCGTTTTTCGATCGTTGACCTTTAAACCATACAGCTAAGCGCTTAGACCACTTTTCGGCTTCTTCGATTACTTTCTCCCTTGTTTCCTCGCATAGTATTATATCAACGGCATATAGCATACACCATGGCAATGGCTTTTGAATGTCCCTCTTTATCGTGTCTATAATTATATTAAATAAAAAGAGACTTAAAGCAGATCCTTGATGTAATCCTAGAAAAGATTAGAGTCTTCAACTGTCGTCCTAATGCAAGAGTTTGAGGCTTCATAAATATTTTTCATAAGTTTGCGTCAGGGATATTTTGTTTTCTCAGGCACCAGCATAAATCGCGGGCGACCGTGTCATAAGCTTTCTCCAAGTCTATAAAGACCATATATAGGTCATTCCTCTTTTCACCATACTTATCCATCATTTGTGTTTGTGCGAAGATTGGGATGATTGTGGATTTGCCGGCCACAAATCCGAATTGGTTAGCCTATATTTACACCTCGTTTTTCAGCCTTGTTACTAAATCCTTTCACGCTTCAAGGAGTGGCAAGTTAGCTACCTCTGTAATTGCCACAGTCTTCAGGGTCTCCTTTGCCTTTAAATAAGGGTATAATCGTGCTTGCTCTCCGTTGATTAGGAATTCGCTCATCTACCAATATCTTGTTAAGAGGGTTTGTCATGGTGGTGACTCCTTCTTCACGACATCCGAGCAATTCTTTCATAGGTATTCCATCTGGGACATTTGCTTTTCCTTTTTGCATCTTGTTCATTTGTGTCCAAACTTCATCCTCCTGAAAGAGTTCGACCTTGGCTCAATTTTGGGAAGGGAATCCTTGTCATTTTCAATATTCATAAGGTTCTTAAAATATCCTTTCCACCTATCCATAACTTCCTTAGGCTTGAATTAGGTTTGACTCTTCTCGTTTTTGACTATTTTAAGAACTCCGACAACGCGACTTTTCTCCTCCCTTATCTTGGCCAATTTGTACATAAGCCTAACGCCCCCTTTATAATCCAGTTTGTTTGCCATCTCTGTGTTGGCGGCATTCTTTGCTATTGCAGCGGCCTTTTTGCGGCCCTCTTTGCGTCCCTAAATCTTGATAATCCTCCGACTTTTTTGCTTTATGCCACCGTCTATATAGATTTTTTTCTTTCGATGAAATCTTTAACCGCTTGATCCCACCACCATAGTTCCCTATTCATAGCTTTGCCTCCTTTAGTCTGTCCTAAAACACGAATCGCTGTTTCCTTTATGTCCTTAGATAGCGTCTCCCAATCTCGTCTACGTCCCTTTGCAACTTCCTTGCACTCAAGAGTGAGGAGGCGTTTTGATGGTATTTTTCGTTTGTCGACGTATCCTTTAGCTTCATCGAGGTTCATAGACCTTTCTTCTTTCGGGAAGTACTCTTCTGTCAAGATCCATAACAAGGGGACGGTGTTTCCTGGCGATTTCTTCTCATTAATTTGCAATCCTTGATACTCCATTAGTTCTTTCGCCGTATAAGCAAATAGTCAATTTGACTAAAATGCTTCCCACTTCATTAGGTCACAATATGATCTTCGCGTTTTTAAATTAGGTGTTAAAGACCGCCATGTCATATCCTTGGGATACTTGAAGAAGTTTTTCTTCTTCTTTGTTCTTCACACCATGCTCAAAGCCTCCATGATTGCGTTCATACCCGAGGCGATCTTTCCCTACGTGAGCGTTGAAGTCCTATTCCTTGTATTTCCTTTTGCAATGAATCGAAGAATATGTCTTTCTCTGATTCCATACAACCAATTTGGGGAGCATACGCGCACATAAGGGTTAGAGGGCCCCTTCGATCTGCAATCTTTACCCACATTAGCTTGTCGGAACAACGCTTGACTTCCACCACCTTGTCCTTGAACAATTCGCTTAGAATGCGACCCCCTTTCTATGATTTGGTGACCCACTGTAGAAAAGCTTGTATTCTTCTCTCAATTCCCCAGCTTTCGTTCCGTTCTACCTGGTCTCTTGTAGGCAGGCGATGTGAACCTTTCTTCTTTTTAGCATTTGTGCGACTTCAATGCCTTTCCCCAACAACGTTCCCACATTCCGGCACATTATTTGGATTCTTTCCATAACTAATATCCCTAACCGCCTCTGTTGTGAATTGGGCAGTAACCCTGTGCGCGTCGTTTATGGAGGACGCCCTAGCTTTCTCTTGTAAAGTCTTGTTTTAAACAATCATAATTTTGGAGTTGGTTTTTTAGCCGGTCTCCGACGTGACGCCAACCCTCCACTTTTTGCACACGGACTTGGGACCGTCGTAGGTAATGTTTTTATAACAACTCAATAATTTAAGCGGAATTTATATATATATAATAATCTTTCAAATGAAAATAGCACATATATAAATAGTGTTATAATTCCTATCCATTTATAAATTTAATTTACTTTGTTTAAATACTGGATTAAATATAATTGAAAATTTTTATAATATTATTGATAAGATAATTTTGGTCAATCCTTCAATACATTGGTCAACAAAATGGCTTTTAATACACATTGGTGAATTTATATATGTGGGGTAAATAGGTGTTTAAATAAATGGTTTTTTGGATATAAAGAATACAATTTCAATTTTTAGGGATATTATTTAAATTATTCTTAAACCTCACACTATCATGTTTGAAAACGGTTAACTAGGTAATTTTCATTTTTATGAATTCTGAATATATTTATATCATTTATTTAAATTTAGCTATCATTAGAAATCGAATATAACCAATATAAAGCTCTTGTTCATAGTTGAAACTGAATATTTTAAATTTGGGGATATTTCCTAACAACTAGAGAACTGCGAAATCACTTTTTTTTAACCCGAACCCAACCTGACCCAAAAAAATTTTTCGACCCAACCCTGACCCCATGAAAGCATTTTAAAATTTTCAACTCGAATACGACCCGGCCCGAAAACGTTAAAAAAATTTAACCGGATCCCTCCCAAACGCGTTTCAAATTTGTATCCGACGCGAGATTAAGAAAAATTGCGGTGTGGAAAGTTTAATCTACAAATTAAACTCCGATTTATAAAAATAATTTATTTCACAGATTTTTCTTTATAAATTTAATTGAATGATTTATTTTATAGTGATGTTAAATATGATAGTATCAAAATATCGGGTCGCAATTAATTCTAAATATATAGTTCTGCAAATGAATCAATTAATAAATTTAACTTACGTCTATTTGGGTTTTTGAATATATATTTATATATTATTAATTAATATTAATAAACTACCACTTCACATTATTTTAATACAATTTAAAAACATTATTTTGTTTATATATTTTACATTTCACGAGTCAAAACAAATTTGCGTCCAAATTAAAACAATCAATTTAAATAAACAAAAGGAATTTAATTAACTAAATGAATGATCGTTCATTATACATTCTAATAATAAATAAAAATATTATACTACATAGCATTAATTTAAAGATATGTCCCGTGTTTGCAATGTTAGATTCATAACCTTTGACCTGACACTTAATATCCAACCCGACCCGAAAGCATTTTTAAAATTCCCAACCCGAACCCGATCCTGAAGCATTTTAAAATTTTCAACCCGAACCCGAAGACATTTCAAAATTTTTAATCCGGGCCGGATCCGGGTCAGGTCACCCGTGCAGTTGTCTAATTAACAACCTTCAAACATACACATACATTTAGCTTTTTTAAACTTATTTTTCACCCAGGCTTAGGGATCATAAACGCTCATATTTTTGATTACAATTAAAATCAAACCAACAACGTATAGTTTACAAAAAAGCAGGCCCATTTTTTTATACGAAGAAGGGCAATATTTATTAACAATGAAAGACAATTGCAAACGATAGTAAACAAAGCAAATATTTAGTATTATCCTGGATTATTTGTGTTTTTATATAATAAACAATTTTATGACTTTATTAATAGGTATAAAGGCTTTAAGAATATTTCCATAGGGGTTAAAAAATAGGGTTGGATTTAAGCAGTTTTTAGATTGTAATGCAGCGCGCTACAGTCAAATAAATTAATGGCGGTTACTGAAGGACGCTACAATCGTGAGCAGTTAATAAAGTTATAAGCATTAAAACATAGCCTCAACCACTCTGCTCATTGTAATATAACCTAAAAAAGAAGCTAGGCAATTATTTCACCTATCAGAATTTATTGATTATATATACCCTGGAAATTTGGATAGGGTAATCTGTTTTGAGGGTAGGTGTTTTGATATGGCCATATCGGTGTTTCGATTCTACCTTTTAAACAACACATATTCTCAGCATCATTGTATATCTGTGACCAGGTCAAATTAGTAGTGATCAATGGTCTAATATTGCATAATATTCTATCCGTATTTTCGTTCAATAGCGAGTTGCTACCATTTAAGCTTCCGTTCAGATTCCCATAGTAGAGAGAGTCGACATTTATTGAGTCTATGGTAGCGCCATCATATGTGAAAGCTAATGCATTATTACTATTGTTATCTTATATATAACAATGAAACTATGTGTGTGTGTATATATGCCGCCACCAATTTTGGAAAACTACCAGACTGATTTGGCTCAAAATTTGACAGTAATCCTGACAGTCCGGAGCATGTTTTAAGATTTGTTCAAGCCAAATCGGTCCAGTAGTTTTCGTGTATTCGTACGCGTGCACTGTATACGGAAATAGAACAATCGAAGTAGAACATATAGACATCAAACTTTATTTTTACTTCAATACCCGCTTTATCATTATATATGCCCTAAAATTCCAACATAATTTAATACACCCGGGTAAATGGCAAAACAACGTTTGCCGGGTTCATCTAGTATTTTATATAGGACATAGTTAGTAGAAAATTTTTTATTAAAAACATAGTTTTTATATACAAATTGTTTCTTAAAGATACATTAATGTCTCTTATATATTCGAGGACATTTCATTATCGCGTTAATACACTACAAGCATACATTAATATTAAAATTAAATTTTGTCCCTCGTATAGAATATTTTTAAGGGATTTTTTAACAGGAGCATTAGAGGAAGTTAATGCATTTGTTAATAAATTTCTTAATAATACATTAATATTGTTATGCCTAGGGAATATTTAATCATTAGCCTGCAACCTTATAGTTTTTGACTGATTATCTATACAATTTAAAACTAAGCATGATTAATTTACCAATGTTGACATTGGCCCTTAGTTCATGATAGATTTGGATCATTAGGCGACAACCTTTAGTTTTGATAATATCACCGCTATAATCTAACATATAAAGTATGAAATATATTATTTATTATTTGTTGTAAAAAATTAAAGTCAGGTCATGTTATATTATTTAGAAGGCCAATGTAAAAATTGAATTAATTAAAAATAATATGAAATATCCGAACTGAACAATAATTAGTTGAATAAAGGTTTAACTTAATAATGATGTTATTTTAACTTTTGTATTTCTAGTGATAAAATTTGTCGCAACTCACTTGTATATATCAAAGCCGAATTGAATTGATTTAAATTTAAAAGAGTACCATTGTACCATATTTCACAATTGCTTCTTGCTTTAAAATCGTCATAATTGTTGCGATTATTAAAAGTTCCATCATCAAAACCTTGACCTTCTAAAGGCTGCATAGGTTTCTGATTTTGCCAAGGCGGGTACATTTCATCTTATTTGTAAGAAAATACAATTGTTTAAACACTTTAAAATAAATTCGATAAATATCGGAAAAAACTAAGTGAAGAAGTGGCTTCATCTGAAATCGTACTCCGGATGTTATCTAATTTGCAGACATCTATGCTATCGGATGTTCACATTTATTTTTTTGGAGTATTTGAATTATTGCGAATCCCATGTTAACAAGTTATTTAGAAAAATTAATAACGTGTTTAATTGAAATTTTTATAACTGTTAATTTAGTTTTGAAGTATTTTAAAGCAAGAGTAGAACTCTTAGTATCATAGTCATTAAAAAAAGACAAATATTTTATACACTACTATTAAAATTTAAAATACATTTAACATTTTCCTTATATAGTATATATCTATCCTAAAATAATCTTGGAATTAAAATTAAGAAGCAATATCATAATTAAAACATAATCTACGATAATCTTAACCTATTACTCAGTCAAATTAAAATATGGTAAAATAAGAATAAAATTACTAACCAAACTTATACGTCTAAAATGAAAAAAACAGATTATATTTTCAATAGCAAAATGTTCAATAAAGTAATTAATTAAATTAGTTATAAACTTACTCCCGAATCCTATTGCTCCTATCAAAATATGTAGGATGTAAATTAAAAACCACCAAACTTTAACATCGGAATTCATCCCTTGATTAAGTTTTAAATGGGTCCAATAAAATGAAATCGAAAAATAAACTTTTCATGATAAATTAGGGTAGGTTGCAAAGTTAATGTAGGGCAAACTTACACGTTGGACCTGGGTCTTGTTTGTTTTTGCCAATTTTCATTAAGCAATCAGGTTGAATAGAAACTTTAAGAATCTGACGCATAATGTGGAAAACCGATAATAACGAAAGTACTTACAAACAAGATATATGATCTAAAATATCAAATTAAAAAGAGCTCATTACATAAATAAATATATACAATATATTTAATATATTATATATATAAATATGTGCTGTATATTACATACATTATAATATACCATAATTATATCGTTATTACATATATTTAAACCCATCTTTATATTCCTAAGTATATAAACACTAAAGATATACATTTACAATTATATAAGCACAAAATATGATTTTAATTTTAGATATACATATATAAAAATATGAATAATAATGTTAGAGTATTATATATATATATACATTTATATTAAGGATAGTTTAAAAGTACTATATTTATTTTTGTATTTTTTATAAAATAGCCATAGTGTATTGAAATACTATAAATATTTCTATTCATTCTATATATTTACATGTACCTATAGGCACTATATATAATCTATGCAAATTTATTTATGCTTATATATATATACACATAATTATAATCTTTTAAATAATATTTATGTACAATGCATATTTACTTATATATATGTAGGTACTCTATATATTATATGTATATATAGAACTTCCTATCTAGTAAATTAGTTTTTCATGTTTAGATTTTAAAGTTTTTGGGTCTCCCAAATACTATTGGGAGATGCATCATCCCAAATAAAGTCCCTCTCTTATTGCCCAGCATTTTATAATAAATAGGCAGAACTTACCATCTGTTAAGTTTTTTTTTAATTTCAAGATTCTAAAATTTTTAAGGTGTCTCTCTTTTTAAGTAATAAAATAACATATAAGTCTGTGAAAAATGATTGTTGCTTGACATTAGGCTTTTGCTTGTAAAATGCTAAAAATTTAAATTTAGATAGTTCCCTTCAAGTATTTGAAACATATAAGTTTGTGAAAAATGATTGTTGCTTGACATAATTAGGTTTTTGCTTTTAAAATACTAAAAATTTTGATTTAGATAGTTCTCTTCAAGTAATAAAACAGCATATAAGTTTGTGAAAAATGGTTGTTGCTTGACATGATTAGGTTTTTGCTTTTAAAATGCTAAATATTTTGTTTTAGATAGTTCTCTTCAAGTAATAAAACAGCATATAAGTTTCTGAAAAATGATTCTGGCTTGACATAATTAGGTTTTTGCTTTTAAAATGCTATTTTGATTTAGATAGTTATCTTCAATTAATAAGTTTGACATAATTAAGTTTTTGTTTTTAAAATGCTAACAAATTTTGATTTAGATAGATTTCTTCAAGTAATCAAGCAACATATTTCAAACAAATTTGTGCGTTTCAATTAAAAATCTTATATAATACGTACATATTACATGTATTACTATTTATTTATTAAAGTGTCATTATATAGATGTAAGTATATAAATCTATATTTATAATCATATAACTTGCTTATATAAGTGTAAATGTATATATTTAATGCTTATATATCTAAGAATATATACATGAGTATAAATATATATAATACCTTAATATAATTATACATGTGAATATGATCACACATAAGGTGATAAATGGTCAAAGCATTTAATTGTTTTTAGTATTTTGATTTAGATATTTTCCTTCAAGTAATATAAAACATACAAGTTTGTGAAAATGATTGTTGCTTGACATAATTAGGTTTTTGCTTTCAAAAATTTTTGATTTAGATAGATCCCTTGAAGTAATATAACATAAGGTTGTAAGTTTGTGAAAAATTATTGTTGCTTGACATATGGTTTTTGCTTTCAAAATGCTAAGAATTTGTATTCAGATAGATCCCCTCAGGTAACAAACAACATATAAATATGTGAAAATGATTGCTGCTTGACACAATTAAATTTTTGCTTTCAAAATCTAAACATTTTATTTTTGATAGGTACCTTCAATTAATAAGCTTGACATAATTATGGTTTTGCATTTGAAGTGCTAACAAATTCTGATTTAGATTCTTACAAGTAATAAAGCAACACATTTCAACTTATTTGTATTTGCAAATCAACTAAAAACATTATTTATTAAAGTGTCTGTATAAGTAGCTAAGTATATAGGTATAAATCTATAATAATAATCATATATTGTGCTTACATAAGTATAAATGTATATATTTAATGCTTATATACCTATTAATATATAGATGAGTTTAAATATATATAATACCTTAATATAATTATACATATGAACACTATTTGTGATCACACCTAAAGTACTAAATGATCAAAACCCACATATTGGTTTTAGTTCTTTTGACGCAATTCTGCGAAATTGCCAATGCATTTGATTAGTTTTCCGTATTTCCAGCTTTCCACATTTTGCGTAGAAGTGAACTTTAATAAATTATAACTAAACCTTTAAATATGATACAAAAATTTAGAATTTTTTTAATTATTTTGTTTTCGAAAATTATATATCAAATACCGATTATTAAAAGTTTATAAATTATAAGTTAGCTGGTGAAATATGATATCGATTACATATAACCAGGAAAGATTTTGTAACGTTTTAAAATTTCTATTTTGTATTAGTGAAACAGTGTGATATGATATCAGAGCACAAATACAAAACGGCCCATTTGACTGACGGATTTGTTTATGCAATCATCGTGAATTGGTTGTACCCCAACTGACACCTTACCAAGATGGGTTAATGGTATTACTATGCAATTTATGGGATCTTTTGGTTGTCCGTTCCGCCTATCCCGTCCAACTTGTTAATTTTTTTATAATAAAGAAATTTATACGGGATCTTGATAACTATGGAAACTTATGATTTTGGAAAAGACATTAATTTTTCTTTCGCGTATATACTAGCTAATGAACGCTGGTTGACCTTGATTTCTTCCACCTCGCCCTAGCCCAAATTCATTTTTGGTTTTGTGCCCAACTGATACCTTTATATATAAATTTATTTTGGCAACTTGTCTAGGTTGTTGCTTAATAACGGATAATTGTGGAACCGGCTAAATGATTCCCTGTAAATTAATGATGACCCTTGCTAGCTTCAAATTAGTCTGACCCTGGTCAGAGGCCAAAATTCATGTTGATTGCTATTTATTTTTGCTACGTATTTATAAATCCTACTCTTTAAAGCTCATCTCACATGTGATTTTTCTACCCCCGGGCCACGGCTAAATTGTTATAATACTTACAGCAGATATAATAACGACCGCTGCTTAAATTTAATTTGTCTGACCCCGGCCCGAGGCCAAAATGCACTTTAATTTTTGTGCCGCAGTTTTTGGCCATTTTTATATCTAAGCTTCAAATATACAATTTTTTCTCCTCCACTCCCGCCCCCTTCTTATGTGCTTGGCTAGATATAGGGGCGGGAGTGGAAGAGAAGGAGAAAGGGAAAGAGTGATGTGTTAGTAAATATCGCATGTGTATTATGTATTTTAATGTACTCCATTTCAAGACATAGCGGGACGAGTTTTTATAGATAAGGGTTCACATTAACGCGAATAAATTAAATATAGATGTAAAACAAAAAAATAAAAAATTGGACCAATAGAAGAAACGTTAATCTACAGGACCTTAATATTTTTCAATACAATTTAAAAATGCCGAGGAAATATATAAAAAAGGTTAAAATTGGAATTTATTGCACTTTCAACCTCGTTTATCTAAAAAACTGCAGGTTATAGAAAAAAAAACCAAAAACATTTTATTAACCAGTGCAAATTCTCTATCCGAATTATTAGTCAGATTGAGGTATGGAATCACAAAGTCAATATATGTAGACCTGTGTAATTCGTAGCGCTGCATTTTACGTTTTTGAATTCGCCGTCGACTGAATTTTTCATCTTAATGTTAAAATGATGTCAGCACCATCCCAAAATATAATTGGATATTGAAAGAGTCATAGCAGCGATGAGTTGCCGCTGCTTGTGTTAAACCATCGTTTCTCCTCTGCAGTATAAAATCTTTAAATTGGAATTGATCCCCAACTATAACAATTGTGACTTCGTGTATAGTTGAAGCCTAAATCTGACATGTTCTCCTGCAGGAGTTTTGTCCCCATGAATGATGATCTTGTGGGAATCTGAAGGCATCATCGCGAGTGCTGTTTTGAATAGACGCAATAAATTATTTCTAGCATGAAGAAGCACCTAACGTTGTAAAATTATGGACCTTTTTGCGCCGATTTAAATTCCAGGACATACAAATTCAATCTCATCATTCCTTATTGAATATATTTGGAAATTATGTACAATATGTGCTAGTAGAAGGAGGGAGCCGGCTTATAGTAAATTTGGTAAAAGTTGGTATATATTGAGTTTTTATAATATATCCCAAAAGACGTCATTTGGAAGCAGGAGTTGTATTTCCTGATGAAGGTAGGAAATGCTTTGAATCGGTAGTATAGCCAGCAAGCAAAGTTTTTAATGGCTTTGGCGGTCCTCCAAGTTGAGGCAATTTAACTTTTCCTGAGGCAAAACACATTCCGTACGTTTCTCCAGCAATTTCAAAGCCTTGCAATAGGGACACACCACGGTCATAGTACCAATGAGATTATGGGGACGTAAGTTATCTACATTAGATTGGTTGCTCGAAAATATTAGGCGGTTGCATGCTTATAATTGGCGGCACATGTAGGTGACTAAAGGAGACCCAGTGATTCTTGCAGTTCGGCAGGTTGAGTTGGTATAAAACCATTTATGTTTAAAGCTAAAGAACGCGAACGTGTACACAGTGGGCAATCATCAAGTCCACCTATGTACTCGACGTTATTGGTATCCGTGTACAACGTCCTATGTGAGGCATGTAGGACTTAAAGATTTTATATTAAAGAAACGTATTACTAAACGTAAAATAATATGTACGATATGCTATTTTTTGGTAAAGCTATAATCTGCAAAGCCTCCTTCAGATGAAAGATGTGCGACAATAATAATAAAAGGTTGTGTGAGAAATATCAAACACTTGAGTGCGACGACGTTTCAATAAAAATTTATACAGTTCAACCGGTGGTACACAACATAGGTTGTACAACATAGGTTGTAGTTGAAATGAAAATCACAACTGTAGAAAAAGAAATATTAGCAAAAAATATAATGCCTAATATATAGGCTGTTACTAACAAATAAATAATATATGTTCAAGAATATGCATGTTGTCAATTTGCTAAAAGGCATGAAATGCAAGTCTTGTTATCAAAAGATATGTAATTTGTGAATTTTACGTTTAATGGATTATTCTATCACTCACCTAAAGAAGGAATTTACCCCCCAATTTCTCCAACGCCCCTCTTTATTACTCTATCACCACTCAGAGGGGTGATTTCCCCCCCCCCCCTTTCCCTCTCACTCAGCCATACCAGGGAGGGGGGAGAGGGTAAAAAAGGGAAGGAGGGACAAATCCCACCTCCCTTGGTTTATATTTGCTTGACTAAATATGTAAGCAGGAGTTGAAAAAAAGAGGAAGGTAGAGAATGATGTGCTATTAAACATCACGTATATAGTATGTACTCTAATGTACTCTATTTTTCTGACATATTGGGACAAATACTTATGAAGGGAACATAGACTAGATAGACTGCTCACCAACGCACAAATTGTGTACCCTTTTTTCAACCATTTTGATGTAAACATGGTAAAGTGGTGATCATATAAAAATTAATAATTTTCGCAAATTCAATATTCTTAAAAAGGTAAATTAAAAAATATTGAAATGGGTAGATATTAAAAACAGCATTTTAAAATAAATTCATTTGCACAATACATATAAATTAAAAATGTAAAAACTGCGATTAAAATTTGTTTAATAATATAGCTCCATCAATATTTTGTATAATACTAATTTATTGACGTTCGTTTTAATTTATAAACTAGCGAGGAAGGTAAATTGACTGTTATAGGGCAAAATTACATGGTTAAAATACACCAGTTGCACTCTTCAAAATGGAGGAGTCACGCAATTAACTATGTACAACATATGGCATGAGCAGTCTATCTAGTCTATGAAAGGGAAGGGATTCCCGCAGACGCAAATAAATTTAAATATAGAGGTGGAACAAAATTAAAATATGGACCTAAAAATTCTCGGAATTAAATTAATATTCTTAAGTATAAATTGAATATTTCGTGGCAATATAGCCTCCAAAGGTTAAATTGAGCTTTGTTAGCCCTTTCAAACTCTTTTTTTTAAGAAACTAGAAGTCTTTGAGAAAAACTAAAAGCAGATTATTATTCAGCGCAAAATTTTCCATCAGCATTAAAGGTCTAAATGCGGGATGGAATCACAAAGTCAATATTTTTAGACCTGTGTTCTCATTCGCATGTATCATTGTCACAAAAAGGTGCTCATCCATAAATTGGGCTCACCTGGAGATTGTTTTTAAAAATTTCTTCATCTAATGCCTTTAAATAGAAGGGAAATTTACGAAGCAGCCAGAGTTCGAGCCATAGCCAATGGTACTTTGCTATATCAATTCTTTTAATAATGCTTAATAAGGTGTTCTTAAACGATTTAAAAATAATTATGGGTGTTATGCTACAACTAATCTTCCATTCACCATGCTTCCCACACAATTTCCACGAAAATGTTATGAGAAAAGTCTAGACTTGCAAAAAATTATTAATGAGCTTTATAGTAATATTGTTGTGGATCCAAGCTTTTTAATGGAAGTTTTAAAGAAGTTTAAAAAAAATTTAATGTGCATATTTAAAATAGTCTAACAGCTAATGATCCTTTTATTCATAATCTATATGAAATTTACCAAAAAATGTTAAAATGTGAGATAAAACAGGTTATAATCTTTTATTTTTAAACTATACTATAAACAATTATTTTTAATGTATTCTTTTCATTAAAATTCTGTTTTTATTTATGATATATTATATAAAAGAAGTATTTTTAGTATTGTCAACTAGGACTGATAAGGACAGACTACTTATTAAATGCTGGGGAAAACAAAATAGGTAATTTTGTTTAGTTTTATATTTCAATTCAATAAGAATTAAGGCAAGTTGAAGTTAATTGCATAGCTGCAAGTTTTGGTGGTATATCACCTAAAATACCCCTAACACATCAGTAGGTAATTTTTTGGCAAATTTCATTAACAATTATTACAGACATATCTTAAGGGAAACTAAGGACATATCAAAAATGACTGGCACAGTACATATAACAAATATATACTTATCACAATATAAAATATTAGTCACCAACAAATGACTCATTAACTGTATTAGCTGATGGTCTTATCTCAGCATGGCAACATTATGGAAACACTAAGTAATTATTATATATTAAAATTTTTTTGATTTTTAAATATTATTAATATGAAATTTTTTCTATTATTACAACTTCCATAAATTTTTGTTTTTTAATGTTTACTCCATATTAAGGGCAATCATAATATTTGTGGTAGAGCAATTCACTTCCAACGAATTTGATCAAAGATATTTAGAATGGGAAATAATAAAAAAAGAGCCAAAAATTGCAATTAAAAGATATACCTTTGTTGAATTACATAAAAACATTCAAGTTGATTCTAACAATGGCATACTTACAATGTAAAACTGATTTATTTTGTGCTACAAGTTAAATATGTTTTGTAGTTGTGATAATGAAGTAAGTGTTGTTTATTATCGAACAGGATATGGGCCAACAGATTATCCTAACAAAGAGGTAAATGTTATATGTTATTGATATCATTTTTAAAGTTGCTGTCTCCCTTTGTTTAAACTATAATTTAAATTTGCCATCTTTATTCTATATAGATATTTATAAATTTAAAAAAAGTTATTTTATGAATGTGCTTTAATATAAGTTACATAAATTGTAATTAATAATTTAGTCAGTTTTAAACTACTAATTTTACGTTGAATGTTAATAGCAGAAATTTTATATAAATATCACCATTAATGTGAGTTAAAAAAACCTTAAGTATAAACTTTTTCCCTTAACGCCCCAGGCTTGGGAAACCAGAGGACTTATAGAGAACTCCATGGCAATTAAATGCCCCAGCATACAATTTCAATTGGCTGGAACTAAGAAAGTGCAAGAACGTCTAGCTGACCCTTCTATCCGACTTCGATTTTTGGACCGAAATAAAAGTCTTGCCCTAGCTACCACTTTTGCACAATTTTACCCTGTTGATGGGGTAATTTTAATTTATTTGATTTTGGTTTAAAAATCATTATGAATTTTTGCTGGTTTTTCTAGTTTTTATGCATATGAGAGGCTTACTATTGCCATGTGGGTTAGTTTATCTAAACAAGGATTGTTATTGATATGCGACTTTTAGTTTTATTTAGGAGTTAGTACTACTACCGCAACTCTTGTGCATTCAAATCCTCTCAATTTTAAAAGGCTTTTTTTCCATATATAATTTCCAATTACCTATTATAAGTAAATATAGCATTCACTACCATCTTGTTGACCACTTTATATGTTTCAATTTATAATGTAGGAAAATTATAAGCCTTGATTAAAGTGCAAATCAATGCATGCTATTTAAAACATATAAGATATTTTTTGCAATACTTTATCATTTACGTTTTGATCTTAAAATTTTGATTGCTAAGATTTTTTATAACCTTCTCCCGTGTCAAAATCTTTGTTTGTACAAAACTAATCGGAATATTTTATATGTACACACACTAAAATTCGAGATTCCATCACTAATGCCGATCGAGTTCTATAGTTTTTTATCGGTGCTTGTGTTTTAGTAGTAATTCTTATAATTAGCTTGTTTCAAATTGAGAATTGAGAAACAGTTTTAGAGGCTTATTACGATTATATTGTAAATTACATATTTGGAAACAACAACAATACTTCAAACTTATAATAAAAGGTTTTATATCTTTATAGGATAACGCTAAGCAAAACATAGATTATGCTATCGATCATTACGAGGATCTAGTGCTTAAACCAATAAGGGAAGGCGGTGGTAAGTTGCATTATTGTCCTAATTTTAAAAAAACTATCCATTGTTCATTATTTATTTTCTGTATTAGGCTGTAATAATATTGTGTTTTTTGTTAAAAAATAATGTTTGGAACTATTTTTGTCCCAGTATTAGCCACGACCCTCGGCAACTTAGGATCCGAGGTTAGCTAGATTTTTAAAGAAATATTTAATATCGTCACAGACGACTCAGTTTTTTTGTTTACATTAGGCAGAAAATAACTATGGAAATTATTAAATCCAATACCATTTCGATCGATGACCTCTAATTTAAAATATCATAGCATGTATTTTTTTTTATAATGAATCGTGAAAAAACATATGAAATTACTTTTAAAGAATAATTATTTATTAACAGGTCACAATTTGTATGGTGAAGATATTAAAGCATTCCTAATAAAATACAAGCAATTCCGTTATGGTACCGAAAGCGAGTAATGAATGTTTCATTTTCATCTCACGTTTTAATAAATAATTTTTTTTGTAAACTCTCGAAACTTCAGACACAGTGGTAAATATAGATTTTAGGCCGCTGTAATTTATGTAATGAAGGGCCTGCTGTATTACTGGCTTAAATTATTCTTAGATTTTTATTTGGCATTTGCAAAGCCCCTTTAGCAAATGTTATTAGTATATGCTTAAATATAAGTTGACGTTCAAATAAAGCATGCCACTTATAGTTTTTAATAAATATATCCATTTACCTTTAATTACCTTATGAAATTTTAAAGCATCCTGATTGAAAGTTTTTTCTAATATACGTCATCTAAATTTAATTAATAAATTTACTACGGTTTAAGGAGGGAGGGGGCCGAGATTGGAGTTAAAACCTTTTTTATAACCAATATAAACCTTAATTTAATTTTGACGCGTACAACTCAAATGGAATGTATATAATTTACAATTACTAACCTTAATGTTTATGGACATAAACCATGGTGAAACGACTAAATAAGCATAAAAATCGGAAATGTTGAAAAATATAAGTACTAATATCATTTGACGTTTATCTTCATTAAGCTTCCATAATAAAGCTATTAAGCTTAAAATTTTTGTTATTAAATTTGTTTATTTTGCATGTCCAGAAGGCGGGAAATTCTGCAAAGTGAAAGCTCAAGTGCGTTTGCCCTCGATTTACCCTTCGTGCTGATGGAAAAAATAAAGCCACCTTCCCACCTTAATTACATCGTGAGAGCTGGGGACTTGCCTACCACGGAGTTAGACTACGAACCATTGCAAGTGGTCAGCGAACTGGGCATTTTTGGCACTATTTTGTGGTAAGCTTAATTTTAGATTGTTAATTTTTGGTTTTTTACGTTTTATATCATAATAATGTTATAATTAACGTTTCGTTGGCCGAGTTTAAAAAATTACATATACATTGGATGGGTTATGTAAACAGTTAAACATGTAATCGTAGATTCCTTATGTTTTTACATGGCAACTAATTAAATTGACCAACGAATTTCATTTCATATTTACCTTTTAGGGCTCAAGTGGTCATGCGCTCAATAGGTTTACAATTTTAAGTTTTGTTTGATATAACGCCTTCTTTTTATGTGGAAAAATTGTATGTAATATTATTATTATTCAAGCTCTTCAAAGGAAGGTTGCATAAACTCGCAAGTTGGTGGTTATTTGCTTCGTTCTAAACCGGCAGATGCCAATGAGACGGGAATAGTTGCTGGATTTGGGGCCCTGGATTCTTTGCTTCTCGAATGAAGTTGAGATCCGTCTGAAAATTTTATTTTATCTTTGTACGCTTTTGTTTGTACCGAATCATTGAATAAGATTACATGTTAAGTTTGTTATAATCATTGTTATATTATATTATCTGAATCGTGTCTAAAAGCTTAATTACTTAATGCTTTGCCTATTGGTTCACTGTGAGGTTAGGAAAAAATTAATATTAATCAAAATTGCTTAAATTTTTTTTGCAAATCCAACCTAAAAATATAAAACTCGGGCCTTCGGCCCTCGTGGGAAGGGGAAGAGGGGAATGGGAGTAGGGGAAGGGAAGGGGGCAAGGGAAGGGGGAACTCTTCTATACTCCGTATAAACGTAGCATATTTGCTAAGCAATTTATAAGCGAGAAAGGTGGGAAGGGGCGAGAATGCCTATAGGGGGGTATTAAATGCAAAATAATTAGTTAATTAGTTATAGGCCCTTTTAGGGGAGGGCATAGGGTAATTATCAATGTTAACCAATTTCAAAACGAAAAAAAAATTCGATTTATTTGGCCAATGGTCATTTTTTTCATTGGTCAGTAGCCTGCGGACGATCAAAAAGTCATATTATCAATGGTATTAGCAAGAACAAAATATTAATTTAATTTGAAAAAAATAAAAATTTTGCCCTCTCCGGGATTCGAACCCACATCAGTAGAGGCATAGGCCCTTGTAGGGGAGGGCATAGGGTAATTATCAATGTTAACCAATTCAAAACGGAAAAAAAAGTTCGATTTATTTGGACAATGGTCATTTTTTTCATTGGTCAGTAGCCAGCGGACGGCCAAAAAGTCATATCATCAATGTTATTAACAGGAACAATATATTAATTTAATTTTAAAAAAAAATAAAAATTTTGCCCTCTCCGGGATTCGAACACATCAGTAAAGGCATTTGTTTACAAGCCGGCGCTATAACCCGTCATACCATGCTGGTTTTAAAATAGTAGAAGTTTTTATGTTATTTATATAGATAATGAAATAATACCATAAATTGCATAGCAATTAAAAGTTGTGTTTTATGTTTAGAAAAGCAATATATTCCATCGGTCAGTAGCCAGCGGACGGTCAAAAAGTCATATTATCAATGGTATTAGCAAGAACAAAATATTAATTTGATTAAAAAAAAAAATTCGTCCTCTCCCGAGCTTGACCCGGGATATCCAGGTCACAAAGCTGGCGCCAATAACTTGGTGGACAACGAACAACCAAAAACGAGCCCATAAATTGCATAGAAATTAAAATTTTTGCAGGATGAAGTTTTAAGAAATATTTTTTGCCAGTTGTGTTCATTTTTTATTTTAATTAAAATTTAAGTTATTTTCAAACTCGGACAAATATGTAGTATGGTACATTATTTGTGATTGGGGCAATATTAAATTTTATAAAAAATAGCCGCTACATAGTTTAACCAAAGGTATCATACAATTAAATTATTCTTGTGAATATACTCGTTCCATTGGGGCTTTAATTCATTTGTACAAACCTACTATAATCCATATATATGTGTCCTTATTATAATCTTTGTAATTACATTGTTACGTTGTTATTTAAATATGGGAAACCGGGGTTATTATTATCTTTTCAATTCTTTTTAAAAATAAAACCTTAAAGTATTTACCATATATGTGTATTTTGTCAAAATAAATAATAAAATTTGTCTGATAAAAATTATAAATTTTATAGAATAAAAACGTTTTTTTGGGGCTATTAGGAGCCCTGCCTGACAAAATTTTGTATTTTACTCATAGAATTTTTTGGGTTGTATATTTTAAACTTAGCAAGGGGATATTTTTTCTAAAAAACCCGTCAAATGGTTAACTTAGCAATGTAACATGTTAAATTAATAATGGTTAAAAAAAATAGGGCTCGGGGCTAGTCGGAGAGGGGCTATTGCTAGCCATTTTTCAGTGTATCTTATTTCATTAAGACATATGACAAGTTTAAAGAAATAAATTTCGTTTAATAATTTAACTTAGTGTAATTTGGAATTGAAATAGACTATACATTAATAAACTAATATACGATTTTTGCCATCGCATAATCTATCTTTTATGAGTTCATATTTCATCTTGACCCTTTTTTATTTGTATTAAGTAAAATCTAACCATATTAAATTTGCATTCCCTATGTTTTTCATAATAAAACAATCCATTTATTATTTTGAATGGGCATACACTACTAAGAAGTGAAAACGTAAGGGTTATCTAGCCCCAGCCATTTTTAGAATTGTTAGAATATTTGTTTTGTAAACTTAATCTGTGAGAAAACTATTACTTTTTTCCCTCCGAATTGTTTTCCTATAATTAAAATAGTCCTTAAAAATATTTTCCAACAAAAAATTAAAAATTAATTTTTAGTTTTTTACACGAATTAATTTTCAATGGTTAGACCCCTATATGCATTTTTGAATCGGGGTCAAAATAAGTCCTGACCAATACCACGTCTCAATTTGTAATGCGCATTGAGATAAGTGAATGAATGAGTAACGAGAAGAATAAAAATTTTATTTTGAAACATTAAATAATTATAAATTAATATAAAACATCTTAAAAACACACCTTTGTTTATACTTTAAAAATACGAAAAATCTATATGATTTTGTAACGGGCTCAGAGGGCCTTATTTATTTCAATGCACGGCTCGATTCCGCTAGGTTATATTAGGGCGCGTCCCCGGCCCGTTGTTTCCTTTAATACAAAAGCTTGCCCCGCCACAAAATATATCTAATTTATAATAAAAAATGCGGCACCCGGTCAAAGTAGCAGAAAAATAGCAGCCAAATTGGTCAGAACTGATCACCCTTTGAAAATCTATAAACTTTAGAGCAGGTTAATTTAATATTTAGATAAGTATAATTTTTTCATGATTAATATTAACATCCATGGGCGTAGCCAGGGAGCGGCTGCCCTCTTCTAAATCCATAAATTGTTTAATATCACGAGCCTCCCTAAATTATTATTGCTCCCCCCTCCAATTCCAAACCTGGATACGCCCAAGTTAACATCTGTAATGTATATATATTGTTTATTCAAAAAAAATTAAAATTGAATATTAAAAGATGCAAAATAAAAGTTTTTGCCGTGCTCCGGCTTTGTAAAATCACAAGTGCGGGTCTATCATTTATTATTTTGATGTCCCCGAACCCGGCTACCGTTTATATATTTGTAAAGGGCGGGGGCCCGTTGCAGGTCTCTAATTTCGCATGCTCATATGTACGTCGAAAGTAAACTAAAGAGGGAAGATCTACGATTTTGAGACATTATGCTGATATGAACTTAAAAAGGTACGAGTTAAATTAACTGGAAAAAGAAATTACACAAATAAATTATTAAGTTTGACAAATGGCTATTTAAAATTTTCATCATTGACCCCTCCCCACTTGTGTAATATTTAAGTTCAACCATTGTCTTCCACTTATCCATGTAATCATGGCTTAGAGTTTGCAAACGAGTGAGACATAATTTCAATTTGTTCGAAATAAATGTTTAGCTCGGAGCTCCACCCCCAGACCCCTGCTTAGCCAAGCGTTGTGGTGGGAAAACCCTTAGATCAGGTGAACCTCAGGTCAACCTGATATCAGGTTTGGGCTAGGTTTTTGGAATATCCTGGAGGTTATCTAACAACCTAAGCCTAACCTCTAAGGTTAGATTTGGTTTATAACGACCTCAACGTTTTTTTAAAAACCTAACCTTAAACCGTCGAGGTTAGGTCACCCCGAGGCTTCAACACGCATGATTTATTTTTTATATCTAAATTTTAAGACTTTTCTAGACCGAGACGAGATCAAAACACTAATCATTGATAATGAGCAATTTTAAAAAATAATTGTTGTTACCACTTGAATAAAAATATTGCATGGTGTGTTAGGTATGCGCTGTACTGTTTAAATAGTTTTAATTTTTTGACGGCCAAATAATCAAGTTTTTGCAAGAAAGTTTCTAAAACTAATATTAATGGCCTGAGTCATAAACTACTTACGCCATATTAACTCCCTAAAAATGACAAACATCATTTGTTAGAATTATAGGTTTAACTTGTAGCATCTACTCTGTTAAAAAATTTTAGATTTGAAAGAGACATAAGTTATTTTTAATTATTGTTGTACGAGAGAATCGGCATTTAAAGTCTAAGGAAAAGGTTGTATATCAAAAAGACGAACACATAAAACAGATATAAATAGGCATTGATGGCATGGTTTAGGAAATATTCTCAAAATATTTGAAATAGCATTATTTAATATATATATTTCACGGTGAACTATTAAAAGCTAAAGAAGAACCTTTCGGCCTAACCATTTTTTATAAAAAATTTTTTGGGACATCTCAATATGCTCTAAATGACTCTAACAATTTAAAAATTCTGCAAAAATTACCTAGTTTCAGAAATAAGGCGGTGTCACCTAAAGGTTACACTGGGAGGCATAAAAATAGGCTAATTTTAAAATTTTATTAAATATCTAAGATAAGTGAAAAAAGTTAGTTAATTATATAATGATAATCAACAATAAATGTGAGGTCGGATATTTCAATATGGGCGGAAAATTCTGGTTGCTTAGCTGCATACAGAGAGAGTAGAGTCGTTGAGTTCACTTTCTTCGTTGATAACCGTCTATCGTGTCTATGACCTTGGGAAAGCTAAGATTTTGAGTTCACTTAGGAAGTCGGCCGTATTTTTAACAATAATTTGAACGTTTTTAAAAACTGCAGAATTTAATGATTTTGTTTAGACAATAGAGCTGTCAGGCATGGTCAGGATTGGAATTAGAGAGGGGCAATAATGATTTAGGGACGGCATTAGTGTTGTAAAAACGGCTGGGTTTTGTTTGGTCGGCCTTTGGTTTTAATCGACTAAACGTAAACAGACCAAAGATTTTTTGGTCTATTTTTCTTAGTCGACCACTAGGCTTAGTCAAAATTTGAAAAACAGACCATAGTCGACCGTTAGTCTTAGTTAAACCAAAGGTCGGATAAACAAAACCCAGCCGTTTTTACAACACTAGACGGCATGATCATTTTTTGAAATTTCAGCCATAATTTTAATTAAACAAATTTTTGGACTCAGAAGGGGGCAGCCACCCCTCCTTGCCCTACGCCCATGCTGGCAGGCGTTGTAGTAAGCGACATCTGATCCAAATATTGGGACCAATTTCTGCCCCGAAAAGATACTTTTGTGGCATCAACATTTAATCAGAGCATTTTACACCGCCCATAAATTATTACATTACTTTGGGCATTGAAAAGTATTTTCCTTGACTTTTAAAGAGGTGTGATTCTACTACAGGTAATAGGTTTGACAATTAAAAAGACTCGTTATGATTATCGTGCCTACGTACTGCCATGACGTTAAAAATACTCCTTTGCTGAATAAATTTTTCTTTTTTTAGGGTTCTATATCGATCAATAGGCAATTGAAACGATTTAAACGCACTGTTTTCGTAGCTCCAATATTCACTTTTGAAAGGCAATTTAGTAATTAAGCGATTATAAAGTTTATATTTAGAATCACTAAAAGAGACAAAATTGAAAGTCAGCTAAGTCATTTATGACAGCTCCCTAATATTCTTTTATTTTACTTGACAACAATAACGTGGCCTCTTGGTACTGTTCCAAAGTAACAAGATGGCCGGTTTTAGGGACCTAACACTATATCTTAAAGCGAAATCTAAAAGGCTTACCTTTTATAAAATTTTTTGCTGTATGATGTCCATGAAAGGCACCATGGATTTATTCATTGAAATGGGTTACACTATTTAATTGAACCTATAATTTAAATAACCAGAAAATCTCAAAACCAACTTTGTGTGTTGTTTAGAGTTGATGTCTTGAAACCGATTTCTACGCATACCATGGATATGATTTAATTGAAGAATAGGACTTCTTAAGTTTTCAAAATATTTAGACATTTTTGAGACTAATACCAGTTAAAAAAATTATATAAATTTTAAATTCTCTATCGTTCTTTTTAAATTATTGGTGTGTTTTGTGCAAAAAGATCTAAAGCAAAATTATGACTGTCGTTACTCCCATTATTTGAATGGGAGTAACGACTGTCATAATTCTATTTTCGATCTCTTTTACTTTTTATAAGGGCGGACTTATTGCTACAAATCTGAAAATGGGACTAAGTTTTAAAAAGTCCACCATCTACGATTAAAATCATGGGTAAATTTATAAGTGTTATAAAAATAGACGTCTATCTAAGCCGCTTTAAAACTATCGAATTTAAGTAATTTTAGCCGTATTTAACACATTAGGAGGTAAAATTTTATCTATAAATATCATGTATCCGCTATTTTTCTTATCAAAAAATAAGAGAAAATCAAAAATATTAACGCAAAATTTTTGCTATTCTTTACTACTCTACCCCCACCCCCTTTATACTATGTACTTTTGCAAAGAAAAATAAAAAAAAATCATTAATGGATTCATAGTCTTATAATTAAATTATTAAAAAGGTTGCGCTAGGCACATAAGCTCTGCCCAGTGTAATCTTTAAGTGACGTTCAGCTTTAAGACAAATTTTAAAGTCTTTAAAGTACTTATAGAAATTTTAAATTACTATCAAAATGTTGGAAAAGTTATACAGATTTTAAATTTGTAAATTAAGTTGCAAAAACTTATTGTTGAGTGTACACAAATATTGAATATAAGAAGGCAGGTCGAAACTGCGATTTTTACGATTTTTGAACGAGTATAATTCAAGAACCAATCAAGAAGAAGTAATAAAATTGTATCAGATGATTTATCCCAATCCAAACTTTTTAATTTAAAAAATGTTTTCATCTTGAGTAGTTTTTGAGAAAGTGGCTCTAAAGTTACGTCACCTAATGGTTACACTGGTACCTGTCGGGTTAACATATGTTCTAAAGTAGGATATCATTCATGCTCTTTGATATGTTGCATTTCAGGATATTTTGTTCACAATTTTTAATTTTTTAATATAAACCCAATGACACATTAGGTTGACTATAGTTAAAATGGATGTTCTGTATTTGCTATTTTCTTAATTGACATATATATCATAGTATTCCATAATTGTATATTATATTTTAGGAGATGGAAATGTCTGAAGAACCCCAGGGATTGAGAAACCATTATAAATTTGATAGCCATTATGCTAATAGTGGGAGCAATAAAGTTACAAAATTAATAGCCAATGAAGTATTAGCAACTAAGCAAGAAGATACAAATGATGATAAATCATTTTATGATTGGTCTCAGCAAGGTAAAATAACACCGTATATACTTATGCTTATTATTAGATCAATTAAATAAGAACACTGATGACATTGAGAATTGTGACAATAAAAGCTTGGCCCAATCATCAAGAAGTAAGCTAGGTATTAAATATGTTTTTAATCATAATTTTTAGACATAATATTTGATGATCCTTATAGACTAAGAAATAAAAGGGCTGCAAAAATATCTACCAGGTATATTTTATATATTAATGTCCATCCTATCTCAATTTAGAAAAAGGGATACAAAAAGTCAATGCTCACCTATCAGTCTTTTTGAAACAATGAATTTTGAGATTGTCAATGGTGCCACACAAAGAGGACGACCAATGCTTATTGACAATCAAAATTTTACTTATAATATTAAAAAGGTAATAAAGATGGATATTTTTTGGTGCAATTAGGCCAGATTTTACACATTTCAATATTCAATATATTTAGGTAAGGATGAATGAGATAATTTGGAGATGTAGTGTTCGAAATAGATATGTAGAATGTACTTCAATTGTTATTCAAAATAAAACTCAAGTATATGAAAATTATGCATGTGAAAATAGCTTAGACACTATGCCTGCATTTGTTTCAAGTGTCACCAACAATTTTTCTATAGTTGACCACTACATAGCTACTTATCCATGGCTTTTTATTGTGGACCCAACGGATACATGGTTTAAGGGACCATTAAAGCATATTCATCCACAACCTAAAAAAAGCTACTTGGATAAAATTAAATTTACTGCTCAAGTAATTAATATCTTCCATTTTAAAATTAAAAATGCTTCATAATAGTGTTATTTTATTAAAAATTGACCTAATATAAAGCTACATTTACAAGTAAATTTTCATAATTATAGTAATAAATATTTAAATAAGTGGGACAAAATAAACAATTTACCAATACTTTTATAAAAAAATAGAGTTAGATCATATTGAATTATGCAAATAATTTTTTTGCCTTTGATATGCAAGTCGTGGTTTTATCACTTTTCTTTTCTCTGCACCATACCTTATCATAGGTCAAAAGCATGGTTCATAAAGATGTTGGCCAATCTTCCAATCTTATTCTAAGCAGAATAGCAGCACCCCCTGCAAGCATACCTTACCAAGCCCCTACAGTTTATCAAATGATGCCTTCAAATGATTTCACACAAGATTCAAATAATTTTGAAGACACAAACGTAGAATATGCAGATATCAATCTGGCTACATCTTCCAAAACCAGCCTACAAACCTTAAATTACAATCAAACACCCTTACCCCCTGAATTTGGGTATAATGAAGGAGTTGATCGTGAAAGTAGTGAACTCCTGCAATCAACCATCTTGTCAAATTTAGCACAAAACAGTAGCAATCTTCACCAACTTATAGAACCAAATTACAGGAAAGATCTTTTGAGAGCCATTAATCGCACCAGGAATAATATCCTCTCCCACAATACAATAAATCCCGTAACAACCTTAACACTTCACGATAATTTGAATGCCTTTAATAATGAGACCATGGATTCTCTTAGTAACAAACAAATTTATCCAACCACAACTAGCTCCACGATTGCTACCCATAATTTTATGGCCTCCTTCAAAGATAGTCCCTTTTTTGATGATTCAGAGAGCCCTGGTTACTATGCGTGATACCATCCTTTTCTTATTACTGATGAATGGAATTGTCGTTACATACTATTTTCTCTGTGGTTACATGCTGTATATGCGATAATAAATTTTTGGCATTAATTTTGATATGAAAGCGCACCTTAATTCATTTCACAAATCGATGTAATTAAAGGTTTAGAAAAATGTTTTAATGGATTGTGCCCATTGTTTATCCATTTAAATTGACCTGAGAGGAAAACATGCCAGTTTTGTTGCACAAAAAAATAAAATAAACAAATCACAATTAAGAAAATTGGGCCTAAGTTTTAAGTTTAAACCATCTATTTAAATTTCAAATAGTTTTTAGAAAAAATAGTCAGATCACTAAAAAACGTAATAATTAAGAGCAAACCAAATTATTATAGAAAAACGTAATTTGAATGATAAATTTATAAAATTAGAATTATATTGAAGAGTCAGATTATTCAATAATTAATAAATGTCAATTTAGACACCTTCTAGCATACCTTATTATATACATTAATATCAAAATGTAATGACCAATGTTGTAGCTACAATTTATTTTTTGACAAATTTGGCTTGAACAAATATTCTTGTGATTTTGTTTTCATGTTCTCTGTCATAAACAAAATCTTTTTTTACATAGACACATTCTTCAGAGATAAAGTTTTCCGTGAGAAATAATTCTTGCAGCTTTTCTTCAGAAATAATTAGTATAATAATTAAAATATGTAGTAATCAATTATAAAAGTTAATAAACAGTTGCATTTTTTAAAGATGTTTTGCAAGATTGTTGTAGATAATAGATTAAATATTTTGGTATACTTTAAGTAAAACCTGAGTCTTATCATAATATCTATAAATATTTATTTAAAACTTTGTTGTTACACAAAATATTTGAACAAACTCCACTTTTAAATAGGTATTACTTTAATTAAAAAAATAACAGTTTAAACTTTCTAGGCATGATATTCTAACCTTAGAACATAAATTTCTATATTAGTTCTGTTATTTGTTTTGGTGGTTATAATTGTTATAACAAAATCCTTTTGTAATAGTTCAAACACCTATTCAATGACTTAGATGAAAATATATATCTTTAAATATTCATTTTTCCCGTGTTTAGTCACTTATAAATTAAATTAAGTCTAAACTTAAATGGCATTAATAAATATGTATTTATCATTAAAAATAGTTTCTATAAAAGAATGAGCCAAAATAAGGGAGCATTCTGCAAATGTACCTAATGTAAAGAAGTATGATAAGGTTCCATCTTGACGTACATATTGGTTTTGCAAAATTTTATTGGTCAATTTAAATCTTATCATAGCATAGTCGTGCATGCCATAATCACGTAGTAAAATTTTGCCACCCGGTTTCAAAACCTATTTGCAAAATATAAAAATTAAATTTGGTTTTTTGACAAACAAAATACTACGGGCCGCTTGTAAATTAAAATTAATTTATCATATTAAGTAGTTCAAGATTAATGATAATTTTATTCATGAGTATATCTTAATTATCTCTGTGTAATACATTAAATTTGCATTGGTATTACATAAAAATAGCTGAAAAGTATATTATTGGGACAAAGTATACAAGATTTTAAAACAAAATAGAAAAAATGTACAATTAAGTAACAAAAAGATGATTAGTTTAAAAAGTAATGCTTTTATTTTAAGAAGTTCACCTAATTTAAGAAGGAGTGCATTTATTCTTTAAGAGATCTCTGTCAGAGTAAAGATACTATAAAAGTTTCATTTTTAGTGATTAATCTATTATAATAATAATAATTTAACAGTTGGCAGAATTAAAAAGAATCAATAAACTGATGATTTGATAGTTATATATGTATTAATAGCTGTCCAATTGTTATAGAGAAGGATGATTTCAAATAAGTTAGACTTTTATTCTTTAAATCATAAGATTTTATTAAATGATTATTTATAATAATCTTTATGTACCTTATAAAGGCTGCTAATGACTTTTGGCATGTCTGATATTGTTATTGCAGATAAAGTAAATATAAGAACTGCATAATCTATAGAATTCAAAGCAACATAAGTGCTTACATCCTCTTTTGCTATATCACAAACAAATGCATGATAATTTAACAAATTTTCTCTGTTTAAATTTTCCTAATACTTATAAACATCGAACAATATTATTTTACTTTTAATAAATTAATTGCATTTATTGAAAAATCACATGCATGTACAAAAAGATTATTTTGCCTTTTCAGTAAAGGAATAACAGTGTTTCCAACACCACATCCTACTTCTAATATTGTTATACAATAATCCTAAGTAGTATTCTATAGATCCATCAATTTTAAATCTTTAAACGTGCATACTGAAGGGATATTTAATTCTTCAAATTCGCTTTCTAACCAATTTCGATCTTTGAAAAATTTATCTTTGTTACGATTATAGAACTTATCCCAACTAATTTGCAAGTTATTTAAGAATTTCTTTTGTTTAAACTCAGAAAGTACAATGTCTTTATTTAGGTAAGTAATGTTAGATTCCGATACTTCTATAGGCAGTGAATTATAATGCATATTTAAATGTTAATACCAAGTCATATGAGAAATTTTAAAAATATGTTAACTTCTGACGCACTAACAACTCGCCGAAAAAATATTGCCGAATTCACCGTTGGACAATAACGACCATGTCTCCATTATCAAAAGGCCCTAAATTTAGTACTTTTATAATAATTATTAATTTTATTCTAATATATCCCTAAATTATTACTTTAATGCGAAATTAAATGATTAGTATGCTTTTTTGTTGGGGGAGATTTTCTAATTGGGGCATTTTTTAACTTTGGGACATTCAATTCGGCAAGATTTTTCGGCAAGTTGTCGGGCCAACGGACATTTTCTAATTGGGGGACATTTTTTCCTTTCAAGTCAACCGAGAAACGGTCAGCCGAAAAATCGTTAACAGAAGTTAACGATCGTTAACCCTTTTTATCAGAGCTGCGTATATATCAGATTTTTAATAATGCGCATCCGTATGCATTTAACAATTATTGCTGCACTATAAAACTATAATTCTTTAAATATCAAAAATTATCCCAATATTAAAGATTATTTCTACATTAGTAATTTTCAAATACATTATTCTAAGATATATTTGTAACTCTGTTTCACTTTACTTGGTATAACAACAGCTAAAATAAAATTGTTTACCAAAATGTGTATTGTACTCAGATATATTTAAGTTTAGATTTGTAATACTTACCAAAATGTTATTGTCATGTTTATATAGATTTTTAGGGTTTAAAACTAAGTTAATTTTAAATTTGCCAAGTATATAATATTTATAGGATTATATAAGTATTTAAGTTTAAGATATGTAATACTCACCAAAATGTTATTGTCATGTTTATAAAGATTTTTAGGGTTTAAAACTAAGTTATTTTTAAATTTGCCATGTATATAAATTTATAGGATTATATAAGTATTTAATTTAAGATTTGTAATACTTACCAAAATGTTATTGTCATGTTTATAAAGATATTTAGGGTTTTAAACTAAGTTATTTTTAAATTTGCCATGTATATAATATTTATAGGATTATATAAGTATTTAAGTTTAAAATATGTAATACTTACCATAATGTTATGGTCATGCTTATATAGGTCTTTAAGGTTAAAAACTAAGCTATTTTTTACTTTGCCAAAATGTATATTAATTGCTATGCAATTTATGGGCTCGTTTTTTGTTGTCCGTCCGTCCGTTGTCCGTCCGTCCGTCCGTCCGTCCGTCCGTCCGTCCGTTACCCTCCTATCTATTTGCATTGGGTATATTAGGTTATCGATTTTTTAAATTAATGCATGAGAAAGAGGTGCCCCACCCCTCATCTCTATCTCCCTCGCTTTCGGGCGGGGTCGGGTTTTAATTGCTACGTTAAATTAATGCATAAGTATATTTATTCGTTTTTGAATTGGGAAACATTGATATTAATTGCTATAATTACCCTATGCCCTCCACTACAAGGGCCTATGCCTCTACTGATATGGGTCAGTGTGCCCCTACAAAAGCGTTCTGAATTGCTGGTTCGATTCCCGGACAGGGCAAAAAAAAAATTTATTTTTTAAATTAAATTAATATATTTTTCCTGTTACTACGATAATGTGACTTTTTGGCCGTCCGCTTGTTCTATTATTGTTTCATTTTATTATATAATAAACATAAATAAAAGTTGTTTACTTTTAATTGCTATGCAATTTAACTAGTTTTTGGGTTCGAATCCCGGATTTTTTTTGACTCTTATGATTGTTCTTGTTACTATCATTGATAATAAGACTTTTTGGCCGTCCGCTGGCTGCTGACCAATGAAAAAAATGACCATTGGCCAAAATGTGAATCCAAGTTTATTTTTTCGTTTTTTTTGACTATTATGATTGTTCCTGTTACTACCATTGCTATTATGACTTTTGGCCGTCCGCTGGCTGCTGACCAATGGAATAAAATGACCATTGTTTAAAATGTGATTCGAAAACTTTTTTTTCGTTTTTTTTGACTATTATGAATTTATATACACTTTTAACGTGTCCTGGCTGCTGACCAATGGAAAAAAATGACTATTGGCCAAAATGGGTTCGAAAATTTTTTTTTCGTTTTTTTACTCTTATGAATTTATATCCACTTTTACCGTGTGCTGGCTGTTGACCAATGGAAAAAAATGACCATTGGCCAAAGTGAGCATCAAAATTTTTTTTCCGTTTTTTTGGCTATCATTGACTTATAGAGTATCTGTTGGTACTAACCAATGGAGAAAAAATGACCATTGGCCAAATTTTTGATTTTTTTAATTAAAAATTGTTCAAATTCAACAAAAAATTTCTCCCAACCATTCTGCAAATTCTTAACATTGTGATGTTTTATAATATAATGTTTGTTAGACCCATAATCACTAAAGGCCATAAAAACTAATGTAATACGCAACTAGATGCAAACACTAAATCTAACCCTAACCCTTGCCTATATTACATTTTGCCTATATTACATTTTGCCTATAAATGGAAAATTTGTATAAATAATTAATTAATCATTAGGCATTTAATACCCCCCTATAGGCATTCTCGCCCCTTCCCACCTTTCTCGCCCATAAATTGCATAGCAAATATGATACATTTATACGAAGTACAGATGAGTCGTCCCCCCTTCCCTTCCCCTCTTCCCTTCCCTTCTCCCCCTTCCTACGAGGGCCGAAGGCCCGAGTTTATAGTATTTACAGGATTATATAAGTTAATAAGTTTAAGATTAGTAATACTTGCCAAAATTTTATGGTCTGCTTGTATAGATTTTGAGGGCTGGAAACAGTTATTTTTGATATTTGTTAAAATGTGTCCACTATATTTAGGATTATATAAGTATTTAAGTTTAAGATTTGCAATACTTCCCATAATGTTACGGTCATGCTTATATAGATTCTTAGGGTTAGAAACTAAGCTATTTTGAAATTTGTAAAATGTACATAAAATTTATAGGATTATATTATTTGATTTGTAATATTTACCAAAATGTTACTGTGATGTTTTTAAGATTTTTAGGGTTAGAAACTGTTATTTTTAAATTTTTTAATAAAATAATTGTTAAATAAAACTAACTACCTATTTCATAATTAAGTGGTGTATTCTTTAACCAAGATATCAGAGTTTAACCCATTATGGTTATCAATCCATACCTTACATGCAACACTAAATGTTTTCTATATAATTATCTCCATAATTTATGTTATTAGATGGTGGATCTCTTACCCAAGGTTTTAGACTAAGTCTATAATGGCGTCTATTTTAATAATTAATTCTTTCCTTAATTTTAAGATTAAACTTTATATTTAAAAAATACATAAATTTATATTAAGTTTGTATTTATAAGGTAGAGATAACGTTAAATGCACTGCAAACAATTAGGGAATAAAATAAGTTTACGACCTTATTTACATCACTTCAACGTTTAAACTCACTTAAAAAGCTAATATATTATACAATTTACAGTCTAATATCCCATTTTCTATTATATTCTCACATCTTAGTGTCATATATGTATGACATATATGTGAAGAGTAGCTAGCATGGCAGGGGATTGACCAAAGTTATACGATAGTAGGAGATAGACAAAGGAAATCGAAGAAGAGCAACGTAAGGGACGCAAAGGAGAAGAGCAACTGGCGTGGAGCCTAACACGTATATGTCAAGAATAGCAGTCATAGATACAAGGGGTGTTTACCAGATGCTAGACGATAAGTAGCGGGGAACAAAGGAAATATAACAACTGGCGCAGTAACGTAAAAGACACGAGGGATAATAACAACTGGCGCAAGACATAGAAAGGAAGAGATTCGTATCAGAGACAAAGGAGTTAATATCATCGAATATAATCATTAATTAATTTCCCTACAAACGATATACTATTTTTGTATTATGTGAACAACGCAATTTGAATTTG